>JANUYF010000003.1:12258338-14658338 GCA_026167975.1 Phrynosoma blainvillii
TCGGATGGAGTGGAGGGAGGGCTCCTCTTCTCAGGCTAGGCCCGATGGAGATGGGCCTGCATCTCTCCCCCAGATGACGTCGGATGGAATGGAGGGAGGGCTCCTCTTCTCAGGCTAGGCCCGATGGAGATGGGCCTGCATCTCTCCCCCAGATGACGTCGGATGGAGTGGAGGGAGGGCTCCTCTTCTCAGGCTAGGCCCGATGGAGATGGGCCTGCATCTCCCCCCCCCCCAGATGACGTCGGATGGAGTGGAGGGAGGGCTCCTCTTCTCAGGCTAGGCCCGATGGAGATGGGCCAGCATCTCCCCCCCCCCCCAGATGACGTCGGATGGAGTGGAGGGAGGGCTCTTCTTCTCAGGCTAGGCCCGATGTAGATGGGCCTGCATCTCCCCCCCCAGATGACGTCGGATGGAGTGGAGGGAGGGCTCCTCTTCTCAGGCTAGGCCCGATGGAGATGGGCCTGCATCTCTCCCCCAGATGACGTCGGATGGAATGGAGGGAGGGATCCTCTTCTCAGGCTAGGCCTGATGGAGATGGGCCTGCATCTCCCCCCCCCAGATGACGTCGGATGGAGTGGAGGGAGGGCTCTTCTTCTCAGGCTAGGCCCGATGGAGATAGGCCTGCATCTCTCCCCCAGATGACGTCGGATGGAATGGAGGGAGGGCTCTTCTTCTCAGGCTAGGCCCGATGGAGATGGGCCTGCATCTCCCCCCAGGATGACGTCGGATGGAGTGGAGGGAGGGCTCCTCTTCTCAGGCTAGGCCCGATGGAGATGGGCCTGCATCTCTCCCCCCCCAGATGACGTCGGATGGAGTGGAGGGAGGGCTCCTCTTCTCAGGCTAGGCCCGATGGAGATGGGCCTGCATCTCTCCCCCAGATGACGTCGGATGGAGTGGAGGGAGGGCTCCTCTTCTCAGGCTAGGCCCGATGGAGATGGGCCAGCATCTCCCCCCCAGATGACGTCGGATGGAGTGGAGGGAGGGCTGTTCTTCTCAGGCTAGGCCCGATGTAGATGGGCCTGCATCTCCCCCCCCAGATGACGTCGGATGGAGTGGAGGGAGGGCTCCTCTTCTCAGGCTAGGCCCGATGGAGATGGGCCTGCATCTCTCCCCCAGATGACGTCGGATGGAATGGAGGGAGGGCTCCTCTTCTCAGGCTAGGCCCGATGGAGATGGGCCTGCATCTCCCCCCCCCCCCCCGATGACGTTGGATGGAGTGGAGGGAGGGCTCCTCTTCTCAGGCTAGGCCTGATGGAGATGGGCCTGCATCTCCCCCCCCCCCCAGATGACGTCGGATGGAGTGGAGGGAGGGCTCTTCTTCTCAGGCTAGGCCCGATGGAGATAGGCCTGCATCTCTCCCCCAGATGACGTCGGATGGAATGGAGGGAGGGATCTTCTTCTCAGGCTAGGCCCGATGGAGATGGGCCTGCATCTCCCCCCCCAGATGACGTCAGATGGAGTGGAGGGAGGGCTCTTCTTCTCAGCCTAGGCCCGATGGAGATGGGCCTGCATCTCCCCCCCCAGATGACGTCGGATGGAGTGGAGGGAGGGCTCTTCTTCTCAGGCTAGGCCCGATGGAGATGGGCCTGCATCTCTCCCCCAGATGACGTCGGATGGAGTGGAGGGAGGGCTCCTCTTCTCAGGCTAGGCCCGATGGAGATAGGCCTGCATCTCTCCCCCAGATGACGTCGGATGGAATGGAGGGAGGGCTCCTCTTCTCAGGCTAGGCCCGATGGAGATGGGCCTGCATCCCCCCCCCCCAGATGACGGTGGATGGAGTGGAGGGAGGGCTCCTCTTCTCAGGCTAGGCCCGATGGAGTTGGGCCTGCATCTCCCCCCCCAGATGACGTCGGATGGAGTGGAGGGAGGGCTCCTCTTCTCAGGCTAGGCCCGATGGAGATGGGCCAGCATCTCCCCCCCCGATGACGTCGGATGGAGTGGAGGGAGGGCTCCTCTTCTCAGGCTAGGCCCGATGGAGATGGGCCTGCATCTCCCCCCCAGATGACGTCGGATGGAGTGAAGGGAGGGCTCCTCTTCTCAGGCTAGGCCCGATGGAGATGGGCCTGCATCTCTCCCCCAGATGACGTCGGATGGAATGGAGGGAGGGCTCCTCTTCTCAGGCTAGGCCCGATGGAGATGGGCCTGCATCTCTCCCCCAGATGACGTCGGATGGAGTGGAGGGAGGGCTCCTCTTCTCAGGCTAGGCCCGATGGAGATGGGCCTGCATCTCTCCCCCCCCCAGATGACGTTGGATGGAATGGAGGGAGGGCTCCTCTTCTCAGGCTAGGCCCGATGGAGATGGGCCTGCATCTCCCCCCCCAGATGACGTCGGATGGAGTGGAGGGAGGGCTCCTCTTCTCAGGCTAGGCCCGATGGAGATGGGCCTGCATCTCTCCCCCAGATGACGTCGGATGGAATGGAGGGAGGGCTCCTCTTCTCAGGCTAGGCCCGATGGAGATGGGCCTGCATCTCCCCCCCCCCCCCGATGACGTCGGATGGAGTGGAGGGAGGGCTCCTCTTCTCAGGCTAGGCCCGATGGAGATGGGCCTGCATCTCCCCCCCCCCCCCGATGACGTCGGATGGAGTGGAGGGAGGGCTCTTCTTCTCAGGCTAGGCCCGATGGAGATAGGCCTGCATCTCTCCCCCAGATGACGTCGGATGGAATGGAGGGAGGGCTCTTCTTCTCAGGCTAGGCCCGATGGAGATGGGCCTGCATCTTCCCCCCCAGATGACGTCGGATGGAGTGGAGGGAGGGCTCTTCTTCTCAGGCTAGGCCCGATGGAGATGGGCCTGCATCTCCCCCCCCCCAGATGACGTCGGATGGAGTGGAGGGAGGGCTCTTCTTCTCAGGCTAGGCCCGATGGAGATGGGCCTGCATCTCCCCCCCCCAGATGACGTTGGATGGAATGGAGGGAGGGCTCCTCTTCTCAGGCTAGGCCCGATGGAGATGGGCCTGCATCTCCCCCCCAGATGACGTCGGATGGAGTGGAGGGAGGGCTCCTCTTCTCAGGCTAGGCCCGATGGAGATGGGCCTGCATCTCCCCCCCAGATGACGTCGGATGGAGTGGAGGGAGGGCTCCTCTTCTCAGGCTAGGCCCGATGGAGATGGGCCTGCATCTCTCCCCCAGATGACGTCGGATGGAGTGGAGGGAGGGCTCCTCTTCTCAGGCTAGGCCTGATGGAGATGGGCCTTCATCTCCCCCCCCAGATGACGTCGGATGGAGTGGAGGGAGGGCTCTTCTTCTCAGGCTAGGCCCGATGGAGATAGGCCTGCATCTCTCCCCCAGATGACGTTGGATGGAATGGAGGGAGGGCTCCTCTTCTCAGGCTAGGCCCGATGGAGATGGGCCTGCATCTCCCCCCCCCCCCAGATGACGTTGGATGGAGTGGAGGGAGGGCTCCTCTTCTCAGGCTAGGCCCGATGGAGATGGACCAGCATCTCCCCCCCCCCCAGATGACGTTGGATGGAGTGGAGGGAGGGCTCCTCTTCTCAGGCTAGGCCTGATGGAGATGGGCCTGCATCTCCCCCCCCCCCCCCAGATGACGTCGGATGGAGTGGAGGGAGGGCTCTTCTTCTCAGGCTAGGCCCGATGGAGATGGGCCTGCATCTCTCCCTCAGATGACGTCGGATGGAGTGGAGGGAGGGCTCCTCTTCTCAGGCTAGGCCCAATGGAGATGGGCCTGCATCTCCCCCCCAGATGACGTCGGATGGAGTGGAGGGAGGGCTCCTCTTCTCAGGCTAGGCCCAATGGAGATGGGCCTGCATCTCCCCCCCAGATGACGTTGGATGGAGTGGAGGGAGGGCTCCTCTTCTCAGGCTAGGCCCGATGGAGATGGGCCTGCATCTCCCCCCCAGATGACGTTGGATGGAGTGGAGGGAGGGCTCCTCTTCTCAGGCTAGGCCCGATGGAGATGGGCCTGCATCTCCCCCCCCCCAGATGACGTCGGATAACTGGGGCAGGTTACCAGCTGCCAGTTTGTTTCTGGACACAATTCAAAATGCTCATTATGACTTACAAAGCCCTACATTGCATAGATCCTGACTATCTGGTAGACCATATCGCTCCATAAGAGTGTGCCTGAGTCCTGAGATACTCAGGAGAGGCCATGTTCTAGTCCCATCACCTTTACAAGGATGGATGGTGGGCACATGGCATAGGGCCTTTTCAATGGTTGTTCCCAGACTCTTCCCAAGGAGACCAGAATGGCCCCTTCCTTCAGTCAACAGGTCAAGATGTTTTTATTCAGGTAAAATCATAGGCTCATAGACTTGTAGACTCACAGAGTTGGAAGAGATCTCACAGGCCATCCAGGTTAACCCCAGTCTGCCGTGCAAGAATACACAATCAAAGCACTCCTGACAGATGGCCATCCAGCTTCTGTTTAAAAGCCTCCAAAGAAGGAGACTCCACCGCACTCTGAGGCAGCGTATTCCAATGTCAAACAACTCTTACTGTCAGGAAGTTCTTCCTAATGTTTAGGTGGAATTTCTTTTTCTGTAGTTGGCATCAATTGCTCGGGATCCTAGTCTCTGGAACAGCAGAAAACAAACTTGCTCCATCCTCAATATAACACCCCTTCAAATATTTAAACAGACTTTTAGAACTGAAGAAGTTTAAGGAGAGGGCTTGTAAGTGGGTCATGTATTGCTTTAAATTGAACTGTTTTAATTGCCTTTTGTCTTTTTAAGTGTATGTTTAAAGTGTTTTAATATTGGGAATAGTTTAATTCCATTTTCATGTTGACTTTTTGTATGTTTTTAGCTGTATCGTTCTTGTTTTAAATTGAAAGCTGTCTTGAGTCCCACTTTTGGGGGAAAGGTGGGATGCATTTTTCTCTCTGAATGCATCCGATCAATGGTCTTCAAGGTTATTATGAAAAGTGTGCATGACTCTTCTGGTTTCCCCTCATCAGAAGGAAACTGAATATCCAGTTCTTTTCCCCAATCTTTTCTTTATTTATTTTTATGCAAATAACTACACACAATAATAAAAATATGTTTATTTGGAAAATGCATGCAAAGATGCTTCGGTCAATGGGATAAATGCATCCAAATGTGTACATTAAGAAGAAATGCATAAACAGTTGTACATTAGGACCCAAAAATGAAAGAAGTTGCATGTGAGAAGAAAATAAACAGACAAGTTCTATTACTCAGTACAGAACTTGGAAAGGGTTGCAATGTTGATGGGACTCTGAGAAAGGCAAGAAAAAGAGATGCCACTGCAAATCTATCCAGCAAGGTGTAAAACAGAGGTAGGCAACCTTTCCCCTTTAAGGGCCGAGGGACTTCAGCTCCCAGAAGCCTCAGCCATGTTGGCCAATAGTCCCATGTTGGCCAATAGCTCCTGGGATTCTGGGAGCTGAAGTCCCTCGGCCCTTAAAAGGGAAAGGTTGCCTACCCCTGGTGTAAAATGTTGCTATTTAGGACTACAAATCCTATGACCAAAATGGATTCTTCAGTATAGTCCAAAATGTAATCACTCTAGGCTTTAGTATCCTGCTGCTATTGCCTGTTGCAGAGGTGTCATTGTGGGGTGCAGGAAATAAGGCTGCATTGGGTAACACCCTAAGTGGGGGAACACCACTGCTCCCCAAATGTGCTCAGTGAGTGGAGAGATACTTTCCCACTTGCTGACTGTGAGTGAGGAGAGCATCTCTCCACTCCCTGAGTCTGGCTGGAAGGCATGGATATGGCTCAGGGGGCAGAGAGACACATTCACTGACACTGACTACAAGCTAGGAGGGCATCTCTCTGCCCCCTAAGCAGCATCCCCTCCATGCTTTCCAGCCAGGCTTGCAACGTGGTGAGACACCCTCCTCGCTTGCAGTCACCATCAGCAAGTGGGAAAATGTCATTCCATCCCCTGAGCATGGCTGGAAGATATGCGTGGGGAGAGTGGGATGTGGCTCAGGGGACAGAGAGACACCCTCACACCTGCTGACAGTGACTGCAAGCAAGGAGGGTGCCTCTCTGCCCATGAACCTGGCTGAAAGGCACAGAGAGGATGCTCTTCAGGGGGCAGAGAAACGTCCTCCTTGCTCACAGTCACCACACCAGGTGGCACCAAGCATACTGATGCCACTGATCATTTGTCAGTACTGTCTCCTTAACCCCCTCACATCTCTTGAGCTCTAGGACTCTAATTTGTGCCCCAGAGTCCAACCCAGTAGAGCCACATTCTCCTCTGTGGGAGTGAAGGGAGAAACTGAGTGATGTGAGAAAATCCTGCTACGTGCATGAAGCTTATTGCATGGAAGCAAAAGAGAAGCTGGATACAGGTTGAGTCTCCCTTATCCGAAATGCTTGGGACCAGAAGTGTTTTGGGTTTTGGAATATTTGCATATACATAACGATATATCTTGGAGGTGGGACCCACATTAAAACATGAAATTAATTTATGTTTCATATACACCTTACATACATAGAGTGAAGGTAAATTTATAGACAATATTTTAAATACCTGTATTTTCCGGCGTATAAGACGACTGGGCGTATAAGATGACCTCCAACTTTTCCAGTCAAAATATAGAGGTTGGGATATACTCGCCGTATAAGATGATCCCTCTTCCAATGGGGGAAAATGAGAAAGTGTTGGGGGGAAGGACTGCCAATATACTAGGTGATGCATTCTGGGGTATGTACAATTTGTGGCCAAGTAAGTGACCCTGGGCATGTCACACACTCTCAGCCTCAGAGGATGGTAATGGCAACCCCCATTTGAAGAAACATGCCAAGAAAATCCCATGGTAAGATTGCCTTAGGGTTGCCATAAGATGGAAAGGACTTGAAGACACACAAGAAGAACAAAAAAGTCTGCAGTTGTTTCATAGGTAGTACATGGGAATAGGAGCCAGCATGGTGTAGTGGTTTGAGTGTTGGACTACCACTCTGAAGACCTGGGTTTGATTGCCCACTCTGCCATGAAACCCACTGGATGAACTTGGACAAGTCACACACTCTCAGCCTCAGAGGAAGGCAATGGAAACCTTCTCTGAACCAGTCTTGCAAAAAAAAACAACCACTAAAAAACAGGATAGGGGTTCACCTCTTATCCGCTGCTGCTTCCTCCTCCTGCCTCATGCCACCCCTTCCTCCCCCCCCCTCCTCCTCCTCCTCTAATTTGACTTCCTCTCTTCTTCCTCCTCCCGCCTTGTGCCGAGCCACCCCTTCTTCCTCCTCCTCCTCCACTCGGCGTATAAGATGACCCCCGACTTTGGAGAAGAGTTTCCTGGGTTAAAAAGTAGTCTTATACACCAGAAAATACTGTAATTTTGTGCACGAAACAAAGTTTGTGTACATTGAACCATCAGAAAGCATTATCTTGGCCACTCATGTGGACAATTTTGGATTTTGGAATATTTTGGATTTTGGAATTCTGGATTAGGGAGACTCAACCTATATTGTTATGTGCTGTCAAGTTGGCTATAGCAACCCTATGAAGGAGAGAGCCCCATGTCACACTGTTATTAACAGCCCTGTTCAGGTCTTCCAAACTCAATGCATCCTTGATTAAGTTCATCTGTAGATTGACCTCTTTCTTTTTCTATCACCTTCCACTTTTCCCAGCATTATTATCTTTTTCAGTGAGCCGTGATGTCCCATCGAATCACAGAATCATAGAATTAGAAAAGACCATGAGCCCATTCACACATGTTTTTGTAACAATTAAATCCAGGGAGATTCGATGATGCAATACTGAATCAAAGTTCCCACTATGCTTACCCCAATTGAATCTCTCTGTGGCAATGTAACCCTGTTGATGTTCACATAACCATTTGTATTGGTTTAAATTGGATCCGCCATTTTAATCGTTCTCGGGTGTTTTTTTTTTAATGCCAATCAAATGATGTGCATCTATGTCACACTGTTTGGGAGACCCCCCCCCCTTTCTGTCAGCCTCAGAGGATGGCACTGACAAGCCCCTCTGAACAACCCTTGCCAAGAAAACCCCGCAACAGGTTCACCATGGGGGAGTCACACTGTCTCAGCCTCAGAGGATGGCATTTGCAAGCCCCTCTGAACAACTCTTGCCAAGAAAACCCTGTGACAGGTTCACCATGGGGAAGTTATACTGTCTCAGCCTCAGAGGATGGCATTTGCTTTGAACAACCCTTGCCAAGAAACCCCTGCAATAGGTTTGCCTTGGGGGGAGTCACACTGTCCCAGCCTTGGAGAATGGCAATGGCAGGTCTCTCTGAACAACTCTTGCCAAGAAACCCCGCAATAGGTTTGCCTTGGGGGAGTCACACTGTCTCAGCCTCAAAGGATGGCAATGACAAGCTCTTCTGAAGAACCCTTGCCAAGAACCTCCTGCGAAGCCCCTGTGGAAGCCATGCAAACGCAACGGTGCACAGAAACTGTCAAATTTTAGGGGGGGGGACCCACAAGCTGCACCATGTTCTCACTAAGCCAAGACCTGTGGGATGGGATGGTTATATTCCACCCCTCTCTCATTCTCTGCCCATTACCCCTCCCTCCTTTGTGCCGCGAATGGGATCGGCAGTGTGTTCCCATTGTGGCTCCCTAAAAAAACAACCTGGTGCTTTTGAAAAGGTGCAAAAAATGTCTCGGTTTCAAAAGCACCAGGTTAAGCGGGATTTGCGACTCCCCTTCCCTCCCCCCAAAATTTGGGTCAGGAAAAACCAGAGCAAGTATGAATGGCCTCCTTTTAAACCAGTTTCCAAACTGGTTTATAATCTAGTGTTAATGGGGCCCACAAGGATCTTCCAGGCCAACTCCCTGCCATGCAGGAAGACACAATCAAAGCACTCCCAACAGATGGCCATCCAGTCTCTTTTTGAAAACTTCCAAAGAAGGAGACTCCAACACACTCCAAGGCAGTGCATTCCACTGTCAAACTCTTAGGATGTTATCACACGGGGCTGGTTAATCCACACAAAACCCAAACAGAAACTGGATTACTGCCCCGTGTTTTCACACGACGTTGCACAGAAACTGGACAGAAAGTGGACAGAAACTGGTGTTAACCGAGATCTTTTGAAATTCGGTTGTTTGGAGGAAGTGCAAATGCGCAATTAAGGTAAATTCGCCGTAATGTGAAAAGCAAATGCGCATTTGGAAGCATTTCCCCGCATTTTCCCATGGTTCCGCGGAGTCCTGGAGGCAGCGTAAGTGTCTCCTTCCCCCTCAGCAGATGGCTAATTGAGCCGTCTTGGGGGCAGAGAAGGGGAGGGGCAGCTGCACGATCGGCGCCCCAACCCCTTCCCCAGGTCGTCCTCGGAGCGCCGACCCTTTGCACGGCCGGCGCTCCAAGGAGGACCTCTTTGCAGCGCTGACCCTCCGCACGGCCGGCGCTCTGAGGATGACCCGGGGAAGGGGTGACAGCCGTGGCAAGTGACAGCTGCAGCAAGCATAGTGCGCATGTGCTAGATCATTTCTAGTACATGTACTGGATTTTTTCACTTGTCTGTGAACGTTAAATGCAGTTTCAGCGGGAGCTTCCCTTAATTGTGCAATTAAGGTAATTACGTGTGAAAAACATTTGCGGAATCAAGGTTTATTTTCAGTTTATTTTTGGAATTTGTCATTTCCAGTTTATTATCGCTTTGTGGCTCACGTGTGCTAACGTCCTTACTGTCAGGAAGTTCTTCCTAATATTGAGGTAGAATCTCTTTTCCTGTAATTTGAATCCACTGCTCTGTGTCCTAGTTTCTGGGGCAGCAGAAAACAAGTTTGCTTCATCCTCAGTATGACATTCTTTCAAATATTTAAGCACAGGGGTAGGAAACCTAAGGCCAGGGGGCCGGATGCGGCCCCCCGAGGCCTTTGGACCGGCCCCAGGCCGGTCCTGCCGCTCCCCCCGCCTCCGCCCGCCATGATGATATTGATAATTGTTCTTATTACTTGTTCTTGGAGTTTCCTTGGCAAAATCTCCACGGGGTTTTGCCATGGCTTTTCTAGGGCTGAGACAGTGTGCATGCATTTTTTTATTTTTATTTTTTAAAAAAAATATATTTATTTATTTATTTATTTTTGGTGCTTTGGCCCCCCAATTGTCTGAGGGACAGCAACCCGGCCCCTGGCTCAAATAGGTTGCCTACCCCTATTTAAGCATGACCGTCATGTAACTTCTTAACCTATTTTCTCCAGGCTAAACATACCCAGCTCCCTAACCACATGGCATGGTGGGTTTCCAGACTTGTTACCATTTTGGTCGCCCTCCTTTGGACATACTCTGGCTTGTCCTCCTCCTTCTTGAATTGTGGTACCCAGAACAGGACATAATATTCCAGGTGAGGCCTGACTAAAGGAGAATAGAGTGGTACTTCTCTCGATTAAGACACTACACTCCTATTGATGCAGCCTAAAATTATATTGGCTTTTTCAGCTGCCACATCACATTGTTGATTCATGTTAAGCTTGTGATCTACTAAGACTCCCAGATCCCTTTTGTATGTAGTGTTGTCAAGCCAGGTGATGCCCATCCTATATCTGAATGTTTTATTATTATTTTTTTCTGCCTAAGTGTAGTACCTTATATTTTTCTTTGAGGAAATTCATTTTGTTAGTTTTGGTCAAACTGTCTAATCTGTTTGTCTAAGTGTCCAGCTATCCAACTATCTAATCATTTGTCTTTTAGTAGTACAGGATATTCATAGAAATCTCCTTCGGCACCACATTTCAAATAAGTTGATTTTTTGCATGTCAGCCTTCTTCACTATCCTGCTTTCACTCTGATGCATAGAAATTGGAAATGCTATTGCAAGAATGATCCTGCCTTTGGTATTCAGTGATACATGTTTGAACTTGAGGATCTTAGTTTCATCACTGCTGCCATTCTTACTCTTTGTCTTCTGATTTCTTGACTACTGTCTCCCATTTAAGTGATAGTCAAGTCAAGGTGTTCAGCAAAGAAACAGGCACATGTAAGACCTGGAATTACATACCAAACTCCATAATTCCCCTGATGCATATTTGAAGATGCAGAGGCACATGTACTTCGTGCGCAAATGAAGCTGCCTCCAAGTTAAGGAGCTGGGATAAAAATTTCCAGACATCCAGAACTAGCCTGAATATTACAGGAATTTATTGTCTTGTCTGGACTCCAGGACAACCCATTTCCTGTACATATAACAGCTAAGAATAAAATGGTATAGAGTGTCATAGCATATTGGCTCATAGCCTGGACTCTCCTTTTATCAGGGGTACTACTCAGTGAAGGGGTGGGGGGAAAAGAATAACTTTTCCCACTCCCATCCAGTCTTGCCCAATTTTGCCTATCCCAAGTTCTGATCCAAAAGGGATCAGTAGGCATTGAGGAGAAGCAAAAAGGTTAGCCGTGGCATTACATCTGATCTTGTTTTAATTGTAGTTCGACTTTGCTTCAGCGAAGCCCAAAGTGTGAGTTGAGCTCTCAAAATCTCCCACCAAGTATGGCCATTCTGACCTCAGGTGGCTTGGACAGTGGTGGTGAGTTGGAAGCTTTAGTCAAAAACAAAAAATCAACATTTAAGAGCTCTGGCAAAGATCTAGAAGAGTGGTGGTGAACCTATGGCACGCATTCCAAAGGGAGCCCTCAGAGCCCTCTCTGGGGGCACTTGCGCCATCACCCCAGCACAGAGTTTGCCAGAATTGGTTACTAGAAAGCCAGAGGGATGTGGCACTTTGCAATAAATAAGTGGGTTTTGTATTGCAATTTGGGCACTCGGTCTCTAAAAGGTTTGCCATCATTGCCCTAGAACATTCTGAAAGAAAGCTATGACATACATACAACTAGTACATACTCTTCAACATTGCACAGATGTAAACTGGGTTCTCTCGCAGCCTTCATTTGAGCTAATTAAATCCACCTATTTTAATACTGACTGTGGGTGCCCTCTTGGGACCCTTGCATTTTGGGTAACGAATGAATGTGTTGTGTGAAAGAGACATAATTTAAAACAGTTTGAAAACACTGAAAACATAGTAGTAAGGATAAAGGTACAACCATCTCCCTTTCACCCATTAAAAGATCCTTCTGCTGTGGATAGACTGGGTAGACGGAGCTTTGAATTCCAAAATGCAGGTGACCACCCTTAAAAGAGTGGAAGAGCAAGGTTTGGAAAGAAGCAACCCTGCCTCAGAACACA
This sequence comes from Phrynosoma blainvillii, assembly GCA_026167975.1. Classification (NCBI taxonomy): domain Eukaryota; kingdom Metazoa; phylum Chordata; class Lepidosauria; order Squamata; family Phrynosomatidae; genus Phrynosoma; species Phrynosoma blainvillii. The sequence goes on from JANUYF010000003.1 coordinate 12,270,432, forward strand.
CACAAACATACACTTCACTTGCAGGTGACTGTGAAGCTGTATAGGCAGCTTGGCAGGGCAAAGTCAGGCTGGCACCAAGCCGGCTGGAACTTGGCACTCCCCAATTGGCAAGAGGGTTCCTTCAGCTTGCCTTCCCTAAGCATCCTAGATGCCACAGTGTCTGAGAGCGGTGTCCAAGGGAGGTTGCCCGCTGCCGTCCCATATGCTTGCACTGCTGCAGACTCCTTGCCAAGTTCTACCCAAGCTTGGCGAGCACCCAGGATTGTAAATCAAAGCTGGCTTCCTTGACCTCCAGGCCCAAGGCTCGAGTCCAGCCTGCCTGTGTGTGTGGCGGTACTGATGAAAGCCGAGCATCTGAGCCTCAGGAAAACAGCCGGGGAGGCCTGCCTGAGATGCTGGCACCCGGCCCTGTTTCTCCTTGTATTCCCGCTTGTCCTTTCAGCTGTCTGCAGGACTGGCCCACAAATATACCAGTCAGCATGTCAGTAAACCTGACAGGGCAGCTGGTGGGAAACGATCTAGAAGGGACCCAAGGGTGAGGAACCTTTTGAAATGCCTGCAATTTCTTCAGGATTCCTCAAGAGCAGCAAATGAATAGCTGTAATGTCCCCCAACATTGTTAGACTCCTCCAGAGCTTGGAAGTATCATAGAATAATAGAATCATAGTGTTGGAAGAGATCACAAGGGCTATCCAGTCCAACCTCTTGTAATTACTAATCAATTAGTATTTAGTACTTAGTTATAGTGAGCACCAGTGTGGTGTAGTGGTTTGAGCATTAGACTATATTATGACTCTTCAGACCAGGATTCAAATCCTGGCTCTGCCATGTAAATACACTGGGTGACCTTGGGCAAATTACACTCTCAGCCTCAGAGGATGGCAATGGCAAAACCACTCTGAAGAAACTTGACCAAAAAAAAAAACAAAAAACAAACCTTTGGGTCAGTTGGAAATGAATGGGAGGCAAACAACAACAAACTAGTTATAAACAGCTAGTTTCTTATTCCCTTCTTTGTATATCTAATCTACATTATGCTTGCAAATTGACAGGAAAAAGTAGCTCCTTTTGCAGTGTAACTTAAGCATCTTTATTGCTTTTACAGCTGTGGATGTGTAGCCTCCCAAAATGATGGAGAAGGAATATCACTTTATAGTTCCAGGGCTGGTTGATGCTGTGCCTTGTCTTGTGCTCATTTGTAGGTGTTGCATACTTTCCTATGTACTGTCCTGATCTGGCAGGGATGGTCCTGATTAATCCTTTGTCATCCCACTTTCTCAGCTGCTTTTAAAATGCCCTGTTTTTCTCTCCTCCTCCAACTTTTCCCTTTTATCCTCAACTTGCTTCAATGGCTGCAAACTGGGATCAAAGTGCAAAAGTAGTTTTTACTCAATTAACTCAATGGGTAGGTCAGGCAAAAGCAAACTGCCGCAGCCTCTCCTAGTTTACATATTTTATCTAATTTAATAACTTTTGCCATCGTGATCACACTCTAATGTTGTTTCACCATGAATGTCCCAGTTTTCATATGTGAAATGCTGGAAGGTATGGACCAGGAGTGGTGACATGTCATTTTAGGTTACAGAAAATGGCGACTGTGGCAACATGGGACACCTACCACGGTCTCTGATCATGTGTTATTCCTGCCTTTTGTTAGCCCAGTGCTCTTGGTTAGAGGCCATTCATTGTGACTCCTGTAACAAGATTCAGTTGCCAAGATTCAACTGTTGATTATTATTGTTGTGTGTCTTTAGGTCATCCCCAACTTATGGCAATTCTAAGGCGAAACAATCATGGGTTTTCATGGCAAGATTTGTTCAGAGGAGGTTTGCTATTGCCTTCCCCTGAGGCTGAGAGTGTATGACTTGACCAAGATCACCCTGTGGGTTTCATGGCTGAGCTGGGAATTGAACCTGGTCACCAGAGTCATAGTCCAACATTCAAACCACTACGCCACACTGGCTTTCTATCTGACAACTGTTCATGGAATAAAAGGGGTGTGTGGGATCATCTTGACTATTACAGCAGGCAAGTATCTTTGGCACACCTTGACAACCTCTGTTTGGCTGGTAGATCACCATTTTATTTTGCAGCATTTTTCTTTTCTTTTCTCCATTTAGGAGAGGCTATATAGCACAGTTCTAGCTAAAGGCAGAAACCCCCTCAGAAACCCCCTTACTTCTGCCCTCTCCCTATCTAGATGCTGCCGCTCCTCTGCTTGCTCTATTTCATTACTGATGTATTGTAGCGTAGTGTATGTTATTTGTATTGTATGTCATTTTAATCTATATGTTTTAACTAATGTTCGGTTTAATACTTTTTTAAGGGGGGTGGGTATTCAGTCTTTCTGGTTTTATATTGTAAGTAATTTTAATTGTTGTTAGCCACCCCGATTGTTCACAGAGGGGCGGGGTATAAATTATTATTATTATTATTATTATTATTATTATTATGTCTGATCTTAGTAGCTAAGCAAGATCAGCAATGGCTAGTACTGGGATAGGAGGCTGTATTTCACAGGAAGAAACTGGCCAAACTACTTCTGACTTTTTCTTGCCTAGGAAACCCTATGAAATTCATGGGGTTGCCATAAGTCCACAGGTGACTCGAAGGTACATATACATATATACATATATATATATATATAGAGAGAGAGAGAGAGAGAGAGAAGTGGTGGCACTTCGCTTAAAATGCATAAGTTTACTTCCTTCCAATGTTGTTGTTATTGTGTGCCATCAAATCATTTCTGGCCTATGGTGACCCTAAGGCAAACCTATCATGGGGTTTTCTTGGCAAGTGTTGTTCAGAGGAGGCTTGCCATTGCCTTCCCTGAGGGTGAGAGCATATGACTTAATTGTCCAACCCAATTTCTGGCCTGCTCTTGGTCTGCTTCCAAAGCCTTATGCATTGCAGAGGCTTCTGGGAAGTACATTCAGCTTAGAATAGGCAGGGAACAGAGATGCTGGAAACTCACTGTTTCCCCACATGACCCAACACTCTTCTGCACTAACTGTACACTGTAGAGGGGGAAATAATCATTGTGGGCAAAGCAGACTTTCAAGGAACTGCTTGCAATTGTTGATTTCCCCTGCTAAACTCAATATTAGCTAGAACAAGAATATGAAGTGTGTGCGTGCGCGCGCGCGCATGCATGCATGCATGTGTGTGCATAAGCAAGCCATCCAGTTCATCTGTTCCCTCTGCTGAAGTGAGAGCAGACCCAACAGATGTGTTGTAGTCTCTGCTTCATGACCTGTTGTTGCTGTTGTGTGCCTTCAAGTTGTTTCTGACTTCTAGCAACCCAAAGGCAAAACTTCCATAGTGTTTTCTTGGCAAGTTCCTTCAGAGGGGGTTTGCCATTATCATCTTCTGAGGCTGAGAGAGTGTGACTTGCTCAATGTTACCCATTCTGTTTCCATGCCTGAACCTGGATTCAAACCCTGGTCTCCCAGTGTCCTAGCCCAAACCATTACACCATACTGGTCCCTTGATGACCACCAGAGAGAGAAATCCCATCTCTGGTTTAACATATCTGCCACAGATGAAATTATTAATGTGGGAGAATACATAGGCTTGGAGAGGCTGCAGCAGTTTGCTTTTGCCTGGATCCACTGCCAAGAGCACAGTTCTATCCCTCCTCTCATCTTCTCTCTGCTAAGCTAAGTGCAAACTATTTCTGCACTTTGGACTCAAATTTGCATCAACTGAAGTAAACTTGAGGACAAAAGGAGAAAAATTGGGAGGAGGAGGAGAGAGAAAATGAGACCATTTAAAAGCATCTGAGAAAGAGTGGGATGACAGAGAATTAGTTGGGATTGCCTCTGTCAGATTAGCACCATAGGAGGCTATGCCCTCAGATCAGCATTCAGCACACAGGTAGACCATCATAAAAATTCTGTTAGCTCAAACAGTGTCTACACTGCATATTTATAGGAGCCTGATGCCACTTTAATTGCGACTCATGGTTCAGTCTTACAGAACCCTGGGATCTGTATTTTGGCAAAGAACTTCACTGCTGGAGAATTTGAATCCACTAGCCCTGAGGCCCTTTCACACTACACAGCGATAGTGCAATGACTCCACTTTAATTGCCATGGCTGCATCCTATGGCATCCTGCTAGCTGGGAGGTTCTGTAGATGTTATCCAAAAAGGGAACTTTTCCAAGCTCTTTCAAGCTTGTACAGCTCACCATTTTATAAACCACCATCCCCTGTAACAAAATGAGCCAGAATCGTGCTTCCACCTGCTAGATGTGGCCGCACAGCCTCCACCACTTAGCAGGTGGAAATGTGGGAGGAGTGCCCACCTGGCATCCTGGCCACAAGCTCAACAGCTGCTCCAGGCTGGCATTGTTGGGCGCAAAAGTATTTCAAGCCTTTAGTATTTTATTTTTCCTAAATTCCTAAGCCATTAAAAATGATGCCATTCTATAGATTAAGCTGTGTCTTTCTTCCTATCCGGATTTAGGGCCCAAATCCAGCTCTGTGTATAACCTGGAGGATATGGTAGGGCTAATATTTTAGCGTGACCCAAAAGCAGGGGTAGGCAACCTTTCCCCTTTAAGGGCCGAGGGACTTCATCTCCCAGAATCCCAGGAGCTATTGGCCAACATGGGACTATTGGCCAACATGGCTGAGGCTTCTGGTAGCTGAAGTCCCTCGGCCCTTAAAGGGGAAAGGTTGCCTACCCCTGCCCAAAAGCATGACAGAAAGCAATGCAGCAGGCCCCTTGGCAAACTCAGCACTTATTCTTGTGGGTGTGTATGGTGCCAGGCCACCAGTAAACTCTTTAGGGTTGAATGGTGGCATTAAACACTCATCTGCTTTAGTGGCACTATAGAGCAGGGGAACAAGGCTGGCTGTGTTGGCTGCTGCTACTATGGCACTACTACAGGGGTAGGCAACCTTTCCCCTTTAAGGGCAAGTGACTTCAGCTCCCAGAATCCCAGGAGCTGTTGGCCAACATGGGACTATTGACCAACATGGCTGAGGCTTCTGGGAGCTGAAGTCCCTCGGCCCTTAAAGGAGAAAGGTTGCCTACCCCTGCACTACTAGAATCATAGAGCTGGAAGAGACCTCAAGGGCCATCCAGTCCAATCCCATTATGCCATGCAGGAAGACACAACCAAAACACCCCTGAAAGATGGCCATCCATTCTCTTATTAGAAACCTCCAAGAAGGAGACTCCACCACTTTCCGAGGGAGGATATTCCATTGTTGAACAGCTCTCACTATCAAAAAGTTCTTCCTAATGTTGAGCTGGAATCTCCTTTCCTGCAGCTTGATCCACTGTTCTGGGCCTTATTCTCTGAAGCTGCAGAAAAGAAACATGCTCCATATTCAGTAGGACATCCTTTCAAATATTTAAACAGGGATATCATGTCACCTCTTAACCTTTTCTTCTCCAGGCTGTACATACCCAGCAGCTCCCAAATAGGGCATGGTTTCCAGACCTTTCACCATTTTGGTTGCCCTCCTCTGGACATGCAGCATAAGGGATAGGGCCGGGAAAGAAAGTGAGGAAACCTTTTGTAGCTTGCCCAACAACCCTTTTTCCTCAGCCTGTCTGCGATTCATGTATGTTGAGGCTACCGACAGCATCTGCGACATCTCACAGAGGAAAACCGGGAGGCATGATGCAAAGCAACCTCAGAGTGTGGTGAAGATGGCAAAAGTTCATAATGAGGAAGAACACACAAGCTAGGGGAGGCTGCCACAGATTGCTTTTGCCTCAGTCTACAGGGAAGAGCAAGATTCTGCTCCTCCTCTCTTCTGCGCTGAGTTGAGTGCAGCGGTGTCCCTGGCCATGGTGTCACCCAGTGCAGGGGGCAGGGTTTCAGAGGCAAAAGGGCAGAGCTTCGCCAAGGAGGTGCGGGGCACTCAAAAGGAGTGCGTGCCCAAACATCCCCTCCCTTCCACGGCCCCCATCCTTGCCGCCATCCTTTTCTCCTCAGGGGAGAAGGAGGCAGTGGCAAGGAGCCGGGACAAGCACACACATGGCTGAGGAGAAAGGGACAGTGGCAAGGACAGATGGAGAGCACGCATGCTTCTCCGGCCTCCTTGCCATCGCCTCCTCCTCTTCAGGGAGAAAAAGAAAGTGGCAAGGATGGCTGGAGAGTGCGCGTGCACCTCCTGGCAGTCCATTGGACGTTATCACACGGGGCCCAATCCAAACAAAATCCACATGAAATCCCGACCTAATACGTATTATTGGCCCGTGTTTTCACACGACGTCACACAGAACCCCGACAGGACCCCGACAGAAAGCAGAATGATCCGAGATCTTCTGAATTTCGGTTTCTTCAGGAATTGCAATTGCATGACGGGAATCATTTCGCATTTACCGTAGGTCTGATAACCAAATACGTATTGTGGCGCATTTCCTCGCTGTTGCCATGGTTCCAGCGAGCATTCCTCTCTCTGTGCATGTGCAGGAGGCTCATTTCGGCTACATTTACGGGTTTTTTTTCTCTTGTGTGTGGACGTTCGATACACTTACTGTAAATGCGCAATGAAGGTAATGACGTATGCGGAAACAAGGGCTATTTCCCGTTTATTTTCGGGATGCCTCATTTCCACTTTTATTTCCGCTTTCTGGCCCACATGTGATAACGTCCTTAGTGCTGCTCCCTTCTCAGGGAAGAAGGAGGCAGCGGCAGCCCAGGAGAACCATGCACAGTCCTCAGTGGTCCTTGCTGCTGTTCCTTTCTTCCCTGAGGAAGAGGAGGAGGCAGCAGCAAGGAGCCTCCATGGCTGTCCTTGACCCCGCTGTCTCCTCCTGGCAAGGACAGCTGGGAAAAGTGCGCATGTGCCTCCTGGCAGTCCTTAGCACTGCTCCTTCTCCTCAGGGGAGAAGAGGTGGTGGCACAGAGGAGCTGGGGGTACGGACGTGCCCTCAGCCTGGCTCCTTGCCGCCAGCCCGTTCTCTCCTGAGGAGAAGGAAGCAGTGGCAAGTTGGGTGGAGGCGGGGGGACTGGCTTGGTGTCACCCCCCCTCTGGGGTGTCACCCGGTACAATCCGCACCCCCACACCCCCGAGTGATGCCACTGGTTGCGTGCAAACTGCTTTTGCATTTTGATCTCAGGGCCTGAACAGACTGCGAGAAATAATCCCGTTTGAGACCACTTTAACTGTCCTGGCTCAATGCTAGGCAATCATGGGAATTGTAGGTTTTTTTTTCCTGAGACATTGAGCCATGTCTGTCAAAGAGCTCTGGTGCCACAATAAACTACAGTTCCCATGATTCCCTAGCACTGAGCCAAGCCAGGTAAAGTGGCCTCAAACTGGATTATTTCTGGCCGTCTGTTCAGGCCCTCAGTTTGCAATAACCAAAGTAAGCTTGGAGGGAAAGGGAAAAAGTGGGAGGAGAAGAGAGAAACGCAGGCATTTTTAAAGCAGCTAAAAAAGATGGGATGACAGAGAAGTAATTGTGACTCTCCCTGCCAGATTGGGACAGTTGGAGGATATGTTTCTGGGGGCTCATAGCTAGCTACTTTACAAACCCAAATTACAGGCTACTTGGGTTTTTGGGAATTGATTTTTTTTTTAGGGGTGGTGGTAATGGATTGACTATACAGTTAACCACTGATTTCCCCCCTTTGGGCCCTGTCTGATCTCACAGTTTTTTTTACTAAGGTTGCCAGATAATCAGGAAAATAATGGCAAAGTTATTTTGCTTCCATTTTTTATTTTAAAAAAGTCTTCCTGTCAATGGACGTTATCACACGCGGGTCTCAAAGCGGCAAGAAAGCGGTATGGAATCAATCCAGAACTATACCGGTATAGACCCCACAAGACGGAAATGGCTATCAGACGCAACTAGCATCATTGCGCAATTAACGAAACCGCGATAGATGCGCTCCTGGGAACCGTATCTGCCGTTCACACACAAGAGAGAAGATCCCTTCCAGAACCCAGCAAGGATGTTCTTGCACATGCGCAGAAACAGGACAGCCGCGGCTGTCACTTGCCTTGGCTGTCAAACACACCCCTTCCCAAGGCGGCACAGGGTTGGGAAGGGGTGTGTGTGACAGCAACCCTTGGGACTTGGGAGGAGGGCAGGGTCGGAGGATGTATAGCAAAGCAAAGTTCCATGTAACAACCTTGCAGGCTGCAAAGCAGAAGGTGCATGCATGCATGTGTTTGTATCCTGACTTTCTCCAGCATGGGGACTCAACATAGTAAAGCACACAGAAAGAGTAATTAATACACAAAGTTTTTTTTTTTACAAACAAACAACAATGGCACAAACTAGTCTTTTAATTGTTTATCTGAACAACTCCATGGAATGCTTGCCTGGGCTGCAAAGCAGAACTCAGTTCTGTTAACATGTTTTTCAGCTTTAAGCAGCCTTGTTTCAGAGATAACAACCTGCAGATTTATGGGCTGCTATACACCTTACTTAAGTAAATGGGTGGTTCTTCTGTGGGATTGTGTCCCTTGTGTGTGTATGTGCTTTCAGGTTACCTGTCTACTTATGGTGTCCCCATGAATTTTGTAGGGTTTTCTTAGTTAAGAAATATTCAGAAGCGGTTTGCCACTTCCTCTGAAATCTAGCATGCAGTATGTGGTATTCCTTTGTGGTCTCCTGTCTAAGTACTGACCGGGTCTGACCCTGCTTAGCTTCCAAGATCAGATGGGATATGGGGCCTTTAGAGAATTACTGTGTCCATCTCACTCTGTTTTGATCAAATCTTTGTTTCTTGCATGTGTTGGTGGCATCTGATTAACAGTCAGTGCCCTCTAGCCAGAGCTTGAAATCAGTTTATTTTTAATCTATGGACCTTATCCCATGGAGGCAAATTGCTTAATGCCATGCAGAAATGGGACTTAAAAATCTGAAAAAACCCACAAAAGTGGGTTGTTTTTCAAACATGTTTGTGTAATGAAGAAATAACACAACATTAACCCAAATGGAAAGTTGCCAAAACCCACTACTTTTTACTTTCTGAAGTTCCCGAAAGTAAAAATGAGCAGGTCTTGGCAACTTTCCATTTGGATTAATGTCGTGTTTTTTCTCCTTGATGCCAACGTTATCTGAAAAACAACCCGCTTTTGTGGGTTATTTCTACTTTATGTTCGGGTTAACCTCTAATGTCATGTGAAAAACAACCCGCTTTTGAGGGTTGTTTTCACTTTAAATCCAGTTTCTGCACAGGATCTGTCCTGTGTGATAAACTACTATAACTAATTACTTTCAAGGCTAACATGGATAAAACAGAATTATATTTTATAAACAATATAACCACTTGAAGCTCAGAAGGGATCTGGTGTATTCAGGGCATTTAGCCTTCCAAAAATGATCACACTCTGCCTTCAGATCAGAAAACAGTGGATTCCACTCCTGTTAAAATCCACCATACTCTACCTGCTAAATCCAAAACCAGGTTTGCTTTGCGCTTCCCCTCCTCAGTCCCAGCTCTATTACCAGATTTTTTTTTAATTTTGAGAGCTAGCAACACTAGTCCTCAGTAATCATAATTTAAATGCATCAACCTTTAGACAAGATTACTTTGCATTCATATATTTCACTGAACATTCAAAGACCTTCTCACCTATTCTTATGACAAGCTTGTAAAGGATCCCAGCTTTAAAAACTAAGATCAGAGGCCAAGCAAACAAAAGACAGCAGCTTCCCTTATGCTATCTAGGGAACGTATGGTTCTGAGGCTGGCAAGATCTGGAACTAGGAAAGCAGAATGGCTTTATGATGGAGCTTATTGCATTACAAAATAAATTGTCTTGCCCCTGCCATTTTGAATTCTATTATGGGATGCAGCCAGCTACTATTACATGCAAAATGCTGCCAATGCTGCTGCCTGGCTGCATCCCACCTAAAACCTGGCTAAAATCCGTGCTTAGCTGGCCAATTTGTAGCCAAGGGTCCGTGGGGGAATTTTATTATTATTGTTATTATTAGCTCAAATATTGCAAGAGGGGGTGGCTACAAGAGCCCAATGAAATCGCCCTCCCGATATTTATACCAAGAGACCAGGGGGTTCCAATGAATGAAGCTGAGATGGATGTTAATAACTAGATGTCTAATTTATTGAAATAGGGGAAACACATTCACTGCGCATACACTCACACACACACTCAAGGCTCAGGAAAATCAGGGTTGGAGATTGGGAACAGATTTCAGGCGTTACTAATGGTGATGCTTACCGAGATGTAGTCTTCCTCCGGGAAGCGAATGGGATGCGAGATGGTGGGGGACAAGTCTTGCTCTGCAGCCTAGGTTTGAGCAGACTTGCCGGTAACTAGCTTCAAAGGTCAGAGTGACGTGGAGTCGTTTAGACCAAGAAGATAGCACACCGACTGGCCAAAATCTGGGGTTTATATAGGGCCAAATGGGCCCTGAGGCGAAAGGCGATAATTGCGATGATGACACCCGGCTGTATAGGGTTACATTGTATCTGGTGGTCTTAATCCGAGGGGCCCATATCCTGGGGGAATGTGTGACTAGGTGGCACAATGCACCTTCCGATGGGTGGGGGCGTGTGAGACTAGGTGGCACAATACAAACATTACACCTTCGATGGCTGGGGGTGCTTGTGACTGGGTGACACAATACACCTTTCGATGGTTTGGATGATCTTATCAGGGAAATCCCATTTGTAACTCTCCTAGACTGTCTGGGGCTATGTATTTTGCATTGAGGATTAAGGGTGGTTTGCCCAGGCCATGGGTGCAGAGGACCTTTGCCTCCATTTCCACTGCCAGAGTTCATCTGGAGGTCATCATGGAATTTTATATTTTTGATATCAAGGGCACTATGGGTAACAAATTTACAAAGTCAGGAAGCTCCCGACTTTGCAAATTGGCCAGATGAGTGCGGATTTTAGCTGGGTTTTAGGTGGGATGTAGCCGGGCGGCAGCATTTTGCATGTGATAGTACCTGGCTGCATCCCATAATAGAATTCAAAAAGGGTAAGATGGTTTATTTTGTAATGCAGTAAGCTCTGAAGTCAGGGCAGGATGATGAGCTGAAACTGAGACAAGGCTTGGAAAAGAGACTTCTTCTCCCAGAATCTCCCTGGCTGTATCTGCACCGCAGAATTAATGCAGTTTGACACTGCTTTAACTGCCATGGCTCAATACTATGTAATCCTGGGATATGTACGTAAATTTGTGAAATATTTAGCTTTCTCTGACAGAGAGCTCTGGGTCCACAACAAAGTACAAATTCCAGGATTCTATAGGATGGAGGCATGACAGTTAAAGCTGTGTCAAGCTGCATTAATTCTGCAGTTTGGCATCAGCTTCCATCAGCATTGCCAAAGTAGTTGTCATTTTTGCATTGCCAGAGTTCTTGTTGTAGTTTTTAACTTTATTTATACCCCCACTTTAGCATTCAAGGCAGCTTACAAATAAGCCTCCCTAGGAATAGAGTTCCAGAGCACAGATGCAGCCACTGAGTGGGGAGTCAGAAAAGTAAGTTTTCCAAGCTCTGAAATGGGGCCATATATCTCAAGAGTGGACAACTGTGGTGGCTAGGTCTAGGGGGGCAATTTTCTTTCCCTAAGATTTCCTGGGAGCTGCTTAAAAATGCCAAAAAATGGAAGTGACAGGAAATTTACTTCTGGTTTTGAAAAATGGGAATTGCTTGATGAATGGCTTCAGATGAGTAAAAGAATCTCCAGAATGCCAGGTTTTATTCCTGCACTAGTTTTTCTTCTTGTACCAGTAAAGATGGTCTAAATACCCCCAAAGCACCAGATCCTATCTGATCTTGGAAGCTAAGCTGTGTCAGCCCTGATTAGTACTTGGATGGGCGATTGCCCATGAATACCAGGTACTGTTGACTGTGTTTCAGAGGAAGAAACTGGCAAACTGAGCACAAAAGTTAGAAACATATAAGCCATCATATTCCCTATTGCCATGTATGGATGTGAGAGTTGGACAGTTAAGAAAGAAGATAGGAAGAAAATCAATGCATTTGAGATGTGGTTCTGGAGTAGAGTGCTGAGGATCTCATGGACAACCAAAAGGACAAAGAAATGGGTCCTAGAGCAGATCAAGTCAGAAATCTCCTGGGAAGCCAAGACGACCAAACTGAGGCTGTCATAGTTCAGACACATCATGAGAAGGGAGGACTTATTGGAAAAGACAATAATGCCAGGAAAGATGGAGGAAAGTAGAAAGGAAGGAAGGCTGCATGCTAGATGGATGGACTCTATTAGGGAGGTCACAGGTATGGGTTTGCAGGAATTAAGCAAAGCACTGGAAGGCAGAGGATCTTGGAGATGTCTCATCCATAGGGTCGCCATAGATTGAGATTGACTCAAGGGCAGTTAACAACAACAAAAAACTGGCAAAACCACCTCTGAGTATTCTTTGCCTAAGAAAACCCTATGAAACTCATGGGGTTGCCATAACTCAACAGGTGACTTGAAGCCAAGACACACACACCAGTAAGATGGCCATGGCCAAGTAACTCAGCTGTTGCAATACACGGATTCAACAGAGGTCAAGACAAGGAAGATGAATGATAGCTTTAGCAAGACACACAGTTTAAGCATTAGGATAATTTTATTTTAAATTGTGTGTCTTGCTAAAGCACTTTAGCACAATAGCTATAATTCCTGAATAATAAGGCTAAAAAGAGAGCCAGTGTGGTGTAGTGGTTTGAGAACTGGACTATGATCCTGGAGACCAGAGTTCGATCCCCTGCTCAGCTTTGGAAACCTTCTGGTTGACCTTGGGGGAGCTAAACACTCTCAGCCACAGGATAACCCAGATAGCTTCATCTTAGGGTTGCCGTAAGTCAGAAATGACTTGAAGGCACACAACAATGAGCACAAAAACTTTCACTGGAAATTGGTGAAAAACAAATTTCAGAAACGTTGCATGAGAGGGGATGTGACATGTGATCAGGAAAGTAGGGAGGAGGAAAGACACAAGAGAGGGAGGGAAACCTGGCACATTTCAAGAAAGAACGAGACGGAGGAGCATAAAAATGTAAGAATGCAGAGGTTTCAAAACAGAAAGACTTATTTTCAGTCAATCTCATTGAGTTCGATATTGAACAGTGCAAGGGGACCCCTGCAACCCATTTAAAAGGTAAGTTGTGACTCCTGGGGGCTTCTGAGAGAGGCCATCCATCCTTTATTTTGCCCAGAAAAAAGAGCCATCCAGGGAATCTGGAGGGGTCAAGGACTACCGAAACAAACATGTGGTCCCAGGGCTTATCTTTGCCCACCCCTGATCTTTATACGGTGTGTCCTTCCTGCTCTCTTTTTTTCCCAGGACTGTGGTTGAGGACAAACCCCATTTCCCTGTAGTTTCATGGCAACAAAAACCTCTTCTCTGCACGCAGATCTTTGGTGTGTTGTCTCTTTCCACACATAAAGCTCAAAAGCTGCCTCTTGAGACTGCTTTGTTCTACATTGGCATTGTGTGAACTCTTCGCTCATAATGGTTGCAACGGGCATACAGGTTTTGTATTCACAGGCCTCACAGGTAGCTGTAGATAGGTAGGGCGCATCTACACTGTAGAAATAATGCAGTTTGACACCACTTTAAGTGCTGTAGCTCCATCCTATGGATTCCTGGGATCGGTAGTCTTTCAAGGTGTTTTAGCCTTCTCTGCCCAAGAGTGCTGGTGCTTCACCAAACTGTACATCCCAGGGTTCTGTAGGATGGAGCCATGGCAGTTAAAGCGGTGTCAAACTGCATTATTTCTACAGTGGAGATGCACCCTAAACCTTCAGAGTGAAACAACCCTTCTTGAGAAGCCAAGCAAGGGAGTTGTCGCTTCCCTATCCCTACCTGTAACTCTCCAGGAGCCAGTAGATGGCAGTCGAAGCTTGGGAAAGGTGGCTCCAACCCTCTTCCCACCAACCCTTCCTCCCAAAAAACCTGGGCCTTTTCCAAGCGTGTCAAAGAGAAAGAAAGAAATAGATTTCAGATGGACTACGGGTGCTGAGGGAGGGGGGCTAGCTTCCCACAGATGAGGAAATGGGGGTCATCCTTTCTCTTGGAAGTCATACCCGTGTGGAAGACATTGGCTTCCCCTGTTCTCACATTTGCAATAGTAACTTTCAGAGACTTCCCACACCCCAACAGTTTATGAAGGCATGTGTGCACTGCACAGGCACATGACACATACACACACTGAAATGCCACACACACTAATAAGACGGTTGCCAGGTCAGAGCTATTCAAGATCCTGAGATTGAGGCATGACCCCCCTTGTGATATTGCAGGAGCCAGTCCCTGGTGATATCACAAGGGGCATGGTGATGTTATTAAGAATCATAGAATTGGAAGAGACTCCAAAAAGTCACCCAATCCAACCCCGTTCTGCCATGCAGGAAGACGCAATCAAAGCACTCCCAACAGATGGCCATCCAGCTTTTGTTTAAAAATCTCCAAAGGAGGAGACTCCAGCACGCTCTGAGGGAGTGTGTTCCAGTGTCAAACAGCTCTTACTGTCAGGAAGTTCCTCCTAATGTTTGGGTGGAATTTCTTTCCCTGTAATTTGAAGCTGTTGCCCCAGGTCCTATTCTCTGGAGCTGCAGAAAACAAGCTCGTTCCATCCTCAATATGACAGCCCTTCAAATATTTAAACAGGGCTATCATATCACCTCAGAACTGGACAGTATTCCAAAGCAGAATAGAATGGTACTATTACTTTCCTCCATCTAGACCAGGGACCGGCAACCTTTTGGAAACCTGGGTCGGTCTCCCGTAGCCCAGGTCTCAGCTGGGCCAAGGGGGGGGGGGGGGAATGGCCGGGCGTGTGCGCGCCCTCCATTAACGCGCGCAAAACCTGCACATGCCGCTGCTGTGCATGGCGTGGCGGCGGCCACATGTACGGGGGGTCATGCGCGTCGGTGGAGGGTGCGCGCGGGGACGCTTCCCTTGGGAGCGACGGGCCTCCTGGAAGCCCATCGTGACCAAGGGTTCCCCCAGGAGGCTTCCCTCGGTGGCGACGGGCCTCTTGGAAACCGAGGGTGCGTGCGGGGAGGCTTCCCTCGGTGGCGACGGGCCTCTTGGAAGCCCATCGCCACCGAGGGTCCCCGGACTTACCGGCCCAGGCGGACCCCTGCCGCCGCCGTGCCGCCTCCGCCTCCGCTGCCGCCCGCCGCCGCTGCCGCCGCCTCCACCGCCGCCTCCTCCTCCTCCGCCACCGCCTCCTCCTCCTCCGCCTCCGCCTCCGCAGCCGCCGCCGCCGCCTCCGCAGCAGCCGCCACTTGCTTTTGCGGCCGGCATTTTGTTCACCAAAATGCTGGTTGTGACGTGTTTGCGCAATAGCGCGCCGACGAAAACAGGCGGCGGAGCCGCGGCGGCGGCGGCGGCAGGGGTCCGCCTGGGCCAGTAAGTCCGGCGTCCTGGGCCGGAACCGGCCCGGGGGCCGTAGGTTGCCGACCCCTGATCTAGACACTATATTCCTATTTATGCAGCCTAGAACCGCATTGGCTTTTTTGGCTGCTGCATCACACTGTTGACTCATGTTCAACTTGTGGTCTACTAGGACAGTATCTGTATCTCAAGCTTGATCTTCAGAAAGCACAAGCTGGACTATCTCAATTTATTTCCATGAACATAATATAGGCTTGGAGGAAGCTTAACCCCAGGAAGCTGATGGCTTCCATGAAGTGGGATGCCAGATCTTTTCTGGATTTTAGTGCAAACTTGAAAGGAACTATCGAAGGTTCTGGAACCTATCCTCCTTTAACACTGAATGGATTTGATGTCCCTCTGACAGAGAAGCCACCATCCATCACTGCATTACCCAGTGTCATATAGTGAAAGCTCAAGTGAGCTGTGAGAGTACGGCATCCTTGCCTCCAGTCTGGCTACGTGCTTAATCTTTTCCAACAGAGATTTACTGTCACCTGCAAGTCTTCTCTGCTCTCCCAGGTAGGTCAAGCTACCACATACATTCTTCTTCTACTAAGGTCACCACACTGAAAGTCAGTTCAATAACATGACTTTGGAGACACATTTCTTCCAAGCCTAAGTCATCCTTATCAGCCCTAGTCAGCTGGGCACAGTAACTGCCTGGGTGTCCTTGCAGAAGACCAGCTCACTCCTGGTACTGCCCTTCCAGGCTGTTCTCAGAACACAGAATGAAACATATCCAGAGGTGGCCATATAGCAAAGTATTCCCTGGACTGCAATTTAGAAGAAAGGTAGCCAAAGAAATAGCAATAGCATTTAAATTTCTATACTGCTTATCAGCGAACTCAGTACTCCCTAAGCAGTTTACAGTCTGCAAGCGAATTGCTCCCAACAAGCTGGGTGTTCATTTTACCGACCTACGAAAAGATGGAAGGCCGAGTCAGCCTGGGAGCCCTGGGATTGAACTCACAACCTTGTGGCTGCTGGACTGGCATTTAACCACTGTGCCACCAGTGGTTAAATAAATAAATAAATAAATAAACAAACAAACACACACACAAACACACATACACACATGGTTGAAAAAGAAGGGGTCATTTGTCTCGTCTGCAAACTTCCACAAGGGCAACTTGCCTTTTTAAAAGACTACAGAACCTCCACCCTGCTTAGTATCAACAATGCTCTGAACAAATCTCACGAAGAAAAATACATGATAGATTTGCCTTAGGGTTGCTATAAGTCAGAAACAACTTGAAGGCACACAAGAAGAACAAGAACTACAACAACAAGTAGTTTTCCAAACCAGATGTTGACATCTTGGATTCAAGCTACAGGAAAAGAGATTCCATCTAAAAATGAGGAAGAACCTCCTGATGGTAAGAGCTGTTTGATAGTGGAATACGTCGCCCTGGAGTTTAGTGGTGTTTCTTTCTTTGGAGTTTCTTTGGTGTTTCTTTCTTTTAAACAGAAGCTGAATGGCTATCTGTCAGGAGTGTTTTGAATGTGTCTTTCTGAATGGCAGATGGTTGGACTGGATGATGATAGATCAAATATAAAGTCTTTTAAAGATAGCCTTTGGGGGTCTCTTCCAACTCTGTGATTCTATGGTTTTGGGGGATGGGGAACATTTTTGGTAGACCCTATGGCCCCTGGAGCCTCTGCATTGCTTACTTCTGATGTAGATGCTCTCCTGTCTCCTTTATTGTTGTCAATAAAGAGCATTCAACAGAAGCTGCAGGTATCCCTGAACTTCCCAAGTGTTACAGAAAACAGAACCTGAGGTCCCTTTCACACTACACAGTTATAGCACTTAAGTGTGCCATGCCTCTATCCTATGGAATCCTGGGTTTTGTAGGTTTTTGAATTATTTAGTTCCGGTGGCTCCTAAAATGACATATCCCAGGATTCCATGGGATGTAGCCATAGCAGATAAATTGGAACCATAACTGTGAAGTGTGGAAGGGGCCATACAGGACAGAATAAGACCATTGTGATAGATCAAATATAAAGCCTTTTAAAATATCCCTACAGGGATGGGAATAAGGTGAGTCTCCTGAGGTTGCTGGACAGCAAGTCTAAGCAGTCTTAGCCAGCATGACCAATAGTGAGGAAGGCTGGGAGTTGTAGTCCAACAACAAGTGGAAGGCTGCATAATTTCCATGAAGAGGACTGTGTGCTGCAGAATATTTGGGCAGAACTGGGAAATGTGTCTGTTTTGCACAGGGTGCCCAAAAGTCACATTTCCAGCCTGTGCATTTAGGAAATGCCTTTGCAACCACATTAGATTATCTGGTAGGCTGGGGATTTGTTAGGAGGGAACAACAAGCTGCATGAAGGTGAAGCTACAGCCAACTACACTCCATCTCTCCTCTGCCTCCAAGTGTCTTTTCCCCAGAAGATTTTCATTTTCCCAGAAGCTTTTTCTGTGTTTCTCAAAAACGTTTGAAACCTCATGGTGGAATGGTGAGAGTTTCCATTTGGCATAGAAAAAATATATGAGGCTACAAATGGATTGAGTAACATCCAACCCTCTTCTCTGCTCCCCCGCCTACATTTTTGTTTTAAGGGGTTTCCATTCTATAGATTGTTTACTTGTATTCCAACAATAACTTTTTATGTGGTCGTTTTGTTGTTATGTGCCTAGACAGCCCCTAAGGGGCGGTATCCCGCCTCCCCTTTCCTTGCCGGATTGAGGCCACGGCAACCGCACGCCACGGCCCCGATCTGGCACTTTGCTGCTCTCAAAAGGCTTTTCCGCACTCCTTTGGCGCAGTGTCTATGAACGTTGTGCCAAGGGAGCGCCCTGATGTTGGCTGCCGTGCGGAGGGGTGCATGGCGTGATGGTGGCATCGGGGCGGAGTTGGGGCGGCCGGTGTGCGGTCGCCATGCCCTGACTTCACCCCCAGGCTGGCTCTTTTGGCTGGTCTGTATTCCCCCTCTGGCTGACTTATGGCAACCTGATCCTAGGATCTTCTTGGCAGGATTTACAGTTGGCCTTCTGTAACCACAGAGTCAACCATCCATGGCTTGAAAATCTATCTGTCTATCTATCTATCTATCTATCTATCTATCTATCTATCTATCATATTTTTTGGGGGGAATTGTGTGTGTGTATATTCAAAAAAAAAATCTTGATTTTGCCATTTTATCTAAGAGACATCATTTTACTATGCCATTGTATTTAAGGGGGCTTCAGCATTCACAGAATGTGATATCCACAGGAGGTTCTGTATTCAGAGGACGTTTGCCCTTGCCTTCTTCTGAGGCTGAGAGAGCGTGACTTGCCCAAGGACACCCAATGGGTTTCTACGGCTGAGCAGGGATTCATAACCTGGTCTCCCAGAGCTCCTTCCTATACTCAAACTACTATGCCATGGTTGGTCGGGATTTTACTTACATGTTTGTAAACTATATTTGTTTAATAATTGTAGACTGTTTTGAATCCAGAGCTTGGGGAAAAGCAGGATATAAATGAATAAACAACAACCTTACACAGTGTGGCTTATATACCACACAGAGTCCCCAGGCAAGGCATGTTCTGCCTCAACTGACCTTTGGGAAATGCAGTACTAATTACAAGAGATAATGGTCCTATTTCACTTATCACATACCTAGAGGCCCTTGGCAGGAAGCAACTCTCCCCAGCCGCCTTCTTTTCCTACCTCTTCCTCTTCATTTTCTGATACTGTTGTCATAACATTTCTCTTCTAGAAGCTGCTTTGTCTCCTGAGCTGCAGATTCAGGCAGCCACACAATCTGTGCTGATCCCAGGAGTTGAAACCATCCCAAGGCAAAAATCATACATCTGTGGATTTTTTTCTTCTTCTGCGTGTTTTCCACATTAGATTATCTGGTCCATACATGCTCAGGGGGATCTTCTGCCTTTAACATCTATTTAGTGGTGGGAAATGAAGGGAGGAAATGGAGTCAGGTGTATTTGTGTGGCTTCCCTTCTAAGCAGCTCTTAAAAACACAGGAATCCAAAGAAGGCCTAGTCTTAGGGATCACATCTCTCCACTGTATTTAGAGAGATCTTGTAGCACCTTTGAGACTAAGGGCCATTGCAGACTGCCAGAAATAGTGCAAATTGAGTCCACTTTAACTGCCTTGACTCAGTGCTAGGGAATCATGGGAACTGTAGTTTATTGTGGCACCAGAGCTCTCTGACAGAGGTCTCAATGTCTCAGAAAAAAATACATTTCCCATGATTCCCTAGCACTGAGCCTCTTTCTTTCTGTTGTCTCAAATGTGCTAGAAGTTCTCTCTACATATGGATTCTACAGACGAACACGGCTATATCTTTGAAATCTCTCCACTAGATAGGCTCTCATTTCAGTGGGGCAGAGAATCCACTCCAGGTTTTAAAGGAGCCCCTTTAGTTTGAATTTTAAAGGAGCTATCCAAGATGAGAGCCAGCCTGGCATAGCGGTTTGAGTGTTGGACTATGATTCTGGAGACCAGCGTTCGATTCCCTATTTGGCCATAAAATCCACTGAGTGACCTTGGGCAAGTCGCATGCTCTCAGCCTCAGGGGAAGGCAAGGGCAAACCTCCTCTGAACAAATCTAGCCATGAAAACCCATGATGGGGTTACCATAAGTTGGAAATGACTTGAAGGCACACAAGAATAATCCAAGGTGTCTGACATATTTGGATATCATTCAGCACCTTGGATGACTCTTTTAAAATTCACACTAAACACCAGAATGGATTCATCACCCCATTGACATGGAAGCCATCTCCAACCACTATGAGCAGATGCAAAAGTGTACCAGTGGTATAGAACTGGGGGGGGGGGGGGGTCAGGAGAGGAACCGTATCACATGGAGGGGTGGGGTGTGTTCCCCCCCCAAAAATGTACTCCTCTACTTGCTCATTGAAGATACAGTTGGTAATCCTCTTTGGATCTGTTTTTCCTGCAACTATTGCAAGGTGTGTGCACGCCTTCGAGTCACCTGTTGAATTATGGCAACCCCATGAATTTCGCCCCAGAGTTTTCTTAGGCAATGAATAGAGGTTTTTTTTTTTGCCAGTTCTTTCTTCTGAAATATAGCCACAGCTCCTGGGATTTGCTTTTTCAGCTGCTTTTAAAATGTCCCTGTTTCGTTCTCTTCCTCCCATGTCCCCTCTTTGTCCTCAGCTTACTTCAGTCACTGCAAAAGTGAGTTCAAAGTGCAAAGGTACAGTCAGCCCTCCACAGATTCTTTTCCATAGATTCAAGCATTCATAGATTGAAAATACTTTTAAAAAGGTAAAAATTCCAAATTCCTCGATTTTGCCATTTTATATAAAGGACACTATTTTACTGTGCTGTTGTATTTAATGGGACTTGGGCATCCATGGATTTTGGTATCCATGGGGCATCGTGGAATCAAACCCCAGTGGATAACAAAGGGTCACTGTAGTTTGCACTCAACTAATGCAGCAGTGGGGACAAGAGAGGAAGGGGAAGAATCTTTCCCTTCCCAGTAGGCGCAGACAAAAGCAAACTGCTGCAACCTCCCCTAGCTAATGTCTTCTTTTTCATTAATAGCTTTTGCCATCTTGATCACACTCCGTTGTTGCTTGGCCCTACATGCTTTCACTTGAAATTCTGGGCATGTATTTAGGCCCACCACTGAGTGAAAGCTGCCAGTGACAAGCCTGCGCCTGATGTCAGTTCCCCATGCCAGTTTTCATATTTGAAATTTTGGAGAGCATGGACACAAAACCCAGTAAATTCTATAGTATTGCCAGGTCATGGCTATCCCGTACCTCGAGCTTTCAGGGTCCAAACCTGTGGCTTAGGAGCATGTGATGCCACAGGAGATGGGCCCTGGTGATGTTATGAGAGTGATGCTACAAGGGGCAGTTCCCGATAATGCCATTCTGTATGATGATACATTGCGCATCAACCACAGCTGCACAGGGTATGCCACTCAAGTGAAGAACTGAAAGTCTAACAAATGAGAATAATGTGGATGCAACACTTTTCAGGTCAATACTCTCACCCTGAGATCCCTGTTCTATCCCTGAAAATTGGAGAAGAAGGTCCAGGATGTGAGATTTAGGAAACCTAGATTTCTGATCTAGGGTGGAAACTTGAGTCAATTTCAACTAATATGGTGGCAGAGTAGTGTGCAGGGATTTTTTTTTGCCCGCCCCTTGTTGCAGAGGGTGTACAAAAGTTTTTTTTTTTAAATGAAATATTTATGAAATTGCTGATGTTCACTATAATAACATGGTTGTTAGAGCTAGTTAGCAAGCCATTGAGAAAGGACCAGGCCAGACAAATTAGGTACAGTTGGCAGGAAAGTGCCAAAATGGAAATCTGTTCACAATAATAAGAAAATTGGTGGGACTGTGTTGCTTATTAAATAGATGCATTTGGATGACATGATGTACAGCCGCACTACAATGCCCAGGTGAATACAGGGCTTGGTAGTGGGATTGCTAAATGTATTGGACTTGTGGATATGGAGGGCAAGGAATGTCCCAACCCCAATGGAATCTGGGGCCCATTCACACTACACAATTATAATGCTACTATTTCATTTTAACTGCCTTGGGACCTATTCAAGTGACAGTGCTATTATTCCACTTTGGCTCCATCCTATGGAATCCTTGAATTTGTAGTTTGGTAATGCAGCAGAGCTCTCTGGCTGAGAATCCTAAATACCACTCCCTAAATTGCCAATCCCAGGATTCCTTAGGATGAAAACATGACAGTTAAAGTGGAATAATGGTGCTATGATTCTGTAGTGTGAAAGAGCCCATGGTTCTGTCCTATGGAATCCTGGGATTGTTATTTGGAAATTGTTTAGTTCTGTGTGAAGTCGAAGGCTCGCATCCATAGGTTTTTGTGGGTTTTTCGGGCTGTGAGGCCGTGTTCTAGAAGAATGTATTCCAACATAAGAATAATATATCCTTCTAGAACAGGGGCTAGCAACCTACGGCCCGGGGGCCGGTTCTGGCCCAGGGCCCCGCGCTTACCGGCCCCGGCGGACCCCTGACGCCACCGCCTGCCACCGCCGCTGTGCGTTTTGGTGGCCACACGGCTGCGCGCACCGTAACCGCCATTTTGTTCTCCAAAATGGCAGCTGCAACGCGTTTGCGCATGTGTAGGAGTACTGCGCATGCGCAAATGCATCACGGCCACCATTTTGAAGAACAAAATGGCGGTTGCGACATGTGTGGAGGCGGCTGCGGCAGTGCGTGCAGCAGCGGAGGCAGCGGCAGCACGTGCGGGGGGGTCGCATGCGGCAGCGGGGGTTGCGTGTGCGCGCATGAGTGCACGTGCCGCCATTCCCCCCCCAGGCCCGCCAGAAGGGACGACTTCGGGGGACCGGCCCCCGGCTCAAAAAGGTTGCCTACCCCTGTTCTAGAACATGGCCTCACAGCCCAAAAAACACAAAAAAAACCTATGTTCAGTTCTGCTTCCTGATCATCTGAACAAATGCCATGTAGAAGATGGAGTGAGCTTGTTTTCTGTTATGCCAGAAACTAGAACCCAATGGATTCAAAGTGCCAGAAAAGAGATCCCACCTAAGCATTAGGAAGAACTTCTTGACTCTAAGAGCTATTCAACAGTGGAATAGACTGCCTCTGAGGGTGGTGGACTTTTCTTCTTTGGATGTTTTTAAACAGAGGTTGGATGCCTCTCTTATAGGAGTGCCTTCACTGTGTATTCTTGCATGGCAGGGGCTTGGACTAGATCAGTGTTCCCAGTCTTTGTTCCTCCAGATTTTTCAGGCTTCAGCTCCCATCATTCCTGGCTGTTGGCCAAGTTGTCTGGAACTTCTGGGATCTGAAGTCCAAAACAAATGAAGGGCCAACCACTAGGAATCACAAACTCTGTGAATCACAAACTCTGTGAATCTAGGAATCACAAATTCTGTGATTCCTAGATTACTGTCACACTGCAAAATTAATGCAGTTTGACACCGCTTTAACTGGGATTTGAGGTTTGCCGTGGCATCAGAGCTTGCTGACAGAGAAGGATAAACATCTCACAAAACTACAAATCCCAGATTCCATAGAATTGAGCCATGGCAGGTAATGCAGTGTCAAGCTGCATTAATTCTGCAGTGTGAATGTGTGTGTATGTGTGTGTGTGTGCCTTCAAGTAATTTCAGACTTATGGTGACACTACAGCAAAATTATCACAGGGTTTTCTTGGCAAGTTTCTTCAGAAGGGGTTTGCCATTGCTATCCTCCAAGGCTGATATACTGTGACTTGCTTAAGGTCACCCAGTTGGTTTTCATGACCAAGTGGAGATTTGAGTCCTGTTCTTCAGTGTCATAGTCCAACGCTCAAACCCTTATACCATGTTGGCTCCTACTCAGTGTAGATGGAGCCTATGAGAAGCCCTGAACTTCTTGCAAAGAGGCAACCTTGGCAATGTCCTCTCTGTCTCCACTCCTCCTTGCTCTTTTGGCAGCTTCTAGACACCTGGCTTGGTGTAGCTGCAACAGCCCTTGAAAATCCTAGTGGGCCTGCTTCTCAGTGTTGACTCATCAAAAGCTACTCAACTTTCTTTCGGGTTGTTTGTTCTTCAGCTGTTTCCCACGTCGCTTTCCCAGGTTGTTGCCGATAAGACTTGTTTGTTGGCTTCTGACCCATTGGGGACATGTCAGAAAGAAAGAAAGAAAGAAAGAAAGAAAGAGAAAGAGCGAGTGAAAGAAAAGCATACACAAAAAACAATGATCCAGTTGCCCTGGCATCAGAAGTCCTGAACAGTAGGGAGGGTGAATGGAAGCAGGATTAAAAGAGTACATGGTAGAGAAAAAATATAAAACAATACTAAAGGATCAAGAGGAAGAACTGAGCGTTGAAATGTTACTTTAGGGGCTACAACTGCCAGAATCCCCCAGCCAGCATGCCCACTTCAGGAATTTTGTAATTTGTATCCCCCCCCACCAGCGTGGAGCCAGTGTTGTGTACTGGTTTGAGTGTTGGACTATGACTGGAGACCAGGGTTCGATTCCCAGCTCACTGGGTGATCTTAGGCAAGTCGCATGCTCTCAGCCTCAGGGGAAAGCAATGGCAACCCTTCTCTGGACAAATTTTGCCAAGAAATCCCAGGATAGGTTTGCCTTAGGGGCTCCATAAGTCGGAAACGACTTGAAGGCACACAACAACAAGAACAACAAATGTATGGAGTTTATCACATGGAGGAAATCCCGTGCGGAAACGGGGCTTTAAATTAAACAAAACCTGCAAAAGCGTTGATAAATTGCTTCCGCTTTTGCGTTTTTTTCCTCTTTAAAGTACATTTCTGCACGGGGCTCCCCGTGTGATAAACTCCTATGTAACATTTCCAAGATTGGTACAAGACTTTCTTCGTTCCTATTGGGAGGCAATACGTGCAGCGAAGAGAGCTTTCTCCTCTGCACGTATTGCATCTGCAGAGTCCTGTCCAGCAGAGCTGTTCAAGGTGGTAAGGGAGATGACGCAGGTATCCCCTGCGCCAAATCTCTTGCTTAACCTGACAATGGCCTGCTGTGACGTGTTTAACAACTTCTTTGCAGATAAAATCTCTCCGATAAGAGCCGACTTAGATTGAAACAGAGTCTATAGGCGAGGTGTCCAGTGACTCCGCCGATGTAGTTATACTGGATCAGCTCCAGTCTGTGAGTACCGAGGATGTGGACAAGCTGCTCAGTAAGCTGAGGAAAACAACCTGCCCCCTTGATCCTTGCCCATCGTGGCTGGCCGTCCCGGGAGGGGGGGGGAAGGCGCTGAGGAGATTCCTTGTGGATATCATCAACGCATCCTTCAGGGAGGGACATATACCATCTTGTCTGAAGGAAGCGGCTGTTAGGCCGCTTCTAAAGAAACCCTCCCTGGATCCCCTGGACATGAATAACTATAGGCCAGTGTCCTTAGTTCCATTGTTGACCAAGGTTATCGAGAGGGTGGTTGCTCTTCAACTCCAAGCGGTCTTGGATGAAACCGATTATCTAGACCCATTTCAAACCGGCTTTAGGACAGGCTTTGGGGTTGAGACTGCCATGGTTGCCTTGACCGACGATCTGCGTCTGGGCATCGACAGGGGTAGTGTGACCCTGTTGGTGCTCTTAGACCTCTCAGCGGCTTTTGACACAATAGACCATGGCATCCTCCTGGGCCGCCTGAAGGGGTTAGGTATCGGGGGCACTGCTCTGCAGTGGTTCCGATCCTTCCTCTCGGGTAGGTCCCAGAGGGTGCTGCTCGGGGACTGTAGTTCCAGTAAGAGGGAGCTCACTTGTGGGGTCTCTTAAGGAGCTATTTTATCCCCGATGTTATTTAACATCTATATGAAGCCACTGGGTGAGATTATACGGAGTTATGGTGCTGGGTGTTATCAGTACGCTGATGACACTCAAATCTATTTCTCCGTGTCTTGTTCGTCGGCCTCAAATTCCAATGGCATCTCTTCTCTCAGTGAATGTCTTTAAGCGGTAATGGGCTGGATGAGGAAAAACAGATTAAAACTGAATCCAGACAAGACGGAGGTGCTCACGGTAGCGGCCCCGAAACCAAGAATTGGGTTGCAACCTCCAGTCCTGGATGGGGTCACACTCTCCTCCAGTGACTGTGTTCGCAGTCTGGGGGTGCTCCTTGACTCGTCGCTCCTGATGACAAATCAGGTTAATGCGACGGTCAGGAGTGCCTGTTATCAGCTTCGGTTGATACGCCAGCTGCGCCCTTTTCTGGAAGTAAGGGATCTCGAGACTGTTGTCCACGCACTGGTAACCTCCCGCCTTGACTTCTGTAATGTGCTCTACATGGGGCTACCCTTGTGCCTGGTTCGGAAGCTACAGTTAGTTCAAAATATGGCAGCCAGACTTATTTCTGGTACATCTAGGAGGGACCACATCACTCCAGTTTTGAGGTCCCTCCACTGGCTGCCTATCAGCTTTTGGGCCCAATATAAGGTGTTGGTTATTACCTTTAAAGCCCTAAATGGCTTGGGTCCAAGCTATATCAGAGACCGCCTCCTCCCGTACAATCCTCCCCACACACTCCGTTCCTCTGGGAGAAACTTCCTAGAGCCTCAAAGATCGAGGCTATCTGCGACCTCCCAGAGGGCTTTTTCTGTCGTCGCCCCCAGACTCTGGAATGGCCTGCCGGGCGAGATCCGTCAATTAACATCTTTGGACAGTTTTAAAAAGGCTGTCACGACGGATCTCTTCCAGCAGGCCTTTCCGGACTAAATTGCCCGGCCCCGGGGTGTTCCTTCCTCCCTCAGTGATATTGTTGAACTCTGGCTCCCCTGCAGTCTAACAACGGGGTAACGCGAGATAGCTCTACTATTTTAACTGTTTGTTAATTTGTTACTAGGATTTTAACTACATTATTGTTTAATACTGTTTTAAGCGGGGGTAGGATATGTTGTTATTGTAATGGTTTTATGTTGTAAACCGCCCGGATTGGGCAACTATTGGGTGGTATATAAATCATCATCATCATCATCATCATCATCATCATCATCATCATCATGCTGGGTAGAAACAACACTTTCATAAGTGCATCTTGGGTGAGGGGGATGCAGGAGATAGCCTTCTTGGTGGTTACTTCCAGGTTTTTGGACTCCTTACTTAAAGAAGCTAGAAGGCTAGGAAAGTTCCCCTTTCTTGGTCTTGCTATCAGGAGGTGAACACTTTCCTATTCTGACCTCTTGGTGACTGTCAGAGTGCTGCTTGGTGGGTTTTTATCTTTTGCATTTTCATGGATGGATCCAGTGTAGTATAGTGGTTTGCATGTTGGACTATGACTCAGGAGACTATGCTTTGAATCTCAGCCTGGCCATGTAAACCCATGGGTGATCTTGGGCAAGTCACACTCTGTTAGCCTCAGAGGATGGCAATGGCAAGCTCCATCTGAAGAAACTTGCCAAGAAAACCCTGTGATAGATTTGCCTTAGAGTTGCCATAAGGCGGAAATGACCTGAAGGCACAGAACAACAACATCATCATCATCATCAACAACAACAACAACAATGTCATGGATTTGTTCTATATGGTTTTGATTTTATGGTTTAATCACATTTCAACCATAGCTTTTGGCATGCTTTTTCTTTGCGTGTTTATACATGTTTTTATCTGTGTTAATTTTTGTAACCTGCCTTGACTCCTAGGGTTCCCTCCCCTGCTTTTTTTCTTTCTTTTTGCAGGGTGAAGCAGCATTTAAATGAATCAAAACAGCAGTTGCCCCTTTGAATTCTTTGTATTATAGGAGATGCTGGTTCCTTAAAAGAGACATTGGACAAACTGTTTTAATGCTGGAGGGATATAGATGGTATTGATTGGTGCCAGGGAGCATACA
Organism: Phrynosoma blainvillii; assembly: GCA_026167975.1. Classification (NCBI taxonomy): domain Eukaryota; kingdom Metazoa; phylum Chordata; class Lepidosauria; order Squamata; family Phrynosomatidae; genus Phrynosoma; species Phrynosoma blainvillii. Next base: position 12,298,068 of record JANUYF010000003.1, read on the forward strand.
TACAACAGCTGGATGGGATAAAAGAAGAGAAATAAGCAGGTTGGTGTATATTTGTGAATGTAGTGGGATTCAATGACCAAATAGGTGTGATGGCATGGGCAGGTACATAGACAGAAGTGAAGAGGGATTTCAGTCACCTGTCCCATGCCCACCAACAGAACTGTGTGAGTACCTGTGCACAGATATGTTGGCATATGTGGGAATGTATTTGTGTACGCTCTAGTGTGACCATGGGGAAAATGGATGCAAGCCCACACTCCCACTTCTTCCTGGTGGTCAGAGTGACTGGAGGGATTCTGGGAGTTGTGGTTGAAAAAGGAACTTTCCCAAGCTCTGTTCTCCATCATTATGAACAATGGTCACATTAGTGACCGTTGACCAGTGGGGTAGGGAAATCTGCATCAGGTTTTCATCTGAATTTCAAAAGAGCTATCCGGGGTTGTTGTTGACTCTATGGTGACTCTATGAATGAGAGACCTCCAAGTTACCTTGTCCTCCACCACCCTGCTCAGGTCTTGCAGACTCAGAGCTATGGCTTCCTTGATTCCATCTGGAATGCAGTCTTCCTCTTTTCCTACCGTCTTCTCCTTTATCAAACATTATTGTCTTTTCAGGTGAGTCATATCTTCTCATGATATGGCCAAAGTACAACAGCCTCAGTTTAGTCCTTCTCGGAAGAGTTCATGCTTGACTTGCCCTTGGACACATCCATTTGTCTCTTTACCAGTCTATGGTATCCCTAGAACTCTTTTCCAGCAGTACATCAACAGCTGGACATCCTTTTGGCTTGAGTCCAGTTGCATCATTAGCCACAGAGCTACTCATAGGAGATTATCGCATAAGGATATAAACCGGTTTACCTGAGTCGGCTTAAAATTAGAAGCAGGCAGCATCTTGATATTATCAGATGCATTTAGCTGCTGAAATCACCACCTGGGTGCAGCTTGAGTCCATCGCCACTCAATGGGGTGCTCCTTGTGCCTCTTTTCGAAGCCGGGAATTTTCTGGCTTGAATAAATGGCTGCTGGAGTGCCCCTCTGAGTGGCGATGGACCCAGGCTGCACCCAGGTGGCGATTTCGGTGGCTAAATGCATCTGATAATATCAGAATGCCACCCACTTCTAATTTTAAGACGGCTCAGGTAAGCTGGTTTATATCCTCATGCAATAATCTCCATAGTTGACCTCTTCTGTACCTCAGAAACTCAATGAGTGCCACCCAACATGGGGGTTTCACCTTCTACTTCGATTGTGTGTTCCTACATGGCAGGGGATTGGACTTGATAGCCCTTGAGGTTTCTTCCAACTCTATGATTCTGTGATTCTCTCTCTTGTTTCCTTTTGGACTGTCTCATCTATAGGGTTTTCATGGTGAAAGATATTCAAAAGGAGGTTTATCATGCCTTCTTCTCTGCAGTATTAACAAGAATTAGCTATGGTGCCACTGCCATTATCTCTGAGAGATCCTTCAACAGTGTCCCCCTCCACTTCTGCTGCTGCCCAGTAGCTGCTTGGCACATTTCTTCTGGCTTCTCCGCAAAAGGCTATCTGACATGGGAGACCCTACCAGCACCATTGCTGCCATCAGCATAGCCTCTTGCCTCATAGGAGCACATGATTCCACCACTGCAGAAAGATAGCATCATTACTGAGAGCCCAAAAGTCCCACCAACTATCCAAGATGCTGAAACAATTTTGGGAGAAAGTTCAGAACCCTTAGATAGTTCTTTTTAAAGTTCGGATGCAAATCTAGTGCAGGTTTCACCACCTTACTAGATTAGAAGCCTTGAAATGTCACTGGATCGCACATGTTGCAATTCTCTGTGATTCGAGAGCCATACCCCAAAACTGATTCCATTTGTCTGTCCTAGGCCAAGAGATAAAGTACCCAGAGATTAATCACCACATGCCGTCCTACGCCACCACGTCCTTGATCAGCAATAATTGGGCATGACAGGCAGAAATTGAACAGGCGAAGCTTTTCCCAACACGGTGGGGGTTTGAAGTAATTGGAGAAGGCAAGATATAAATAAATCAATAAAATGAAATATGTAACACTCAGAAAGTCTGCAGGCAGTGCCGGGCGAAAAACCTTGGGAGCTGGAGGAAGGCTGTGCATGGAGTGGTCAACAGTCATGTGGGGCTGTCCTTTGATGCTGCACGTCTTGTTATCTGCCTCTCCTGTGGCTAGCAGAATAAATTGCACATTGCAAATGCATAGAAAAATAGCTGATTTGGCATCCTTTATACAGGTTGCCAGGTTCAGTTCTAACTCCCCTCCCCTTAGCCAGGGACAACAGTTTTGATTTTCTGCTTCACTGTCTCTTATTTGGTTCCTTTCCCCTCCTCATCATTGGAATTGCAAGCAAAGATTCCCCCCCTTTTTTTTGTTTTGTTTTGTTTTGTTTATCATGAAGGCCAGACTAGCTAGGGCTTCCATCATATTTCTGAATCTGAGGCCTGGGACTGGCTTTATCTCATCACTTTTTGGGCTCCACAAATTGTAACCAAGACCTGGGTGTGAATGCAGAGCACTGCCTTAGACAGAGACAGACCATTAATCATAGAATTATAGAATCATAGAATTGTAAAATTGGATGAGACTACAAGGGCCATCCCTTGTTGAAATATGTAAACAGGGCTATCATATCATCTCTTAATCTTCTCTTCTGCAGGCTAAACATACCCAGCTCCCTAAGTCCTCATAGGACATGGCTTCCAGACTCTTCACCATTTTGGTTGCCCTCCTTTGGACATGTTCCGGCTTGTCCACTTCTTTCTTGAATTGTAGTGCCCAAAACTGGACACAATATTCCAGGTGAGGTCTGCCCAAAGCAGAATAGACTGGAATAGAATGAAGTGGAAAGATGACAGGAGGAAAATCAATGCATTTGAGATAATGTGGTGCTGGAGAAGAGTGTTGAGGAACCCATGGACAGCCAAAAGGACAAACAAATGGGTCCCAAATCAGGCTGGAAACCTCCCTGGAAGCCAAGATGACCAAACTGAGGCTATTGTACTTCGGACACATCATTCACCCCATGAACCCCTAGAGAGTGCTTGAGAGGTGGAAAACATTTATTTATTTATTTATTTATTTTGTGGGAGCAGTTATCGTAGTGGGTGTGACCCTCCTAGGTCTCCTGAGAGTAATGCAGCCCCCTATCTTTCCAGTTTCCATACATAGAGAGATCGTGTAGCATCTTTGAGACTAACTGAAAGAAAGATGCTGTTGTAGACTTCAGTCTACTTCCTCAGATGCATTTGGTGGCGTGGAAGCCAGGCACAGATATATATATGTGAAGCTGCCAATTAAAATATATGTCTGTGCCTGGCCTCCACTCCACCAAATGCATCATGCTGCCAACTTCTTTCTTTCAGTTAGTCTCAAAGGTGCTATACGATCTCTCTGCGTACTGATTCTACCGACTAACACGGCTATATCTTTGAATTTCCAGTTTCCAGTTGCCTACATCTACACTAAAGCTACTAGAGCCCTCTTCAGTTTTTACTCTGGCAACCCTAAACTTAGCTTTGGCATGCCAAGGGGCTGGGAAAGTGTTTTTTCTTGTAGTGCTTGCCAAAGGCTACATCAAGCCCAAAGATAACTGGGGGGGACGGGGACGACACCACATTTTTTAAAGAACTTTAAACAAAAATTATTCTGTATCCAATCCTAATTCTCGTTTTCATTTCTAGGGAAGGATGTTAGTCTATAGGGCCTGTATGTTTTATGCTTCAAAATAACTCCCCCAATGCTATGCCTGGACACCTCCAGGAGCAAGAAAAGCACTCCTTGTTGCAATTTTTTTCCCAATTTTCAGAGAATACAGTGGGGGCCTGGGACCCATAAAGACACCCTCGAGGTCATAGGCATCCTGCAGGCTACACTTTGCCCATCTCTGGACCAGAGTGACCGGCAGCTGTAAATGGAAGTTTTGGGGATTGAAGTGGGGACGTTCTGCATAAAAAACCTATCCCATAAGCTTATTGCACGGCACTTACAGTAACGGGAACAGAAAGGAATGGAATGGAATGGGACAAAAACGCATGTTACTGGACAAGAGAATGCCACCAATGCTGCCGGGAGTCCCCAAGCCGTTCCCCAGTTGATCCTGGCAGCCGATTTTGAAGAACAATTTTGAACCACCCTTCAAAAATTGGCTGCCAGGAATGGCTGGGGAACGCCTTGGGGACTCCCGGCAACATCGGTGGCATTCTCTTGTCCAGTAACATGCATTTTTGTCCCATTCCGTTCCGTTCCTTTCCGTTCCCGTTCCTGTAAGTGCCATGCAATAAGTTTACCAGTTTCTCTTTCCTCCTCCCGCTTTCTCCTTTGGATCACCCCACTGTACCTGCTCCTGCAGGAAAAAAGTATATCAAATTTTTGCCCCCAAATGCTCTCTAGGGGACAAGGGGACATTTCCACCATGTTTTTGGGCCTTCCTGAGTGCAGTAGGGGCATTTTTAACCATATGAAGTTAGCAAAGGCATCTCTTGTTTACTTCGTGTTTCAAAAAAGTCTGTTCTTGGCCCAGAGTGGACCTACAATGCGGTGATAATGCCCACTCACAACCCCTTGGGTGAATTTTGGAGCAAATGATTTTAATTCTTCTTGGGAGCTTTAAAATCCTCTTAAAATCCTTAGATTTAAAATCCTCTTGGGAGCCCTGGGGGGTACTGAAAGGGCCCTTGGGGCTGCATGCAGCCCATGGGTCACCTTTCCCACTCCTGCTGTAGAAAGATGTTTTTGAACCATTTCCCATTAAAAAAAACAAAACCCCACAACACTTTTAAATTAACATAATACAATTATATGTAGATAAATACATGATTAAAACTAAATGAAATAAACGGCAGCATTGATCATAATTGTAAGTCCCCCCCCCTTTTACATTTACATATCACTTATCTTACAGGAATGCCATGTGCCTGCTCACTTTATATGTTTAAGCACACTTTCTCTTTAATATTCCACCCAACTTTGTTTGAACTTCTTTGTACTTCCTACCTAGCCTTTGCTGAATTTCCTTTTAATTTCCTTGACCTTCCATTCAGCAATAACAATATCCTTATTGAGCTACCGTAACTCAAATGCTCCTTCTCCCTCTAAATCTGGCCTCTCTCTCATTTATTTCATCCTATTTCAATTCTTGTATTATATCTATTTGTGTGTAGTTAGGGAGCAATATGCTCTTTATTTAGTGCTCCTATTTATCTGTTGTTTAATAACTACATAACTTAACTTAGTTTATCACTATTTAAAAATTTTTTTAAAAAATTCTTCCCATCTCTAGTCTGCAGCAAATGCTGAATCAGGAGACCGGCATTGCTCCCAAGAGCATCTTCCCATCCAGTGTCCTAGTGCTCCACTAAAGAGGAAGATGGTGAGCAGAAAGTGCTAGTGTTATACTGCTAAATATTGAACTGGAAACCTTCATCAGGACAGTTTGCATAGCAAGACCTGCAAGAAGAATTTAAAAATGTAGGCTGCTATGTAGTTTTGTTTTGTTTTTAAATGCATTTCTTGTAATTTTCACCTCTGTCAGGAGCAGGTCTTTTATAAAGCTAATGGGTCTTACCCTCTCAAGACTAAGCTACTCTGATATACTTTGAATTAAAAGCAGGAATCACTCATAATGGCTCGGGACTGCAGCTAAACTCAGAGGGAAGCAGGGAGTCCCAAAATTCAGAAAGCTATGAGGTATTTATAGAACAAACCAGTTCCAGGAAATTTTACCTACATCTGGTCTTTTGTAAAGCTAAGGGGTCCTAATTGTTTCAGGCCCCATAATCTGAGATCTAGGAACATCTCACTGTGATGTTACAGCAGGCAAGCCCTGGCAATGTTACAAGGTGTTATCTGCCCATGAAGCATCAAACATAGTTGCACAGGGCATGGTATTCAATGTTGTTGTTTTTTAAAGTCTAACAAATGAGGAATACAGATGGATACACACAAACACACACATTTTTAAGGCAATGCTGTCTCCCTAAGAACTCAGGCCCAGACTCAGAGATCTGGGAACCATAATACAATTGCTAAAACATCCTCCTCTCCCTCTGAGCAAGTAACTGTGATTCTTGCAGCAAAGCTCAAGAGGGAAAACAAGAGCCTGAGCGTGTGGCAGATTATGCTGTAGGACTTTACTGCACAAGATCCATTCTCACAGCAATCATGTTAGTAAAAACTATGGAAACATACTGTTTTCAAAGCAGCCATCACCACTTCTTCTCAACTGCACAACTGGGGTTGCTGCTCCAATCGCACTCGCTGCCTTAGGGCCTTTGCAGACTGCCAGAAATAGTGCAAATTGAGTCCACTTTAAGGGTTAGGGTTAGGGTGAGGGAATCATGGGAACTGTATTTTATTGTGACACCAGAGCTCTCTGACAGAGAAGGCTCAATGTCTCAGAAAAAAAACACAATTCCCATGATTCCCTAACACTAACACTAACCCTAAAAGTGGACTCAATTTGCACTATTTCTGGCAGTCTGCAAAGGCCCTAACTCTCTCTGCCTTATGCCCTACACAGCATACCTTTTGGTTATTTAATTTATTTTTTATTTCATTTTTATTCCATTTTTTCCACTTTTTCCCTGCAATTTCCTGCAATACTGGATCCCTACTGTTGTGAGTTACTGCAAGTTATGTTTAAAAAGAAGAAGAAATAGAAAAAACCTAACAACAACTAGGGAATCATGTTGCTTGGGTATAGTAAGGGGAGATGGGACAGGATGGAGGAAAAAAGCTCACTGACATCATGTGACTTCTGATAATGTGACTGCCAGGGACTTCTGCCATTGCTAGGTCATTAATGGGTTTCCCCTGTCAATGAAAAGTGACAGTTGGTGACACAGCAGTTCTGGATCAGAGGCAACATCATGCAATAAGTATTTATTTATTTATTTATTTTCATTTCTATGCTACCTTTCTCCCAGAAAGGGACCCAAGGCAGCTCACAAGATAAAAACATTATGCTCAAAATTCTGCAACATAGACTCCAACTATACATGGAGTGAGAAATCCCAGAGGTTCAAGTGGGGTTCAGGAAAGGAAGAGGCATGTGGGATCACATTGCAAACATACAATGGATAATGGAGCGCACCAGGGAATTCCAAAAGAAAATCAGCATGTGCTTTATAGACTATAAGAAAGCCTTTGGACGTTTTCACATGGGGCTCCCTAAAGCCGGCTGGAGCCCTTCCCCTAAAGCCGGCTGGACCCCGTGCCGCTGACACCGGAATGACTCCGGCGGCGGCAGGCTAATTCCTTTTGCCACCCGGAATTACCTGAAGCTGGAGTTAGCCAGGAATTAGCCTGCCGCTGCCGGAGTGAGGCCGGACTTAGGGCTCCGTGTGTTTGAACACACGGAGCGAAAAGCCGGCCGGATGCAGGGATGACACCGGAAGGGGCAGGGTTTGCCACCGCGCGTGTGTGAACACACGGGAAATGGAGCCGGAGTGAGGCCGGCGGGAGGCCGGCTAGCGTCCTCCTTTTGCCCCGTGTGAAAACGTCCTTTGACTGCATAGATCATGAAAGGCTATGGAATGCCCTTAAAGACATGGGAGTGCTAACACATCTCATAATCTGATGACAAATCTGTACTCAGGACAAGAGGATACTGTCAGAACAGAACACAAAGAAACAGAATGGCAAAGGAGTCAGACAAGGCTGCATCCTATTGCTCTACCTATTCAACTTCTATGCAGGAGTCAGACAAGGCTGCATCCTATTACTCTACCTATTCAACTTCTATGCAGAACATGTTATAAGAAAAGCAGGCTTGGACACAGAAGAAGGAGGAGTGAAAACAGGAGGAAGGAATATCAACAATCTAAGATATGCAGATGACACCATAATATTAGCAGAAAACCTCACAGATCTGGAACACCTACTAAGGAAGATCAAAGAAGAAAGTGCAAAGGCAGGCTTAATATTGAACATAAAGAAAACAAAAATAATGACTACCGAGGACCTTCACAAGTTCAACCTAGACAATGAAGAAATAGAAATAGTAAAAGAATTCCCATATCTGGGATCAAACATTGATAGAAATGGGGACTGCAGTCAGGAAATCAGAAGATGACTAAGAATGGGGAGGGTGGCTGTGAAAGAACTAGAAAAGATTCTAAAATGCAAAGATATACAACTCAGAACAAAAGTTAGAATCATACAAACCATCATATTCCCTATTACCATGTATGGATGTGAGAGCTGGACAGTTAAGAAAGATGATAGGAAGAAAATCAACGCATTTGAGAGAATGTGGGGCTGGAGAAGAGTGCTGAGGATCCCATGGACAGCCAAAAGGACAAACAAGTGGGTCCTAGAGCAGATCAAGCCGGAAACCTCCCTGGAAGAAGGCAAGATGACCAAACTGAGGCTGTCGTACTTTGGACACATCATGAGAAGAGAAGACTCATTGGAAAAGACAATAATGCTGGGAAAGATGGAGGGAAGTAGGAAGAGAGGAAGGCCACATGCCAGATGGATGGATTCTATTAAGGAGTTCATGGAATTGAAAGGGTTGCAGGAATTAAGCAGAGCAGTGGAGGACAGTGGGTCATGGAGATGTCTCATCCATAGGGCCGCCATAGGTCGAGATCAACTCGAGGGCAGTTAACAATAACAAAAGTTTAAACAGTATAACATTAACAGACAAATATACAAAAGTTAAAAACATAACAAAAACATAATTAAAACATATACCCCATATAAAAACCACCCTGTCATGAGTATATACTAAAAAGCCTGCCTAAATAAAAAAGAAAAACTTATTTGCTTGTTGGTGAAAAGAAAGCAGGGAGGGGGCCATTGTCGCCTCCAGTGGAGTTCCAGAGGGTGGGAGCAGCCACCAAGGAGACTCTCTCTCATGTCCTCACCAAGCATGCCTGTGATGGTGGCAAGACCAAGAGAAACCTTCTCCTGAAGCATTGCCAAATCTGCTTTTTTCCTCTTGTAATCATGGTTTAATCGCCACGTACTGATGTAAGAGGTGGACAGTGAAGAAAGTGGATAGAAAGAAAATCAACTTATGTGAGATGTGGTGCTGGAGGGGAGTGCTGAGAATACCGTGGATGGCCAAAAAGACAAAAAGGATCTTGAACAAATCAAGCCTGAACTCTTCCTGGAAGTCAGGATGACTAAATTGAGATTGCCATACTTTGGCCACATCATGAGAAAGCCTGAATCATTGGAAAAATACAATGATGCTAGGAAAAGTCGAGGGCAGTAGAAAGAGAGGAAGACACATGACGGATGGTTGGATTCAATCAGAGAGGCCATGGCCATGAGCCTGCAGGACCTAAGGAGAGCAGTGGAGGTCAGGGGATCTTGGAGGTGTCTCATTCACAGGGTCTCCATGAGTTGAAGTTGGCTCAAGGGCAGTTATCAAAAACAAAGTCATCTTCCAGCTCTTTTTTGATTCAAAGATCCTGGTATTCACTGTGAACTCAGGCTCCATTTCAGCATTGGTCATTGTCCTTCAAGTTTCTGTTCCACTCCTGAGCCTCCAGCTAGCAATTTGTGGATATTGCTGGATAAGAAGCGGACATACCTTGCATAGGCACATGTGTGTCGCACATGTGTGAATTCTCGGAGGAGCAATGACGCAGTGCCCTGCCTTCCATTGAACATGCAGCTGCAGCTGGTGACTTTCGTTTTGAACTCTTGATAAACTATCCTGGAACATTTTTGTCTTCTTTCTTTTCAGTCTGTAAAGGACAGGGCAAATGTACTCAAGATGAGCACAGCGAAGGAAGAACCTTCCACAATCTGTAGGAGTGAGAAGATGGAGGTGCTGACAGATATCCAAGTAATGTTCCCACTGGCTCCCATGTCAGGGGGTTGTTGAGTCCACTCCAGGATTTAGTCTGAACTTCAAAAGATCTATCCAAAGTGCTGCACCCCTCCAACAGATCCAGCATTTTGTACAGCTTCTTTAAATCTCATACTGAACCCCAAAGTGGATTCACTGTCCCACTGATGTTGGTGCCACAAACCATTCCTTTACTGATGGTATGAAAAGAAGTGCCTAGAAAATTGGAAAGTATTTGCAGTAGTGTAAGGAGGAAGGGATGTTTTCAATAGAGCCTTGGAAGAGCTGCAAAGCAAGCATCGAAGTGCCTTTAATGTATTTTGAAAGTAATTAAAGTGATGTTATTATTATTATTATTATTATTATTATTATTATTTCCCACCTTTCTCCAATATAGGGACTCAAGGCAGTGAACAGCAGATTGAAAATAATAAAATTTCAAAACAGTCCAACATTAAAATGTATAAATATAAAATTAAAAACCCCCCAATTAAACCATTTTAAAGCAAAGCAAAGCAGCTTCATTTATATACCACTTCATATCGCACTATGGGATGTCTAAGCGGTTTACAACTTTGAGCTCATTGCCCACCAACAGTTGGGTACTCATTTTAGCGACCTCGGAAGGATGCAGGCCTGAGTCGAGCCTCAGCCCTGGCTGGTACTGAACTCGCAACCTTGTGGTTTATGAGTGAGTGGCTGCAGTACAGGCATTAACCACTGCGCCACCAGGGCTGATAAAGTTAAAGTTAAAACAGTTATGAGCTAAAATCGAATATTACAATACAAACGTTACAATTTTAAATAGCACAGCATTCCCAGATCTTATCAATTTGCAAAGGCCTGCCCACACAAGAATGTCTTTACTTTTATTAAATGACTTCTTTCCATTAAGGAATCACTAAGCATCTTTTCAAGATGTCAGTGGTAAAGCCAGCTATCAGCTGACTCTGGGAGGCTTAGTGAGGGCAGTGGGCCAAGCAGGGTGATACCACTGCAGCTCTCCAATGGTTCTGTGCCTTCAGGGCAGCGTAATGGCATGCGTAGTTGTGAAAAATGGGACAGGGCTCCTGTACCTTTCACAATGTGAGAGGCAACAACTGCTGAAGTTCCCTCTGTTATACAACTACTAAAGGCATAGGAGCCCTGTCCTGTTATTATCCTGAAGTCAAAAATCATCCATGCCATAACGTTTCTGATTTCTATGGTTGTAAAAACTGGACAGTGAAGAAGGCCAACAGGAAGAGAATAAACTCATTTGAAATGTGGTGTTTGTATTTTGATGTTTCTTCTCCATGTCCTTTATTATTAACGCTCTCAGTTGTTGTTCCAAAATTTGTATTTCATATTTTCGTTTAGGCTCTCTTTTATTATTCCATTCTTGTTCCTTATCTTTTATTTCTTTTAATATCTTGTTTCCATCTTCTTCTTCTTTTCTCTTTTCCTCTATGATGTATTTTATTAATAGTCTCCTTGCTACTGCCTTTCCAGCATCCCATATTGTTTTCTGTTCTATCTCTTCCGTTGTATTTTCCTTATAGTAATATTTAACTTCTTCTTTTAATTGTTTAACAATCTCCTCCTTTGTCAAAAGGTGTTCCTTTAATTTCCAACTGAATTTGTTTCTTCCTTCCTTGATCTCCATTATTATAGGATGGTGGTCAGAAACAATCTTAGGAAGTTTTTTGTGTCTTCAATTGAATTGTTTTTGTTGCCAACCTCTGGCAGAGGTTGACCATACAGTCATGCTGGAGGACCTAAAGATTCCTAGAGAGGACACTTCTCTAGGGATTTCTAGGTCCTCCAGGGTGATAGGTTCAATCAAGGAAGCCACAGCCCTGTTTTGCAAGACCTGATCAGCGCAGTTGATGACTGGAGTTCTTGGAAGGCTCTCATACATATAGGGTTGCCATAAGTTGAAGTCAGCTTGTGGGCAAATGACAATAAAAAAAATCTGAGTGGGGGAGAAGAGAATATGGGGGGAAAAAGTGTGAGGTTAGGCAGGAGTTCCCTGTCCAAGCTTTCTCATAATACCTTCTCTAAGGAGGAGCAGTCTGTTTGACCAGTGAGACTTTGAGCTGCAGGGACACACCAGCATCAATTACTTGAGTTAGCTATCTCCTTTGCCTAATGTTAACAGCAGGGCACAGTTTGGAGAAGTTACCTTTTTGGCACGACAACTCCCAGAGTCCTCCAGCAGCTATGGCCAATCATGGCACGAAGGGGTTATCCCTAACAGGGAAGATGAATAAAGTCTTCCAGATATTCTATTTCTGGAAAAAAATATTTTGTACCCTGGCAGACCACGGAGATGATGAATCTACACCCACATTTTATCCTGAATTTGAAAGGACTGTTCCAAGGGGCTGAAGCCTACCTCCTCCCCTAAACATCTTCAGCACGTTGGATAGCTCCTTTCAAGTCCAGCATAAAATGTGGTGAGAATTCATCAACTCTGCGGACATGGAAGCCACCTGCCACCACTGATTTTGGGTGGGAGGGAGAGCTACTTTTCTGCATTGTAGCTGCAACAGGGGAACCTGGAAGAACAGTCTGTGGACTGAGAACTTCAATCAAAGTAAAACATTTTTCTTCTTCTTAAATTTGGACTGAATTCACATGTTTTACCTCTACATCTACCAAAATATTCCTGATGCAAACACATGGAGGCTTCTTGAGGAATCCATTGTTCTCTGCCACAAAGAGGCCTGTGGCCTCACTGGAATGGAGACCTATTGGATTGCAAAAGAGAGGTCCCTGTTGAGATGCAAATGGTTTTTAAATTTCCTGGACTTTGCAAATCTCCCTATAGCCACAGGGCCAGAAGGACGAGGAGCCTGCTTGCAAAAGATTATTTTTATTTTATGTATTAATTAATTTAAAAGTTTTTTGTGTGTGTAAAGGAAAGGACCTATTTGCTGGATGAGAAGCCTCTGCAGACCCATATCTAGTCATGGATTGCTGGTTCCTAGTACCATCCATAGGATTGTTATTGCCATTATATCTTTCTTGTGACCACCCAGAGCTACAATCCTAAATGAGATGGGATGATCAAGAAAAAAGCAGATTTCTCACATTCAGTCTACAATCCCATGTGTGTTCTTCATAATTCATGACATAATATGCATCTCGTTTGCAGCCAGAAATCTGTTCCTGAGTGAGGAATGAATATATCATTGGAAGATGAAGAGGACCTTTAATACTGGATGACTTCTTCTAATTACTCAGAAACCTTTCCCAGGTTTAGAAAACTTTCAAAGGCACCATTTTGACTTCATCCTAAAACTGCCATGGCTGCTATTCAAAGGTCATGATTTGAAACTTATATAAGGTGGACATGAACCACAGGGAGCTGCTCCCTCAGAGCTGGGAAGAGTTGCTCGTTTTGAACTATGACTTCCAGAATCCCCTGGCCAGCTGGGCCATGATGTCGGGGGGGTGTATTTGTTGCTGATTTGTATGGGTGTACTCTTTTTAACTTGTAAGCCACCTTGACAGCCTTTGCTAAAGGTGGGGTATAAATAAAGTATTATTATTATTATTATTATTATTATTATTATTATTATTATTATTATTATATTGATGGTGCAGTGGTTATATGCCGGTACTGCAGCCACAGTGTTGTGAGTTCGATCCCAGGGCTCCAAGGTTGACTCAGCCTTCCATCCTTTCGTAGGTCGGTAAAACGAGTTTCCATTTGTTGGGGGCAATTGGCTTATAGATTGTAAAACGCTTAGAGAGTGCTGAGTTCACTAAGCGGTATAAACATGTAAATGCTTTTTGCTATTGGTGGTCAAAGAAAAAGTAACATTAAACCAGCTTTGTGTTCTACTACTGCGTGACTATTTGTGCCTATTGAAACGGATGCCCAATCACCTGCTCCCTGCTGCACCCACTAGGATGTATGACCTTCTTATTTAAATCCTACTCCAATTTGCTGGAACAAGCCACTCGTTCAGGGGCAAAATGTCTTTGTAACTCAGGCCACAAGGTAAAGCCTGTCAGGAAGAGAGAGCTTCCATCCTCCTGCTCTGCCTACTTTTGAGATTCCTTCCAGCTGCACAGACCTGTCCAGGGCCTCCTCTTTATCTCCTAGTTACCCAAGCTGGCTGGAGATCTGGCCCTGTCTGCTGCCGTCAATGATGCAGGCAGCAATTTGCACACGTGGCTTGCAGCCCAAGGGCTTTGTGGGTGATGTAGAGTGTCCTTCAAGGCAGCTAAACCTTGAAGCCTGGGGATGGAGTGGTGGGTAGACCTGCTGTGGGTAAAGATGCTTGGCTTTCCAAGCAATGACACAAGTTGGCTTATATCCAGCTTTACCCTAATGCCTAAGAAGGAACAAGACTGGACCAACATGCCTTGCTGCCTGAGGCAATGAAGAATGACATAGAATCATAGAATCAAAGAGTTGGAAGAGACCACAAAGGCCATCCAGTCCAACCCCCCTGCCATGCAGGAACTCAAAATCAAAGCATCCTCGACAGATGGCCATCCAGCCTCTGTTTAAAGACCTCCAAAGAGGGAGACTCCACCAAAATCTATGAGGGAATGTATTTCACTGTCGAACAGATCTCACTGTCAGGAAGTGCCTCCTAATGTTGAGCTGGAATCTCTTTTCCTGTAGCTTGCATCTTGCCCATCAACATTTCACAGATGGAAATGGGGACATGTGTGAGCCGGATAACATCAGAGTGTGGTCAAGATGGCAAAGTTTATTAATGAGGAAGAACACACAATCCAGGAGAGGCTGCAGCAGTTTGCTTTTGCCTGAGACTAATGGGAATATCATCTCCCCTTCTTGTTTCCTCACTGCTGAGTTCATTGAGTACAAACTGCTCTTGCACTTTGACGTCAGTTTGCAGCTCTGGAAGAGGCTGAAGACAAAGCTTTCTGGGCCAAAACCCGAAACCAAAGAGTGGCCTCTGGTAATGTCACAGGAAGCAGCCCTTGGTTATGTTACAGGAGGTGGGTTAGGTCCTTCCTCCTGATATACCAAGCACCAAGCACAGTTGCTCAGAGTCCATCATTCAGATAGAAGAGAAAACCCAACTTGGACAGTGGAGAATAGGTATGTGTGCACACACTTTTCAAGGCAATGCTTTCACCCTGATATTCTTCCTTTCCCTTCCCTTCATTCCGAGGACCAGCAAAGAGAGTCCAGCTTTGATCTAGAAATGCTAGAGTAAACTCATCGACTCAATGGGATTTACTTCCCTCCCTCCCCATTCAGGAAGAAATGAAATGGATCTTCCGTCAGCAGGCTAAGACTTTTATTCAGACACGCATTTAAAACAAAATGTTTTTAAAGAACACCCTGGGGGTGTTGTACTGTTTGAAAGTGCATGGTTTTTAAGTGCTTTTATCTTTTTTAATTGTATTCTGTTTTATAAAGCAAATGTTCAGTTTTAATATTGTAATAGTTTAATTCTATTTTTAATGGTCACTTTTGTATGTTTTTAATTGCACTGTGCTTTTAAATTGCAAGCTGCTTTGAGTCCCAAAAGAAAAAGAAAAAAAGCGGAATCATCATCATCATCATCATCATCATCATCATCTATTCTAGCTGGGTATGACGAATAAGATTTGAGATGTGGTGCTGGAGAAGACTGCTGAGGATTCTGTGGATGGCCAAAAAGACAAACAAATGGGTCCTAGAGCAGATCAAGACAGAAATCTCTCTGGAAGTCAAGATGACAACGCTGAGGCTGTTGTACTTTGGCTACATCATGAGAAGGTATGACTCATTGGATAAAACAATATTGCTAGGAAAGGTGGAGGACAGAAGAGAGAGACGAACACCTCACGCTAGAGGGATGGACTTTATTAAGGAGGTCTCAGGTGTGACTTTGCAGGAACGAAGCAGAACAATCGAGGACAGGGAATCTTGGAGATGATTCATCCACAGGGTCACCATGGATCAGGATCAACTCGAGGGCAGTTAACAACAACAACAACAACAACAACTAATTATTATTATTTTATTAAAAAGTAATTTTCCAAGCTTTGAGTTCAGAATGCAAACCCTAAACCAGAACTACCTATTCCCTTGTTCTGTTGACCACACACAGCTCTTTCTTCAATGAAGCTGAGCTACCCAACAGAGTCTGTTCATCTCTGACTGTGCTCCTTTTCACCCGTGAAAGCATTGCCACTCTCTTCTTGCCCTGGTGCTCCTCCTGGGTCTCTCTGGGTTCCCCATTAACCCTAAGGTTCTGGTCTGCTCTCTCATTCTCTCTGCCACGGGAAAACAGAGAGGCATGTTCAGGATGAAGCCGACCCAGACTTCATTAGCCACCAAGTACTTCTCTGTCAGCCAATAAATTATACAACACAAGCACTTCTTTGAAATCCAGCCAGGCTCCTAAATCTAGCAATCTTTTAACAGATAGAGAGTAACTAATTTAGTAAGGAGAGCCGTGTTAGCCATGTCTCTTTCCCTTGTTCACCACCAGAATTTGTTTCTTTGTGTATATAGGTGTTTCTCTCTCTCTCTGTGTGTGAAGGTGGAGAAAGATAACTGGAGGATCAGAAGTATGGTGTAATTTTATACTTTATTTATTTGATGTTTTTAACTGTTTCTTAAAACTTTTATTGAAAAGTCTTTTAAAATGTTTTTATTTGTGAGAAAGGTGGCACGAAAGAAAGAAAGAAAGAAAGAAAGAAAGAAAAGAAAGAAAGAAAGAAAGAAAGAAAGAAAGAAAGAAAGAAAGAAAGCAAGCAAGCAAGCAAGCTCAGGCTATCTAGTCCTCCTCAGTGCATGAAATCCACAGCTGGACATCCCACCAAGAGATGCGAAGGAGAGCTCTAGGAAATTGAAAAACTGCTCTTAACTGACAAGATGTTTCTCTGGACGTCGAATTAAAATGTCCCCTCCTGAAACAAAGGAAAATGGGGACACGCGTGGCCAAGCAACTTGTGGTTGAAAAGGCAAAAGTTATTAATGAGGAAGAACAGAGAAGCTAGGAGAAGATGCTACAGTTTGCTTTTGCTTGAACTTACTGGGAAGGGCAAGATTCTTCCCTTTCCTCCCTTCTCCGCCCTGCTGAATAAATTGCATGCAAACTCTTTTTACACTTCGATCTCAGTTTGCAGCAACTGAACTGAATAAAGTGGGGGGGGGGGAGTAGGAGGAGGAGAGGGAACTGGGAAATTTTCAAAGCAGCTGAAAAAGTGGAGTGGCAGAGGATTAATCGTCCATGTCTGCGCACAGTCCTTCCTTGTGATGAGGTGGGTGACATATCCATGCCCCTAACTGGAAGTGATGCCATATCACATCTGGTTTTGTTTTTACCCAATTTCCAACGGACCATTCAACGTTGCCCCCCCCCCAAACTTTTTTCAGCTACACGGAGGGCTTGTGGGGACAAAAACATCATGTTTTGCAGTGTTTTTGAGGTATGTCTCTGTGTGTGTTTGTGTTTGGAGGGGAAAAATGTTCCATTGGCTCTTTTTAAAAAAAATCTTGTAAGAAATGCCTTTACACCGTAAAAAATGGTTGGTCCATAATGAGCAGAATGCCATGGGTTAGCATCCTAAAGGTGGGCCTTCTCAGGATTGCCGTATCCTTTGTAACACTCTTTCCTAAATGTTTGGAGAGGCAACCACGCTAAGATTTAAATGCATTAAAATTTCTGGGGTAACACATCCATCTGTCCCAGTTTGCCAGAAACAGTCCCAATTAATCCTCTGCCAACCCACTTTTCAGCTGCTTTAAAAATGTCCCAGTTTCTCTCTCCTCCTTCCACTTTCTCTCTTGTTCCCCAGCTCACTTCCATTGCTGCAAACTGAGTTCAAAGCACACAAGTAGTTTGCATTCAGTTATCTGAGAGGCTGGAGAGAAGGGGCAGAATCCTGTTCTTCCCTGCAGACTCCAGCAACAGTAAACTACTGCAGTTACTCATAGCTTGCGTATTCTTCTTCATTAATAACTTTTGCCCTCTTTTCCACACTCTGATGTTGTTTGGCCACACTTGTCCCACTTTTCATCTGTGAAATGTTGGAAGGTACGTGTATGGGACTGTAATGATTATTTCCCGGATGTTTTTATATCAGACGTTGAAAGCTTTTAAACATTATTTGCTTTTTAAAAATTGCTCTTAAATGACTTTGTATTGTTATTATATTGTCTCGTATATGTATTTTAATGTCTCCCGCTCCAAGATTTTATCATATCAAGCTCGGCTGAGAGGCCTGGCGTCCGCCTGGCCTAACCACCCAGATGAGAACTGAGCCTGTATTATCTTTTTTCCTTCATCAATGTTTAACTTTCAATGCGCCGCAGGCATTCATATCCTGCATTCAGTGCCAGGCATGACTTTGAAGTTGCGCTACAGATGGGCACAACTCAGAGTCTAGGAGCTTGAGTCACACAGACAGGAAGAGGAAGTGTGAATGCAGGGGAATGGGGACTGTCTAGGAGTCAAGCCTCCTATATTTTGTTCTGGAGTGGGACCTGATGTGCCAAGATGGAACAGGAGAGTACTGAGGCAGAAGAAGGGGCTGTGCCATTGACAACTTGTCCCATGCAAAGGGATCTTGTAGTATCCTTGAGACAAAAAAGTTATAGCACGAGCTTTTGTAGACTTGGGGGGGTTGCAGACTGCCAGAAATAGTGTGAATTCAGTCCACTTTTAGGGTTAGGGTTAGTGCTAGGGAATCATGGGAACTGTTATTTTTCTGAGACATTGAGCCTTCTCTGTCAGACAACTCTGATGCCACAATAAAATACAGTTCCCATGGTTCCCTAACTCTAACCCTAACCCTAAAAGTGGACTGAATTCACACTATTTCTGGCAGTCTGCAACCCCCCTTGGTCTACTTCCTCAGATCCACATGTGAGATCCCTATTAGAGGATAGGCATTATTAAGTTATATAATCATCATCATCATCAGCAGCAGCAGAAGCAGCAGCAGAAGCAGCAGCAAACCACTGGTGGCTTCCATGTGAGTGGGGTGATTCATCTGCTTTCAAGGTTGAACTAAAACCCCAGTGTGGATTCATCACCCCATTGACCTGGAAACTACCTGACCACCACTGAAACAAACTGCAGTCGGCCCTCTGTATCTAAAGGTAAAAGTATTTCCCATTGACAAGGTTGTCAAGTCGTGTCTGACCATAGGGGGCGGTACTCATCTCTGTTACTAAGCCAAAGAGCCAGCTTCATCAGGGACTACTCTGTGATCCTGTGGCCAGCATGATTGCACAGAAAGCTGTTTACCTTCCCACCAAAGTGGTACCTATTTGTCTACTTGCATTTGCATGCTTTCGAACTGCTAAGTTGGCAGAAGCTGGGACTAGTGACAGGAGCTCACCCCGTCATTCAGCACCCAGGCCTCGAACTGCCAATCTACCAATCTTGCAATAAACAGAGTCAACATCTTAACCACTTGAGCCATTGCATCCATACACACGCACACACGCACACACACACACACACACACACACACCATTATACATAATGGGACTTGAGCATCCATGGATTTTGGTGTCCCCCGGGGGTCCTGGAACCAAGCCCCAGTGGATACCAAGGGACCACTGTCCCTCTCTCCCATACCTCACTGTCAAAACTAGATGAGCATCATGTTTGGCCCCCAAATGGAAGAAAGGGGCTATGGATTTCTAACAGAAATCTCTCTGTAACTTGATCAAACAAGGAAACCTAGTTTCCTTTGAAGGAAGTCATGACAGGTGAGGAGAATGGGACTGGGTCTACTAGTTTTAAGTTACAGAAGGGTTGATTTTGATTGAACATTAGAAGGAACTTCTTGACAGTGAGAGTGGTTCTTCAATCGAACCAATTGCCAGTGATGTAGACTTGAATCGATTGACTCAGACTCAAGTCACTTCAAGGACTCAACTTGGATTCAGCCATGAATTCAACTTGACTTGAGACTTGTATATTATTAGCTACTGACCTGTTGGCTTAAATTCATCTAGAAATAGCAAATATCAATGGGCCTGTGGCAGGGGTTGAGGTCTACTCAGCAGCCGGTCCCCGTAGCACATTGGAGGAGCCATCTAAAGCTTTTGGAAAGCCATAGAAGGATCCTTCTGCCTCATACCCATTGCCTAATGTGTTTGCTGTCCTGAACAGAGATTTTATTTTACCTGTCTTTGTACATGCCTTCTTGTTTTCTAGTTATTGAAACTCCATCCACCCACACCCCACACCGCCACTTATGTTCCTGTTAAAGTTGGCTCCCAGACTTGAGACTCAACTTGAGACTTGACTTGAAAGTATCTTGCAAGGATTTGAGACTCGACTTGAGATGTGAAGATCAAGACTTGAGACTTGACTTGACACATGGAGTAAAAGATTTGAATACCTCACTGCCAATTGCCTAGACAGGTGGCGTGGTCTCCTTCTCTGAATTTCTTCAAGAAGAGGCTGGATAGCTCCCTGCTGGGGGTGCTTTAGCTAGAGATCCTGCATCAAACAAGGGCCTGAGGTCCCTTCCAACTCTATAATCCTATGAATGAGGACTATAGTAATCTTGCTCTCAACACCTCACCCTCTCAAACCCTGTCCTCCTCCTTTCTCTCCTTACTGGAATCCAAGACCTATACCAGCATGCCCTCCATGACTGGAAGTGACATGATGATTTCACTTCGCATCTCATTTTCAACGGATGTTTTGTTTTTGAGAGACATTGTAAGGTGTGTGTGGGTGTCCTGGACAGCTAGAGGGACTACGGTAAATTGCCATGTATTGCAGCATTTTAAAGCCATTTTGGTGTGTTTGGTGGTGGTAGGGAAATGACCTGGTTTTTAAATGATGTGGGGGACTCTCTGGGGATTTTGGCAGCCTCACAGGGGGCAAAGTGGAGCCTCATGGACTGTATGAGGTGCACTGAGCACATGTCCCCCATTGCACATTGCAAGAAGGTGGCTGCTTGTGGTAATAATAATAATAATAATAGTTTTTATTTACATTTCCCGCCTCTCCCTATGGATCGAGGTAGGATTACACAATAAAATGTACAACAATATACAAAGATACAGTATATACAAACAAAATTATTGATAATCAACAAATAAATACAATAAAATACAATACAATAAAATCCGATACAGTGAATAATCAATCGTCATTCATTGTAAAGGACGAAGGAGTCTTTTGGGGACAGAGAGAGCAAAGATAGGGCCAGGTGAGGTTTCCTGGGGTCAAAGAAGAGCTCAGCTTTGTAGCTGCCCTAGACTTCCAAGACTGCAAGGCAAATCAGAGCATGTTCTCTTTCATTGTGGATTTGTACACATCAGCCTTATTCAAATTGAAATCAAGCCTAATTTGGCTAATTCAAATTAATTCAGAGGCAGTTAATTCCAATTTGCAAAATGCAGCCTCTGTTAATTCCCTAGTAAAGGAAGCAGGCATTGTCTAAGCACTTCTCTCCAGCTGCAGCAGCCAGGGCAGGGAGCAAACCAGGGGGCACAAGAGAGTTCAGCAACATCATTTCGGGGGGCAGGGATGGGACTGGGCATTGAGGACAAGCCAAATGTCAGTGAGAGTTGATGAATAATAGATATTAAAAAGGGCAAACTCTGTAGCTGCAACTCAGGCCAAAAAGGAGGGGAATAAATTGTTGTGTTTGAGCATATTGAGGTAAAGAGAGGAAAGTGTTGCTGTGCACATTGCAAGGTTTAGACCATGGTGACTAAGGTCATATTTTTATTCGTCACATCAGTGGTCATTACAGCAGCAAAAAAGAAATGATTTTGCAGGAACACATGGATATAGGCAGCAATGATTTCCCCCTTTCCTTCTGAAGACGCTCTGCCTGCCAGCCTACAAAGCTCTATGGTGTGAGAGGGGATTTCTAGCACCCACCTGCTTCATAGAGAGCTGCCACAATTGCCACCACAATTCTAACACTTCAGCAGCAGCTGCTGCAGAATTTTGGAAAGGATGTCAATGGTGTAGTGCCCTATGGGCCGAAGAGTCCAAAGTGGTCTCCCCACACCAGGAAGCTGGTCATTTCTACTTGATCCCATATATTGCTCCTACACATGGCTGACAAATTGCATGTAGTGGGCCATATTTTTGGTATTTTGAGACACACTCTCTTGTTGAGAATAAGAAAATCAGTGACAGTGGCATCACTAGGGTTGGTGTCACCTGGTGTAGGTGCCCAGAAAGTGTTGCCAGGGGGCAGTGGCAGACTCGCTTCTCCCTCCCTCCCTTCTGCCCGCTGCCCTCCTGCTGCCCACACAGACTTGAAAAGGGCTCTACCAGGGGTGTCTGGGTGTCCAGGCAAATGAGGCAGCAGACGGGATGGAAGGGAAGGTGAGGTTTCTCATTCGGGCTTTTGTGCTGCCTTGGTTGCTTCAGCAGTGGAGAAGCTGGAATGGGCATGCGCTCATGCTTTACCAATTGGAAACCATTCCATCTCTCTGTATTCTGTCCTCACAGTAGCCTCTGTTCTGAGTGTAGGTTACACATAAGGACAATCAAATGTTGTGACACAACCATTTCTTTAAGAGTGAGCCATAGTTTTTCATGATCTGCACAGTCAAAGGTGTTGCTATAGCCTATGGGGCACAGGCTGATTTTCTTTTGAAAATCTTTCATATTACTACCCCACTTTATATCAAAGATTTCAGGTTGCCATACAAATAAAATCAATATAAATCAGATAAAACAATTGGAAACAGGACCAAAATCCCATTGGGGCACTGCATGATTCTAAGTGGATTTGTATCTGTGGGAAATAGAATTGGAAAGACATGCAATATCCATATCCAATAGAGCAGGAGTCCTCAAACTTTTTAAACAGGGGGTCAGTTCACTGTCCCTCAGACCATTGGAGGGCCGGACATGCGGACTGCGGGCCTGGGACAAGTCGGCTGCTAAGCAGGACAGGCAGCGGCGGCAAAAACACCTGGCGGGCTGGATAAATGCCCTCGGCGGGCCTCATGTGGCCCGCGGGCCACAGTTTGAGGACCCCTTCAATAGAGGGCTGATTTTATGTACTCTTTACTAGATAGGACCAAAGAGAATTGGGACTAATGTGCTACACTCTCCCATAGACATTCCAACTGGTAGGGGGGGGGTCAGGCACCCCAATACACATTGTCCACTCTGGCCAGTGTCCCATTATGCATCTTCACAATTCAGTAACTGGGTTTCTTAACACCTCTGCTACATGGTTAAGTGCACACAAATTTATTTTGAGCAAAGGGTCATATAGGATTCTGGTCAATAAAAACAATTTCAATGGACTAAGCAGCTTGCAAAACTACCTCTGATTATTCCTTGCCTAAGAAAACTCTATGAAATTCTTGAGGTCTCCATGAGGTGACTTAAAGATACACAACCATCTGAAATCATGTTAAATATGATTAATGCAAGTGCGTTAGCATTTTGAGATAAATCAGTGAGACCCCAAATGCTTTAATATATGAGCATATTTTTTACTTGGTGCCTAAATGAAACCAATGTTGGCATTGAATAGGACTCCATGGGAAGCCATTCCATCATTGTGGTGCCAAAATTGAGAAAGCTCTTTCCTACATCCTCACATGCATACCCTCCATCATTTCACAAATGGAAACCAGGACACATGTGCTGTGGCCAGAGTGGGGTCAAGATGGCAATAGTTACCAGTGAGGAAGAACACACAAGCTAGGAGAGGCTGCAACCGTTTGCTTTTGTGTGAGCCTACTGGGAAGGGCAAGATCCCACCCATTATTTTTTCTCCCTACTGCTGAATTAATGGAGTGCAACTTACTTCTGCACTTTGAACTCAATTTGGAGCAACTGAAATAAACTGAGAACAAAGGGGGAAAGTGGGAGGAAAAGGGGGAAACTGGTACATTTTAGAAGCAGCTAAAAAAAAGCAGGACGACAGAGGATTAGTCAGGATTGTCCCTGCCAAATTGGGACATTTGGAGAGTAAGCCCACAGTGTATTGTCCCCATGGGTGGGACATGGAAATGGACCACTCTCCAGCAGACCTGAATCCTTGGGTGAGCAACCTCTTTACTCCATGCATCCTTACTCTGCTCAGCTCCATCCTGGCAGCTCCACAAATCACTCTGCCCATGGAGGAGCAGATGTGAGAGCCATGAGCAGAAGACTCAGGGCTTCTAGAGGATTTTCATTTGCACAGAAAGTCCTGGCTGGTCTGAGGCAGGTCTGGCAGTTTTATTCCCCACATCTGGGCTACAGGAGCCAGCAGGTGATACGTGCTTTGCTCAGGACCCTGCATCTGCCAGGCGATGATAATGTGAGTTCGGCCCCACCACAAAAGCCCCCACATCTTATTGGAATCATAAATAAGACTCTTTTTTAATTTAGAAGTTTAAACACTTGAAGAGGGGTTCGCGTGTATCTCTAGTCAATTAAATATTCTGTCTGGTGGATGCAACTCCAGCTGCTATGCCGCCTTTAAATTTCCATTGGTGGTTTGGATTTTTTGTTATTGAATGTTCTCCTGGGTTAGCAAAGTCGTAAAAAAAAAAGTGCCGTGCCCACTCCGACATCACCTTCTCGGCCTTCAACGCCTGTTTCATTTCCTGTGCTGCCTGCTCAACATGAAGTTCATCAGGACCTCTCCACGCACCGTAACTGTGTGCTGATGAACGATAACAGAGCCAAAGAGATAAATGAGATGAACAAGAAGGGATGCATGAGCATATGGGCGTGTTTGAGGAACACAGACAGACTGAGAGACGGACACAAAATCTCTCCACAAGGGAATGAGAGCAATTTACTTGCGGCAATGTATGTTAGACATGAAAATTGTCAGTGCAAATCTAAACTGAATGCTGGCTTTACAGCTATGCAAAGCTGTGCATACTGATGTAGCATTACTTAGGGGATATGAAGCATACTTTGAACGAAGTTTTTTCCTGCTAGGATCGAACAAGGTACACTAGCACTGTGCAGCATATATGGATAATGCAGAGCCCTGATTGTCCACTGCCAATGATATCACAAACCCACCCCAAGCATGATCAGTTAGGGATCTGGACATGCTTAGCCTGGAGAAGAGAAGGTTAAGAGGTGATATGACAGTCCTGTTTAAATATTTGAAAAGATGTCATACTGAAGATGGAACAAGTTTGTTTTCTGCAGCTCCAGAGACTAGGGCATGGAGAAATGGATTCAAACAACAGGAAAAGAGATTCCATCACAACATTAGGAAGAACATTGTGACAGCAAGAGCTGTTTGACAGTGGAACACACTCCCTTGTGTGGTGGAGTCTCCTTCTTTGGAGGTTTTAAAAAGAGGCTGGATGGGCATCTGGCGGAAGTGCTTTGACTGGATATTCCTGCATAGCATAATGGGTTTGGAACGAATGGTCCTTGTGGTCTTCTTTAACTCTATGATTCTATGATTCTATGTGAGACTTTCCTTTCAAACCCAAGCAAAGGGCTAGCTCTGGGTATCTACCCTCCTTGTGTCCCAGCTGGAGAACTTGTAGGATTCCCAGGGTAGGACTACCCTAGTTTCTGAAAATTCAGGAACAAAATCTGACTCCTAGGACATAACTCCCTTGTTATGTCATTAAGCATGATGCATTAATCATCAGCCACAGTTACTCGGAGCATGTAATTCAGATAATAAACATCAATAAATATCAAATATGAAAATATTTTCTCTGATGGAAAATTAAGCTTTCCAAGCTCTGCTTTGAACAGAAACACACACACACATATACACAGAGACTTAGCCAGTCCTGTTTTTACCACCTTTGCAAACACTGCTTTTAAGAAAACTTGGGAGTTATAGTCCAACCAAAGAAAGTGTCCCAAGCTTTGCTTTGAACAAGAAAGACATTCACAGCAGCCATTCCAAAGAAATTCTCAGAACTGGGACCTAGCTATACACAGATCTATACAGTTTCCAAACCAATCCTCTCACCTTAAGCTTCTTCTCCTCTCCCCTTAGGATACCCGGCCCCCTTTTTCCTCTTGTGGCCCCATCATTCTGATGGATGAGGAATTGTTTTAGAGGTTGGCCGGGTTTTGTTGGTTTATAAATGTTTTTATTTGTTATTACTTATATGAATTGCTTTATGGCTACTATTATTTTAATTATGAGATGTTTAATATTGTTTTAAGGGGTTGGTCTTAGGGGTTATATTGTATGGGTTTTTTATGTAAGCCGCTTGGATTGTTTCTTTCAATAAGCGGGATATAAATAAATATTATTATTATTATTATTATTATTATTAGAGAAGAAGGGCCAGACCCTGAGATCTGGGAACCTTTGTCAAAGACTCAGTGGCAGCAATGCAAATACAACCACATACCTTCTCACTTTGCTGTGCAGGTTTAAAATGGGGCTAGAGTCAATGGAAAATATCTCCAGCCCTCAAAGGCTGGTGGTGGGGAGATCTATGGCTCTCTGCTCTCCAAGAGTACCTCTATCTTGAGAGCATCGCTGTCCAAAAAGTGTCTGTATGTTTGTGTCTGTAGAGCCTACAGGGCTTAGTCCTTAAGGGCTTTGAGCATTTGTTCCATTTATACCATTGATGACCCCG
The DNA here is from genome assembly GCA_026167975.1 of Phrynosoma blainvillii. Taxonomy (NCBI): domain Eukaryota; kingdom Metazoa; phylum Chordata; class Lepidosauria; order Squamata; family Phrynosomatidae; genus Phrynosoma; species Phrynosoma blainvillii. Next base: position 12,324,377 of record JANUYF010000003.1, read on the forward strand.
ACTTGTCTAGAGACCTCTTATCTAGAGAGGCTCTGGAGAGGCTGTAATCCCATAGTTTGGGATGTTGGGAGTGGAGATAAGGCCATATCACAGATCATGCTTGAGGATATTCCTGGCAACTTGGTTCTATGTACCCACTGTCTCAATCTTGTGAGTTTTGCTGGAGCTATTCAGCAACAACATTTGAGCAGAAGCAAAAAAGCGGTCTGAACAGTGTGTTGCTGCCTCTTCTCTGGAACACTAAGAGGGTGTGTTAGTGCTGTTATGCTAGGACATGTTGTTTGAGAGATAAAAATAAATAAATAAATCTAAATTTCCCTGTGCAGTATAGGCTATGTTGACCTTGTAGAATTATGCCAGATTGATATCTTTTTACCTCTTAGAGCTTCATCTTACAGAAACCTGTGGTTTGTAGTTTGGTCTGGCACCAGAGCTCTCTGGTTGAGAATTCTAAATTTGTTGTTGTCAACTTAAGTCGGACCCAACTCATGGCAACCCTGTGAATGAGAGATCTCCAAACCCTCCTATCCTCCACTGCTTTGCTTATGTCCTGTAATTTCAGGCCCATGGCCTCCCTAATTTTGTCTCTCCATCTCTTTCTATTGCCTTCCACCTTCCCTAACATTATCACTTTTTCTATTGAGTTGTGCCTTCTCGTGATGTGGCCAAAGTACAATAGCTTTAGTTTCATCATGTTGGCTTCCAGGGACAGTTTGAGTTTAATTTGTTCGAGGACCCATTCTAAATATCCTTCCCTAAACTGCAAATCCCAGGATGCTGCCTTGGCAGTTAAAGTGGAATCAGAGTGCTACAAGTGTGTAAGATGCATCCAAATTCACTCCAAAGCTACTAGTCCCAGACTTGTTTGTGTATAGGCAGTAGAGAGGGATAGCTGGTAGGAATAATAAAGCACCATAGAAATCAGGGACATTGTTCCCAAGGACAGTGGGAGTTAGTATTGATCGCAGGATTTACAGGACCAGTATATGTGTGTGTTCAAGTCATCCTCGACATATGGTGGTCCTATGAATGAAAAACCTCCAAGCCACTCAATCCTCAACAGTCCTATCCAGTTCTTGCAGACTCAGGGCTGTGGCTTCCTTGACTGAACAGTTTATCACACTCAAAATAAACCTGACTTACCTCTCCTGGGTTAGATTCAATGATAGGATGCAGTCAGGTGTTATCACATGCAAAATGCCGCCAATGCCGCTGCCTGCCTGCATGCGCCTAAAACCTGACTATAAGCCGCACTCAGATGGCTGAATTGCAAAGTCGGGAAGCTCCCAACTTTGCAAATCAGCCATCTGAGTGAGGCTTGTAGCCGGGTTTTAGGTGGGATGTAGTCGGGCGATGGCACCGGTGGTATTTTGTATACCAGGGGTAGGCAACCTTTCCCCTTTAAGGGCCGAGGGACTTCAGCTCCCAGAATCCCAGGAGCTATTGACCAACATGGGACTATTGGCCAACATGGCTGAGGCTTCTGGGAGCTGAAGTCCCTCGGCCCTTAAAGGGGAAAGGTTGCCTACCCCTGTTGTATACGATAACACCCAATTGCATCCTGTAATCGAATCTAACCCGGGAGAGGTAAGTCAGGTTTATTTTGGGTGCAATAAACTCCTGAGTCTATTCATTTGCAATAAAGTCTCTCTCTTTTCCTACTGCTTTCTGCCTTACCAAGCATTATTGCCTTTTCTAGTGAATCATTCCTTTTCATACTATGGCCAAAGTATGACAGTCTCAGTTCAGGATATAAGGGAGTTAATGTCTGGTTCATACTCTCAGACATCTGTATGCATGTACACATCATACTTCTCCATTTGTCTATAGTGTGAGATAATCCATGATTAAGCAGTGAAAACATCAAGGAAAATACAGCTTTGAAAGCATTTGTTTGTAAAAATATTTCAATTTGCACCGGTCTTTGTGAGCAACAACAGCACTGTCGAAACATTGACAGGATTTAGGATAAACCCCAAAGTTACAGAAGAGTCAGCCAGTTTCTTAAGACTGTTTTGCTGGTGGGATGTCACATTCAAAAGAGAAAACAGAAGCAAAATAAAACTCTACTTTAGGCTGGATGTGATGTTAAAAGTTGCCAAAATAAAATGTGTGTGTTTGTTTAGGTTAGAAATGTCTTCATGTGGTTGTCATTTCAAAATGTGGGGAATGTAATTTTAGAATGAAAATGGGCAGTTTTCTTCTATGATTCATGACCCTGGACAAGTGGGAAGGTAATTCATTATAGTCAAAAGTAATTCATTATAGTCAAAGTTCTTAGGAGCAAAGTAAATAGTTACAGTTATGGTCTCTAGTAAAAGTAACTGTTCATTTCTTGTTCTAAGTAACTAGTTACTTTTAGTTTCCCTTTAAAAGTTACAAATTGCTGGTCAGTACAGATTGAGATTCCCTTATATGGAATTCCCAAATCTGAAATAATCCAAAAACCAAACGTTTTTTCGTGGGTGACTGAGACAGTGACACCTTTGCTCTCTGATGGTTCTGTGTACACAAACTTTGTTTCATGTATAAAATTATTTAAAAAATTATATAAAATTATATACTCTTATAATATTATAAGAGTATAAAGTATATATAAAACATAAATAAATTTTGTATTTAGATTTGGGTCCCATTTCCAAGAAATCTCACTATGTATGTATATGCAAATACAGCTATTCCCAAATCCAAAAACATCCAAATTCCAAAAGAAATTCTGGAGACTCAACCTGTAGTATAAAGCACACCAAAGTAATGTTTCCAGCCCCACTAACTATAACAGTAAGTAAGGGCATCAATAGCTAATAGTCAGGACAGTACTACCTTCAGGATCAGAGAAATGCTACTCATTGGGAACATGAACGGAAGGGTAGTACTGCCCTGTGTCTTGTTTATGAGTTGCCCAGAGGCATCAGGTTGGTCATTGTTTGCACAGTATCCTGGACTAAATAGACCTGTGGTTACTTTGGGGATTTCTCTTCTTAAATGATCATGCATGTGCACATATTCACTGATGAAACACTACACATAAACACAGACACACACATGCAGCCATGCAGAGGGTTCACTTTCAGACTGCACTTTTTTTTTTTTGCAGTGTTTTATTTACTTGCCCAAATGCTTTCCTTGGTGATGCAGGGAGGAAGAAAGAGATAAAAGGACAGAAGAAATGGAAAGATATGACAAACTGCCAAGGAGCAAAATTTGCAAAAACTGCAAATCCAAAACAGCTTGATGCAAAATTTGCAGAAAATTCTCTGAAAAGCTCAATGAGAAAATTGCCAAAACAACAACAAAACCCTTCAGAATGGAATAACTAAGGATTTGAATGTGAAGTCGTAGGCTTTAATGGCCGGCATCCATAGTTTTTTGTGGGTTTTTCGGGCTGTGTGGCCATGTTCTAGAAGAGTTTCTTTCTGACGTTTCGCCAGCATCTGTGGCTGGCATCTTCAGAGAAAACTGGAATGGAGGAGAATGGGTCTATATATACTGTGAGACCCTGGGTTGGGAGGAGTGGTTCCCAGGTGAACTGTGTGTTGTTCTGTGTTGAATAGGTATTGTTCTGTTGTTCCTATTGTAGATCTGATTCCTAACACATCTGTTCTAAATTGAAAATAAAACCCATTCAGAAGGGAAGATTTTTAGGCCAGTGTGAATTGTTAGTGAACTCTTATCTATATACACTGTACAATAATATATATTCTGCTTAGCTTCGGTTCCAGATCTGCTCAATGGGCCAATCTGTTTTGTTCGCCCTTATCCCTGTTCAAAGGGAATATTCATAGAGCAAATACAAAACAGCTCTTTCTGCTGTTTCATTATGCTTCCTTTCTGATGATTTACTGCTGGAACAACCACTGCAAGTGCATCTACCCCAGGGGTTCACACTTCCCAGCGGCAATTGGTGTTAAACATGATTTACTTAACATCAGAAGATCCAGCAGTAGTTCTGAGCATCTCAGGAGAGCCAGCATGAAAGGGAAGGTGCAGATGTTTCTTGGATTTGGACTTCTGAACTCCCAGACAGAAATCACTGGCAAGAGACAGCATCCTCTTGGAGCACAACATGCTCTGTAGTTTCTTGCACCTTGTGCAGGATCACAGAATAACCATGCCCATGTTTAGGAGAGAGGAAAACAGGTGCAAATAGAGATGAAATGTATTGTGAATAGCAATGGGATGCAGGCAGTGGTGTAGTGGTACATTCTCTAGAGCAGGTCTGCACCATGACAATCTCTATGACAATATTTCCAACAAGAGTCCACAAATGCACACATTTAGATTAATGTATCTCTCTTTCTGTCCACGAATCCCTATCTATCAATTTCTAGCAGGTTCTCTCTCTGCCAGCAGCAGGTATTTTCTAAAGCTAGTGGGTTTTGCCATGGTAGTTAAAGCAGTGTCAGACTGCATTATTTTTGCAGTGCAGACGCAGCCCAGATTTCCTAAGTGTCAGGAAAGCTATTTTCCAGCCATTAGATTACAGTGTCATAGGCGAGACATAAAGGTGCTGAAGGTCATAGAATCATAGAATTATAGAGTTGGAAGAGACCACAAGGGCCATCCAGTCCAACCCCCCTGCCATGCAGGAATACACAGTCAAAGCACTCCTGACAGATGGCCATCCACCCTCTGTTTAAAAACCTCCAAAGAAGGAGAAACCCTCCAAAGAAGGAGACCCCAACACATCCCAAGGCAGCATATTTCACTGTCAAACAGCTCTTACTGTCAGGAAGTTCTTCCTAATGTTTAGGTGGAATCTCATTTCCTCTAGTTTGTATCCATTGCTCTGAGTCTGATTCTCTGGAGCGGCAAAAAACAAACTCGCTCCATCTTCAGTATGACATACTTTCCAATATTTAAAAATGGCTAGCATGTCACTTCTTAACCTTCTCTTCTCCAAGCTAAACATACACAGTTCCCCAAGTCGTTCCTCGTAGGGCATGGTTTCCAGACCCTTCACCATTTTAGTCGCCCTCCTCTAGACACGCTCCAGTTTTTCAACATCCTTTTTGAATTGAGGTGACCAGAACTGGACACAATATTCCAGGTGGGGCCTGACCAGAGCAGAATACAGTAGCACTATGACTTCCCTTGGTCTAGATACTATACTTCTATTAATGCAGCCTAAAATTGCCTTGGCCTTTTTAGCTGCCACATCACACATGTTCAACTTGTGGTTTACTAAGACTCCTAGATCCCTTTCATACATAGTTGTGTTAAGCCAGTTGTCCCCCATCTTATATCTATGCATTTCATTTTTTTTGCCCTAAGTGCAGTACCTTACATTTCTCTGTGTTGAAATTCATTTTGTTAGCTTTGGCCCAGCTTTCTAATCTATTAAGATCAGTTTGAATTTTCATCCTGTCTTCTGGTGTATTAGGTATTCCTCCTAGTTTGGTGTCATCTGCAAATTTGAGAAGCATGCCCCCTATTCCTTCATCCAAATCTTTGATAAAGATGTTGAATAATAAACTGGGCCCAGGACAGAACCCTGTGGCACCCCACAAGTCACTTCTCTTGAAGATGAAGAGGAGCCATTGCTGAGCACCCTTTGGGTTCGGTCAGTCAACTAGTTACTTATCCACCTAACAGTTGTATTGTCTAGCCCACATTTTACTATCTTGTTTGCAAGGATGTCGTGGGGGAGGTTGTCAAGGTGACAAAACTTAGAGGTGTAACCCTAAACCTCAGAAAAACTGTCAAAGCAAAAAAGTCTAGGGAAAAAAGAATAAAGCTTCAAAAATTGGCTCACTTTTACAGCATTTTGTACAACTCCAACATTATGATATGGACATTAAATTCTGGACAATTGAGAAAGTGTCTGATACTGGGATTAACTTGAAAAAGAAACTCCGAAGAAGAGAACTCTTTTAGATTTTTACTTTACAAACACAGAAACTCTTTGGTTTAAATGAGAGCTGTAACTGTTGGTTTTAACAATTTGTCTGATTTAATATTGTTTTAAGGGGGGGGGTTATCATGTGTTATTTGGCTCGTTTTAACTGTAAGCCGCCCTGATTGGGTTTCCATTGGGCGGGGTATAAATAAATTTTATTATTATTATTATTATTATTATTATTATAACTGGAGTGAAACTTGTAACTTTTTTTTTCTGGGTCTGTATATTTGTATATTTGAACCCTCATATAATTGTATGTAACTGTTAATATTTGATCTACAGTGGGTATAAATACTTACAGAATAGCACTCCCTGTTAAATGGTTTCAGGTTTTGTAACATAGGTGTCCTAGATTTATGATTGACAGAGTGATATAGAGCTCTCCATTTCTAACAACTAATTGAGCCTTATTCTGCTGTGGCACATCCAGATAATAGTAAGTAAGGATATATCCTGAGTATATTTCCTTGATTATCATTCAGAATTGGTTTATATATTCTTTTCCTATGTACTTTTTTTAGGTTTATATTGGACAATCAAATACTTACCTTTACAGGATGTGCCTATATACATTGCTATTCCCTCTATGCTGTTGCAATATGCTTTATCTAGGTCTTCATATTAATTTGATATAATATTGATATTATTATTTATTTTCCCAGCATTTCTTGACCACTGAAGAAGACCTAGTGTCGAAACGCGTTTGGTCATTTTTATCTATTTCTCACTTGTAAATGGGCTTGTACTGTTATTCGTCCCATTTGTATTTTTGGAGTTGTTGAATACTTTACTTTATATGTATTTTGCATGTAAAACATCTCCTTTCACTTTGTTTATTGGTTGGGATTTATAGTATCTTAGCCTAGTACGTATTGGCGACATTCAGCATTTTTAATGACTGGTTTGAATATTATTTTATCTTATATTCGGGTTCTGCACACAGAACCTTGGATTCTTATTTGCCTAATAGATTGGCAATATTTTTAACTCATTTCTTTTATTCATCACTTTTTCTTTCAATTTTGTTCTCAACAAAATTGAGCCAATTTTTGAAGCTTTATTCTTTTTCCCCTAGACTTTTTGCTTTGACGGAGGTTGTCAAGGGCCTTACTAACTGATGTGAGTGTTGACACCAGTAGGGCCTCCAAGGGGAGAGCATTTCAGACCTGAGCACCACAGCTGAGAAAGCCCTCTCCCATGTCCTGACTCGCAGTGTATTGACCTCTCTGGTGGGAGACAGAAGGCTTTCCACCAGCAAAGCCTACTCCTCAAGCAGGGGCATACCCGTATTTTCTGGCGTATAAGACGACTGGGCATATAAGACAACTCCCCAACTTTTCCAGTTAAAATATAGAGTTTGGGATATACTCGCCGTATAAGATGACCCCTCTTCCAATGGGGGAAAATGAGAAAGTGTTGGGGGAAGGACTGCCAAAATACTAGGTGGTGCATTCTGGGGTATGTACAATTTGCAGCCAAGTAAGTGATCTGGGCATGTCACACACTCTCAGCCTCAGAGGATGGTAATGCCAACCCCCATTTGAAGAAACATGCCAAGAAAATCCCATGATAAGATTGCCTTAGGGTTGCCATAAGTTGGAAAGGACTTGAAGACACACACGAACAACAAAAAAGTCTAGAATTGTTTCATAGGCAGTACATGGGAATAGGAGCCAGCATGGTGTAGTGGTTTGAGTGTTGGACTACCACTCTGGAGACTTGGGTTTGATTCTCCACTCTGCCATGAAACCCACTGGATAAACTTGGACAAGTCACACACTCTCAGCCTCAGAGGAAGGCAATAGCAAACCTCCTCTGAACCAGTCTTGCCAAGAAAACCCCAGAATAGGGGTTCACCTCTTATCCACTGCTGCTTCCTCCTCCTGTCTCACGCCACACTACGCCACCCTTCCTCCCCCCTCCTCCTCCTCTAACCTGACTTCCTCTCATCTTTCTCCTCCCGCCTCATGCCGCGCCACCCCTTCTTCCCCCCTCCTCCTCCACTCGGCGTATAAGATGACCCCCGACTTTGGAGAAGATTTTCCTGGGTTAAAAAGATTTTCCTGGGTTATACGCCAGAAAATACTGTAACTCTTACTTTGTACCCCTGATGAGGTTTACACAATGCAGATAAAAGCAAATGTAAAAGCAAACCCCTCCTTCATTGCACTCAATTCCCAGGAACAGCAGAAAGGGACCATGGGCATCTCTGTTTGATGAGCGGTCTTCTTTCTGCTTAAAAGGTTTGTGCTAATGGTAGACTTTGTGGGACACACATTGGGCCAAAGGAGGAGACTGGTTCACTTCTACCTGTTGTCAGAGCAGTCCGATTTGACCCCCGGGGCAGAACAGAAACAATGGGAGGCCGGAGGGACAGGCTGGGGCAGATCAGGGTGGAGAAGGCATTGCAGGAGCCACTGATCAGGTGCCAAGTAGGGCTGTTGCTGTTCTGGGAACAGGCACATTAAAATGGGAAAGAACAAAAAAGGAGATTGCCGTGTAAGCCACGTCCCTTTGATCTCACCTTGAACCTCTGTTTATTTCTAACCTGCCGGCCGATGATAAGCAACGGAGCGTGTGACCTTCTAGTGAATAATACTTAAATAATATAAATCTCTCCCACAATGCACATCTTTGTTCCGTTCAAACACAGAAGGGAATTCGTTCACGCAGCCTTGCCCTGTTGAACACAAGAGTGCTGTACCCAAAATCCAAATGGGGCATTGTTCTTTGAAAGGCTTTGATATTTTCTTTTTTAAAAAAGCACCCACAGAAGTGTGGAACTAGTCCGGCTAGAGGGATCTATAGAAAGGAACTGCTTGAGGACAGAGAAGAGCTTGGGAAAGTTACCTTTTATGGGGGACTGTGACTCAGAATCCCACAGAGAGTCAGGTCACAGGATCTAGCACAGTAATGGGATGCTAGATCTCTCATCCTAATAGAGATCAGGTTTGAAGTGATCTTTCACAGAAGAATACTAGGACAGACAATATCAGAGCATGGCAAAAGTCATTCTTGAGGAAGAGCACAGAGGCCAGGAGAGGCTGCAGCAGTTTGCTTTTGCCTGAGCCTACAGGCTGAGTTAACTGTGCAAAAATCACTTTTGCACTTTCTATTTTTTTATTTTTATTACATTAACTTAAACATACATCCAAATACAAAACAAACACAACATAACTCAATCTTCTATCCTCTATCTTCTTCCTATCTTACTCAAACTCTTGAATATAAATTGAGCTTTTCAATATATTCTTCCTTTCCTTGACATTTACTATCATACCATACATTATTCCAATTCAATAGTTTGCTTCTAACCTGTCCTCTATCTTCTTCCTATCTTACTCAAACTCTTGAATATAAATTGAGCTTTTCAATATATTCTTCCTTTCCTTGACATTTACTATCATACCATACATTATTCCAATTCAATAGTTTGCTTCTAACCTGTGTGTGAAAATAATAGGTTTTTTTTAATTTTTATTTTTTTGGCCAAACCTCTTTTTTTGTGCAAAAGCACTATTCCTTGAAAAACTTTTTTGTGCAAATTTGAAGGGTTTTTTTTTAATTGTAAAAAGACATGAATTTTGCACACATAAAAAGCCACATCTCACGACTTTTTCTACAACCCCCCCACCAATTTTGCACTGAAACCCCCATGTGTTTCTAGAGCCAATGGCTGTTGTTGTTGTTGTTGTTGGCATGAACATTGTGGTTTTTTCCCCTGAACAAATCTTGCCAAGAAAACCCCATGATAGGCTTGCCTTAGGGTTGCCATAAGTCAGAAATGACTTGAAAGCTCACAACACACACACTCACAATTTCATCCCAAAATACATGGTGTCCAGAAACACACATGGATTAATTTTTGTGGAAAAAATTCTGTCTTTTGGGTAATGTCATGAATTCTGAAACAACAACAACTTTGCTTCTGGAAACAATGGGGGGTTGGCATTAAAATGTGCTTTTGGCATAAAAACATAATATTCACGTAAAAACTGCAGGTTTGGAGAGAAAAAAATGTGGAAAATACTATGTGTGTTTTCTGTGCAGAATAATTTCCTGAAATCCTGGGCAAAAACTGTGCAAAATCCTAGTCTTTGTGTTCTTCCTGGCTAGATGTCCCCATGTATTGGGAAGCCTGCCTTTTCATCCAGAAAACAAATAATGCTGAATATCCCTCCTTTCCATCCTTGCTCACCAACACCATTTCCCACATATGTCTTGACTATGGAAAGCAGCTTTGAAGGCAGGCAGCATGGGATCTCTCCAGAGGCTGTTGTGTTCGTTCTCAGAGTTGCCAGTTTAGAAATAATCTGCTTCCCTCCCTCTCACACAGTTTATTTTTGATAAGAATGTACCACAACAGTGCCCTTTCCATGCTGGGAATAGTTGTGCATACTGAATTTGTCCTGTGCGCAGATGAAGAAGAAATATTTTTTTATGTAAAAAACCCAAAACACTAGAGGTAATCACTTTTAACCACACAAACACAGAGAGTAGGAAAGAATGTGTGTGTGAAAGATAGAGATATTGGTCCTGTCCACATGGCACAGAATACTTTGGGAGCAGCGTGGAGTATTCTGGCCCTGAAGCTGCTGCAAACATCTCCTGTTACCTGGGCATTTTTGCTCCCTCTGAAGCTGAAAGCAAGGTGCCCTCCATCGATCACATGGCTGGGCACCTTGTTCTGGCTTCAGAGGGAATGGCATGCACCAGCAGAAGTGGTATCCAGAGGGCACAGCTAGATGCCCTGTGAACAGCTGCCCATTGTTGTAATCTGGATTTGGTGCTGAACTGGCCCTATACATCATCAGGACAGTTCATACCAGAATTGGGGACTGGGTCCTATGTCATCTGGACTGATCTCTATGAGGATGGGAAAGGATGTGTTGTTTGGCTCAGGCGGACACAACCTGAGAGGGAAAGATGGAGGGAGAGGGACATTTTTGTGGAGGAAAGCGGCCACGCACCTTACTTTAACAGAGGAATCATAGTTCTTGAAGGCTCTCAGAAATGAACTACCTCTCCCCAAACCTCTATATTTCAATCCCAAACATTTTCAGAGGTGATAGCAAGGTTCCAGGACTTGAATTGAACAGGTCACATGTGGGCCATATATGGCACACCCTAATAGGGCCAGTGTGGCATAGTGGTTTGAGTGTCAGACTGTGACTCTGGAAATCAGGATTTAATTCCCCGCTTGGCCATGAAACTCACTGGATGACCTTGGGCAAGTCATATGGTCTCAGCCCCAGGGGACAGCAATGGCAAACCTCCTTTGAACAAATCCTGCCAAGAAGACACCATGATAGGTTGGCCTTAGGGTCGCCATAAGTTGGAAACATGTTGGATGCACACAACAACAATAACAAACCTAAACTGATAACAAAACATTCTTTTGTCATGTGTGTATCTTTGACCCTCCCAGCCCAAATCACCAAGCAGAAAGTTCCTTTCTGATGAAACAGATCTGGGATTTCATTGAGGGCTTCAACATGTGAGGAGAGAAGAAGGCCTAAGCCAAGACTCCCTGAGATGAATTGCAATTGTTCAAGTCAAGCTCTTACACATAATCTGTTTATTCCCATGATAAGTTTGTGCCAGAGAATGTCTCTCAGGATCCTTTCCCTCTGTCTTTCCATGGCATGAGGGTTCCCAGTGATGTCTTCTGCCCCAGGTATCCAAACGCCTGGCAAGGTTTGCCTCTTTCAGGAACTGGGATTTGCCACTGAGAATAGCTGGCCTTCTTGGACTATTCTTTCACTGACTGCCTTGCAGCTTGGGCTGCTTTCCCCCCTCTATCTGCTACTTTCCCCTCTCCAGCTGGAAGGCCTGCTTAAGAAGCAAGAGCAGTGCTGCTCTTACTAGCGATGGGAGACAGAAAAGATGTCTGAAAGCCCCACGGGAATTGGCTCTGGCATAAGCTCCTTAACTCAAACAGTTGGAGGGGGGAAATCAGAAATGAACGGGATAGTAAAGTTGCTCCCAAAAGCTGGAGAAGTCTGTAGTGGGAACAGAACTTCTCTCATTTGGGAAATGCAGGGAAAACTATTGTGATGCCCATTCACACTATACAATTACAGTGCGATGGTTCCACTTTAACTGCCCTGATTCTGTCCTATGATTCTGTCCTGGTATTGGCAGTTTAGGGAGAGGTATTTAACATCCAGAGAGTTCCAGTGCCTCAACAAACTACAAACTCCAGAATCCCGAAGGATGGAACCATGGTAGCTAAAGTGGAATCATAGTTCTATAGTTGTGGAGTATGAATGGGTCTTTGAAAAGGCAGCAGGAATTGGGATGGTAGAAAATGAACAGAGGTCTTAATTTGAGCCGTACTGATGAGTCAACCTGGGCTGGTGCCGTTAGTTGCAGAAATGCATCAAGGATAAGGGTTGGAAAAGTACTTTGAAGAGGCTGCAATTCCATACTCTCCAAGTGTTCCGGTTAAGCAGGGACAGGCTCAATTGATCCTCTGTCATCCCAATTTTTCAGCTGTTTATAAAATGGCCCAGTTTCTCTCTCCTCCTCCCACTTTCTTCCTTTGTCCTCACCTTTCTTCACTTGCTGCAAATTGAGTTCAAAGTGGGAAAGTACTTTACATTCAATTACCTCAACAGGGAAGAGAGAACAGGAGGGGGCAGAATTTTGCCCTTTCCAGTAGCCTCCAGCAAAAGCAAACTGCTGCACCCTCTCCCAGCTTGTCTGTTCTTTGTCATTAATAATTTTTGTCATCTAGATCACACTCTGATGTTGTTTGGCTACTTGTGTCCTGGTTTTAATCTCTGATGCAACTCCCAAAGTCCTCCCACACTGTGGGAGTGGCAGCTGTGGTCGGCCAACATTTCTCAGACTCTGTAAAACACAATGTAGGGTCAGTTCAAAGGGATGGCATGGCCATGTATACATTACCCAGAAAGAGAAAATGGCTCTTCAAAATGCCTCCACAAAAGAGGGTATATGTTTGCATAAAATCTGCATATTCAAATTTTACATGCAAGCTTATTTGTATACAATTTTGTGTATGCTGATTTTGTCTATGTATATTTTTTGGGTTTGGGTGTTGGACTACAACTCTGGAGACCAGGGTTCAATTCCTACTCAGCCATGAAACCCACTGGGTGACCTTGGGCAAGGCACATGCTCTCAGCCTCAGGGGAAGGCAATGGTGAACCTTCTCTGAACAAAATGTTGCCAAGGAAACCCCTTGGTAGGTTTGTCTTAGGGTTGCCATAAGTCAGAAATGACCTGAAGGCACACAACATACACACATATGTTTGTGATGATGATGATGATGATGATGAACACATGGAGAAGAGATTTTGACCAGAGCCAGGTCCCCATGGGCCAGAATACATCAGGAGCAGCCTGTGGTATTCTGGCCCCAAAGCTGCCCCAATGTAGCCCTGGCACCCTCTATTACAACACTGGTTAGCTGTTCACATGTAAGGACCTTATCACACGGGGCCAAATCCTGACAGAATCCAAAAGAAATCCCAACCTAATACGTATTATTTTTCCGTGTTTACACACGACGTCGCACAGAACCCCGACAGAACCCCGACACAATGCAGCATGATCCGAGTTCTTTTGAATTTCGGTTTCTTCAGGAAGTACAATTGCGCGATGGAATTAATATCGCTTTTGCCGTAAGTATGGTCACCCAATACGTATTGCCAAATACGTATTGGGGAGCATTTCCTCGTAGCGCCGCCTCTCCAAGGGGACCTCCTCGGAGCCCCGCGCCGAGGCAGGGCTGGCACTCCAAGGAGGACCTCCTTGGAGCGCCGATCCGACGCAGGGCCGGCGCTTCAAGGAGGACCCCTTGGAGCGCCGATCCGACGCAGGGCTGGCGCTTCAAGGAGGACCCCTTGGAGAGCCGGCTCTGCGTCGGATCCTCCTTGGAGCGCCGGCCCTGCATCGGTTCGACGCTCCGAGGGATTCCCCCTTGGAGCACTGGCCCTGCATCGGAGCTGTCACTCACCGCAGCTGTCACCCTTTCCCAGGTCGTCCTCGGTGCAGCCGGCCCTCCGCATGGCCGGCGCTCCAAGGAGGACCTCCTCGGTGAACGCTGCAGCGGGAGGTCCTCCTCGGAGCGCCGGCCATGTGGAGGGCCGGCTGCACCGAGGACGACCTGGGAAAGGGTGACAGCCGTGGCGAGTGAGTGACAGCCGCGGTGAGCATAGTGCGCATGTGCAAGAACACCATTGCTTGTACATGTACGGGATCTTCTCACTTGTGTGTGGATGGCAGATACAGTTCCCGGGAGCGCTTTCTAAAAAGCGCGATAAAAGCGCAATGAAAGTAATTGCGTGTGATAGCCATTTGCGTATTGTGGGGTTTCTATTGGTTTAGTTCAGGATTTATTCCTTTATCGCATTCTTATCGCTTTGTGGCCCGTGTGTGATAAGGTCCTAAGTCCTGCTGTACTGCTGATGCTGCTGACACCACAGTGAGTTGCTTGCTCTGAGGCCAAAACAAGGTGCCTGGCATTGATCACATGGCTGAGCACCTTGTTCTGACCTCAAAGCAAATCACTTGCACTGGCACTGGCAATGCCAGGTGGCACAACAGGATGCATGGTAAACAGCTGCTCAGCATCGCAAAGGTGAGATCTGGAGAAAAAAGGTGATTTATTTTTAAATGTTTTAAGGGTGTTATATCCCAGGTTCAGTGCTGAATTGTCCGGATGTTGTCTGGACAGTTCGCACCAGAAGCAGGGTTTGGGCCCTGTGCCATCCTGACTGCTTGCAGGGAGGACAGGAGAAGGAAGTTTAGTTTGGCTTCTGCATACAAATTTCCAGGTGATCTATGTACCAGCTCAGTTTTCTGTCTCTCTCTGTGTTAACCTGATAGGCAGCTTCAGCTCCCTTGGGCTTTCCCGTCTTCTCATTCTCAATCCTCCCTCTCCTCCCCTGTCTTCCTCTTGGTCTCTTTCTTCTTCTGCTTCCCTCCTCTTCTTCTTTACACCAGATTTGGACTGGAACCAACTAGAGACTGGTTGTTTGACAATCCTTTAAAGAGAGGACTGTCTACTGTAAAGTAAAGCACATAGGCTTTGTGGGAAGCAGCCAGCCAAATTGGTCACCTGGATTATTTTAGTTCCTACGCCCTTCTTTGTGGCTATGGGCAACCATGACATGGCATCCCACGTAGAAGATTGCTATGTGGGAGGCCACATCGATGACCTTCAGCATTGAAACTCAATTTCTTGTTCATTCTGGTGGACCTGTATTGAAAATACAGCTTAAAGGGAACTGGGAAACATTGCCAAGCAGTGGGCAGCTGTTGCTAGGGTTGCCCATGCCCCAAATCACTGAAGCATGTGGTAGGCAGTTTTGAACCAGAGCGTGTTTCTTCCTAGTAACATCTACTCACTACTTAGCAACACTTCCCCTTCTCTTGATTTTCTGCCTGATGTAATTTGTGTCTCGACATAAATAATAGAAAGAACCAAGATCCCCTCACTCCTGGGCATCTTGCCACTCTGCCATGACATAGAATCATAGAGTTGGAAGAGACCACAAGGGCCACCCAGTCCAACCCCCCTGCCATGCAGGAACTCTCAATCAAAGCATCCCCGACAGATGGCCATCCAGCCTCTGTTTAAAGATGTCTTTGAAGGGGAAGTTCTTCCTAATGTTTAGGTGGAATCTTTTTTCCTGTCGTTTGAACCCATTGCTCCATATCTACCGTAGTTTCTGGAGCAGCAGAAAACAATCTTGCTCCATCCTCAGTATGAAATCCTTTCAAATATTTAAACATGGTTGTGATGTCAACTCTTAACCTCCTCTTCTCCAGGCTAAATGTAGCCAGAGCTCTTAGATGCTCCTCATAAGGATCGGTTTTTAGATGTTTCACCTCCTCTAGGCACACTCCATCTTGTCAATCTCCTCCTCAAATTGTGGTGCCCTGAACTGTACATAGTACTCCAGGTGAAGTCTGACAAGAGATGTGAAATTTCTGGAAATTTTGAAGCCATAGGAAAAAAAAACACCTATTCCCCCCCCCCCCCCAGAGAAAAACTGAAATTTTCAGAAAAATTGAAAAAAAAAAAGCAACATTAGCACTTTTTACAGATTGAAAGTCACTCTGTTACTTTAGGAACATAAAATATGACTACAATGGCATTAAAGTATCACAGTTGGTATATTAAAATACAGTGTATTCAAACAATTATTACAAATGGAATTTACTTTTGTTTAATCAGATTCATTTTCCAAGCTGTAGGCTGCATCTGCACTGAAGAAATACTCCAGTTTGACACCACTTTAACTGTCATGGCTCAATGCTAAGGAATTCTGGGAATTGTAGTTTGGTGTGGCACCAGAGCTCTCTGACAGAGAAGGCTAAATGTCTCACAAAACTACAAATCCCAGAATTCCATAGCACTGAGCCATGGCAGCTGGTGTCAAACTGCATCAATTCTGCAGTGCAGATGCAGCCCTGGTCATCAGTATCAGTTTCAGTCTCTACTTCTGCTTTGTTATTTTTGTCATTATCACAGTTATCATGGACTTCTAAAAACAGAAGGTTTACCCGGATTAAAAGAAGCTTCTTTACCCTTTCACATGTCCGTTTATTTCTTGATTTAGTGTGAGGGTTTCAAACATTGGACTTTATCACATGGGGGAAATCCCGTGCAGAAACGGATTTTGTGGGTTTTCCCCACTTTTTAAATCCTGTTTCTGCACAGGATTTCCCCCGTGTGATAATGTCCATAGACCATATTCTTTCAGTGCCCCATAAAGGAAGAAATGCATCTTGCTCTTGCATCAAAGAGTTCAGTATGTAATTTAGAACTTGCTTATCCTCATTCAGTGCAGAGAAGTTAAAATAATCTGATACTGTGTATATAGTTTTGAGAAATATTTGGAGAATATATGAACACCTTGTCTTAAATTTTTTATTCATCTTGCTATAATAAAACATTCCATAATTGAGTTTCTTCCTTTTTTCAATTTTTCCAATTTTTCGGAAAAACAAAAACAAAAACGGCTTCAAGGAAAAAACTGGGGAAAAACTGGTTTCCCCTCGATTTTTTCCGTCTTTTCCCCCCAGGCCTTCACATCTCTAGGTCTGACCAAAACAGAACAGAGGAGAACCATTACTTTCCTTGATCTAGAAACTATACTCCTATTGATGCAACCTAGATTTCCACTGGCTTTTTTGGTCATTATTTGATCATTATTCAGGGTAGTATTTAAACATGGGTGAAAGCCTCTTCCAAATGAAGGCAAGAAGCCTTATCTCTTGCTCTAAACTGTCTTTGTGATATCACTGCATATCCTAAGTGGGCTGGGTATACTGCACCATGTTTTTGTTACTTCTACAAGAAGCTGCTATTAAAAACAGTGTGGTTAACCCGAACAGAAAGGATACAGCAGGGCAGGATATATATTTGGGGGGGGGGGGGGATTCTGAGGTAAGCAAACTTTCTGGATGAATGAGTAGAGGGAACCTGTGCAAGACCAACTGCTGGGGTTTTGAATAAAAGAAAGAAGAATGCTATCACCTTCCTCCCTACTTTTGTGGCTACTTGTTATGAATATAACACAAAGCACAGGTGGCCTGAGCTAAGAAAATTTCAAAAGAATAGGTGAATACTTGTTGCTTGCAGAGACCAGTCCTTTTTGAGATGAAGCAACTAGAAATGGTGTTTCTGCAAGATGATATTGTCACCTATAACAATAAAAGTATGTCTGTTCCTGTGACTGTCTCTATCACAGTTTGAAACCTAGGCATACAAAATTTGGCATGGGCATTAAAGAGAACCAGGATCAAACATTGTGGAAATGGGGACTGCAGTCAGGAAATCAGAAGAAGACTAGGGTGGCTATGAAAGAACTAGAAAAGACTCTAAAATGAAAAAAATATACAACTGAGCACAAAAGTTAGAATCATACAAGCCACTGTATTCCGTATTAAATAATAATAATAATAATAATAATAATAATAATAATAATAATAATAATAAATTTATTTATACCCCGCCCCTCTAACAAGCAATCATGTATGGATGATTACCATGTATGGATGTGAGAGCTGGACAGTTAAGAAAGATGATAGGAAGAAAATCAATTCCTTTGAGACAATGTGGTGCTGGAGAAGACTGTTGAAGATCCCATGGTTAGCCAAAAGGACAAACAAGTACAGATCAAGCCAGAAACCTCCCTGGAAGCCAAGATGACCAAACTGAGGCTGTTGTACTTTGGACATACATGAGATGAGAGGACTTTTGGAAAAAAACAATAATGCTGGGAAAAGTGGAAGGAAGTAGGAAGAGAGGAAGGCCACATGCCAGATGGATGGACTCTATTAAGGAGGTCATTTTAGGTATTAAGGGGTTGTAGGAATTAAGCAGAGCAGTGAAGGACAGAGGTTCTTGGAGATGTCTCAGCCATAGGGTCACCATGAGTCAAGATCAATTTGAGGGCAGTTAACAACAACAACAACAAAAGGTGTGCACCTTCATTTTTTAAAAACAGATTAATTAATGGCAGTTAATCAAATACCTCTCTCTCTCTCTCTCTCTCTCTCTCTTTCTTTCTGTCTCTCTCTCATGTATTACCATCTTTAGTCACTAGGTGGCAGTCCATAACTTTCCCCTAAAATGCTATTGCAGGAATGACTGGGGGATTCATTTCCTCAGAGGGTCTCTAGCCAGCCACATCTTTTCTTCCATTGCAGGGCCCTTAAACTCTTTAAACCGGAGAAGAAAGAGAGAGAGAGAGAAGAGGAAGGAGGAAGAAGAGGGTGAAAGTGCTGCCTGGAAAAGGGGAGGGCAGTGAATGAGAAGAAGGAAACACAAAGTGCTAGGATGGAGGAAGAGAAAGAATGGTCAGAAAAAGAGGGGCAGAAAAGAAGAGAAAGAGTTGTAATTTTTGCTAGCGGTGAAGCTGGAGGGAGGCCTGGTGTAGTTATTTCTCCAGAGATGCTGTAGGCAACTCTGCCTTCTATGGGGCTTCTGAAATCTTCAAATAGTTCAGAGAAAATTAGAGAAAGTACTTCTGCCTCGTAAGGGGAGGAAGAAGATTGAGGACACAGAGCAGGGTGGAATAAGTATGGGATGGAGGAAAAGACCAGCAAGCAACCAGGAAAGGGAGAAATGAAAAGAAAACGCAGAGAGAAGGAGCAAGGGAGCTGACGGTGGGCGGGCAATAAGAGGTTTTCAACCTTTGCCAAGATGGATTTTTCTGCTAGTAGATTTATATATCCCCATAATCATATCTGCTATTTTATTTTCAGTTCTTTAAGCACAGACTCAGCTGTCTGCACTGCTGCAGCTCACTGGATTAATAACCTTAGTGAGGTTCTTAGAATGATGACCCTCAAGATCTTTCTGCTAGGCAGTAACAGCCAATTTAGATCCTATCAGTGACAGCATACAGTAAGATTATTTTTGGCCGTAACTGCATCGCTTGCTTTGCACACTGAAATAGACTTCATCATAAAATATGTCTGCTTTTCTTTTATAGGGTCCTCTGGATATCTTCTCCATCTTTAGCATGTATGAAGAGATGGCCCTCCAAATGATGGTGGACTCCCAACTCCCATTGTCTAACCAGGCGGCATATTGATTGGGGCTGATGGGTTCTGAAGTCCAGTACCGTCTTGAGGGCCACAGGTTCTGCACCTTTGATGTACAGCCTCAGGAAAAGTGAAAGGAAAGGCTCTTGGAAATCTGTATTGACCCTTGAGGGAGGTTTTAGATATGTCCTTGCTGTTGGATCATTGTCACCTATACTTTTGACTGTCGCCTATAACATATACTTTTTTCCATGGGTGCCTCTTCAGATGTAGCCACACTGCTGAACTAAAACTTTAACGGCCATGACTCTATCCTACAGAATCCTGGGATCTGTAGTTTGACATACCAGGTGGAATAACTCACCAAACTACACATCCCAACATTCTGTAGGATAGACTTGTGGCATTTAGAGTGGTGTCAAACTGCTTTAATTCTGCAGTAAAAACCACAAGTGTTCTTGTTTCTTTACCATAGGGCTTGGGAAAATGTAGGATGTACACACCACTGTCCTGGTACCCTCTGGATTCTGCACAGACTACCCAAAATATCATCAGAACAGAAAGAGAATGTCCCCCCAAATGCTCCTTGGGCTACGGACCATATGGTCACCCTACAATCCCTCCATGTTTTTCCAATTTTTTTTAAAGGAAGAAGCTCTACCAGACTCTCTAAGAGGAGTGTGGAGGCAACCCACTCCAGAAAAAATCTGAAAAAATAGTCAGATTCATACCCTCCAATTGTGCTGATTTGGTAGGCACAGTCCCAATTAATCTTCTGCCATTCCACTTTTTTCAGATTCTTTAAAAATGTCACAGTTTCTTCCTCCTCCTCCTCCCACTTTCCCCCTTTGTTCTCAGCTTGTTGCAAACTGAGTTCAAAGTGCAAAATTAACTCAGCAGGTAGGAAAGGAAAGGAGGGGACCCAATCTTGCTCTTCCCAGCGGGCTCAGGCAAAAGCAAACTGATGCAGCCTCTCCTAGCTTATATGTTTCTTTCTCATTAATAGCTTTTGCCATCTTGACCACACACTGACGTCGCTTGGCTGCATGTGTCCTGATTTTCATCTTCGGAATGCTAGAGCATATGAAGAAATCCTGGTTTCCTCATTCTTTTAAAAATAGAAACAGTAAAGGGGCGGGGGGGGGGGGAACCTGGCCTATTGGAAAAGTGGATGCTTTCAAGGGCCCTTTAATGCCACACATTTATAGCACTATTATTTCTCTTTAACTGCCATGGTTCCATCCTATGGAATCCTAGGGTTTATAGCTGCTGAGCCACTAACTCTCTGTTTGTTTTGTTGTTGTGTGGCTTCAAGTAGTTTCTGACTTATGGAAATCCTAAGGCGACCCTATCATGGGGTCATCTTAGGAAGTTTCTTCGGGGGTGGGGTTGTCACTGCCTTCCTCTGAGGCTGAGAGAGTGTCACTTGCTCAAAGGTTGCCCAGTGAGTTTCCATAGCTGAGGGGGGATTCGAACCCTGGTCTCCAGAGTCCTAGCCCAAAGCTCAAACCACTATACGATGCTGGTTCTTAGTTACGCCTTCGCAAATTTCTAGATCTCAGGATTCCTTAGGATAGAACCATGTAGTTGAAGGAGAATCATTGTGCTATAATTTCGTGGCGTGAAAAGGCCTCAGGAATGCAGTTTACCTCTTCTTGTCACCCATTAAAAGAGAATTTTGTAGGGAGCAGGGATGGACTGAGGGTCAGGAAAAGAGAATCGGGGGCTTGTGGGTTACCCACTCCTGCAGCGGCTGGAGCTGGGGTTTAAATCTTCATCAATTTTGGAAGTAAGAACAAACAAAATCACCATTTCACTGCTCACCATGAGAATTGCATAATTTCCCAAAAACTATTTCCCACTTGGGAACTATTCTGTGCAAAAAATAAAATAAAATAAAATAAAATAAAAATTGCACTCTTTCTGGCGCAGGAAACATCATGCTCTACACATGATGTCTCCTGAGCAGATTTTTCCCCCTTTTCTTTTAAGGAAACTTTGCTTTCTGCACAGAAGTGCCATTTTCTGTGCAGAAAATGCCATTTTATCATTCAATCAGGAACTATGCACATCTCTTGCAGCTAATAAACCACAAACGATGACGTGAAGATTTGGATCTATCTGGGATTTTCCTCATCATGATTTCCTGACCCCTAAGAAACACATGTATTGTCCATTTTCTGAATATCTTGGACTATCCTTTCCATCCCTGGTCTGGAATAGTTCATTCAAAAGGTGGGCATTGCCAGGTGGCACCAGAGGTAACCAGGTGTCTTTCCACAGACGATGACTGTGTGTTGTTCCTTCCCCACTCCACCCCTCTGCCTTGTTCCCATGTTCCCATGGCTGCACAATCTCTGCTTGGGGGCCTATTGACTTTTCCAAAGCTCTTACATTGTTTGAACTCTCCGATGGATGCAGGGAAGGGGAATTTAAAGAGCGCTCTTGTTTGCTCCCAGTGTTGACTCACTCCCTTAGTCACATCTGGTCCACTTAGAACAGGTGCCATGGCTTCTGAGGTTGCCAGGGCTGTGTTTGCCCAGGTACTTCTGGAAGGACTGGCTTTATTTGCCTGCCCCCAGAAGGCACCACTGTGCCATCTGCTCTGCTTGGTCAAGTGGCTGAGCTAGAAAGGAGCTGGGAGTCAGCCATTCTTTCAAAACCCTGGTTGACTCCTTCATTGTAAGTGCAGGAGCTCTCAAGGGCATGGAGATGTGGTATCAGAACAATGCACCTAGTTTGGTTTCGGAGGCCATGTCAGGTTGGCCTCTCCCTCCATAGGAACCAAAAACAAATGGCTGGCAGAGGAGGAGAAAACCAGAATATTTCAAATGCTACATTTTGGACTATGATTCTCAGCATCCTTCAGCTACATAGTCATGCTGATTGGGGTATTCTAGGAACTAACTTCTAAACAAGCCACTGTTTCTTTCTTTCTTTGTTTGATTCCACGCATACCCTCCCTTTCTCCCAGCAGGGGATCTAAAACAGCTTACAATTTTTAAAATAAACGTTTAGCTAAAACCTTACTTTACAAAAGTTAAGAATCAATGAAATCACAATTCCATTAAAATTTTCCAAAGTAGGCTTTAGCTGTGTATTCCTGTACTGGCTGGGGGTTGGAATAAATGCCCCTTGGGCTCCTTTCTAGTTCTGTGATGCTGCTAGATATAATACCTATGTTAAAGGAATTGCCCTGGTTGCCAGTAGAGTTCTGGTCTGAATTCAAGATGCTGGTGATCACATTTAAAATTTGGGACCTTGAGATCTGAAGCAGCAGCTCTCCCTCTGGGGACTGAAGTCTGGCGGAGAGGTCCTCCTCTCTTTCCTATCCATGTGGGCAATATATTGCATAAGGACATGGGGAAGGGTTAGGGTTAGGGTTAGGGTTGGCACCCCGGCTGTAGAAAGCCATCCCTTTATAGACTTGATTGAGAACAATCTGGGTTCATTTTACACACGTACCATAGCTGTACCCTTGGCAGTGTTGGTGCTTTCTTGGTCTACTTTGTCATGGGTCTGAGCCCTGCTAAATGCCCATGTTGGTCATCTTTGGTGCTGGCTATCACAACAGATGGAGAAACCAATATCTAGATGAGGAAGGGTGGGGAGCTGTGATGGACCTAGGGGCCAGTCCTGGAGGTTTTCAGGAGAAGTTCCATGGATTGCCTCAAATACCCACCAAAGAAAACAAAATGGAATTGGCCAGTACTCCTGGATTTTTTAAAAACATTGAATAGTATTTATAACATTAAAAATGAAAGATACCTGTATAAGAGTGGGGACTGCAACCTATTTAAAGGTCTCAAGGAGAGGCAGTTTAGGCTGCATCTGCACTGCAGAAGCAATCCAGTTTGACACCACTTTAACTGCCACTTTAACTAACTTTAAATGCTATCAAATTCTGGGGATTGTAGTTTGCGGTGGCACCAGAGCTCTGTGGCAGAGAAGGCTAAATGTGTCACAAAATGACAGCTCTCAGAATTCTGTAACATTTACCGTATTTTTCGGCATATAAGACGCTCCGGCATATAAGACGCACCCAATTTTAAAGGAGAAAAATCTAGGAAAAAAAGATTCTTAATAAAATACAGTCAGAGGATGCCTCCGACCCAGGCATCCGCCCAAGGAAAGCAACCAGGCTTTCCTTGGAGGGATCCTGGGGTTTGAGGCATCCTCCGACCCACGGAGGACGCCTCAGACCCACGGCATCCACCCAGGGAAAGCAACCAGGCTTTCCTTGGAGGGACCCTGGGGTCTGAGGCGTCCTCCAACCCACGGAGGACGCCTCAGACCCTAGGATCCCTCCAGGGAAAGCAACCAGGCTTTCCTTGGAGGGACCCTGGGGTCTGAGGCGTCCTCCGACCCACGGAGGACGCCTCAGACCCTAGGATCCCTGCAGGGAAAGCAACCAGGCTTTCCTTGGAGGGACCCTGGGTTCTGAGGCGTCCTCCGACCCACGGAGGACGCCTCAGACCCTAGGATCCCTGCAAGGAAAGCAACCAGGCTTTCCTTGGAGGGACCCTGGGTTCTGAGGCGTCCTCCGACCCATAGAGGATGCCTCAGACCCTAGGATCCCTCCAGGGAAAGCAACCAGGCTTTCCTTGGAGGGACCTTGGGGTCTGAGGCGTCCTCCGGCCCACGGAGGACAACTCAGACCCTAGAATCCCTGCAGGGAAAGCAGCCAGGCTTTCCTTGGAGGGACCCTGGGGTCTGAGGCGTCCTCCGGCCCACGGAGGGCGACTCAGACCCTAGGATCCCTGCAGGGAAAGCAGCCAGGCTTTCCTTGCAGGGACCCTGGGCTCTGAGGCGTCCTCCGGCCCACGGAGGGCGACTCAGACCCTAGGATCCCTGGAAGGAAAGCAGCCAGGCTTTCCTTGGAGGGAACCTGGGGTCTGAGGCGTCCTCCGGCCCACGGAGGGCGACTCAGACCCTAGGATCCCTGCAAGGAAAGCAGCCAGGCTTTCCTTGGAGGGACCCTGGGGTCTGAGGCGTCCTCCGGCCCACGGAGGACGACTCAGACCCTAGGATCCCTCCAGGGAAAGCAACCAGGCTTTCCTTGGAGGGACCCTGGGGTCTGAGGCGTCCTCCGGCCCACGGAGGACGACTCAGACCCTAGGATCCCTGGAAGGAAAGCAGCCAGGCTTTCCTTGGAGGGAACCTGGGGTCTGAGGCGTCCTCCGGCCCACGGAGGACGCCTCAGACCCTAGGATCCCTCCAGGGAAAGCCTGGTTGCTTTCCTTGGGTGGATGCCAAGCATCCGCCCAAGGAAAGCAACATTGCTTTCCTTGGGGCAATGCTGGGGTTGGAGGCGCCCTCCGACCCCAGGATCGCCCCAAGGAAGCTTTCCATGGGGCGATGCTGGAGTCAGAGGCGTCGTCCGACCCAGCATTGCCCCATGGAAAGCAACCTTTTTTTCCTTGGGGTGATCCTGGGGTCGGAGGAGTGCTCCGACCCCAGGATCGCCCCAAGGAAGCTTTCCATGGGGCGATGCTGGAGTCAGAGGCGTCGTCCGACTCCAGCATTGCCCCATGGAAAGCAACCTTTTTTTCCTTGGGGTGATCCTGGGGTCGGAGGAGTGCTCCGACCCCAGGATCGCCCCAAGGAAGCTTTCCATGGGGCGATGCTGGAGTCAGAGGCGTCGTCCGACCCCAGCATTGCCCCATGGAAAGCAACCTTTTTTTCCTTGGGGTGATCCTGGGGTCGGAGGAGTGCTCCGACCCCAGGATCGCCCCAAGGAAGCTTTCCATGGGGCGATGCTGGAGTCAGAGGCGTGGTCCGACCCCAGCATTGCCCCATGGAAAGCAACCTTTTTTTCCTTGGGGTGATCCTGGGGTCGGAGGAGTGCTCCGACCCCAGGATCGCCCCAAGGAAGCTTTCTATGGGGCGATGCTGGAGTCAGAGGCGTCGTCCGACCCCAGCATTGCCCCATGGAAAGCAACCTTTTTTTCCTTGGGGTGATCCTGGGGTCGGAGGAGTGCTCCGACCCCAGGATCGCCCCAAGGAAGCTTTCCATGGGGCGATGCTGGAGTCAGAGGCGTCGTCCGACCCCAGCATTGCCCCATGGAAAGCAACCTTTTTTTCCTTGGGGTGATCCTGGGGTCGGAGGAGTGCTCCGACCCCAGGATCGCCCCAAGGAAGCTTTCCATGGGGCGATGCTGGAGTCAGAGGCGTCGTCCGACTCCAGCATTGCCCCATGGAAAGCAACCTTTTTTTCCTTGGGGTGATCCTGGGGTCGGAGGAGTGCTCCGACCCCAGGATCGCCCCAAGGAAGCTTTCCATGGGGCGATGCTGGAGTCAGAGGCGTCGTCCGACCCCAGCATTGCCCCATGGAAAGCAACCTTTTTTTCCTTGGGATGATCCTGGGGTCGGAGGAGTGCTCCGACCCCAGGATCGCCCCAAGGAAGCTTTCCATGGGGCGATGCTGGAGTCAGAGGCGTCGTCCGACCCCAGCATTGCCCCATGGAAAGCAACCTTTTTTTCCTTGGGGTGATCCTGGGGTCGGAGGAGTGCTCCGACCCCAGGATCGCCCCAAGGAAGCTTTCTATGGGGCGATGCTGGAGTCAGAGGCGTCGTCCGACCCCAGCATTGCCCCATGGAAAGCAACCTTTTTTTCCTTGGGGTGATCCTGGGGTCGGAGGAGTGCTCCGACCCCAGGATCACCCCAAGGAAGCTTTCCATGGGGCGATGCTGGAGTCAGAGGCGTCGTCCGACCCCAGCATTGCCCCATGGAAAGCAACCTTTTTTTCCTTGGGGTGATCCTGGGGTCGGAGGAGTGCTCCGACCCCAGGATCGCCCCAAGGAAGCTTTCCATGGGGCGATGCTGGAGTCAGAGGCGTCGTCCGACCCCAGCATTGCCCCATGGAAAGCAACCTTTTTTTCCTTGGGGTGATCCTGGGGTCGGAGGAGTGCTCCGACCCCAGGATCGCCCCAAGGAAGCTTTCCATGGGGCGATGCTGGAGTCAGAGGCGTCGTCCGACCCCAGCATTGCCCCATGGAAAGCAACCTTTTTTTCCTTGGGGTGATCCTGGGGTCGGAGGAGTGCTCCGACCCCAGGATCGCCCCAAGGAAGCTTTCTATGGGGCGATGCTGGAGTCAGAGGCGTCGTCCGACCCCAGCATTGCCCCATGGAAAGCAACCTTTTTTTCCTTGGGGTGATCCTGGGGTCGGAGGAGTGCTCCGACCCCAGGATCGCCCCAAGGAAGCTTTCCATGGGGCGATGCTGGAGTCAGAGGCGTCGTCCGACTCCAGCATTGCCCCATGGAAAGCAACCTTTTTTTCCTTGGGGTGATCCTGGGGTCGGAGGAGTCCTCCGACCCCAGCATGGTCCCAGGGAAAGCAACCCTCCTTCCCCCTGCGTCCTCGGTGGTTCAATGGGCTGCTCAGCCTCCGATCCCAGGAGCAGCCCATTGAACCACCGAGGACGGGAGCTACATTCGGTCTATTAGGCGCACCAACTTCCCCACCGTCATTTTGGGGAAGAAAAAGTGCGTCTAATATGCCGAAAAATACGGTAGCTATGGCAGTTAAAGTGGTATCAGACCAGATGATTTCTGCAGTGCGGATGCAGCCTTAGTGTAGGGAGTCTGGAGTGGTCAAGGTCAGCAAAAATGCCTTTCGGGAGGGTCAGAGCCAGGCCCACACTTTTCTCACACTTTAATGGCATCGGAGTGTGACCTTTTACTTATTTTTGACAGCAGCTCCCAGAATCCATTCACTGTGCCAGCTGGGGGGGGGGGGGGAGTCTGGATGCTACAGTCCACCAGAAAATGGATGTTGTAGTCCCCATAGAAAGGTGGAGAAGAAACCTTTCCAAGCTGTGGCAAATGGTCATTTTCTGAAATAGAAGTGCTGGTTACTCCTGCCCAGCACCACAGGCAATGCCTAAAGCAAGAAAGGAGCCAAAGGGAAATCAGGTGGGAAGACTAGTTGTTCTGGAGCCTGGATTTCCAGCTTGTGCTGTATCTCTCACCTGTGCGCTGGGGAGAGGTACTGTTTCCCTGCTATCTCTCCAGACTTTCTTTGCTGATGCTGCACAGTCCCCAAGGGCTAGTGAATGGAGCAGCAGAGGCTGGTAATTGCTCTCTAGGGAAGCCGGAGTCTCTCTGGAGATGGTTGCATAAGATGGGCAGGCAGGAGACGAGGAGAATCTTATTGCAAACCACAGGAGAGGATGGCTTATAATTTGTGCTTTTAGGGGGAAAAGAGCAACAGGGTGGATAGACCTAGAGTAGGCCAGTGCAAGGGGTCCAGGCTAATTCATTGCCCCTGAGACTCTCCAGTGGCCTTCTGAGCTGCCACTAATGTTTTCTCCAGACACTAGGCCAACAAACAAATCCAGAAGTGGCCACTGAGTTCCACTTCTGGGTTTTGAAAATGGGTTACTGAATAAACACTTAAAGAGTGTGAGGTCCCCCTATGAACTGTTGGAAAGGTGACTTGTTGCCACTCCTGCAGGCTTCCAGGACAGGTATTTAACCTCCTTTTCCAGCCAGAAGAAAGGAAGTTTGGAGACGGCTGAGGGCTGCAAAAACAGCCTTAGGAGGGCAGATGTAGTACATGCACTTTGCCATCCCTGGCCTAGAGAAACTGGAAATGTGAAGTGCATTGCCTCGACTGCAAGGCCAACCCTACTGTCAGATAGAGTGAGATGGCTGCCTCAGGTTGCTCACTTTTGGTATCATGAAAGGGGAGCAAGCTTTCAGTTATTAAATGCGATATTGTTTTAGTATCTTGGTTTGGACTAAAGCACAAAGCATACCCACACACCCTTCCTTGTGGGGGATCTGCCAGCTAACCAAGGTGCTGAACCTTAGCCTCAAAAAAGGTTCGGCACCATAGGCTTCTTCCGTACTGCAGAAATAATCCAGTTTGACACTACTTTAACTGCCACGGCTCAATGCTGTGGAATTCTGGGAATCGTAGCCTGTTGTAGTGCCAGAGCTCTTTGACAGAGAGGGCTTAGATATCTCACAAAACTACAGTTCCCAGAATTCCACAGCATTGAGCCGTGGCAGTTAAAGTGGTGTCAAACTGGATTATTTCTGCAATGTGGATGCATCATTAGAGAGCCCCTTTATACCTGCAAATTAAAACCCAGAGTAGGCTGACCACTTCACTGATATGGAATCTATCAGTGGCATAAAAGGAAGCAAAAAAACAGACACATGTCACACTTCTTTGCTGCTCCCAAGCAGCAGGACTGACTGAGTGCGCCAGCTAGGAATCCTCAGCATACTTTCTGCAAAGAATTTCAAAAGCCCAGATTTGCTGCATTTCAGATGTATGCACCCTCCGCTGTATGGCCCTGGGTGGATGAATCACACTGTATAAGTGATCGATCTCTCCTTCTCCCTTTTTTCTTTCTCTTCTTCTTGTTTAGCGTGTCTCAGACAGCATCTGTAATTTGCTATCAGAAGAGCAATGCATCACCCACCCTGTTCAACTGCATTACATAAAAACAAAAACACAATTCTCAACAGTCACAGGTAATAAGTGTCTAGAGTGACATGTTTTCTATTGAGACCCTGCAATTTTCCCCTATAGCAAAAGTGATCCTAGCATGGTAAGCATGGTTTATAGTGTTCCTTTCCTATTGTTCTTTCTCTCTCTCTCCTTCTCTCTCTTCCTCGCTTCTTTTGCACAGTTTGTTATTCTTATATAATTGCTGCTGTGGCATTACAGTGTCCCATTGATTGTTGTAGCGCTGCCACATTTTGACATATCTATTATGTCAATATTCTCATTGAAGGCCAGGAGGCAAATGTTCCCCCATCTCAGTTTATCGCCTTCTCAATTGTGTTATGAGCTACTCATGGGACGAATTCATTTGTCTGCCATTATGTGTTGCGTTTAATCTTAGCCTTTGCCTGAGGCCCTTCTGCAGACTACAGCAACAATACATCCCATGTCCATGTGCTTCCTCTGTGTGTGGATGTCTCTGGGTCTTCTTCCAAACTTTAAAGGTGTTACATCCTCTCGGGAGGATTCCTCCTCTGATGATGAAGAAGGGGAAAAGGAAGACCCAGATGACTTCAGGCAGAGCCTTGGAAATGGACGCTGAACCATTCCATGTGGATTCTGAAGAGCAAGAGTTAGAGTTGCTGCACCTTCCTGAATGACAGAGCTTCAAGTGATAGCAGAAAAAGAGCAGGAATTGCCTTGGCTTGCTTTAAAAAGGAAGCACTGAGATAATTTGGCTGTGCTGGTTTACAGCTAGCTATAAATTAGAAAACCAGTATGGTGTAGAGGTTTGCGTGTTGGACCATGTCCCTGGAGACCAGGGTTTGATTCTCTGCATGGTCATGAAACCCACTTGGTGACCTTGGGCAAGTCACATGTTCTCAGCCTCAGGGGAAGACTATGGCAAACCTCTGAACAATTTTTTTTCCAAGAAAACCCTGTCATAGGTTGGCCTTAGAGTGGCCTTAAGTTGGAAACAACTTGAAGGTAGACAACAACAAGAAGATTAAATAAATTAGCATGGCTAGGGCTGCCTCTTTGCTGCAAGACAACAGCTCTATTATTCACTGTCGTAGTTACAGACGTGTAGCCTAGAGTTACACATCTGTAACTGATTAGTATTCATGATCTCTAGGTATTCATGATAGTGCCATGGTTGTCAAAATCCTCCAGTCCTACTTTACTGGGCAGCAGCTGCTGCAAATGATGGGGATCTGTTCTCCTATTGACTGGGGCTCACCATACTCATGTTTTCATCCCTCTCCTGCCTGCAATCTCTAGTGCAAGAAGGAATTGCAACAGGGAACCTGCTTCTGATTGTTGCACCAGAGATCGCTGAAGGGAGGGTGGTGGAAATGTCAATATGATCTACTGAATAACAACCCTCTATTGCTTGTAGCAGCTGCTGCTTGGTAAAACAGAATGGGTGGGTTGAGCCAGGAGACACTACACAATACCACACTATACTGTTATAGAGCTATTATTCCATCTTTACTTCTGTGGCTGCCTCCTGTGGGATTCTGGGCTTTGTAGTTTAGTGAGGCCCAAAAGCTCCCTAGCTGAGAATTCTAAATGCACCTTCCTAAACTACAAACCCCAGGTTCCACAGGAGGTAGCCATGGTGGAAAAAGTGGAGTAATTGCACTATAACAATGTAGAGTGGTGTGTGTGTGTTGCGTGCCTTCAAGTCATTTCTGACTCATGGTGACCTGAAGGCTCATGGGGTTTTCTTGGTATGTTTCTTCAGAGGGAGTTTGCTGTTGTCATCCTCTGACGCTGAGAGAGTGTGACTCACCCAGTGGGTTTTCATGGCCCAGTAGGGATTTGAATCCTGGTCTCATGAGTCCTAGTCCAATGCTCTAACCACTACACCATGCTACTTTTAACTAGCTAGCTGTTGTAAGATCTTGGTCAAGGTCTTTTCCCACTGGTGGAAACAGATCAGATGGGCGCCAAACGAATTTCTTGTGGGAGGGAATTTGACAAGTTGGGAGAAGCCACTGAGAAGTCTCTCTGTCTCTTTCATCCTCACCAAATACACCTGTGATGTTGGTAGGATGGAGAGAAAGCCTTTCCCCAAAGATCTGTAAAAGCCAGGTAGGTTCATATCACTTGATTCACTGTTATTGCAGAAACAGCCACTGTGCATTCCTTATTGCACAATGAGACAAAAAGCAGGATCGCTGACAGATATGCAGCTGGTTGTACAAAGTCACTATTCAGAAGAAGAGTATTATGGCACAACCACCATGTAACTACGTGAGCGTAGATTTACACTGAGCCAGCACACTGAAGGATCTCAGCCTTAACCTGTTGTGTTTAAACACAGGACGTTTTCACACGGGCCTTTTTGAGGAGGCAATCCTACCTCCGTCCGGCCTCACTCCGGCTCCATTTCCCGGTTGTTCAGACGCGCGCGGAGGCAAACCCCGCCCCTTCTGGTGTCATCCCTGCGTCCGTCCGGTTTTCGCTCCGTGTGTTCAAACGCACGGAGCCCTAAGTCCGGCGTCACTCCGGCCGAACCAACGCTAACTCCGGCTTCAGCGGCGGAAAGGTAATTCCGGCTGTCCAACAGGAATTAGCCTTTCTGCGGCGGAGCCATTCCGGAATCGGCGGCACGACCCGTTCTGGAATGGCTCCAGCCAGCTTTAGGAGGGTAGTGTGAAAACGTCCACAGACAGTGCAGTGGTACATAAACCAAGTTGGGAGCCCCAGCCTCATGTCTGTTTTAAAGTTTTTTTTAAAAAAAAAAAATAAAAGTTTTGGGAGATCCGGTCACAATTTCCCATGTAATTGATAAAGCATGTGGTGTCGTCATGTTTGGACTTTGGAATCCTCTTGATCTTTGCTCTGCTTTGTTACTGCAGCTGCTTTTTGGGAAATAGAGATAGGGAAATGCTACTTGCGATTGCAATTCATCATGTCTCTTAAAAACATGGATTGCTAGGAGGATGCAAGCACAGACACAAGGTTATGGGTGCTAAGTCTGTCCTATAGTTTACTGAACTTATACCTCCAGGCAAGCAGGGCTGAGATCTCTGATCTGTTCTGGACTCGTGCATGGATGGGGATTTCTTAATTCATTGGCTTTCATATCACTCCTAATGTCCCAGTGCAGTTCTTGGCTTCAAAAACTACTGTACACCAAATGATATTTTTAAATGCATATTTCCAGAAAAACACACCCAAAGAGCCATGCTTAAACATTACTGAAATGAGAAAAAATGAATTAATTTTTTTTTTAAAAAAAATACAGATTAATATGAAAACAGGATGGAAAGACTTATGATGAGCAGATGTGACACAGAAAATTGACTGGTTTGACCATCCTTAGACAATCCTCTCTTCATTGTTATAAGCCTCCTCAACTAGTCTAGGAAAGTTGCTCTTTTGGACTACAGTTCCCAGAATCCCCCAGACAGCTTGCCCAATGGTCTTTCTGGCTAGGGAATTCTGGGAGTTGTAGCTCCCAAAAATAACAACAGGCATAAGTCCAACTTACAGCTACAAAGTCATGGTTTTTGTTGTTGCAGAGGCTGGAATTCCTTACTGATCTTGTGCAAGGAATAAGCTTCCCCCTCAAATACATCTTTTCACAGCTGTCCCCACTACCAAAGAAAATGGCCATTTACTGGCCAGTGGAGAGCAGGGGAATGGCAGAGGAGCATCCAGCTATGTTTCTGTAGCTGGACACATAAGACCAATGTTGTTCTCCAGCACATCTGAAGGGCCCCTGGGATAAGCATAGCTGGATATCTCTTGCCAGTGCACTGCTCTCCACCAGCTGCATGAAGTTAAAAGAGGGGCTGGCAGAGTTAAGAGAGGAGTGTTTTCTCCTCTTCATCTATGTTTAGAAGATACACTATACACACACACCTATTTTACAGAAGGAGAACATAGGGGAGTTGCAGACTGCCAGAAATAGTGCAAATTGAGTCCACTTTTAGGGTTAGGGAATCGTGGGAACTGTAGTTTATTGTGGCACCAGAGCTCTCTGACAGAGAAGTCTCAATGTCTCAGAAAAAAACCAATTCCCATGATTCCCTAGCACTAACCCTAACTCTTAAAGTGGACTCAATTTGCACTATTTCTGGCAGTCTGCAACCCCCCCCCCCCCCCCATAGGCAACAATCAGAGACCTAAATTCTTTTGTTAGTCTTGTCTAGAGTAGAATTGTGGAAGCATAGAATCATAGAATTGGAAGAGACCTCAAGGGTCATCCAGTCCAGCCCTCTGCCATGCAGGAACTCACAATCAAGCACCCCTGACAGATGGCCATCCAGACTCTGTTTAAAAACAGCCTCCAAAGAAGGAGACTCCACCGCTCTCCAAGGCAGCGTATTCCACTGTTGAACAACTCTTACTGTCAGGAAGTTCTTCCAGATGGAATCTCTTTTCTTGTAGCTTGAATCCATTGCTCTAATTTCTGGAGTAGCAGAAAACAAGCTTGCTCCACCCTCAAGATGACATCTCTTCAAATATTTAAACATGGCTATCAGGTCTCCTCTTAACCTTTTCTTCAACAGGCTAAACATACCCCAGCTCCCTTAGCCGCTCCTCATAGAGCATGGTTTCCAGACCTTTCACTATTTTGGTTGCCATTTTCTTGCACATCTCAGATCTATTCTAGGCTCAACTAGATCACCTGGAAATTGACTGTTG
This sequence comes from Phrynosoma blainvillii, assembly GCA_026167975.1. NCBI lineage: Eukaryota > Metazoa > Chordata > Lepidosauria > Squamata > Phrynosomatidae > Phrynosoma > Phrynosoma blainvillii. The sequence continues at coordinate 12,357,933 of JANUYF010000003.1, forward strand.
GTAGTGGTTACAGACATGGAGTGATTTTTTTTTGGCCCCTAGAGAAATACTAATATGTAGGGCTGCTGTAGAAGAAAGCCTGGGATTAAGAAATCAGTGAATTGTCTGTCATCAGCCTGTCAAGTAACAAGATTCATAACAAGGAGGAGGATGCAAGCTGGACTGGGAACAGGGAATTTATGCAAGGCCATTTCCTGGCTTGCAGGAATGCAGGAAGGAAGATCTATAATCCAGAAGTGGAAAACCTCAGGCCCTAGGTTGAATCTGGCCCTTGTGGGATCCGAGTCTGGCTCCCTGGACGTCCCCCTATGGCTATGCCCTCCTCATCCATTTATTTTATTTGCTTAAAGTATTTTTGTATTGCCTTCCAGCCCAAAAGGGCTACCTATGCCACATTTCTTGCCTAAGGAAAGGCATTTCATTATATTGTAGGTAGAAGAAATGCCTCTCCTTACTTAGGCTGCATTTGCACTGTAAAAATAATGCTGTTTGACACCACGTTAACTACCATGGCTCAACACTATGGAATCCTGGGGTGTGTAGTTTGTTGTGGCAACAGAGCTCTTTAACAAAAAAGGGTAAATATCTCACAAAACTACAAATCATAGAATTCCATAGCACTGAGCCATAGTAGTTAAAGCAGTGCATTATGGCTGCAGTGCAGATGCAGCCTTTGCTTTACTAAAAAAAAAAGAAAGGCAGTATATATGGCCTATTTGTTCCCTTTGGCTTTGCCCTGTCACTGGACTGCAGCCCACAAAACATCTCTGAAATGGAATATGCCCCTGAAAGAAGTGTTCTCCTCTCCATATCTAACTTATATCACTCAAATTAATGCCTCAGAATCCTTCTGTAGGGCTTTTGCAGACTGCTAGAAATAGTGCAAATTGAGTTCACATTGGGCCTTTGCAGACTGCCAGAAATAGTGCACATTAAATTGAGGCACTGCCCTGGCTCAGTGCTAGGGAATCATGGGAACTGTAATTTATTGTGGCACCAGAGCTCTCTGACAGAGAAGGCTCAATGTCCCAGAAAAAATACAGTTCCCATGATTCCCTAGCATTGAGCCACGGCAGTGCCTCAATTTAATGTGCACTATTTCTGGCAGTCTGCTTAGGCCTTTTAACTGCCCTGGCTCAGTGCTAGGGAATCATGGGAATTGTATTTTTTTCTGGGACATTGAGCCTTCTCTGTCAGAGAGCTCTGGTGCACCAATAAACTACAGTTCCCATGATTCCCTAGCACTGAATCAGGGCAGTTAAAGTGGGCTCAATTTGTGCTATTTCTGGCAGTCTGCAAAGGTGTCCGCCTGAGCTGCAGGGACCGCAGATTTCCATGGCACTTGGTTTCCTATGCAGAAAAACTCCTTGCTTATGGAAAACTAGCATGCATATTTAAAGGGATACTGTAGCCAAGTCTTCCCTATCACATGCTTATTTTCCATGTTCAGGGAGGTGGAAGAATTCCAAAAATACTCCTCTGCCAGCAGGCTGAAATATTACATTCGCTCAATTTCCTTTCATGGATTTGATCAATAGGTTATCTCTAGGAATCTCTAGGTCTTCCATTATGATTCTATAACCAATGTCCATCAGATGTTGACCATAGAGTTACCCTAGAAGACCTAAAGATTTCTAGAGAAGTGTTCACTCAGGTTTTTTTTAAAAAAATAGCATTTGCATTTTTCATTTATATTTGCATTTTTTCTACTTTCTCAGGTGGGGGTGCCCCTAACCCCTGGGAATGTGGGGACTCAGCTGTAATGCTAACTGGTAAACTGTATGCCTTGGAGCAGGGGTTGGCAACCTTTTTTGCCGGGGGGCTGGGGGGGGGGAATGGCACGGGGGCCGGGTGGTGGGGCGTTCCCAAGGCCCAGGGAAGGCCCCACAGCGGCTGCGCCATGCGAATTCGCATGGCACAGCGACCGTGGGGCCTTCCAAAATGGCCCCTGCGCTTGTGGGCGCACGCGCACGTGAGCGCGGGCACCATTTTTGCATCCAAAATGGTGCCCACACTTGCACACACATGCGCATGGTGGCGGCCGCCATTTTGGAACACCCAACACGCCAGCGTCGTGCATCATGCGCATGACGCTGGTGTGTTGGGTGTTCCAAAATGGCACCCGCTGCCGTGCACATGTGTGCTCACGCACGGGGGGCATCTTGGATGCAAAAATGGGACCCGTGCGCATGTGGAGCGGCGGCGGCGGGACCGGCTGTGGGCCGGTCCCAAGGCCTCCGCAGGCCGCACCTGGCCCATAGGCCGTAGGTTGCCAACCCCTGCCTTGGAGCATTCAGTAGTTGCTGCTCTATTTGGGTATACTCTGATTTAATACCTAACAAATTAGAACTGCAAGGAAATGTTGCAAGTTGAATGGCTCCTATTCAAGATTCAATCTAGCTAGCCATGTCTTCTTTCAGAAAATTCCATTCTGTCCTCCATTTGCTTCCTATCCTCTTCCCAACAGTCAACACTTTATGCTCACTGAGTATGATTTGGAGTTATGCCTTCTAGCTTTGTCATACACTCCAACCCCATATTTTTTTGCAATTCTAAAAAACTTGGGTTCCCTCAACCCCCCAAACCTTCTGCTTTGTGCCTTCATGGCAACAGCAGCTAGTGGTTCTCATTTCAGTGGGGTGGTACTCTGGGTTATAATCTGAATTTTAAAGAAACTATCTAAGGTGCCAAGACTTTGGGTAAGTGTCCAGCATATTGTATAACATTTTAAAAATCTAGATGCAAATGAATCATGGATTCACTGACATGGAATCTGCCAACTTCTGCAGATTCATAGTGCCATGTTGGCTACCGAAAATGCCATGTTTGCTATAAATATATGTAGCTCTGAACTTTATCTAGTAGTTGGCCATTGGGACTGTCATAGTAGTCCAACTGAAAGGCAAAGTAGCCAAACAAGTTCTTTGATCAGCATTTCTTTGTCTGCTAAAATAGATCTTATAGAGCAACCCTACCATATAGTTAATGCTGAAAATTCTGAGAAAGATGTTGTGTGATGGAAATAATGTGCACATGTTATGTTGACAGCCCATATCATTTCCTGGCAAGGCTTTAATTTCTAAGAACAAAAAGAAAGGGGAAGAATACTGGTGCTGATGTCTGCCTGCAAGCCATGTTTTCTGCGCTGGAAACTGTTCTTTATAATGCAATCTGTTCAGAAGTACATCTTGTTGAATACAGTGATACGTATTCCTAGATAAATCTCTGTCTCTGTGTATTTATATATGCACCCTTAATCTGTCCTTTATTTAGGTGCTGTCCCTTTAAGCTAGAGCTTGAAATGTAACTTTTAAAAATTAATAAATTGTTAAAGTTTCAAACCATCTGCCAAATAGTTGGCTACCCTCTTTGCTTTATTATTCAAAAGCAACTAAAGTAGATACATTTTTGCTAGTTTATTATTATTTTTAAATGGAATGATACAAGTCGCTGACCTGTGGGAAAAACACACCTAAGCAATGAGTTTATCTGCATCCTGTAACAACAACAACAAAAAAGTTATACTGGAGACCAGTGGTCCCCAAACTTTTCCCAGTTACTGCCCCCTTTCCTCTTGGGCAACAACCCTAGTGCCCACAATGTGCATTTCTTGATTGTTTCTTCTGCTGTCTCTTCTCTCAGTTTGTCTGATGAAGGAAAGCAGGAGCAGCAATGCAGTTCTAACCTGCCAGCCAAGTCCTGGCAAAGCTCACAAAGCTTAAGCTGGGTCCCAAATCTGAAATGTTCTTTTTTGCTGCCACTTCTCCCCTGCCACCAAATGCTCTAACTTCTTGCTCCAGTCAATCAGTCTGTCCCAAAATAGCACCACTCTGGAGCAATGCTCTGCACCCAAGCCTTGCAAGTTTCCCAGCTGCCACCACCACTACTAATGAAAAACATGGCTAAGGGAATGAGCTTGCAGAGGCAGGCGAAGAGTGGGAGATACCACCACACAAAGCGATCAGTGAGGCTGAGTTGTGGTTTTAAGAGATCCCGAAAAGAGGTTTAATGCAACCCTCATCCCCACCATGGTCCTAAAGGCTGTTGCTTCCTTTTGTCTTTCTTGAGCACCAATAGTTTGCAGAAGGCCCCCTTGTTTGTTGTTAACCACCTTTGAGTCAATCTTAACCCATGGTGATCCCATGGATGAGACATCTCCAAGACTCCCTGGCCTCCACTGCTTTGCTTAGTTCCTGTAATTTCATACCCGTGGCCTCCTTAATTCAGTATGCGGTCTTCCTCTCTTTCTACTTCCCCCCAACTTATTGTTTTTTCCCCAGTGAATTGTACCTTCTCATGATATGACCAAAGTAAGACAGACTCAGGGCCTCTGCAGACAGGCGGCCATAGGCTGCCCCGAGAAGCTGTGGATTGGGGCTAAGGCTGCCTCACTCCTCGGCCTCACTCCACTCTTTTTCCGACCCTGGAAGGAGCGCTAAAATAGTGCTCCTTCCACAGGGCGCGGAAAGGGCACCACAAGAGGCATCGCGCACCTCTTTGGCATCTCTTCCAGCTCAGCGTGTCTGGACGCTGAGCCGGAAGGGCGTAATCGAAGCGCCCATTGTGTGCAAAACGGGTGCTCCGATTATGTCCTCAGGAAGGGGTTGGGGCACCCAGCGTGAGGCTGCCCCTCCCCTTCCTTGCCTCCAAGACGGCGCAAAGCATCGTCTGCAAAGGGGGTCAGTTTTGTCATCTTAGCTTCCAGAAAGATTTCAGGTTTGATTCGTTTTAGCACCCATTAATTTGTCTTTTTGGCTGTCCATGGTATCCTCAGCATTCTTCTCCAGCACCACATCTCAAATGAACTGATTTTCTTCCTATTGGCATTCTTCACTGTCCAGCTCTCGCATCCATACATGGTAATAGGGAATACAATGGCTTGTATGATTCTAATTTTTGTGCTCAATTGTATATCTTTGCTCCTCGGGATCTTCTCTAGTTCTTTCATAGCTGACCCCCCACCCATTCTTAATCTTCTTGTGATTTCTTGACTGCTGTCCCAATTCTGATCAATGTTTGATCCTAGGAATGAGAACTGTTTTACTATTTCTATTATGTCCCCCTGCTGCCCCCTTTCTCCCTCACTGCCTCCCTGGATCTTTCCACTGTCTCCTGAGGGGCATGCCTCCCACTTTGGGAATCAATGCTCTAGACCACAAAATGAGTAATTCAGATTCAGATACCTCCTGCTGAAGTACTACTGTATTAATAGCCCCGGCTGGGGGTACTGTATAAAACAACATTGATAAACTGGTTGAGTGACTACCATCTCATAGTCCAAATTCAACAGTCTGCATAGCCTGTTCCAGGCCTGCATTAAAGGCCCTGCCTGGCACATGTATAAAACCCTGTTAACAAACCACTTCAATTAGTTACACCAATGTGAAGCCCAAATTCCACAAAGTTCAACAAATGTGTGTCTACTTACAAAATGGTGTAGAAAACATATTCTGCCTGTACTCAAAGACTTTTTTCCTTTATTCATAATGGACGTTATCACACGGGGGAAATCCTGTGAGGAAACGGGGGTTTAAACTGAAAATAACCTGCAAAAGCGGGTATATTTTCAGACGACGTCGCATTTAAAAGCGGGTTAATCCGAACAGAAAGTAGTCAGAAACTGCTTCTTTTTATTTTCGGGGATCTTCCGAAAATAAAAAGAAGCAGTTTCTGACTACTTTCCGTTCGGAGTAACCTCCTTTTAAATGCGCAGGAGGTTTTCACATGGGGAAAGCCGGCTAATTAATTGCTTTCGCTTTTGCGGTAGCACTTTCACTTTAAAGCCGGCTTCTGTTCGGAGCTCCCCGTGTGATAACGTCCAATGTCAGCTCAACACTGAAAATAAATGCTGAGAAGGTCATTAAAATCCTGGACCAAAATAAGGGCTACTTCTTAGGTTGTCAGATACTCTGGCTGAGATCCTACATGGTCAAGCATGTAGACTTCCTCTACAGCTCACCTGTCACCATTCCCAGGAATCATTGTGGTCCTGTGGTTACCCTATCCCATGGCCACTCCAGTGCTGGGAGAGTGTGGAGGGGACTGGTGAAGCATTGGGCCATGTCCCCAAAGCCAGATGCAAACTGAGGACATCTTCCACCAGGACAGTGGCGCCCCTCAGGCCGATGAGGGGGGTGAACTGCCCTGCCCTCCTCCACCTGCTCCTCACCCACCCAAACCACTACAGTCCAGTGTGGCTGCAGCCGCACCTAACCCTGAAGGCAGCACCCCACCCAAAGTCCTTCATACTCTGGCATGGCTGCAGCAGGCCCAACAGGAAAGTACTCTTTCTTGCTCACCTATTAGCCATGCCAGTCTCTCCGAGTGTAATGCCCCACTGGGTGACACCCCCCTCTGAGGTTCTACCTGGTGCACTCTGTAACCACTGCATCCTCATAATGATGCCACTGCACTGGGATCCACTGGTGTCCTCTGGACATCTCAGCAGATGATATCATTGCTTCTGGCCATGGGGATACAGCCACCCACTTCTCTGATGCCCTCTATTCTCCACCAGGAGTGGTATGGCTGTATAAGGGGGCACAACTGCAGTGACACAATGAGTCTGAGAGGGTGTTAGATTTTGCAGAGGGAGGGAAAGAATACCAACCTCTGCAACAACCAACCAGCCCATACATGAATAAGATATGTGTGTGCATACATACATATGTCCCTAACAGGATGCCAGACTCTGTATTTGAGGGCAGTCTTTTTGAGAGTCTGCTGTGGGGCCAGTGTGCCATAGTGGTTTGACTGTTGGGCTGAGACACTGGAGACCAGGATTAGATCACCACTCGGCCATGAAACCCACTGAGTGATGTTGGGTAAGTCACACTCAGCCTCAAGAGGAAGGCAAAGGCAATCTCCCCTTGCCAAGGAAACCCCGTGATAGATTTGCCTGAGTGTCGCCATAAGTCAGAAATGATTTAAAGTTACACACACACACACACACACACACACACACACTGCACATTGTGGACATGTGCTTCTGGTTCTCATGGATGTGTGTGCACTTACATAGGTCAAACTGTTATCCCATGCTTTAAACCACTTTTGAGATTCATATTAAGAAGTGTGTTTTTATGTGTGTGTGTGGTGGTGATGGAGAATAATCGTAACTCAGCAGAATAACACAGGTTTTGCTGTCTTCAAGCTTCATCCCCTAAGGGCAGGAATATCTGTCTGTTTCCCCTTCTCCCTGCATTCATTAAAAATAAAAATCCAACAACAACTAAACCTCAAATTCTTTCCATCTGGAGTACGCAGTTTACAAATATGGAAAAACTCTTCCAAATCAGAGTGAAACAAAATTATGACCCATCTTCACAGGGCAAAGTCAGTAGGTAAAGTTACTCCCAGAGTAGGGAAGACTTTACAACTGCTTGCCATGTATGTGTTAATTGTTATGGAGCCACTCAGAAAAAAAAGAGGTGGCAACCCTAACTTAGCATTAACATGGATTCAAATTCAGGCCTTAAGAACTCAAAGCTCTGTGCTGGGACTGAGAAATTGATCCATTTCATTTTCTTTCACATTAACTTTTCTTTTAAATCCAAATTCCTTTCTGTCCAAAATATGAAGAAATGTTTGTACCTTGGTAAGTTCGGATCCAAAGAAAGAACTGAAATTATCACCCATCCATATCCAACACAGTGATCTCTAGTGCAAAGGATCAGGTAGTGGGCACAATGGCAAAAATGCCTGCCCAAGGCCAGCCAATTATGCTGGATAATCAAACTGCAATTTTATTGCCTTGTGTAACTAGGAAAGTTGAAGGCAATAGGAAAAGAGGAGGACTGCATTACAGGTAGAGAGATGCCATCAAGGGAGCCACAGCCCTGAGTTTGCAAGATCTTAGCAACGCTGATAATAGTAGAGTCTCTTAGGACGTTATCACACAGGGCAAATCTGCTGGTTAATCCACACAAATTCCAAACAAAAACTGGATTTGTGCCTCGCGTTTTCACACGACGTCGCACAGAAACTGGATAGAAAGTGGACAGAAACTGGTGTTATCCGAGATCTTTTGAAATTCGGTTGTTTGGAGGAAATGCAAATGCGAAATTAAGGTAATTTCGTATTTACCGTAATGTGAAAAGCAAATGCGCATTTGGGAGCATTTCCCCACTTTTCCCATGGTTCCAGCGAGCATTCCTCTATCTGCGCATGTGCAAGAAGCTCATTTCTAGTACATTTGCGGGCTTTTCTCACTTGTGTGTGAACGTTAAATGCGCTTACTTTAATTTCGCAATTAAGGTAATTACATGTGAAAGCCATTTGCAGAATCAAGGTTTATTTTCGGTTTATTTTCGGAATGCCTCATTTCCACTTTATTATCGCTTTGTGGCCCATGTGTGATAATGTCCTTAGGGGGTCTGTCATTTATAGAGTCACCATAAGTCCTGGAACTAACTAGGCCCAACTCTGCTTAGCTTCTGAGATCAGATGAGATCAGGCATGTTTAGGGTGGTATGGCCATAAATCAAAGCCAACTTGGCAGCAATTAACAAGAACATCGTAACTATGCCAGTGCAGAGATCCTGATCAATAGGAAAATGGACATTTGTTGCTCCCAGCAACTGCTTCCTGGGAGGGCAGGATTTTGGGGGCAGCAGGGGTTGGACCAGGAGAAGCTACTTAGGCCCTGTACAGATTGGCCAAAAAAGCCGGCCTGGGGGTGGAATCAGGGCATGGTGACCACACACCGGCCGCCTTGACTCCACCTTGATGCCGCCGTCACACCACATGCCCCACTGCATGGCGGGTGGCATCAGGGCACTCTCTTGGCACAGCATTAAAACACGCTGCTCCAAAGGAGCATGGAAAAGCTGCTGCCGCAACAGCAAAAACAGCTTTTTGTCACTCAAAAAAGGAGTGGCATTTGCCAATTCTTTTTGGAGCAGCAAAGTGCCGGATCGGGGCCATAGTGTGTGGTTGCCACGGCCCCAATCCTGCAAGGAAAGGGCCGGCGGGGCGCTGCCCCTTAGGGGCCATCTGTTTAGCCCCTTAGTTAGCCACCCAGACTAACAAATGAGGAAAATGTTACAGGTTGAGTTTCTCTCTTATCCGGAATTCTGAAATCCAAAATATTCCAAAATCCAAAATTGTCCATACGGGTGGCTGAGTTAGTGATACCTTTCCTTTCTGATGGTTCAGTGCACACAAACTTTGTTTCATGCACACAATTGTTTAAAAATATTGTGTGTAAAATTACCTACAGGCGATGTGTATAAACTAAAGTGTATCGAAACATACATGAATTTCATGTTTAGACTTGGGTCCCATCTCCAAAATATCCCACTACATATATGCAAATATTCCAAAATCTGAAAAATTCCAAAATCCAAAACACTTCTGGTCCCAGGCATTTCAAATAAAGGAGACTCAGCCTGTATATACACATCTTGTAAAGCTGTGCTCTTGCTCTGAGGACTGGAGAAAAAGGCCTAGGCTCTGAAATCTGGGACCAGCCGGAGAAGGATTTATCTGCTGTTTCTCCTTTGATTCTATGTATTGCTCCAAAAAAATAAAAAAATAGCAGAATAGATCATTATGCCAGTAGGAGGCAAGAGCAGGAATCTAGCCTCTGAGCCGGAGCTTGGAAAACTTATTTGCAGGGATTGCAGCTCCCAGAAGCCCTCATCTAGCAAGGCCTATCGCCCCAGAAAGTTACTTTTGCAAGCTCTGAAGTGAGCAAGAAATTGTTAAGCTGGCCTGAGGCAGCTTTCTCCCTGCTTATCTCCTCCGTCCTTGGGACCAGTTTGGCACTCACCCAGTCTCATAACTGGAAAATTTTGAGGAACAGATGCCAGGGTCCTTACAGCAGACAAACAGAAGGAGTGTGGCTGCCAACCCCATGGGCACTGCTAACTACCTCAAGCGCTTCTGCTTCCCTCACCTTACAATGGGGTCCCGAGAAACCACCTCGCTAATCCCCTTTCGATAACCCCAGAGTTCAGCTAATCCTCCTCATTACTTCTTCCCCTAATCCATGGTGAAGTATGACTTGTTGATGGCCATTTTAACAGCTCTGGTCTCTCATCAACTGACTTGCCTGGTCCTCCTCTGGGACTAAGAGGCTTTAGTGAGCGCCTTCTTCAGAAGGATGGCAAAGGCTGGTCCCAGAAGATGGATGTGGGCCTTTTGGGGAAACAAACCAGCTATTGTCCCAGTGTTTGAGGAATTACAGGTATCAGGGGCCCACGTTTTTGTCGTCTCATATGCCTGGTGCCTCAGAAAACATCATACCCCAAGGGATACCAAGGAATAGTGGACTCTTCCAGCTCTGTTCTCCTTTTCCTTCATTTCTAAGAATGAGAGGGCACATCCCCAAACTCTTGTGTCTGTGGCTGCATACCCTCCAATATTTTCCACATGAAAACTGGCCAAGCAATATCAGAATGTGGCAAAAATTATTCGTGAAGAAGGGCACACAAGCTAGGAGAGCCTCAGCAGTTTGCTTTTGCCCAAGGCTTCTGGGAAGGGCAAGATTCCACCTCTTCCTCTCTCCTTCCTCGCTGCTGAACCAATTGAGTGCAAACGGCTTTTGTACCTTGAACTCCTCTTGCACCAATGGAACTAAGCTGAGGGCGAAGGAGCAGGGTGACCAGACAGCTTCCTTTTCCAAGACATGTCCTATAATATTTCAGCCTTCAGTTCAGGACGAATTTCAAAATGTCTTCCATTCTGAGCATGGATAAGAAGCATGAGTTTATATATCTCCTGTACAGCCCGAATGAACAACTACTAGATAAAGTTCAGAGCTACATATATTTATAGCAAACATGGCATTTTCAATTTGTGGTGCCTTGTCCTCCTTTGCGGTTCTGACATCTGGTCACCCTGCAAAGGAGGAGAGAGAAACGGGGACATTTTAAAAGCAACTGAAAAAGGGGGAGGACAGAGGATTAATAAAGGACTGTCCCTGCCAAATCTGGACAGTTGGATGGTCTGAGGTTAGCCTGGGCTTGCCTTCTCTTCCTCCTCCAGCTCCAGTTCTCCTTGGAGAATGTCTGACATTATTTCCAGAGATGAAGCATACAGTTTGTGGCTGTGTTAAGTTCTTCCAGATTTTTTGCATCCCCTTTTCCTGTCCTCCTCTCCTGCTCTGTATTACTGATGCCGATGCCTGCATTGATAAAACAAGGCTAACCCTACCCTTCTTCCAGCAAACTAGCCCACAATGTGTTTACTTGATTGCATCAAGGCTCTTCCTGTGTGTGGCATTTTACCTATGCACTCATGTTCTCCTCCCTAGACATTGGTACAATGCTATAACTGCATGTAATCATCTGTCGAAAAAACTCTTTTCTGAAGATTTATTTTTTTTAAAAACAATTCTGTATGCACACACGCATTAATAAAACATCAAAGAAAAAGAACCCTGACACAATTGGGCATAACATCTTGACTGAAATCAGCAGCAAATGGTGCGTGCTGTTTTGTACAAAAAGCAAATAATACCAATGTAAAATTCCTAAATGCACCAGAAGCAGATTGTTCAGGAGCACAACCAATTATATTCCCACTCCCAAATTACTTGGGCTGACATCCCACATTGGGGTTATAGAAGGCTGTTGCATTTTTGTGCACTGATTTTACTACACAACCCTTGTGTGGAATGGGAAGGGTGCACAACCAATTGTGCAACTGGATGCACAGCCCAATGTACTGCATGTGCAACTCTACTACCACAACTCTGAACTGGAGGATGTTCTCCGAGGTATACTGGACAAAATGCCCAAACTCTTCCATTGGGGAACTTACCGTATACATGTATAAGGCCCCAACAGGATTCTAGTCCTGGCATAGGAAGGTTAATTTTTTTTTTTTTTACTGTGTGTATATGTACAATGGGTCCTTGGCATCCGCTGGGGTTTGGTTCCAGGACCACCATGGATACCAAAATTAGTGGATGTTCCAGTCCCATTAAGTACAATGGGTAGCAAAATTGTGTCCCTTAAATAAAATGACAAAATCAACGTTTGCCTTTTGGAATGTATATATTTTTGGAATATTTCCAAGCCATGGATACTTAAATCTGTGGAGTCTGTGGATATGGAGGGCCAACTGTATGTGGCTTTAAGTCATCTGCCGATTTATAGCAACCCCATGAATTTAATAGATTTTTCCTAGGCAAGGAATAATCAGAAGTGGTTGTGCCATTTCCTTCCTCTGAAATATATGTTGGTAGTCTCCCATCCATTTACTAACCAGTTTTACAACTCCTAAAATCCTCCAGTGAATATAATTATACTGGTTGTGGGATTCTGGGAGTTGCTGTCTGAGGGAAAAAAAGGAATTCTGTTTTAAACCTCCAAAACCGTGAAGAAATTAGAGTGATGAAAAAAGAAAAGGATGAAACATCTATAATCTCTAAGGCTTCTGCTACATTGCAGAATTAATGCAGCTGACTCCGCTTTAACTGTCATGGCTCCATCTTATAAAATTCAGGGCTTTGTAGTTTGCTGTTTCACCAGAGCTCTCTGACAGAGAAGACCAAATATCTCACCAAGCTACAATTCCCAGAATTCCATAGCATTTAGGCATGGCAATTAAACCGGTGTCAAGCTGCATTAATTTTGCAGTGTAGATGCAGCCTAAGATGGAAAGTTGGAACCAGGCCTGGTTTAAAGTGAAGAAATGGTCCTTGGACATCCATTCTGAGCTTGCTGTGTCTTTATGAGCTGCCAGTAAAGTTCCCCCACTGCATCATTTCAGCTTCTCTTTAACCTTTCTGTGCACTTTAGGTCCTTATTGACTGCAGTGAAATAAATGTAAAACTCTTTCCCGTGACTTGTGCCATGTCTTCTCCTACAAAAGGGTCAATTGTTCTGTCAGTGTTTCAAGTCCCCCTCCTCTCTGTGTCTGTATCTCTGTGTCTCTCTATGTTTTATTATTATTACCGTATTATTTGAGAATCCAGAGAAAAGGGCATTGAGTTCAGTTGTACCAAAACTATGGTGAAAGTATTGGGAGTTTAAGAGCCAAAAAAGATGAGACATCCTGTATGCAATTAGCAAATATGAAAAAGCAAGTAGGACTGATCTGGATTGGCGCCTAGGTTGGAATGACAAGGGGAATTTGACCCTTTGCTTGCTGCCAATTCGTTTGCATTTAATTGGATTTTTAAAGCATGATGGCAAAGGAAAAAAGGAAGAGGAAAAAAAATACTTGGGAAATTACTTTTCTGAATGGTGCCTTCTAGAATTCCCCAGCATGTCATGGCTTGGGGATTCTAGGGACCTTATTACACGGGGCCCAATCCAGACAGAATCCAAACGAAATCCCGACCTAATACGTATTATTTTTCCGTGTGTCCACACGACATCGCACAGAACCCCGACAGAATGTGGAAAGAACCGAGATCTTTTGAATTTCGGTTTCTTCAGGAATTGCAATTGCGCGACAGGAATCATTTCGCTTTTGCCGTAGGTATGAAAACCCAATACGTATTGGGGAGCATTTCCCTAATACGTATTGGAGAGTGTTTCCCCACCTGCGCTCTGAGGAGGTCCTCCCCGGAGAGCCGGCTCTCTGAGGATGTCCTCCTTGGAGCGCAGGCCCCGCGCAGGGTCCGCGCTCCGAGGAGGTCCTCCTTGGAGTGAGGCCCTACGCAGGGTCCGCACTCTAAGGAGGACGTCCTCAGAGAGCCGGCTTGGGTAGGGGTGATAGCCGCGGCTGTATTGCGCATGTGCAAGAACATCATTGCTTGGTTATGTATGGGATTTTCTCACTTGTGTGTGAACGGCAAATACAGTTCCTGGGAGCGCTTTCCTTAAAAGCGCGATGAAGGTAATGGCGTGTGATAGCCATTTGCGCATTGTGGGGTTTCTTTCGGTTTGTTACTGGATTTATTCTTATTTCACTTTATTATCGCTTTGTGGCCCGCGTGTGATAAGGTCCTAGGATTTGTATTCCAAAACAGTAACTTTCTCAAACTATTCTGTAATGGTACAATCCTGCAACCATTACAGCCTTTAGCTCTCTGTATCTTCTTCCACTGAGTACCAAACTCAAGCATTCTCTTAAAGCACACACACAACTCCTCTCTTTTCTTGCAGAGTATTTTTTTTTAATAAAACAAACTAGTTATTTGAGTGGAGCTGAGCAAGATGAGGTAGCACTGGATCCCACTGGGCAAAATGTAGCTACAGAGAAGTGGGGTAAATGAGGGCATTGCCGCCAAATAAGAATTATGACACCCCCCTCCCCCCATGAAATTTTCAGTTCCTAAATTTCTAGCATGCCAGTAACTGGAAACTTCAGATGAGCCTTTAGAAATACAATTTAGGCTTGCAAAGTGAGGGGGCAGGCAAAGTCATCAAGGGAATGCCAATGGAACAAATGAATTCTAGGTATTTATGATTATCAGTGTCTCACTTTATGTAATGCTACAAAGTTGAAGAATTAAGACAAAATTAATTGAGGAGCCAGAATTCTGATTTGGAGGAGGAAAGGTCTCAACCCCACCACCAACCCCACCACCAAGAGTAGCTACAGCCCTGGAAAGCTCTCTCTCGAACCTTTTTCCTAAGCGGCTATTCACTCTGCGCAGGAAAATATGTTTCCCCTGTGCATTAGTCCTGGGGCAATCAACAGCTTTGGAACATGTGAAAATTGTCCTGGGATCGTATGATCATAGAATCATAAAATCATAGAGTTAGAAGAGACTAGAAGGGTTGCCCAGTCTAACCCCTTTTGCCATGCAGGAATACACAATCAATCTTCTCCTGACAGATGGCCATCCAGCTTCTGTTTAAACACTTCCAAAGAAGGAGACTCCACCACTCTCCAAGGGAGTATGTTCCACTGTCGAAGAGCTCTTACTGTCTGGAGTATTGCGTATGCGTGAGCGAGCCACACCCGCCATTTTGGCAAACAAAATGGCGGCCGCGACTCATTTGCGCATGCACAGTACTCGGCACATGCGCAAATAAGTTGCGGCCACCATTTTGTTTTCCAAAATGGCGGCCACGGCTTGTTCGCGCATGCGCAGTACTGCGCATGCACAAATGAATCGCGGCCACCATTTTGGAAAACAAAATGGTGGCTGCAACGCGCATGGCAGTGCGGGGGGGCGGTCCAGAGGCCTCAGGGGGCCGCACCCAGCCCGCGAGCCATAGGTTGCTGACCCCTGTCCTATTCTCTGGAGCAGCAGAAAAAAAGCTTGCTCCATCCTCAATGTGACATCCCTTCAAGTACTTAAACATGACTATCATGTCACCCCTTGAGCTTCTCTTCTCCAGGCTAAACAGAACCAGCACCCTAAGCCACTCCTCATAGGGCATGGTTTCCAGATTTTTCACCATTTGGGTCACCCCTCCCCTGGACACACTCCAGCTTGTCAATATCCTTTTTGTGGTGCCCAGAACTGGACGCAGTATTCCAGGTGAGATCTGACCAAAGCAGAAGAAAGTGATACTATTATTTCCCTCAGTCTAGATACTACAGTCCTGTTGCTTAGAATTGCATTGGCTTTCCTAGCTGCCTCATCATGTTCATCCTGTGGTCCACATAAGTCTCCTAGATCCTTTCCACATACACTGCCATTAAGCCAGGTGCCATCCTATATCTGTGCATTTCATTTTTACTTCCCGAGTGTAGTATCTTACGTTTCTTCCTGTTGATTTTTATTTTATGAGTTTTGGCCCAGTTTTCTAAGCTCATTTTGAATTCTGATCCTGTCCTCTGGGGTATTAGACACCTCTGCTAATTTAGTGTCATCTGCAAATTTGATAAGCAGGCCCTATAGTGCAGGAAATAAACATTTTGATAAAAATCTATATAAATATGTTTCTCCCTGTCTCTGTGTTTGATACCTTATCAGTGAACACGACTAGACAAATTTGGAAAGTAGGCTTTGTAGCATATGTGAAATCCACTTTGGAGGGCTTTGGCGGGTGGGGGGACCACACAAATTTCCTACAAGGTAGATTTGCATCATATTCGGAGGTTATAACTGGAATATTTATTTAACATATAGGATAGATAAAGATATACCCTAAGATGGGATTTGCAATTATAGAAGGCTGGAGGAGTTTCATTAGCTCCCTAGGAGACCTTGGAGGGCAGCATCACTCCTGCACCCATCCCCACAAAAAACTATTTTTGCCCCTAAATGCTCTCTGGGTTGATGTGGGGCATTTTTGCCATGCTTTTTAAGGCTATCCTGGGCCATTTTAGGCCTAGGATGGGCCTTTTTTTAAACTTATTTTTTTTTTAATAGGCCAGCATAGTGTAGTGGTTTGAGTGTTGGTCACAACTCTGGAAACCAGGGTTCAATTCCCAGCTTGGCCATGGAATCCACTGGGTGACCTTGGGCAGGTCGCATGCTCTCAGCCTCTGGGGAAGGCCATGGCAAACCTCTAAACAAATCTTTCCAAGAAAACCCCATGATAGGTTCACTTTAGGATCATCATAAGTCAGAAATGACTTGAAGGCACACAACTACAACAACAACAGCTTCAACAACATACTTCTGCTAGTATAAAATATTTGTCAGTAGGTGTGGAAGTTAATTTGGAAGAATGAGGCAAAGAAAAGGTTTAATCTTATTTCCTTTCCTAGGACTGTGGTCCTGTGGTGAACCAGGTCTTTTATGCACATGCCATGTGCATCTCCTGTCAATGTGGTGCTATAATAGTGATAGACCTAGACTTTGGAGTCCTGAGTTCACTGGGTAACCAGCATCCCTCTGTTTCTGGCTGACCTACGTTGTTATGAAGGTCAACATTGGCCAGTAGGAAGAAACACATATTGCACCTCTTGGAGGAAGGATGGTATATGGATGCAATTAATAAATAAGAAATAAAATCTGCTTTTATTCCTAAAATGTCATTGGATCAGAGGGTACAAACAGAAGCCCTTATATCAAACAGGGGAAGGCAGAGGGAAGGAGGGTGCTTCAAGAATCAAAACACATGGCTAATCTCTAGAGCAAGTTCCAGGGTGAGCCACATTATTGAAACCAGACTCCCAGAGTGCTGGTTAAGATTAAGTCTTGAATTAATATTTCCTGATGGGGACCAGAGATGCAGTTCTTTCTGGGTTTTGTCTTGGATGAAAGTAAACCTATTTGTCCGTTACACACACCCCCACACACACCTTTCTATCAATGCTTGATCCCAGGTATGAGAATTCTTTTACTATTTCTATTTCTTCATCATCTAGGTTGAACTTGTGAAGGTCCTCGGTGGTCATTATTTTTGTTTTTTGTTTTCTAGTCTTGGCCACCAGTACAAAATTCCACCATCTTTTACTTCCAATTATATAGTTTATTTGATTTTTGTGTTGACCATCTGGTGATGTCCATGTGTATAGCCTTCTTTCTGGTTGTATGGAAAATGTGTTGGCAATGAATAGGTTGTTGGCCTCACAAAAATCTATCAATCTAATTTGGTGAGGTACTTAAGAAATCTCTAGATCAATACTTATCAATCTTTGGTCTTCCAGATGTTTTGGTCTTCAGTTCCAAGAGTTCCAACCAGCATCAGAAATGGTCAGGAATTCTGGCCAGTCTGTCAATGGTCAGTTAAAGTCCCAAAAATCTGGAGGACCACAATTTGTGAACCACTACTCTAGTTCACCTGGCAAATATTGCTAAGTGCCTGACAAAACTATAAATCCCAGGATTCCACAGGATGTAGCCATGACAGTTAAAGCGGCACTCAACTGCTATAGATATGTCATTTGAATACACCCTCAGTCTCTTTTGAGACATCCTTCTGGCTTCTGAGACTTCTACAGACTTTGTCAGCAAAATACTTTCAAGCCATATCTATATCAATGAGGACTAGAAACTTGCTCTCCTCCCACCCCCAAGATTTAAAAAAGGAGAAGAAAAGAAAGCTGAACTTTTGGGGAGATGGTTTCTGTGTGTGTCCATTATCAGATTCACATATTTTCCTGACCTTATCATCATATTGAGCCTCTTTTTACCTCTTTCCTAATCTTTTGCTAACCTTAAAGGGAGATGATAGAAACCCAATATAGGTGGCTTCTTTGTCTTCCTTAGCATTTCCTTTATCTATTAAAATCTGTGTGTGACAAGTTTTTACATCCTGATGGCAAGCCTGATCACCTGCCAGCATTTGTAGATTAAACACAGGAACAAGCGCTCAAAGAAGTAGTTGTGTTAAATCTCTTGCATCATAAAAAAGGAGAAAGGGAAGGAGAAGGTGGGAAAAAGGAACTTGGCAGCACCTTTTAGACTAACTGGTTTTTATTTTAGCATTTAGCAACCTTGTTTTCTGCTGCGCTGGGGACTGCAACACGAACCAATGGATTCAAATGCAAGGAAAGAGATTCCACCTAAACATTATGAAGAACGTCTTGACTGTTCAATAGCGGAATAGACTTCCTTGCAATGGGATGGACTCTTTCTTCTTTAAACAGAGTTTAGATGGCCATCTCAGGAGTGCTTTTACTGTTTATTCCTGCATGGCAGGGAGCTGGACTAGATAAAGGTGGACATAGTACACCCCATAGATCTCATGAAGCCTTTTGATTCCAGTCCCTCGAAGCTGCCCAATCCCTCCATTAAAAAAAAAGTGCCATGATTTTTAGAATTTCTTAGCCTCCAAATCATGCACAAATCTGTGAAAATATGCACACCAAAAATTACTTTCACACTACCCTCACAAGTATCCCAAAACTTTGTTTTGCCTAGGGCTGCTCGAGCAAAAACTGGAGACATTTCCTATCCCTTTCATAATTGTATAGAAGAGGAAATTTCAGCAGGTGTTTCTTGTTCCCTGGTTAAGAGCAAGACATGCTAGATTTCCCTCTTCTACACCTTTTACACCTTTGTCATTATTGTTGTGTGCCTTCAAGCTCTGCTCTGGTGCCACAACATACTACAGTTCCCAGAATTCCACAGCATTGAGACATGGTAGTTAAAGTGGGGTCAAACTGGATTATTTTTGCAGTGCGGATGCAGCCAAAGACTGCCAAAACCCCAAATCAAACCCCAGAATTAGCTGGAGGTCTACATCTAGTACTGAAAAACAGGTTTGTTTTTTTTTAATTAAAAGACGTCAAACAGTTCAAGGAGGCTTTACAACTTATTTCAAATATGAATTGCCACTCCTAGCAGCTTCCAGGGACCCTTTCACACCACATAACTATGGCACTATGATTCCACTTTAACTGCCATGGTTCCATCCTTACGACCTGAGGCACATACTTATAATATCATTGTGCCTCCCTGCATGGCAGAATTGGGTTGGACTGGATGACCCTTGGGGTCTCTTCCAACTCTACGATTCTATGATGCTTTGATGCTATAAAATAGGATCAGCATTTTGGACTGCTGCTTTTAAATTTAGACCAAACCCCAGAGTAGCTTCACTGCTCCAACTTGTATGGAAACCACCAACAACTGCAGACACTGTGTCCACTGAACCAGCACGTGATGTCCAAAATTTTACATGCATCTCTTTGGCCGGGGGCACTTCTCTGTGTTGTTGTAGGATGGTACCTCCTTTCCATGTACCAGTTAAATTCAGCCAACATTTGGGTAGTAATCTGCTTCTGATCAGGCCAAGAGAGTGCCCCTTCTCAGTGTGAGGATGCAGCAAGAGAGCACTTTCCATTTGCTGTAATCTGACTCTGGAGGGCGCTCTATACTGTAGAAATAAGGGGGAGTGGGAGACACCACCACACAAACCAATAAGCAAGGCTGTGTGGTGGTTTTAGTTGTTGCTGCGTGCCTTCAAGTCGTTCCTGACTTATGGCAACCCTAAAGTGAACCTATCGCAGGATTTTCTAAGCAAATTTCTTCAGAGGGGATTTGTCACTCCCATCCTCTGAGGCTGAGAGAGTGTAACTTACTCAGGGTCACACAGTGGGTTTCCATGGCTGAGCCACAATTTGAACCCTGGTCTCCGATTCATAGTCCAACGTTCAAACCACTACACCACACTCACTCTGTGGTAGTTTTAAGGGATTGTGAAAAGAGAAATTTCACGCATCCTCATCACCACCATGGTCCTGAAGGCCACTGTTTCTTCTTTTCTTCCTTGCACATCAATACTTTTGACTGAAGGCCCTCCGCTGCCCCCTTTTCCCTCACCATCCCCTGGATCTTTCCACTCTTCTGGTGGTACTTCCCACTTTGGGAATCACTGGCCTACAGCACCTGGTATTTGTTGATGGTCTCCCCTCCAAGTACTAACCAGGGTTGACGATGCTTAGCTTCCAAGACCAGATGAGATATGTTAGGACGAGACATCTCTATCAAGATGTCTCTGTTAAGATATGTCTTCTGCCTATCTGGACTTTTTTAAGCAGCATCAGCATTAGGAGGATGATGAAGGTGGGCTGGAGAAACAGTAACCAACACAGTAAAGCTTGAGCTGGGAAAGAATGGGCTTCTGCTTTAGCTGATCTTACTAAAGCCTTGTGTGCTTGCCTACAACAGACAAAGTAAACAGCATCTGTCTCCAGAATCTGCTACTGAGCATGAAGAAGCAGCATAACAAAGTGGAAAAGGGAAAGGAGATTAGTCTCTCTCAAAAAGGCTGCCTCCCCCCTTCAAGAATGTTAAAGAAGCGTGCATCTGTAAGTTTGGCATCTGAAATGGAAAGCATAAGAAAAGTAGAGGCTAGTGAAAGAAAGAAAAAAATATTAATAATCTCTAGATGCATTATTTTTTTGGGGGGGGGGAATGCATTTTGGATGCATTTCAAACAGTCGTTAGAGGTTTCAAAATGTTTTTTGTTTACTTTTGTAGGGCTCGCCTGGCCTGTACAAATAATGTCTAACGGCTGTGGCTCCATCCAGGGATGTGCTGTTTGGTGGAGCACCAGCCCTTTTTGGCAGAGAAGGCTAAAGATCTCATACAACTACAAATCCCAGGATCCCATAGGATGAGGCTAGAGCACTTAACTCAAACTGCATCATTTCTACAGTGCAGATGCAGGCTCTGAGGCTCAAATGACAGCTTTCAAAGAGGAAGAGGAAGTGAGAGATGCACTATTCTTCTCCATCTCCCCCCATCCTCTCCCCCAAATCCTCCCTGTCTATGGCTGAGCTATGGTTCCAATTTAGCTGATCCTCCTGCCAATGCCTCTATCTCCCTAATCTGTTTGTCTTCCAAAGCCATTAAGCTAATGCAGAGCCCCAGTAACCCCTCCTGCCCTAATCCTTACTTTGGCTTTGTCCCCAACTCCTTATCTGCTGCTTTTTTCCTTTTTACTTCCAAGAGGAAAAGGGGGGTGCCCCCCCATTCCTCCTCATTCAGCAGCCTGTGGCTGCAATGAATGCTCAATGCATTCCTGGATGGGCAGCCTTGCAGGGTTTGGGACACCACTGTAGATGGAGAGAAATGGTTGGGAGGACCATTACACGGTCAATTCCAACAGGTCTCTGACCCTATCTGCCTCCCTCTCTGGAAGGATGCTAATGGCTGCCAGGGTCAAAGGGAGCACTTAATGGATTGCTGGGGGAGAGAAAAGGTGACCTGAGCATCCAGCCAAGTAGATCACCTTTCACGGAAAAAGAGCTAGCATCCTTGCTCTGGGTGCCTGGGTTCTCCCTGGCTCTGTGCAAATGTGGATTCAATTAAGGCAGTCTCCACAAAAGTTGTATATGGAAACAAGGGCACAAAATGGCAAGGGAGATGGCAGTGAGCTCTCAGGCCAAATGACCCAGATTGCTTCATTCTAAAGCACAGGTGGGAGAAGAGCAGGCTGACCAGATAGCCGTCCTCCTTTTTCAGGACGTGTCCTGCATTCCAACCGTCTTGTCCAGGAGGAATTCCAAAATGTCCCTCAGTTTGAGTATGACTAGGAAGCATGACTTTATATATTTCTATGAGTGATTTTAGCTTTTATTTGGTAAGGTCCCAGATTTTTCTTGAAAGGCCTACATTTTGTGCATTTTGTCCTCCTTTGTGGTTATGACATCTGGTCACCCTGGAGAAGTGGAAGCCTCAAGCTGCAGTTGTTGGTTTGTCCTTTGACCTCTCCAGACTCCCCTGAATTTTCTTTTCCTTTCAAAAGAGAACTATCTCTCCAAGGGCCTTTTCGCACGACGCACTTGTAGCACTATAATACCATGGGAACATCTAATGGAAACCTGGGAGTTGTAGTTTGGGGTGGCACTAAAGCTGGCTGAGAATCCTGAATGCCCCCTCCCTGAACTGCAAATCCCAAGATTTCATAGAATGGAACACAATGATTCTATGAGTATATGTCTCAGGTCAACTCCAATTTGATCCTATTATAAGGTGACTCTATTATATGGTTTTTCTGGTAAGATTTGTTCAGAGCGGGGTTGCCATTGCCTTCCCCAAAAGCTGAGAGAGTGTCATTTGCTCAAGGTCACTCTGATCAGGGATTTGAACCCTGGTCTCCCAGTGTCCTTGTCCAACACTAAAAGTACTACACCAGGGGTAGGCAACCTTTTTGAGCCGGGGGCCGGGTTGCTGTCCCTCAGACAATTGGGGGGCCGAAGCACCAAAAATAAATAAATAAATAAATAAATAAATAAATATAAATATATATATATTTTTTAAAAAATTATAAAATATGCATGCACACTCTCTGAGCTCCAGAAAAGCCATGGCAAAACCCCTGTGGAGATTTTGCCAAGAAAACCCCAAGAACAAGTAATAACAACAGTAATCAATATCATCATGGTGGGAGGTGGCGACGGCGGCAGCGGCGGCGGCGGCAGGACCAGCCTGGGGCCGGTCCAAAGACCTCGGGGGGCTGCATCCGGCCCCCAGGCCTTAGGTTGCCTACCCCTGTACTACACCATGCTGGCTCTCTGTATAGGTGCATGCTGCCTCTGATACTGGGACCAGTTTGCAAACCCATTGTTCACCCTTTGGAGTCAGTAATAACCTCTTCAAGAGCCTAGGGTAGTCAGGTGAAAGACAGGACAGGGATCCTCTACCTTTAATGGTGGTATATAATGAGGAATTTCAGCAGGTGTTGCTTCCATGACAAAACCCTGTCTTTCCTTTTTTTTTTTTTAAAGGCAAAAATAAAAAATAATGAAGCTGATGCCTAAAATAAGTTCAGCACCTGGGGGGGCTTCCTTTGAAATCTGGAGGAAATCCAGAGTTGATTTACCATGCCACAGATGTCAAATAGTCTAGCCACTAGTATTGCCCATTCCATGTTGTACAACCTCATGGAAGCCTTTCTGTCTGGTTCCTCAACACCTCCTTGGTCCACAAGGCCAGAAACTGGCCCATGGAAAGACTAGCCTCCTACCCAGAAAACTTGTCTCAGGTTCTGTTTCTTGCAGCTGTTCTAAGTGATAGACATAACTTTTCCATGACCCAGATGAGCAACTTCCCAGATGCTGTGACTGATGAATGCCCACCCTTAGGAACCAAGCAAAGGATCAGAGATAAAGCTGGAACACTTCACAAACACCTTTAGTTAAATATGTGTGTTGTGTACCTTCAGGTTGTTTCTGACTTATGGCGGCCCTAAGGCAACCCTATCATGGGGTTTTCTTGACAAGATTTGTTCAGAGGAGGTTTGCCATTGCCTTCCCCTGAGGCTGGGAGAGTGTGACTTGCTCAAGGCCATCCAGTGGGTTTCACGGCTGAGCTGGGAACTGAACTCTGGTCTCCCATAAGTAATATAAAAAGTGATGGCGGTTGTGTTGGCTATGGAAAAAAACCCCTCCAAAATGCATATTAGTGCATGGCCTTAGGACACTGATCCAAAGGAGAGAGGGAAATAAATAAATAGGAGGAAAGTGCAAAATTTCAAGCGTACCCATGTCTCTTTCTCATTACCCAGTTCCAGCACTTTGATACCACTTTAAATCCCATAGGTCCTTCCTATGAAATCCTGGGATTTGGAGTGTAATGAGAGCCAATGTGCTGTATTGCTTTGGGCACAGAACTACAGAGCAATACAATGTGCTGTATTGCTTTGGGCACTGAATCCCTGCTTGGCCATGTAAAGCCACTGGGTGACCTGTCTCAGTCTGAGAGGAAGGCAAAGGCAAACTCTCTGAACAAACCTTGCCAAGAAAACCCTGTTGAGATCTGGTGCTGGAGAAGAGTCATGCAGATTTTTATATCCATGGAGGTTCCTGGAAACAAAGCCCAGAAGATACCAAGGACCCAATGTACACATCCACAGCTCAGTCAATGTTGCTCCCTCCCCCATCACTAGCCACTAGGGATGGCTACCTCACCTTCATACCCTCCAACTGGATTAATTCTCTGCTCCAGATTTTTCTCTCCTCCTCCCACTTTCCCCCCTTCATCTTAATCTAAATTCAATTGCAGCAAACTGAGTTCAAAGTGCAAAAGTAGTTTACACTCAACTAACACAGCAGCAGGGAGAGGAGAGGAGGAGGAGGAGGAGGAGGAATCCTTCCCTGTAGGCTCAGGCAAAACCAAACTGCTGCCGTATCTTCTGGCTTGAGTGTTCTTCCTCATTCATAAATTTTGCCATCTTGGTCACAATCTGATGTTGCTTTCCAGAAGTTGCCGCCAGTGTGACCAATGCTTAGGGATTATGGGACTTTACTTCCAGAAAGATGTAAGCTTGAGAACCACTGGTATTGATTATGAGACTGCACATTTGTTTTTGTCCTTATCTAAGTAAAGAGGATTAGAAACTTAAAAAAAACCCACCCAACTCCAGGCATTCGCTTGAATTCTAAGAAGTTCAGAATAAGCCTTTTGGGAATTTCCCACTTTCTTACAACTTGAAAACATTCTGAAAATGTATTGAAGGCCAAAACAGGAGATAGAGTTGCCAGATTGAAAACTGGAGAGGGCTCCAGTCCATTTTATGACTGTTTAGAAGAGGTAATTTCAGCAAGCATTGTTTGTTATCTGGTTGTATGATGACCAGCACCTGCTTGAATTCCCTCTCCTACACAACCATTAAAAGTACAGGGTCTGTCTCCAGTTTTTAATCTGGCAACCCAAGCCAAATTTCAAACCCACTGAGCACAACCAATGGTCAGGGATGCTGGGCATTGTCCAAAACATCTGGAAGG
Organism: Phrynosoma blainvillii; assembly: GCA_026167975.1. NCBI lineage: Eukaryota > Metazoa > Chordata > Lepidosauria > Squamata > Phrynosomatidae > Phrynosoma > Phrynosoma blainvillii. Next base: position 12,382,917 of record JANUYF010000003.1, read on the forward strand.
CATCAGGTGGGGGAAGTCTAGGTAGGACCACTTGGATTTGCACTGAGGGGGCTGGATTGCATCTATCTATGGGCCACAACCAAAGGTCTGAGACAAGGACACTTGTCCTGTTGTGGGGAGACAAGAGGGCAGAGGTCAAGCTTGTTCTGTTCTTATTCCAGAGCTAAAATTAGGGAGTGCTGCGCCTTCCATGACCACCCACCCCAACCTGTCAGGATGTCATTGGCGCCGTGTGGGCCTGGAGGCCCGGTGGGAAAGTTTTTCTTCATCTCCGCTTGCCTCATGGAGATCATCTCCCCAGTTTTCTCTTCCCATCCTGGGAAGGCGGCAAATGCAGAGGCCTGATAAGGTGTCAGCACCAGAGGAAAGCATCCTGCAACACCTCTTGCTGCTGAGGAGTCTTCGCCCATCGACTGAAGTAGTCAAGGCCCTGGAATCTGCCGGGTGATGGGGAGGCAGGAACCCTCCAGGAGGCGTTGATGGCCGAAGGAGCCAAGGCTGATAAATGCCACGAAGGGTACAGCAGGGAGGGAAGGAGGGAGAACATTAGCTAATGCTTGAGATGTAGCGATAGTCCAGGAGTTCGTCATTCTCTCTGTTGTGGTCAGGGAATAACAGAATGGCCCAATAAGTGTCCCTTTCACACTGGACAGTTAGAGCACTATGGATCCACTGTAAGTGCCATGGCAACATCCTATGGAATCCTGGGATTTGGAGTTTAGGGAGGAGTATTTGAAAGGATAGGAGATGCAGTGGCTCAAGTGGTTAAGACGCTGACTCTGTTGATTGCAAGATCGGCAGGTTGGCAGTTCGAGGCCCAGGTGCTGCATGATAGAGTGAGCTCCAGTCATTAGTCCCAGCTTCTGCCAACCTAGCAGTTCGAAAGCATGCAAACGCAAGTAGATAAATAGGTACCACTTTGGTGGGAAGGTAAACAGCGTTCTGTGCAAACATGCTGGCCACATGATCACAGAGTAGTCTCTGACAATGCTGGCTCTTTGGCTTAGGAATGGAGATGCGCACTGCCCCCTACGGTTGGCCACGACCTGACAACCTTGTCAACGGGGAATACCTTTACCTTTATTTGAAAGGATGCCATACTGAAGATGGAGTAAGCTTATTTTCTGCAGCTCCAGAGAATAGAACCCTGGAGCAATGGATTCAAACTACAGGAAAAGAGATTCCACCTCAAAATAAGGAAGAACTTCCTGATGGTAAGAGCTATTCGACAGTGGAAGACGCTTCCTCGGAGTGTGGTGGAGTCTCTTCTGTAGAGGTTTTTAAGCAGAGGCTGGATGACCATCTGTCAGGGGTGCTTTGATTGCGTATTTCTGCATGGCAGAATGGGTTGGACTGGATAGCCCTTGGAGTCTTTTCCAACTCTATGATTCTATGATTTAGAATTCTCAGCCAGAGAGCTCTGGGCCCCATTCACACTACAGTTAGAATGCTATTATTCTGCCTTAACTGCCAAGGTTTCATTGTGTGGAATCCTGGGCTTTGTAGTTTGGTGAGGCACTCAAGCATCATGGCTGAGAATTCTAAATGCCCCTCCCTGTACTTCAGATCCCAGGATACAATAGGACCATGGCAGTTAAAGTCGAATCATAGTGCAATGATTGCATAATGTAAATGGGTACCTAGCAGCTTCCAAACTACAAACTACTATCCTCTTCTTTATTGTTGCTGTGTGCTTTCATAAGTTGTTTCTTACCTGTGGCGACCCTAAAGTGAGGCTATCACAGGGTTTTCTTGGCAAGTTTCTTCAGAGGAGGTTTGCCATTGCCTTCCTCTGAAGCTGAGAGAGTATGGCTTGCCCAACATCACCCAGTGGGTTTCCATGACCAGGCAGGGATTTGGACCCTGATCTCCAGAGTCCAACCCTCAAACTACCACACCTGTTTTACACAACCATTACAGAGACAAGAGCCCTCTCTACTTTTCACTTTGGCATCCCTACCTGAACTTTGAGAAGTCATGAAAGGGCAGCCATTCATCACAAGCTCTGTTTTTGTTGTATCTCTTAATGCTAGGGATGAAGAGAGTTGCTTGTGAGATTTTTGCTTTATGTGCCAAAAGAAAGAAAGAAAGATCCTCAGCAAGGTTTAGTTCAGGGGTAGGCAACCTTTTTGAGCTGGGGGCCGGTCCCACAAAGTCCTTTCCGCCGCTGGGCTGAGGGGGGGGGGGAATGGCAGCTCGCGCGCGTGTGCACGCGCACCCCCCACACTTGCTGCCACTGCCGCTGCGCAGCCGCCTCCACGCACACCACGGCTGCCATTTTGATTTCCAAAATGGCGGCCACGATGCATTTGCGCATGCGCAGGAGTACTGTGTTTGCACGTGCACAGTACTCCTGCACATGCGCAAATGTGTCGCGGCCGCCATTTTGAAAATCAAAATGGCGACCACAGCGCGCACGGCCGCACGGCGGCAAAAATGCACAGCGGCAGCAGCGTGCGGTGGCGGCGGCAACCTTCCGCCTGGGCTGGTAGGTACGGGGACCTGGGTCTTAACTGGCCCACGGGCTGTAGGTTGCCGGTCCCTGGTTTAGTTACTAGACACATTAGTGAGGCTGCCAGGTGACATAACAGACAGGGCTCCTGTACCTGCAATGGTTGTGTAGAAGAGGAAATTTCAGCAGTTGCTGCTTGCATGACAAGCAATCCTTGGTCTGGAAACCAAGCCCCATGAGGAACGACTTAGGGAGCTGGGGATGTTTAGCCTGGAGAAGAGAAGGCTGAGAGGTGATATGATAGCCTTGTTTAAATATTATAAAGGGATGTCATATTGAGGAGGGAACAAGAAAACAAGCTTGTTTTCTGCCGCCCCAGAAACTAGGACCCGGAACAATGGATGCAAGCTCCAGGAAAAGAGATTCCACCTCAACATTAGGAGGAACTTCCTGACAGTAAGGGCTGTTTGACAGTGGAACACACTCCCTCAGAGTATGGTGGAGTCTCCTTCCTTGGAGGTCTTTAAGCAGAGGCTGGATGGCCATCTGTTGGGGATGCTTCGATTGGGAGTTCCTGCATGGCAGGGGGTTGGACTGGATGGCCCTTGTGTTCTCTTCCAACTTTATGATTCTATGATTAAAGGTACAGGAGGTCTGTCCCTTATTTTGCCTGGCAACCCTATTTGGTTGGGAGCCACCATTTGCTGCCCTATCTCTGTATGGTCTAGGCCTGCAGTCCCCTGCCTGCAGTGTGATGCCATATAGTGGCTCTGGAAGAGAAGGAAACCTGATTCACTCAAGACTTGTGCGGGAAGAGTATGAGGTGCAGATCTTCAGACTTCGGTGTCAAGACTATTATTTTGTCTTTGATGTCTACAGGAGGCTTTCCTAAGATGTGAGGGCTGCTGGGATGGAATCCCTTTTGCACACTTATTAGCAACAGCAAAGTCCCCAAGGGCAGTGGGTCAGTGGGGTATCTATGTGCTTCTGGTGGGGAGGGAGCAAAGCTTAGCCTGGCAAATAATCCTGGCTGCAATTCATTGGGATTAGCCCCCTGGGTCTCTCTGTCCCTCTTTCTCTTATTGCTTGCTGCCTATATTCTTTCCCTAGCCACCCCCTTGGTATCCCCCTCCCATTTTCCATGCCTCTCAAAGCCAATTCACTTCTGCTCTTTTCAAGGGCTCTGAAACAAAACGGCTCAATTAGCCAGGGCATCTGCAATGGAGCGCCTGGTCTCCTGCCACCGCTGCCTCCTAATGCTTTCATTTCACGGTGCCAATGGAGGGGGGGACTCCAAGGGAGGGAGAGATGCACCCAGGGAATGAAGGATTTAGCAGCATCGGTTCTGCTCTGCCAGAGGGAGTTGCATTTCCATCTCGCCATCTGCTTGGCGACCCAAATGTGCCAGGCCTGTGGCTTTGCTTCCTAGTAGTGCAGCCCCCTTGCTGGAATGGGAAGATTGATCAGTGTTGGCTGGGGGCTTTCATGTCAGTGACCCCAATGGTTAATCCATTACAGGTTTTAATCAAAACTCTAAAGGCGCTGCCCAGGTGGCGAGCTATATCCCTCAAATAGGTTCCACACCTTGGACAGCACCTTTTCACATTCTGATTAAAACCCAGAATAGAATCACTATCCCATTGATTTCAGAGCCACTGGTCACATACCCTCCTACTGTCCTGGTCCGGCATGGATGGCCTCTGTTAACACTCTGCCATCCCAGTTCCTCGGGTGCTTTTAAAATGTCTTATCATACCAAATTACCAATCAAACAACAACCAAGAAAGATACATAATGGGCCTTTGCAGACTGCCAGAAATAGTGCAAATTGAGTCCACTTTAAGGGTTAAGGTTAGTGCTAGGGAATCATGGGAATTGTTTTTTGTTTTTCTGAGACATTGACCCTTCTCTGTCAGAGAGTTCTGGTGCCACAATAAAATACAGTTCCCATGATTCCCTAACCCTAACCCTAACCCTTAAAGTGGACTCAATTTCCACTATTTCTAGCAGTCTGCAAAGGCCCAATAATAACTTTAATAAGACTCACAAGCAAATAAAATTCAACAGGAATAAAAACTACATTTAACTATTAAAGAGAGAGAAATTACAAATAAACACTAAAGGAGAAAGTTTGATACAGCCTGAAAGGAAATGATCTAAGATTAGCTTCAACTTAAAGCTTTTTGGTTTCTTTAAGTCATTTAAGATAAGGACAAATAATGTATATTTATTGAACATAAGTGTAACCAAAATTTGTCGCTTTCATAAAGTATGCACTGAATATACAAACGGTATAAAGCAGAGCAGTAAGGCTCTCAGTTTGTAGAAAGAGAAGTGCATCTGAGGAAGTAGACTTAAATCTACGAAAGCTTATGCTGCCAACTTCTTTCTTTCAGTTAATCTCAAAGGTGCTACAAGATGCCACATGCCCAAGTGACAGGGGAAACCATATCATGGGTCTGCCCATGTTGAAATCCATAGCTGTCACCCTGTGGTATTTGGCTCATTGACCAACAGGTGGGTTGACTGATGCCTGGATCCAGTCCCATGATAACACCAACCTCAGGGGAAGCTGTAATCAATAAAAGTTGTGGCTTTCTGAATATCTGCTAAGTCATATTCAAAGTGGCTTATGCAAGTAGAACAACCATTTATCATAAAACCAAAGCAAAAGCAAAAATAAAAGGGGGGAGGAATGCAGTCAGCAATAAAGTGTAATCTAAGTTGAATGCATTAATATTTCATCACAGCAGAATTTCATTAAATCAGCAATGAAATCAACTGCTCAAAGTGTCTGCAATTTAAAAAAAATGTCAGCTGTTGCTTGAAAGCATATGAAAACATAGGACGATCAGAAATGATCAAAATGGTATGCAAAAGCAGGTTATACCGCCATACCATGCTGAAGACCCCCAGTCTTATATGACTGTAGAACCTGAACAGAGCCAGGTCTAGTGCTTGGACAAGAGGGAATACTAGAGATCTCTAAGTGGGGCTTGGACTGAATTCCTCCTAAAACCTAAGACAGCCATTACTACCAGTTAGAGGCTAGATCCTATATGCATGTGCAGCTTCGCATGCACATTTCTGTGTTTTGACCTGAGAGAGCACCTCTAGGAATCACCATAGAATTGCACTGGAGGAGCTACAAATGCCTAGAGAAGTCTTCTCTCTAGGAATCTCTAGGTCAGGGGTCAGCAACTTTTTCTGCCGAAGGGCTGGGGGGGGGAAAATGGTGCTGGAGGCCGGTGTGCGCACGCGCTTGCACGCTTGCCCCCCCACGCACGCGTGTGTTGCCATTTTGAAAAACGAAATGGCGACCGCCACCCGCATTGCGTGCGCATGCGCATGACGGCAGGGCCCCCCAGGAGGCCTCCCTCAGCCGCACCAGGCCTCTGAGAGGCCCGACGCCACCGCAGGTGTCTCCCAGGAGGATTCCCTCAGCAGCACCGGGCCTCCAAGAGGCCCTGCGCCGCCGTGTGTGCCCCCCAGGAGACTTCCCTCGGCAGCGCCGGGCCTCCGAGAGGCCCAGCGCCGCTGGGGGGCTCCTCTGGGGCGCCATTTTGTATTCCAAAATGGCGTCCCAGAGTCTCGTGCAACCTTTCCCATGACGGGAAAGGTCGCGTGAGACTCCGGGCGCCATTTCGGAATCCAAATGGTGCCCTGGAGGAGCCCCGCGGCCGCGAAAGGTGGCGGCGGCGGCAGGACCGGGCAGGGGGCGGTCTGAAGGCCTCCGCAGGCCGCATCCGGCCCACGGGCCATAGGTTGCCAACCCCTGCTCTAGGTCCTTCTGTGCAACTTCTGGTTAAGGTTGACTATAGAGTTTCCTAGAGAGAACATATTGATAAAATCTGTGGATAATCATATCTGCAAAAGTCAAAGCTGCAAATGTGGAAGGATGAGTGTAGTCACAAGAGCGAATAACAACAAAAATACTGTAAATGCTCTCTTGCAGCAGAATTGGAAACTGTGATCTTCCTGAAGCTGTTGGACAGCAACTCACAGCAGCCCCGTAAGGCAGCCTCAGTGGTAAGGACTGCTGGGAGCGGCAGTCCAACAATATCTGGAGGGCCTCAGGATTCCCACCCCTGCTGTACAGGTTTCCTGAATGAACTACAACTAGAGAATCCACATGAAATATTGTAGGTGTGCAAAAATGCTATACAAAAGTCTTTGGTTTTTGCACATTTAGATATCTGCAACACTGCAGAATATTTATTTTATTCATTAAAGTAGTTGTATCTTGCCCTATATCACAGTCCAACAGCTATGAGAGACAGTGTGATGTGAGTGTTGGACTAGGATAGAGACCAAGGTTCAAATCCCTGCTCGGGCATGGAAAAACATTGGGTGACCTTGGGCAAGTCACAGTCTCTCAGCCTCAGAGGAAGGCAGCGACAAACCATCTGAATAACTCTTGCCAAGAAAACCCCCTAATAGGTTCTTCTTAGGGTCAAATTTGGAAATGATTTAATGTCACACAACAAGGGCAGCGCAGAATAAAAATGATTTCACCCATGGTATAAAACAGTTGGAAAATATTTAAACAGACATAAGCTTATTTAAGCCTATAGACTTGTATTAAATAGTTTGAGAAGTTAAAACAAGACCATTAAAAAAAGCTTAAATGTTTTTTTTTTAAAAAAACTTATAACAAAAATACATGTGCAGATTTGCACATCATCCAACTGTCCTGATTCCGCAGGAACACTCTCAATTCATTTTCTCTCAACCCACTTTTTCAGCTCTTTTTCAAATGTCCCAGTTACTTTGCCCCTCTTCCTCCTTTCCCTTTTTCTTCAACCTGTCCTCAGAACTAATGTTAATTTTTGGGCTATGATTTCCAGCAGTCAAAAAAGGCAAAGTTCCCAAATTATGGATTTGAAAAAGGAAAGATCTGGAAAAGATTTTCAGAGAAAATCCTATTGGCAGCATGGTGTAGTGGTTTGAGATTTGGACTGGGACTCTGGAGACCAGGGTTCGAATCCCTGCTCGGCCATGGAAACCTTCTGGGCAGGGTGACCCTATGTCTTCTTTTCCTAGGACATGTCCCACATTTCAACCTTCTGTCCAGGAGGCATTCCAAAATATCCTCCATTTTGAGCAGGACTAAGAAGCATGAATTTGCATTCATATGAGTGTGTTTTAGGTTTGGTTTTGTAACATCCTCCATTCTTCTTGAATGCCCTACATCAGGGGTAGGCAACCTTTCCCCTTTAAGGGCCGAAGGACTTCAGCTCCCAGAATCCCAGGAGCTATTGGCCAACATGGGACTATTGGCCAACATGGCTGAGACTTCTGGGAGCTGAAGTCCCTCGGCCCTTAAAGGGGAACGGTTGCCAACCCCTGCCCTACATTTTATGGTGCCTTCTCCTCCTTTGCGGTTATGATATCTGGTCATGCTGCCACTGGGTGACCTTAGGTGAGTCACACTCTCTCAGTCTCAGAAGGGAGGCACTGGCAACCCCCTTCCTCTGAACAAATCTTGCCACAAAAACCCTGTGATAGGCTTGCTCTAAGGTGGAAACGACTTGAAAGCACACAAGAATAACAACAACTACAACTACTACAACAACAACAACATATTGGTCAAGGCTTGCCTTCCCACATTTCCCATGCTCTGGTCTGAACAAATCTTGCCAAGAAGTCCCCATGATAGTTTTGCCTTAGCATCGCCATTGGCTGGAAATGACTTTAAGGCACAGAACAAAAGACTCTTGGGCAAGGCACACTCTCTCAGCCTCAGAGGAAGGCAAGGGCCACCTTGAACCACAGGGTGACCAGATGTCATAACCACAAAGGAGAAAAAGGCCAGTGTAATGTTGTGGCTTGAATGTTGGACTATAACTCTGGAAATCAAGGGTTCAGTTCCCAAATCAGCCATGGAAACCCAATGGGGGACCTTGGACAAGTCACGCTCTCTCAGCTTCAGGGGAAGGCAAGGGCCACCTTGAACCACAGGGTGACCAGATATCAAAGAAAGGCAAGGAGCATGGCATAGTGGTTTGAGCGTTGGCCTCTGGAAATCATGCGTTCATCTCCCAGATCGGCCATGGAAACCCACTGGGAGACTTTGGGCAAGTCACGCTCTCTCAGCCTCAGGGGAAGGCAAGGGCCACCTTGAACCACAGGGTGACCAGATATCAAAGAAAGGCAAGGATCATGGCATAGTGGTTTGAGCGTTGGCCTCTGGAAATCATGCGTTCATCTCCCAGATTGGCCATGGAAACCCACTGGGAGACTTTGGGCAAGTCACGCTCTCTCAGCCTCAGGGGAAGGCAAGGGCCACCTTGAACCACAGGGTGACCAGATATCAAAGAAAGGCAAGGAGCATGGCATAGTGGTTTGAGCGTTGGCCTCTGGAAATCAAGTGTTCAACTCCCAGATTGGCCATGGAAACCCACTGGGAGACCTTGGACAAGTCACGCTCTCTCAGCCTCAGGGGAAGGCAAGGGCCAACCTTCTCTGAACAAATCTTGCCAAGAAAGACCCAGGATAGGGGTCCGTCTTAGGGTCACCACAAGTCGGAAACGACTTGAAGGCACGCAACCACCCCAAATGCAGGCAGCTGGCTTGTTCATTTCACTCTCTGTGTATAAAGTCCATGCGTCTGTCTTTGAGTCTCTCTAAAGCCCCTCCATTCCGCCTTGCTTTGGGGCTCTGGTGGTGTGTGCTGTTTTCCACCCACGCCAAGCCAAGCCCAGCCTTAGCCGTCACCTCCTGCTGGGTTAAACCTCCAAGCTTAGTCCGTGACAGTTTAACAATCAATTATGCTGAGTAGCAATTAGTGAAGGCGCTGATGAGAAGCCCTGTTAATTAAGAATCGATTGGCTCCAAGGAGTGTCCTTGTGGGAAATTGCCTTTCCCTGCAGAGGAGCCTGCAGGAGGCCTATTTCCAAGGAATGGGGCCCCAAAGCTTTCACTAAGACTGCCCAGCATGGCATGCCCAACTAGTCTTCTGTGGATGTAAATCTCCAGGTGGAAACAGGCTGCAAACTTTATCATGGGCTTTCAAGCTTGGCTTGGCTTTTCCTGCCACCTTTTTAAAGTTTAGCGTATAGCACTTGCAGGAACGGGAACAGAACGGCACAGAACAGGGCAAAAACACACATTACTGCACAGGAGAACGCCACTGATGCTGCCAGGAGTCCCCAAGCCATTCCCCATCCATGCTGTGGCAGCTGATTTTGAAGAATGATTTTGAAATATTCTTCAAAATCGGCTGCCAGGAACAGCTGGGGAATGGCTTGGGGACTTCTGGCGGCATCAGCAGTGGACGTTATCACACGTGGCGGCAAGAAAGCGGCATGGAATCAATCCAGAACCATAAAGGAATAGACCCCGTAGCTTCAGACAAGAAAGCAGCATCATTCCGGTATGGTTCTGGTCGCGGCAGATGTAATTCCTCAAAAAAAGAGGAATTGCAAAGAACGGGGATGATGCCGCAATGCGCCGGGGATGGCACTGGATGGGGCGGGGTTTGCTGCGACGTCGTTTGAACACAGGGGCAAAGGATCCGGAATGGGACGGCGATGCGCCGGGGATGGCACTGCTTTAGACCCCGTGTGATAACGCCCAGTTCTTCTGTGCGGTAACTTGCATTTTCAGCCTGTTCCATGCTGTTCCGTTCCCGTTCCTGCAAGTGCCATGCGATAAACTCTTTTATCTTCAACTGTCAGAACTTTTGCATGCTTTTTACATGGGATGGGCATCTAAGGACCCATCCGCACTGCAGAAACAATCCAGTTTGACACTGCTTTAATGGCCACAACTCAATGCTATCAAATTCTGGAAATTGTTGTTTGTTGCAGCACCAGAGTGGAGCTGAAGCTTTGACTAGGATTCTGGAGACCAGGGTTTGAATTCCTGCTCGGCCATGGAAATCCACTGGGCAGGGTGACCAGATGCCTTTTCCAGGGCATGTCCTACATTTCAATCTTCTGTCCAGGAGGAATTCCAAAATGTTCTCCATTTTGAGCATGACTAAGAGGCATGAATTTATATTTACACGAGTGTTTTTAGTTCTTGTTTGGGAATAAAATAACATATTTTTAATGTCTTACATTCAGCTCTGGTGCCACAACAAACTACAGCTCCCAGAATTCCACAGCATTGAACCGTGGCCATTAAAGCAGTATCAAACTGGATTATTCCTGCACTGTGGACAGACCCTTAGTTATCAATGCAGGAAGTCCTATACTGGGCCAGACATTTAGGGTACATCAATACTGTAGAAATAATGCAGTTTGATACCACTTTAAACTGCTGTAGCTCCAGCCTATGGGATCTGTAGTTTTACATGGTCTTTAGCTTTCCCTGCCGAAGAGTGCTGGTGCCTCGCAAAACTACAAATTCCAGGATTCTGTAGGATGTAGCCATGGCAACTGAAATGGTGACAATTTGTATTTTGGGTAGTGACCGACAAAGAGTTCATTTTAGTATATTATCATATTATTTTAGTATTTTATAGTGTTGTGTTTTATTGTCTGTTTTTGATTATATAAATGTTTGATGTTCTGCCCCTTGCTGGAAAAGATGCAATAAATCATCATCACCATGGTTGTTGTTGTTGTTCCTACCGTATAAATGCAGCCTTCATTTTTCTAGCTGCTGTCTTTCCGGATGGTCTCCCATCTGGGTGGATCTGCTTAGATTAAAAAGACTAGAAGTTCCCAAATTTTGTTCCAGTTCTTTCTGATTTTATTTTAGAGACCCATACACATTTTGTTTATCCCATAACATTTCTGTCACCACCCATTGTGATCAGAAACTTTTATACCAACTCCCCTGGCTGGTTTATTTTAATCCAGTATAAAATTGGAAAGAACAGGAACAAAATCTGGGACTTTTCAATGTCTGAGTACACTCTCCATGTACTAAATAGTCTCCATCCTGCATAATTTGCAATGTAAGACAAGGTCAGGGATGGTCAGGGTAGTGTAATGGTCCAAAAAGAAGAAGAGGAAGAAGAAAAGCATCACTATCAATAGAGAGGGTAAGAAGACATACGATGGTGCCAGAAACATTTATTTTGCATAAAAATTTGATATGCCAATATAGATGCAAATTTATATACAAACAGATATTTTAATTCTTGATTCTGTACACTTATGATCCCACACTCATTTATATATATTTATATGGTGCCTTGAAGATGGTTTATTGTCTGAAAGCACCAGGCTTTCAATAAAAAAAAAATCTTACTCATCACTACAGGTTCCCCTCTGTTTCCTATATGTTTCCCCTTTCATATAATGTAGCTTCCCTACATATAGTTACAGAAGCCCCTAGAGCTGGATTTCATGTACTTATATCCACACAGGCAACCATTTTGGAGGCTCCATAGGCTGCCTACCTCTCTCTAGCTGGCAGATGAAGATGCAAAAAGTGATGCAGAGAAAGAGCTTTGTTGCAGAGAAAGGGCTTGTCTACACTAAGGACACACCAGATCTAATCCGATCCTGGTGCAATCTGTTCAGATAAGATACAGCCACATCCACAGCAAAACTGCTGTTTTAAACCATTAATCCATTTTAAGACAAACCCCAGTTTATTCTGGAGTTTCCGCTGCAGATGCAAAATATGAAACTGTGCTGCATCCAAAGTGGCCATTTAGAACATCATTTCTAGTATTCTTTGGTGAATGTTGGTATTATCCTTTAGGGTTGAGGACCTGAATCTTAAATCTGTGAATCCAGAAATTCTCCCTTTTGTCCAAAAGGCCTGAAGGAAATGACAGCTCAGTGCCAAAAAGGGACAAATCAAATCCAGGTCAAACCTGGGGAAAGTGCTCTTAGGGGGGTTGCAGACTGCCAGAAATAGTGTGAATTCAGTCCACTTTTAGGGTTAGGGTTAGAGTTAGGGGACCATGGGAACTGTATTTTATTGTGGCATCAGAGTTGTCTGACAGAGAAGGCTCAATGTCTCAGAAAAATAACAGTTCCCATGATTCCCTAGCACTAACCCTAACCCTAATAGTGGACTGAATTCACACTATTTCTGGCAGTCTGCAACTCCCCTTAGTTTGCTTTTTAATCTCTCTCTAGTTGCATCCACATTGCAGAAATAATGCAGTTTGATGCCACTTTAACTGCCATGGCTCAATGCCATGGCATTCATGGATTGGTAGTTTTGTAGCTATTTAATTTGCAGTTTTGTGAGTTATTTAGCCAACTTATTCAGAGAGCCCTGGTGCCACAACTACAATCCCCAGGATTCGGTAGCATTGAGCCGTGGCAGTTAAAGCAGTGTCAATGTCTGGTTGCTTCTTCCTGAGAAAGAGAGTTGATGCTTGTCTGGAGACAGATTTGGCAGCCCTTCAGATAGAGGACTGTCTTCTGTAACAGCTGGATATAAAAGCAGCATTTGTGGAGCAGACACTTTACTCAGAAGGGTGATATGGTGATGGGAAAAGCGTCACATAGTTCCCTCCAGGCATGTTGCTTTTAAGGGGACAGGAAGGGGGGAAAGTGACTTTTTCCTCCCTCCATTCCACATCATAAATCCAGTGGACCACATACTTTAAACTTGGCGATCAGCTTTTTTCCTCTTCCTGAATATGGCCCTGTGCACTTACCAGATTCTTGTACCAACCACTGAAGCTTTTCCTTGCATGGAAATAAGGTGGCATTAGGAAAAAAACTTTGGCTGAGTCCACACTGCAGAAATAATCAGTTTGACACCACTTTAATTGCCATGGCTCAATGCTAGGGAATTCCGGAATTCCCTAGCATTGAGCCATGGCAGTTAAAGTGGTGTCAAACCAGATTATTTCAGCAGTATGGATGCAGCCTTCCACACGCTGGATTTCTGCATGCGAGACTGTGTTGTTAATGGCAATAAGCTTTAGACAGGGGCATGGAGAGCAGAGGTGTCATTATGGAGCAAGGAAGAATGGGGGCATTGTCCCCCAAATAAAAATGCTGCCCCTTTACTGGATTTTTCCTCCAGTTCCCACATTTCTAGCATTGCAGAGCGTGAGACATTGAAAATCGTTCATGCCTAGAGCTCTTGCATTTGTTGTGTTTGTATTCCCTTGGCCGCTCTGATGCTTCCTTTTCTGAAGATACCTAAACTCTGTTTCTAAATGCTCAACAGACGTTTTAAGTCCAGAAACACACAACTTTAAGAATACAAAGAAAAGGGGCAAGGAAAGGTACCAAGGGAATGAGAAAAAAACAACACATGTAAGAGTTCTAGGTGTGGATGATTTTCAATATCTTGCACTATGCAATGCTAGAAATTTGAAGTCTGAAGGAAGATTTCATTTTGGGGGCATTATCAGGATGGTAACCCAATGCCAAACATATTTTTTTAAAAATTCAAATATTTTTATGCTGTCAGGCTTTGAGGAACTGACTGGTATGGGCTTTTAATGCTGCGTGGTACTATTGTTAAGACAGCTAACATGGTACATTTTTAAGACAGTCAACATTTGAGCATTGGACCATGACTCTGGAGACTAGGGATTGATTTTCTTCTCGGCCATGGAAACTCACTGGGTGACCTTGGGCAAGTCACAGACTCTCAGCCCCAGAAAACCTCAAGCTGGAAATGACTTGAAGGCACAGCACCATCATCACCTGTTTTTTTTTTTAAAGTTTGTATGTAATCTTTTAATAATTTTAAATGTTTTTAACAGTATGAACTGTTTAAGTGTTCTTTTAAAATTACTTTTATATTCATACTTTTATGGAAGGTTTATATAGTTTTAATCTGTATTGTTTTAACATATGCTGTTATCTGTTTTGATTCTCATTATTGGGGGAAAACGTGTTGTTATTGTTTTGTGTCTCCAAGTCATTTTTGACCTAAGGTGACCCTAAGGCAAACCTATCATAGGGTTTTCTCAGCAAGTTTCTTCAGAGGAGGTGTGCCATTGCCATCCTCTGAGGCTGAGAGTGTGTGACTTGCCCCAGTGGGTTTTTATGCTCAACCAGGGAATCAAACCCCAATGTTGTAGTCCAATGCTCAAACCACTACACCATGCTGGCTTTCTATTGGGAAAAAGGCAGAATATAAGTGAATAAAATAACAAGAACGTCTAGCACAAACATTATCAGCTTTCTAGTCTAGATTTTGGGTGCTGGGACATCAGAGTGTCTTTTTCAAACAGAGGAGGCAATAGCGGCCTTTACATAATTAGAATTAGAAGATCCTAGATAGTCCAAGTTTGATATAACTATTGGACATCTGCCCTTCTTTCACTTGGTCAACAGAGTAGGCTATACTGTCTGCTGGTTGCTCTTTGTACACAGCTTTTAACTTCAGGAACATTTTCCTGAGAACATACATTGCACATTGGAGCTTGGAAAAGTTACTCTTTTGTACAGTGGTCCCTTGGTATCCGCTGGGGTTTGGTTCTAGGAAACCCCCCCCCCCTCGTGAATACCAAAATCCATGGATGTTCAAATCCCATTAAATGCAATATGCCTTGCATAAAATGGCAAAAATCAAGGTTTGCTTTTGGGAATTTATATATATATATATTGAAATATTTTCAAGCTGTGGATGCTTGAATCCACGAATAAAGAATCCATGGATATGCAGGGCCAGATGTATTACACCTCCTAGAGCCGCCCGTTGGCCTTGCTGGCTGAAAGGTTCTGGGAGTTGTATAGTCCCAAATGTAGCTTTTTCCAAGCTCTGCTCCAAGTTTAACCGCCTTCAGGCCCCAGTCTAGATACCATAGTGTTCTACCATGAGGCAAGATAATCCATTTCCTTCTGATGTGGAATCTGGGTGCCATTCGAAAACTGGAGACCACCACCCTGTTGTGCTATCCTATGCCGAGGAACACTTCCCAATCCATGCCTCCCCTTCTCTATGCCAGTGAGGGAGTTGTTGTCCTTTGGCTTTTCTGCCTCAGTCATGAATAAATCATTGGCCAACCCTGAGCAGGACACAGCTTTGTTCTTCTGTAGCTGACTTCATGAGAAGGCACACCTCATTGGAAAAGACAATAATGCTAGGAAAGGTGGAGGGGTGTAGAAAGAGGAGAAGATTGCATGCTAGATGGATGGACTCTATTAGAGAGGTCATGGATATGAGTTTGCAGGAACTAAGCAGAGAAGTGGAGGGCAGGGAGTCTTGGAGATGTCTCATCCACAGAGTCACTCATTCTTTTAGTGGAACAATGTGAATAACCTCACTCACACATTCTGAGTTTGTTATTTGCACCATGGAACTGCATCTCTGCACATCTCTACGAGTTCGGTTGCTCACACGTGCCAGCACTCAAACACGGAGTTGATGATGCAAATGTATTAGAAATGCATTCAAGGCATGCAGAGTTTAATCCTGGGTCTATTCGCAAAAAATAGTATTGATTATCCCATGGAGTTTTTGGCAACCCCCAACCCAACTTAATCTGGTCCATTCGGGATGCTTGTGAACAATGGAGATTCAACCCGGATTCATCCTGGATTATTTTCACCATCTGAATAACCGCGGCCATGAGTCGGGATCGACTCAAGGGGGGTTAGAAACAAAAACAGCTGACACTGTGCTCACAATGGTTCAATGCCTTCAAAATATGGTTCTGGTGTGGCTTTCATTGTTGCCTCTTCCCCTGATTTTTACAGTTCTTTAATGGATCCGGTGGCGTGCCACACAGTGGGCTGAGAGACAGGTGCTTCTGCATGCAGAAAACACCTTTAAGCCTCATCAGTTTTTGGTGACTTGGAAGTACTGCTTCTCAGGCCAGAGAGAGAGAGTCAGGATGCAAAGCAGAATTGGGGTCTTCAGCTTCTCCCCCTTCCCACCACCCATAAATCACTGAGCTGTGATTTAAAGGATTGAGACAGAAGGCTCTTCTGAACTGAAACAGACAAGACCCCCCCCCCCTTATTTTTGGAAGGGTGAGCCTTGGCGGGAGGCCAAGAAGCCCATGCCTCTTTCTCTCTCCAAGGGCCCATTTATCTTTGCAAAACCTAACATCATTGCATGTTCAAAGAGGTTCCAGTTGGATCCCAGCACAGAGTTTGCAGACAAAATGTGCTGGGACAGGCCGAGAGAAAACAAAGGAGACTTTACCCCTGACATCCCCGTGAGAACTGAAAGCTGGCTAAGCCCTCTATAGTCTGGAGAGGGCTGTGGGTAAAACATGAGCAAGTATCCCATGTTTTACCAATGTGTGGGAGAGAAATGCTGTGGAAGGTTACTTGATGCATCTCTTCAGGGAAGCCCTTCCTGCACCGCAGTTGCTAAAATGTGAATTTTGCTTGGCTTAAGACCGAAGGTTCAGGTTTCAAGGGCTTGGGAACACTTACCTCTAAAGAGAAGAGGCAGGCAGATTTAGAAACCCCAGATTCTTCCTCCATGGAAATTGTAATCCCAAGGGTCCCCCATGAGGGTGGGTAGGTGGCCGTTTGCTCTCACAACCCTAGTTCAAGTTTCCCTGGGGGTCAACCTTTCACAGTGTCATTTATAGTTGGAGTCTACAAAAATAACTTTCCCAGGTTTTGAGCAGAACTGTGCAGTTGTGAGGTCTGGTGGTATTAAGGGTGCTTCTAGATTAGGCTTTCCTTGTGCAATCTCACAGCCTTCTGAAGTGGGAAATGTGTGTATGTGTGGTCCCCTTTCATCTGTAACCTTTCCACGTTTTCCCATTGCTTTTTCTTTCTTTCTTATCACCAAAGATCATCCAGGAGGAAAAGATGGAGAAGCTGCAGTGTCAAGCAAAGCTTAGCAAAGTTCCTGTTTTGCTTGAATATCACACTCCTCCGAGGGTCCCCAACCTGGGGTACCCATACACCCAAGGGGTGCGAGATGGTATTTCAGGGAGGTGCAACAAAGAGTGGCTTGTGTCCTTGAGTGACAAGTCAGAAGTCATCACTCATTTTTTTTTCTGAATAAATTAGAATCTAATCACTCAATTTAGATTTGTGTTTTATGCACTGAATTCAAAGCTTTTTTTTTTTTAAGTTCAGTTTGTTCACCCGCAGTATTGTATGTGATTCAACTGGTGGTTCAAAAATTAGAAATTAGACTTCTTCATCTTCAAATGTGATACTACTTTTGTAGGGGGTGTGAACATTAATCAAATATTCCCTAGGGATGTAAGGCACAGAAAAATTGGGAACCGCTGCACAGCACTGTTATTTCACTTTAACTGCTATGGTTGCCTCCTGTGAAATCCTGGGATTTGCAGTTTAGGGAGCTGCATTTAGACCAGAGAGCTCCTAGATCCCACAAAATTACAAACCTCAGCACTTTAAGTGGAATAATGCCGCTATAATAGTGCAGTGTGATACTGAATCAAGGATTGCAGCTCCCAAGAATCTCCCAGCTAGCATGGCCACTGGTCATGCTAGCTGTTGATTCTCATTGTAATCTCCCAAAAAGGAACTTTCCCAAGCTCTTCTCTTTTGATTGGTAGCGATGAGAGTAAAAATGATCCTTCACTTACTGTGCTTGGCTAATAACTGTTGGAAAAAAATAATGAAGAGGTTAGGACGGAGAATCATAAGGATTTCTGCATGTTTTGGGGCTCTCATTTCTTGTGGATAGGTGGTGAAGAGGATCACAGCATCCTCTTGGACCGCCTGAAGGGGTTAGGTATCGGGGGCACTGCTTTGCAGTGGTTTTGGTCCTTCCTCTTGGGTAGGTCCCAGAGGATGCTGCTCGGGGACTGTAGTTCCAGCAAGAGGGAGCTCACTTGTGGGGTCCCTCAGGGGGCTATCTTGTCTCCGATGTTGTTTAACATCTATATGAAGCCGCTGGGTGAGATTATACGGAGTTATGGTGCTGGGTGTTATCAGTACGCTGATGACACCCAAATCTATTTCTCCGTGTCTCGTTCGTCGGCCTCGAATTCCAATGGCATCTCCTCTCTCAATGAATGTCTTCGAGCGGTAATGGGCTGGATGAGGAAAAACAGATTGAAACTGAATCCAGACAAGACGGAGGTGCTCACGGTACAGGCTCCGAAACCAAGAATTGGGTTGCAACCGCCAGTCCTGGATGGGGTCACACTATCCTCCAGTGACTGTGTTCGCAGTCTGGGGGTGCTCCTTGACTCGTCGCTGCTGATGACAAATCAGGTAAATGCGATGGTCAGGAGCGCCTGTTATCAGCTTCGGCTGATACGCCAGCTGCGCCCTTTTCTGGAAGTAAGGGATCTCGAGACTGTTGTGCATGCGCTGGTAACCTCACGTCTTGATTTCTGTAATGCGCTCTACATGGGGCTACCCTTGTGCTTTGTTCGGAAATTACAGCTGGTACAAAATATGGCAGCCAGGCTTGTCTCGGGAACATCTAGGAGGGACCACATCACCCCGGTTTTGAGGTCCCTCCACTGGTTGCCTATTAGCTTCCGGGCCCAGTACAAGGTGTTGGTTATTACCTTTAAAGCCCTAAATGGCTTGGGTCCAAGCTATCTCAGGGATCGCCTCCTTCCATACAATCCTCCCTGAGCTCTCCGGTCCTCTGGGAGGAACTTGCTGTAGCCCCAAAAATCGAGGCTTGCGGCGACCTCCCAGAGGGCTTTTTCAGTTGTCGCCCCCAAACTCTGGAACAGCCTGCCGGATGAGATCCGTCAGTTAACATCATTAGACAGCTTTAAAAAGGCTGTCAAGACGGATCTCTTCCGGCAGGCCTTTCCAGATTAATTATCCCTGCCTCAGGTACTCCCACTCCTAATGATCTTCGTGTGGCCCCATCTACTGATGGATGAAGAACATTGCCTTGGACCAATTTTATGCTTGTAATGTTTTTATTTTTTTTTAATTGTTCGAATTTGTCATTTTAATCTTTCATTGATTTAATACTGTTTTAAGGGGGGAGGGATTATGTTTTGGGATATATTGTATGGTTTTATTGTTGTAAGCCGCCCTGATTGGGTCCCCAAAGGGCGGGATATTATTCTTATTCTTATTCTTATTCTTATTATTATTATTATTATTATTATATCTTGCCTTGAACAGCTTTTGATGTACTCATGATAGCAGCAGTTGTTTAATGTTTGCTGCCAAACTCTAGGCTGAATATTTTCCCAACAAGAGGACAGGAGCACTCTTACCATGATGCATGGAGATGGATGATCACTGGAATGGCTGATTTGGCATGGACATTTGTAGAACTAGAAGCAGGCATTTTTGTCTATCCAGAGGAAGGGGAGCCTGGTAGAAGGAGGCCAGCCACTGGGAAAAGAGTAGAGTTAGTCTAAGCCTTTACTACGAAATTAATCCAGTTTAGCAGTCATGGCCTCCCATGCAAAGTGCCCTGGGAATAGTAAGTATGTGAGAAAGTTGCAGATCTCTTAACAGATCATCGCAAGTGCACAGGCGAAAAGTGCGTTCCCGAGGGTTCCTTGTAGGAAGCCTGCCATGAGTGTTAAACAGGATTAAGTTGATACAAATAATCTACTTTTACATATGGGTCCAAGAGAAAACAAGCATGACCCTGAGAGGAGGGAAGAAACTGTGTCGAATGCTGAAGCCCCCCCCCCCATTTCCCAGGCACTTGGGGGTCTTGCTCAGCTCCCATGCCACCCTGCCATGTTTGAAGAACAGCTTGGGAAGTAACTTTAAAGAAAACCCCAACCTCATTTTTCCTTTTACCTGTTGTGCTTTTCAAAAAGTAACTCATTGCTCTTGCTCATTTTTAAAAGTAACTCATTAAGAACTTGTTGCATTTTCTGTTATTTTACTTTTTGGAGGTGATGATAGAATTTTGGGACTCATGTAAGAATGGCATGAAACAAAAAATCCCATTTAATATGCTTCTAAAAATGCCCTTTAAAAGTAACTAAAAAAGGAGTGAGAAAATCATATAATGGACACCATTTTACTACAACACTGTATATAATGGGACTTGAGCATCCATGGATTTTGATATCCATGGGGAGTCCTGGAACCAAACTCCAGCAGATAACAACAGCTCACTGTATAAAATGGCAAACCCATCTGATAGGATCACTTTAGAAACACCTCTCCAACTGTCCCAATTTCATAGGGACAGCTCCAATTAATCCTATGTGACCCTACTTTTTCAGCTCCTTCTAAAATACAGTTGGCCCTCCATGTCCATCTTTTTATCTTTTTATCCACGGATTCAAGTATCCACAACTTGACAATATTAAAAATATATATAAATTCCAAAAATTAAACGTTAATTTTGCCATTTTACATGAAGGGCCATTTTACTGTCCATTGTATTTAATAGGACTTGGGCATCAATGGATTTTGGTATCCATGGAGATTCCTAGAACCAAACCCCAGTAGATACCAAAGGCCCAATGTATTCCAGTTTCTTTCCTTGCTTTCCACTTTCCCCTTTTGCCTTCAGCTTACTTCAGCTAGTATCCAAAGCACTTCAGCTACATCCAAAGTACAAAAGCAGTTTGCACTCAGCTCAGCATACAGGAGAAGACAGAATATTAACCTTCCCAGGTTGTTGTTGTGTGCCATCAAGTCATTTCTGACTTATGATGAAACTAAGGGGTTTTCTTGGCAAGATTTGTTTAGAGGAAGATTGCCATTGCCCTCCTCTGAGGCTGAGAGAGTATGGCCTGAAACAGATGGGCCAAACAGAGCGGCTTCCATACGCTTCGGGTGCATGGTGTTTAGATGACACATGCCTCCAAAGTGGCTTGAAGCTGCTCCGAGGCCGCCTAAGGTGGTCTGAAGCTACCGGCAAAAGGAAAAGATTTAGTTCGCTGCTGCCGGTGGCCCATTTGGGACTGTAACGGTGGCTCGCTTCCGGAGTGGGCCATGCGGTCACTGCAGTCCCAGAGTGATCGCGGCTGGAGTGGGACTGTCTGCTTTACCCTGTGACTTACCAAGGTCACCCAGGGGGGTTTATGGCCAACTTGAGAATCGAACCCTGGTTTCCAGAATCTTAGTCCAACACGCAAGCTACTATGCCACACTGGCTCTTCCCAGTTCTTGTTAGCTGCCCTCGAGTTGCTTCTGACTCATGGTGGCCCTGTGGATGAGACATCTCCAAGAATCCCTGTCTTCCACTGCCTTGCCCAGATCCTGCAAGCCCTTGCCCATAAACCCCCCAGTAGGCTCAAGCAAAAGCAAACTGCTGCAGCCTCTCTTAGCTTATGTGTTCTTTTTCATTAATAACTATTGCCATTTGGACTATGCTCTGATGTTGCTTTGGCTATGAGTATCCCCGTTTCCATCTGTGAAATGCTGCTGTGCATGCATAAGCTGGAAAGGACTTGAAGGCACACAACCACTCATTCTTTCCAAGCTTTGGTTTTAGGTGGCCTTAAATTTGCTACTTTTTAGCAAAACAAATGATAAAAGAGTCCCTCTACTGTTTGGCATCAGTGGGGCAAAATAGACGTGACATCGAGAGGCTTCTTGTGACCAAGCATAATCAGGCGTATCTAGTAACATTGATTTATTTTAATTATTAAATACAAAGCTGGAAAACAGATCATTAATGCCCTTTAATATTCTACACTGCATTTTCAATTTTCAAGGTGCAGTTCAACAAACATAGCAATAACAATTCTGATTATACTCCTAGAAAACAATTTACTCTTATGAATTCATTTTTGTTTAGAGTGGGAAAGTACTTGCCAGTCTCTTTTGGCTGCCTCTTTGGCCCTGTGCAAGCATATTATTTCCTCCCATTAAATACTTGTATTTTTTTAAAAAAACCAGAGGCGTCAGGGATTCAAGTCGTTTTGTGTGTGTGTGTGTGTTTTAAATGATTCTGCCTTTGCAGAAAATATAAACCAAGTCCATCTGTAAGGGGTTCTTTGTTTATTAGGGATAGAACGGAGCTCCTAATATATGAACGGTCCATAAACATGATGAACAGCAGAAAACCCCAAAGACTTGCTCCAGTTGGATGGAGTCGCTGTTACCAGCCTGAAATAATTTTGGAGCTTGACTGCTGGAAATGATGATAGTGCATGAAGCAGTTGGTCTTGCTGGTCAGTGGATTCTGGGAGTTCCAGTCCAATTTTAAAATGTGTTGCTGTTGTTGTGTGCCTTCAAGTCGTTTCTGACTTATGGCAACCCTATCATGGGGCTTTCTTGGTAGGTTTTGTCAGAGGGGCTTTGCCACTGCCCTCCTCTGAGGCTGAGAGTGTGTGACTTACTCAAGGTCACCCAGTGGAGTTACATAACCAAGCCAGGATTCAAACCCTAGTCTACAGAGTTGTAGTCCAATGATCACACCACTACACCATGTTGGCTCATATATATATATATATATATATATATATATATACACACACATATATATATATACATACACACACAAACACACACACACTCCTTCACTTAAACCAAAGAGTCTCTTCACTTGGAAGAACTAGTTCAAAGTCCCAGCCAACATTGCCTCCCCTCCCTTGTTCCCCTGGTGCCTTCTGCTTTCTCCATTTACAAGGTCCTGGCAATGCCTTTTCCTTGTTCTCCCAGGGAGAGGGCCCAGTCCCGGCCTGTAAATCTCCTTCTCCTCTGAAAAGTGATTCACTCATTTCCAAAACAAACAGGCTTCGAGCCCACAAGTCATCGTCGTCTGGCCGGCCCAGCCTGATTTATGGCGTGTGACTCTCTCTGTCTTTAGCACTGTGCCGCATCTGAGGAGTGTAGGTGTGAGACCAGGGAGGAGTGAGAACCTTCTTCCAGGTCCATGGGCCTCCTCTCTGCATCCACACTGCAGAAATAATCCAGGTTGACACCCCTTTAACTCTCTGTGTGTGCGTGTGTTGTGTGCCGTCAAATTGTTTCCAACTTATGGCAACCCTATCATGAGTTTTTCTTGACAAGCTGGGTTCAAAGGAGGTTTGCCATTGCCTTCCCCTGAGGCTGAGAGCATGTGACTCGCCCAAGGTCACCCAATGGGTTTCATGACCGAGTGGGAATCGAACTCTGGTCTCCAGAGTCATAGTCCAATGCTCAGACCACCATGCTACTTAATTTTTTTTTATAAAATTAAAATTAAAATTTAAAAAACGAATAACTTATGGAATTGTGGGATTTGTAGTTTGGTGAGCTATTTAGTCTCCTCTGTCAGAGACCCCTGGTGTCATAACAAACTACAATTCCTAGAATTCCATAGTATTGAGCCATGGCGGTTGAAGTGGTGTCAATCTGGATTATTTCTGCAGCGTGGATGAAGCCCAGGTGAGGGAGAAACATTTGGGTGACCCATGGACTTCTTTGTACCAGGCTAAGGAGAGCAGAGATTTGCTAACCAGCCCACGGAGCTTATCGCTTGGGATTTTAAACTGAATTAAGCCTCCTGGGCTGCAGCCGGGAGGTGGGATGGAGGAGGGGATTATCGCATGCTAAATCACTGCCGAATTGCTGGCCGCCATCATCCGGGGTCCCAGCCGGGCTCAGCTGGCACTTTTTAGAAATCGGAATGCTTTCCGGTTGTTGTTATTATGTGCCTTCAAGTCATTTTCCGACTAATGGAGACCCTAAAATGAACCCATCACAGGGTTTTCTTGGCAAGATTTGTTCAGAAGGCATTTGCCTTTGCCTTCCCCTGAAGCAAAGAGACTGTGACTTGCCCAAGTGAGGATTCAAACCCTGGTCTCCAGAGTCATAGTCCAATGTTCAAACCACTGGCTCTCCACTGGACCTAGAGTCAGAAACAAATAGTACTCAGGTACTCTTTACCTTTGCTGCCAAAGCCTCTGAGGATTTTAATGGGTGTTTTAGAGATGATAAAGGAAGAGGCACTGTAAAATATTAGGAAAAGCAAATGTGTTGTTCTGTGCCTTCCTTCTTGGTGCCATTCTTTTTTTAAAAAAATATTTGCAACTGCAGATTCAGTTTGTTATGCCCGGACTCTTGTGCATCAATATTATAGACTCTCAGCCCTTCTTCTCCCATTCACGGATGCTTTGGTCACGCTGCTAAATTGACAGATTGCAGATTACAGTCAAATTGCCTCCAGTTTTCTTGCTTTGCTGGCCATGTATTTCAGCCAGTACAACTGTAGCGAGCCTGAACAATCAATTAGACGCTCTTGGTCATATTTATGTGCTAGATTAGAGATCAGGGGTCCATTTCAGAGGTTGCATTTTACACCCTGGTGCTCCCATTGACAACTGGCTGCCTTGGACAATGATGAGGAATGAAACCTACATCTACCAACAGTATCCCTAGCAAAGCTGTGCATAATTATAAAATTGCTAGATCTGCTGTTCTCTTCCACCAGGTACTTCATCTTGCTTTCTGTAAATGAAGGCATGGAGAGAAGGATACCTTCCAACACTTTACAGATGGAACCTGGAACAATCATAGCCAAGAAACTTCACTGTGTAGTTAAGATGGAAGCGTGCAGACAAGAGAGACCACAGTATTTTTCTTTTGCCTGAGCCTACTGGGAAGTGCAAGATTCTGCCACCTCCTTTTCTCTCCCCCCTGTTAAGTTAGGATAATAGAATCATAGAGTTGGAAGAGACCCCAAGGGCCATCCAGTCCAACCCTCTGACATGCAGGAATACACAATCAAAGCACCCCCAACAGATGGAGATTCCACCACTCTCTGAGGCAGTATATTCCACTGTCAAACAGCTGTTACTGTTAGGAACTTCTTCCTAATATTGTGGTGGAATCTCTTCTTCTGTAGTTTGAATCCATTTCTCCATGTTCTAGTTCTGGAGCAGCAGAAAACAAGCCTGCTCACTCCTCAGTATGACATCCTTTCAAATATTTAAACAGGGCTATCATATCACCTCTTAACCTTCTCTCCTTCAGGCTAAACATACTCAGCTACAGTTAAGTGAGTGCAAACTACTTTTGTACTTCAACTCAGTTTAGAGCAATGAAGTAAGCTGAGGACAAAGGGGGAAAGTGGGAGGAGGTGAGAGAAACTGGGACATCTTAAAAGCAGCTGAAAAAGTGGGGTTATAGAGAATGTTAAGTCCCTTACAAACTGGGACTGTTGGAAGGTATATCACAAGGAATAGGGGTCTATTGGCTAGCCACAATTTCCTCAGTTATGTCATTTGTCTTCCAGAAGAATAAGGACTTTATCACATGAGGCCAGAAAGCAGAATTTTAGGAGGATAAGAGCATCTTTGGCTGGTACTTATCACACAACATCATGCCCATCTTGCCTTGTATTTCATTTGTTACTGTGGTGTACCTTTTCATTGATGGGCAAACCCTGTCAATAGGCTCTCAATCTATTGTACAGTCTGCTATTCCATTATTGCCTTCATGCGATAAGTCCCTTCTACTTCAGCTCTGATTCTCAGATAGTCATGTGGGTGTGATTCTGCTCCTCTCACAGCTATCATGGAAGCCAACACCTCCCTAAAGCTGGCTGCTGTGTGCACATTCATATAGCATCTGGCTTCAGGAGGCAGTTGGCAGCAACGATCACATGGAGCTGCTGTATGAATGTGCACACAGCAGCCCTATGCTTTCGAAGGGGGGACAGAGTAGTGATTGCGGCTGCCAACACTTTCTCAAAACTGATTACCGTGTGCGCATTCACACAGCAACCGGCTTCAGGGGGCAATTGGCAGCCGGAAGCTCTCATTCCCACCCTTTTTACAGAAGGCAGCATTTGGCAGTGCAGAGATCAAATCACATGATCATGGATCACCAAAGTGGTATCATGGGGAAAAGTGTGATAAGAAATGGTGACAAACTGGTATGCTTCCATTCTTAAACTAGCATGATTGTGACAGCAGGCTAGTGTGATAAAGTCCTAAGTGGTATTGCATGCATAAGTTTCTATAAACATGTATTCACTGGAGAATATTCAGTTAATCTGAGAAGATTTTGATCTGACAGATGCATAGGCAGAAGACAATCAGTTTTTGGTTTTGTTTCACAGGTAGAATAAAATTATACGGCAGTTTGTTGTTGTTGTTGTTTTTAAAAAAATGCAAATCCACATTGCACATTTAATTTCAAACCTCTCTAATTGCAGAACTTGGTAACGTTTCTCTGGACTACAGCTCTCAGAATCCCCTAAGTAGCATGGGAACAGCTTCCAAATTTGCTGGGGGATTCTGGGAGTTGTAGGGTTTGTTTTTTAAAAAAACTTTTCTACTTTCTTTTTTAAATTGTTAAGAGAATCCAACCAAGCAATTTTAGAGCTTGGAGCCAGAGATCTTGCAACAAAGGAATATTAGCAACCCCACAAAATTAATATCTGAATTTTGGCAGGGGAGGTAAAGTAGGGGAAAGGCTACGACTTGTGCTACAACATGATTAAAATTTATCTATCATTGCCCCTATCACTGTTCTGGTCTTTAAAATCCTTTTGACCAGATATATTAGTGCAGTGACAGAATCTGTACATTATTATTTATAAACAGACATACCTCAGTAAAAAACCTCTGACAAGCTCATTTTTACAAAGTAGTAGAAAACCTCTCAGGCCTGGAACACCTACTAAGGAAAATCAAAGAAGAAAATGCAAAGGCAGGCTTAATGTTGAACATATAGAAAACAAAAATAATGACCACCGAGGACCTTCACAAGTTCAATTTAGACAATAAAGAAATAGAAATAGTAAAAGAATTCTCATACCTGGGATCAAACATTGATAGAAATGGGGACTGCAGTCAGGAAATCAGAAGAAGACTAAGAATGGGGGAGATGGCTATGAAAGAACTAGAAAAGATTCTAAAATGCAAAGATATGCAAGTCAGCACAAAAGTTAGAATCATACAAGCCATTGTAGTCCCTGTTACCATGGATGGATGTGAGAGCTGGACAGTTAAGAAAGATGATAGGAAGAAAATAAAATTCATTTGCGATGAGGTGCTGGAGAAGAGTGCTGAGGATCCAATGAGCAGCCAAAAAGACAAACAAGTACAGATCAAGCCAGAAACCTCCCTGGAAGCCAAGATGACCAAACTCAGGCTCTCGTATTTTGGACACATCATGAGAAGAGAGGACCCTTTGGAAAAGACAATAATACTGGGAAAGGTGGAGGAAAGTAGGAAGAGAGGAAGGCCACATGCCAGATGGATGGACTCTATTAAGGAGGTCATGAGTATGGATTTGCAGGAATTAAGCAAAGCTCTGGAAGGGAGAGGATCTTGGAGATGTCTCATCATAGGGTCGCCATGGGTCGAGATCGACCCGAGGGCAGTTAACAACAACAACAAGAATTCAAAGACACAGCTGTCTTTAGTTTGTCTCTGGACTTTCCACTCTACTTTATGCATCTGAGGAAGTAAGCTCAAGTCTACAAAAACTGACGCTACCAGCGTTTTTCTTTCACTTAGTCTCGAGTGGTACTACATCCCTTTGCATACTCCTTTTTACAAAATCTTTTTATGCCTGCCTAGTTTTCTTTTTTCTCTTGTGTCTAGTTGGAAGGTTTTTAGCAGTATCAGCATTGGGGACATGGTGAAGAGGGGTTGAAGAAACACAGGACGTTATCACACGCGGGTCTCAAAGCGGCAAGAAAGCTGTATGGAATCAATCCAGAACTATACCGGTATAGACCCCACAAGACGGAAATTGCTATCAGACGCAACTAGCATCATTCCGCAATGAACGAAAGCAGCATCATTGCGGTATCATTCTGGTCGCGCAAATGTAATTCCCCAGGAAACCGGCATTCAAAAGAACGGGGATGATGCCGCATTGGGACGGGGATGGGACGGGGTTCTCTGTGACGTCGTGTGAACACACGGGAAAAGGAACCGCAATGGGACGGGGATGGGACGGGGATTGGACGGGGTTCTCTGTGACGTCATGTGAACACACGGAAAAAAAACGCAATGGGACGGGGATGGGACGGGGTTCTGTCTGCTTTAGACCCCGTGTGATAACGTCCACAGATTCCCTGTATCAGGGTGCAGCAACATGTCTGCAATAAATCATGCAATGAAGACTAGGGTGGGGAAAATGGGATTTTGCTCTAGCCAATCCTATATAAATTGTGTATGACTGTCTACAATAGGCAAGGTAAACAGTAGCTCCCTGACTCCAGAATCTCATACTGAGCATGCATGAAATGCAAAAAGGGGGAGAACAGATAAGCTGCCTTACCAGCTCCCCACAGAATATTTAAAAAAGAGCCTAGCTCTATAAGTTTGGCCACCAAAAAGGAATTAATAAAAAGGATGGAGGTTGATGAAATAAAAAAAATATCTCTGGATACATTCTGGAAGACGCTTTCAAGTGGTCTCTAGTAGGTTGCAAATAGTTTAAAATGAAAAAAAGCAAGCCCCACTTGATCTGATAATTTCATTTTACATGTGCATATTGTTAGTTTTGGATAACAAAGTTTGCTCAAACTTATTGAACTCTTCTTTTTTTGTGGTGTAAGAACCTATCCCTGTTCTTTCCATGTCATTTCTGCCCCGGTACCAGTTTCTCTTAAAGAAGTAATGTCCAGGAACACATGTATGGCATAACTGAGGCATATCTGTATATGGGTGCAATGGCAATTGTATGATACCACCATATTTTTAAAATCAAAAATGGTTCTCTTTTCCACTTAGCTCAATGGAAAAATAAAAATTTAATTTGGAACACTGTCCCAGTTCTTTCCATGCACCTACCTGAATGAAGTTCAGTACTATCTGTCTTGTGAGCCATTGTGGTATAGTGGTTTGAGTGTTGGACTAGGACACTGGGAGACTAGGGTTCGAATCCCCACTCAGTCACACAAACCTACTCGGTGACCTTGGTCAAGTCACACTTTCTCAGTCTCAGAGGAAAGCAAGGGTAAACCCCTCTGAACAAATTCTGCCCAGAAAACCCTGTGATAGGGTCGCTTTAGGGACACCATAAGTCAGAAATGACTTGAAAGCACATAATAATAACAACAACTACTATTATCCATGTTGGAGCACTGAAAACTTACTTTTTGGGATTATAAATCCCAGAATCCCACAGCCAGCATATCTGGATTGGAGCAATGGTAATTGTACCATATCTCCTTAAGTTCTCTTTAAGCGGATTAAAAATGTGCATGAGTAGGGGGAGAAAAATGATGTAAGGAAAGCAATTTCTGTTGTTTCCATGGATATATTTGAGTGTGTTTTGATACTATTGATGCCCAGGATCACCTTAGTATAATGTAAATATCTGCTGTTGGAGTTACGTGGCACAACCCCTATACTGAATACCAACATGGTGCAATGTACATGGATCAATGGTCAATGTGCATGGTAGACAATGGCAACCCATTGTGAAACTGCAATATGAAATACACAAAAGCAACATACTTTTCTAGGAACCATCTTTTTGGCCATCACAGTATCCTTAGCACTCTTCTCCAGCACCACATCTCAAATAAGTTGATTTTCTTTCTGTCTGCTTTTTTTACTGTCCAGATCTCACATCCATACACGGTGATGGCTTGGATGATCCTTTCTTTAGCATTCAGTGTTGTCAGTATCTTGTCTAGTTCCTTCATAGCTGCCCTTTCCATTTCTAGTCATCTAATTTCTTGACTACAGTCTCCCCTCTCATCAATGTTTGACCCAAGGTATGGGACTTCTTTGACTATTATTTCATATCTAGGATGAGTTCATGTGGTTCTTCCATGGTTATTAATAATAAATAATAATAATAATAATAAAATTTATTTGTATACCGCCCAATGGTTTCCCAATCCGGGCGGTTAACAGCATAAAAACAGTACAAAAACACATCCGTCCCACCCTTAAAACAGCATTAAACAATTCCAATTTAAAATCAATAACAACAATACTAAAATCAATTAGTTCCAGTTCCAGTAACCCCTTAAGATATTTTAGTTTTCCGCAATAGGGAACCAGGTACCACAGGTTGGATGTATAAAGTATAGAATCACCCGAAGTTGATTATCTAGTCCGGAAAGGCCTGCCGGAAGAGATCCGTCTTTACAGCTTTTTTAAAGCTATCCAAAGATGTGAGCTGACGGATCTCATCCGGCAGGTCGTTCCAGAGCTTGGGGGCAAATACAGAAAAAGCCCTCTGGGAGGTTGTAGAAAGCCTCGTTTTCCTTGTCTCCAAAAATTTCCTCCCAGAGGACCGGAGAGCGCGGGAAGGATTATACGGGAGGAGGCGGTCTCTGATATAACTTGGACCCAAGCCATTTATTATTTTTGTTTTCATAATATTCAGCATTAAGGCTATCTTAGCAATTTTTTTCTTTGACTTTCTTTAGTAAGTGTTCCAAGTTTTTCTTCTTTTCTGCTAGTAGTATGGTGCCATCTCTGTATCTTAGGCTGTTGATGTTCCTCCCTCCAATCTTCACTCCTCATGCCTTTGAGTCTAAGCCTGCTCTGCATATGATATTTTCTGCATACATGTTGAAAAAATATGGTGATAAAATGCATTGTGTATTGCCATAAAAAAATCAATCTGCATTGTATAACGTATGCCTGTGTATGTCACTAACAGGATGCTACCCATCCTACATTTTTGGGATGCAGCTTCAAGAATCTGTTGTCCATGTTGGCTGAAGGATTCTGGAAGTTGTCATCCCCCATAGTAACATGTGGAGCGTGGTTCACCTGATGGTAAAGAACTACAACTTGGTGGCAGAGGTCTGGGAAGACTCTGTTGCACAAGCTTTTCCTTGTGCCCCCTCCTTTTAGGGCTCCTTTTCTACCTGCCTGCGTACCCAGAGTGTGTGAGCATTGTCTCCTGGGGCTGCCCTGCATTCCAGCAGAGCGATAGCATCACATCCAAAACCCCACAAAGCCCCCGCTGTTTGCATTAATATGCCGAGATCTTATCACCACTAACTGACAACATCTGGGTAGAGGCCCCCAGAAGGGTCTCTGTTCCTTTCCCTTCCTTTTCTCTTTTTCTTCCAGCAAGGAATTTTGGAGCAGCCTCCCTTTTTTTTATGGCTTGCCATCTGAATTAGTTGTGAAGGTAGCAGAAGACAATTCCAGACTGAGCAAAGGAAAAGTGCATGAGCCATGGGTTGCCTGCAAGGAGCAGAGGGACCTTTGTTCTGTTTTCCAGGATGCGTATTTCATCTGTCATACAAAGTGAAGGTAACTTCTTTTATTGCCAGGATAAAGCATTGTAGTGTACTCCAGCTATCATACTTTCCAACTCTCCCAGTTTGGCATGAGCAGCCCTGATTAGTCCTCTGTCGTACCACTTTTTCAGTTGCTTTTAAAATGTCCCAGTTTCTTCCTCCTCCTCCCACTTTTCCCCTAGGCCTAGGTTCTCAGCTTACTTAATAATAATAATATTAATAAAATTTATTTGTACCCCACCCCTCTGTCAACCAATTGGGGTGGCTTACAACAATTAAAATTCATACAATATGATTCATCCTAAAAATACAATCTAAAATCCCCAGAACCTACCCACCCTAAAAAAAGTATTAAATCATGTATCCATTAAAACTTGTGGGGGGGGGGGGGAAGTACAAAACAAGCAGGGCAGCAACGAGGGCCAAAAAAGGAGAGATAACTAAAACAACTCCTGAGGCTGGGGAAATCTAGTCAGGAAAGGCCTGCCGGAAGAGATCCATCTTCACAGCCTTTTTAAAGCTGCTTAAGATTGTAATCTGACGGATCTCGTCCGGCAGGCCATTCCATAGTCTGGGAGCGGTTATTGAAAAGGCCCTCTGGGAGGTTGCAGATAGCCTTGTTTTTATCGGCTGCAACAAATTCCTCCCAAAGGACCAGAGTGCGTGGGGTGGATTGTATGGGAGGAGGCGGTCCCGAAGATAGTTTGGACCCAAGCCATTTAGAGCTTTAAAGGTCACAACCAACACCTTATACTGGGCCCAGAAACTGATGGGCAGCCAGTGAAGAGACTTCAGTACTGGTGTTATGTGGTCGCTTCTAGATGTCCCCGAGACCACTCTGGCTGCCATATTCTGGACTAACTGAAGTTTCCGGACCAAGCACAAGGGTAGCCCCATTTAGAGCGCATTACAGAAATCCAGACAAGAGA
This sequence comes from Phrynosoma blainvillii, assembly GCA_026167975.1. Classification (NCBI taxonomy): domain Eukaryota; kingdom Metazoa; phylum Chordata; class Lepidosauria; order Squamata; family Phrynosomatidae; genus Phrynosoma; species Phrynosoma blainvillii. The sequence goes on from JANUYF010000003.1 coordinate 12,415,185, forward strand.
TTACCAGCACATGCACAACAGTCTCAAGGTCCTTTACTTCCAGGAAAGGGCGCAACTGGCGTATCAGCCAAAGCTGATAACAGGTGCTCCTGACCATCGCATTTACCTGATTAGTCATCAGGAGTGACAAATCCAAGAGCACCCCCAGACTGCGAACACAGTCCTTCACGGAGAGTGTGACCCTGTCCAGGACTGGAGGTTGCAACCCAATTCCCTGTTTCAGGGCCGCTACTGTGAACACCTCCGTTTTGTCTGGATTCAGCTTCAATCTGTTTTTCCTTATCCAGCCCATTACTGCCTTAAGACATTCATTGAGAGGAGAGATGCCATTGGGAGCCACGGCCGACGATCGAGACATGGAGAAATAGATCTGGGTGTCATCAGCATACTGATAACACTCAGCTCCATGTCTCCGGATAATCTCACCCATCGGCTCCATATATATATTAAACAACATTGGGGACAGTATGGCGTCTTGAGGAATGCCACAGTTGAGATCTTTTTTTGCAGGGCAACTGTCCCCAAGCAGCACCATCTGGGATCTGCCCGAGAGAAAGGAACGAATCCATTGTAGCGCAGTGCTCTGATTCCTAATCCACTGACGCGACACAAGAGGATGCTATGATCTATCGTATCAAAAGCCACTGAGAGGTCTAATAGCACCAACAGGGTCACATTACCCCTGTCGATGCCCAGACGAAGGTTGTCGGTCAAAGCAACCATAGCAGTCTCAACTCAAAATCCCATCCTAAAGCCCGTTTGAAATGGATCTAGATAATCGGTTTCATCCAAGACAGCTTGGAGTAGAAGAGCAACTGCCCTCTCAATCACTTTGCTTAAAAAAGGTAACATGGACACCAGCCTATAATTATTCATATCCAGGGGGTCCAGGGAAGGTTTTTTCAGAAGCGGCCTAACTGCCGCTTCCATTAAACAAGATGGAATATGTCCTTCCCCTGCTGCAGAGTTCAAAATGCAAAAGTAGCTTGCACTCAGTAAACTCGGCAGGGACAGAGAAACAAAGGGGTGGAATCTTGCCCTTCCCTGTAGGCTCAGGCAAAAGCAAACAGCCAAAGTCTCTCCTAGCTTGTTTATTCTTCCTCATTAACAACTTTTGTCATCTTCACTCCAGTTTTCAACTATGTAGTTTTCAACTGTCCTGGTTTTCAACTATGAAATGTTGGATAGTATGAAATATTTTGGGGTACATTTCAAAGAAGTCTCAGTCAGCATGATCAATTAATGGTAAAGAATTATGGGAGTCACAGCCCTGATTTTTCAAGATCACCACTTTAACTTTCATAGTTGTTTCATATGGAATTCTGGGGATTAGTAATTTTGTGACAGGCTTTGACTTCTCTGCCAGAGACCTTTCCAGTTTGAATGGAAAGTACTGGAAAGTATTTGAATGGAAAGTACTGGAGAATTATTGAAGAATATCCCAGGATTCCATAGGATACAGCCATGGCAATTAAAGTGGTATCAAACTGCGATACCTGAAGTACAGACACACTCTGGGGTGCATAAAAAGACAATAGGCAGAATGCTGATAGGCAGTGTTAGTGCACAACATTGGTATAGCTAAACTGGCACACAGTAGGCATTAGGGCAGGAGGAGAAAGACTGTGGGTGCAGAGGCCATCAAGGAAGGAAAATATGGAAGAAAGCAACTGCAGGAAACCAATAGATTTCATCTTTCTTCCTTGTACAGCCCTGAAAAAAGAGTAACCACTAGCAATGACTGGATTCCAGCCAATGTTTGATAGTTTGAATGCAGTTGGCTCTCTATATCCACAAATTTTTTTATCCACAGATTCAACCATCCATGGCTTGAAAATATTCCATAAGATATAAATTCCAAAAAGCAAATCTTGAATTTACTATTATATATAAGGCCACCATTTCACTATGCCATTTTATTTAATGGGAATTGAGCATCCACAATGTTTGTGTCCACGGGTGGTCCTGGATCCAAATTTGGTCCTGGAACCAAATTCCAGTTAATACCAAGGGCCCACTATAGTTCTTTATTGGCCATATTGGCTAAAATATTCTAGGAGGGATTGTCAAAAAAGAAAAGAAAAGAAAAGAAAAGAAAAGAAAAGGTAAACGTATTAAACTCCATCTGGATGGCAATTCCCATTCTCAGTCAAGATGTGCTATTGGGGATGATAGATGCTGCAGCCCAGCCTCTCTGGAGGTTGCTGGGTTGGAGGAGGCTGGAGTAGAGGACTCTACTAGCCTATCCCAGGAATGTGCTGATTGTGAGTAGATTCCCAGCTAACCCATTTTCAGTTACTTTTTCTCTCCATTCAGCAGCAGCTCTGTCAATGATCAGAGGAGCTCTGAGATCAATGCAGAAAGAGCCAGCCGAGTGGGGAGCTGATCCAGTTCCCATCCAAATCCCTTCAATGCTTTGGCTGGCAGGAGCCGATAAGAGCTGGGCTGCTAGTGAGACAGCTTTAAATCTGCCTAGATGTTTCCCTCTGCGTCTCTCTTTTCCCATTTCAGTATGCCCAGTAGTTAAGGGTCAAATTTAAATGTGCATACATTAAAAACGAATTAACATATCCAAATGTAGCAGCCAGGACTCAAGAGGATAGTTTTTGACTTTCTTTCTTTGCAGGGCTGCTGTTGGTGGTCTTCTGGTCATTTCTGGCCTCATCAAGGGGAAACAGCTGCCTCCTTCTCTACTGTCAAACCAGATTCAAGAGATGTGTAGGGAGGGATCTCAAAATGGACTGTTGGGAGAGACCACACCAGAGAATGATAAGAGGGCCTAAATCCTTGTAAAAGCTTGGAAAATTTACCTTTTTTGGAGTAGAACTTTCAAAACTATTCATAGTCAGTAGACAACTGGTATTTGTAGTCCAAAAAAGTAAACTTTGACAGCCAGTGTGGTGTAGTGGTTTGAGCGCTGAACTATGACTCTGGAGATCAGGGTTCGAGTCCTAGCTCAGCCATGTAAACCCATTGGGTGACCCTGAGTAAAAGTCACACTCCCTCAGCCTCAGAGGATGGCAAGGGCAAACCCTCTCTGAAGAAACTTGCCAAGTACCCCATCATAGATTCGCCTTAGTGTCATCTTAAGTCAAAAACAGCTTCAAAGTACACAAAAACAACAAAACTCCAGTAAAACTAGTTGCTTATTTATTGGAGATTTTTTAAACAAAGCTTTGCATGGCTGCCTGTCAAGGATGCTTTAGATGTAGATTGTGGAAGCTGGATTAGAAAAGTCTTGGGGTACATATCAACACTACAAGTCTGTCAGGGTTTCATGACATTCATGTAGGGATGTCCGTACGGTAAACTGAATGTATCTTCAGGGAACCTTTAATGGGGCAATCTGTTTTCCTCTCTGGTGTGGTGCAACCCCATTGGTTATGGCTATCATTTGTTCCATCTCTGTGTGTGCATGTTGCATACCCTCCAACAGATCAGAGATGAAAACCAGGGAGATAATCGCACTTGTAAAAAACCCAGCTTACTGTTCCCAAGTTGAATAATAATTCAGGAGGCAGCTGGGTCCTATTGCATGAATATGTATCTACCAGCTGAATACGTCCCGGCTGCATCTGGGGTCCCATGAGTGCTCAGCAAGATGCTTTTCAAAGTGGGGAAGTGGCTTGCTGAGTGCTCCTTGGACCCTGGATGTAGCTGGGCCGTATTCGGCCAGCAGATTCGGTGGCAAAACTTGTATGATAGGACCTGTCTGCCTTCTGAATTAGAATTCAACTTGGGAGAGGTAAGTCGGGTTTTTTTTTACAAGTGCGATAATCTCCCAGGACACTTGTGGCTAAGCAACATCACAGTGTGCTCAAGATGACAAAACTTATTAATAAGGAAGGACACACGAACTAGCAGAAGCTGTACAATTTGCTTTTACCTGAGTGTACTGGGGAGGGTAAGATTCTACCTCTTCTCTCCTCTCCCCGCACTGAGTGCAAACTACTTTTGCACTTTGACCTCATCCTGCAGTAAGTATATGACAAAAGGGGAAAATGGGAAGAGGGGAGAGAAACTGGGACTTTTTAAAAGCAGATGAAAAAGTGAGACAAAAGATGATTAAATGGGACTGTCCCTGCCAGACTGGAATAGTTAGAGGCTATGATGCTGGAACAAGTATAAATTGTATAAGCTGTTCTGCATTGTGACATTGACATATTCCCATGTGTTTTTCTTCATAAAAAAAGAAACCATTTATCATTCTAACTCACTTGCTACTGAGTGTTAAGAGCAGGGCCTATTGGGGCACCTAAGCCTCAATGCTTTTACCCTTAAGACACACAGGTAAAGGGGAAAACATATATTTTATGTATTTATTAGTTCCAGGATCTCCAGTGGATGCCAAGTTTTGTAGATGTTCAAGTCCCATTATATACAATGGCATAGTAAAATGGGTGTCCCTTATATAAAATGGCAAAAATCAAGGTTTGTTTTTTGGGATTATTTAAAAAGAATATTTTAAAGCCGTGGATGGTTGAATCCATAGATGCAGTATCCAGGATATGGAGGGCCAACTGTAGTAACTTTATACAAATATCATCAAATTGGTATGCAACAACTCAAGGTGGTGTATATGGTGTCAGAGATTGGGCTGTTTCTCATTCTCAAGTCCAGCACATTGAACATGAGCTATTGCCCCCTCAGTAAACAATGAAGTGTTTCATTCCTTCTTCAGAGTGATCCTCTGAGGCAGGGGTCGGCAACATACGGCCTGCGCAGACCCCCGCCAACCAGCCCCCGCGGACCCCCGCCGCTGGCGCGCAAAATGCCGGCTGCGTCTCGTTTGCGCATGCACAGTACTCCTGCGTGAATGGCGCCCTGGAGGAGGCCCAGCGTTGCCGAGGGAAGCCTCCTGCTGGGCACCCGTGGCGGCGCTAAGCCATTCGGAGGCCCGTCGCTGCTGAGGGAAGCCTCCTGGGGGGCCCCGCAGCGGTGCTGGGCCTCTCGGAGGGAGCCCTCTTGGGGGGGCCGCCGCCATGTGCATGCACGTGCGGGCCCCCGGCCATTTTGTTTTTCAAAATGCCGCCCCCCCCCCCCCGCTTGTGGGGGGGAATGCATACTCGTGCGCCGGCCCCCAGTGCCATTTCTCCCCCCCCCCCGGCCCGTCAGCAAAAAAGGTTGCTGACCCCTGCTCTGAGGGGAATTTGAAAGGAAATGGGAGGAAATGGGAACAGAAGTTATGGGTGTCCTACTCACAAAGGATCTTTCCAGCACCACTCTCTTTCTTCAGGAGGTCAGGTAAAGACACAGCATCAGAGCCCACAGTCAATGAGAAACCATTTCTATGAAGGTGCAAGGCCTACTGGGATCATCTCAGACCATCAGTCTTGGTCAATAATCCAAAACACTGGATAGGTTCTGGATTGCCTAGTGTGATAAATATAGTCTGGAACATGAGAGAAAGATCATTGAATAAAGTAGGCAATCAAACCCCAGGTTCCATGTTTAAGAGGTATTATTGAGATGAGCAATGAAGATTTATGAGATGATGGTAAAAGCAGATACATAGCATAAAAAAGAGGAAAAGAACAGTTCTCTCTCAAAATGTTCAAAGATATTCTTGCAAGAAGCAGGAATGATGCTTCACAGCAGGGGCATCATTAGGGGGATGCGGACTGCACCAGATGACACTCTAAGGGGGCTGACACCACTGCTCCCCAAACATCTGCCTTTTGGCAGAAATGGGCTCTGTGCTGTTCATCTGTGTCCCTTTAAAATGCTGAAGAGAAGGTGTGAATGGTGTGAAGCTCATTAGGAGGAGAAAGGAGAGGCCCCAGGTTTCCCCCCCCAAAAAATGTTAAATTTAAAATTAAATTTTTTAAAAAATCATTTTTTAAAAAAATATTTTTTAATTCTTTATTTTTTTTAAAAAAAAAACATCGCATCTTACCAAATTTTCACTTTAACTACATGAAACTGCATATACATTCAGGCTCTGCATATGATATTACAATTTAAAGTTGTTTATGTCACAACTTTTTCCATTACGCTCATATTACGCCATATGAGAATGGTGATTTATGAGTAACATTAGTACAAAAAACATTACTAAGGATTCTATATGGTGTTGTATGGGAGGAGATCAAGGGGTGTGTGTGACACCATGAATTACTGTGCTGGATGATACCAACCCTAGTGATGCCACCATTAAGTTTCTTAGAGAGTAGCCACCATGTAACCTACAGAATCAAGAGAGGGAGAAACTAAAGACATGCTGGTTAGATTCCAGAATCAGCTACTTAACTTACAGCTTTATCACATGACAAAAGAAAGCCCAGCTCAGCAAGAGAAGCAGCTTTCTCCTTGCTTCTCAGAATGCTGTCATCTGTTTTCCTTCCCAAGGGAGGGAGTCATAAAAGAGTACCTTTTGCCAAACTGATTTTTCCAGCTCAACAAAAAATATACTTTTATGACCCTTTCCTTTGGGAAGAGAATGGAAGTGCTTCCATAGCATGTGGCAAGGCAAGGAGAGAGCCACTTCTCTTTCACTGTATCTCAGTTTTCTTTTGTCATGGGATAAGGTTCTTCTGGCCTGACTTCCTTAAACCTGAAGGAAGTATCATTCAACTGGGCTTTAATCAGAACGGATTTCCTCTTCCCTATGCAACTGAATCCTAGTAAAGTAGGCTAGAGTGTTGATCAAGTTATGATCATGGATATGGTGTCAAAATTGTGATTAAGGAGAAGTCATGAATACAAAATAGTTACCTAGATTTATTCATCTCTAAATGAGAACCAGCATGGTATAGTGGTTTGTGTTGAAACAGTAAGACTGAAAAGACAAAATAATAATAATAATAATAATAATAATAATAATAACAACAACAATAATAATACACATAAAATTTATCTATTTCTGTTAAAAGATAACAAACAATGTGCATAACAAAGGTATTCAAAACAAATAGGGATAAAAGATACAACATGAACAAGTGCAACAATGGCAAGCAGAAACTACATTGAAGCAGAGTAAAACAAGATACGGTATAGTGCAAAGGAAAAAGGCTTTAAGAGAAAGTGACAAAAGAAAGCTAGCCATATAAAGGCTTAGCAGCTGATTAAGATAATACATAAAGCTGAAGGCCATTTCTATCTCAGCAGCTCACCATTGACCCTATAATGACCAAAGTTCTAGATCAGGGGTCGGCAACCTATGGCCTGCGGGCCGAGTGTGGCCCGCGGAGGCCTTGGGACCGGCCTGTGGCCAGTCCTGCCGCCGTTGCCACCTCTGCTGCTGCTGCCACGTGCACGCTACCACACTGCACGCACGCAGGGGCGCCATTTTGGATGCCAAAATGGTGCCCACACTCTCTCGCGCATGCACATGGCGGCGGGCGCCATTTGGGAAGGCCCAATGGCGCCACGCTGTTGGCCGTTCCAAAATGGCACCCCCCGCACGCGCATGCACACGCACGGGGGCAAGCGCATTTGCACCAGCCCCCCGGCACCATTCCCCCCCCCCCCCGGCAACAAAAAGTTGCTGACCTCTGTTCTAGATCTTGTCTGAATTTCACCAGTTTGAGTGTTGGACTACAGAATTTGAATCCCTGCTTGGCCACAGACCCTAACCCTAATCCTGACCTTGGGCAAGTCACATTCTCTCAGCCTCAAGGGAAGGCAGTGGCAAATCTCCTCTGAACAAATTGTGCCAAGAAAACCCCATTGTAGATTTGCCTTAAAGTTGCCATAAGTTGGAAATGCCTTGAAGGCACACAACAATACAATAATTGTTATGTATTCATGATCACTACTTAGTCAGCTTTGACACTACAGTAGCCCCTCCCAATTCACGGGGGATCCATTCTGGACTCCCCCCGCTAAAATGGTGGCTTGCAAATATTTGAGCCCCATTGAAAATAATGGCGCATGTGCCCATTGCATATGTGTGGCATGGCCATTTTATCCCTACCTGCTTGTCCCTCCTGCAAAGAGCGAGACCGCGGACAAAGGGGAGGGACAACTGTGTTGCCACAATCCTAACTCCTCACCACCACCTGATGGATGGGGAGACAGAGGTTCACTCTACTGGTTTTGGACCACATTTATGTCAGGTGTTTTTTATGGGGTTTTTAGGAGGAGTCAGAACAAGAGAAGTTGCTACCTTTGACTACTATTTCTCCCTTCAATATTTAAGTGTAGACTATATCATCACTGGGGACAGGAGCTTGTCTCCCTTCCCTATCTATCCACTTATGTTTCCCTGTACAGAGATGGCACTATATAAATTTCAAACATCAATAATTGCAACGACCTGCTGCTTTCCTTGATCTCCTCTTCCCTGTGGGCTGCACACTAGGTTTAAATTCTTGAGTCCTGCTTTGTGAATATAATTTCACACATCTCCAATTCCTTTTATTCTGCAGCACCAAGGACCACTCGATTAGATCCCCTGTACAACATCCTTGTCATCATCCACTTTACGGAGCATAGAGGTGACAATCCGGCATATCCCTCCCCCCATAAAAGCATTTCCAAAATGTGCTCTTTAATCTCAAGATAGGGAAGAAGACTTCTTTTTCCTGTCCAGGGAATGGTGGAAAGACACCCCTCTTCCATCCTGATGCAAACAGACAGACAGATACAGAGGGTTCAACTTCTCTCCCTCCCCCAGCTTTCCCACCAGTCCTGGGTTTCCTTTTGGTCCAGGAAGAATCAGAGAGATGCGGGCAAATTGGAGGCAGTTCAGAGCCGAGCAACAAATGATCTAAGGCCTGAGGGAGCAAGTTAATAAGGAAGATTAAAGGAGCTGAATTATTCATAGTCTGGCTGAATGAAACCTCTAAACTGGAGGAAGGGGCTTGATGGAAGGGGGGGCAGGCATGAAGGGTGATTGCCCCCAAGAAGAGGTTTTCATAAGAGGCGGAACTAGCCTTTTGGTGCCTTAGGCAAAATGTGAAAACCCACTCACAGCTGTAGATTCCATTTCAATGGCCAGCCACCTCATCCCTGGTATTTTGTGAATGAACAGATTGTGCTTGTACAGTCGGCCTTCCATATCCACGGGTTCTGCACCCACAGATTTGATTCACAGCTTGAATATCTATATCTATATATCTATATCTATATCTTACAAATCTTGAAGTTTGTTCCTCCCTGAATGTGCAATTTACAAGGTTTGGCAAATTCTTAAAAGAAGGGGGGCAAAGCAACCCTCAAGTGAATTTTTTCCTTAGATGCAAAAGCAAATTCAATAGTTACAACTCTTCCCAGGGCATTCATTGAATATCACACAGGTAGGAAATGATGGGGAGCTTCTCGGGGAGAAAAGAGGTGCAACCATCCTTTAACACCAAAATGGCTGAATAAACAGGGATTCAAAGCAATAAATTTTAACCACTAAGCTTTCCAAGCCCATTGCTGTTTTCTTTCATGTTTATCTGTTTTATACTTCAAGTTCTTTCTGTCAAATTCAAGGAGAGGGTTCAGATTTTTGGGACATTCCCATCCATTTCTTGTCGGGAGTTGAACCTGAAACATTTGCATGCAAAGCCAATTTATAATCAATCAATTAATTCCATCAATAATTGGTCCATTAACAATAAATCAATAATCAACCATATGACTGAGCCCTGGCTCAGGAAGATGGTAACAATGTGATGTGGCAGCAAAAAAAGCTAATATGATTCTAGGCTGCATCAATAGGAGTACAGTGTCTAGATCAGGGGTAGGCAACCTTTTTGAGCCAGGGGCCGGGTTGCTGTCCTTCAGAAAATTGGGGGGCCGAAGCACAAAATAAATAAATAAATAAATAAATATAAAAATTAAAAATTAAAAAATAAAATAAAAATATGCATGCACACTCTCTCAGCCCTAGAAAAGCCATGATGAAACCCCTGTGGAGATTTTGCCAAGAAAACCCTAAGAACAAGTAATAACAACAATAATCAATATCATCATGGCGGGTGGCGGGTGGCGGTGGGGGGGTGGCAGCGGCGGCAGGACCGGCCTAGGGCCGGTCCAAAGGCCTCAGGGGGCCGCATCCGGACCCCGGGCCTTAGGTTGCCTACCCCTGGTCTAGATCGAGGCAAGTAATAGTTCTACTCTATTCTGTTTTGATGAGACCTCACCTGGAATACTGTGTTTATTTCTGGGCACTACAATTGAAGAGGAATGTGGACAAGCTGGATCATGTTCAGAAGAGGGCAATCAAAATGGCGAAAGGTCTGGAAAGCATGCCCTATGAAGAGTGTTTAGGGAGCTTAGTATGTTTAGCCTGGGGAAGAGAAGGTTAAGAGGTGACATGATAATCATGTTTAAATATTTGAAGGGATGCCATATTGAGGATGGAGCAAGCTTGTTTTCTGCTGCTCCAGAGAATAGGACATGGAGCAATGGATTCAAACTACAGGAAAAGAGATTCCACCTAAACATTAAGAAGAACTTTTTGACATTAAGAGCTATTTGACAGCGGAGCATGCTGCCTTGGAGTGTGGTGGCCTCTCTTTCTTTGGAGTTTTTTAAACAGAGGCTGGATGGCTATCTGTCGGGAGGGTTTTGTGTATTCCTGCATGGCAGGGGATTGGACTGGATGGCCCTTGAGGTCTTTTCTGACTCTATGATTCTGTGAATCCCCAGGGGCAGATGAGATGGAATGACTAAAGATGGCAGGTGTTTTCGTGCCTTCAGCTCCTATTGGGTGAGCTGCACACCCCATTCTACTCAATGGAGGGCCATCCTGTTAGAGACTGGAGCATAAGTGCAGCCTATGCGCCCTTAAGTCTCTTTTCAAATGGGGCGCAGAGTGCTATCTCTTGCTATTGTTTTATGTCCCCGAATCTTCCACACCTGTTGGGTTGCCATGCCTTGACTATCCCAGCCCCGAGCTTTCAGGGCCAAAACCTGAGACCTAGGGAGAAACTCCTGTGATGTCAGAAGAGGTGGACCCTGGTGACATTATAAGAAGCAACCCCCCAATGATGTCATAAAGTGTGATACCTTAAGCATCCACCGTAGTTGCATGGAAAGCACTGTTCAAATAAAAAACAATGGCCAGAGTCCTGTGTGGGAGATATATCTCCATAAGTAGACTTTTGCACTGTCAGGAAATAGAATTGAGTAGTTCTGTAAGGTCCATATCCAATAGAGGGCATGGTGGAGGGTGGAGTGTGGTGAAGTCTCCTTCTTTGGAGGTTTTTAATCAGAGGTTGGATGGCCAGCTTTCAGGGGTACTTTGATTGGGTATTCCTGCAGGGCAGGGGGGATCTGACTTGATAACCCTTCAGATCTCTTCCGACTCTATGATTCTATGATCTTCACAATTCAGTAACAGGGTTTCATAGCCCTTCTGCTACATAGTTAAACACATGTAATTACATTACATGGAGAGTGATATAGGATTTAAAATACAGAAATCTTAAGGCAGAAGGCTTTTATAATCCATAGATCACTTAAGAGTGGTTTTTTTTTCAGATGTAGCAGTTATAAATAGAGTGGTTCTCTTACAGGTTTTTGTGGGTTTTTGGGGTGTGTGTGAGGCTGTGTTGCAGAAGAATGTATTCCTGACGTTTCGCCTGCATCTGTGGCTGGCATCTTCAGAGAATGGTGGCATGGAGGTGTGTGGGGTATATATACTGATACCCCACACACTTCCATGCCACCCTTCTTTGAAGATGCCAGCCACAGATGCAGGCGAAACGTCAGGAATACATTCTTCTGGAACACAACCTCTCAGCCCGAAAAACCCACAAAACCCCATGGATGCTGGCCATTAAAGCCTTTGACTTTGCATGGTTCTCTTATGTTTTTTAATGATATTGTGAAGTGTTTTCAATGGGTGGGAGAGTAGAATATAAGTTTATAAAATAAAATAAATAGTGTGGAGGGTGGAACTGGGATATTTCTGGGAGTGATATTGTGAGCCTCTCATCCTAAGTGTAATTCTTATTTTAAAAGCAATGAGAGAAACCTTTAAATGGGATATTTAAACCTTTAAATATCTCAAGTTCCAAAGAGAGGAAAAATAATAATTCCTTCATTTCAGCACCCAGATGAATGGAGAACGTGAAGCTATGCTTGGTCATTAATCCAACCTGATTCTCTCTAATACTATCCCCTCTGCTCATTCTTCTTATTAAACTATTTTCCATCACCAAAGGAGGAGGAAATCTTCTCCCTCCTTCCTACCAAGTGTCACCTTGATAGATCTGGTGGCTGCTGATGTCATGCAAAAATTTGCCCAACATGGATCTTTATATTAGGGCTGAGGAGAAGCAGTGATCTGATCCCTCTCACCCCGAACATCTTAAAATGGACCCTCTAATTTGAGTTGAAACGGTGTCATGAAATGGCCCTTTCTCCACCTTTATTTCTCCAAATCATTTCACCATTTACTTTGGCATTAGTCCCATTGAATAAAATGGAGTTGCTTCTGATTGGATATATGATGGCACTGCTAATAGCTGGTTTCCCTCTTGTTCCCCTAGTCAACATGGGCTGTCTTAAAACTTTGGGTTTGCTTTTGAATAAAATTTTGGGTATGCTTTAGTGGGCTCCCCCTCCCTATATTTGATCTAGTAGTTCACCCTTTCTTCTCTCCTTCCCCAAGTTGAGTTAAAATTAGGGTTACATTGAAGGGCAACTTGTCATTGTAGAGGCTCTCTCCATTATCTGACATGCTTGGGGCCAGAAGTGGTTTGGATTTCAGACATTTTTGGATTTTGGAATATTTGCATAGACATAATGAGATCTTGGAGATGGGACTCAAGTCTAAATATGACAATCATTTATGTTTCATATATACCTTGTACATATAGACTGAGGGTAATTTTATACACAATATTTTAAATTATTTTGAGCATAAAACAAATTTGCATACGCTGAACCACCAGAAAGGAAAGGTGTCATTATCGTAGCCACCTATGTGGACAAATTTAGATTTTGGAATATTTTGGATTTTGAAATCCCATATAAAGAAAACTCAACCTATAAATTTTTTCATAATTCTGCTGCAATCCTTGCTCATTCTTTGAAGGAGTAGGTAACCCTGTTACACCTCTTGGATAAAAGGAGCTGGTGGAGGTACACACCACCCACTCTGAAAAGGCTCCCCTTTGCAAAGAAATTCAGTTTTTAACCACTGTAACAGGGATGGGCATAGTGCATCCCATGGATTGCATGGGGTTCTTGTGCCCTACTTTTGTGTTCCCTGAAGTTCCCACTATTCCCTGCCCCAGATCCCCAACTGTTTTATTTTTTTTTAAAAAACCCAAAACAAACAAACACCCAAACATTTGATGTGATTGGGGGGTAAATCACAGAGAAAGCCTCCCGTGTATGAAAACATGTAAAAATACCCTCACCTCACCCACCCATGCACATCTGATGCCTGTCCTATCCCTTCATAGCTCTGTTTTCATCTGCAGCCCTTCTCAAAATGGTGGCAGGAAGTGACCATTTTGAGGGGGACTGAAGAGGCAAATGGAGGTGTTGTGGAGATGTTGGGCTTGTTGTGTCTGCATGGCTTGTGGACAAGTCCAGGGTGAAAACTGGCCCTTGCCGTATACCCATCCCTGCATTACGAGGAGGTCTTTTTTGCTTGCCATCTGAAGAGCATGGATAAATGGTGTTTTGGTGGAAGGTCAGGCCAGGAGAGGTTACTATGCAAAATAATGCAGTTTGACACCACTTTAACCGTCATGACTCAGTGCTTTGAAATTCTGAGATTTGTAGTTGGTGGGAGACCGGTGTGCTCTGATAAGGAAGGGTAAATATCTTGCAAAACAACAAATCCCAGGATTCCACAGCAGTGTGTCGTGGCAGTGAAAGTGGCGTCAAACTGCTGTATTTCCACAGTGTGGCAGTATATTTACTGATGCAGTATCCTGGCCAATGTGTGTAATGGCAGTAATGGAAGAAAGGCTTTGGAGGTGCATAGAACCAGCAGATTTTTCCGGCTTTCTTCACCATCACAATGCAAGTATTAGCATAATACATCAATGGAATTCCAACCTGTAGTTGCTCTCTAAACCTCTGGGGGTAGAATACATGACAGTTGTACATTTTGGAGGTAAATAAACAAATCTGTGTCAATGTTCTGTCATTTAACATGATCTCTCTCTCTCTTTCTCTCTCTCTTTTAATCTATCTATCTCCTAGAAGAGTTCCCACGAGGAATTAAATTACTGGAAAGGTGAATGAACAAACGAGAATCTGCTTATCACTCTGGGCAAGTGTGGATTTATTTGTTCATCTTTCATCAACCGATTTAGGTACGCGTGGTCCCTACAGTACCTTTGCATTTCCATGTATATTTTTTTAGGGGGAAAAAGTGAATTGTGCAGGAATCCATATTGATGAGAAGATGCTCATTCTTGCCACAGTTATTCTGACATACAACTGCATCAAGTGACCTCAATGCATTTAGAAGATAAGCTAAAAGAGGTATTTTGCAAAACATTTCACTATTCCAGGTTGCTCTGGCTTCTGAGGGAGAGAAGAGCAACCAGGCACAGCTCCATGGTGCCTTGGCCTGAGCAGAGGATGAAATGCCTTACTTCCATGTCCCATCTGCCATCGTTCTGATCTCTTTAGGAGAGAAGAGCATCCAACATGTGCTGGACTTAATCCCCTCCTTGACCGCCATTCCCATTTCCTTATGTGATATGTTTTATTTGATTTGAAAGCCTGAAGGCAGGAAACTATCAAATTATTGATTTGTAAGCTACTCTGGGAGTCTTTTTGGCTGAGGAGCAGGGTATAAATACATGAACAAAAACAAATAAACATTCCTTTCTTCCTTAACATTATATCTTGCTTTTCTACCACTATTTGTGCTTAAAATTGCCAGGAGGGGTGTCAATTTGTTGTCTTAGGAGATTTTCACATGGCCAAAAGTGATGGGAGCATAGTGGGATGCTCCTATTACTATCGTGCAATTGCGCAAAGATTATCAGCGATGTCGGCATAATTCCATCATTGTCCTGCGAATAAAGAGGCACTCTAGTGCCACTTTTCATTCATGGGACTTTCCCTGAATGAAAAATGGCATTAGAATTCTGCTTTATTTGCGAGATAATGACTCGATTACGGCAATGTTGTGTGACGTCATCTGATAATCTTCGCACAATTGTGTGATAGTGATGGGAGCATCCCACTATGCTCCCGTCACTTTTGGCTATGTGAAAATCTCCTTAGGACGTTATCATATGGGGAGTTGCGGGGAGAAAGTGGAAATAAACGGGACGAGTGGAAGACTTTAATTTACGGGATTTGTCCCGTTCCACCTCGTCTGATAACTAAATTCGAATTTAAAAGGGGGTTAATTCAAACAAAAACCTGATCTTTTCAAATCCTCAAAAATCCCGAAAATGAAAAGATCAGGTTTTCGTTCAAATTAACCCCCTTTTAAATTCGAATTTAGTTATCAGATGAGGTGGAACGGGACAAATCCCGTAAATTAAAGACTTCCGCTCGTGCCCGTTTATTTCCACTTTCTCCCCGCGACTCCCCGTGCGATAACGTCCTTAGACTTCTTGGGCAATGGAAGAGATAGTAGCATATTTCACAAGCAAAGTAATTAGTATTCTTAAGCAGAAGGTGAGCAACACCCAGTCCTACACCAGCATCACTACACACAAACAAAGTGTAGCAGAGAAATAAAACACTCTGTTTAGGATCTGTACCATCTTTTGTTCAAACACAGAGGAGAGAGGGGGAGGGAGAGGGAAAGAGAGAAAGAGAGAGAGAGAGAGAACTGCAGACTACAAAATGGAAGATAACTTAACCCCTGTTTGCATGGGTTAGGATATTCTGGGGGCAGCCTGGGGTATTCTAGCCCCAGAGTTGTCCCAACCTCCTCCTATTACCTGTCCTTTCATTCCTATGCCAAAGTGGTTGACTGCATGGACATGCCACTGAGTCACCCAGTGCATTTGCCACTGGTCACTTACTTCTGAGGTCAGAACAAGGTGCTGAGTGATGATAGCATGGGTGGGCACCTACCTCTGACCTAGAGTGAGTGACTGGCAAGAGTGGTGGATGTGCCCAGCGGCTCAGTGGGACACTTGTGCAGACAGCCACCCCAGTATGGGAACGGAGGGCTTTGGATATTCCTAAAAGATCCAGAGTAAGAGGTAAGTTTTAAAAATTCATGTTAAGGGTGTTATACTCCAGTTCTGGTGCTGAACATGCCAGACGTCATCTGTGAAGTTTTAGAGATTATGCATATCTGCCCAGGAGGTTGGCAGTGGACACCTTGCAGTGCTATGGGCCTCGGCAAGTGCCCACTGATCTCAGTTTGCTGAGCCTCATCAAATTATATAAATACCCATGAGTACCACAGCAGCAGTGGCAGCTGTTGGTATGTTGTTTCTGGAAAAACCACTGCAGCAGGTCTCAGCACATGTTTCTGGGGCATGGAAACAGTGATTCCTTCCTACACTTTTGCCAGCTGGGCTTGCTCTTCTAACATACTAGGCATGCATGCCTCCTGCAATAGAGGGGGAATGATCAGTAATGTACATGCCAGTGGAAGTAAGTGTGTGTGTCTGTGTGTGGGGAGTGAGAGGGAAAAGGCAGAGGTGCCGACAGACTGTGACATGCCTGGTGTGCAGGGACACCCTCCGATCCCATCTGCAGCCTCTCTGCTTCCTGCATGGAGGCCCTGGGCCCCGAATGAAAGCAAGGCTAGCAGATGTTTCTAGCTTGTTTCTCCGGTAGAGATTTTTTGTTGTTTTTGTTTTGCCTCTGATAATGAAATTAATTATTAATTGTTCTGAACGGAAAACTGATGCGAATCCCAGAGATGGGTCTTGTTCCAACCGCAGGTTAACAGAAAGGAGGAGATTGAGGAGAGAGTGGGGTGGGAGAGCTACCATGGAGTATAGATCCGGACAAAGGATGCAAAAATGTATTTGGGGTTTAGGAGAATGAAGAGATGGTTGGTGTTTGGAGAAGCAAATTGGGAGTGCTTTTCTTTTTCTTTTTCTAATGTGACTGGAGAGGGGGTTTCATTCTGTTGGAACAGAAGAAGCATGAGAAGAAGCAGGGGAGTGGGGAGAACGCTGTCTCGGTAAACTTGGGGCATCCTGTTGGTGTTTTCGGCACATGGGAGATCTGTTAGGCAGGAGGTTGAACTTGTCTGGCCACTGCACAAATTAATTTCACAGTTGTGTAAACAGAGTTCCACAAGTGTAATGTCTATGCACGTGGTTGTGAATTTTTGGATAGGGTGTAACTATATATCTTTGGCGAGATGGGCAACTGCACCGGCAGCAAGAGCCATTTTACCATGCTGTACCCTCCTGGTAGGCAACACTGGTGTGTTTCAGTGTGGCTGAAGTGATGCAACATCACTTCCAGCTGCCATTTTGGCTGATTGGGGCTGATTTTTTAAATATCTGTTTTGTGTTTTGGGGAGATTCCAAATCCCTCGCTTTGGAAGCTCAGGAGGAGCAAACTGTTGTGCTTTGGGGACAAGTTTGAGCAGTTTGGGGCAAAAAAATAGCTTAAAATCACTCCACTTAAAAACAACAATCTTTATCTGGTTGCTTTGAGGGGCTTCAGGGGGCTACACTTAGGAGTCCCAAGGGCTGCACTTTGCCCACTCCCAATCTATGACTTAATTCACTGGGGTTGCAGAATCAACCATTGTGTATCACCCACTACACAAAGTGACCATAAGCAGGCACATTTTGCCCTTGGTTAGGGCATTATGCCCTTGGTTAACTCATTTACAGTTTGGATGTAGCCACCACTGGTCACTAGGAGACCCATCAGAGAACCAATTCAGACTGTTCACCTCAACACCTACTCTTCAGAAAGGTCTTTGGGAAATCTCCTCTTCCATGCTCCAGGTCATCTTTCCCTGATCTACCAGCCTTAGATGTGTTAGATTTCAGTTCTCATCACCTGGCTAGGGAGTTTTAATCTAACACAGATGGGGGAACATCAAACTGGAGAAGGATGCTTTAGGGCTTCCTTGACAAAGAAATGGCCTTTGGCCCAGGATACACTATACGTCAGACTGCAAGTGTGGCCTCAGGCCATGGAATATTCCTCTGCTGAAAAACCCACCCATATACAAAACTAATATGTCAGGGAGAAGGATAAGTTGGAGTCTTGCTCCCTGAGATGCTGGCTTTCTACATGGTGGGAGGTACAGTATGGTGCTTGGTTTGGGCATCAGGTGGAAACGGTACCTTTGTAGATTATCAAAATCCCCTAGTAGGGAGTTTCTGGAAATAGCAAGCTAAAAAAAGAACCCCTTCAAGCTCTGGATAGGGGGAAATGAAGCAGCTTTCTGTTACAAGTGAGTCTACAGGTTTACTACCTCAAAGTGATGCAGGCTTGGGAGATTATCCCACCGCTGAAATAAGCTGGCTTACCTCTTCCAAACTGAAGCCTAATTTGGGAGGCAGCTGGGTCCTATCACAAGGATGTTGCTGCCAAAGCCGCCGGGTGAGTCCAGCCTGGCTGCAGCCTGGATCCCCATCGCACTTCTGCAGCCTTATTTCAAAATCAGGAGCTTTCCGACATGAAAAAATAGCTGCTGGGGACCCGGGCTGCAGTCGGGCTGGACTCGCCTGGCTGCTTTGGCAGCAAAATCCTTGTGATAGGATCCAGCTGCCTCCCAAATTAGGCTTCAATTTGGAAGAGGTAAACTGGGTTATTTCAGTGGTGGAATAATCTCCTTTGTTTCTGTCTACTACGTTCTTGGGTTGTAAAAACTTTTGGGCAGATGATGTTACCTTCAAGTCCTTCTAGGGGACACCAAAACTGGAAAAGCTATCTAGGAAGTTCCCTTCCTGACTGATCTGATGTGAAGCTGGAAGTTACTTTATTTACAACTACACAAATAGTATTCACAAGTCGTAGGCTTTCATGGCCAGCATCCATAGGTTTTTGTGGGTTTTTCGGGCTACGTGGCCATGTTCTAGAAGAGTTTCTTTCTGACGTTTCACCAACATCTGTGGCT
This sequence comes from Phrynosoma blainvillii, assembly GCA_026167975.1. NCBI lineage: Eukaryota > Metazoa > Chordata > Lepidosauria > Squamata > Phrynosomatidae > Phrynosoma > Phrynosoma blainvillii. The sequence goes on from JANUYF010000003.1 coordinate 12,434,104, forward strand.
GGCATCTTCAGAGTATTCACAAGTTCTTGTTTGTCCAAAGACCATGCTTTGGTGCAAACCTCAAAATTCAGAGACATTCTGGTCACTTCCATTTTTACAGCCCAAATGAGTCAAACCTTCCTTAATGTTGCATCTCGAAACTAACATATGTACCCTGAAAACTGGTCAGAACAGGCAATGCTAGTGGGGTTGCCAGACTGAAAACTGGAGACTGCTCCAGTACCTTTAACAGTTGTGTGGTAGAGGGAATTTCAGCAGCTGTTGTTTGTTACCTAGTTGTGTGACATACAACACCTGCTGAAATTCCCTCTTCTGCACAACCATTAAAGGTACAGAGGCTCTCTCCAGATTTTAGTCTGGCAACCCTAAAGGTCAGCTCTGTGCTGGATTTTGACATAATGGGAAAAGGAGGCTGTATAATTCAGCCAATTTCTCTGTCTCATAAGAGAATCCCAGCCAGCCAAGCTGCCTAGAGAGTTCTCTTGCATCTCTCTCTCTCTCTAGTGAAATATTCATGGCTCTCAATGAAGAGTTAATTTAATTGCGCTGACAAGTGGCTGAATAATTTAGTCCCCCTCTTTGCACACACGTTTTGTAAGACATCATTAGCGCCCTGAACTGTGGGTAGGAGAGGAGCCTAGCGCTCTGGCAGCCGCTGGCTCAGCACATAGGAGCAATGAAGCACCATGAAAGGGAAAGACCTGGCACACAACATCCAATAAAATGTATTGCAGTAGAAAGCCAGACCTGAGGTTCTGCACTGTTTTTCTGTGCGATGCACAGCTGTGGCTTCCACATTAGATCTCAAATCCACCAACATTTCACAGGTGAAAACTGGGACTCATGTGGCCAAGGCTGTGGCAAAATTCATGAGGCACAAGCTAGGAGAGGCTGCAGTAGTTTGCTTTTGCCTGAGCCCACTGGGAAGTGCAAGAGTCCACCCCCTCCTCTCCTCCCTGCTAACTTAAATGAGTGCAATTACTTTTGCAGTTTGGACTCAACCTGCAGCAATTGAAGTAAGCTGAGCACAAAGGGGGAAAGTGAGAGAAGGAGGGAGAAAGTGGGACATTTTAAAAGCAGCAGAGAAAGTGGGATGACAAGAGGATTAATTGGGATTGTCCCTACCAAACTGAGATACGAGGGGGTATCGTAAAGTTTTAATTATCGCCTTATTTATAACCCGCCCCTCTGCCACGCAGAGGGGCGGGTTATAAATAAAAATTATTATTATTATTATTATTATTATTAAAATTTTTTGACAGAAAGTTTGTTTCGATTTGTAGTTGTTAATTTATCTCTACGGAGTTATCATCCAGAATTTACACATTTTCCCCAGTGTTTCTTGACCCTCCAAATACCGTTATTGTAGAAGTTTGCAGATTGCGCCTTAAACCACTCTTCCACTTCATGAATGACGTCATCTGTGTTGTCAAACCGGTGACCCCGCAATGGATTTTTCATTTTTAAGGAAAAGAAAAAGTCACATGGTGATGATGACACTGACAAAATTTCATCATAGAATCATAGAATTATAGAGTTGGAAGAGACCACAAGGGCCATCCAGTCCAACCCCCTGCCATGCAGGAACTCCCATGGTATTAATATACCATAATAACTTCCGGGTGATAATTATTAATTTGTTATACCCCCTCGTACGTCTCCATCATATACTTGTCACTTCTGACCCAACGTGTAACAAAAATAAAGGACACAATGAGCTGATTTTTCTCAACACCATGCACTTAGGGACCAATGATGACACTGACAAAATTTCATCAGTGTACCACAATAACTTCTGGGTGAAAATTATTACTTTATCATGCCCCTTCGAATAGGAGGGGGCGCATATAATAATATTTTCCCAGGCTGCTAGTAGTATTATATGTCAAACTCTTGGACACTGAAGCAATGATGGCTTTGTACATTTATGGTTGCTAGTACTGCTCTCCTGGTTCGTTCAGTTCCGTTCTGCAAAGAGCAAAGGCAGTAAAAACATGCAGTCCCACCTATTCATATATGTGGGATTTGGGCTGCCCCCACCTCTGTCAAAGGTCATAAATAAGATGGCAGAAAATTTTCAATTCAAAACAAGGTGAGCATGGTCTGTCCATCTTGTTTTATAATTCAACTGTTTCCCCAAAAGAGTTCTGGAAGCCCAGTCTGGCCTATAAGCAAGGTGCACACTCCGCACACACCTTCTTTTCAATATGAATATGAAGTGCCACAGTGATAAGGGTGATGCAGTACTTGTTTGGTTCAGAGGGGCAGGGTACACCTTCATGACTAGAAATTGCTTAGTCTTATTCTGTGCAAATACGGGGCTATTCTTCCTGCTAAAATATTCCCTTTCTTATCTCTTGCTTTTCTTTGGCACAGCTTACTGATAGTCCTGTTTGTCACTGCATAGAAGCACCAAGGTTACTGTCCCAGTGTGTTCAGAATTACTAAAGGTGCATCTACACTGTAGAAATAATGCAGTTTGATACCACTTTAATTGCCATGGCCCCATCTTATGGAATCCTGGGATCTGTAGTCTTACAAGGTCTTTAGCAGGGGTAGGCAACCTTTCCCCTTTAAGGGCCGGGGGACTTCAGCTCCTAGAAGCCTCAGCCATGTTGGCCAATAGGCCCATATTGGCGAATAGCTCCTGGGATTCTGGGAGCTGAAGTCCCTCGGCCCTTAAAGGGGAAAGGTTGCCTACCCCTGGTCTTTAGCCTTTTCTGTCAAAGCATGCTGGTGTCTCACCAAACTACAAATCCCAAGATTCTGCAGGATGGGGCCATGGCAATTAAAGGGAGGAACAAACTGTATTATTTCTACAGTGTAGATGTACCCTAAGTGACACCTTTTTTTCTTCTAGTTCCTACAAATGGATTAATCTGAAGCAGGGGTAGGCAACCTTTCCCCTTTAAGAGCCGAGGGACTTCAGCTCCCAGAATCCCAGGAGCTATTGGCCAACATGGGACTATTGGCCAACATGGCTGAGGCTTCTGGGAGCTGAAGTCCTTTGGCCCTTAAAGGGGAAAGGTTGCCTACCCCTGAATTCTGAAGGATCAAGAAGGTGGCCAAAAAGGAGGAAATCTCCCAATCTGGGAGGCAGGAGGAGGAACTTTAAAGAATCCCAAGAACATAGAAACACCCCCATCCCACTCCCACAAGTAACCCAGACTACCCCAAATAACTGCATTTTCCTCTGCAGTCCCTCTCAAAATGGTGACAAGAAGTGATACAATGTTGCTTCCTGTTGCCATTTTGAGGGGGAGCGCAGAGGAAATCAAGGGCATTTAGGCTTGCTCTGGGGTGGTGCAACCTTCAGGGGGACTGGGGGGAAAATTGGGAAATGTACTTGCTATTGCTACTGACAGTTGCTCACCCTTGCTCTTGAAAAAGCCAATTGTCTTCTTCAACAGCTCGGTGCTTCAGCCATCCTTTTATTTCTTCTGCTAGTTCCAAAAGAAACTCATAATACTGTATATTATACTACTTACATCATTTTGTTGTTGTTAACTGCCGATCCCGTGAATGGGAGACCTCCAAGTCACTCTGTCTTCCACAGCAATGCTCAGGTCTTGCAGACTCTATTTCAAGGGAACTGATAGTACCACTCTATCCTGCTTTGGTTGGGCCTCACCTGAAATCCTGTGTCCAGTTCTGGGCCCCACAATTCAAGAAGGATGTTGACAAGTTGAAGCGTGTCCAGAGGACAGCAAACAAAATGGTGAAGGGTCTGGAAACCATGCCTTATGAGGAGAGAGTTTTACTGCATACACTCATGTATAAGTCTAGAAATTTTAGTCAAAAAATTGACCCAAAAATGCTGGGTCAACTTATCCATGGGTCAATGTACTGGTAAGTACTGTATTTTAACTCTTCCTCTTTTCCGAGTAAAGTGGCAAAAGATAAGAGCTTAATCCATCCCTAGAACATCTAAAAGCACCAACCCCATCTACTCTTTCTGCCATGGTGTCGCTTCTGGCCCTTTTGAATGCTTGGATGGGAAAATGGCAGCAGTGACAGCTCTTTGGTGGTTTCCCTCAAAGGAGTGCAGAGAGGATTTGGACTTATAATAAGATATTTCTGTATGAAGATAGTAAACTTCATCCTTTACATCTTTTGTTGCATGTCCCTAAGTTTTAAACTCGACTTATCCACAGGTCATGTCAAAATCCATAATTTTGTTCCCAAAACTCATCCTCAACTTATACAAGAGGTCGACTTATAGTCGAGTATATATGGTAGCGAGCTGGGTATGTTCAACCTGGAGAAGAGAAGGTAAAGAGGGAATATGATAGCCCTGTTTAAATATTTGAGGAGATGGAGCAAGCTTGATTTTTGCTGTTGTACTGAATAGGACCTGGGACAATGGATTCAAGCTACAGAAAAGGATTCCACTTCAACATTAGGAAGAACTTCCTGACAGTAAAAGCTGTTTGAAAGTGGAATCCTCTCCCTCGGAGAATGGTGGAGTCTCCTTCTTTGGAGGTCTTTAAACAGAGGTTGGATGGCCATCTGTTGGGGATGTTTTGATTGTGAGTTCCTGCATGGCATGGGGTTGGACTGAATGGCATTGGGGTCTCTTCCAACTGTATGATTCTATGATTCCATGAGACTCAGAGTCATGACTCCCTTGACTGAGTCTATCCATCTGTAATGTGCTCTTCCTCTTTTACTACTGGCAGCCACTTTACCAATTTTAATGTCTTTTTTTATTAGTCAAGTTGTTTCATTATATGGCCAAAGTACGATAGCCTCAATCTCAAAAGGTCATTTTTTTGAAGAGGGATCAAGAGTCTTAGTGGACCACAGACTGAACCTGAGTCAGCAGTGTGATGCGACAGCTAAGAAAGCCAATGCATAGAATCATAGAATTGGAAGAGACCATAGGCTGCATCAATAGAAGTATAGTGTCTAGATCAAGGGAACTAATAGTGCCACTCTATTCTGCTTTGGTCAGCCCTCACCTGGAATACTGTGTCCAGTTCTGGGCACCACAATTCAGAAAGGATGTTGACATTCTGGAGCATGTCCAGAGGAGAGCAACCAAAATGGTGAAAAGTCTGGAAACCATGCTTAGGGAACTGGGTATGTTTATTTCTACATGGCATGGTGTTGGACTCAATGGCCCTTGGGGTCTCTTTGAACTCTATGATTCTATCATTTTGGCTTCTAGGGAGCGTTCAGGCTCAATTTGCTCTAGGTCCCATTTATTTGTCTTTTTAGCAGTCCATAGTATTTGCAGAACTCTTCCCCAGCACTGTATTTCAGATGAGTTGATTTTCTTCCTATCAGCTTTCTTTACTATCCAACTTTCACAACCATTCATGGATAAAAGGAAATACTAGCATGGATGATCCTGACTTTAATATTCAATGATATAATACTTTGCCAGTTTCAAATGCATTGAAACACTGTTATGCTCCAAGTATATTGTTCTGCTGATTCCACTGAAGTTTCTCCTTAGCTTTTCATCATTCATCCTTTACAGAACTGCTTCAGAACCTTCCTATAGAACTTGAGCAGAACATGCGACAAAATACTTAGGCCCTTATCACATGGGGTCTGAAGCAGAGCTAATCCGAAGGGCATCCACAGCTAATACATATTATTCCCCCGTGTTTATACACGACGCTGCCCCAGAACACGGAGCTAATCCGTATTGTTCCCCCGTGTTTACACACGACGCTGCCCCAGAACTCGGCAGAATACGGAGCTAATCCGTAAGGAGTAGGGAGATTTTGACATTCGGTTTGTAGAGGATGTACCTAGGGAGCCTTCGCATTCATTGCGAATTGGTGGGCAGGGCGAAAATCCCAGCGAGGGGAAGGGATTGCCTTGGCAAAAGGCAAACCGGATTGGAAAGAAGAGGAAGAGGGAAGAGGGAAGAGGGAAGAGGGAGGCGATCTCTCTCTCTCCATGGGCTGCCTTCCCTTCTCCAGTCCTCCAGCCCTCCTCCTCCTCCCCGGTTCCCATGGCTGCCTTTCCTCCCGGCTTTTTGTGACGGGAGAGAAGGGAGCCTTGGTATTAATTGCGAAATGGCCAAAAGGGTGATATTCCCTTCGTTTCGCTATGGAACCGAATTTATTCCTACTTCGGTTTTTCTTCGCTTTTTCTTTGCTTCGTGGCCAGCAAATGCCCACCTCCTTAACAGCAATGTCCCTGTACAGGGTTCAATACAACCAGCCAGACTACTTACCATCTGAATGCCTCACTAGATAGAGGCATCCATTTCAGTCAGTAAGGTAACTTTCATAAGAAGGAATGAACTGCTAAATCAAAGCAGATCTCCTTGTAAAATTTCAGCTTCACTTCATAGCTGGATGCTACATATTCACTCTTTTGATGTATTGCCAAATTTGCCAGAGTGCAAAAAAACGTATGGAGGGGAAAAGGAAACCATCTTGAAAAACCATTTTTGTAAGAGATTATGAAGCAGGTGAGTGTGTGCAAAATCAAATGGAGAAAGATATTAAAAAGAAGGCTTGCTAGCAGGGATAGTGAAAAATGTAATCCACCGAAGTTTCTTTTATGGATTTTTCCCAATCCACATTTTCTGACTTAGACCAAACATGGAAATGGAGAGATCAAAGTAGTTGCAAACTACTTGAATGAATAGGAATAGGAAGGAAGGAAGGAAGGAAGGAAGGAAGGAAATTCAGTAACATACAAAATTCATTTTTAAAACACAGAAGCACTCTTTAGTTCCTAACACACTAATACACTTTTTTGTTGTTAACTGCCCTGGAGTGGATCTCGACTCATGGCAACCCTATGGATGAGACATCTTCAAGACCCTCTGTCCTCCACTGCTCTGCTTAATTCCTGCAACCCCTTCATACCTGTGATCTCCTTAATAGAGTCCATCCATCTGGCACATGGCCTTCCTCTCTGCCTATTTCCCTCCACTTTTCCTAACATTATTGTATTTTCCAAAGAGTCCTTTCTTCTCATGATGTGTCCGAAGTACAACAGCCTCAGTTTGGTCATCTTGGGTTCCAGGGAGGTTGATCTCTCTAGGGTCCTTTTGGCTATCCATGGGATCCTCAGCACTCTTCTCCAGCACCACATTATCTCAAACGAATTGATTTTCTTCCTATCATCTTCCTTAGCTTTAGTTAACTTTCTTAACTTTAGTGGACATATATCCATTTGTGGCTAAATGCAAAATAAATTCAATATTGGGGGGGGAAAAGCTAACAAAATCTGCATGAAATGGGCTTAGAAGTGGGGAAAGGAGGAAACAATCTTGACAAATATGCCCTTCTCTAATCTCAGGTAGTATAGCTGTGGGAACTAGTGCCAGTTGGCATTGAGAGTATACAACTGCACAAACTGATGGTATGGTTTAAAAGGTGCTTTAATGCCATCTTTTAGTGGCCAAGGTTGCATCCAACAGAAACCTGGGATTTGTAGTTTGATGGAATGATAGAGCTCTCTGTCTTGTGGTGGTGGTAGTAGTAGTAGCGTGCCTTCAAGTCATTTTCTGTCAATGGTGACCCTAAAGCAAAACTGTCATGGGCTTTTCTCAGAAAGATTTGTTTAGAGGTGGTTTGCTGTTACCTTCCTTTAAGGTTGAGAAAGTGTGACTTGCCCAAGGTCAACCAGTGGGTTTCCATGGTTGAGTGGTGATTTGGACCCTGGTTTCCGAGGGTCCTAGTCCAATATTCAAACCACTACACTCTGCTGGTTCAGCTTGCTGGAAGAAAATTCTAAACATCTAAAGAAACTACAAATCCCGGGATTCTATAGGGTACAGCCATGGGATCAAACTGCTAATAATTGTCTAATGTGAAAGAGACCTCAGTTGGACCCAGAGCTCAGAAATGTGAAGTTTTAAGATTCCAAAGGGCCAGAATGCCTCAGCCAGCGTGGACGATTTGGGGAGTTTTAACTCCCAAAAGTCATGTTTCTAAGTTTTGTGTCTGAATCTCTGTGGAGATCAGCAAAGACTCAGACATATGTGGCATCTGGGTGTGTGCCCAGATGTTTCCCAGAAGGAGGGCAGGCTGCAAACTCATACTGGCCTTGATCAAAAGATGGCCCATATTTGAAGTTTGAGAGGAAATGGCTTATCATGGCGACATGCTGTCCTTATCTAGCCAAAGTGGAACAGCCAGATTTTCGCTGCATTTACAGAATGGCCCATGTTTGACAGGATGGCCAGGCAACCTCAATGAGTCACTATGAGCGATATGGTCTCTGTGGCCTATTCCTCCTGACCTATAGACCGGAAACAGCAATCCCTGTAGCTGCTGAGCTCAGAGAGCCCTGTCATCATCCAGGCCCATGGTAGCATTATTATGATCTGGTTCGGATGCTAGGAAATTGGAGAGGCCAGAGGCTGGGTGGACAGACAAGCATCTGAAGCTGCGGCTCCAAAGCAGGGTGGTGTTTCCGCCTGCATCTGCCAAAGCCTTATTTCACTTCCATGGATATTTATCTTTTTTCACCCCAGCAAGGAATTTCCTTGCCCAGAGACATTCCTACCCTTCCTGGTCCTGACTTTTCACATTCCCCAGGCTTCTCTTTCTCCATTTTCCTCTCCAGACAAGCAACAAAGTGAGAAAACATTTGCTTAAAAGGAACCGTCTCTAAATTTGGTGATTGGTTTGCCCAAACCATTTCATCTCCTCAATCTGATCTTCCTACCCTTCACCGATGAAAGCTTGGACCCAAGTGGCCAAGTAACTTTGGAGATGGCAAAAGGTATGAATGAGGAAGAATGCACAAGTTAGGAGGACATGGCAGCAGATTACTTTTGCCCAAGCCTACTGGGAAGGGCAAGATTCTGCCTCTCCTCCTGCTGAATTAGTTGAGTGAGCACTTTTGCCCTCAGTTTGCAGCAACTGAAGTAAGCTGAGGATAAAAGAGGAAAGTGAGGGGAGGATAGAGAAACTGGGACATTTGAAAAGCAGCTGAAAAAGTGGGAGGTTAGAGGATTAATTGGGACTCTCCCTGCCAAACTGGGATAGTTGGAGAGTGTGGAGCTTGTAAAGCAACAACAACAACACTTTCTCCTGGCTTGCCCTATAGCTTTTCCTCCTCCAAAAACATCTCCCCCCCCCCTTTTTGGTTTGTTTTGGTTGTTTTTGTTGTTGCCATTGTTGTTGTTTTGAGGGGGGAGGGAAGCTATTCTTAATAAAATAGAGTTTGGAAATTGTACTTTTTAAAATGGCAGCTCCCAGAATCCTGCAGCCAGCATAGCCACATTATTGGATTCCTATTCCCCAAAAGTAACTTTCGCAAACTCCAAGGAGAACATCCAGCCTGCTGAATATTACGTCACTTTTGGAATGGTCCTAATAAGGTATTATATTGCCAATGTTTTGATTTTTGGAAAAATATTATTCTAGTGAACCAGACACACAGCTGCAAACATTTTATAAACAGACCAGTCAAATTTGAGGCTTTCTTTGTCTAGCTGTTTTCATTGCAAAATCATGAATGATCTCCCCAAAGTCCATTTCTCTTGGAAGGAAATAGGTAAAATATACCCCAGTGTAAGCTTTCTGCCTGCAAAGCATAGCTCAGTTCCATGCGAAAGCTTTCCTGCACAGCTCAGTTCTAGAAAGGGTCTCTAAATTTAGAAAGCCTCTTATCTCCCATCAGTGATAGGAGATAAGAGCACAAGACACTCATGGGCCAGAAGGAACTGCTTAGGGGCCATGTATTTCAGAGGATAGAAAGTCATCCATGCCTGCTTTCTGTGGCTGCATCCACACTGCAGAAATAATCCAGTTTGACACCACTTTAACTGCCATGGCTCAATGCTATGGAAATTTGGGAATTGTAGTTGGTTGAGGCACCAGAAGTCTGTGACAGAGAAGGCTAAATGTCTCAGAAAACTGCAATTCCCAGAATCCCATAGCATTGGGCCATGGCAGTTGAAGTGGTGTCAAACTGGATTATTTCTGCAGTGCGGATACAGCCACAGTCAACATAGCTCCTGTTTCTGTCCCAACCAATCGAGGCAACCCTAGGACATAGGAACAGTGTTGAGCGGGTTTCGTTGGTTGCCTGAAGGCATGTACAGAACCCCTCAAGGGCATCCCTGCAGCGGTTGTTAGTACCAGCACTTTCTGCTCAAGGCTATTAAAGGACACCGAAAAGGTCTAACAGGATCAATAGGTTGCAATTTCCCTATTGATCTTTGGCTGGCGTCTGCAAGTACAATGGGGCTGGCAAGGGTCCAGGGAACTGACAGCGTCCAGGTGCACCTGACGTTACAGAGCACCTGGCTGTCCTTTCTCTTTTTCCACCGTAACCTTTCCTCTACACTGCTATCGCTTCCCCATCTTCCTCTTTGGTGTTTCATATTTGATAACTTGCTTTCTTCTTAATCCCAACATCTCCGGCAGCATCCCTCTTGTCGATCGAATCTTTCTGCCTGGTTTCCCATTATTCATGGCACACACTGTGCAAGTGGCTACACTGATCTTTTTATTTTTTAAAAAATTTAAAGCATTCTGTCAATCACACAACACCACTGTTTTATTTGTGATGTGTAGCTTTTGCAATGGCTTTTTTTTATTTAAAAAAAATTCCCTGTGTTTCCAGCTTCTTCTGTACTGAAACTAACACCTCTCTCTTTCTCTTTCTTTCTCTTGGCATACCTCAGATAACAAAACCTCTGACTCCAAAGATATAGCTATGGACCTTATCACACGCGAGCCACAAAGCGATAAGAATGCAATAAAAGAATAAATCCTGAACTAAACTGATAGAAACCCTACAATACGCAAATGGCTATCACACGCACTTACCTTCATCGCGCTTTTAAGGAAAGCACTCCCGGGAACCGTATTTGCCGTTCACACACAAGTGAGAAAATCCCGCACATGTGCTAGAAATGCTCTTCTAGCACATGCACAATACAGCCGCGGTTGTCACTTGCCGCAGCTGTCCCCCCTTCCCAAGCCAGCTCTCTAAGGAGGACCTCCTCGGAGCGAGGCCCCGCGCAGGGTCCGCGCTCCAAAGAGGTCCTCCTCGGAAAGCCGGCTCTCTGAGGAAGACCTCCTCGGAGCGCAGACCCTGCGTGGGGCTGGCGCTCCAAGGAGGACGTCCTCAGAGAGGCGGCTCTCTGGGGAGGACCTCCTCGGAGCGCAGGTGGGGAAATGCTCCGCAATACGTATTGGGGAAATGCTCCCCAATACGTATTGTCTTTTCATATTTCTGGCAAAAGTGAAATGATTCCCGTCGCGCACTTGCAATTCCCCAAAAAAACAAAATTCAAAAGATCTCGGTTCTTTCTGCATTCTGTCGGGGTTCTGTCGGGGTTCTGTGCGACGTTGTGTGGACACACGGAAAAATAATACGTATTAGGTCAGGAATTCATTTGGATTCTGTCTGCATTGAGCCCCGTGTGATAAGGTCCTATGTTAGCCTGTAAAATCAGTATGTAAAGAGATCTTGTTGCACCTTTGAGACTCTTTGGTCTTGCTCCCACTATGATTTAAAGCAAATTGCTAATTAGGTTGTATGACCGTCGTTCCCACTTGAAACTGGTTCCGATCTTACTGTGCTCGGTTTCAATCGCAATGAAGCGAGGCACTAGTTTTTTGGCGGTTCTTTTGAAAAGAATCGATTCTGAAGCGTGTTCAACAAGCGGGCATGACGGATCTGAATCGCATCATTCTGGAGGGGAAGGACTAATGGCAGAGGGGTGTTTACCATCCCTCCTCAGTTTTTGGGAAATCAACCATTTTTCTCCCCTCTCAGCGTTGCCTTTGTGCTTGTGGTGTGACCTATGGGTACATTATATATATATATATATATATATATAGAGAGAGAGAGAGAGAGAGAGAGAGAGAGAGAGAGACAATATGTGATCCATTGTATTTGCAACTACTTGCAATTATGGACAGACTGCAGTTCAGCGAGGCAATCAGTTGCAAAACCAATGGATCGCATATCCTGCCAACTATATATAAACTATATATATAGTTGCCAAACCTGGCTGCACAAAGGGGAAATGGTGTGCGTGAGCAGCCTGGGTTGTTGAGGGGCAGAGGAAGGCTCAGTTGCTAAAGTCTCCCCACTTGGCACCTGGAACGGCCCCATCCTCACCTTGTTGCCATCTGTGGCACCGATGACACACAGATGATTGACATGCATTTGGAAGTGGCGCAAACTAGTGGGAATGACAATTGTGCCAAAAATGAAGCGATCACAAGGGAATAATGAAAAGACCCACTTTCATAGTGGGAACAACAGACCTTTTGGAATCGATTCACCAACACGGAGCAAAGGCGAATCGTAAACCGGTTTAAATGTAAGTGGGCCCTTTCTTTCAGACTCAAAAGTGCTACAAAGGTCCAAAACACATTGCAGAAATAAACTAATTTGAGACCACTTGAACTACCCTGACTCAGTGCTACGGAATCCTGGGAATTGTAATTTATTGTGGCAGCAAAGCTCTCTGACCGAGAAGGCTAAATGTCACACAAAACTACAGTTCCCAGAATTCCCTAGGATTGAGCCAGGGCAGTTCAAGCGGTCTCAAACTGGATTATTTCTGCAGTGTGTTTTGAACCAAGATTTCTTTACAGAAAAACCTTTGACTGAAGCTTTTTTTTTGCAGAGGCTTTTTTCACCAGCTTGGCCTTTACTTTTCTTCCTTTCCCACTGGTGAGCTGGAAGTTTTTAAATAGCCGTGGCACTGGGAGAGTGTGGAAGGAAAGCTGGAGAAGCACAGAGTTTTTATATTGGGTTGCAGCAGCTTATTTGAAATAAACAATGCAATAAAATGTGAGTTGGGAAATAATAGGAGTCTTCTCCAGCCAATCATACTGCAGCTGTGTGGGCCTGCCTACAGCATGCAAGGTAAACAGCAGCCTCCTTCACAATCCCTTAAGGAGCACAGCAGAGAGAAAAGATGAAAGCAGATTAGCCTTCCTCACCAATTACCTCCAGTATAAAGAAGCATAGATCTATATGCTTGGCCACTAAAATGGAAACCCTGACAAGTGGTGGCTGGGGAAAGAAAAAGTCATCCCCTGGATGCATTCTGGAAAAAGTTTTTAAGTGGTTTGTAGAAGGGCTGCAGTGTTTTTTGTTACATATGCAAGGCTTACCTCCGTGGTTGTTTCATTTCACAGTTGCATGTTGTTCGTTCTCAATAAAAGATTTGCTGCGACATGCTGAACTGTTCTTCTTTCTCCAGGTATAGGACTGTATCCCTCTTCCTGCCATGTTAGTCCTGCCTTTGGTACCAAATTTTCTGTTAAAGAAGGAACACTGTATATACCCTTACCGGTGGCATCACTAGGGTTGGCATCATCCGGTGTGGTAAGTCATGCCGTCACTCCCTCCATTGACCCTCTCCCATACCACACCATACAGAATCCATTGTAAAAAGAAAAATTGTACTAATGTCATTCATAAATCGTAATTCCCACATATCACTGAATGTAATGGTGGAAATACCTTTGAATTACTACCTTTGAATTACTGTATCATACGCACAGCCTAAATGTATACTTGGCCCTCCCTATGCACAGATTCAACTATCCACGGCCTAAAAATATTCAAAAATAATATAAATCCCAAAAGCAAACCTTGATTTTGGCATTTTATATAAGGGACACCATTTCACTATGCCATTGTATTTAATGGGACTGGATCATCCACAGATTTTGGTATCCACAGGGGGTGGGGGGTGGGGGTGGGCGACTGGAACCAAACCCCAGTGAATACCAAGGACCCACTGTATTTACATTTACATATAGTTTCATGTGATTTAAGTGAAATTTTTCGTAAGATGTGATTTTTTTAGAAGAAAATTTAAAAAGCGTAAAATTAAAAGAAAAACAAGTTGAAGCCTCTCCTTTCTTCGCCCACTGAGCCTCACCCCTCTCACAGCTTCTCTTTTGCTGAGTTCCAGTGTTTTAAAGGAATGTGTGTAAATTCTGCCAAAATTCTGCCAAAAAACAAACATTTGGGGGGCAGTGGTGTCACCCCTAACTTAGGATGTCACCTGGTGTGGTCCAGAGTCCCTGCACACTCCTAGTAATGTTCTTGACCCTATCTATCTGTCTATCTATCTATCTATGAAGATTTTCACATTAAGTTACAATGCAGCTTACCTGAGCTGGCTTAAAATTAGAAGCGGACAGCATCCTGATATTATCAGATGCATTTAGCCATCGAAAACACCACCCGGGTGCAGCCCAGCTCTATCGCTGCTCAGAGGGGTGCTCCAGCAGCCATTTGTTCAAGTCAGAAAACTCCCGGCTTTGAAAAGAGGTGCGAGGAGCACCCCTTCAAGTGGCAATGGTGCCAGGCTGCACCCGGGTGGCGATTTCGTTGGCTAAATGTATCTGATAATATCAGGATGCTGTCCGCTTCTAATTTTAAGCCAGCTCAGGTAATGTGATATTCTCATATCTATCATCTTCCTGCCTGTAGACAGCTTCCTTTTGACCCATGTGGAAAGGACAGGACATGGTTCTGGGGTGACAATTGATGCCCAACAGGGACTAGAATCATCACTAGGCATTCGTAAGCCCTGGTATACCGAGGAGCTTAGGAGGATGAAGCGAGCTGGACAACGACTAGAGTGTGAATGGCGGAAGACTCGTCTCTCATCTGACAGAACTCGCCTTAGGAAACACCTTGATTCCTATAGGGAGGCTTTGTGTGCAGCGCGGAAATCTTTCTGTTCTGCACGCATTGCATCTGCAGAGTCTCGCCCAGCAGAGCTGTTTAGGGTAGTGGGGGAGTTGACGAAGGTTCCTCCTGCGCCAAATCCCCTACTTAACCCAACGACAGCCTGCTGTGAGGCTTTTAATATTCACTTTGCAGATAAAATCTCTCGGATAAGAGCCGACTTAGACTCCATTGTTTTGGCAGAATCCGTAGATGAGGTATCCAGGAACTCCGTTGATGGCACTTTATTGGATCAATTACAATCTGTGAGTACCGATGACGTGGACAAGCTGCTTGGAAGTGTGAGAAAGACGACTTGCCCCCTCGATCCTTGTCCATCATGGCTGGTCGTCCGGGGGGGGACGCGTTGAGGGTGTTCCTTCGGGACACAATCAACGCGTCATTCATGGAAGGCAAGGTACCATCTTGTTTAAAGGAGGCGGTGGTTAAGCCACTCCTGAAAAAGCCTTCCCTGGATCCCCTGGATAGAAACAACTACAGACCAGTCTCCTTGCTCCCCTTTTTGAGCAAGGTGATCGAGAGGGCGGTCGCTTCCCAACTCCAAGCAGTCTTGGATGAAACCGATTATCTTGACCCATTTCAAACTGGCTTCAGGACAGGATATGGAGTGGAGACTGCCATGGTTGCTCTGACCGATGACCTCCGCCTGAGTATCGACAGGGGTAGTGTGACCTTGTTGGTGCTCTTGGATCTCTCAGCGGCCTTTGACACCATAGATCATGCCATCCTCTTAGATCGCCTGAGGGAGTTAGGAATTGGAGGTACTGCTCTGCAGTGGTTCCGTTCCTTCCTCTCGGGCAGATCTCAGAGGGTGAGGCTCGGGGACAGTTGCTCATCCAAAATTGAGCTTAATTGTGGCGTCCCTCAGGGCGCCATCCTGTCCCCGATGCTATTCAATATTTACATGAAGCCGCAGGGTGAGATCATTCGGAGGCATGGAGCTCGGTGTCTTCAGTACGCTGATGACACCCAGATTTACCTCTCCATGACCAGATCATCGACTCGGACTTCAGATGGCGTCTCTCCTCTTGATGACTGTCTTAGAGCGGTAATGGGTTGGATGAGGAAAAACATATTGAAGTTGAATCCAGACAAAACGGAGGTACTTGCAGTCACAGGCCCGAAACCAGATTTGGGAATACAGTCTCCAGTCCTGGATGGAGTCACACTCTCCTCTAAGGACTGTGTTCGCAGTCTGGGGGTGCTTCTAGATTCATCGCTTCACATGACTAGTCAGGTGAATGCAGTGGTCAGGGGCGCCTGTTATCAGCTTCGGCTGATACGCCAACTGCGCCCTTATCTGGACAGAAGGGACCTGGAAGCTGTGGTACACGCCCTGGTAACCTCACGTCTGGATTTCTGCAATGCACTCTACATGGGGCTACCCTTGTGCCTAACCCAGAAACTTCAACTGGTACAGAATATGGCAGCCAGGTTAATTACGGGAACATCAAGGAGGGAGCACATAACACCAGTGCTTAAATCCCTCCACTGGCTGCCAATTAGTTTCCGGGCGCAGTACAAGGTGTTGGTTTTGACCTTTAAAGCCCTACATGGCCTGGGTCCATCTTATCTTAGGGACCGCCTCTCCCCATATGATCCCCCCCGCGCCCTGCGGTCCTCTGGGAGGAATCTGTTACAGCCAATAAAAACTAGGCTGTCCCAGACCTCCCAGAGGGCCTTCTCTGCAACCGCTCCCAGACTCTGGAATGGCCTGCCGGATGAGATCCATCTTACTACCACTCTTGCTGCTTTCAAGAAAGCAGTAAAGACGGATCTCTTTCGGCAGGCCTTCCCGGAATAACTGTTGGCCCATAAAGGGGCCCCCATTTGTCTGACTCCTCTGTTAAAAATTTTGTTTTTAATTTATTAATTTAATTAATATTGTATTTTAATTATTCTTGGTTTAATTTCTATTTTAAGGGGATGGGGTGGGGGGAGGAAGGGATTATGGGGAGAGGGAATGTTTTAATGTTGTTTTGTTTTAAATGCTGCTGTCCCCCGCCCCGATTGCTTAGCAGAGGGGCGGGCTACAAATAAAAATTTATTATTATTATTATTATTATTATTATTATTATTGATTTCCCTGTCACCTTCTTGATCCAGCCCATCTGACTTGGCAAACAGATGGGGCTATTGGAGTTCCCAGCTTCCCAGCCCCATAGAAAGCAGGAAGCGGCCTCTATGCAGCTCTGCTCGGCCCCTGGGGCCAAAGAGCAGGAAACAAGCATTTTGTCGGCAGTGCTGTGTCTGGGCTTTGGCGCTCATTGTGAAGAATTGTGTCATCTGTGTTTTTTGGCACACTATTGTGTATGTGTGTAAGTGAGCTTGCAGTGCAGGCAAGGAGGTGATTTATAGCGGTGTCATTCGGCCAGTGATCTCTGGGGCTTCATCTGTGCAAAGCAGGGAAGAGCAGGCGAGTCCAACATCAGGCCAGTGCTTAAATTAAAGGGAGTGATCTCGGAAGGTGTTTGATGAAGTCCACAAGCTTCATCTCCCGATTCCATACAATTTTCACTGTACTACACCCTCCCCAATAACCTGCAATAACATAACCACAGCAACACAAAAGATAAAGGGGAGGCTAGTCTTCTTGGCTCCCCTGTGATTTTAGCACTACACCATCCTTAGGCTGAAGGCTATATAAATTCCAATGTTCCCTGCTCAATTCTCCTGTGTGTCCAGATATAGTGCTGTAAGCAGCAATCAGCACTCTGATCATCTCATCTTTATTTATTTTATTTTACTTGAAAAAGAGGAAGGAAGGAAGGAAGGAAGGAAGGAAGGAAGGAAGGTTGATTCTAGTCCTCAAGATAATGAAGATAGGCTTGGAAACAAGGACGCCATGCCTTGCAAAATCA
This sequence comes from Phrynosoma blainvillii, assembly GCA_026167975.1. Lineage (NCBI taxonomy): Eukaryota > Metazoa > Chordata > Lepidosauria > Squamata > Phrynosomatidae > Phrynosoma > Phrynosoma blainvillii. The sequence goes on from JANUYF010000003.1 coordinate 12,451,629, forward strand.
GCAACAGCAAAGGGGGGAACTAAGGATCACAGAAGCCACAGGGCTGCAGCATCACTGGATGGGTCTTTGATCTTCTCCATGTTTAGCAGAAGAGGAATAAATTATGCAAAAGAAACACACACACACACAAATGAACAAGTCACACCATTCAGCTGTGCTCTTTACAGATTGTGGGAAACTGGCTTAGAGTTAAAGAATAACTCCTCCTCCTCCTCCTCCTCCTCCGGGGTGTAGTTACAGGGAGACAAAAGACTCTTCTACACTGCAGAAATAAAGCAGATTGACACCACTAACTGTCAAGGATCCATTCTGTGGAATCCTGGGATTTGAAGTTTGGTGAGGTATTCAGCCTGATTTATCAGAGCGCTTTGGTGCCTCACCAAACTACAAATCCCAGGATTCTGTAGGATGCAGATATGGCAGTTAAAGTGGTGTCAGACTGCTTTATTTCTGCAATGTACCCAAAATGAGGGCATTCCCACCAAATAAGAATTCTAGCCTCCAATGAAAATTTCCTTCAGTTCCCAAATTTGTAGCATTGCAGTTGCTTAAACTTCAGTTGAGCATTTAATAGAAATGCAGTTTACCATCCAAAGAAAAGGGGCAGGCAGAGTGACCAAAGGAATGCAAATACAGCAAATATAAGAGTTCTAGATGTGAATAATTTTCATTGTCTCACTTGCTGCAGTGTAGAAAACTGGGGACTGAAGGAAAAAATTTGTTGAGATGGAGAGAATGATTATTCCCTGCCCCCCCCCCCCCCATAGCTGTACTTCTCCTTCTACTATAACTACTAATGAAAAAGAAATATTCAGATGCTGTGTTGGCCTTGTTCTTAATTATTGAAAGGGTGTTTATATGTAATATTTATTCCCAGAATAAACCTGAAAGACATGGGTTTCTTGATCCCTGAAGTGATGTTTGGGAATCTATCTATCTATCTATCTATCTATCTTCCTTCCTTCCTTCCTTCCTTCCTTCCTTCCTTCCTTCCTTCCTTCCTTCCTTCCTTCCTTCTTTTCATTCTTTCCTTTCTTTCCTATTTATAAGTTATGGTTAGTATTTACAAATTTATCTTCCACCAGCTCCCATTTTGCTACAGCTCTACTCATCGCCAGTTTGTTTTCAGGCGCAATTCAAAGTGGTGAATATGACCCTGCTGAAGGAGACAGAAATGTTATTCAGAGGGAAGTGGCATCTTAAGCCCTAAGGTCCAGGTTTTCTGAAGGACCATAAACTCCCATATGAGCCTGCCCGCATTTTGAGATCTTCTGGAAAGGCTTTTCCCTCTGTCTCACTACCATCACTGGTACATCTGGTGGGAACATAAGAGAGGACCTTCTTGGTGGCTGCTCCCATGCTTTCAGACCCCTTTCCTCCTTTACTATATTTTCGCAGGCAGGTGAACACTTTTTTCTTTCAACAGACTTTCAAAGCCTGATTGCTCAATGGGAGTAAACCTTAAATCTATGCTGTCTTGTCTAATTGTTGTTTTCTTTTCAGTGGTTATGTTTTTATCTGGCTTTAGTTTTTATTGATAGTTTAATTATATTTTAAACTTTTCTACGGGGTACATTTTTAGATGGAGAGCTAGCATAGTGTAGTGGTTTGAGCATTGGATTATGACTCTTGAGAACAGGGTTTGATTCCCTACTTGGCCAGGGAAACCTACTGGCTGACTTTGGGCAAGTCACATACTCTCAGCTCCAGAAAACCCTGTGATAAGTTCCCCCTAAGCTTGTCAGAAATTGGGAATGGCTTGAAGGCACACAACAACAAACGTTTTTAGCTATGTTTATTTTAACTGGTTTAAACTGCTTTGAGTTCCAATTTGGGGAAAAATGTAGGATGGTAATCATGATCAATGGCATCATCGTCATCATCTTCATCATCCTCATCTAGTGCGTTTTCTCAGTGAATTAACATTTGAACCTATGATTCTATGATTCTATGTCCCATTCCAAAACTGGGACATGTGTGGCCAAGCAATATCAGAATGCAGCCCAGATGACAAAAATTATTAAAGAACACACAAGCTAGGTAGGCTGTAGCAATTTGCTTTTGCTTGAGCCTACTGTGGAGTGCAAGTTTCCACCCCTTCTTTTCCTTTCCCTGACTGTTGAGTTAACTAAATATTAACTCCTTTTGCATTTTGATCTCAGTTTGCTACAACTAAAGTAGGGACCTTATCACACGGGGCCCAAAGCAGTCAGAACCCAAACGAAATCCTGACCTGATACGTATTATTTTTCTGTGTGTCCACACGACGTTGCTCAGAACCCCAACAGAACCCCGACAGAATGCGGCAAGAACCGAGATCTTTTGTATTTTGGTTTCTTCAGGAAGTACAAGTGCGCAACGGGAATCATTTCGCTTTTATTGTAAGGACCTTATCAGTTTGAAAAGACAATACGTATTGGGGAGCATTTCCCCAATACGTATTGTGGAGCTTTTCCTCGCCCCCGCCTGTGCTCCGCGGCTGTCAAACACACCCCTTCCCAAGCCGGCTGTCCCCTAAACCCCTTCCCAAGCCGGCACAGGGTCTGCGCTCCGAGCAGAACATCCTCAGAGAGGCGCCTCTCTGAGGATGTCCTCCTTGGAGCTTGGACCCTGCGCGGGGCCTGAGCTCCGAGCAGAACGTCCTCGGAGAGGCGCCTCTCTGAGGACGTCCTCCTTGGAGCTCGGACCCTGCGCGGGGCCTGAGCTCCGAGCAGAACGTCCTCGGAGAGGCGCCTCTCCGAGGACGTTCTGCTCAGAGCGCGGACCCTGTGCCGGCTTGGGAAGGGGTTTGGGGGACAGCCGGCTTGGGAAGGGGTGTGTTTGACAGCCGCGGCAAGTGACAGCCGCAGCTGTACTGAGCATGTGCAGGGCATCATTGCTTGGTTATGTCCTTGATTTTCTCAATTGTGTGCGAACAGCAAATACGGTTCCCGGGAGTGCTTCATCGCACTTTCCTTAATTGTGCGATGATGCTAGTTGCGTCTGATAGCCATTTACGTATTGTGGGGTTTCTTTCGGTTTATTCCTGGATTTATTCTTATTTCGCTTTCTTAGCGCTTTGTGGCCCGCGTGTGATAAGGTCCTAGGTTGAGTACAAAGGGAGAAAGTGGGAAGAGGAGAGAGAAATTGAGACATTTTAAAAGCAGCCGAACAAGTGGGATGAAGGTGACTAACTGGGTTTATCCCTGTCCAGGTGGAGGCTATGGTGCTATAAAGACTAACAATTTTATTTGGAAATCCACAAAACAGTGATACCTTTATTAGACCAACCAAGATGCAAAATACACATTGCAAGTTTTCAAATCTCTACTGGCTTCTTCATCAGGCAAAGATGTTAAAAATCATACAGGAGGGGGAAAAATATGTTACTCACAAGCCTGCATTTTGAAGCTGTTGCTGTTCTTGGTTCAGGTGTTGGGCCAACCAAAATGCACAATTACATGTTGCAAACTTTTGAAGTCACACTGCAACATGTAATTGTGCATTTTGGCTGGCCCATTAAAGGTATCATTGTTTGGATGTTATTGCTATATGGCCGGCATGGCTACCCCTAGATGTTTTTTAGTTCAGGTGTTGTTGGAGGGCCATTCATGCAGGCCAGCATATTATGCTTGTGTGGATTGCAACCCACTTCATTGCCAAGCTGGGACATTTGACAGATTGTCCCTGCCAAACTGGGAGTGTTGCAGGGTATGCACCACACTGCTTCTCTTTTTTCCCTATCTTGCCTTTTCTTGTTGTTGTTAACTGCCCTCGAGTTGATCTCAACTCATGGCAAACCTATGGATGAGACCTCTCCAAAGCCCTCTGTCCTCCACTGTCTGCTTATTTCCTGCAACCCCTTAATACCCGTCACCTCCTTAATAGAGTCCATCTATCTGGCATGTGGCCTCCCTCTCTTTTCTACTTCCCACCGCCTTACCTAGCATTATTGTCTTTTCCAATGAGTCTTCTCTCCTCATGATGTGTCTGAAGTACAACAGCCTCAGTTTGGTCATCCTGACTTCCAAGGAGATTTCCAGTTTGATCTGCTCTAGGACCCATTTGTTTGTCCTTTTGGCTGTCCATGGGATCCTCAGCACTCTTCTCCACCACCACATTCTCTCAAATGCATTGACTTTCTTCCTATCATCTTTGTTAACTGTCCAGCTCTCACATCCACACATGGTAGGCAATAGCTGGCACCGTCATGAATACTTTCCAGGCTGAAGTTTAAAAGATCTGTGTTTGAATCCATCTTTTGCAGCACAGCCCATGTGGCCTTGACATGAGGTGAGGGCTTGAGATTTAGACAGCCCCTACATCTCTGCCCTATAGCTATAACACAGCTGCTTTGTGTTCTCAAGCAATTATTATGTGGTTGCCCCCTGGTTAAACACAGATTTCTTTTTTAAAGCAAGCTCCTGAATCAACAAGAAATTGGGTGAGGGGACAGAATTTGTGTGCATATGGCCCCCCAAAATGCATTATTTCCAAGGCCTGTTTTTATGGGCAAACAGAAGATGGCCTTGAGAGAGATGCTGGATAAGGGCATCCTCTGGCAGCAGGAAAAGATGATGAAGCAGCAATGCTTGGAATCCCCACATCATGGTTCATCACAGGCTCAGCTGGGTTTGTGGGAAATTGGAAAGAGAATGGCAAAATACTTTTCGTATGTGTGTAGATGTCTTCTATGAATCATCAAGGCACCATTGTGCATATGAGAAGAATCTTGTTCCCTGGTGTGGTCAGCTGGGAGGGGAAATAGGGAGGACATCTTACAAGTAGGCATTGACTAGGGTTGCCAGTTTAGGACTGCAACAGGTCCTGATTTTCTGGGCCATAACTTGTGACCTAAGGAAGTGTGGGGTGCAATTTTGGTTTCCCAGGGTGTCATCCCTTTTAAAGGAAACAAAATATGTGCAAGTATGAAAGCTGAACTTGGGCCAATGCAGACTGGCAGAAAGGGCTGGCCTGGTGGTAGAGTTGGGGTAGGGCAGCCACACGCCGGCCACCCTGACTCCAACCTGATGCTATCCTGATGCCACGCGCCCATCCGCATGTTGAAAGGGTGGAAAAAAGGAGGATTGGGGCTGTAGCGTGTGGTTGCCGCGGCCCCGATCTTCCGCTCCCAGGAGCGGCCAAGAGCTGCCCCAAATGGGCCATCTGTATCGGCCCCTTATTAGAGTCCAGCTTTCATTACCAGAAATAACAAAAGTGTGGGGCAGACTATTTATTCTAAATCTGCCTTCCTAAAGAACAAAGACTAATTCAAAAATGACAAACATGTAGTTTGTGGTTTATAAACAAACAATACTGGTTTTAATAAATATTTACATAAAATAACCAAAACCTAATCTAACTGGAGATGGATTGGATAAGGAGAATAAATCTCACCACCTTTAATACAGCAGGGAGATGAGACAACTGACTTCTTGAAGCAGTTTAGAATCTTCAGAGAGAGATGTTAAACTGCCTCCAAGATTCAGTGACCAAAGTCACATGATAGTTAGAATGAAAGGGGGGGGGGGAAATCCTTGTCTAACTAAGTAGAGACAGAAGAATGTAGTGCAAATTCATCCAACAGGAAAGTCCCTTGAAATGCATGTGTTGTGCATTAAGCATTAAGAGTGAAGACTGGAGGAAGAAACATTAACAACCTAATATAAATAGACAACACAATACTGCTAGCAGAAACCAACAAAGACCTGGAACAATAACTGAAGAAGGTCAAAGAGGAAAGTGCCAAGGTAGGCTTAATGCTGAATATACAGAAACAAAAATAATGGCCATGGAAGATCTACAAGAATTCAACGTACATAACAAGAAAATTGAAATTGTCAAAGATTTCTCATACCTTGGATCAAATACTTGGAATAGTGACTGCCATCAAGAAATTAGAAGAAGTCTAGGATTGGGAAGGGCAGCTATGAAAGAACTGGACAAAATACTCAAATGTAAATATATGTCTCTGAACACTAAAGTGAGGATTGTCTATGATGCCAATGGTTCCCTTAGGGCTCTGCATGCAGTTCCCAGGTGCTCTAACTGCAGCCGCTCCAGGAAAATGAAAGAAATAAAAAATTGAATGAAATTGAAGAACATGAAACAAAAAGTAGAATCAAAATAAGAAAACTAGAAATTACACTCTGAATGGAAATTTGCCAAGTTGAATTTGCCAAGTTGAAAAGGGCTCAGTGAATCAAGAAGATTGGGAACCCTTGGTCTATGCCATTGTATTCCCCATCATAATGTACAGATGTGAGAGCTGGACAGTGAAGAAAGCGGATAAAAAGAAAATCAACTCATTTGAGATGTACTGTTGGAGAAGAGTACTGAGGATACTGTGGATGGCCAAGAAGACAAACAAATGGATTCTAGAACAGATTAAGCCTGAACTCTCCCTGGAAGCCAGGATGTCCACATTGAGGCTGTTGTACTTTGGCCATGTCATGAGAAGACATGAATAATTGGAAAAGACAATGATGCTAGGAAAGGTAGAGGGGAGGAGAAAGAGATGAAGACAAATGCCAGATGGTTAGACTCCATCAGGGAAGCCAAAGGCCTCTGCCTGCAAGACCTGAGCAGAGCAGTTGAGGACAGGGGTTATCTCATTTAGGATGTCTAGTTTTGTGAGATATTTAGCCTTCCCTGTCAGAAAATTGTGGTGCCCACCAAACTACAAATCGCAAGATTCCATAGCATCGAGCCTTGGAAGTTAAAGTGGCATCAAGCTGCTTTATTTCTGCCATGTGGCAGCAGCCTAAGTGTACCTTGGGGGAAATGCGTACAAAAATGTGTACATTGGGGCAAAGTGCTTGAAAAAAATGAACATGAATATTTGTGGATCAGAAAATGCAATATGAAAAACCTGTGGAAATGCAACAGACCTGTACTAGGGGCAGGGGGAATGCAAACACAATAGAAAGTAAAACAGGTGGAGGCTTTTGCCCTCATTCATTTTCTTTCTTAGCTTTCTCAGCTCTCATTTTGCACTTTCTTGTTGCTGTTGTTGTGTGGCTTCAAGTCAGATGGTAACTTGGTCGCACGGGATTTTCTTGGCAAAGTTTGTTCAGAGGACGTTTGCCATTGCCTTCCCTGGAGGCTGAGAGCATGTGACTTTCACAAGCCCCCCCAGTGAATTTCATGGCTGAGCAGGGAACCAAACCTTGGTTTCCAGAGTCATAGTCCACCACTCAAACCACTATGCCACAAATCAGTTACAGATGGAAGGCCTATTTAAATAAGAAGGCCTTTGCCTTCTGTCAAAAAGGAAGCAGGGAGGGAGTCAACCGAGCCTCCCTTGGCAAGGAGTTTGATAGCCTGGGAGCAGCCACCAAGAAATCTTTTTCCTGAGTCTTTACCAGCCATACCTTTAATGGTGATAACACTGCAAGAAAAGTGTCCTCTGAGGATCATAAAACTTGAGTAGACTCATACAGGGAGAGACACTCTTTCAGATAGCCTGGATTTCTGCATGGCAGAGGTCCAAACATGATGGCCCTTCCCTTCCAGTGCTATGATTTTATGAAATGGAGATGCCTTGTTGGATGCTCAGCCCTTTCCTGGCTTGCGCTTTTAACAGATGCAGAAAAAACTTAAGCCGGAGAATCTGACTACCAGGAAAGAGCCGCTCTAAAGTTCTGGCTGGAAGGGAATATGATGAAGGCAACTCATGCACAGATGGCACTAGGAATGGTGCATAGATGAGTGGCACTGGCTCATCCCCACCCCCAGCCCCTCATTAACAGCAACTTATGTCTTACACCCTCTGACAGCTCTGGCACTTCTGCCCTCCAGCAGCATCAGCCTCCCACTCACACCCACTTAGTGAAGTGTGTCGGAAAACACATCCACCTCCTTGAAATCCGGGGCTAGTGGGAGGTGTGAAAATCAGGACAAGCGACAACTGAGCTCCAAAACCCCCCCCCAAAACCACCCCAAAACAAAATAAATTGATATCTCATTCCTGGGAGAAAAGCAAGACTTTGTGGCAATTGGCAATCTATGGGAGAGCACGCTGAAGTTCTTTTTTTTTTTTTTTTTAGGAAAGAAAGCTAAAGTGAGAATTTCCCCGCATCTTTGCTTTCAAACTGTATGTATCAAACTATCAGAGTGAGTATCAGCACATATTCGCTGCACTTCACCTAATTGCCTGTTTCATCCTCCGTGGGTTTTTTTCCTTCTCCATCAAGGTCAATGCACACATGCCTCTTTTCTAAATGTTTCTTCAGCTGGTTCTGACTTTAAAATAGTCAGAGCTGTCAGCGTAGCATCCAGTCCTGTTGGAGTAACAAATAAGTCTATCACTTCACACTGACAAGAGTCTACAGTGGACTTGGTGTCTTCATGGAGGATATTTCAGTAGTTTCCAAGGCCCAAAGTCCGACCAGCCTTCCTCTAATACCTCCGCTAGTATATATATGCACACTCACAAACTTCCCCCCCCCCCCCAGTTGCATTCCCTTCACCACTGGTTAACTGGGTTTGGGAAGCTGCCATTTTTAATTTCCCACAATACCCTAAAATGGTGTTCATCCCCAGAGCCCTTTCACACAACACAATGATAGCACTATGATGCCACTTGAACTGCCATGGCAACATCCTATGGAATCCTGGGATTTGTGAACCTATACACTCCAGGTCCAGATTATTTGAAAGACCTTATTCTTCCTTACAAAAAGGAGCGGCATTGGGGCCATGGCGTGCGGTTCCCACGGATCCGATCTGGCAAGGAAAGCAGCCCATGAGTTGAAAATGCCAGAATCTTACCAAATCTATCATAAATTGCCTGTATGTATTAATTTGTTATATTGGTTAATGTAGTAGTTTGGGAGCTTTAGTGTATATAGCTTTTGTTGGTGGGGAATGATGAGAGGCATCGTGCTGGTTTGGAGAGTAGTGACAGCCAGCATGGCATAGTGGTTTGAGTGTTGGACTATGACTCTGGACATCAGGGTTCAATTCCCAGCTCAGCCATGAAACCCACTGGGTGACCTCGGATGAGTCACACACTCTCAGCCTCAGGGGAAAGCAGTGGCAACCCTCCTCTGAACAAATCTTGTCAAGAAAACCCTGTGATAGGGTCTCCATGGGAAACAATTTGAAGGCACACAACAACAAAGTGGTAAAAAAGGAGATTGTTGCCTGGTATTGGAATGCGTGGATAATGGCCGTTCTCTCTAACTGTCAAAAGCTTCCATCCCCCAGTTCAGAGAACCAGTTTCAAACAGCTAGAACTTTATTCCAGTTACCATAGGTGTTAACAGTAACCATAGAGAGAACCGCCATCATCCACAAGCATTGGCATAAAATTAACAATGTCCCGTTCTAACATATTGCAGGCTTTACTTTGAATCATTTCCAAATTTAAATATACTTCCCCTTTCTAACCTTATTTGCCTGCCTCTCATAACTTCCAGTCTTGCCTCTGTTTTCCTTTTTCCCCGAGGAAGTTCTGATGAAAGGAAACCTCTGCCAGACATCTGCACATTCCTTTACCAGGCAACAGTTTTTCCTTTGCACTACTACTACGTGTTTAAACCAGCCTCCTCCCATCATTCCCCATCTACAAAAGTTATATACCCTAAAACTTCCAAACTACTACATTAACCAGTATAACAAATTACAGTGTTCCCTCCACATTCACTGAGGTTAGGGGTGAAGGAGCCCTGTGAATTTGGAAAAAGTGTAAATAAAATAAACACTATTCTTTTTACCTAAGAAACACCTCTCGAGGAATCTCTAGGTGCAACTCTATGGTCAACATCTAATAGAATCATGCTGGAGGAGCTACAAATGCCTAGAGAAGTGTTTTCTCTAGGAAATTCTAGGTTCTCCAGCACAACTTTATGGTTAACTTCCTGAAGAATTGCACTGGAGGACTTAGAGATCCACAAGTCAAAAGGTTGGGAATCCCTGCCTTAAAGGCACCAGATCCCATCTGGTTTTGGAATCTAAGCAGGATCTGCCCAGGTTAGTACTTGGATGCGAGACTGCCAATAAAGACCAGGTGCTCTAGGCTAGATTCCAGAGGAAAGAACGGGCAAAACCACTTCTGAGTGTTGCACGTTTAAGAAAACCCAATGAAATTCATGGGGGTCGCCATAAGTCGACAAGCAACTTGAAGGCACATATAAACAAGGAGATCTCAGCTCAATGCTTTTTTGCTAAAAAAGCAAACAAATATTTGGCATAGCCTTTGGATACATGGCATTTTACAAAGTAAACAGAGAAACCATGCCTAGGCCCAGAAGCAGATGAAAAGCCCCCCTCCACCCCAATTGCCACTACCCTGGCCTCAGAGAGACAGAAGAATCTTCTCCCCCACTGCCATCCTCATTTCTACTGTATCATATAACTTTAGATTGTAAGCCTGAGGGCAGGGAACTGTTTTTCCCCCTCTCACTCTTTTTCTTGTACAGCACCATGTATAGTGATGGCACAGAAGAAGAAGAAGAAGAAGAAGAAGAAGAAGAAGAAGAAGAAGAAGAAGAAGAAGAAGAAGAAGAAGAAGAAGAAGTCCCTTCCTAGGGGCACTTCCAATATAAAATCAGACAGTAAGGAAAAAAGAAAGAAGAGAAAGAAGACAAGGAAGGGAGTAAGCAAAAAAAAAGCAAACACAACTGCATGTATTGATGGTTTGTTTGAACTGGGGTGGAGAATTTTAGACCAAAGGACCATGATGGCCAGCTTTCTAGGACTGTTGTACAGATTTCCAAGATATTGTCTGTGAAGTACTTTGTACATCAAGAGCAGAACTATCAGGATAGGAATCATATAGCCCTCCAGATGTTGTTGGACTGTAACTTCCAACATTCGTCACCACTAGCTATGCTGGCCAGGACTGATGGGACTTGCAATTCAACAGCATCTGGAGGGTTACATGATTCCCATCCTGATGTAGGCCATCGTTTTGATTACCACCCTGCCTTAAATCCACCTGTTGCTATTGTGTGCTTTCAAGTTGTTTTTGACTTATGGTGCTCCTAAAGCAAACCTATCATGAAGTTTTCTAGGGAAGGTTTGATCAGAGGAGGTTTGCCATTGCCATCCCCTGAGGGATGCGACTTGCCCAAGGTTACTCAGTGGGTTTTGTGGCTGAATGGGGATTTGAACCCTGGTCTTCAGAGTCTCAGTCCAATACACTCAAACCACTATTCCACACTGGCTCAAAATCCACCTAGCTAATGATTGTTAGTTTCAATCAAAACAGACCCTCTGAAACTTGCTAAGGCAACACTTATGTAAGTTCTGTTGAGTCTACTCTAGCAAATTGATTTTGGACTATGTACCATATTTTTCGCCCTATAACATGCATTTTTTCTTCCCCTAAATGTGCGTGGGGAAGTGAGTGCGCCCTATAGGGCGAAGGGCCGAGGCCGCGGGGAGAAGGAGCCCTCCTTCCCCCCGCGACCTCAGTCTTTGAATGGACTGGTGCTGGGATCGAAGCGATCCCGGCACCAGCCCATTGAAAGACTGAGGCCACGGGGAGAAGGAGGGCTCCTTCTCCCCGCGGCCTCAGTCTTGGAATCGGCTGGTGCCGGGATCGAAGCGATCCCGGCGCCAGCCGATTGAAAGACTGAGGCCACGGGGAGAAGGAGGGCTCCTTCTCCCCGCGGCCTCAGTCTTGGAATCGGCTTCCAACATTCAAAGCACACAACCAGCCCATTGAAAGACTGAGGCTGGGGGGAGAAGGAGCCAAAATCAATTTGCGAGAGTAGACTCAACAGAACTTACATAAGTGTTGCCTTAGCAAGTTTCAGAGGGTCTGTTTTGATTGAAACTAACAACCCATTGAAAGACTGAGGCCGGGGGGAGAAGGAGCCCTCCTTCCCCCCCGGCCTCAGTCTTGGAATGGGCTGGTGCCGGGATCGAAGCGATCCCGGCACCAACCCATTGAAAGACTGAGGCCGGGGGGAGAAGGAGCCCTCCTTCCCCCCCCCCCCCGGCCTCAGTCTTGGAATGGGCTGGTGCGGGGATCGAAGCGATCCCGGCACCAGCCCATTGAAAGACTGAGGCCGGGGGGAGAAGGAGCCCTCCTTCCCCCCCGGCCTCAGTCTTGGAATGGGCTGGTGCCGGGATCGAAGCGATCCCGGCACCAGCCCATTGAAAGACTGAGGCCGGGGGGAGAAGGAGCCCTCCTTCCCCCCCCCCCGGCCTCAGTCTTGGAATCGGCTGGTGCCGGGATCGAAGCCAATTCCAAGACTGAGGAAGCCGATTCCAAGACTGAGGCACCAGCCGATTCCAAGACTGAGGCCGGGGGGGAAGGAGGGCTCCTTCTCCCCCCGGCCTCAGTCTTTCAATGGGCTGGTGCCGGGATCGCTTCAATCCCGGCACCAGCCCATTCCAAGACTGAGGCCGGGGGGGGGGGGGGGGGGGGAAGGAGGGCTCCTTCTCCCACCGGCCTCAGTCTTTCAATGGGCTGGTGCCGGGATCGCTTCGATCCCGGCACCAGCCGATTCCAAGACTGAGGTCGGGGGGGAAGGAGGGCTCCTTCTCCCCCCGGCCTCAGTCTTTCAATGGGCTGGTGCCGGGATCGCTTCGATCCCGGCACCAGCCCATTCAAAGACTGAGGTCGCGGGGGGAAGGAGCCCTCCTTCCCCCCGCGACCTCAGTTCAATGGGCTGTTGCTGGGATCGGAGAAGTTCTCCGATCCCAGCACCAGCTCATTGAACAACCGGCCTCCGGCTAAAGGGAGGAATCCTTTTTTCTTTGATTTTCTTCCTTTAAAATTGGGTGCGCCTAATATGCCGGAGCGCCTTATTTGGTGAAAAATACGGTAAATATAATTATTGCCCACCTACCCACCCATGGTAAATAAGACCCAGGTGGGCTCATCTTCTTGAGAGGAGACCTGGAGACTATGAACTCTCTCTGTTTATTGAAGTTATTAGCTCATCAGGGCCCAGTTTGTCAGCAGTGCTGGCTGTTGGAAGAATGCCTCCTGTACCGTGGCCATCTGTTTTGTGCTTTCTTGAACTCATAAATCAAATGCAGTTTTAAAAAAAAATCTCCATGGCAGTGTGTTGTTCGGCACTCTGTATCCTATTGCCAGCCACATACATAACACAATTAGCACTCATTATAGTCATAGGCATTCCTGCTTACTATTTTCAGCATCCTCTTGGGTATATGAAAAAAGCAAAGCCTTGCAGATTTTTCCAAAATGACGCTGGTGGTAAAGCAGAACAGTGAGAAGGTGCTATAGGGAAAGAGTTGACACACTGCTCTGTCCCTTCTGCACCAGCGGCTTCCAGGTCAGTGGGGTGGCAATTGTCTTTTGTGCACTCATAGAATCATAGAGTTGGAAGATAACTGCAAGGAATCCACAACTAGAGCATTTTTGTAGGGTTGCCAGACTGTAAACTGGTGAGAGCTCCTGTACCCTTAACGGTTGTGTAGAAGAGGGAATTTTAGTAGGTGCTGTTCATCGTGCAACCAAGTAACAAGCAACTCCTGCAGAAATTCCCTCTTCTGCACACAGTGTAGCAGTTTGAGTATTGGACTACAACTCTGGAGACCAGGGTATGAATCCCTGCTTAACCATGAAACCCACTGAGTGACCACTGGACAAGTCACACTCTCTCAGCCTCAGAGGAAGGTAAAGGCAACCCCCCCCCCCCTGAACAAATCTTGCCAAGAAGACCCATGATAGGTTTGCCTTAGGATTACCATAAATTGGAAATGACTTGTAGACATATGACAACAAGCACAACCATTAAAGGTACAGGAGCCTTCTCCAGTTTTCACTTTGGCAACCTCACTCCTGAGATGTGCCCATCCAATCTCTGTTCAAAATTCTCCAAAGAAGGCGAGGCCACCATCCTCCAAGGCAGTCTGTTCCACTGTCAAACATTTCTTGTGGTCAAAAAGTTCTTAAAGTTTATGTGGAATCAGTTTTCTTGTCATTGAGGGTTTTAAACAGAGGCTGGATGGCCATCTGTTGGGGGTCCTTTGCATGGCAGGGGGTTGGACTAGATAGGTTCGTATTCTAGTCTCTGGGATAATAGCAAACTAGCTTGCTCCATCTTCTCCATGACGGTTGTCATATAAGAACTTGCTCAGAACTTGCTCAGCAGTTGCTCATCGATCCAAAATTGCTTGGGAAAGACAGTACAAAAGAACTACTGCACCTGTATCCTACTTACGGACTTTCAAGAGGTATCTTCCTTGCATGTTATCTGCTTGGCTGCAGTGGGAATCAGGAGGCTGAAGCATTTCCACACTGTACAATTGTAGCATTTTGATACCACTTCAAACACCATAGTTCCATTTTATGGAGTCCTGGGGTTTGTAGTTCAGTAACATATTCAGAAATTCTACATACTAGCAAATTTGATTATTTACCCTTGATTAATTAATTGATAATTAATAATACAAATAATTGATACTTATTTATCCTTGACTGGAGGGGCTTGTGATGTCATTGCATCCTGTATATGTGTTCCAAGACTGATTTTGCGATTGATGGATCTATATGAAAAGGGAAGGTCCAGCAATGGAATGATAGCACAGTGAAAGCAAGGAAGGGCTATCCCAGGAATGTGAAATCCCCAGTCCCTTGGGCCACATATGTCCTACAGGAGATTTGCATTTGGCCTACTAGTTTCCACCTGCCCTGATCTCTGATCACTGATCAGAAATAAGAGAAACTTGATTTCAAACCTCCACTGGAGCTAATGGAGGCTTTTAAAAGACTAATTGCAGAAGGTGTGAGACCATATGGGGTGAAGGCGGGGGAATCGCTGCCAGGAAGGAGCAATCCACCCCTTTAAAAAAGTGTAAGTCCCCTTGAAATCAACAGTCCGGTACAACAAGATTTTTAAAAGTCTCTATTCATGTCAGTGAGTTTTTCAGAAAAAGTCTGACTATGGTGGTGTGTATGTGTGATGTGCATGTCTATACATGTATGACAGCATGTGTTAATGCACACCTGTGAAAGTGAACGGGACCTTAGTAATCATATTGGGGCTGCAATGCATTTGGCGTTATGTCCTTTCAAGCTGACCCTGATGTACGGCGGCCCTCTCCTGTGTTTTTCTTCAGAGGTGGTTTGCCATTTCCTTTTTCTTAGACAGAGAGTGTGTGACTTCCTCAAGGTCACCAGTGGGTTTTCATGGCTGAACAGGGATCTGAATCCTGGTCTCTTGAGACCTAATCCAACACTCAAACCACACCATCACACTGCACTGTGTTTGCAGAGCTTGGAAAATCTCCTTTTGGGGAGGATGACTTCCAAAATTCCCAGTGGCTTCATGGAACTTTAGTCCAAAAGCTCCGGTGATACATTTCTGGTTATTTCTGAATGTTTCTCTGGGGCAGATCATCAGCTGCCTGTGTCCCTAGATGGAGGTGACAGTAGCAGATCCAAGGCCAGGCACACTCTGCGTTCTTGGTGAGATGATGTCTGGGACACATGAGCTCCCTTTGAGCCCTTTCTCTTCCTCCTCCTCCCTCTGCTTGCTTTGCCAGGGAGTGCAAGCTTTGGCCTTGGTGCTTATGAGCTGCTACTGACCCATGCAGCCAAAGTCTCCATGGGCCATCCAGGGCTGTCAGCTCTTTGACAACTGCTGCTGCTTTTGCTCTGCATCTGAATGATCTTGGCTTCTTTTGCAAACCTGTTGGGAGAAGGATGCTACTGCTGTGGCTGTTGCTGCTGTTCCTTGCAGAGGTGGCGGCTAAGTGAAGTGTCCAGCTTTCTGAGAGCTGAACCTGACACGGTAGATGCCTTACCTAGCAGGAGGTTGCTGGAGACTTCTCCTCACCAGCTGCATCTGCACTGAAGAAATAATCCAGTTTGACACCACTTTAACTGCCATAGGTCAATGCTATGGAATTCTGGAATTTGTAGTTCTGTGGGATATTTAGCCTTCTCTGTCAGAGAGTTCTGGTGCCTTGACAAACTACAATTCCCATAATTCCATAGCCTTGAGGCATGACTGTTAAAGTGGTGTCAAACTGTATTATTTTTGCAATGCGGATGTAGCCCCTTCACCCTACTCTCTGCCCATCTGAAATGGGAAGTAATGACAATGATGATGACAATGATATTTATTTATTGACTGGCAGATGTCCCATTGATTTAATATGTCTGACATCCTATTAATTTGATTCTTGAAGTATGACTTGGATCTAACCACAAATTCATGTGAAATGCTAACAAATCTGAACCACGCTATTGTCTGTTTGCTAAAGTGATATTTAGAGAATCTAAGTGAAATAAAATACTTTGGAATGAATATTTTCTTCCTTATTTCTTTTATTAGATTTATTGTAAATTAGTGGCTGACGTTTCAATGCAGAATAATAATAATAATAATAATAATAATAATAATAATAATAATAATAATAATTTATTTATAGCCCGCCCCTCTGCACGGCAATCGGGGTGGGTTACAACATTTTAAAACAAACAAAGTTAAAACATTCCCTCGTCCCACAATCCAACCCTCCCATCCCCTTAAAAAAGAATTAAACTAAAAGAAAGTTAAAATACAACAATACAATAAAACGAAAACAATAAAACAAGGAATCAGAATAATAAAAACAAGATGAAGACTCATCTCCCACCAGACAGCAGTTATTCTGGGAAGGCCTGCTGGAAGAGATCCGTCTTTACTGCTTTTTTAAAAGCAGCAAGAGTAGTAATGTGACGGATCTCGTCCGGCAGGCCATTCCAAAGTCTGGGAGCAGTTGCAGAGAAGGCCCTCTGGGAGGTCTGAGACAGCCTGGTCTTCATGGGCTGTAGCAGGTTCCTCCTAGAGGACCGGAGGGCGCGGGGGGGGGGTTATATGGGGAGAAGCGGTCCCTAAGATAAGATGGACCCAAGCCATGTAGGGCTTTAAAGGTCAAAACCAACACCTTGTACTGTGCCTGGAAACTAATCGCTAGCCAGTGGAGGGATTTGAGCACCGGTGTTATGTGCTCCCTCCTAGATGTTCTGGTAATTAACCTGGTTGCCATGTTTTGCACCAGTTGAAGTTTCCGGATTAGGCACAAGGGTAGCCCCAGGTAGAGTGCGTTACAGTAATCCAGACGCGAGGTTACCAGAGCATGTACCACAGCTTCCAGATCCCTCATATCCAGATAAGGGCGCAGTTGGCGTATCAGACTACAGCTGATCTGGCCTTGTAGTTCATGCCTCTTTCCTTGAATGTATTGGGACATATAGTTTCTGATTTTGTTTTTAATTGCAACTTAAATAATTAATGCAAATAGTCTGGATCATATTAGTCCCAATAGATTCAACGGAACTATATGGTGATTAACTAGTTATCATTAATTCAAGGGTTTAATCTAGTTGGAACTAAGGATAGGATTGAGGCCTAAAGTTTAATAATGATATATACATATTTTCAATTAGTCAAAGGAAAAACTGTCCTCATCCAGCTGATTGCTTAACAAAGTACTGTATTTAAATCATTGTAAACACAAATTACTTTAAAATTAAAGTTCATAAGGGAGGTATTCTTTGTGAAGTGGCATTCTTTCTTGTGCAAGAAAAACAGATGCCTCTTCTCTCATTCTCTTATTTTTAAAAAAATAGTTACAGGACAAAATAGCACTAGGTTGCTAACTGAAATCAATTAAACAAAGAATAAAGATGAACATTTTCAAGAAATCTGTCACTCCGCAATATGCCCTGTGGGCCCCTTATCAGGAGAAAGGCAGGATATAAATAAAAAACCAACCAACCAACCAACCAACAGCTAAAATAACGGTTATAAGGAGCATCTGCTTTTCTATAAATCTATTTTGAATCACATGATGATCTCTACTGTGTGTTTGTGTGTAGTATATTAGTTTCATCACTGCAGGAACTTCCCAAATTCTAATTAAAAAACAACACACACACACATCAGTCTGACAAAAAAAGGAGAAATTTTCTTTTCCCTAAGTGATTTTTGAATTTAATTAATTTTTTTTGCAGATAATAATTGATGGCCGATTCTGAAGCAACCATTTCTACAGAATCATTTGGGTTAAGAGGAATCCTATATGGTTCTGATGGGTGCTTGTACTTTTAAAAGGGAATGCCTCACCTAAGGCAGTGCCTGCTGCAAAAGATCCACACCCAATCTAACAGCAAAGAAAGCAAAGCTTAAGAATCAGTGGTGGCTAAACAGTAAATCCCTTGGACAGTGAATCTGCTCAGGCATTTAGTCCCAACTTCAAAAGATTTTGCCCAAGTGCTGAACCTTTCCTCCCCCTAAAGTTTCATAACCTTGGACAGGTCATTGAAAATTAGGACTACAACTCCGAGCAGCTTTATTGCCCCATTGTAATGAGAACCATTGTTTAAAAATATGTTCCCATATTTATTGCAGTATTTGAATATGAACCCATTGCCATTACTTATTGCAGTGTATGAAAGATAACTTGCTTTATTGGTTGTTCCACTTTTCATTGTTTTATGTTACTTACCTTTGGTTATCTGCGTTTTTCTTTTTAGGATTCAAAAATTCTGAAAAATTCAAAAACTCAAAAATTCTGGTCAAAACGCCCTTTCAAAGTAACACCCTTTCAAAGTAACCTTTGAAAGTAACTACAAACTGTTACTTGCACCAGCAAAGAAACTACAGTGGGCCCTCCACATTCACTGGGGGTAGGGGCACAGGGTCCCATGAAAGTGGAAAAACTGCAAATAAAAAAGCCATTGTTTTTTTTAAAACCTGAGAGATAGGAATCTCTAGATATTGACCACTGAATTATGCTGGACAACCTACAATTTCCAACAGAGTCAACTGGAGGACTTAGAGATTCCAAGAGAGAACATATCAATTAAATTGGCAAATAATCAAATCCGTAAAAGTCAATGCTGCAAATGTGGAAGGCCGACTGTACACTTACTCATTAAGTCGCCTTTGAAATGTGACCTTATTGAATGTTGATTACTCAAAAAGTAATTACTTACATGTAATGGCATTACTTGTCCCTAGTTACTTCCAAGCTCTAGAAGAAAATGTGAATTTCTCAGATACATGTCAATTTAGCTGACAGATAAGGTGACTAACTAGTTCTCCTATGCTCAAGTGATTCTTTAGTTAAATGGAAAACCTGCATATTCTTCTTTCATATCTGTTGGGAAAGAGCCATGCTCCAGTCAGCTTTTTCCTCTCTCCCTTCCCAGCCTTCCCACGTGCTCACCTCCATTCATCTGGAGGTTCCCCCACCTCATCTGCATTATTTTTCTCCTTTTGCTGACTGGCAGGTTGGCATTGTTTTTATCTCTTCTCCTTGCTTGCAAACCTTTGCCACTTCAAAGGCTTCGGCTGCCTGGAAGGCTTTGAAAGAAAGCGTTTGCTCACTCGGCAAGCCACAATTGTGTTGATCCGGAGTCTTGATTATTAAAGGGAGGCAGATATGTAGGCGCATGCAAAAGAACTGTGGCACCACTTGGGCTCTTTGAGTTTTTGCCTCCTTCTTCCCCTGGCTCCAAGGTGTGCTTGGCAGACACAACATTTTTCCATGGTATAGAAGGCGGCACAGACCATTTCCCTAGGACTGGTCACCTGTTAGGGCTCTGGCCTTAGTTAACCCAAGAGGCAAGTTACTGCCTATTGAGCCTACAAAGCTCTTGTCTCTATATAGCTAGATTGGCATCTATATGAGAATTACTTGATTCATGGTGACCCTGTGGATGAGACATCTCCATGCCACTTTGTCTTCCACTGCTCTGCTCAGGTCCTGCAAGCTCATGGCCGTCACTGAGTCTAGCCATCTGGCCTGTGGTCTTCCACTCTTTCTACTGTCCTCTCCCTTTCCTAGCATCATTGTATTTTCCATTCATGCCTTTCATGATGTGGCCAAAGTACAACAGCCTCATTTTAGTCATCCTGGCTCCCAGGGAAAATTTGGGCTCGATCTGTTCTTGATGCCATTATTTGTCTTTTTAGCTGCCCATGGGATCCCCAGCACTCTTCTCCAGCATCACATCTCAGATGAGTTGATTTTCCATCTATCAACTTTCTTCACTGTCCAGCTCTCACATTCATCCATGGTGATGGGGAATACGATGGCTTGGATGAGCCTCACTTTAGTGTTAGAGTTATATCTTTATACATTGGGCTCTTGTCCAGTTCTCTCATAGCTGCCCTTCCCTAGCTGAGTCTTCTTCTAATTTCTTGATCAATATTTGATCCAATTTTCAATTTTCTCATTATCTAGCATGAGCACATTTGAGAACTGAAGGAGCATCTCATTTTGAACAGGAAAGAATTCTTATTTGGGAGGCAATGTCCTCATTTTGCTGTTATATCCCTGGGTATGGGATAGGAGAGAGTCGAAGAAGGCCAGGAAGATTGGCTTGAGCCAATCTGAATAGTTCTATCTCTGTTCCAGTACAAGACCTATTCCATTTCTCAGCTCTCCTCTCCTGAAAATGAATGACAAGGAAGGCTGCCCAGCAAGAAGCACCACTAATAATTGCACAGGCTGCAGGTCAAGTGGAAAAGCCATTCTCCTCCTTGAAGAAGCTGCTGTGTCTAGATTCTTTCTCGTACTTTTGCTCCCTCTGTAGGAAGGATGCAAGCAACCATGTAAGTGGTCTATACCTTGAAGTCTGTCTGCACTGGTCAGCCAGCATTCTTCTATCATCCCTGCAGGCCTAAGAATAACTTCAGGGTGGCCAGATTCTTATGTTACAATAGAGATGCCATGGTTCTGGCTTCTGTCTCTGTCTGGCTCACTCTAGTGGGCATAAAAACGAATTCACAGGGGATGATGCCAAGGGACACCAGAACCCAGAGCTTGGCAAAGTTACTTTTTTGGACTACAGCTCCCAGAATTCCCCAGCCGGCCCAGACACTGACTGTCTTGGTAGGAAGCCTCTGTGAATTTTGGCCAAAATGGTAATGTTTGATGCTTTCGTAAATCCCTGATGCAGTTCTTGTTCTTTTTCCCCTGATAGTAGATAGTCACAGCAAAGGGAATAGTCATTTCACCAGTAACAAACAATTTCATAACATAAACTATCAATGAGAAATGCCACATGGTATAGATAACTATACAACAAATAATATATCCAAGGGACACCTGTAAGCCGATACTTCAATGAAAATATGCAACAAACTTTTGTGGAAAAGCTCCATATATAGACAGATGAAAAAAAAAACATCACCACTATGTTTTCAGATCCTGTGTGTTGCTGATTGATAAATGCAAAGATCCACAGGGAAATCACCACCAGACAAAATCACCACAATTCTATATACCAAAGACCGATAAGTAGATTCCACAGGACAAATTCCACAGGGAATGCTGTAACAAGGAATAACTGCAAAATCCTATATCTGAAGACTGATAAACAATTTTCACAAGGAATGCTGCAACAAGGAGCTGCCATGATATGGCCATTGCTGGGAGGAATTTCTGGATGTTTTGATATAAATCTTCGTCAATTACTCAACGTTCATGGATTATTCATAGATGCAAATCACTATTCAACCAATGGTTACCAAAGTAGTATAATATCTTAGCCATGTCATGCCATGTGTTTGCCACATTGTTTTCTTTTTGAGGTAGGGTAGTGACTGATGTAACACTACAAAAAGTAGTTAATGCATTTTCAGGAAAAAATACAAAAAATGTGCTTAAAATATGCATAGGATGGATGGCTAAATCAAGTGGGCAACTGTGGAAGTTTATGGGGATGTATTAGCATCCCCCCAGACCTTGAAAGGCTGCAGACCCCTTTGCATCCACTCCTGAAAAAAATATATATATATTAATTGTCCTTCCAAATGACTCCAAACATTTTTCTAGGGAATATGGGATGGGCATTTTCATCATGTTTTTGGGCTTCCCTGGGACATTTTTAACAACAGAATGTTAGTAGTTGTCATGTGTGGTGTAGTGGCTTGAGACTTGGAATACAACCTAGGAGACCAGGGTTCAATTCCCAGCTTGGCCATAAAACTCATTAGGTGACCTTGGGCAAGTCACATGCTCTCAGCCTCAGGGGAAGGCAAGGGCAAATCTCCTCTGAACAAATCTTGCCAAGAAAACCCCATGATACATTCACTTTAGGGTCGCCATACATAGGAAACAACTTGAAGGCACACAACAACAACAACAACAACAACAGAAGTCACTTCCTGTTCACTTTCTATTTCAAGAAAGGCTTCTCTTGAGCATAAATTGCCCTGGGGAAAAACATGGTAGAAATGCCACTCACATCCCAGGGGGAATTTGGGGCAAAAATTTATTTTGGAAAAACATTTTGCAAAATATTTCTCACCCCTCAAGACCCCAGAAGATTTGGACACCTCAGAGATCATTCTGGAACATTTCTGCCACAAAAAATTGATCCCTGGGTAGTGTAGTGGTTTGACTTTTGGACTACAACACTGGGAGACAATGGTTCAAATCCCCGCTTAGCCATGGAAACCAAATTAGTGGTCACCCCACCATTCAGCTTTGTTAAATGAATTCAGGTTGGGAGAAAAACTTCTCTGTATCTACTTTCTCCATTCCAGATCTAATTTTATACATGCATAATGCCATACACATAAATACATATTTAAAGGCAAGTTTTTAGACATTTTAATTTGCATTTTAAAAAGGGGGGGGGCAGAAGAACTGATTAATTTGAAAAACAGGACAGAGCATGTTTATGGCGAACATCTGCATGGACCAGAAATAAGCCAATTCATCCAGCACTAAATACATTCTTGAAATAGGGTGTCCACGTTTATTGTTTTACAAAGAACAGCCCCTTATTTGAAGTCTTTCATTCATTAAAAGTAGTACCCATGGACATCCTATTTCAATATTGAATTTGGAGCTAGAGAAATTGTTTCATTTTTGCCCTGTTTTTGGCAACTGGTTATTGGACAATGTCAGTGGCACAATGAATCTGCTTCTGTTTATAATTCAAATTTCCAAATAACTATTTCGGACCCAAAGCTTTGGGGATCAGAGCTTTGGGTACCATCATGAAAGTATATACTAAAAGCCAGTGTCAAGTCACTACCCCAGCAACATAGAAGCCACCAGGCTTCATAACTGTGGCATTTGAAAGTCCCAGGCCTGCCATGGAGAGATGCAGTCTTATGGGGAGATCAGTCCCTTCTAGTATTGCCAGGTTTTTAAACTAGCAATAAGGGGCAGTCAAAATTCATGACATTCAGGATTGACAATCCAGGACTCATTATTAGCATGTTTGTATTCTCCCTCGCTACCAAATGAAAGTATTGATTTCAGTTAGCTTGGCCATGCTTTTATTTGTAAAATTAATATATCATCCCAGCATGGCGTAGTGGTTTGAGTGTTGGATTACGTCTCTGGAGACCCGGGTTCGATTCCTAGCTCAGCCATGAAACCCACTGGGTGAATTTGAGCAAGTCATACTCTCTGAACTTCAGGAGAAGGCAATGGCAAATCTCTGAACAAGTCTTGGGGGGGGGGGGACCCATAATATATTTGCCTTAGGGTTGCCATAAGTTGGAAACAACTTGAAGGCACACAACAACAACAGCAAGCCACATTCCTAAATTACATGGTACACATATTTCTGTCCTTTATGAAGGGACCGCACCCCAAATATGGGATTGTTTGGCATTGTGTTCAGTCTATAGAAAAGGAAAAAACATTTCAACCCTGAAAAAGGGGGCATCTCTTATAATAAAGGGCCCATGTCAGTCCTACATGGGAGAAGCTTTCTGGACATCAAACAAGACACCTCTCTTATAATAAAGAACACCTGGCAACCCTACTCTGTGCTGAATAGTCTGCAGGCTCCCTTTTTAACTTCAGAATATATATGGCATAGGAATCAGTTTGTCCTCATCTGTCTTCTTCCCTGGCCTGTGGTAGTTGCTGATGTCTTGTGTAATTAGACCAGGCAGGCTATTTCTTTCTCTGGTGAGCATAAAGGTGCTTTGTGCTGCCAACACACATGCTTCTCCAAGAGGTCCAGACCTCTGATGGGCTATTCAATCATCCTCCTGGCCTTGGCTGAGCTAAATGAATTATCTGCTTAGGAAACCCATTCTCTTCAACAGTCTCTCTCTCAGTGTGTGTGTTAGGGATGTGGAGATCCCTACAGAAGTAGTTGGACATTTTTGTCTATTGCAGAAATCCATATTCAACTGAAGGTTGTGGAAGCAGAGTTGTATGCGTGTGATGCCACTGCACACATGGTGCCATTCTGCTTTGCACATGCAGATGTGCATTGAGCATTGCAGTTGTGGCTGCCACATTTGTTTGCATCTTCAGTTGCCCAGTGTTGCAGTTCACCAATGGACAAGGGTCACAGAACTTTGTGAGTGTAAAGCTACACTCAGGACCTTATCACACGCTGGCCACGAAGCGAAAAGTAACCGAAATAAGAATAAATTCAGTTCTATACCGAAATGAACTGAAAGAGCCCCCGCAATATGTAAATGCCTACCACACACAATTACCGCCATAGCGGATTTATCGCACTTCTCGGGACACGCATCCTGGAAACGTATTCTCCGTGCACACACAAGTTAGAAAATCCCATAAATTACAAAGAGAGGACCATGTTTATCCATCCCATTTGTTGCCCAATCCAAACAGTAAGGACACGTCATAAGATGCTTCCTCACAGATCCATGGGAAGTAGCGTGGGGAACCATGGGTCAGGGCGGGGAAATGCTTCACAATACGTATTGCGTGATCATATGTATTTCGCCTGCGCGGCCATTGCGCAATGGTTCCGAAAGCTCGGTTGTACTTCCCCAAAAAACCGAATGTCAAAAGATCTCAATTCGTTACGGATTAGCTCCGGGTTCTGTCGAGTTTCGGTGCAACGTTGTGTGTAAACACGGGGAAATAATACGTATTAGCTACGGATACCCTTTGGATTAGGTCTGCTTTAGACCCCGTGTGATAAGGTCCTCAGTCTCCTTAATGTAGGCTCTTGAGACTCACATTTGGTGAGAACAGTATCATGTGTGTGCATGCGTGCATGCACATGTATGTGGCTAGGGATGGGATTAAGTTCTGGCTCACTGTTTAAAGCATACTGACTCAATTTGAACTTCCTAGAGTAGCATACAGAATATAATATAATTCTTTTTTAGTTTCTTCTCCATCTGAATTGTATGATGTAACTGATGGTTCAAAAACTGCTTACAAGAGTGTGACCAGTGGGAAGAAGATGTAACCAGCAGGAAACGTGCATAAATTAAGGAATGCTGGCTATGAGATTCTGGGAGTTATAGTCCAAAGAAACAAGGCTTTGAAAGAAATTCCCTCTTCCCCCACCTCTCCACACCATCCAGTGTGATAGTGTAGGTTTTTCAATTACTTTACAGGCAGCGGGAATTGTGAAAGCAGATTGAAGCCTCTGTTGTGAATGGATGTCCTTAGATAAGCCACTTAAGAATCTCCTTGGTGGGTTACTGAGAATCAAAGGGTCTTTCCCCCGGGAAATTGTGTTTTCCCATTGTGGGTGAGGGTCTCCTGCAAGTTTCTTTTATTTGCAGCCAGGTTTTTGGCTCCTGTCCATCGCTCACTTTCTCTTGAATGTTTGACTACTATGAAGGTACTCTCTTTACTGTCTGTCAGAGGGAGAGGTCAGACATGTGGCTTACCACATGGGAAACCACAGGAAGAGTGATGGGAGGACAAAAAATCCCAAGTGCAACAGAGAAGAGAAAATCTTCTTCAGTGCTCAACCCAGGAAGCCACAGCCCTGTGTCTGAAAGCTCTCTTGTGTCTCTTGGATCAGTAATAGGACCTCTCGGAGGCCTAATAGGGCCATGTAGTTTCCAGGACAAGAATCATAGAGTTGGAAGAGACCACAAGGGCCATCCAGTCCAATCCATGCAGGAGCACACCATCAAAGCACCCCCGTTTGATGGCCATCCAGCCTCTGTTTAAAAACCTCCAAAGAAGGAGACTCCATCAGCCTCTGAGGGAGTGTTCCACTATCAAACAGCTCTTACTGTCAGGAAATTCTTCCTAATGTTTAGGTAGAATCTCTTTTATTGTAGTTTGACTCCATTGTTCCAGGTCCTAGTCTTTGGAGCAGCAGAGTATGCTCCCCCTTCAAATATATAATTCAAAGAAACATGCATGTCCCTGAATATCAAGGAACTTTCCAAAACCAAATTTACTTCTGTGGTTACTTTCTCCAGCAATTTGCTGATTTAGGAAGCCCTTTGTTGAATAGGCATTGTGGTGACCCAAATCCTGAAACAGCAAAGTTTGCCATATAAGATTTAGCCAGAGATCTAAAGCAAAACTGTTTATAGATGTCAAAATTGATTAGTCAGAGGTGGATATTCCAATTGCCTGTTCTATTCTTGCTGTACATCTCTCATGCCATATTTAGTTATAGTTAACAGTGTGTGTGTGTGTGTGTGTGTGTGTGTTTAAGAGAGAGAGAGAGAATGAGATACCTTTGGACATTTGATTGGCTTCAATTAATGTCTCTATTATTAAGGGAACCTTGGATGCATTTAAAGATGACGGGCCGAATTTGGATTATAACAAATGTTTCAATTGTAGATATTGCCATTTAGCTGATAGAGGTAAACTACTCTTATAAAATTGAAAAGTGTAAAAATTCATAATCAACACCAAGTATCTGATTTAAGGTAACATTCCCATTATTGTCCCATACCTTCCATAAAAAATAGTTCTTTACTAATTTTCAGATCTGGATACCCCCCTAAATTCAATCTGGCATAAGCGTATGGGTCAAATTGCAGTTGACGAGATAATTCCATAGCTGTGATAAAGAATACCAGCAAGGTCTTTTGGAGGTCTCTCATTCACAGGCTTGCTATAAGTAAAAGCCAACTTGATGATAACAACAATAGCATACATGTCTTGGTAACCTTTGGGTTCAATCATTGAAATTTGTGTGTCTTCAAGCTGATTCCGAAATAGGGTGACCTTAAGGCAACCCTATCACAGATTTTCTTGAGAAAATGTGTTCAGAGGGGGTTTGCCTTTGCCTCCCTCCGAGGCTAAGAGGGTGTGACTTGGTCAAGGTCACCTAATGGCCAGCAGAATTTGAACCCTGGTCTTCAGAATTGTAGTCCAATGCTTAAACCACTGTCCTGCACTGGTTCTCTTTCATTGAAATATACACCACATATATCCTTCTTTGCCTTGCAGCCTGGAAAGTTCTCACAAGGAAAAGGAACACTGCTTTACAACCCAGGAAGATGTTACATTTAGGCTTACTCTTGAGAAGACCTACGGATGACATGACTGGAGCTGTGTTTGCCATGCC
Organism: Phrynosoma blainvillii; assembly: GCA_026167975.1. Taxonomy (NCBI): domain Eukaryota; kingdom Metazoa; phylum Chordata; class Lepidosauria; order Squamata; family Phrynosomatidae; genus Phrynosoma; species Phrynosoma blainvillii. The sequence continues at coordinate 12,478,825 of JANUYF010000003.1, forward strand.
AAAATTCTGGTTCATTGGGGCTTACTCCTGAATAACCGAGCTGTTCTTTGCATACTGTCCAGGGAAATATCTAAATTGTTAAGATATACACAGCCAATGAGAATCAGCACTGTCTCCAAATCTTCCCCATCCTCACCTCTGTGCAGAAATCACACTTTAATAAAAGCATCTATTGGTATTGGATGCAATCCCTGTTAAAAAGCCTAATTGTTGTGCAGGGGATGGGGCAGGGGAGAGTGCAGATTACTCTGAACAGGAAAAGATTAATCTTTGATTCACACTTAAATCACAGCAATGAAAATAACGCACATGTGCACACACACAGAGTGCCAATGCCCATGCTGAGGTTCTATTAGTTGGAGTCAAAAAAAGAAAGAAAAAGGAAAGAAAAAGGAACATTTCCAAGCTTTGGTTGGGGTATATTCCAGGATGCCAATATGGCATGGTAGTCACATCAAGAGAAAGCAGGAGCTGACAGTGTAGCAGGGGCTGTGCAAGGTGGCACAGTGATATGTGCATGCAAACTGCAGATTTTTAATAACTCCCTGGTTGCTCTGGATCTTCCTGGAAGATCCAGAGAGAGTTCCTGGAAGATCCAGAACTCTCCATTCCAATGCTGGGCAGCTGTTCACATATACATCTCACTGTGCCACCCAGCACAGCCACTGGTGCCATTGGTCACTTCACTCTGAGGTCACAACAAGGTGCTCAGCCATGAGAAGTGAGAAACTTGCTGTGGCAGAGCCATGGCAGGTGGCATAGTATGTGTGAACAGCCACCCAGTGTTGGAACAGAAAGTTCCATGTTTCAGGAAGATCCTTAGCAAACAGGGAGTTATGAAAAATCTGTGGTAAGAGGGGTAAACCCTGGGTTTGGCATTGAATGGCCCAGATGTCATCAGGACTGTTCGCACCAGACTCGGAGATTGGGTTCTGCATCATCTGAACTCCTCAAAAGAGGATAGGGGAGGGGGTTGAGGTTGCTTTATTTGCCTGTGTAGACAGGGCTCAAATAGACTCCTTTTAGCCACAGGTAGGCAATTTTCCAGCTGGTTCTTGAGTTACAGAAATAAGGGGAAACCCAACTTAAACAGTGGGATATGAGTTAATCCGATGGCTGTTGACAGGCTTTTTTCTTTGGTCTCTTTGGTATGCATTCATTGCAGGTGTAGGCAAGAGCTGAAAGTGAATCCAGTCTCATAATTTTCTCTATAATGCTCTTGGCCCTATGTAGGTAAATACATTGTAATACTACTAATAATAAAAATGTGCCAGTTGCCATGCCAATGTGGCTGTGTTTGGTGTGTATATATTGAGAAACCGTTGCTGGGAAGCAGCTGATGATGCTCTAGGCAAATGCAATGAGGCTGTCAAACCCCCCCCCCTTTTGTCAAAATCAGTGTCAAACTTAGGCATGCAATGAGGTACATTGTTGTTGTTGCTGTTGTGTGCCTCCAAGTCATTTTTGACTTATGGCAACCTTAAGGCAAACCTGTCATAGGGTTTTCTTGGCAAGATTCTTCAGAGGGGATTTTCCATTGCCATCCTCTGAGACTGAGGGGGGTTGCAGACTGCCAGAAATAGTGTGAATTCAGTCCACTTTTAGGGTTAGGGTTAGAGTTAGGGAACCATGGGAACTGTATTTTATTGTGGCATCAGAGTTGTCTGACAGAGAAGGCTCAATGTCTCAGAAAAATAACAGTTCCCATGATTCCCTAGCACTAACCCTAACCCTAAAAGTGGACTGAATTCACACTATTTCTGGCAGTCTGCAACCCCCCTGAGAGTGTGTGATGTGCCCAAGATCATGCAGTGGGTTTTTAATGTTCGTGTGGGGAATCAAACCCTGATCCCCAAAGTTATAGTCCAATGTTCAAAACACTACACCACTGGCTCTCAATGAAGTACATTAGATATGTCTATCTCACTGTGGATGCCACCACATGCATCCCTTGGGGGTTGCAGGGGTTTTTGACTGCACCGAGTGGCACTCCAGAGGGGGTACACACTTGATGGGATGGTACACCTGGTGGAACTGGGCAAGCAAGAAAGGGTGTTGCATCTCTTTCTTGCTCACCCAGAAGCCATGCTAGACCCTTAACAGGCACTCTCTACACCAGGGGTAAGCAACCTTTTTGAGCCGGGGGCCGGGTTGCTGTCCCACAGACAATTGGGGGGCTGAAGCACCAAAAATAAATAAATAAATAAATAAATAATTTTTTAAAAAAATTAAAAATTAAAAAAACATGCATGCACACTCTCTCAGCCCCAGAAAAGCCATGGCAAAACCCCTGTGGAGATTTTGCCAAGAACAAGTAATAACAACAATAATCAATATCATTATGGTGGGCGGTGGCGGCGGCAACGATGGCAGGACTGGCCTGGGGCCAGTCCAAAGGCCTCAGGGGACCACATCTAGCCCCCGGGCCTTAGGTTGCCTACCCCTGCTCTACATCATGTGGTCTGTCCAGGTGGGAGCCAGCCATCCAGAGAGCAGGAGAGCAAGGCAATGGAAAAGAGGGAGATGCAGTCCACTCTTCCCACAGCCCTTTCCAGGACCCACACTGGATGACATTAACCTCCATGACTCCGCTGGATGGCCCTGCCCTTTTCATGCAGAGGAGCAGGTCCAGTTCAGCCACCTCCAGAATAAATCACTCACTCCAGTGCTCACTCAAACGTTGGTTCTTTAGGTGGTTTGGACTTCAGATCTCAGAAGCCCCAGCCAACTTGTGCAACAGTCAGGATTTTGGGAGCTGAAGTCTAAAACTGGACAACCAAAGACTAGGAACCATATTTTTTACATTATGTGCTATTCAGCCAGCCACACAGGAATAGAACTTGAACCTGGTGATCAGTTGTACCAGGATCAATGTGAGGGAGGTGAGTTTTTGGCAGGAGCCTAAGAAAATTGGATATGGGTTGGGAGATTGTGGCAGTTGTGTGGAGGTGGGAGCAAGTTCAGGCAGGTAAATTGTCTCATGATTAGTACAGTCGGGTGGTTAAGTCAGAGCAGGTCAGTGCAGTGAATTGGCCCAGTGGAGACCCTTATCTGGGGGGGCAAGACAGACTGCTCCCAAGGTTCTGTGCCGCCCCTTTGCTCGCTGGATTGGGGCCGTGGCAACCGCATGCTGCAGCCCCAATCTGGCATTTTTCTGCCCCCAAAAGAAGCGGCAAAGTGCCGCTCCCTTTAGGAACAGAAAAAAGCTGCCTTTGCCACCATGGCAGCATATTTTGGCACTCCTTTTTGTGTACAAGGTGTAGTTGCCAAGCTGCCGGAGCACCGCAACACTGCCCACCATCTGGTTGGGCATGCAGCATGACAGCGGCATCGAGGTGAAGTTGGGGCAGCCGGCATGCGATCACCATATCCCAACTCCACCCCAGGCTGCCCCTTTTGGCCAGTCTGTATAGCCCCTGGATCTCCCAGTTCCAGTTCAATCGCGACACTACACAGGCTATCCAAGTTTTAAAGGGGGGAAAAGGCAACTTTAAAAAAATATATAATACATTTTGAAACAGCAGAAGAATAAAAGCTTCATGGAACTCTCTGCTAAGAAAGAAAGAAAGAAAGAAAGAAAGAAAGAAACCAGCCAAAACAGGAATTCCTGGTGTTTGCTATGGGATTCTGAGGTTGTCATTTCAAATGTAACTCTCATATTCTGTAAAAAGAAAGAAAGAAAGAAGAATCCAATGCTGTGGCAACCAAAGCTGAATTCTGGAAACCTGTGAAATTGATTGGCAGTTGATTCAAGATTAATTTGCTCGCAAGAATTTCACAGAAATAACCATAATTACATTTTCTGTCTGTATTTATGATTTGGTGATGAGCATTGGCTTAGATAGCTGACAGAAGATATGAAGCCTAAGAGACAATGTAAGGCACAGTAGCTAAATGGATCTGCCACCTTCAGCAACAGTCATTTCCTGAATATAAATTATTTGTCAGCTTCCCATATAAACATCTATCTGGGAAATGTGAGAAGGTGGATGCTGAACTAGATGCTGTCTGGGGACTGTAGTCCAAGAAGTGACTCCCTGAGGTCTGAATGATGTGAAGACAGACACACAGTCCTGAGAATTATCCTTGCGGATCATAACTTTTTCAATGACAGGCAATGTCTGTGTGCTGCAATTTCTCAGAGTTCCTTGAAATCACTCAGGAGCAGTGGCATCACTAGGGGGTCTGGGGGGTTCGGACCGCACCAGGTGACACCCTAAGAGGGGGATGACACCACTGCTGTTCAAACACTTGCATTTTGGCAGAAACATTGTGGCATTTGCCTGTATCTCTTTAAAATGCTTTAAGAAATGGTAGGAGTGAGGTGAAGCTCAGTGGGAGAAGAAAGGTGGGCCTCCAGAATTTTTTAAAATGAAAATTTCAAATTTCATTTTTTTTATAAAAATAATTTTTATTTTTTATTTTTTTAAATATATTTTTAATTTTTTTAAAAATCACATTTTAACCAAATCTTCACTATGTATATGTATATGTGGCTGGCATCTCCAGAGAATGGTGGCATGAAGGTGCCACCATTCTCTGGCACCTTCATACCACCATTCTCTGAAGATGCCAGCTATAGATGCAGGGAAAACGTCAGGAATACATTCTTCTAATGTATTCACAGCCTGAAAAACCTACAAAAAGACTAATCTTTCTCTGGACCTCATATTCCTCCTGATGTCTTGTCCCTCTGAATGACAATAAAAGAGGCCATCATGTGTGGCCTGGACTAAATGAATTATTTAATGTAGCCCATAAAGTTGTGGGAGCCCATTAGAAGCAGCTCCATAAGATCATAGTGGACTGGTCTGCACAGTGATGAGATGCTGTAATAGAGAAAGAGAAGAAGGACCAGCCCTTGGGAAAGCTGAGGGCAATGTGGGTGTGTTTGTGCAGAATTTCATAACAGGTAGGAAAAACCATAACTGTTAGGTGAAGAGTCATTGGTGGAAGAGGGGCTGAAAGGGGAAGGCAGCAACAGAGAGAAAGAAAGCATGATCACCCCCAGTGACAAAGGGATCTTGTAAAGAGACTAACCTATAGACCACATCTATGAAAGCGTATGCTACTACTTCTTTTGCTCAGTTAGGGCCGATGCAGACTGGCCAAAACTGCCAGACTGGGGGTGGAGTTGGGGCGGGGCGACCGCACGCCAGCCGCCCCAACTCTGCCCCACCGCCGCCGTCATGCCATGTGCCTGACTGCACGGTGCGTAGTGTCAGGACGCCCCATTGGTGCAGCATGTAGACTCTAAGGGTGGCTTTTTGCCAACCCAAAAAGGAGTGGCATTTGCCAGCTCTTTTTGGAGTGGCAAAAAGCTGGATTGGGGCCACGGCATGTGGTTGCCGTGGCCCCGATCTGGCGCTCCCCGGGGCATCACAGAGCCAGCTCTTAGGGGCTGTCTGCATCAGCCCTTAGTCTCAAAGGTGGTACAAGATCCTTTTGCATACTGATTTTCAAGACTAACAAGGCTATGTCTCTAAATTCTACCTCTGTGGTGACAAAGTGCAGTAGGGACCTTTGGCCCCAGGATTTGGGGTTCAGGAGTTTGGGGACATTTTCCCCAGATCCCTCCAATGGGGACTCTGGAACAGTTTTTAAAGTGGGGGAGCCCTTCAGCATTGACAGGCAGTTAAAAATTGGCAGGTACTTTCAGGGCAAGGGCAAATTACTTTCCCCATCCATTATGCCTGAAACAGTCTTAAATGTGAAGTCTCTTAGAAGCACAGTGTATACTTTGATATGCCTTCCACGTGCTCAGCATCGCTCACTCCCAAGTAAGTGTGGCTAGAAGAGATTACAGTCAGCTTCTTTTATTCTTGGGAGGCTCAACAACAACAGCTGTCTTAATACTTCTTAAGGCCTGGTCATTGAATTCACATCTGATTGATAATTTGCAAGGAGACTCAGCTATGCAGAAGTCTTGGTGGTGCAATTTGGCCAGATCATTTCGAGGGAGGCTCAGTCCCCCCCCCCCAGCTTACTCTTAAGAGGGGCTTGAGCTCCCCACTCCACTTTTTGGGGGTACATGACTTTAAAAAAAGGTAGGCTACAAAAATTGTTTTAAAATCTGGCAACCTTTTACAAACTATGTAAAGGAGGAAAAAGGGGACATTCTAACTATGGCTTTTGATACACAGAAGGAAAAATATTTTCTATATTATAAGGAAAGATAGTAAATGTAATAGATTTAGCTTAGAGAAGAGGAATATTATATTTAAGTTAATTTACTGGGACTGCAGCTCTCAGAACCCTGTGGGCAACATGGTCACAGTTGGCTGTGGATTCTAGGAAGTATAAAGCTATGGAGTTCTCATTTGGGCCAATGTTCTGACTATAATACTATCAGAGTTGTGCCATGCATTTGCATGCTTACCATGATCAGTGTTGATGGCAAAAGACCTCCGAACTCTGCATATTAAAAACACATTGGCAACAGTGAGTCTGAAGGAGGACAGAAGGATAGGCAGACAAGCAGTTAACACACACACACACACACGGCCTCCAGTGCATGACCTAGGGATGTAAGGCGAGAATGAATAATTTTACCATTTTTCTCCTTGCTGTGAGAACATCATTTAAAACTGTGAGGTCTTCAAAGCCTGTTGGCACTCTGGGACTTATTCTGTACAGAAATCTGTACTAATTGTGCAAAAACAAGTACCCTGTACAGAAAACTGTATTTCCTATGCAAAAAACCAAAACAAAACAAAAAACCATTTTCTGTGAAGAAATGGTATTTTCTATACAGAAATGACAGTTTTCTGTGCACAAAACCCCATTTTCGGCATACGAACATCTCGTGTATATTTTGCAGGTATAAGAAACATAGATACTGTCTAGGAGTATCTTTGTGAAGCTTTCATAACACATGAGAAGCCCCTCTCTCATTTTATCTTTTTTGCTAATGGTTTTGAGTATTATTTGGGTATCCCTAGTGCATGTCCCCAGCTGTTAGACAATTACTGGCCATAGAGCTTGTGTGACAGCTATGGGCAACTGCGGTAGATCCAGGGGTCAATTTCCCATCCCTTTGATTCATTGGGGGGCACATGGCTTGCTAAAATTCCCAATATACTCATTTGGAAATGGCCGGGGAGTCTACTGCTTTGGGAGAAGTGGTTATTGTTGTTTTTTAAGGTTTAAATAATAGAGTAGGCCCATGAACCCATTAAAAATTTGAGGAGGAGAAAAAGGATGGTTCAGTGAGTCTTGAGAGGCTGAGGGCCACAAAAGTACCCTTGGGGATATGTGGTCCCATGGCCATGTTCTACACACTCTTTTTGTGTGGCATGGGTTGTGCTATTATTAACAAAAACTGAGACGTGCACGATACCTAGAATAATTGGTTCATAAAGTAAGATTTATCAAGTTTCTCAGCCTATCTATCCCTTCTTGCCAGAAATGATTTTATATTGGAATTGACACTCTCATATACTAAGGGCATATATATGTCTGTCCCTGGCTTCCACTCCACCAAAAGCATCTGAGGAGGTTGACTGAAGTCTACAAAAGCTCATGCTACCAACTTCTTTCTTTCAGTTAGTCTCAAAGGTGCTACAAGATCTCTCTGCATACTATCCCTTCTTGTCTCATGCAAGAAATTGAGCAAGAGCATCATCCTGCCGTTGCTTGAGAATCTCCAGCAAGGAAGAATCCACCCAATAGCCATCTCAGCAGTTGTGGCTTGTGACTTCCATACCAGTATGCTGGTGCAATCTGCTCTAGGTTCTAGTCTGAATGTTAAAGGAACTGTCCACAATGCTAAACCCTATCACTAAAGCAGGTTCAACACTTTGGAAAACTCCTTTAAACTCCAGAATGGATTAATTGCTACCACTGTTCATGTCAAAGTATCCCTGCTAATAACACACCAGTTGCTGTGGTAATCATGACTCCCACCCTTTCCTCTAAAAAGAAAATCCTTCTAAAAGTAAACATTTCTTACTTCTAGGAAATCCTTCTAAAAGTAAGAAACAAAACCAAAACACAAAGAATAAAAAAGTGCTGCTATTTTTTATCTTATTTGCACACTGCAAAATATGACATTATACAGTTGGCCCTTAGTATCCACTAGAGTTTGATTCCAGGATCCCCCATGGATACCAAAATGCATGGATGCTCAAATCCCATTAAATAAAATCATGTAGTTCAATGGCATCCCTTATATATATATATAAAATGGCAAAATCAAGGTTTGCATTTTGGAATTTATACTTTTCTGGAACATTTTCACATCATGGATGATGGAATCCATGTACAAAAAATGTGTGGATACAGAGGACTGACTGTAATGTCCATCACTGGCCAATATTCTATACTTCAGTTGTGGATTTGTAAACCAGTTACAGATCTGTAACTGCTCTGTATTTAGGACAACATATATGTCCCACCACCGCCTTAAAAACAGCAGCCAGATCATGCAAAGGAGGTTCATTCAGATTCAGAATGGGGCACAAAGAGGATGACTTTTCCATCCTCTCCTACTAGAGAGTGAGGGGGGTTGCAGACTGCCAGAAATAGTGTGAATTCAGTCCACTTTTAGGGTTAGGGTTAGAGTTAGGGAACCATGGGAACTGTAGTTTATTGTGGCATCAGAGTTGTCTGACAGAGAAGGCTCAATGTCTCAGAAAAATAACAGTTCCCATGATTCCCTAGCACTAACCCTAACCCTAAAAGTGGACTGAATTCACACTATTTCTGGCAGTCTGCAACCCCCCTGAGACTGCAATGATAGTCCTTGTTGCAGCAGCCTCTTTCTTTGGTGGGAGGCATTACTTAATTGTGCCTTATCACATGAGAAAAGAAAGACGAAACAGAGTGGGAGAGTGCCAGCTTTTTCTGTGCCTTTCCACATGTCTTTGGAGCACTTCCATTCTCCTTCCTGAGAGAAATGGTTGTAAAAGTGTGCCTTTTGTCAAAGTGATTTTTCCAGTGTGACAAAAGGTGCGCTTTTACAATCATCTCCCTCAGGAAAATAATGCAAGTGCTATGATGTCATTTGGTGAGACACAGGGAAAGCTGGTACTCTCCCACTCTGTTTTGTCTTTCTTTTCTCATGCAGTAAGGCTATAAAGCAGGGGTAGGCAACCTTTCCCCTTTAAGGGCCGAGGGACTTCAGCTCCCAGAAGCCTCAGCCATGTTGGGCAATAGTCCCATGTTGGCCAATAGCTCCTGGGATTCTGGGAGCTGAAGTCCCTCGGCCCTTAAAGGGGAAAGGTTGCCTACCCCTGCTATAAAGACTAAAAGGGGGTGCAGACCAGGGCGTCGGGGACGCCCTGGTCCGGAGTGCTGTGGGACCTCGGCAGCTGGACCGCAGCGCTCCTGCGGCGTCCCTGGAAGGAGCCCAAAATCAGCGCTCCTTCCACAAGACAGGGAAAGTGTGCCCTAAACGCATAGGGCACACTTTCCCTGACTTATCCTCCGCAGCGCGTCCGGTTGCTGCGGAGGGAGGTCATCCCCGGAGCGCCGTCCGTCCGGAGGGCCGGAAGCTCCGAGGACGACCTCAGGAAGGGGAAGGGACGCTGCGCATGCAGCTGCCCCTCCTCTTCCGGGTCTCGGAGACGGCCCTATTAGCCGTCTGCCGAGGCCCAAAGTAGTCAATGTAGAATATTGGTGAATATCTTTAATATATTACAGCGGTCCCTCCACATTCGCTGGGGTTAGGGGTGAAGGACTCCCGTGAATGTGGAAAAATCACAAATAAAAAAAAATACTATTCTTTTTGTCCAAGAGAACACTTCTCTAGGAATCTCTAGGTCCTCGGAGGATCTACAAATGCCTAGAGAATTGTTTTATCTAGGAACTTCTAGATTCTCTGGCACAACTCTATGGTCAGCCTCTGGCAGACCTAGAGATTCTAGACGAGGACCTAGAAATTCCTAGGGAGAACATATTAATCAAAACCACAAATAATCAAATCCGTAAAAGTTAAAGCCGCAAATGTGGAGGGCCAATTGTACTTCTAAGCTTTGTTCTCAGCTATTAATTATGCCACACAGTCGACCCTTCATATCCATAGATTCTGCATCCAAGAATTCTACCATCCATGGCTTGAAAATATATCTTTTTTTAAATCCCCAAAAGTAAACCATGATTTTGCCATTTAGATGATTTTGCCATTTATAAAAGTATATAATAAGGGACACCATTTGACTACGCCACTGTATATAATAGGACTTGAGCATCCAAGGATTTTGGTATCCACGAAGGATCCTGGAACCAAACCACAGCAGATACTTCTAAGGCTCACTATATTTTTAGTTCTATTTAATATATGCTCCTAAAACACTTTTTTTCATTCATAATTTTTAAGGAGGAGATATTTTGCTTTTTTAAAAAAATGTATCAAGTACTTTTATAAGGTAGCGAGGAGAGTGTATCCCATTACCACCAGAATTGCCAGTAGCTGTAACAGGAAAACCAGTATGAGACATAATGACAAAGTGTTGGATTGGACTCAGCCATGAAGCTGATGAGGTGGCCTTGAGCAAGTCATGCCCCCTCAATCTGATCCACCTTGTAGGGCTGTTGTTTTGTAACATGGATGAAGGATGATGGGAAACAAAAATGCCCCTATATGTAAAGAGGCAGTAGCCCTATTCAGGGGATCATGCAGGGATCTGAGCTGCAGAGAAGCTTCCAAGAGTACAGCAGGACATGCAAATGCCTCCTCACTGCATTAGTTTATTCTGTATACGTGGATACCTGTGGAGGTAAGCCTATTAAATGAGCCACATTGGAGGAGGGAGTATTTGGTATGACCATCTCCTTCTTTCATTCTTTCCACCATTCTTTTTTTTTTTTTTTTAAGAAATATTTCTTTTTATTCCAAAGTCAACAGATTACCAACAATGATGCTGGGGCCACAGACTGTACAGGTAGGTATACAGCCAAACAGCATCAGTATGTTTTCAATTTTGTTTCTCCAGATGTCTGTTCTACTTCTTCCTGCTTTATCTGTATGTAATAAATTGGGGCCATGAGAAGATGTCCATTATAAGTCAAAACAGGTTTTTCCAGAACTTCAGATGATCTTGCTGTGGGCTCCATGGATTTGGTTGTGTTCCAGCATATACAATAAACTCATAAACCAAATATTAACAAAAGAGTCATATCGTTTTTCATCATGTTGAGCTCTTATTTTGTAAGTCGATATGTCAAGTAGGGCCAGTGTCCAATTTTTGACAATTTCAAGTCTTGCAGCAGTCAAAAGCCCAGATATTCAAGTTTTTATCCTGGAGTGTAGCACTCCTTTAAATATGGTCAGCATCATCAGTCTTAATATCACCCAAATAGGGCTTGTGTTTTTCTGTTTATTAGATGCTGGCAACTAAGAATAGAAATTGTTGCTAGAGAGATCTCACCATGTAATTCAAATCTGTGTTCATCCATGATCTCTTGTCACTCCACAGAGGCCTCTGTCTTACTAAAAGGGACCTAAAGGGTCCTATAGTCCAACCCCCTCATGGGAGTAATAAGCAGCCTATCTTATCCAACTGTTATGAGAGCAAGACTGTGGGACTGAGTTGTGAAGTATGCTGACAATTTAATATAAACAAATAATAGTTGTAATTTAACCAAAATGCTCAAGAACTGAATGGGTCCTTTCTTTCCTAACCCTTTGGCTACTGCCACACGGCAGAATTAATGTAGTTTGACATCACTTCAATTGTCATGGTTCCATCCTTTGTACTCCTGGGATTTGTAGTTTGTTGTGGCACCAAAGCTCTCTGACAGGGAAATCTAAATATCTCACAGAACTAAAAATCCCAGGGTTCTATAGCATTGAGCCATGGCAGTTAAAGTGGTATAAAACTGCTGTAATTCTACAGTGTAGATGCAGCCTAGCCTTCTGCTAAGAATGAGTAGAGGAAAATGTTTCCATTCATTTTAATTTTTTTTAAATCAAAATTCACAGATTGCTTCATGGTTGAGATGGAAAGAATGTGAGATTATTTTTATTATTATTTTTAAAATTAAGCTAGGATAAACTGAAACTGACAGATTCATACATCCAGGAGCAAAGGTCTGAATGGTTAATTTTTAAAAGCTTGACTTCAACAACAATGTGTCTTCAGTTACATTGTGCTGAATTATAGCTGCCACCTTTTTTTTCATAAAATGCTCCTCATCTTTAATAATTTATGGTGGGCAGATGCAGCACAATCTATTCCACATGGAAAAAAGCTGTACCCAGGGCCCCTAGAATTGTTTTTAAGGGGGGAGGGCTCAGCATTAGCAGGCAGGTTGTTGAAGATAGCAATGAGTAATTTCAGCATTTTTCTTCCTGCTGCGAGAAAGTCTTCAAAAACCATACCATTTTCAAAGGCTATTTGCCATTTGGGACTCATCTGCACAAAATTTGCACATGGCTGTTTATACAGAAAACAGCATATTCAGCATAGACAAAAATCTTTCAATGCAGAAAAATTAATTTCAAGAATATTAATTTCTGCACAGAGGATGCTGTTTTCTGCTGAAAACAATCGTGTGCAAATTTTGCACAGAATAAGTTCCAAACTGTGAATATTCTCATCAGTCCAGGATTGTTCTCATCACGGTTTCTCAGCTGTCAAAAACATATTTTTCTATCACTTCGAGAATATTTTTTTAATATTCTTTCTATCCCTGTTACTAATTTTGCCCACTTGCACATTCCTGCAGGGGTGAGTCCCCCCCCCCACTTCATTATCATTGAAATACCTTGAAATACACAATGTAAGTGCCCTCCATGTCTTCAGAGGAGCTTACTCCCCAGTAAGGGGGTCCAAGGAGAGATTGCAGGCAACTTTTTGTTTTGTGGCTCACTCAATGACAACTGTGTGTGTTTGTGCCTTCAAGTCACCCGTCATCTTATGGTGCCCCCATGAATTTTATAGGATTTTCTTAGGCAAGAAACAGAGGTGATTTTGCCAGTTCCTTCCTCTGAAATGTAGCCTATAGCACCAAGTTATACATGGTGGTCTCCCATCCAAATGCTAACCAGAGCCAACCCTGCTTAGCTTCCAATATCAGACAGGATCTGGTGCCCTTGGGATATTTAGGCCCTCAATGGCAACTGCTGTCTTAATAATCTGATCCTTTATTTACCTCTGTTTGATAATTCCCAAGGAATCTCAAAAAGTAGTGTTGGTGGTCCAATTGTGCCAAATCATTTCAAGCAGGGTGTGTGTGTGTGTGTGTGTGTGTGTGAAACCCCTAACTTACTTCTTAGGGACTGACAAGCTTCACCTGCTCCTGTGCTCTAGATTCTATGGACGTTTTCACACGGGGCTTTAGGCGGAGGCAATCCTACCTCCCGCCAGCCCCACTCCGGCTCCTCTTCCAGCTTGTTCAAACGCACGCCGCAGAAAACCCCGCCCCTTCCGGTGTCATCCCTGCATACGTCCGGCTTCTAGCTCCATGTGTTCAAACGCACAGAGCCTTAAGTCCGGCGTCCTTCCGGCGTCCCTCTGGCCTCAGCACGTCCAACTCTGGCTTCAGCGGTGGAAAGGTAATTCCGACTTTTAAAAGGAATTAGCCTGCCGCCGCCGGAGCCATTCCGGAGTGGGGCCGGCGGGAGGTAGGATTGCCTCCACCAAAGCCCCGTGTGAAAACGTCCTATGGCTGTACCTATTGAATTTGACCAGTGTAAATAGGAGAGCATTTAGGTTCAATCTCTTTCAAAGAATTTCAGCCTAGAGTCTCATTTTTGGAAAAGAATCCAATAACATCAAAAATCCACCAAAGAGTAATACTCTTATTGGGGCAACCAATATGCACAATATACATGTTGCAAGCTTTTGAATTCCAAAGAATTCCAAAAAAAGAATCAGCATGCGTTTCCTAGACTACAGCAAAGCATTTGATTGTATAGATCACGAAAAGCTATGAATGTACATCTGATAGTCCTGATGAGGAATCTGTACCAAGGACAAGAGGCTACTGTCTGAATAGAATTCAGGGAAACAGAGTGGTTCCTAATAGGCAAAGGTGGGGTAGGCAACCTTTCCCCTTTAAGGGCCGAGGGACTTCAGCTCCCAGAAGCCTCAGCCATGTTGGCCAATAGTCCCATGTTGGCCAATAGCTCCTGGGATTCTGGGAGCTGAAGTCCCTCAGCCCTTAAAGGGGAAAGGTTGCCTACCCCTGGGCAAAGGGGTCAGGCAAGGCTGCATCCTATCATCCTACTTGTTTAACTGATATGCTGAAAACATCATAAGAAAAGCAGAATTAGAAACAGAAAAAGAGAGAGTTAGATAGGAGGAAGCAACATTAACAACCTAAGATATGCAGACGACACCATAACATTAGCAGAAGACGTCCAGGAATTGGAACAGTTAATAAGGAAGGTCAAAGACAAAAGTGCAAAGGCAGGTCTGATGCTGAACACAAAGAAACAAAAGTAATGACCACAGAAGAAGCACACAAATTCAATCTAGACAACAAGGAAACTGAAATAGTTAAAGAATTCCCATATCTAGGATCAAACATTGACCAGAATGGAGACTGTAGTCGAGAAATAAAAAGAAGGCTAGGAATGGAAAGGATAACTATGAAAGAAATGGAAAAGATACTGAAGAGCAAAAGCATACAACTGAGCTCTAAAGTCATAATCATTCAAGCCATTGTATTCCCAATTACCATGTATGGATGTGAAAGCTGGACAGTGAAGGAAGCAGACAAAAAGAAAATTAATTCATTTGAAATGTGGTGCTGGAGAAGAGTACTTAGGATCCCATGGACAGCCAAGAAGACAAACAAATGGGTTCTTGAACAGATCAGGCTTCCAGGGCTCTCCTTGGAAGCAAAGATGATCAAGTGGAGACTATCATACTTTGGACACATCATGAGAAGGCAGGGATCACTAGAAAAAAAAAATAATGCTAGGAAAGGTAGAGGGTAGAAGAAAGAGAGGAAGACCACCAACCAAATGGATTGACTCGATCAAGGGGGTTATGGGGAAGGGCTTGCTGGATCTGGGCAAGGCAGTGGAAGATAAGGATTCTTGGTGATGTCTCATCCGCAGCGTCCCCATGAGTCAGAACCGACTCAAGGGCAGCTAACCAGAACAAAGCTTTTGAAGCTCCACTGGCTTCTTCATCAGGCAAGATGTTAAAAACTATACAGAAAAAAATTGAAGAGGGGTAGGATATAAATCAAATCTATCAATACATTTGTAATCATTATCATTGTCGTCATCATCATTGTCGGTATAGAAAGGACTTGACGTTTAAAGTAAATTAAATATATGTTAAAACAAAGGAGGCAGATTTCCACACTTCTGTCTTCTTCATCTTGTATTTGGGGGTTGAGAGACATTCCTCAAACTGCGGTGCTGCCTTCCCCCTCCTCACCCCCAGGAAAGATGCTACATCTCAGCACCCTTAACCTTTTTGTCTGGAGGAACAATGGCTTCTTGTCTCTTTCATGGGTTAGAGATGAGTCTTTGGTCCTGGTGACCTGCAGCTGACTCTTTGCACCTGAGGCCCTGAGGCTTTCTGGCTATTGTGTGTCTTCCTCCCTTTGCTGACAGAGGACTCGGCCAAATAAATACAGAAAACAGTTGGGCAAAGCGGGCTTAGCCAAGCCTCAGCCCTCCCAGACAGCTGACCTGGGGTCAGCAAGCAGGTTCCTTCAAGGGATGGAGTGTGCATAAAGGGAGAAGGAGAATCCCATGCTCAAAGCTTTGAAAAGTTACTTTTTGGACTGCAGTTCCCAGAATTCCTGGACCAGCATGACCACTTTTTGTCATTCAAACAAGTAATTTCCCCCATGCTTTACCCCAAAATGGCAATCCACTCAAGATTAACCTAGAGCAAAAATAATTTGCATTTATTTTATTTTATTTTATTTTATTTTATTTACAAATGTGATTTTGATTTCTTGCTTTTTTCAAGTGGTCAGGCAATGAACAGCTGTGCATTGAACAGCAGGGGAAGGTGATTATGATTAAAAACAGTCGTTTTGAAATGTCCTCTAAAAACAATCATCCTGAAATTCAACTTGTCAGTAATTTTACCCTAGATCCAAAAATGCATTATAGGGATAAACATCTTGCATTGCTGCCAGGATGAAAGGTTGAAATAATGGATGTATGGGATCAGAGCTGGCCCAAGACATTTTGCTGCCTGAAGCCAAGCATCTATGGACATCCAAACTTACTCAGTTTAAGATGCATACTAAAGCCAGCCAGATTATTCTGGCAAATAAGGCAGGAAATCCCACAAGTATTTTTTACTGAACCTGTGCTCTAAAACTACAATAATCAATGAAATAATTTGAAAAGAATTTTGATTTTGCCTTTTGCTGATAATTATAATCTATCAGGCTGGCCTTGTAACTTCTATTGTCTGGAACTTTCTGTCGTTACCAATGTCTAAGACATTACCAAGTATGGAGAATTTATGCAGGCTTGTTTGGACAAACAAATGCATGACATCTCTCACCCTCTCCACTCCCAGTCTTTATTCAAGCAAGAAGACTTAGATTTTAGGGTTTGAAATAGAAATGCTATCCATCATTCAGTGGTCAGAGAATTGTACTGCTTTGTCTGTGTGGGAACATGGATTTTACAGATGTCAGCTTCAAGCAGATCTCTCCATCCATTTGTCCAAGGGTGACTGGAAGGGATGCATCACTTCTAGGATATAGCTGAAAAAGAGGAGGTATTTGGAAGAATTCTGTGAGGCATGGGAACATAGGGTTACCAGAGTGAAAACTGGAGTGGGTCCTGTCCTTCTAACAGTTGTGTAGAAGAGGTAATTACAGCAGATATTGCTTGTCTGGCAGCCGGAGCAATCCCTCTTCTACACAACCACAGTAAGCCAACATGGTGTAGTGGTTGAGCATTGGACCAGGACTCCAGAGACTAGGGTTCAATTCCCACTTGGCCATGAAACCCATGGGGTGACAGTAGGCAAGTCACATGCTCTCAGACGCAGGGAAAAGCAATGGCAAATCTCCTCTGAACAAATCTTGCCAAGAAAACACAATGATAGGTTCACCTTAGGCTCGCCATAGTCAGGAATGACTTGAAGGCACACAAGAACAAGAACAACACATTGCAATTCCCAATTGTGATGATATATAAGACGAATTCTAATGAATGTTGGAAATACCAAGAAAAGGGAGGTACATGGATCCATATCTTGTGGTCTCTTCCAACTCTGATTCTATGATTCTAATATTCTATGATATGTGGTGGTGATGCCCAAAACTAAAGGTCTTTTGGAAAAAGATTCACATAACAATTGAAAAAATATTCAAAATAACCTATGAACTGAGACTGGGAATTTATTTACTCAATATGTTAAATAAGAGCCCATCTCATGTAGAAAGGAAATACTGGAGAATTTTACACTATATGATAATGGCGGCAAGATTTTGGTTGCACAAAAACGGAAAAATAATGAACTTCCTGCATTAGATGATTGGCTGCAAAAATTATCAGAAATGATGGAAATGGATATTTTGACAGCTCGTCTGAATCAGAAGGATATGAACATAATTGAGAAAGAATGGCTTCCGGTAAACGAATTTTGTAAGAACAGATGGAATTAAACTACAAGTAGAGTAATAGGATGACAGGGAAATAAGATGAATTGGGAGGAGGAAGAAAAATCCCTTGCATCCCACGAGTATAAAACTTTGTGACTACTCTAGATATATGGGTATATATCATAACAGAACAAAAGAACAATAAATTCAAATAGATATGGTCGGGAAGAAAGGATGACCCCACAAGAGACATTGAAGAAGTAGTGTTTTAGGGGTAGTGTTTTATGTTATTAAGCAAGTTCTAATGTACATTACTGGAAAGATATGTATATGTTTGAATAAAAGAATTCCATAGATCAGAGAACATAACACACATGCACACACACACACACAAAACCATTAAAGATTTGGGAACCCTCTCCATTTCTCACTCTGGTAACCCTACTGCCCCAGCTTCCTTGGAATTGTCACAAGGACTCTTTTTTCATCTGTTGCCTGATCAAAATGGTGACAGCAATGACGTACCTAGTACAGTTGGTTCCAGGATCCCCCGTGGATAACAAAATCAGTGGAAGCTTAGGTCCCATTAAATCAGTGGTATAGTAAAATGGTGCTTCATATATAAAATGGCAAAATCAAGGCTTGCTGTATGGGACTGATACATTTTTTCAATATTTCTAAACAGCGGATGCTTGAATTCGTGGATAGAAAAATCTGTGGATACACAGGGCTGACTGTATATTTAACACCCGTTGGTTATAATTTTTAATACCCCCACTTCTGTCTTCAACAGCCTTTTCTGGGTCTGACAGAGCTACTGGCCAGGCAGGAAAAGATGGAGACTTGCTTTCCCACTTGGCCAGCAGAGCCACGAGACCTGGAAGGCACCCATTCCCCCCACAGCCACTGATGGGAATAGGCTGCCGCCCCATAGCCTTTTCTGCATCTGGCAAAGCTGTTGGCTGGGTGGGAAAGCCAGCAGACCCACCAGACCCTGAAGGCAGATCCTTCCCACCAGTGTACCGGGTGACACCAGCCTCTGAGATGCCACCTGGTGCAGTCCGCACTCCCCGCACTTCCCTAATAATGCCCTTGGGTGACCGGGAACATCACTTCCAGTCACTGTTTTGATCAGGGTGCAACTGAAAACGAAAGTCTTTTTGCATGCTGTTTTCAATCTGGCAACCCATGTTGAGGTGTGTTTGTGTGTGTGTGTAAGTAAGTGTATTTTCATTGTTTTGTTGCATTATGGGTGTGCTGTTCAGGTGACAATTGCTCCCCCCCCCCCCCATTGGATCAAGTCCCTGAATTATATTTTAAGAATCTTTGCACATTTTCTCCTTCCTGTTTCATTTTCCTTTCTCTTGTCTTCTCTCTCTAACTCTTTATATAAGTGTGTGTGTGTGTGTGTGTATGTGTGTTATTCAGAACAATAACAAAAAAAAAATCAATAGCAAGTGTTGTTTTTTAAAAAAATGACACGTGTCTCCTTGGAAATATTTAGTAAAAGGAACATGTGCTGCAATGTTGTCACGTTGGTGATTTCCTCAGCCCCTGCAAGTATCAACCAGTGAACTGAAGCAAGGAGACATTGGACACAACAATGCCATTATTGCTTGCGTCTTTGACTAAGTTTATTCATATTTATATATTTACTTACTTACTTATTGCACTTATTTTTAGACTGCCCTTCAATTATATTCCCAGAGTGGTTACCAGGGAGATATGTTGAGGGGGAAGAGCAGGTTGTTGGTGGCAGACAAGCATCCCATGGAACATCTAATTAGGTCCCCATTTTTTAATGCTATGCATATCGCCCAGTGCTGGTTCCTATGGAAGAATCTTAGGTTGAATAGAGAATCTCTCCAAACAATCTTTCATTCTCTCATTCTCAATCTCTCTCTCAAACACACACACATTCATACGGAGTATATAAAGAATGCATTCGTTGCGGAAACTGAAGGAGGGATTTTGAAAGAGCAAATTGATTTCATTGTCAACCAGACTTACTTCTAGAAAGAACACAATTCCTTTGTTACAACAGCTTCACTTACTACCAGTCTGTTCTTGGACACAGTTCAGCGTGCTGGTTATGACCTATAAACTGCTACATTGCATCGGGTTCAATCAATTGAGCAATTCTTCCACAAGTCTCTCCCTAGGCTTTGAGACCTTCAGTGGAGGCCATTCTCTTGGTCCCACAACCCTCATATGCATGTTTGTTGAAGGAACAAGAAAGGGCCTTGTTGGTAGCTGCCCCCCCACCAGTTGTGGAACTCTGTTCCTAAGGAAGCAGCAGTGGCTCCCTCTCTGTTCCTCTCCAAAGATAATTTGTTTTTTAGTGGGGCAAGCCTTTGGCAGGAAAAACACCAGGATCCAGCATGGTGTAGAGCAGGTGTCGGCAACCTATGGCCCGCTGGCCGCACCGGGCCTGCCGACCCCCGCCGACAGGCCCCCGCCACCACTGCGCGCTCCCACCACCGCACCACCACGTGTGTTGCGGCCACCATTTTGTTTGCCAAAATGGCGGCCGTGACTCATTTGCGCATGCACAGTACTCCTGCGCATGCACAAACGAGTTGCGGCCGCCATTTTGGCAAACAAAATGGCGTCTCCGATGAGCGCAGAGGTGGTGTGGCGGTGGCAGCACGCACGCACGTGAGCGTGTGTGCCGCCATTCCCCCCCCCCCCCCCCGGCGTGGCGGAAGACCTGGGGACTAGCGACTGGTCCCAGGTACATTAACGTTGCTGACCCGTGGTGTAGACTGTGTTTGAGCCCTGGACTATGACTCTGGAGACCAGGGTTCAAATCCTCAACCATGGAATCCCACTGGCTGACCTTGGGCAAGTCACATTCTCTCAGCCTCAGAGGGAGGCAAAGGTAAATCTCTTCTGAACAAATCTTTCCATGAAAGAAAATAGGTTAGCCTTGTGGTGTTGTTGTTTGCCTTCAAGTCATTTCCAACTTATGGTGACCCTAAGGCGACCCTATCATAGAATTTTCTTGGCAAGTTTCTTCAGAAGGGGTTTGCCATTGCCATCCTCTTTGGCTGAGAGAGTGCCCAGGGTCACCCAGTGAGTTTTCATGGCTGAGCAAGGATTCATAGTCTCTCATAGTCCAATGCTCAAACCACTACATCACACTGGCTTTCTTAAGTTAGCCTTAGGGTCCCCATACATTGGAAAGGACTTGAAGTCACACAGCAACAACAATAACAATGAGGCCTTTGGCAACTAGCATGGTTTGCTGCATCATAGGCTTTTAACTGCTTAGGTACTGTCTTTTCTTCTATTAGCATGTAAAATTGTGCTTTTAGTCCTAAACCTTTCATTCATTTATGTTCTAATTTTGTTTTGTTTAATTATAAGCCTCACTTTTGGGAGGCAGTGGAAGCTGGTGGGTTTGCTTTCAGTGCAACAGTGGATCTATGCCAGGTTTAAACTGGAAATTAACAGTCCAAGGTGCTGCACCTATTTGAGGGATAGGATTCAGCACTTTAGCTACCTAAACCCCAAAATGGATTTATCATCCTACCGAACACTGTCTACTTGGGGGAAGAGAAGAATATAAATCAAATAAATTAAATGCATACAGTTCAATGAGAAAGTTCCAATCTGCTGTCCTCCAGAGATATTGAGCATCAAGTCCCATTCTTCATAGTGACTGTGAATGGTGCAAGTTGTAGTTCAACACTATCAGAGGACCTTGTTTTGAAGAAGGATGATTTCAGCTATTCTCTAAGATGTGCAACTCACCTTCCATTTGGCTTAAATTATAGAACTCAAATAACTGGTCTTTGTTGTTGCTGCTGTGTGCCTTCAAGTCATTTCCAACTTATGGCAATCCTCTCACAGGTTTTTCTTGGCAAGATTTGTTGACAGCAAGGCCATTGCCTTCCGCTGGGGCTGAGAGTGTGTGACTTGCCCAAGGTCACCCAGTAGGTTTTATGGCTGAGCAGGGAATCAACCCTGGTCTCCAGAGTCCGATACTCAAACCACTACTCATAGAAATTAAAAAAATAAAATGTTAAATTTTAATTTAAAACAAAACAAAACAACTCGGGGGCCTCTTCTTTCCCCTCCCACTGAGCATCACCCCATGCACCCCATCTCTTCAACATTTTAAAAAGATACAGGTGAATGCCACAGCCTGTTTCTGCCCAAATGCAGGTGTTTGAAGAGCTGTGGTGTCACCCCCCCTTAGGGTGTCACCTGGTCCGGACTGAATCCCCTGCACCCCCCTAGTCATGGCATTGCCCTCTGGTCCCCTGCTGGGGCTTTTGAATTAGAAAGTGAAGTAGAAAATAAGAGTTTTCTGTACATAAATCTCTAACATGATTCTCAATGATGATGATGATGATGATGATGATGATGATGATGATGATGATATCCAGCTGTACAATTTGCACAAACCATGCAAGCACCTCCACGTCCCACCCCATGTGCAGCATCAAAGCCTCCTGCGCTGACTTTATGCTCCCATCGGCACACTGAAAGGCCTGTTTTAATCTACCTACAGCTCTTTCCTTTGCCCTGAGGCCTGACCCTCGGTGAACCCCACCCACAACACACCCGTGGCTTGGTTAAGAAAAAGCATTCTCCCTAATCTCCTGGATAAGCTGTGAGATCCAAAAAAGCTTTCCCCAGACATTCCCAGCCCTCCCTCCCTGCCCAGATGCACTCCCCAACCCATGGATTTGCTGGCAGCTGTCCAGCCATGGGCCATGTCTTCTGTCCTGGCCTCATCTTCGGTGCATCCCTCTGGGTTTGCTTTAGGGGAGGCAGCCTGTTTTCCCAGCCACACCAGTTTTTGGGCTTTGAACTGCTGGCTCCCTGCTGCTTCCTATTCATTCAGGCTGTCTCTACTGTTTTTTTGTGCAGTTAAGAGCCAGGAAGAATGCTAAATGCAGTGACCTCTGACTCTCCCTTGTCTGGCTAAGGGAGGCTGGTCTTCTCCACTTGCTATGTGTCTCTGTGTGTGTGTATGTGGGCATGTTGGTTGCGGCAAGGGGTGGCAATGGCAGCAGGAGGCAAAAGACACACAATTTCAGCAAAGGAAATACAAGAAAAGTCTCCCTTAAGACTCTCCATTGGGGTTTGTTGATGTCATTGTTGTATGCCTTCAAGTCATTTCCAACTTATAGCAATCCTATCATAGGGCTTTCATGGCAAGATTTAGAAGGGGTTTGCAGTTTCCTTCCTCTGAGGCTGAGCGAGTATGAGTTGCCCAAGGTTGCCATGACCAAGCAGGAATTTGAACCCTGGTCTCCCAGCCCAACATTTGAATAACCATTATGCTATGCTGGTTTTCTGGGTTGGTGTTGCATAGGATAAATCTCAGCACAATATGTTACATATTCTTTCTGCTACGGAACCCTTGTGTTGTTTATTGTTGTGTAAATGAACAGAGATCCTACATGAGCAGCCAAATGTACACACATGTGTCCATGTGCAAGATCTAAGGATCTTCAGAGGCTGTGTACAACAAAATCAATTTGGCCCACTTAAAACCATGTATACATTGGGATGGTTTTTAACGACTTTAAAACACATTCAACAATTTCAGATGATAAAAGAAGACAGATTGTGCATCCCTGAGAATGCACAGTTTTGCCTCCTCAATCCTGAAATGACTTTGCTTCCATAGGAGAGTGTACACATCCATAAGATACCAACAGGATTCTTGCTCGAGTATCCCCCCAGTCAGGCCTAAAGTATTGTTGGCAGGGGTGGTCCTACCATTAGGAGAACAGGCTTTATTGTTGTATTGTTTTGATTGGTTTTTATTTCATCATCTTGGGAGCCCTTGCAAGATGGGAAGTGACAGAGAAATTGTTGTGTGCCTTTAAGTCATTTCTAACTTACGGCGACCCTAAGGCTACTACCATCTTGCCTGTCAGGGCAGGACTTGTGGTGACCCAAGTTACTTTGCTTTTCAAAAAGCATCCATTGTGCTTTGGTTGCACCAGTGAGAGTCCCGTACCAGGTGTCACCCGGTGGGAGGGCGGAACATCCAGGGGTGGGACTTCTGGGGTTGAGGTAACATGTTAGTGGCCATGCAGGCTGGGAAAATGGCCACATGGGTAGGAGGAATGGCTGCGCGGGTGGGAGAAATGGCCATGCAAGCCAGGAAAGTGCTGCACAGATCAGGGAAATGGCCGCATGGGCTGTGGAAATGGCTGCCCACTGGCCACCCAGGCCAGAGACCCCCAAGACCTGGAGACCTCCTGAGGCCCGGACTGGCCTGCAGAGGGGCCAACTGGATGTGACCCCCCTCTTCTGGGGTGTCACCTCACTTCTGGGATGTCACTCAGTGCAGCCTGCATCCCCCACACACCCCTAGTGACATCATTGGGTTGTACCCATTTGCATCCAGTTCATAGAGTTCCTGCCTTCAGCTCTCAGAAAGTTGGAGAAGATTTGGATTAGATGGATTCCAGTGCTTGCCCAAGCACTGGTGCTGAAGTTTCAGAAGTTTGGCCAAGATGCGGGTTAGATGGATTCTAGCACTTATCCAAGTACTAGTGCTAAGGTCTTTTGAGTGTCTCCTCCACCACATCATTCATCAAATAACAACTCAGGCAACCAGATGTGGGGAGATGATGATCTCCCAGAGGCAACAGGCAGCAGCAGCTGGTGATCTCCCAAAGATGCCAGCCTTGATGGGGATGGGAGGCATCTGTCAGGGAGGCCACCAAGAGCTCTCTGCCTTTCCAATTACAAGGCCTCTGCCTTCCTTCGGCACTGGCGGCTGGAGACGTTACACTCAGCTGCTTCTATCGATTAGACGCTGAGTTTTCCCTTCTTATTAGTGCTGAGAGATGAGCTTTCCCCGAGCCTGGCTGAAGCACCTGCCTCTTTTCTTCCCAACCTCCCTCCTCCTTTCCCCTGGACCCAGACAGTCGACATACTTCCCTAGCACTCAGAGTAGTAGCAACAGGATTGACAGATAAATTTAGGCTCTCACTCAGCTGAAACTGTAGTGTGTTCTGGGACTGGGAGTGCCAAACCTGCTTGTTTCTCAAGCAGCCTCTTGTCAGGGTTGCTAGCCTCAGAACCTGTCAGAACTCACATTTGCAGAAAGAGCATGCAAAGGGGTCGGCTTGGACTCAGCAGGTTTTGTGCAAGAGAAAATAGCAGCCGTTTCCTCTTCTTTTGGCTGAGTTTAGCTCTGAGCTTTTCTAGAAAACTTCCATGTGTTTTCTATATTGATATTGTATTGATTATCAATTATATATACATAACCAACCAACTATATTGATTATCAATTATATATACATAACCAAAGTCTTAATAAAAGTGCTCTTTCCAGCTTCTGGGAAAAAAAACCCTTCCATGTGTTTATGGAGAGCCTTGTGGGTTTGTTCCATATAGTGCGTAGTAATGCAATTTATGTATTTTCCCAACACCACCCCTTCCAAAGATATGGCACTACAAGGTTAGGGAGTCATGGAAGATCCAGGCAAGATTACTGCAGTGCATTCCTTGTGGGACTGCCTTTGAATATAGTTAATAAATTGTAATTAGTGCAGAGTATGGCATCCAGAATTCTTGGTAAGAATTAGGTATTCAGAATACCTAAGATCATTTCCAAATGAGGCAGCGCAGTGTATTGGTTGGATGATTGGGATCAGACTCCAGGGGACCAGGGTCTAAATCCTTGCTCAGCCATGCAAACTCACAGGATGACTATGGGCAAGACGGCAATGGGAAATCTCCTCTAAATATATCTTGCCAAGAAAACCATAGGATGGGGTTGCCAAACATCAGGGTAAACTTGAAGGACAGAACAACTGTGCCAGGTCTAGAGCTAGGAAATTTACTTTTTTTGGACAACCAGAAGCCTCTAACCACTGAGGACAGCTGATCCCAAAACACGTTCAGAATTCTGGATCACTCCTTTAAAGTTCAGATGAAAACCCAGAGAGGATTCACTGCACCTCTGGCATGGAAACTACCAGCTGCCACTGCTGAAAGCTACACGATTCCTGTTCCACGTTTAGCCCAATGTTGCCTGCATGCTGAGCCCCCGTTCTTCTTCTAAGCCAGGGTCCTCCAGGTCATTTTGGGAACACCCGGTCATTATGCCAGGCAGAAGAAGTTAGCTTGCCCTGTGGCCACCGTTTGCCCCTTCCCCTCTCCTCAGACAGGTTAATAGCTTTTGGCAGGCCCTCCTGCCATCTCACCAGGCTCGGTCCTCTCACTCAGTCTGGGCTGGAATTATTACAGTGTAATTAAAAACGCAATTAAGCACTGCCACTTAGCAGAAAAGTCATACAGTTTGGGGATAATTATCTGACAATATAACAAGTTGTGCAACATTAATCAGGCACTGATCTACTCCAGCAGCTGTGCCTCTGCCTCTGAGCGAGCTGCATGATGCCACTGTTTGGAGAGGTGGGGGAAAGCCATCGATCTGGCTTCTGCCAAAGCTCTGGTGACATCAGGCTGCTTCTAGCCCCAAAGGCTTCACCCAGACCTGGTGGGACCAGGCGCTGGTATTCCTACCTAGGCTTCTACACCAACACCACTGCTGGCTTATTTGTCCAGATTGTATATCCAGGGGTGGTTGTGTTGGGCATACAGCAAAGTACAATAGCATCCAAAATCCACAAAACAGTGATACCTTTATGGGGCCAACCAAAATGCACAAATTACATCATGCAAGCTTTCAAAGCTCCACAGGCTTCTTCATCAGGCAAAGGTGTTAAAAATCAAACAGGAAAAAGAAGTGGGGAAATGATGATGTTGGAGTCACTGGCCTACATTTCATCAAGATGTTGCTATAGTTTTTCTCAGTTACGATGGTATGGAGGGATATCCATGTAGACAGAGGCCATTCCTTTTTTATGGCCATGTGCGTTCTAGGAGAAAAAGAGTCATAAAGTCCAGGAGGTAAAATTTAAATGTCATTAGAAACAGCCCCAAGGTCAGTGTGACACAGAATCTGCTCCAGGTTTCAGTCTGAATTGCAAAAGAGATATCCTTTAAAGTGAAAAGTGAAACCCTGACCCCGTTCATCAGAAGCATCAGTTTCCACTGTCTTCCTTTAGGATCCAGGGTGCTTGGAAAAAGTCATTTTTCCAGGGGAGAAGCTTTCACAAAAGGTGTCTCTCTACCACTTACCTTTATGGACACTCACCTTGGAACTGCTTTTGGTTCATTCATCATCAGCTCAGTCCATGCTTGCTAGAGAGTCTGGTAGATGTCATCCAAACAATTAACTTTCCCATGCTCTGTATACACATGTGAAGAAGTTGTTTTAAAGCAAAAGGAGGGAGGGAGGGGGGGATGGAGGGTAAGGAAGAAAGAAAGAAAGAAAGAAAGAAAGAAAGAAAGAAAGAAAGAAAGAAAGAACATTAGCATTGTGACAGATGCTGAGCATGTGCATGTCCTTCTAAATTACACACTTCTTCCCTGGCAGTCCCAGTACATTTACAGCGTAAATCAGGGTTGGGAAACTTTGGCAGATCTAAGCACCAATTTTGGACAGACCCCAAAACCTATTGCACCCACACACCCCGTGTGTTTTTAGTGTCTAATGTGTGTGTTTTCCCCCCAAAACCAGGCATGACTTTTTTTTTAGAAGTTTGGGAAAGCCTTGTTGTTGTTTGTTGCCATCAGGATGACTTGGACTTGTCATGATCTATTGCTGAGAGACCTCCAGGAGCCCGCATCATTGACAGCTCTGCTCTGGTCTTGCAAGCTCAGGACTGTACCTTGAATGAATCAATCCACCTTTCTAGCAGCCCTCCTCTTTTCTTACTGCCTTCCAGTTTGCTGAGCATGATCATCTTTTTCAAGGAGTCACATCCAAATCTTGCTTTGGAGAAGTGACAATTCTCTTTTCTAGAGGGAATTTTTCCTGGTGGGGATAGGTGGGGAGATCCAGAGACCAACAAACAGGTGAGGGCCACATGTGGCCTGTACTGTTGCCCACCTCTGCTATATCACAGGCTTAATTAAGATGGCATCCTTCAAGGAATCATGGTAATTGTAATTACTGGGGGAAGAAGCATGTGAACTATGGAGTGCAGATGGGGAGGGGAGACGATGAGCAGACTGTAGGTTGTCTTTTTCAGAGAGGAGCTACTTTCTCAGGTGGAGAAAAGCTAGCAAAGAGTGTGTTGGAGGCTCCCAGGAGGTCTTTGAGATGGATCCCAGGCTGGGAGGCAGACTGAGTTTCTGGGGGCTGAATCACACCTGCAGGGCACACACCTGCCTGCAAAAGCCAGAAGGATCGATTCCCAGACAGCTTCCCCTTTTGCGGGTCAGCAGAGAGAAGGTGTGAGCAGCTCTCCACTGCAACCCTCACACCTCCTCATCCCAACACACTCGATATCTAATGCAGACGCTCACCAGCGAAAGCAAGAGAATGTGGGTTTTGTGCTTCTAGAAAGAGCCTTCAAATATAGATGTTATGCAATGGTGACTCGATGCACAGCATACTTTAATCATAACGACACAAGAAGCCAAAAAGAGGCTACTGTTCCCAATTCTTCTAACTTGGTCCTGTGTGACCCCCTGATCTTCTTGTGAAGCAATGAGATGGCACACAATTTTGGACCCAAAACAACTGGAGGGGAGAATAAGGAATCTAGCACAAAATCTCTGCTCGCTGCATGATTTTGTTTCCAGACATGCAATAGCTTCACCTCCTTTCTGTTGCAGGATCTGGGGTTGGCTCAATAGTTTCAGTATCAGTACAGAAGAAAGTTGGGCTACAGTTGAGGATCTGGGTTCAAGTCTCATTTCATCTGCTCTGTAGATCACCTGCATGATCTGATTCCCCCCCCCCCCCCATTTAGACATGGAGATGAAAGTACGTCCAAAACACACTGCAGAAATAATCCAGTTTGAGACTGCTTTAACTGCCCTGGCTCAGTGCTACAGAATCCTGGGAAATGAAGTTTATTCCGGCACCAGAGCTTTCTGTCAGAGAACGCTTAATGTCTAACAAAACTACAGTTCCCAGAATTCCCTAGCATTAAGCTAAGGCAGTTAAAATGGTCTCCAACTGGATCATTTCTGCAGTGTGTTTTGGACTGTAATGAACTATCCTCCAACTGCTATCAGGCAAAATTATGTATATTATTCTTTTTAAAAAAATGTACTTATGTTAATTTAATTGATAACATACAGAAACATAAATATTTGAAAACAGACTAAAACGAATGGAGAGTATTCATAGAATCATAGAGTTGGAAGAGACCCCAAGGGCCATCCAGTCCAACCCCCCTGCTATGCAAGAACTCAAAATCAAACCATTCCGGACTGATGGCCATCCAGCCTCTGTTTAAAGACCTCCAGAGAAGGAGATTCCACCACTCTTCATGGGAGTGTGTTCCACGGCTGAACAATTCTCACTGTCAGGAAGTTCCTCCTAATGTTCAGGTGGAATCTCTTTTTTCCTGTAGCTTGCATCCGTTGTTCCGAGTCCTATTCTCTGGAGCAGCAGAAAACAAGCTTGTTCCCTCCTCAATATGACATCCCTTCAAATATTTAAACAGGGCTATCATATCCCCTCTTAACCATCTCTTCTCTAGGCTAAACATACCTAGTTCCCTAAGTCGTTCCTCATAGGGCATGGTTTCCAGACCCTTCACCATTTTAGTCGCCCTCCTCTGGACACGCTCCAGTTTTTCAACATGATTTTTGAATTGTGGTGCCCAGAACTGGACACAGTATTTCAGGTGGGACCTGACCAATGCAGAATACAGTGGCACTATTACCGGTACTTCTCTTGATCTAGACAGTATACTTCTACTGATGCAGCCTAAAATTGCATTGGCCTTTTTAGCTGCTGCAGCGCACTGTTGACTCATGTTCAACTTGTGGTCCACTAGGACTCCTAGATCCCTTTCACACATAATCTCGTTAAGCCAGGTGTTCCCCATTTTATATCTATGCATTTCATTTTTTTGCCTTAAGTGCAGTAACTTACATTTCTCCGTGTTGAATTTCATTTTGTTAGCTTTGGCCCACTCTCTAGTCTGTTGAAGTCATTTTGAATTTTGATCCTGTCATCTGGGGTATTAGCTACTCCTCCTAATTTGGTGTCATCTGCAAATTTGATAACTATGCCCCCAATACCGTCATCCAAGTCATTAATAAAGATATTGAATAGCACTGGGCCCAGGACAGAGCCCTGTGGCACCCCACTGGTCACTTCTTTCCAAGTTGAAAAGGAGCCATTGTTGAGCACCCTTTGGGTTCGGCCAGTCAACCAATTACAAATCCATGTAACAGTTACTTTGTCTAGCCCACATTTTACTATCTTGTTTGCAAGAATATCGTGGGGGATCTTGTCAAAAGCCTTACTGAAATCAAAATATGCTATGTCTACCACATTCCCTTCATCTAGCAAGCTGGTAATTTTATATATATATAAAAGAGATCAGATTAGTCTGGCATGACTTGTTTTTGAGAAACCCATGTTGACTGGGCAATGGCTATCTGTTCAAAGGCAGAGTCTGAGCCAGGAGACTCATAGAGGGCCTAAAAATATGTTTCTGTGCTAGCTCTTTCCCTCCTCTGGCTCTGATGCAACTCACCCAAGTTCTCTCGATCTGGGTCAGCTTGATGTTATATCCATTTATCAGATATGTGCCCTGTAAGATTGGAGGCCAATTCCCAAAGCAGAAAAGGCCAAGCTTTTATCTTAATTAAACTGCCTCTTTCAAACAAGAGAGATAAATTGCATGCAGGGGAGATGCTAAAATAATTAGTTCAGGGGAGCAAAGGAGTAGTGGAAATCATTCTTTGGAGCTAGGAATGAGCTGGCTGCTTCATAGGCCCTTTGCAGGATGGGAAAACTATTTTTGTGAAAATTTTATGATTGCTCCATCAAATATGGATAAACCTGTATGCCTAGGTTCAAGAGGACTGAGACATCCTGAGTATCAAACTCTATTGCTGTTGCTGCTGTTATGTGATTTCAAGTCATTTCTGACTTGTAGCAACCCTAAGGTGACCCTATCATGGGGTTTTCTTGGTAGAATTTGTTCAGAGGAGTTTTGCCCTTGCCTTCCTCTGAGGCTGGGAGTGTGTGAGTTGCCCAATGTCATCCGGTGGCTTTCTATGTGAGCAGAGATTTGAACCCTGGTCCCCCAATAATCTCATCCAGTATACAAACCAGTACACCACATGGGCAAGGGAATGATTAATTCTTGGATGGAGTCTTGGACACCTCAAAGAATAGCCAGTTTATTTTAACATACGCTTTTTTTGGACTACTGGAAGAGGAAGAGGAAGCAGAAACAGCTAAAGTTCACAAAAGCATGAAATGAAACAATTTTCTAAGGTTCTATAAGAATCCTTTTTAGACTGAAACAGACTAACACAACTTGAGCCAGTGTGGTGTAGTAGTTTGAGTGTTGGACTAGGACACTAGGAAACTAGAGTTTGAATCCCCACTGGCCTATGAAACCCACTGGGTGACCTTGGGCAAGTCACACTCTCTCAGTCTCAGAAGGAGGCAAACACAAACTCCTTCTGAACAGATTCTACCAGGAAAACTCCACTATAGCTTTGCATTAGGGTCGCCATGAGTCAGAAATTATTAGAAGGCACACAACAACAAAGATTAACACAGCTCCCTCTCTGCAAAAGTACATCTTGGAGTTTCCTTGGATGGCATGTAGCCTGTAGAAACTAGATAGCCCAAAATGTGACATAATCACCATTTATGCAGTGCAAAAGAAAAGAAACACGTTGAACGATATGTGCATACTCTCCAACTGTCCCAGTTTGGCAGGGAGAACTGTAATTAATTCACTGTCATCTCACTTTTTCATCTGCCTTTAAAACATCCTGCTTTCTCTCTCACTTCCTCCCACTTTCCCCCTTTTTTCTCACCTTACTTCAATGACTGCAAACTGGGCTCTAAATACAAAAATAGTTTGCATGCTATCGGCTCAGCAGGAAAGAGGAGTGGAGAGGGCTAGAGTCCTGCCCTTCCCAGTAGACTCAGGCAAAAGCAAATTGCTGCAGATTCTCATAACTTGCCTGTTCTTCCTCATTAATACCCTTGGCCATCTTGACCACACTCTAATGTTGCTTGGCCACACATGTCCCCATTTTCATCTGTGAAATGTTGGAGGGTATGTACCTGTATGATCTTGGAAGCTCACATACTATTGTAGCAAGGAACTGATTCTGACTGTGCTATATCTGTTTTTTATCCCAGGAAGGACAGCTGAGACCCTGATGATGGCCCCTGATTAGGATGCTTCATAGGATCTGCCTGTAAATAACTGCCAACATATTGACTGCTCTTATTTCAAATTGGCCACTCTTATATCAAATTGTGATATTCATCTTTGCAGGGAAACTCAGAGAGTGATTTATGTTGAAGCCTACTAGAAAACACTTCTGCATGGCAGACAGAGCTCCTTACCAGGCATGGACCCTCCCCACTGGTTCCAGCCACTGCTTGGCATGGGCAGAAGTTTGGAGTTTGCAATGAACACTGACAAAAATCAAGATTATTAAGCAGCTTGGGGAGTTTATCCCCATGGATCCATTTGAAATGTTGTCATTGTTTCACACCAAAAGCTCAGGGTCCTACCCGGGGATCCATTGCACTGTTGTCTAAGGGGTCATTCAGGTGTCACTTTTTTTAGCACAATGTGAATTATCTGAGGAGCTGTTCACACTACATTATAAACCGGTTTGGAAACTGGTTTAAATGTGGGTAGTTCACACGGGTGCTGGGTTTTGCACACCCAAATAGGGGTGGACCTGGGGCAAATCTCCCTCATGGTGGGTTTTTGATATCACGTTTTCCCCAACCCCCATGTCTTTTTTTTGGGGGGGGGGAATGGGCTTTGTTAGGGTGCTGCCAATGTGAACTTGCCACCAATCCTATTCGGGTCTTCTTGAAGGGAGGTTGGGCAGAGGGGCAGAACATGCCTATCCCCTCTCACAGGTCAGAGTGCATGGCAAGTGACATTTTTGTGCTCACACCTAGTTGCCGGCTCTGATGATTTCAAATATCATGCTACCAGGCCCTTTACACAACCACAGCTGTTTCCTTCTTTCCTGCTCCCCCCACCCATGATGCCATAGCCCAGATGTTCAGATGTTGCCCAAGCCGGCAAAGGGAGGGTCTTTTGGGGGGGGGGGTATTTTTATTTTTTTTATTTGACAGAAAATGTGAACCTTTGCATTTCTGTAGCTTCAATGCATAGTGATTTTATTCTCCAGTCCCAGGCTGGCTGGGGAGGGGATCCCCCCAAGGAGATGCTCTCTTGAGGGTTCCAAAAAGCAGCTTCATTTATATACCACTTCATACCGCGCTATGCAGTGTCTAAGCGGTTTACAACTGTAAGCTCATTGCCCCCTAACAGCTGGGTACTCATTTTAGCGACCTCGGAAGGATGTAGGCCTGAGTCTAGCCTGAGCCCTGGCTAGTATTGAACTCGCAACCTTGTGGTCTATGAGTGAGTGGCTGCAGTACAGGCATTTAACCACTGAGCCACCAGGGCTCCTAACATGACAAGGGGTCCCCCAAAAGGCTTGTCCTCCCCATCCTCTGAGGATGAGGGGGGTTTCACCCAAACAGTGTGATGTAGATGTGCATCATTTCATTGACAGAACAAAAACAAACAAACCCAAAAATGATTGAATGCGATCGATAAGCAGACTCCATTTTTAATCGGTACTTTGGTCAACGTGAACTTGACAAGGTTAAACTGCACCTGAGAGATTTGATCGGGGTATATGTAGTGTGAACTTCTATTCAGGTCAGATTCGATATTGCATCAATGAAGCTGCCCGGATCTACCCAGTACAAAAACGCAAGTGTGAATGGGGCCTCATTCACACATTCTAGGTTTGTTATTCACACTATGGAACTGCATCAAAGTGTATCTCTGCAAATTCGGTTGCTCACATGTGCAAACATTCGAATAAGGATGGAGTTAATGAAGTGAAGGCATTCAGAACACATTGAAGGCATGCAGCGTTTTAACCCAGGCCTATTTGGGTTAATTCACATCGGTTATTCACACTACCAACAATGAAGATCTTTTTTAAAAATTCCGGGGAAAACTTGATACCAATTATTCTGGATTAAGTTGTTTTTTTGGCAGCCCCCCCCCAAAAAAAACCCAAACTTAATTGGATGCATTCAGGATGGACGTGAACAATGGAGATTGAACCCAGATTCATCCTGGACTATTTTCACAGTGGCGGGTAGAGCACTGGTTTTTATTCCCATGCTAGGTGTGGGATGTAAACTCACAGGGACAGATTGTATTGCACAGCTCCGTTCATGGGCAGTACTCAGCCTGTATCCAATCTGGGTTTCTTCCGGACCTTTTAAAGAATGAGAAAATCCCATTCTTTAAAAGGTCCAGGAGAAGCCTGGGTCAGGTACCGGATAAGTACTGCCCGGAGACAAAGCTGTGTGATACAATCCATCCCTGTGAGTTTACACCTTGCGTCTAGTGTGGGAATGACTAATCTCTAGCATGAATAACCCCTAAGTAATGCTTACAGTATGACTTGGGTGAGTGTGCTGTATGAGACCAGGGCTTGGGAAATTTACCTTATTTTGTAGCCCACATGTCTGTTTAGTTGGCTATCCAGAAGCTAACTGCTGGCCAGCACTTTCTAGGCTCTTCTCCTCTCTTAGGTTTCTTTTATCAGCTTTAGATGGGTTCTGGACTGGACAGCAGCCCCTGAAATACAGGACTCCTTTGAACAGAGGACAGTCTTCTGTGTGAAGTAGGACACACAGACCCACCCTGGCATTAAAGTATTGGCATGATAAACAGGGACTGTGGGATTGCTCTCCACTTGAAAGAAAACATTTCACCAAGCTGTGAGAAAGAGTCTAGGAAATGATCCTATAAAGGAACCATTGAGGCCAAGGGTGTATTTACAGTCCACGGCTATAGCACTTTGATACCACTTTAACTGCCATGCTATGATCCTATGGAATTCTGAGAAATGTAGTTTGATGAAGGACTTGGAATTCTTTCCCAGGGAGTTGTACTTCAAAGAAGTGGAGCAGAGAATTCTAAGTCTGCCACCAAACTATAGATCCCAGGATTTCATAGGATGGTGCCAAGACAATTGAAGTGGCATTAAACTAACTACAATGTGCAGTGCAGATGCACCTCAGGAGGAGGAGGAGGCATGAGAAAATATTGAGGCAACCTTATTAGCTAACTCTGTCTTGTTCTGTCAAAATAGAAAATTGATAACCTCAGCAGTAGCGGGAGGAGGGAGCTGAGGAGGCAAATTAAATAAGTTTTTGTTTGGCTGGCCAAAATCAGATTTTGTTGTTATTCGGTGCCTTCAAGTTGTCTCTGACTTATGATGACCCTAAGATGAACCTATCATAGGGTTTTCTTGGCCAGTTTCTTCAGAGGAGGTTTGCCCTTGCCATTCGTTGAGGCTGAGAGAGTGTGACTTGCTGAAGGTGGGTTTCCATGGCCAAGCCAGGATTGGTCCAATGCTCAAACCATTATACCATGCTGGCTCTCTCGTCCCCCCAAAAACACTCAAGCAGTCCAAGCCCAGCCTTGAAACTGTCACTGAGATGTGATGTTCAAACCACAAGTGATGGTCAATTAATTATCCAAGTCATAAAAAGAAAGGAGGCAATTCACAGCCTAAATGAGAGCCGTGGGGCTATGTAGTGTACACAGGTTTGTTTTTTTAACAGACATCAGCTGGCCCACAAATTAATGAGTATTTATGGCTTTTATTTGCTTCTGCTAATGAAGTCCTCCTGGAGCCAGACCCCCCTAAGCATCACAGAGAAAGTGGATGCTCTCCACTGCTATAAGCCCAGCGTGGTCCTTGTGTTGCCACGATAATGCCAAGGACCCCCCCCCCCCAAAAAAAAATCTCCTGCCATTCCTTGCATTTGGATGGTAAGTCCTGGCGATCATAGGGAGGTGGTGGATGATTCCTGGCGCTTATGTATGTTGGGAGGGAATTTAAATGGGCAGAAGCCATGTACATACAACATTAAACATAACCCAGCATTTTCAGAGAATAATGTTTCCCTTCCCTGAAACACTTCTGTATGGAGTGTGGCTCAGTGGCAAGGAAAGGCCTCCATTTAACAAGAAGAGCCCTGCTGGATTGGACTAAAATTGGCCAAGGGTCCATCTGTTGCTTGTTGTTGTGTGCCTTCAAGTCATTTCTGACATATAACAACCCTAAGGTGAACCTATCATTGGGTTTTTTCTTAGCAAGATTTGTTCATGGGGGATTTGCCATTGTCTTCCCTTGAGGCTGAGAACATGTGACTTGCCCAGGTCACCCAGTGGGTTTCATGGCCGAGTGAGGAATCGAACTCTGGCCTTCAGAATCATAATACAACACTCAAACCACTATGCCACACTGGCTCTCAGGGTGCATCTACAC
The DNA here is from genome assembly GCA_026167975.1 of Phrynosoma blainvillii. Classification (NCBI taxonomy): domain Eukaryota; kingdom Metazoa; phylum Chordata; class Lepidosauria; order Squamata; family Phrynosomatidae; genus Phrynosoma; species Phrynosoma blainvillii. The sequence goes on from JANUYF010000003.1 coordinate 12,514,693, forward strand.
TGTAGAAATAATACAATTTGACACCACTTTAACTGTCATGGCTCCTTCCTAAAGAATTCTGAGATTTGTAGTTTGTTGAGGTAATCAATAATCTTTGGCAGAGAAGGTTAAAGATCTTGTAAAATAACAAATCCCAGAATTCCATAGGATGGAGCGACAGCATTTAAAGTAGTGTCAAAGTGAATCATGTGGTCCAAATTTGCTGATTCTGATTCCCAGAATAGGTTCAGCACCTTGGATAGTTTTTTTAAAGTTCTAATTAAAACCTGGTGTGGATTCACTGCTCCATTGACAGGGACCCCAACAGCCAGCACTGGACCCCTCTGGGAAGCCTGTAGCATGGCAATAGTTCTCTATCCCAATTGCTACCCAGTGACTTATTTATATTGGCATTCCACATGTATCCCCCAATAATTTCCATTTGGCAGGGACAGTCAGGATCAATCCCTTGTTGTCACAATTTTCTCAGCTGCTTTTAAAATGTCCCAGTTTCCCCCTTTGTCTTCAGCTTACTACGCCTATTGCAAACTGGGTAGAAAGTTCAAAAGTAGTTTGCGCTCAGTTAACTCAGCACAAAACTTTGCCCTTCCCTGTAGGCTCAGGCAAAAGCAAACTGCTGCAGCTTCCCTTAGTTGGTCAGTTCTTTCTCATTAAAAAATGTTTGCCATCTTGGTGTCTCTCTGATGTTGCTGGTCCACTCATGTCCTAGTTTGCATTTGTGAAATGCTGGAGGGTGTGTCACACATTCTCAGATCCAGAAAACCCTATGATAGGTTTGCCTTAGGGTCACCATAAGTCAGAAGCTACTTGAAACTACTCAAGCTACCCAATTGTCCTCGGGTTGTTCTATCACCAGTGCTGACAAAAAACATCCAACTCTGATTGCTGTATGCACAATGAATGGCAGCATTTTTCACTCTCTGGGATGGCTCTGTAAGATCTCTTGTAAGTCCCAAGGAGTGATCAGAGATGCTTTTGAGTGAAGCAGCCTGCCAGGAGACACCATGAAATAAGATAGAACAAGAGTGGGCAAGTGTGGGAGGTCTGGGGGCAACATTTGTTCCCCAGAAGTCTCTGGGAGGGTACCAAAATAATAATAATAATAATAATAATTCAAAGTGACTTGAAGGCTGCATCCGTACCGCAGAAATAATCCAGGTTGACACCAGTTTAATTACCAGGGCACCATGCTGTGGAATTCCGGGAACTGTAGTTTGTTATGGCACCAAAGCTCTCTGACAGAGAAGGCAAAATGTCTCACAAAACTACAATTCCCATAGCATGGCAGTTAAAGTGGTGTCAACCTGGATTATTTCTGCAGTGTGGATGCAGCCCAAGTTCATATTTTTTCCAAATATATATATTAAATCCATTTTAACATGAAATTGCTGCAATTGGTGTTTTCCATGAGCAGCAATTCTCCTGTTTTTGTTTTGTTGTTGTTGTTGTTGTTGTTGTTCAGAAGAAAGATGAGTCAGGAGGATTCCGGAGGTTTCAGGGGCCACAGAAATATCCTTGCAGGGTTCCATATGCTTCCTCATGTGGGTTTCAGATAGCATTAAGTCTCATCTGTAATTTGTAATTTTGTAATTTTAACTTTTGTTAGCTGCCTCGATTGCACTCAGAGGGGCGGGGTAGAAATAAAATTTATTATTATTATTATTATTATTATTATTATCTGGGTTTCAGATAGCATTAAGTCTTGGACTGGCACAAGAGATGGACAGAACAGTTTATTTATAGTACATGTTGACTTTGCAAAAGGCCATTCCATCTATCCAGATTCCACATTTATTTTTAATCTAAAAACAAGAACATTTTCTGCGTGAAAGCTTCTATTGAAATATGTCTTAAAATAAAGTGCTTTCAAACAGACCTGCATCACTAGTTGTATTGTATCCTAAAACCAGCATTTTTATTTGTATTTGTATGGTGTGTGTTTTTTAAATCTGAGAAATCAATCAAATATTTGGGACAAGTATGAAATCCAGAGGCTAGCTATATTGCAATCCTTTCAATGAATAGAAGGGGAGATTTGTTGGGTACTCCGCAAGGAGGTCAGGTATATCCTTAGATTTTCTCATCTTTGATAAGCAAAAAAGCCTAATATCTCAACACATTGAAACATCCCATCAAAAAATTGTCAACCACTGCAAACTTTTTTTTGCCCCTTTCTTTTCATTCCATCCATCTTTTATTCTTTCTTCCTTCCTTCCTTTCTTCCATTTTTTGCAACAACATCAATAGCAAATTATTGTTTCTGGAGAGAGAGAGAAAAAATCTTATTGTGTGCAAAGTACAAAGCAAATAGGTAGTTTTGTGCTTTTGACAAAAGAAACTATTGTTTTGCAGCAACATTTTGGCAAATAAGAAAAAGGTCCAAAATGTGAAAAATCATCCAAAAACCCACAGAAATTCTTACAAGCTTATGCAATGGGGGGGGGATGGGGGGGGCGGGACTTTTGACATTTGTTTGTTCTTGTTGAGTAAGAACAAAATAAACAAAGACTCACATTCCTCAGACCTGATAGTTTCACTTCACAACACCGAATGAATGGAATCTCTGAGCATCGCTAGCTGGGATGTAAAATAAAAATCAAGGCTGATAGCTGTTGAGAGACAAATTCCTGGAGCCTTGGACCTAATCCCCATTTAAATCCATCTAAGCCAAGGGCTATCACCACATCTTACTGCAGCGAATGCCATAAATTAAGAATGTAAATTTGTGTGAAGAAGTTTTTTCTTTTGTACATCTCAGCTCTACTGGTCATCAGTTTCCTTGGATGAGCACAAATTGTAGTACAGTTACACAGTTAGCCCTCTGTATCCATGGATTCTTTATCCACGGATTCAAGCATCCAGGGCTTGAAAATATTAATATATATATATATATATATATATATATATATATAACTTCCAAAAAGCAAACCTTGATTCGCCATTTTATATAAGAGACATCATTTTACTATGCCATTGCATTTAACGGGACTTGAGCATCCATGGATTTTGGTATCCATGGAGAATCCTGAAACCAAACCCCAGTAGATACAAAAGGTCCACTGTACCTCAGTCAACAAAGTAGGCATATTCCATATTAACAGAAAATTTGATCCCAGAGGCAGAAATAACATGGAAAGAATAAGGGCAATTTCCTACACCACAGAAAATGAAAAGGTGCCCTACATGCTTAAGCAAACGTTTCTTATCCAAAATGAACATGAACATGTGAAATGAAACAACCAAGGCAGTTAGCCTTGCATAAGTAAATAATTTTTTAATCTTCTACTGAACACTTGAAGTCTTCTTCCAAAATGCATCCAGGAATGGTCATTTTTGCCAGCAGGCTCAGCTTTCTTTATGACTTTATGACATGTTGCTAGGAGGTGGCAAGACAGGCTTATATACTCTCCCTTTTTCTTTCTGTGTAGCTGTCCATGCATGCTCACTAAGGGATTCAGGAGGGAGCTGCTGTTTCCATTGTCTGTTGTAGGCAGAAACACAGGATAGGATCACTTCATTTATTAAGCCTTGGCAGTGGCTTCTTGGTGGGGGCATGCATTAATTTTGGATGGATCTCAGATCCTGAGACAAAATCAGAAGATTTGGAGGAGTCCCAGTAGTGGAGGCTGTTGGCTTCCATGGGAAATAATGCAATTTGATACCACTTTAACTGCCACGGCTCCATCCTACAGAATCCTAGGATTTCTAGTTTTACCAGGCATCAGTACTCTTTGGCAGAAAAGAGAAAAGACCTCGTAAACCTACAAATCCCAGGATTCCATGGGATGGAGCTACAAAATTTAAAGTAGGGTCAACCTGCATTATTTCTACAGTGTAGATGCACTCTGTGTCGATGATGTGTAAACCTGCTTAATTTTGGTTTGAACTTTAAAAGTGCTATCCAAAGTGTGAACCCTGCCCCCAAACAGTTCAATAGCCTGGATAGTTCCTTTAAAATTTGGACTAAATTTGGAGTCCTGTCCAATGACATGAGAATCTCCATTGACCATTTTATTCAGAAGCCAATCTCTTCCAAATCCAAAGTGGAAATATGGAAAGACCATAAGGGGAGGCCAGGGAAAATAAAGAAAGAGTGCCCATCCTTTTAATGGTTTTGTTAGAAGATGAAATTTCAGCAGATGTGCTAAAAGACCCAGAGATTGAGACAATGGATCAGAAAAACAAACCTATGCATCCCTCCCCTTTTGCTGTCCATAAAAGTGAAATTAAAGCTTGCCGGCCGTATGGAAAGATATGGTGCATCTCTACAAAGACTGAAACATCAAAATCTGCAAAATATGTAAAGGAAATTGCCAGGGTATTGAGAAAAGGGGAAAGGGGGGGGGGCAGATGAGTGGCAATAGTTTCATGATAGGCAGTTATAGCTTCCAACCAGAGGATTGCTTTAGCAGGAATCTCTATCTTCCCTAATGACAGTGTTTTTAAGTGGGATGCAGAAAGAAGTTATCAGAAGCTGCACCTGTGTTTCCCCTGCATTTGTGACTGCGTGTTGGTGGCAGCTGCAGACAGGGATTTCAAGAATGACTCAAGAGGCAGCACTACCTGGGATGTGGCTGCATCCATTACAGCGTATCCTTTCTCACTGCTTTAATGTAAAGCCCAGGGATGAGCTAGGCTTCTTGCTCTGAGACAAAGATATCCCCTCTCTGGGTAACAATCTCTCTCTCAATGTCTGTTAAGGAGTCTTTTGTGTGTGAGCAGAATGCTGGACTGGATGGGACTTCAGTTTGATCTAGCATGACCCTTCTTATATTCTTACAAACAAAACTACAAACACTGCCCCTTGCATATTGATTTTTTAGACTACCACAGCTATATCTTTGAATTCTGCCCTTAACATTTTGCTATGTATAGTTTTCAAATGGAAAAGCTTCTCTTATTCAACTTTGCTTTAATTTGTCATTACTGCAACTTCTCTAGCTTAAATATGTCTTTGTTGTTGTTTTGTGCCTTCAAGTCATTTCCAACTTATGGCGACCCTAAGGCAACCATCTCATAGGGTTTTCTTGCCATTGCCATCCTCTGAGGTTGAGAGAGTGTGACTTTCTCAAGGACGCCCAGTGGGTTTCCATGGATGAGCTGGGATTCAAACCCTGGCTTCTTAGTGTCCTAGTCCAATGCTCAAACCATTATACTACATGGGTGTAATATGTCTATTCCTTTTTAATCTCAGATTGTAAAAAATAAATAAATCCTGAACCCAGATATCGCTTTTCTCTCCCTCTCTTCCTCCCTCCCTCTGTGTTTGTGTGTGTATCATGTATACGTTGCTGTTTTCTGATGATCTACTAGGCTCTCTTACCTCTGAAGGCTCATGGCACACAATACTGTGGTTGGAATCCTGTTGGTGTTTTATACACACCTAAATTCACTTGCACTTCCATAGTCATCCATAGGCAGTTCATAATTCAGATTTCCACAAGTATAACTATTGCGCTTGCTGTTTTGCTTTCTTGGATAGTGCATAACTTTTCATCATTTTCTTCAATGTACCACTTGATTCACATGGATTGCAGAAATAGCCATGGCACATATCCCATTGCACAAGGGGACAATAAACAAGGACATTTACAGGTACATAGTTGGTTGCACAATGTCAGCATCCCGCTGAAGGTTGATACAGCACAACCACCTGTTATATGTGACTATAGATTTACACCATGCAAGCTAGGGATACATTTTCTTCACTAGTTTCTTCTTAAAAAAAAAAAAAGCAGTGAGTAATCTTAGCCATTTTCTTTTCATGGCAAGACTTATTCTGTGTAAAATTCACTCATGGCATTTTTGTGCAGAAAATGCAGTTTCCTGTAGAGAAGACTGCCATTTCCTGCTCACAAAAAATGTCCAGATTTGCATAGAAGTCCTAAATTGTGAAGACTCCTTTCAATCCAAGATTCTTCTCATTCGGATTTCTCCACACTCAAGAAACATGGGGTTGTTTTGTTTTGACAATTTTTCAAATATTGTTGGACATTCTTCCTATCCCTACTGCTAACATAATCATAGACTCATAGAGTTGGAAGAGACCTCAAGGGTCATCATGTACAACTCCTCTGCCATGCTGGAAGACACAATCCAAGCACTCCTGGCAGATGGCTATCCAGCCTCTGTTTAAAAACCTCCAAAGAAAGAGACTCCACCACACTTTGAGGCAGTGTGGTCTACTATCAGATAGCTCTTCCCATCAGGAGGGTCTTTCTCACATTGGGTTGGAATCTCTTTTCCTGTAGCTTGAATCCATTGCTCCCTGTCCTAGTCTCCAGAGCTGCAGAAAACAAACTTGTTCCATCCTCAAGAGGACATCTCTTCAAATATTTAAACATGACTTTCATGTCATCTCTTAACCTTCTCTTCCCTGGTCTAAACATACCCAGCTCCCTAAGCCACTACTCATAGGGAATAGTTTTCAGACCAACACAATGTAGGATCATGGCCAACTCTTTGTGTTTTGGGTGCAATCAGGTTCTTGATCATTTCTGAAACTTTATATCATTCTCATTTTTTTCTCTATGTGTACCCTACAGGCCCCTGCATTACCTGTGTCTCCCATCCCTTAGGTTAGATTTTTAAATTTTGGATTGTTATAACTGCACTAGAGACTTTATCACATTGGGGAAATCCCATGCACAAACGGGGTTTTAAATCGGGAAAAACTTGCAAAAGCGGGTAAATTTTCACACGACGTCGTTGTTAAACTGTTGTTAACCCGAACGGAAAGTAGTCAAAAGCTGCTTGTCTTCACCTTTGGAAAATCTTGAAAGTAAAAAGGAGCTGCTTTTGACTACTTTCCGTTTGGTTAACAACAGTTTAACAACGACGTCGTGTGAAAATCAACCTGCTTTTGCGGGTTTTTCCCAGCTTTTAAATCCTGTTTCTGCACAGGATTTCCCCCGTGTGATAAAGTCCTAGGATGCATTGCCTGGAAACCTGAAAGCCTTCCCTTCTTCTTTGGCCATTTCCCTTTCTCTGCTCTGGGTTTCCCTTCTCCCTCCCCTCTTTTTTGGTCTCCTAGTGCTTAAGATCAGATCCCAACTGCTGTTGCCACTGCCGGGGGCTTCCCAAAGCCTATCCCAGAGATGAAAAGCAGGAGGGGCACCTTCTTTGTCTGACACAGCTCTGGCCTAGCCCTCCTTGGGCCTGAGAGAGGGACCCAGCCAGAAAGGAAATCAGGGGCTTAGTACATTCATTTCTCCCCTAATTTGCCAGTTCTGCCATGAAATCCCATTACAAAAGGCTTAGTGGCCACGCTGAGGAGAAGGTCACTCCTGAGGCCTCCGAGAGGGATTTACGCAGAAGAAAAGTGCTAGAAAAGAGCAACCCCACGCTCTTCTGGCCCTAAGTGAACAAGGTCCCCCCACCCACCCCAAATACTCCTAACCCTTCCTCCGACCCTTGCAACAACAGCGGGGGGGGGGGGGGGGAGAAGGAGAGATTAGGCTTCAAACAAAGATGGGATTCAGCTGCTGGAGAAGGAATTGCTTGTCCGCTTTGGTCCTTCCTCCTTGCACCCATCCTGCCTGCTTTTCATTATCATTTTTCAGAGCCTACTCATCTGGCTGGCCATGGCTTGCAGGGTGACCAGATGTCCGCCTTTCCCTGGACGTGTCCTACATTTCAACCTTCTCTCCAGGTGGAATGTCAAAATCTCCTCCATTTTGAGTGTGATGAAGAAGCATGAATTTACATTTCTACTTGTGTTTCTAGCTTTTATTTTATAATGCCCATTGCACTAATCAATGAAGATGCAGACATACTGGTCTGTGAGCAGCCATTATAACACATCTTCGCAATTGTGTGATTGGGGCTGCTGCTGCCATCGCGGTCTCTTCCAAACTCCCTCTTAACCCTACCTTCCTGCCCTATGCGCTATTGAGTATGCCTATCATTTTGTTTTATTTTGTTTTACTTTTTAAAATGCAATTCTGCGGTTCTGGTAATGCAATTTAAGGCAGTTTTTTTTAAAAAAAGAAAAGAAATAGGAAAAAATAAATGAAATCTGGCTGCTTAGTAATAGTAAGGGGAAGAGGGGACAGGGAGAGGAGGAGACACTTACTGCCAGTATTGCAATTGCCATGCCAGTGACATTATTATTATTATTATTATTATTATTATTATTATTATTATTTTGCACAGCAGGAATACTGGGACTGCTGCATGATTGGGAGCTATTGACAAGTTTCTCTCATCAATGAAAAAGGACACCCTAAGTGCACTTGGGAGATAACAGCAGCTGCGATCAGAGATGACATTGTGTGATACATATTGCCAAAGGTGCTATTTTAGCATTATGTGTTGTTGTGTGCCTTCAAGCCATTTCTGACTCATGGCAACCCTAAGGCGAACCCAGTGGGGATCTTGTACCGGGTGTCACCCTGTGCAGGGGGTGGGACTACTGGGGGGGCAGGACATCTGGGGGGAACATCTGGTGGGACTTCTGGGGCTGGGGAAATGGCTGTGCAGGCAGCAAAACAGCCATGTGGGCCTGGGGAAACGCCATGTGGGCGAGGAAAGCGCCTGTGCGGGCCGGGAAACTGTCCACACAGGTGGGAGAAATGGTTGTGTAGGCTGCGGAAATAGCTTCCTGCTGCCCCCCCCAGGCCAGAGGAACCCCCCCCCCTGAAGCCTGGAGATGCTCCTGAGGCTTGGAGTGGCACCTGCACAGCCCCGAGAGGTACCCATGTGGGCCCAAGGAGCATCTGTGGGGGTTGGGGGGCTGACCAGGTGTCACCCCCTCTTCTGGGGTGTCACCCAGTGTGGCCCACACCCCCTGTACCTTCCCCTCCAAGAACACCACTGGGTGAACTTATCATGGGGTTTACTTGACAAGATTTGTTCAGAGGAGGTTTGCCATTGCCTTTCTCTGAGGCTGAGAGCATGTGAGTTGCCCAAGATCACCTAGTGGGTTTCATGACCAAGCTGGGAATTGAATGCTGGTCCTAGAGTTTTAGTCCAACACTCAAACCACTATGCCACACTGGCTATATAATCATGGTTTAAAAGCAAAGTGTAGTAATCTCCTTAATGGTCATTCCAACCATTATCTTACATAGCATGTTGTTTTCGGAGCAGGTATGACAGGTTAAAAAATAACAATATGCAGCATGTCTTGTTGTAGTATAAAATCTTGTATGAAACGACTTTGCCTCATTAGTTGTTTTTCTTTTCTTTTGTTTTATTGGAAGCTTGAGGTATCTTGCACTCTACTATCTCTGGAAGTCCCTTTCTCTTTTGAAAACTCCTCATTTTCTCCTTTGACTGACAAGGCAAGATTAAATGTTGCCTTCACTAAATGATACTTCCATTCTCCTGTTTGATTTCATGCAAAAAATAATTAATGAGGAGCGAAAAAACACTTGTGGACAAAGTACATCCATAGGAAGTTTTCACATTCTTATGGATAGAATTTCATTTCCTAAAGATGAAGAGTCCATACAAGTTATGGATTTAATAACAACCTTGTAATATAGTTTGCTGTTGTTTTCCAACACTTTGAAATGATTATAACATTCCTCTTCCTTATTCCATAGTCACTGTTGCCTGTTTAATTTCACTGTTATTTTTGTAAGCTGTTTGAAATTTTTGTTGATGTTTTTACAATGGAGTTGCTCTTTTCTCAGCATATTGCTTGTTAGTTAGCAACTTTTGCATGCCTATATACTCATTAATGGCTAGTTTGCACTTTTGCAGACCTTGGGCGTTTTCACACGGGGCTTTAGGCGGACGCAATCCTACCTCCCTCCGGCCCCAGTCCAGCTCCTTTTCCAGTGTGTTCACACTCACGTCGCAGCAAACCCCGCCCCTTCCGGTGCCATCCCTGCGTCAGTCCGGCTCCTTGCTCCATGTGTTCACACTCACGTCGCAGCAAGTCCGGCCTCACTCCAGCCGATCCAGCGCTAACTCCGGCATCAGCCCCGGCAAGGTAATTCCTTTTTTAAAAAGGAATAAGTTGCTGCCGCCGGAGCCATTCTGGAATGAGCGGCACGGTCGGCTCCAGGCGGCTTTGGTGGGTCTAGTGTGAAAACGTCCCTTGTTTCTTTCTTTCTGCATCACTATAACATGCAGCCATTTTATTTCTCTTTTCTCTTCCATTAAATATTGCATTTGATTATAGACACACTTTTTAAAGTAAAATGCTTTATAAGTTTTACAAATAAGTCTGAGCTTGTTTTTATTTCACTACTAGATGCTGTGTGTATGTGTGTAAAACTGATTATTGTCCAGCTTCTGCCTTGCCAATTGTTTACTCTGTCCAAGACAGCCTCTACTATCTCTGACATTTCCCAACATCTAGAAACTTTCCAATCTTAAAAAAGGAAATTATGACTGAGTACCTATATCAGAGTTGTGCAGCATAAGTTTCAAATGTTGATTGTGTTGAATGGCAACAATGTCCAAACAAATATGCAACCCAGTGTGCATCTGCTTATAAACAGTGCCACATACCAAACTCTGCTTCTGCACTGGTGAACTGGATGTTCTGCTTCTGACAAAAATGTCCAGCCACTTCCATAGGAGAATTAGCATTGGTATAAGAAACCTATAAGATTCCAATGTATCTCTCTCTCTCTCTCTCTTTCTCTAAATGCAGGCAGACACATACATAGCCTAAATATGAAAGTGAGGCAGAAGTGACTTTTCTAAAGCAATCTGTCAAGTTCATGATGGAGAAGAACTATCAGGGCTGGCACTAATGTTAGTGAGTCCCTAGCATGGTTTCTTCAAAGGACTCACCTGCACCAACTTTGCTTGGCATCACTGCTGTCCACTGCCACCATGACCATTGGGATTCCTCTTTGCCAAAGCCATTGCTGCCAAATTACTCAACTTGTTCTTCCAGAGAGACAGAAGGAGCCATTTTGGATGGGAGCCAAACAGGAGCTAATATTTGACATGCAGACAGGTACCATCTTAGATTCCACAAATTGTAATGCTTGCTGTCTAGCATTGCATTCTGGGGAAATATAAGTGATTGAGTAAGCATTGGCTGCAGTGGTTTATGTGTCAGCCCTGGTGGTCCTTGCTGGGTTTTTTTGAGTTGCAGCAGTCTCCTGATTGTACCAGTTTCTGACACAGAGCTTCATTGCCACCCCAAACAAAATGCTGCCAAAAGCAAGGGGTAAGAAGTTGCCTTCATCACCACCACCATTGCTGTCCCATGCCAAGTGATACCACATACACAACATCCGACCAGACTAACAGCTGAATCATATTTGAATACCAGTGAAAAGTCATAGCCCATGCCTGCCAAAGCCAGCAACATACTCTCCAGGTCTCCTCATATAGCAGAGATACTTCCGATTACACCTCTGCTGCCTTGCCTTTCCAACTGCTTTTAAATTGTCCCAGTTTCTTTGTATTTCCTCCACTTTCCCCCTTTCTCCTCCTCTTACTTCAATTGCTGTAACCTGAGTTCAAAGCACAAAACCAGTTTGAGTTCAGATTAACTCAGCAAGGAGGAGAGAAAAGGAGGGGTGGAATCTTGCCCTTCTTAATAGACTTGAAACCAAACTGCAACTTCTCCTAGGACGTTATCACACGGGGAGTCACGGGGAGAAAGTGGAAATAAACGGGCACGAGCGGGAGTCTTTAATTTACGGGATTTGTCCCGTTCCGCCTCGTCTGATAACTAAATTTGAATTTAAAAGGGGATTAATTCGAACGAAAACCTGATCTTTTCATTTTCGGGATTTTTGAGGATTTGAAAAGATCAGGTTTTTGTTCGAATTAACCCCCTTTTAAATTCGAATTTAGTTATCAGACAAGGCGGACCGGGACAAATCCCATAAATTAAAGTCTTCCGCTCATCCTGTTTATTTCCACTTTCTCCCCGCAACTCCCTGTGTGATAACGTCCCTAGTCTGTGCATGCTCCCACATTAATAATTTTTGTCATTTTGACCACACTCTGACGGTCCTGGTTTTCATCTGTGAAATGACAGAGGGTATGGCAGGATAGTGGTCTTCTGATAAACACAGCTGTGGCCATTTGAAGAACAGTGGAGAAGTGATTTGGGGACTACAATTCCTAGCATCCCCCAACCACAACTAGAAATTTGTGTCCCCCAAAAGGACATTTCCCCAAGTTGTAAACCATTCTGTGTCACTCAGCATTGTTCCTCTTAGATAGCCATTCGTCTCACTCCACCTGAAGATAGGGCTGGCCCTGTCAGACCCGATCATTGTGCCGCATTTAGCGCAACTGACAGCATCCCCATCTCAAGATGCTTGTGGACCACAAAGAGGGCTTCACTGTGGCCTTGGCTATTTTGAAAGCACTCCTGCCTCTCTGAAATCAGCAAGAGGAGACTTTCAGAAGAGTGCAAACATAGGACGCGGTGTGCATTGCTCATAAACAATTAGGCTGATATGGGGAAGAAAGGAGCCAAAGGGCAGCAGCTGTGGGAAGATGATTTTTCCCCTTTGTTGGGAGCCAGAGCAATCAGCAAATTGCAGCTTTGAAGCTTAGGCAACCCCATCTTGGAAAAAGAAGCCAGCCTGAGAAGGAGGAGGAAGAGCACAAAGCAGGAGCTCAAGTCTCTCTCTTTTTCCCTGACAAGCTGGAGCCCAGTGAGCTGAGAACACAAACCAAGGCTTTGCTCAGATCTCAGTGAACCAGGCCTCCAGCGCTCAAGTCAAAATCCACTTTCAAAGAATCGCTTGGCTTAAAATAACAAACACATACTTTAAATGAAAGGCCTGTATTGTTTTTGGGTTTGTTTTTCCTTTCTTTCTTTTTTCTAACCCCCCCCCCCCTCCTTTAGCTTTCCTCCCTGGACAGAGATGTTCAGACTGGGAGAGAAGGGGGGCCAGAGCAACATGTTGGATTCTTTGTAATAATCTCTTTATTTATAGGCATAAAGTACTGAACAGGAATTACAGGGGTGCAGATACAAGCACAATGCTGAAACCAAATGCCCTATCAGCTCTAACAGGGGAATTTAAGCTGTGCCTCCCTGTAAGTCTTTCTAACCAGTTCATCACAATATAGTCCAGCCACAGGACAGGACATTTTGCCTGTCGCTATTTGTTTCTAAGGTTCCCAGATCTCAGGGCCTGTTTCTCAGATCTCAGGGTGGCCATGTTTATCATTCTGTGGACAACCATCCTTTTTGGAAAGAATGCTAGAAAGTATTGGATTTCCTTAGGGAAAGAGTTCCAAAGTTGTGAAGGACATGGCTGAAAAGCTCCTGCCCTAGTGGCAGGCAATATTACCAGTCTCATTAATGGTTCAGAGAAGAACAGGATCTCCAGCACTGATCTTAAGTGGTAGGAAAGCCATGCATCCTATGTTACAGAGGATATTCCTCTTTTTGAAAGTAGACTGTCCTCTAGTTGAAGACATCATGTTCCAGGAGTGGGCCACTATGGTCCTCTAGATTTCCTCGCCCTATCACTGTCACAAATCCTAGCCACTGGTGAGGGATTATGAGGGTTGCAATCCCAAAACACGTAGAGGACTGTATCTGTCCATTCCTCCTTCATTTGGTGTCTCTTCTGGTCAAGTTGGATCTAAAGATAAAAGAATTGTAAAGAAGGACCTAGAAGTCACTTGTCAACAAAGCTATCTTTTGTGAAGTCCATGGCTTTCATGGCTGGTGTCTATAGTTTTCTGTGGGTTTTCCAGGCTATGTGGACAAATTCTGGATGAATTTATTCCTGATGTTTTGCCTGCATCTATGGCTGACATCTTCAAAGGGTGGTGGCATGGAAGTATATGGGATATATATGTATGTGTGTATATATATATATATATATATATATATATATATATACTTGTGTGACCCTTGGTTGTGAAGTGATTTACATGTTAATCTGTGGGCTGGTCTGTTGTTGAATGGCAAGGACTCAAGGTGGGAGGATATGCGGGAGGATATGTGTGTCTATTTAATCAGCAATCCATTGTCTGCAGGGAAACCCTCTGACCCTGGGTGGTGTTCATTTGCAGTGTCTTGATTTTTGTGTTTTTCAGGACTGGTAACCAAACTTTTTGTTTACTTTCAGTGTTTCTTCTTTCCTGTTGAAGTTGTCCAGGTGTCTGTGGATTCCAATGGCCTCCCTGTGCATTCTGACCTGGTAGTTGCTGGTATGGTCCAGAATTTCAGTGTTTTCAAATAGTATTCTATGCCCAGGTTGGTTTATTATGTATTCTGCTACTGCTGTTTTTTTTTTTCCTGGCTGGCTCATTCTGCAGTGTCTCTCATGTTCTTTGATCTGTGTTTGGACACTGCATTTAGTGGTCCCTGTGTAGACCTGCCCACAGCTGCACAGTATGCGGTAAACTCCTGTGGCTGTGAGAGAGTCTCTCCTGTCCTTCACTGAGTGCAGAATTTATTGGATTTTATATATCCCACATATTTCCATGCTACCACCCTCTGAAGATGCCAAGCACAGATGCAGGTGAAAAGTCAGGAATAAATTCTTCAAGAACACAGCTACACAGCTGCAAAGCCTGGAAAACCCACAAAAAAATTAAGTTGTCTTTTCTTAGCTGTGGTCTTCTTGCACCAAAGAGACAGGATGTCTACCTTCACCTGCCAATGGGAGAACAGTATGTCTTCACCTGCCAATGGGAGAACAGTATGAACACAGCCATTCTTGCCTCCTTAGAGAGAGAGCCTAGGGGCAGGTACTGAAAAGGCCCTGTCTTGCATCCCCAACCAATGTAACTCTGAAGGGATGTGGGGGGAAAGGGCTTCTCCTGAGTTTCCTAGGGCCTGGCCAGGTTCATATTAGAAGATATGGCCTGCCAGATATAATGGAGCTAAGCTTTATAGAGCTTTAAAGGTTATAACAAGCACTGTGTGCCAAGAAACAGACTGACAGCCAGTGAAGCTATTGGAGCAAAGAGTTGTATGATTACTTAAGTGCATGGTTCCTTACTGTGCACAATCAGCATAAATCTGAACAGGTATTGATATGAAAATATGATATAAAAAGCATTGTTTACCGTGAGAAATGCTTCTTATAATAAATGCACCATTTGGTTGCAACACCCAAATGCTAAGGCATGAACAAAAAGGAAAAGAGCAGATTGGAAAACTGCCCAGATGTGAAATTAGTGAAGGAAAGGTGATTGTTCCCCCAACACACACACATGCATGGACACTCCCCCCCAAAAAACCCCCCACATTGTCAGCATATAAGAGGTCTCTTACGGCTCTTCTAAAAGATAAGAGGACCTGAGAGTGACAATATGGGACTCCAGCAAATCTCCGTTAAGAAAAATCCATTTCCCATCACCAGACGGAGAGAACGATGATTTTGATATTGTGGGTAAGCTGGAATCTATTGAAAATTGAGAACAGACTACAAACTGGATTAGCTCCATGTTTGCAAGGTAACTGAAAAATCAAAGCAGGGATGTGCAGAGAGCCAGATGTTTAATGCAAGACCATAAAAGACGGGCATTATAAGATGAAGGGCTATTGAAGGCACCGCAGATGAGTTCTCTGCCAAAGTTTGGGTTGGGTGCTAATTTTTTTTTGGGGGGGGGTAATTTTTTGTAGCAGTAAGTAAGTGGAGTGAGCCAGCTTGGTATAGTGGTTTGAATGTTGGATTACAACTCTGGAGACCAGGGTTCAAATTCCTGCTCAGCCATGGAAACCCACGGGGTGACCTTGGGTAAGTCACATTCTTTCAGCCTCAGAGGAAGGCAAAGGCAAACCCCTTCTGAAGGAATTTGCTACGAAAGCCTTGTGATAGGCTCATCTTAGTTGGAAACATAAGTTGGAAACATCTTGAAGGCACACAACAACAATAACAAGCAAATGGAGCACAGACTACGCATTACAATTTAGCTCCATGAGAGAGGGCTTTGTTGCTACATGGTCCTGCTGCAATATGGCCCTTTACAATCTTCCGCTGTTGAAGGATAAAGTCAGAAATAACTTGAAAGCAATAACAACAAATGATTTCCAAAACCACCCAGCCAGTATAGTTGAGAACCCTTATTCCCCTTGTTCTGTCAAATTCTACTCTAACTGTGTGGGCATGTCTCTGTGTTTGTGCAGACTGTTATGCAGCTGGAAGCGAACTCCTTGCACGTACTCATTGGCATATCATACAGGTGAAAAAAGGACACACTTGCAAATTTACTATTTTTATTCCAGCTCACTGCCTAAGACCTTCTCCTCTTATTCTCTCTGCACATTGCTGAAGGTCCTGCTCTTTTTCATGCATACTATATTAAACTGATTGGCAATCGTCTTGTCTTGCTTTATAATCCTGGACAGTGTTCTTCATTGTTAACAACTGAGAATGTGCATCAAAGTCAGTGTGTGTGAAATGGCAGCTCACATGTACTGCATGGTGCTGTAGTGTTCATGCTAGGGACTGGCAATT
This sequence comes from Phrynosoma blainvillii, assembly GCA_026167975.1. Classification (NCBI taxonomy): domain Eukaryota; kingdom Metazoa; phylum Chordata; class Lepidosauria; order Squamata; family Phrynosomatidae; genus Phrynosoma; species Phrynosoma blainvillii. The sequence continues at coordinate 12,531,054 of JANUYF010000003.1, forward strand.
CAAGACTATTCCAGCCCCTGAGATTTCGGGGGCAAAACCTGAGACTTATAGGTGACTCCTTGAGATGTTACAAATGGTGGGACTTGTTAATATCATAAAAGCAGCCCCTGGTGATATCATTAAACATGATATATTAAGCATCAAGTGCAGTTGGACAGTTGCATTAATTTTTTTTTAAAAACCAGGTCTAATAAATGAGGAAATCACACAGACACACTTTTCAAAGCAATGTTTTCACCCTGAGATTCCTCCCTGGCAAACAGAGGAAAGAGACCAGGCCTGAGCTTTGGGAGCTCTCACTCATGTACCTTTGTTTGCATGCGTGCAAGCCAGAGTCTGGAAGTAATTTATTACAATAATTATCTGTAGTGCGTTATTTGAGCAGGGGAGCAATGGTTCATATCCTTTTTGGTTTTGAGGAAAACCCAGCAATGTTGCTTTTGAACCCCCCTCCAGTGGAACATTTTTTTATTGCAGAAGGCAGTGTGTGTGCATTAGTGCTTACTTTACAAGGTTAGGGTTGCCAGATCTCAGGGCCTGGCTCCTCTCCTTCAGTCCCTAGAATGAAGGGGATGAATCTCAAGGTTGAGAGCACTACAAGACGGAAACATCTTGAAGGCACACAACAACAACAACAGCAAGCAAGCAAGTGGAGCACAGATTGCACACTGCAATTTATCCCTCTACAGGTTCATGAAAGAGGGCTTTGCTGCTAGGTGATCCTGCTACCATTCACAATCTTCCCCTGTTGAAAAACAAAAGTGTGTGTGTGTGTGTGTGTGTGAGAGAGAGAGAGAGAGAGAGAGATTAGGTATTCCTTTTTAAATAAATAAATGGCATACTCTGCATTTATGAGTGTACCATGTTTAATGACCTCCCCAAGGCCTGCCCCTGTGACAACACAAGTTGTTGTCTCTAGGACCTTGTCTGTACTGGCCACGATACCCCAGGGGCAGCCCAAAGTATTATGGCTGAGAGCTGCTCCCATCTCCCCCCCCCCCCCCATTATCTGGCCCACATTTCCACATCGGGGTGCCTGTCTGCATGGGCATCCCATTGAGCCACCCAGTACTCATACAGACAGTGACTTCGGCACAGAAATAGAGGGCTCCAGATCTTCCTGGAAGACCCAGAGTAAGAAGTAGCTTATTTTAAACCAGTGTAAAAGGGTGTTATACCCCAATTCTGGCACGGAATGTGCCAGACATCATCCAGATTGGTCACACCAAAACTGGAGTTGGGATGCATTGTCCAAACAAGGATAATGCCCGAATGGGTTAGTGGAACGGTCCTTTTGTCCCAGGCTTGGAAAGGTCAGAGACCTGAACAGGCAACCTTACACAAGATAGGCAAGAAGTTGGCTTTCTCTCTCTTTTTCTCTCTTGCTTTCTGTTTGTAAACTGCTCAACAAGAGTCTTTGGGTTGAGACCACACAGGGGCCAACTGCTCCTTTCTACCACATGAAAGCTGTTGCATCATCAGATGTGATATGGTCCAACACTTCTGCCGGTCCAGAAAAGTGTTCAGTCACAAGGGAGGATGCAACAGCTTGTGCATGGTGCATGGAAACAGCAGACTCATGTGTTGCTCTGGATGCAGTACCTCTGTTAAACAGTTTAATAACAGAAAGGGAGGGATACCCTCTGGCCACTCAGGGCCTTTGCAGACTGCCAGAAATAGTGCAAATTGAGTCCACTTTAAGGGTTAGGGTTAGTGCTAGGGAATCATGGGAATTGTTTTTTTTTTTCCTGAGACATTGAGCCTTCTCTGTCAGAGAGCTCTGGTGCCACAATAAAATACAGTTCCCATGATTCCCTAACCCTAACCCTAACCCTAAAAGTGGACTCAGTTGGCACTATTTCTAGCAGTCTGCAAAGGCCCTTAGAATCACAGAATCTTAGATTTAGAAGGGGACTGCAAGAGACATTTAGTTCAAGACACTGCCATGTAGGAATATAGTAGAGAGGGAGGCTTGAATACATTTATATATGTGTATATATATAAAATCTGTGTAAGGAAGATCAGGTTATCATTTTCCTTTTCCTTTTCTTTTTTCCCTTTTTTCTTATTTCTATTTCTTTTCTCTTTCCTATAACTTTTATCCTTAATGTATCTTCAAATTTGGAACAAAAATGAATGTTAAAAACATACACAAATTTAGACGAAAAACATGATTCTCAAGATGTGGGGAACCCTGACAAGGATAAGAATCTTCACTGTTTGGGGCTGATTCTGCACAAAATTCACACATGTTTTTTTTTTTTTGCATAAAACAGCATTTGTATATGCACGAAACAGTCTTTTCTGGATGCAAAATAATACATCTGTGCAGAAATATCTTTTTTAAAGCAGAAAATGCTATTTCTAGTGGAGAAAATGCAGTTTTCCATGCAGAAATGCTGTTTTCTGCACAAAATTACCATGGTTTTTTTTTTCACACACAAAAAAATCCCCAACTACAGCCTTTTCTGCACAGAAAAATAACATTCCTGCACAGAAATATTATCTTATGTATGGAAAACAAAGCAATGGCCAACAGATTGGAAGCAATCAACATACATCCCCATGCACAAAAAGGGAGACACAAGAGACTGCAGCAACTATAGGACCATAGCATTGATCTCCCACACAAGGACCATCGCATGCTCAAAATTCTGCAACATAAACTCCAAACATACATGGAGAGAGAGATACCAGAGGTCCAAGCAGGGTTCAGGAAAGGAAGAGGCATGTGGGATCACATTGCAAACATACAATGGCTAATGGAGTGCACCAGGGAATTCCAAAAGAAAATAAGCATGTGGTTTATAGACTATAGCAAAGCCTTTGGCTGCATAGACCATGAAAGGCTATGGAACACCCTTAAAGACATGGGAGTGCCAGCATATCTGATAGTCCTGATGAGGAATCTGTACTCAGGACAAGAGGATACTGTCAGAACAGAACACAGCGAAACAGAATGGTTCCCAATTGGCAAAGGGGTCAGACAAGGCTGCATCCTTTCACCCTATCTGTTCAACTTGTATGCAGAACATATTATACGAAAAGCAAGTTTGGACACAGAAGAAGGAGTGAAAATAGGAAGAAGGAATATCAACAATCTGAGCTATGCAGATGACACCATAATATCAGCAGAAAACCTCACAGACCTGGAACACCTACTAAGGAAGATCAAAGAAGAAAGTGCAAAGGCAGGTTAATGCTGAACATAAAGAAAACAAAAATAATGACCACCGAGGATCTTCACAAGTTCAACCTAGACGAAGAAGAAATAGAAATAGTAAAAGAATTTCCATACCTGGAATCAAACATTGATAGGAATGGGGACTGCAGTCAGGAAATCAGAAGAAGACGAAGGGCCTCGGCAGACGACTAATAGAGTCGTCTTGGAGGCCCGGAAGAGGAGGACCAGCTGCACGCGCGGCACTCCTTCCTCTTCCTGAGGTTGCCCTCGGTGCTGCCGGCCCTCCGCACGGCCGGCGCACCGAGGGCAACCTCCCGCCGCAGCGTCCGGACACGCTGCGGTGGAAAAGTCAGGGAAAGTGCACCCTACGCATTTAGGGTGCACTTTCCCTGTCTTCTAAAAGGAGCGCCAATTTGGAGCTCCTTTTAGGGTCGCCGCAGGAGCGCTGCGGTGCAGAGGCTGCGGTCCCGCGGTGCTCCATCCGGCGGCGTCCCGGAAGCACTCGTGTGCTTCCCCCCTAAGAATGGGGAGAGTGGCTATGAAAGAACTAGAAAAGATTCTAAAATGCAAAGATATACAACTCAGCACAAAAGTTAGAATCATACAAGAATTGCATTCCCTATTACCATGTATGGATGTGAGAGCTGGACAGTTAAGAAAGAGGATAGGAAGAAAATAAACTCATCTGAGATGTGGTGCTAGAGAAGAGTGCTGAGGATCCCATGGACAGCCTGAAAGACAAACAAGAGGGTCCTAGAGCAGATCAAACTGGAAACCTCCCTGGAAGCCAAGATGTCCAAACTGAGACTGTTGTACTTCAGACACATCATGAGAAGAGAGGACTCATTGGAAAAGACAATAATGCTGGGGAAGGTGGAGGGAAGTAGGAAGGCCACATGCCAGATGGATGGACTCTATTAAGGAGGTCATGGGTATTAAGGGATTGCAGGAATTAAGTAGAGCAGTGGAAGACAGAGGGTCTTGGAGATGTCTCATCCATAGGGTTGCCATTGGTTGAGATTGACTTGAGGGCAGTTAACAACAAAAAAGTCCCAAACTGCAAATAAAATCTTCATAAACTGTGGTTTTTTCAAAGACATTCTCAGAGCAGGAAGCAAATTCCTCATATTACTTATTTTTTCCTTCAAAAACAAAATTAGTGAAGAATTACATCCCTACTGTAGAGAGTACAGTGCTCCATTAGAAAGTGTTCTTTGTTCAAAATGTGGTCCAGTCCAGCTTAAAGAACTCTAAGCAGGTAGAAGAAGGGCCTCAACACACCTGGTCACCAATTTGCACCTCAAGAGAAGAGAGGAGAACTTGCACACAGATCACCAATCAGAGTTTCCCCCTGCAAGATGCTATGTATTGTTATTGTGTGCCTTCAAGCCATGTCTGACTGATGGAGATCGTAAAGAGAATCTATCATTTTTCTTGGCAAGATTTGTTCAGAGGAAGTTTGCCATTGCCTTCCCCTGGGGCCGAGAGCATGTGACTTGCCCAAGGTCACCCAGTGGGTTTCATGGCTGAGTGGGAATCAAATCCTGGTCTCCAGAATCCTAGTCCAACACTCAAACTGCTATGCCACACTGGCTCTTGCTGTGTATTATATTTCTGTTTAAATCAGAGGTGACCAAAATGTAACCCATGGACCACAAGTAACTTTCAAGGCCCTTTCTGTGTCCCTCTGCATTTTTGTTTTCTCCGGAAGCCTTTTGCAGACTATGACTTATAGTTCCCACTTGGAGCATCCAGCGGATGTTACAGTAGGGTAGATTTCAAGTGAACATCAAAAGGAACTTTTTGACAATAAGAACTGTTAGACAAAGGATGCAGTGACCTAGAGAGGTTGCAGATTCTCTTTCTCTGGTTGTCTTAAAAAAGAAGCTAGACAGCTCCTGCTTGGGATGCGCTAGCTGGATTTATTGCATTAAATGTGTGTGGACTCATGGACGCTCTCTCAACTCTATATGATTCTACGATACTATGATTAAGGTCTTATCTGCACTGCAGAAATAATGCAGTTTGACACCACTTTAATTGCCATGACCCAGTGATATAGAATCCAGTGAAATATTTAGCCTTCGCTGTGAGGGAGCTCTGTCTGCCACAACAAACTACAAATCCCAGGATTCCATAGGATGGGGCCATGACAGTTAAAGTGGTATCAAACTGAATTATTTCTGCAAGGCAGAGGCAGCCTTAGTTATTTATTTTATATCCCACCCATCTCCCTATAAGGGACCCAAAACAGCTTACAACATAAGTTAAAAGAAATTATAGTAGGCCCTTGGTATCCACTGGAGTTTGATTCCAGGACCCTGCATGGATACCAAAATCCTTGGATGCTCAAATTCCATTATATACAATGGGGAAGTAAAATGGTGCCCCTTATATAAAATGGTAAAATCAAGATATGTCTTTTGAATTTTATTTTATTTTAATTTTGCAATATTTTCAATTTGTGGGTGAATACCTGCATGAATACCCAAATCAGGTTCCATTATATACAATGAGGAAGTAAAACGGTGTCCCTTATATAAAATGGCAAAATCAAGGTATGCATTTTGGAATTTACTTTTGCAATATTTTCCATTTGTGGATGGTTGAATCCATGGGTGCAGAATCATGGAAACAGAGAGCCAACTGTATAGCTAGAACAATATATAACTCTGTACGATGTCCAATGATGATACACTGACCCCCACACTTCAGAAATGTGACTATTTAGACGAAGGGTAGGCAACCTAAGGCCTGGGGGTCGGATGCAGCCCCCCGAGGCCTTTGGACTGGCCCCAGGCCGGTCCTGCCACTGCCGCTGCCACCCGCTGCCCCCCCCGCCGCCGCTGCTGCCTGCCATGATGATATTGATTATTGTTGTTATTACTTGTTCTTGGGGTTTTCTTGGCAAAATCTCCACAGGGGGGTTGCCATGGCTTTTCTGGGGCTGAGAGAGTGTGCATGCATATTTTTTAAAATTTTTATTTTTATTTTTTTAAAAATTATTTATTTATTTATTTATTTTTGGTGCTTCGGCCCCCCAATTGTCTGAAGGAACCCAGCCCCCGGCTAAAAAAGGTTGCCTACCCCTGATTTAGACACCTGGGGAGAAAACCAAAGCTTGGGAGATGATCCATTTTAACAAGGCATCTGTAATAATAATAAATAAAGCCAAGAAAAGTAGTCTGGTGTTTATATTTTGGTGTTTTATTGATGTAAGCCGCCCCGATTGCATTTGCAGAGGGGCGGGATATAAATTATTATTATTATTATTATTATTATTATTATTATTATTAGTCTGGTGTGATTTACCAGAGAGCAGGAAGTGAAAGGAAGTGGAACATATTCATGCGTGAATACATGTGTGTTTGCAAACTCGGGTGATGGTGATGTGTGAGCATAGCCGCCCCTTCCCTTTCTCTCCCTCTTCTCTCCTCCATCGCCTTTCAGACCTTCTGTTTGTGGAGACCCAGCCTAGATCTTTGTCTTTTCCCTGAGAGATGATTAGCGGCCCGTCGAGGGGGGAAAATGAATGAATGCATGAGTTCGGAGACAGAAAAGACCTCTCTTAGCATTTCTCACTGATTCAGAAAGGCGCAGGAAAGAATCCCACCCTGTGAATGGTAATTAGCCCCAAATGAGCACGCCTGGGCACAAAGCGGGCAGCTGGGCCGACGGCCTCAAAGAGCTATTTCTCCATGTTTGCAAATATTGAAGGCCACGTACTTCAATACGTGGGGGAGGTAGGGGAGGGGGAGGTAGGGGAAGCCAAAAGCGGGCTTGGCAGGAGCAGGGCCAAGCCCAGGGTGGGCTAGGAGGAGAGGAACAGTGGCGTCTACCCAGAATCCTTCGGGGTGCCTCATCTTGGCTTGCTGGCCCTGGCATTGTGGAAGTGGCGGCTGGAGAAATGAGAAATACAAGTAGCCTCCAGGTTCTTCTGCACCGAAAACAGCAGCAGCCATACATATTCTCCTCTTTCCCCACCTGGGGAGCTCCTACTGAGTTGAGTTGCTGGAGGGGTCAACCATTCCAAGTGCAGGTTGGTTAACCAAGAGACTGTACAAACATACATCCCTGGGTTGGATAAGTGAAGAAAAACGAGAAAGTGCGTTACTTCTAAAGTTTGGAATTTAACACCGAGGATGACAACAAGGTCTTCGTTGATGTATACCCTGCCTTCCACCCAGTAATGGAGCTCAAGGCAGTTTAGAGATTATTTAAACCAGTACAAATTAAAAACATAACAAAAACATAAGTTAAAGAGATTGAAACAAGGCTTGAAAAACAAGTAAACAGTCTATTAAAGTAAACAAACGAGAAATCAGGCAAAGACTAGGAATGGGAAGGGCAGCTATGAAAGAACTAGAAAAGATCCTAAAGAGCAAAGATATACAACTAGGCACAAAAGTTAGAATTCTACAGGAAATTGTATTCGCCATTACCATGTATAGATGCAAGAGCCAGACAATTAAGAGAACAGATAAAATGAAAATGAATGCATTTGAGATGTGGTGCTGGAGAAGAGTGCTTAGGATCTCGTGGACAGCCAAAAAGACAAACAAAAAGACAAACAAATAGATTTCAAGCCTGAAATCTTCCTGGGAGTGACAAATCCCAGGATTCCATAGGACAGAACCACGAGAGTTAAAATGGTATCAAACTGCATTTAAAGTCTGCAGTATGGCAGCAGCCTTGAAGGCCCTTTACTTGTTCCCACCAAATGAGCCTGGGAAAGTAGTGGAAGAAGAGGGAGAAGCACCTCTCCCAAAGATTTTAGAGCTTATCTGCAAACTGTCAACCCTCTGTTCTCACGAGGGATACGTTTGTATATTCAAGACCCATAGGCTTGAGTGGAGTGCGCACCCCATTTTGTGCCCCTCTGTTTGCCACCCATGATAGGTGAGGGACACAGATTTCAAGTCCATGAGAACAGAGGGGCAATGGTATTTCTTCGGGGGGGGGGGGTGTTTGCCATTGCCATCCTATGAGGCTGAGAGAGTGTGACTTGTCCAGGATCACCCAGTGGGTTCCATGGCCAAGCAGGAATTTGAACTGTGTTCTCCATAGTCATAGTTCATCAAGGTCATCATTTAGTAGCTTAAAGCACTACACCACACTGGATCACTACCCTCCCCATTTTAGGATTGCCAGCTTTTCAACCATTCTCTGTAGCTGTGCATATAACATCAGCTTTTTAGGCAGGAGTTATAAAGGTGAAACATTTAATTGCCTCAAGGGAAGCCTTATCAGCTGCTAACTGCAACAGATTGCTGTTAGCCCTGGAAGCTAGTTGAAAGTTTGGCAGTCTTAATCTCCATCCCTTGCAAACCCTCACCCGTTTAATGTGTATATGTCGGCTTATGGTTAAGTAATTCTTTGGAGAGTGAATAGAATGGATATATCTATCTTTTGGTTATTAAGCCCACGAAGAAAGCTGAAAGTCAAAACGTAGCTAGCATTTATATCAGCATTGTCTCCCAAGTTTTAAATCACACACCGTTTTTAGCAATCTATAGGTATAACCATTTGACGACTAAATTTTAAGCACTTCAGTAATTTCCCTTTCCTCTTTTCCTTTGCTGGTGCGGAGTCCTAGATTTATATCCAAGGGATTAGTCATTTACATATAGCAATGCAGTTATGATTTTTACAAAATTAAATCTTGACGCTTTGGGATAGTAGGGTGCTTTAAGGAGATATAAGCCTGACCAGTTAAAAATAGCTATAAATCTTGGGCATGGGTACTGGCCTCTCAGGATTTCTGGGCCATTTCTTTCCGTCATTTACAAATGCTCTGTGTGAAGAATCACTTCCATTTCAATGCCTTGCATCTCTGGCTCTTCAGATTTAGTGGACTGTCCTATTGGACTATAGCATTACCTCTTTCTCCACTTTCTCCACTCCATACATCATTTTATATATGTCTATCATGCCTGCACCTATTCATGTTCCCTCCTTCTCATGCTATACTTTTACTCTTTCTTCATAGAGAAATTGCTTTGTCTCCTTGAACCTTTTAGCTGCCCATAGGTTGCCGATAGGTTTTAGATAGGTATAGGGTTGCCATATTCCAGTCCCTCATATCTGGGGATCTAATTTGCATAGTATGCAAAATCTGGCAATTCATCAATCCCACTACTTATGGCAGGTCCTGTCTTGTGCTATGTCTCTCAAGGCATGCATCTGTACCAATGTTATCAATCCATACAAGATCTTAGATGATTTGATGTTGCAACAGTGGTTTTCAGGGCATGTATTCAGGGTATATCCTCTGAAGGGTTGTCCAGGGAGGCAGAGTAAGTACAACTTCAGCATAATATACGCACACAGGCACAGGCACACATACACATATATTTATCTATACATGTTTTTAAAAATTCATATCTGTTTTAAATTTTATAAGATGTTTTGAATTCTTTTGGGAGGTGGTGAGATTCATTTACCTATTTATTCTGATGATGATCAGAAAGAATGGAGTTCTCCATTTTTTATTACACCAGAAGAAAATAGCTGGGGAACAGATTATGGACAGACAAAAAGAAATATTTCTTCAAACAACACACATCATTAAAATAGAAAAATAGAAAATAGAGTGCATCTATACTGAAGAAATAATGCAGTTTGACACCACTCTAATTGCCATGGCTCCGTTCTAGAGAATCCTGGGATTTGTGGTTTTGTGAGGTACCAGCACTTTTTGACAGAGAAGGCTAAAGACCTTGTAGACCTTTACAAAACTTAGGATTCTATAGGATGGAGCTACAGCACTTAAAGTGGTGTCAAACTGCATTATTTTTACCATGTAGAGGCACTGCAAGATGTGGTGATGGTAGTGATGGGGATGATGGAGATGATGATGGCCAGAACTGGTGCTGGGTCTAAGATGGAGAGTTAAGATAGCTAAAAGAAACTTCCAATCTCCAGAAACAGTGTGCCACTGATGTACCAGTTACATGCCTTCATACTCTGACTGTGGACTTCTGGATGTTTCCATCTGGCCACTCATTTGCTGGGTGAGATAGGAAGATTGTATAATGCTTTTAATGAGTGTGTTTAATGTTTTAACTTTGTAAATTGTTTTATCACTTTTTAGATATTTTAGATATTTATACCTTTACTAATACCTGTGTATAGTTTTTAATCTGTATTGTTTTTAAATATGTTGTTAGCTACCTTGATTTCCATTACTGGGAGAAAAGTGGGATATAAATAAATTAAATATATAAATATATAAATCAAATACCACATGAAGATACAGATCTGAAGGGATGTCAAGCAGAAGACAGAGCTTGTTTTCTCCTGCTCCAGAGACTAGAGCCTGGATTTAAGTGACAAGAAAAGAAATTTCATGAAAACATTAGGAAGAGCATATTTACTGTAAGAACTGTTTGAAAGTGGAATAGATTTCCTTGGAGGGTGGTGGATTTTTCCTCTTTAGGGGTCTTTAAGGAGAGGTTGGATGGGCATCTTTCAGGCGTGCTTTAGTTATATATCCCTGCATGGTAGAGGATTGGACTAAATGACCCTTGCAGCCCCTTCCAAATTTAAGAAATTTATGATTAAATCCCAGATTTCTGAAGGATGGAGCCATGACAGCTAAAATGGTTTCAAATTGCTGTAATTGTGTAATGTGGGAGAGAGCCAAGATTGTATAGACTGCTGTTCCATTTTTGGCCTTGTGTTGGTGTGCATGAGGAAAAAGAACAACAACAAAGTTAAAAGCGGAAAGCTATCTGTGATGAATCAAGCAGCTTTGAGCCTGCAAATCATAGCTGATGTCTTGTCACAGAGAACCTTTCAGTCAGCAGAGAGAATATTCCATGTATGCCATCCATCAGACTCTTGCAATGATTCATCCTCTTTCCCTATTTTTAAAGCCACCTATCTAGGACAAATTTCTCAGGTACTGCCCCTCTCTGCCCACGCACACTACTTCTAAATGGACCTGCTGACTTGCTTTCTGGAATCACTTCCCCAGATTAAGCCTTGAAAAGGTTACCTTTCTGGATTACAGCTCCCAGAAGCTAGCAGTCCAAAAGAGCTGCTGGCCAGGTTGGCCAGAAGATCCACAGTTAGATTGGAGGCTGTTCCACATTCAAGCCACTGGTCAAACAAGACTACTATTATTAAATCTCAAAGCATCCCTCTAGGGCAGGGGCGAGCATCTGTCAAGGTTAGGGGACCAGATTGTTTGCTCAGGAGACCTTGGAAAGCGGTGCCCATTCCCCCCATTATTGTCCCTGAATGCCCCTAAACACCTCCAAGAGGATGTAAAATCCAGTTCTGCTGTGATGGAGAATGCATTTATATAAGAGCTGAGAAAATTACATCCCATGGCCTGCATGTGACCCCCCAAGGCCATTAAAATTTTTAAAATATATTTAATCCCAAATGCCCCTTAAATGATGGGGGCATTTTTGTGTGTGGCTGCATTGGCTATTTTACACCCAGGGAGGCCTTTTTTCCTAACCAGAGAAGTGGGTGCCCCCCCCCCAACAGAAAGTGATCAAGAAATTTTAAAGATCAAATTCCAATATGGGAAGGGAAGGGTCTTGGAAGGGATGCATGCCAGCTATGGGCAGGTCTATGGGAATGATGCTGGTGCCAAAGCCAAATTGTGAGGCCAGATGAAAATTTTGCCCTCCCATACCAGTCTGGGCATATTCCCTCCAAAGTATATAGCACAAAGCCAAGTTACATGCCTCTCTGCTCATGACTAAGCCCCATTCAATAGATTGTCTATTGTGTGCGTGTGCCTTCAAATTCCCCATCAATCTGTGCCGACCTCATGAATTAACTAGAGTTTTCATAGGCAAGGAATACTCAGAGGTGGTTTTGCCAGTTCCTTTCTCTGAAAGATAGCATACAGCACCTGGTATTCATAGACAGTCTCCCATCCAAATACTAACCAGGGCTGGCCCAGGCCAGCAATGACAATGGTGAGGAAATCAATGTTTGTGTGCGCGCATGCATTTGCCTAGAGCGTCCTCTTCAGTATTTTAAGTCAGCATCATCTCGGTCCAAGGGACTCAAAACAAATGGCTACTTCGCAGCATCAGTCACATGCATTGGCTCTAATTCTGAGTGCAATGATCTTGATCATATACCCTTTATAACATTTCACAGGTGAAAATGGGGACACATGTACCTGGGCAACATCACAGTGTGGTCAAGACAACAAAATGTTATCAGCGAGGAAGAACAGACAAGCTGGGAGAGGCTGAAGAAGTTTGCTTTTGCCTGTGCCTACTGGGAATAGTAAAATTCTGCTTCTTCCTCTCTTTTCCCTCCTGCTGAGTTAATATTGAGAGGCAGATCAGGGAATGGGGACATATTGCCTGTGCTGGACAGGGTTACACTTCCCCTGAAATCTCAGCAGTGACCAGGAGTGCATTTGCGCAGCTAAAACTGATATGTCAGCTATGCCCATTCTTGAAGACCTCAGATCTGGCTATGGTGACACATTCCATGATTATATCCCATTTGGACTACTGTAACACACTCTATGTGGGGCTACCTTTGGAAACTGTCTGGAAACTACAGCAGGTCCAGAATGCCAAATGGGGCCATTTGTAGGGAGCATATAACTTCCTTGTTGAAATAGCTTTGCTGGCTAGGAGTTTGTTTTCAGGAACAATTGAAAATGCCAAATTGGACCAGTTGGAAAGTAGGCTGAACAGCCTCACAGGGTTATTGTATGAGACATGGAGACAATCTGCACAAAGCGATATGGGGTAAGGAAAGTGTGGAATAAATACAAAGGACACAATCCAGTCTCAGTTAAATCCTTTTGACAATCTCCCTTTCCATCTCTCTTTGTGTGCATGGTCATATGTGTGGGCATAAGATTCTCCCAGCAAAATAAGCGAGATATTTAATAATAATAATAATAATAATAATAATAAAATGTATTTATACCCCACCTATTTCCCCTGCTTTGTAGGAGTTGGGCCATGCCAAATGAGCTATCCTTACCATTTAAGCAATGGTTGCTAGGAGAGTGAATCACTCTCACACTCTACTCTTTTGGGTGTTTTCCAGGTTTTCTCATCTTGGTTTTTCAGGCCCATATCCTTATTTTATTTTATTTTATTTTATTTTATTTTATTTGAAATTTGGGGAACCCAAGTTTGGCCACAAATCAAAACCCAGCCTGCATGGAATGCCACGGCTGGGATTTGGGGGAGGCAAAGGGTGGTGGGAGTGTGCATGGAAGACTGGTGAGATCTGTGTTGTTGCATTGATTTGGGCCATTTTGGTGCCGCTCAGTCCTTGGCTCTGTGGCTTCCCTTTCGTGCCAGGCTTCCCAAAGGAACCCTTTGTTCCTAAGTGGAGTTCCGGGCTGCTTTCGAGGGCATCTCTTCTTGGTGGCTTCTCTCTCTGCATCCAGGGGAGCTGGGTGCACCGTGAAGGAATGTGCCCTCCTCAATACTCACCAAATCCATGCATGACAAGCTTGAAATCGAGCTGTCAGTTCCTGTCTGGACAGCCCTTCACCCCTCATTCGATCTGCCTTGTTAGGCTCGGCTTGCCATTCAGCTAACACAAACAAACCACTTAACCCCCGGCTCACATACACAACCCACCACTCACCCTCCTCTCTTTTTTGTTCCTCCTCTGCTCCCCCTTTCCTGCACCACAACTCCCAGAGAGGAAGGGTGAAGGGAAACCTTGGCCTTGGCAACCAGGCTTGGCCCTTTTTCCTAGGATGGGCCAGCCCACCAAGCTTTTATGGCTAATGGTGCAAAAAGGTTGGAACCATTGCCTCTGAGGTCTTCTGAACACTGCACAAGGCTAGTAGCTGGATTCCATGGAATGCTGGGATTTGTAGTTTCAGGAGGTATTTAGAATTCTGAGATAGAGCACTCTAGGACCCCACCAGACTACATATTCCAGAATTCAATAGGATGCAGCTATCACATCCAAGTGCTATAATTATACAGTTTCTTAGGGCTTGGGGTTTCTGACTTATGGCAACCTTAAGTCAAGCCTATCATGAGGTTTTCTTGGCAAGATTTGTTCAGAGGAGATTTGCCCTTGCCATCCCCTGAGTCTGAGAGCATGTTCCTTGCCCAAGGTCACAGTGGGTGCAACGGTCCAAACCACTGCGCCATGCTGGCACCCTAGGGCTATCCACAGATATCCCAAAAAATGGAGTTGGTGGTTGGCCATCTAATAACTCAATAGGCTGGATGGATGTTACTAATGGCTTCCTTTATTTATTTCACACCCTCCTACTGTCCTGATTTGGCAGAGGCAGACCTGATTAATCTTCTGCCATCTCACCTTTTCAGCAGTTTTTTAAAAATGTCCTAGTTTCTCTCCCCCTCCTCCCACTTTCCTCTTTTTCCTCAGCTTGCTTCAGTTGCTGCAAACTGATTTCAAAGAGCAAAAGTAGTTTGTACTCAATGAACTCAGCAGTGCGGAGAGGAGAAGGGAAACACTTTTCTCCGTAGGCTCAAGCAAAAGCAAATGGCTGTAGCCTCCCTTAGCTTGTATGTTTTTCTTCGTTAATAACATTTGCAATCTTGACCACATTCTGATGTTGCTTGGCTACACGTGTCCTGTTTTCTTCTATGAAATGTTGGCATAATGAAGGTATTATGGTCATTGTTGGTCTCTATATTTCTTTTCTTTAGCAGCTGTCTTTTCTCGAGCAAGCCTTGTATGTTTTAGAAATGCTACACCTTTCCAGAAACCATCACTGTAGAGCTGTATTTGTTGTTGTCGTTGTTGTGTGCTTCAAGTCAAGGTTTCATGGCCAAGTGGGACATCAAATCTGCTCTCCAAAGCCATAGTCTAATTCTCAAACCACTATAAATTCCAGGATTCTGTTGGAAGGAGCCATAGCAATTAAAGTGGTGTCAAACTGCATTATTTCTACAGTGCAGATGCATCCTTTGACCTGGAATTTGAGAAACAGGCTGGCTTGTAGTGCTTTCCCAGAATCTCAGCACACTACTTGCTGGGCTGGGAATTCTGGAAATATATTTAAGCTCAGTGTATATGTGCAAATTTCCAGGCTCTTGGCTTGTGTCCTGCCTCAGTTTCCTCCTGGTCTTCATTGGTTCCTAATGCACTTTTTGGCCAAAGTGGAAGGACAATGGAAATATCTGTTGCCCCATAGACTGCTGTGGCTCCCATCAAATCTCTAGTGGAAATGATTTTTTTTCCTCTGGTCTAAGCGACAGTCTCTCTCTTTCCTTCATAGTATCTTCAGCATCAGATTCATTTTCCCTGCTTTATTTGTAATTTTCATAAATCACAGGGTTAAGCTTCCCTATAAAAATGAAAACGATAAAACCATGTATGTTCATAGAGTGGAAAACTATTTTTGACATTTCTCAGGAAAAACAATAACTGTTTCCCATACATATGTACACTCTAGCCCTTTTATGGCAGGTCTCATTTTATTTTTATTTATTTATTTTAAGAAATAATAATCTAACATTGGGTTTAATATTTATAGTCATTACTTTTAATGCTAATAGAAAAATAGAAATAAATTTTAAATGAGGATGCTAAATCCTCACAGACTGAAGATAATTTCCCTGGATAGTTGCCAGTTTGGGGGGGAAAGGAAACATTTTTTGAGAGAGATTTTGCCCACCTCTTCTTGAATGCTGTTTGTTAAGCTTATGGTTTCTTTTTTCAGCTCTGGCAAAACAACAACGGGTTGCTAAAAGTACTTATATTTAAATTTTCAGAGTTCCTGTCACTCTAATAACTATCTAAAATTTTAATAGCTGGTGTGGAGTGTTGGTTTAAGATTCAGCTGAAAATTCACTTTTGAGCAAAAAAAATTTTTTAGGAATACTACCATGGTGAGATTTCGAATCCCCATTAATAGAATATTTACTTCTCAGGGCAATTGGTAAACTAGAATACTTTTTCTTGGCTTGCTAATTTTCTATTTGGAAGATTTTATTATATTATTTATTATATTATTATCTCAGATTACCACTTGCATGTTATGCAAAAAGAGGAAAGACCAGTATGATATAGTGGTTTGAGTATAGGACTTGGACTCTGGAGATTGGGGGTTTGATTCCCTGCTTGGCCATGAAACCCACTGGGTGACCTTGGGCAAGTCACATGCTCTCAGCCTCAGGGGAAGGCAATGGCAAACCTCCTCTGAATAAATCTTGCAAAGAAAACCCAATGATAGGTTTGTCTTAGGGTTACCCTAAGTCAGAAATGACTTGAAGGCACACAACAACAACAATTGCCAAACCAGTCTAAATACTCTAAAGGCACCAGATCCAGGCTGATCTTGGAAGCTAATTAGGGCTTGGATGCTAAGTATTGGTTCTCTGGACCTGTCTGTCTGTCTGATCTTGAGTTAGAAATTCGGGCTTACATTAGCAACATATGCAGAGAATCAATGAGCAGCCTGCCCTGAAGATAATTCCCTTATTTCTTACATAATCTAGAAGCAAACCTTTTGGGGATATTAGAATGGAGAACTGATTTTAATGATGACACTTTACAGGTGTATGATAGAATTCAAAGCCATAGTCATATTAGTCTGGAAAATCAGTATGCAAAGGGATCTTGTAGCACCGTTGAGACTAAAGAAAGAAGCTTCTGAATATCAGATGAATCTAAGAAAGTTGACCCAAGTCTACAAAAGCTCATGCTACCAGCGTCTTTCTTTCAGTTAGTCTCAAAGCTATTACAAGATTCCTTTGCATACAGATATAGAATGGTTTACAAAGAGGCGAGGTCCCTGCCCCAATGAACATAGAGTATAAAATCCAACACAGCCACTGCGCCCTCACTGAAGAAATAATCCAGTTTGTCACCACTTTAACCACCATGGCTTGATGCTATGGGATGCTGGGATTTGTAGTTTGTTGTGGCACCAGAGCTCTCTGACAAAGAAGGCTAAAAGTCTCACAAATCCCAGAGTGACATAGCATTGAGCCATGACAGTTAAAGTGGTGCCAAACTGGATTATTTCTGCAATGCATATGCAGCCAGGGAAGTCAACAAAGATGAAGGAGGAAGTGGGATAGAAAACAGGCCAACACTCTGGCATGTTTTGGTTTTAGAGACTGTGTTGTGTTACAGGTTTACTTACTGTAGGGTGTGGGACTTTGTGAAGGGTGCCAAAGACCAATGGCAGCAGGAGAAACCCAGAGTCTGAAATTTAAAAGAAGTGTTCATGGTCTGGAACTTGTTGGAGTGAGAGAGTTCAGTATCTTGGACTACTCCTTTAAATTTTGGACTAAAGCTCAGAGCAGGGTCCTGATGCCACTGAGAGCCAAGTTCCCTCTATTTACTTACTTTGGACATTTTCACACTAGACCCACTAAGCCGCCTGGAGCCGACCGTGCCGCTCATTTCGGAATGGCTCCGACGGCGGCAACTTAATTCCTTTTAAAAAAAGGAATTACCTTGCCGGGGCTGATGCCGGAGGACGTTTGGAGTTAGCGCTGGATCGGCCGGAGTGAGGCCGGACTTGCTGCGACGTGAGTGTGAACACACGGAGCAAGGAGCCGGACTGACGCAGGGATGGCACCGGAAGGGGCGGGGTTTGCTGCGACGTGAGTGTGAACACACTGGAAAAGGAGCCGGACTGGGGCCGGAGGTAGGTAGGATTGCGTCCTCCTAAAGCCCCGTGTGAAAACGCCCTTACTTACTTACTTCATATGCCACCTTTCCCCCCAAGCCTGGGACCCAACGTGGTTTCCATAACACATTAAAAACATTTACACAAGGTTTGTGACAAATTTTAAAAACATGACATCAAAACACCTTCTGCACTGCCAAAGACTACACTGAAATGGTAGTTTGGCGGAAGGCATCTCAAGGATGGAGGAGAAATGGCACTACAGAAATAATGCAGTTTGACACCACTTTACCTGCCATGGCTCAATGCTGTGGAATTGTGGAGTTTGTAGCGTTGTAGGATATTTCGCCTTCTGTGCCAGAGAGCACAGACTACAAATCCCATGATTCCATGCCACCTCAGAGGCAGTACTGTGCATAATAGGTATAAGGGGAGTTAAGGGCTCACCTGGAATACTGTGCCCAGTTCTGGGCACCACAATTCAGAATGGATGGAGATTATAGCACAGCTTTTATCCCACCTAATCTGGGCAGGGGCTGAGACCAGGTTGGGACTATGTGTTATTGCACACTCCATGCCCAGATCGGAGGCATCCTGTATACGACCAAGACATCTCCCATTACTTTGCTAAGAACAGAAAAGTCCCATTTTTAGCTAAGTACAGGAGAAGTCCCAATCTGGTATGGGATGCCTCTGATCTGGGCACGGAGCTGTGCGATAAGACACGGTCTCATCCTGTGCCCAGATAGGGAAAAGACAGCCAGTACAATAATCTCCAATGCTGACAAGCTGGAGAATGTCCAAAGGAGGGCAACCAAAATGTTGAAGGGTCTGGAAACCATGCCCTATGAGGAACGAATTAGGGAGCTGGGTATGTTTAGCCTGGAGAAAAGACGGTTAAGAGGTGATATGATAGCCTTGTTTAAATATTTGAAGGGATGTCATATGGGCATCGACAGGGGTAGTGTGACCCTGCTGGTGCTCTCTCAGCGGCCTTTGATACTATAGATCATGCCATCCTCCTGGATCGCCTGAGAGAGTTAGGAATTGGAGGCACTGCTTTGCAGTGGTTCTGTTCCTTCCTTTCAGGTAGATCCCAGAGGGTGAGGCTCGGGGATAGTTGCTCTTCCAAAATAGAGCTTAATTGTGGCGTCCCTCAGGGCACCATCCTGTCCTTGATGTTATTTAATATTTATATGAAGCCACTGGGTGAGATCATTCAGAGGCATGGAGTTCGGTGTCTTCAGTACACTGATGACACCCAGATATATCTCTCCATGACCAGATCATCGGTTCAGACCTCAGATGGCATCTCTCCTCTCAATGACTGTCTCAGAGCGGTAATGGATTGGATGAGGAAAAACAGATTGAGGTTGAATCCAGACAAAACAGAGGTACTGACAGTTACAGGCCCGAAACCAGGTCTGGGTATACATCCTCCAGTCCTGCATGGAGTCACACTCTCCTCCAAGGACTGTGTTTGCAGTTTGGGGGTACTTCTTGACTCGTCGCTTCACATGACTAGTCAGGTGAATGCGACGGTCAGGAGTGCCTGTTATCAGCTTCAGCTGATACGCCAGCTGCGCCCTTATCTGGACATGAGGGACCTGGAAGCCGTGGTACACGCCCTGGTAACCTCTCATTTGGATTACTGTAATGCGCTCTACATGGGGCTACCCTTGTGCCTAACCCGGAAACTACAATTGGTACAAAATATGGCAGCCAGGCTAATTGCCGGAACATCTAGGAGGGAGCACATAACACCAGTGCTGAAATCCCTCCACTGGCTGCCGATCAGTTTCCAGGCACAGAACAAGGTGTTGGTTTTGACCTTTAAAGCCCTACATGGCTTGGGTCCATCTTATCTTAGGGACCGCCTCTCCCCATATAACCCCCCCCCCCCGCACCCTTCGGTCCTCTGGGAGGAATCTGCTGCAGCCAATAAAAACTAGGCTGTCTCAGACCTCCCAGAGGACCTTTTCTGCCACCCAGGCTGTGGAATGGCCTGCCGGACGAGATCCGTCTTATTACTACGCTTACTGCCTTTCAGAAGGCGGTGAAGACGGATCTCTTCCGGCAGGCCTTCCCGGAATAATATCTGCCCAGGGAGATGAGTTTTTCAGTGTATCATTTGTTCTATCGCGTGTGATTGCCTTAGTTTGGTTTTTATTGTTTATGGCATTTTAATCCTTCTCTAGTGTAATTTTGTTTTAAGGGGTTGGGAGGGCGGGATTAGGGGCATGAGGGGATGTTTTTAACTTTGTCTGTTTTTAATGTTGTAACCCGCCCCGATTGTTGGGCAGAGGGGCGGGCTATAAATAAAAATTATTATTATTATTATTATTATTATTATTATTATTATTATATTGAGGAGGGCACTAGCTTGTTTTCTGCTACCCCAGAGAACAGGACTTGGAACAATGGATGCAAGCTCCAGGAAAAGAGATTCCAGGTCAACATTAGGAGGAACTTCCTGACAGTGAGAGCTCTTCGACAGTGGAACACACTCCATCAAAATGTGATGGGGCCTCCTTCTTTGGAGGTCTTTAAACAGAGGCTGGATGGCCATCTGTCCGGGGTGCTTTGATTGTGATTTCCTGCATGGCAGGGGGTTGGACTGGATGGCCCTTGGGGCCTCTTCCAACTCTATGATTCTATGATCCTATGATTCTAGGGCAAAGTTGTTTGAGGGAGTAGGAGGATGCTGATTGATTAATCGATCTGCCTTTATTTACATCCTTCTTTTAATGCCAGTCCCAACAGAATTGTAAAAGAAAGGTTTTAAAGAAAATTGACAGATAAAACTGTAAGAAGTATACAATTAAAGCACAATTAATGCTGTTATAATATTAAAACGCAACTGAAAGAAAAGCAAAACTTTTGGATGACTGAGAGTCTTAGCAGAAGAGAACTGAACATCCTGTGCAGGAACATATTAGGATAAAATGTGAAGAAATTGTATTTTTGGGGGGAAATATCTGTATTAATATTTAATAATTAAAAACAATACACAATAAAAGATCAATTCAGATCTAACCTATAATAGTGAACAAAATTAAACTAACAATTAATATTAATTATATTAATTAATTATAATATAATTATATAATATATAAATATATAAATATATAATAGAATATAATTATAATAGAATATAATAAATATTAATATGAATAGTATCAACACCAACACTAATAGAAAAGGAAAAAATAAAGGAAAAGACAAAAGGGGGGGGGGGAGGAAAGAAAAAAAGAAAGGTTAAAAATAAAATAACAACATCAACCGAGGAAGAAATAAACACCTAACACAGATAACTTACAATCACCCATACAAACTGACATATATTACAATCATAACTATTAAAAATGACTTCCTACTTTCTATCCTTTGACCTATGATTAATTTACTCATTATTCCCGTTATTATTCATAACTTAATCTTACTTTTTTAAATAGAAAAAGAAAAATACACGTTTTCTAATCCTGGAGGGGAAAGCGCTGTTGAGAAATCAAGCTTGTGATGGGAACACTTTTCACTTCTTTGTTTCCTATATCCAAGAATGAAGTAAGCAGTGATTTACATCCGTAACAGAGTGATGGTCATGGAGGGCTTTGAAGAAAATTGCATAGGGAATGGAAACAAACAGGAGGCCAATGCAGGGAAGCAGGACCCATCACCTCCCCAGCTATCACATCTTTGGGATTTGCTAAACCAGGGTGTTATTCCCTGCCTGAGAATTAATTGGGAGTCGAGGATGAAATCTGTTGCTCATGGCACATGGATCTGTCCTTTCGCACTCAGATCTTTGCTTGTGAAGTTCACCCGCCCCTGATTTTACTCTTCCTTTCCTTCTGCCCTTGCAAAATTGGATGGCTTGCTCCCTTTCCAAGTTCTCTCTTTGCCCCTCTCTCCCCTCCTGTGTGCGAACCATCCCCAAACCCTGGCTCTTAATGAAAGGGCAAGTGTACAAAATTTTCTTTGACACAATTAAAAAGCCCGGGGTCCCGGCCCTCTCAGCTTGCGTCAGTGTGTTAAATTAATGTAGCATAAAAAATCATTATGCGGGGACACAGATGGACGTGGCCAAGCAGAAAATGCGATGTGCAAAGGCAGAAGGCCCCCGGTTACCCGTGTAAACATTAATGCAAAGACCGGGTTCCAGGCCAAAGAGAGGAAGCTCCCAGCTTGCCGGAGGCGATGGAGAGGCAGAACTTCATGCCTATAAGAAGGGGCACTAGGGATCAAACTTTTCAGGAATTCATGCTGGTTTATCCTAGAACTCTTGCTTCTTTGTTGGCTCCCCCCCCCCCACATAAAGGTTTATTGATGCTCGGTAGAGAAGAGAGGCACTTTGTACATGCTCCAAGACAGCACACTCAAAAACAAAAAATGCATCTGAGGAAGTAGAATTAAGCCTACGAAAGCTCATGCTGTCAACTACTTTCTTTCAGTCTGAAAGGTGCTACAAGATCTCTCTACTTAAAAAACAAAAAAATGGTATTGGGTAGCTTCCATGGTAGAGCCAGTGCGGAGTAGTAATTTGAGTGTTGGACTATGACTCTGGAGACCAGAGTTCGAATCCCAGCTTAGCCATGGAAACCTGCCCCACTCTCTCAGTCTCAGAGGATGGCAATGGCAAACCCCCTTTGATAAAACGTGCCACGAAAACCCGGTCTTAGGTTTGCCTTAAGGTCACCATAAGTCGGAAACAACTTGGAGATACAAAAAAACAACAGCAACATGCTTCAGTGGAGGAGAACCAGGATTCTGAGAGACCAAGGTTCAGGTCCAGCTCTGCTATGGAAAGGCTACTAAAATATATGGAGAGTCTTGTACTGTGCAATGTAGCATTAACAGAATATGCGATGGGTCCCCCCTGCTCCAGAAATATGTGGCATTACAAGATTAGATGTCTGTTGGCGAGCTAGGTTAGATTACTGCAATGCATTCCATGTGGGGCTTCCCTTGGAGACAGTTCAAAAATTACGATTCGTACAAAGCTTGATAACTAGACTGCTTGGCTACATAATATCAGTTCTAATAAGCCAGTGTAGTATAGTGTTTTGAATGTCAGTCTGGAACTCTGGGAGACCAAGGTTCAAATCCCCATTCATCCAAGGAGACCGATCTACTGGGAGATCTTGGGCACTTTTTCAACCTTAGAGGAAGGCAATGTCAAATCTCCTCTGATTCAGGACCTCTTCACACAACACAATTATAGTGCTATGATTCCTCTTAAACTGCCATGACAACATAGTGTGGAATCCTGGGACTTGCAGTCTGGGAAGGAGTATTTAGAATTTTCAGCTGGAGAATTCTAGTGCTGCAATAAACTACAAAGCTCAGGATTCCATAGGGCGGCACCTACACTGCAGAATTAATGCAGTTTTGACATCACTTTAATGCTCAATGCTATGGAGCTCTGGGATTTGTAGCTTTTGTGACATGTGTGACAGAGACTCTCTGTCTCTGGAAACTAAGGGTCTGGAAACTAAGCCCTATGAGGAACGACTTAGGGAGCTGGGGATGTTTAGCCTGGAGAAGAGAAGGTTGAGAGGTGATATGATAGTCATGTTTAAATATTTGAAGGAATGTCATATTGAGGAGGGAACAAGCTTGTTTGCTGCTGCTCCAGAGACTAGGACCCGAAACAATGGATGCAAGCTGCAAGAAAAGAGATTCCACCTCAACATTAGGAGGAACTTCCTGACAGTAAGGGCGGTTCGACAGTGGAACACACTCCCTCGAAGGTTTTGGTGGAGTCTCCTTCCTTGGAGGTCTTTAAGCAGAGGCTGGATGGCCATCTCTCAGGGATGCTTTGATTGGGAGTTCCTGCATGGCAGGGGGTTGGACTGGATGGCCCTTGTGGTCTCTTCCAACTCTATGATTCTATGATTCTTCACACTGTCTTCCGCTTTCCTTCCTTCCTTCCCCACCTCCCACTCCCACTCCTCCTACACAAGATGTAAGACTGGTGTACAGTAATGTGGGGCTAGTCTACATGTAAGTATACTATGCAAATTTCACACATTTGGATTGATGTTTAATTGTCTTCACTTCTCTGTACACATTTGCATCTATTTGCATCTATTCACCCTCCTTCTGCATCCGAATGCATGCGAAGCATGTGCAATAATGTGCATTTCTGCAAATCTCAGCAGATACTCCAGTAAAAATGTGAAGCCGCTGAGTTTTAGGAGTTTTTTCATGAGGGGGTCCCCACAAAAAGCCCAAACTCCTGCAAGTCACGTTTGGCCAGATCACTATTCTACACGGAATAAGGAGTATATTAAACAGGTAGACTAGCCCTAGGTAACAAAAATGGGAGCAGGAATCCTATTTTGGAAAGATCCCATCATTGATTTCTGAACCTTACCTGTAGGGTGGCCTCCCACAAGGTCCTTCTGGTTATCACAGCAGATGAGAAAAAGAGATTGTCCGTCTCGCTTGTGCAAAATTACCTTTGTTGTACGGTTGGTACCTGGGTCTCTCTGCCTCACCATCAAGGCAACGGACTGTAAGGCTTGGAGAATGCCCTGGGGCCCAGGATGGAAGCGGACAAGAAGGTGCTGGCATTGCAAGGCTGGACCTAACTCCCTGACAGTCACAATTAACATGTCATTATGGTCAAGCACAGATGGGAGTAACAGAGCAGAAAACAAGCCCAGCACATGCAATGCTGGGAGCAAAGGGCAGGAGGCTTACACACATGGGAGCCACAAAAGGCAAGGGAGGTAGCCATCAGGCGTACGCTTGCTGTGATGGGCTGGGTTCATGCATGTAGGCTACATGGCTTGCTTTCACAACACACCCTTTTACTCGGCTCTCTTTGAGCAGCAACCACCATGTGTGTGTATTTGGGTCCAGAAAATGTGGAAACAATGGTGTCCATGGAGTTTGATCTGACAGCTCTTTGGCCTCTTCCCACTTAGAAGAAGCCTCCCTTTGCTCCAGTGCTGCAGTCATTCAATCATGAGACTTTTGTAGCTTATACCCCACGGCTCATGGGAACCTTGTTTAATATGAAGCTTGTGTTTTTCTTTATATTAATATTTTTTTATTAAGTTTCTAAGTATACTGAAAAATACAGTAATAAATACATGTACAAATATTAACATACGGACATACCAGCATAAAGCAAACATAACAGAATTCTGTCATACTACATTCTTTCATGTTCCTTATGTGTATTCTTCAATAACTTATATTTCCAGAATTTCGATCTTATCAGAATAATCAGATTATGTGGCACAAATAATGTCTATATCTTATCAAAAATTCCACAGTTTTCCACCTTCCCCCCTTTACTTTCATATTGTTGTGTTGTTTTCCCAGTGATGTACATAGATAATTTGTCCATGATCGCGAAGTCATTAACCTTTGATATCCACTCTTCTAAGGAAGGTATTACCTTAAATTTCCAATGTTTATCATAAACTATGCGCGCAGCTGTTATCATAAATTAAATCACACTGGTCTGACTTTGGGCCTTTGCAGACTGCCAGAAATAGTGCAAATTGAGTCCACTTTAAGGGTTAGGGTTACTGCTAGGGAATCATGGGAATTGTTGTTTTTCTGAGACATTGAGCCTTCTCTGAGAGCTCTGGTGCCACAATAAAATACAGTTCCCATGATTCCCTAACCCTAACCCTAACCCTTAAAGTGGACTCAATTTGCACTATTTCTAGCAGTCTGCAAAGGCCCTTTGACTCAATTTAACTTGTTCTATATCTCATTTTTAAAGAAAGTTTTAAAGCTTTTTCTGAAAACCCATAGAGGCAATTCTTTTGCTGTCTTTAAATTTGGACAATATCACCCTACACACTGTTATAGTGCTATTATTCCACTTCAACGTCTATGGCTGCTTCCTGTGGAATCCTGGGATTTGCAGTTTAGTGAGGCCTAAGAGCTCTGTGGCTGAGAATTCTAAATGCCTCTTCCTGAACTGCAGATCCCAGGATTTCACAGAGGCAGTCATAGTAGTCAAAGTGGAATAATAGCACTATAACAGTATAAGATGATATTGTGTATTTAAGATGTTCAATTTCTATGAACTGGACAAATTATTGACTGCAATTGAAGGGGAAGCCTCTGACAAATATAAACAAAGCTGGCAAGCCTTAATAGATTATTGTAAGAAATCCTGGAGCTGCACTAACTAAATAAATAAAGAAGGAAGGAAACAGTAAGGACACAGAAAACTAGTAGGAATCTATCTCGTAAGGAACGACGATGATGGGATAATAAGTAAGATTTATGTTATAATTAGATAATTTAATAATCGGATAAATGAACATATGAGATGATTAAATATATATATATATATATATATATACATATATACATACACACACACACACACACACACACATATATATACACACACACATACATATATATATATATATATATATATATATATATCAAATAAAAAAAGTGTATTGTCCAAATCCTCCCTCCCCTTCCCTTCCCTTCTCAGTGCAACTCCCTGCCATGCAGGAAATCACAATCAAAGCATCTCCAAAAGATGGCCATCCAGCCTCTGTTTAAAGACCTCCAAAGGAGGAGACTCCACCACTCTGTAAGGGAGTGTGTTCCATTGTTGAACAGCTCTTATTGTCAAGAAGTTCCTCCTAATGTTGAGGTAGAATCTCTTTTCCTGTAGCTTGCATCCATTGTTCCACATTCTAGTCCCTGGGGCAGCAGAAAGCAAGCTTGCTCCCTCCTCAATGTGTCTCCCCTTCAAATACTTATACAGGGCTATCACATCACCCCTTAACTGTCTCTTCTCCAGGCTAAACATACCCAGCTCCCTAGGGCATGGTTTTGGTCGCCCTTCTCTAGACACGCACTCCTCAGATATACATATTCCTATATTACTTAACCGCTGAGATCTTATCTCAGGGTTGTTGTCACTGTTGTTGTGTGCCTTCAAGTTGCTTCCATCTTATGGCAACTTATGTTAATTATTTCACAGAATTTTCCATATGCAAAGTTATGGAGTGATTCTGCTACTTAGTCCTTGTATTGAAAGGCAACATTGTCCAACTAACTGTACAAATGGAGTTTCAGAGGTTGGCACTCCTTCCTAAGGAAGACTCGATCGCCCTTTTCTCTGCTCTCATTTTCCTTACGGGCAAAAATGTTATTTAAATAGGCCCTTAGCCTTAACCAACTGGGGTAGAAGGAGGTGCAATGGTTGCGCTTTTTAAAATGTTCATTCATTCATTCATTTACTGAGTGTATACCCTCCCTTTTTCCCAGGATGGGACCCAAAGTTTCATGTTTCATGTGTTTTCTATCCTTTTAATATGTGTGTCATGTGTTTTTAATTGCTTTAATAATAAATAATAAAGCTCAAGGCAGAGTACAACATAAATTAAAACACATAAAAACATTTCAGCACATTAAATTAAAACACATAAACATAGGACATATTGAAATCATCCAACATAAAATTTAAAATATACTAATTTAAAATTTGTGGTTTAAAATTGACAGGATAGGCCTGCCAGAAGAGATAGGTCTTTAATATTTTTTAAAATTCAGACAAATCTCTGAATGGCTGATGAAAATGTCCTCTGGATGACGGGTGCCAGTCTAGTCTGGTCCAGTTGAAGTAAATGTCCCCAAGAGGACCTGAGTTTATGGGACACATTATACAGGACGAGGCAATCCCATAGGTAACCTGGACCCAAGCCATGCCTTAAAAGTAATAACTAACAGTTTGTATTTTGCTGGGAGACTAACCAGCAAGCAGTGGAATGCTTTCAATATTGGTATGATATGCTCAATCCTAAATGTACCAGCAATCAATCTGGCTGCCATGTTTTGAATTAACTGAAGTCTCCAAACTTGGTATAAATGTAGCCCAATGGGCATTGTAAAAGTTCAGCCATAGGTTACTAGCACTTTGGTTATAGGCCACTTTGAGTCCCATACTGGGAGAAAGGCAGGATATAAACGATAGATACCGTAGATAGATAGATAGATAGATAGATAGATAGATATTTAGTCAAATGAACTATGAAATGTGCATGGGCTTCCATTCACTACCATGTGCATTAGCATGCACATTGAGACCACATGCACAATTTCGCTCCTCTCTGTATCAGACAGAGATGCCCAACCCCTTCCATTGAGGAACTTACACATCAGTAAGTCAACAACAAGATTCCATCCCATAGGTTTCTGGGCTCAGCCTTCCTGTTGGAAACATGTTCTGGAACTGAGCCCTGTTTTGAATGAAGTCCTCATCCTAAAAGTCTTTTGCACACTAATATTCAGGTCACCATTGTGTCCCAACATCTTGAAGCTGATTGGGTAAATATTGGCTTCATGGATAGGAATGGGAAGTACAGTCTACATTCAGCATACTGATCCAAGTTTTGTTCATACATATAGAACATTTTCTGGAGCAGCATTGCTGGCATACATCCTCCACCAACACTTTCTTCACCATAAAGGTAGGATTTGCACCTTGACTGATTGTCATCTTGTGCCAAAACATTAGGTCTGGATAGCACTAACACTGTTCTTCTGTGTGTGAATGGGCCACTGCTGCCATAGGTAGGGGCATCATGGGTTGTGCCTGTTCATATCTATCTGCTAACATATACACAGTGGGCTGAGTCTTCTGACTTAGGCTGCATCGGCACTGCAGAAGTAATGCAGCTTTTACCGCCATGGCTCCATGCTATGGAATCCTGGTATTTCTACTTTATTGTGGCACTGGAGCTCTCTGACAGAGGAAACTGTCTCACAAAACTGCAAACCCCAGAATTCCATAGTATGGAGCCATGGCAGTTAAAGTTGTTTCAGACTGCATTATTTCTGCAGTGCAGTTGCAGTCTTAAGCTAATGTAACTTGGAGTTAAGCCAGATACGTTTGTTTTTTTTACATTGTGCAATGCCTTTTGCCTCAGGATGCCCAACAGCAGCTGGACCGTGGCTGCATGCAGCTTGGCCTTCTCCTGACCCAAATGGCCACCTATTGACTCACTATGGAGTGTGCCAAGAGAGTCCTCTCAGTCTGCCAATGGACTTGCAGCCATAACTCTCCCAGACTGTCAGTACCCTTGAGGAGCTTATCGCTGTCTCAGTGTTAGGTGAGATCTCAGCCATCATTCATATCTGAAGCAAGCCTGCTAATCTGATCACCTTATTTCCAGTAATGAATTCAAACCTTTTACTCCAAGTCTTGAGTCAAGTCTCAAGTCGAGTCTCAAGTCCTTGCAAGGTACTTTCAAGTCAAGTCTTAAGTTGAGTCTCAAGTCTGGAAGCTAAATGTAATAGAAAAAAGGTGGTGTTGGTGGTGTGTGTTGTGGCATGGGGTAGATTTCAATAACTAGCAAATCAAGAAGACATGCACAAAGTTGGGGGGGGGGGTTATCAGAGGGGACCAGCAAATGTGTTAAGCAATGAGCATGAGGTGGAAGGACCCTTCTAAAACTTTTCAAAAGCTTCAGAAGGCTCCTCCAATGTACAGCAGGGACAGGCTGCTGAGTAGACCTCAAAAGTATTGCTTCAAGCCCATTGCCTAATGTGTTTGCTGTTTCTGGATGACGTTGGAGCAGCATGTTGGTTGCTAAAAATATACATGTCTTGAGTCAAGTTGAGTCAGTGTATACTTGAGTCTGAGTCAAGTCAACTCAAATCTACATCACGGACTGTGGCCCTCCAGATCTCATCGGATAGCAACTGCCATCATCCCTCAACAATACTGATTATGGCTGCTAGAAATTGCAGTTGAAAGAGCAAGGATTCCACCACACCCTCTAACTGCTCTGATCTAGCAGAGATAGTACTGATGAATCCACTGCTGTCCCACTTTTCTAGGTGCTTTTAAAATGTCCCAATTTCTTTCTCCTCCTCCCTTATCCTCAGCTTACTTTGGTTGCTAGAAACCTGAGTTCACAGGGCAAAAGTAGTTTGCATTCAAATAATTCAGTAGGCAGGAGAGGAGAGGAGAGGAGAGGGTCTTGCCTTTCCCAAGAGGCTCAGGCAATAGCAAACTGCTGCAGCATCTCCTAGCTTGTGTGTTCTTCTTCACTAATTACTTTTGCCATCTTGACCACACTTTGATGTCACTTAGTTCCAGGTGTCTTGGTTTTAATCTGTAAAATGTTGAAGGGTACAATTCCACCCACAAAGGCACAATGTGCCCTGAAGCTGGAAGACAAACATGCATATTCAGTTTCCTATTTTCATGTGCATGAGGCCTTCCAGGAGGGACTCATGTTGAATCACACATATAACTTTATCACATGGGGGAAATCTTGTGCAGAAACAGGATTCAAAAGCTGGGGGAAACCTGCAAAAGTGGGTTGATTTTCACACACATTGCTATTAAACTATTGTTAACCTGAATGGAAAGTAGTCAAAAGTCACTCCTTTTTACTTTCGAGATTTTCCAAAAGTAAAAAGTGGCTTTTGACTGCTTTCCATTTGGATTAACAACAGTTTAACATCGACATCATGTGAAAATCTACCCGCCTTGCGGGGTTTTTCCCAATTTAAAACCCCGTTTCTGTATGGGACTTCCTCCGTGTGATAAAGTCCATAGGCTATACTGCCTTTTCCTAGACATGATGCCTGGAGCAGGTCAAATTATTGGCCCAGTCCATGGGCTTCACTGCTGCTGGGAGGCTGAGCATTTCATGCTCAGATTAATTTCTCCTTTTTCTGCCCCCTCTGCGCATGCACTTATAAACTGCGCAGGCTCTCTTCTGTCACCCTCATCTTCTTCCCCAGCTGCTGGTGGGGTAAGGGTGGGGTGAAAGGGGGGGATCCATCTGCCATAATGGAGCTGTTTGGCTCTGTCTCTCACCCTGACCTTTCTGCCTGACTGGCCCCAGCAATGTAAATGGGTTCCTTTCTTCCTTGGCCTGCTCCTCCTCTCGCCCCCTGCACCCTCCATCCCCAGCTCTGATCCTGCTTGCATGTATACGTCTCTCTCTGTGTCTCCCCCCACCCACCCCCAGCACTGCAAAAAATCTGTCACCTAGGGTGTATTAATCGGACTGGAATTTTAATCCCCGTCATATTAACCACGACTCCTCACAAACCCCCTACTAAGCACTGCTCTCTTTTGCCTCCCCTCCACCCACCCCCCTCCATTCTTTTTCCTCTCTCTTTCTAGCATTCCAAGTCTAGCATTGCCAAAGGAAGGCAGGTTGCTTTGCTCTGTTAATTTTTCAGGGCAAGAACTTAATCCTTTTGCAAGCTAGAAGCAAAATGGCCAGAAATAATTCACAGCAGAGCATTACAGGAAGGGCATGGGGACTTTTGGGGAGAGGACAGGGAAGGGGTGGAAGGCAGTGTGAAGGAGAGGCATGCACACTCACACCCAGGGAACTCGGAACTGGGGAATGTGTGAACATGGTGAAGTCCTCCCCCAAGATTAGCCTCTCGAGAACAATGTTTAACTCCCAAAACTCCTTCCAGCCTTCTTCCGTGCCTATGTGGATGGTTTTCAAACTCTAGGGATGCCTTTCCATATCAAATTGTCCTCATTTAAATGAAGGCTCCTGTACATTCTTGTGCAGAAGATAGAATTGCAGCAAGGGAAGCACACACCCATTGCAATGCCCTCTTCCATGCAATTTTAAAGGCCCTGTCTTCTTTTTCCAATGGCTGCTGGAGAACCAGCATTGGGACATTGGGATACCAGGGTTTGCTTGACTGTGGATTCCTGCTGGGTGCCCTTGGGCAAGTCACATGCTCTCAGCCTCAGAGGAAGGCAAGGGCAAGCCCCCTCCAAACAAATTCTGCCAAGAAAACCCTGTGATAGGTTTGTCTTAGGGTCGCCATAAGTCACAAATGACTTAACGGCACACAGCAACAACAAACGCTAACTGGAGAAACCTGGTGCATAAATCAGGTGGGAACTCTTGCAAATTTGCTAAGGATTCTGGGACATTTTCTTGATGGACCAGTCAATTCAACTCTCTAGGGCAGTAGCATCCCTAGGGTTGGTGTCATCTGGTGCAGTAACTCATAATGTCACCCCCCTCATTGACCTCCTTGTCCCATTTCACACCATAAAGAATCCTTAGTAATTTTTCCCCACTAATATTACTCATAAATCATAATTACCATATACCACTGAATGTCATGCTAATAGTTGTGACGTAAACAACCAGCAAAATTAAAATTATCTCTTCAAGTTACAATATCATACACATAACCTAAATGTATTTACATATACATAGTGAAGATTTGGTTAAAATGTAATGTTTTTAAAAGAAATTTTAAAAAGAATTTTTTTTAACAATTCAAAATATTTTAATATTTTAAAAATTTGAAATTTTAATTTTAAAAAAATCTGGGGACCCTCCTTTCTTATCTCACTGAGATTCACCTCATTCCCACCATCTCTTAAAGCATTTTAAAGAGATACAGGCAAATGCCACAATGTTTCTGTCAAAATACAGGTGTTTGAGCAGAAGTGGTGTCACCCACCCTTAGGGTGTCACCTGGTGCGGTCCACACACCCCGCATCCCCTAGTGACGCCATTGCTCTAGGGTGCTGAGTAAGCCTGTTGGACCCTAGGCACCTAGTGTTAAAATCACTGTTCCATGTGTACACTGGTAAATTTAGATGGGGATTAATGATGCTGTATCTGTACAGTCAAATTTGGGGTACAGCTAACAGCAGTCTCTCCTTAATCAGAACCAGCCTTCAGTTTCCCCATTCCCTTAGTACTAGGAGAAACTCTGCAGGCTTCTGTGAGAAGCCATGCCAGGAGCTTATATAAATGGGTAACTGCATCAAAGGTCAGGGGCCAATCCCCTCCCCAGCCCCTGTTTGTGGGCCACAATCCCAAATAACTCAATTTTTGGAGCTTGGCACACAGCTAAAATAACCTGGCTTACCTTTGCTGGTTTGAATCCTAATTCGGGCTGCATCCGGATATTACCATATGCAAAATGCTGGCAATGTCACTGGCCGGATGCAACCCAGGTAACATCCAGATAGAAGCTGTGCTCCGTTGGTCTCTTTTCAAAACTGGGAAGCTCCCGACTTTACAAATCAGATGGCTTCTACACGGAAGTTACCTGGGCTACACCTGGCTGGCAGCATCGGTTGCATTTTGCATATGATAATATCCGGATGCAGCCCGAATTAAGATTCAAGCCAGCAAAGGTCAGCTGGGGTTTTTTTAGCTGTGTGTTAAACTCCTTCCTCTGCAGTCCCCTTCAAAATGGTAACAGGGACCATTTTAAGAGGGACTACAAAGGAAAACAAAAGTATTGTGGATTCTAGGTGTTTATGGGGTGGGGGTATTTTTGTGTGTTGTCATGCATTTGGCTGTTTGTATGATCTGATGGCAAAAATTGCCCCAAAATTGTGCTGAATTTTTTAAAAAATTATGGGGCTTTGGGGATTGGGTGGCAGATTCAAGGGCTACAAAAGTGGGGTGCCAAGCTGGCACACATCCCATGGGCTACACTATGCCCACTTCTGTCATAAGACTCACAGAGTTGGAAGGAACTATTGGTCCAAACTCCCATTGTAGATACAAATCCAATTTTCATTCATCGGTTTATTAGTGTGGAATCTGAATCTTAATGTCAACACAATGGAGAAGCTGGCTAGCTATTGCTGGAGACAGACTACTACGGGGAACCTGGTGCCGATCAAACAAGGTAAATTCAAGTGGCTTGGGATGAGCCTACAATTGTGTTGAGTAGCTGGGAGCATGCCAAGATGGAGAAGCAGGCAGATCTCCCGCGATTTTGAAAGGATACAGGGTTAGAGTCAGCACCTGGTGCTCTGGGCCAGCCGCCCTGGCTCTGGGAGAGGTTGGGACCATTTTAATTGCCCCCAATTCCCCACAGCAATGCTCCATGTGGGAAATGAAAATGGTAGGCAGCTCCTGGCCACCTGGTGCAAACTGAAATACAGCTGCTCTTTATCTCCCACCGCCCACCCCATGAGATTATCCCTGTCGGGGTGTGTGTGGAAGGTGTGGGGTGGATGTAGTAAAAGACTAGATTGTTAACCAGGGAGCATACAACTCTCATATTGCAACAGCTCCACTGGTTCCCAGCCTCTTTGTGGGTTTAATTCAAAATGCTGGGAGCCATTCACACTACAGAATTATAACACTCTAATTCCACCTTAATTGCTAGGATTCCTTCCTATGGAATCTTAGGATCTGCAGTGTTGTTGCTGTTGTTGTGTTCCAACTTATGGCAACCCTATCATGGGTTTTCTTGGCAAGATTTATTCAGAGGGGAGTTGCCATTGCCTTCCTCTGAGGCCTGGCCCTGAGTCTCCAATTTTCATGGATCATCTTCCATGGACGGAGAGATGAGGGTGAAAATTTTGTTTGGCTAGTCTTAGCTCCAGACAAAAGGAAAAGGCTGGGTGCAAATCTCCAGCTCAGTGAGTAGAGGAGCAGCTTTCTCCAATTTCAGAGGATTAATTGATTCATTTCTGTAACTTGCAAAGATTCTCTGGGAGTTTATTTGCTCAGTTAAGTTTCCTAGTTCAGGTCCAGGCTATTTGGCAGACTGTGAGCCGATGCAGACTGGCCAAAAGGGCTGGCCTAGGGGTGGAGTTGAGGCTGTGTCCCAACTTCGCCCCAATGCTGCATGCCCGTCCGCACAGCGTGCAGCATCAGGGTGCCCTCTTGGCACAGCGTGTGCACACGCTTCACCAAAAGGGCACAAAAGAACTGTGATGGCAGTTCAAAGGATGGCAAAAAGGAGGATCGGGGCCACAGTGTGTGGTTGCTGAGCCCCCAATCCACCACACCCAGGGTCAGCCCAGAGCCACCCCAAATGGGCTGTCTGTATCGGCCCTGTATCTCCCTTATGAGCCAGCCCAGGCTCTGAGATCCTCAGGAGAGGCCCTATTCTCAGTCCTACCACCATACAAGCTCACTTGGTGCAGATACAAGAGAGGGCTTTCTCAGTGGCTGCCCCTAGACTCTGGACCTCCCTTCCCAGGGAGGCCAGAATGGACCCCTCCTTAGCAAGTAGCAAGTACAATAGCAAGTACATTTCTATACCGCTTATCAGTGAACTAGTACTTTCTAAGCGGTTTACAATCTGTAAGCCAATTGCTCTCATCAAGCTGGGTACTCATTTTACTGATCTACAAAAGAATGGAAGGCTTAGTGGACCCTGAAGCCCTCCTCTAAGACTGAACTTACAACGTTGTGGCTGTAGTATCAGCATTTAACCCTTGCACCACCAGTGCTCCTTGTTGTCCTTCCACCGGCAAGTTAAAACCTTCTTATGCAGACAGGCTTTTCAAACAGAAAGTTTTTAAAGAACAGGCTGGGGTGTGGTAATGTTTTAAAGTATTTTAAACAGTTTTATTATTATTTTTAACTGTATTTTATTCTTTTAGCAAGCAATCTATTTTAATATTGCAATAATTTAATTCTATTTTGTTGTATCCCTTTTCTATCTTTTTAATTGTACTGTTCTTTTCATATTGTGAGCTGCTCTGGGGAAAGAGTGAGATAGCAATCAATCAATCAATCAATCAATTCTCCTTCCTTCCTAGTTGTGGTGGTGCCAAAGTTTACCCTTTACTATGCTCTGCATCCATTTTCTGGCTAGAAGCAAGTCAGCTAAATTTGTTGTTGTTGATGATGATGATGTTGTGTGTCTTCAAGTCATTTCCAATGTATGGTGACTTTAAGGCAAGTTTTCTTTGCAAATTTCTTCAGAGGGGGTTTGCGATTGCCATCCTAAGAGAATGCGACTTGCCCAAGGTCACCCAGTGTGTTTTAATGGGTGAATGGGGATTTGAACCCTGGTCTCCAGAGTCCTAGACCAACACCCAAACTTCTACACCACTTGTTTGGGTATCCCAACATTTTAACTCAGTTGCCCCAAACTTCACACACAACTGTCAAGCATGGTACACAGTTGGATTGTCGGACTGAAAACTAGAAATGGTTCCTGTGCATGTAACAGTTGTGCAGAAGAAGAATTTCAGCAGCTGGTGTTTATCATGCAACCTGGGAACAAGCAACAGCTTCTGCAATTCCCTCTTCTACCCAATCAGCCTGCAAAACCTGAGCAGGGCTCTTGGTGATAGATTGACATGGAGAACTCTCATTCATAAGCCATAAGTCAAAGCCAATGGCAGTAAACAAGGACACAAGCATCAAAAATACAAGGGCCCTCCCTATTTTTCTCTTTGGCAACCCTTGCAGTGGAGCTGTCTCTATTCTTGTACTTCTTGGTTGTTGTTTTTCGGGTCAGAAAGGACAGCCGGCTGCCCGTAGCATGGAAGCCAGCTTCTGTGCGTGCAAAAGCGTGAATTCTCCGAGAAGCGACAAGGAATTATTCTGCAGGGAGGGAACTGGCTGTTTCCCAAGCTGTGGAGGGAGGAGAAGGAGCAGGCTTTGGTTCAAGGTTACAAATACCAGGAGCAAGTGTGAGGCCCTAGTCATGGGACAGGATGCTGAGTGTGCATGTGGAGAAAGAGAAGGCAAGAGGGTGAGAGGAGAAGAATTTGGCATGCAAAACCGCTTTTCACACCCAACAGGCACAGAACACACATTCTCCAACAGAACGAGATTGTTGTCACTTCATCTGGTCACTGCCCTGTTGTCTGCAGCCCTTCTGAGGCTTCAGAAGCAGTAGCACAAATCGAGAGGGCAATTGAATAGGGAAGGAAAGAGCGTTCAGTATTTCTTATCCTCCAAAGATTTCTGAGGGTGCATCTACACCAGGGGTAGGCAACCTTTTTGAGCCGGGGGCCAGGTTGCTGTCCCTCAGACAATTGGGGGGGCCGAAGCACCATAAATAAATAAATAAATAAATATTTTTTTAAAAAAAAAATTAAAAATTTAAAAAAATATGCATGCACACTCTCTCAGCCCCAGAAAAGCCATGGTAAAACCCTTGTGGAGATTTTGCCAAGAAAACCCCAAGAACAAATAATAACAACAATAATCAATATCATCATGGCGGGCGGCGGTGGGGGGGCGGCAGCAGCAATGGCGGCAGCGGTAGCAGAGGCAGGACCGGCCTGGGGCCAGTCCAAAGGCCTCGGGGCGGGGACACATCCGGCCCCCGGGCCTTAGGTTGCCTACCCCTGATCTACACTGTAGGAATAATGCAGCTTGACACACTTTAAGTGCTGTAGCTCCATCCTATGGAATCCTAGTATTTGTAGTTTTACAAGGCCTTTAGCCCCCTCTGCAAAAGAGTGTTGGTGCCTCACAAATCCCAGGATTCTGTAAGATGGTGCCATGGCAGTTAAAGTGGTGTCAAACTGCATTATTTCTACAGTGTAGATGTACCCTTAGTCTGCTGAGAGCAAGAGCAGCTCTAGTACTATAGGTAAGGGGAGTGCACTATGGCCTTCTAGCAGAGAATTCCAAATCCCACTCCAGACTACACATTCCAGGGATTTATAGGATGGAGCGGCAGTTGAAAGTGGCAACAAACTGCTTCGACTGTGCATGTGGATGCATGTTTAGTATCACATGCCTGTATAGTTCAGTGGTACAACAGATGTTTTTGCAAATAAACAGATCTCTCATTCCATTCCTTGGTATCTTTCAGTAAAGGATCTAACATGGCACTCACACCATAACCATTACCGGGCTTCTCATGAATCTTTGTGTTACTTGCAGACCTTACAATTGCTGCAGGTGGTGAAGATGGATGTTCCCAGCCTTATTGATGTTTGGGGATCATGGGATCTAGAGGGTACTGTGTTGGACAAGCATGACACAATCTGACCTGTTGAAGCTGGGCTGTCTATGTTTGGCCAGGAAGATACATCATACACTAAGCATATTATAAAATATTTTAAATGATGGGCAAATATATTTTTCAAGTGTCAAGGAACTTCATGAGAAGAAACCTGGGTTGATAAGAATCTTTGCCATCTGAGCATCAAAGTGAGGATTATCCAAACCACTATATTCCTCATCACCATGTATAAATGTAAGAACTGGACAATGAAGAAAACCGATAGAAAGAAAATCAACTATTTGAGATGTGGTACTGGAGAAGAGTGCTGTGGATACTGTGGACTGCCCAGAAGACAAACAAATGAGTTGTAGAACTGATCAAGCCAGAACTCTCTCTGGAAGCCAGGATGACTAAACTGAGGCTGTTGTACTTTGGCCACATCATGAGAAGGCATGAATCAATGGAAAAGACAATGATGCTAGATAGAGAGAGAGCAGTAGAAAGGGAAACATAGAGAGCAGTAGAAAGGGAGGAAGATCACAGGCCAGAAGGTTATACTCAGTCAGAGATCATGGTCCTGAGACTGCAAGACCTGAGCAGAGCAATGGAGCAGATGTCTTACCCAAACAACAATATAATCTAAAGAATGCTGGTGTCTCACAAAACTACAAATCCCAGGTTTCTGTACAATAGAGCCATGGCAGTTAAAATGGTGTCAAACTGCATTTTTTCTACAGCGTAGATGCACCCTTTGACTGAACTATAAAAGAGCTATCCAAGGTGCTGAATATATATTGGGATCAGAATTTGGCACTTTGGACAGCTACTTTACAGTTAGAAAACCTGGGGCACATCGGTGTTCCCTCTGCTGTTGGAGCAACCTCCATTGACACTCCTGTATCGCAGCTTGAATAGAAGAGCACTGTCAATCTGCCACAGATGGACCAATGCTGGCCAAATACACAATTGATACAGTGCAATGTGTCCAGAGAAGGATGACCAAGACAATCAAAGGTCTATAAACCTCTGAGAAACAAGTGAGGGAGCTGGGCACGTTTAGCTTGAGGAAGAGAAGATTGGGGTGGGGGATTGACATGGACAGCTATCTTTAAATATCTGAAGGGATATGATGTAGAAGTTGGAGTGCGTTTGCTTTCTGCTGCTCCAGAATGAGAACCAATTGATGCAAATGTCAAGAAAAGAGATTCCACCTAAACATCAGGAAGAATTTCTTTACTGTAGGAGCAGCACAACGGTGGAATAGGCTGCCTTGGAAGGTGGTGGACTTTCTTTCTTTGGAGGTCTTTCAGCAAAATTTGAATGGGCATCTTCCAGGAATGCTGGAGTTATATATTCCTGCATAGCAGGTTGTTGGAAGGGCAGTAGGCTTTCATGAAATGATTTACTGTTGAAAATCCAAGAAAGAATAAAAGAGATGCTCTGACAGAAACAAGGGCTGGGGTCTATCCCGACTCTTCCTTCTGGCCCCTTGCCTCCATCCCCCCAAATGTGGCAATCCTTGAATTGGAAGATTCACCACTGATCATTGATCCAAGGGATTAGTGAAAGGCCCAGATAAGTAGCGAGTCCTTTGCTTAAGCCCTTGATGCCAGCAAAGCTGGAGAGCAAATAGAAAGCAGTTAGCAATTGCAGTCCTCCCCCACAAGCCTTGCAGCATCTGGACACTTTATTGCCCCTAAAAGCCATCAGAAATGTGGGACCTACTATAAAGCAGGCAGGAAAGGGCTCACCTTTGACCCATGGCCAGGCCAGGCACAATTTTCCTCCAAGGAAAGGCCTACTAAGCTTTGAGTTTGTTTTTGGTATGAGGGACTCACATTCTTCTCTTTTGCACTGAGTTACATTTAACTACCATAAAGGGACCAGATCCTGTCTGATCTTGGAAGCTAAGGAGGGTCAGCCCTGGTTAGCACTTGGATGGGAGACCACAAATGAATACTGGGTGCTGTAGGCTATATTTCAGGGCAAGGAACTGGCAAAATCACCTAAGTATTCCTTGCCTAAGAAAACCCTAGGAAATTTATGGAGTTACTATAAGTCCACAGACAACTTGAAGGCACATACATACACTCCTGCAAAACCTAGATTTCAGTCCAGAATCCAGGTGTTGTCAATCAATCCAGAACCTTGAGATTTTGAAGAAATTTTAGTTTCTGTATCATGTGTGAATATTAATTCACATGAAAATTAATTCACACTGAAATTTTTAAATAATAATAATAATAATAATAATAATAATAATTTTTATCCCACCCCTCTGCAAATGCAACCAGGGCAGCTTACAACATTAAAATATCATAAATACAGTATAAATCCCAAGACCCACCCACCCCTTAAAATAATATTAAACAATAAACAAATTAAAACATAGTTAAAATAAGTCACAATGACAGAACAATCAAATAACAAAACAACAAAACTACAAAACTGTTGCAGAGAATAGGAGAGAAGATAGGCTAACTGTTGAGGCCAGGATCTCTATAAAGGAAAAGCCTGCCAGAAGAGATCCATCTTAACAGCTTTTTAAAAGTTGTTTAAAGTGGTAATATGACAGATCTCGTCTGTCAGGCCATTCCATAATCTGGGAGCGGTTGCTGTAAAGGCCCTCTGGGAGGTTGCAGACAGCCTAGTTTTCATAGGCTGCAGCAAATTCCTCGCAGAGGACCTGAGTGCATGGGTTGGGTTATATGGAAGGAGGCGATCCCGAAGATAGGTTGGACCCAAGCCATTTAGGGCTTTAAAGGTGATAACACCTTGTACTGAGCCTGGAAACTAATGGGCAGCCAGTGAAGAGATTTTAAGACTGCCATTATGTGGTCTCTCCTCGATGTTTCCGAGACCAACCTGGCTGTCATATTTTGTACTAATTGGAGTTTCTGGGCTGAGCATGAGGGTAGCCCCATGTCGAGCGCATTACAGAAATCAAGATGAGAGGTTACCAGCGTGTGCACAACAGTCTCAAGGTCCCTTACTTCCAGAAAAGGGCACAACTGGCGTATCAGCCGAAGATGATAACAGGCACTCCTGACTGTCGCATTTACCTGATTAGTCATCTAAAGTGACGGATACAGGAGCACCCCAGACTGCGAACACAGTCCTTAGAGGAGAGTGTGACCCCATCCAGGACTGGAGATTGTATCCCAATTCCTGGTTTCGGGGCTGCTATTGTAAGCACCTCCATTTTATCTGGATTCAGTTTCAGTGTTTTTCCTCATCCAGTCCATTACTGCCTTAAGACACTCATTGAGAGGAGAGATGCCATCTGAAGTCAGATCTGAGGACCGAGACATGGAGAAATATATCTGAGTGTCATCAGCGTACTGATAGCACCCCACCCCATGTCTCCAAATGATCTCTCCCAGTAATTTCATATATATGTTGAATAACATCGGGGACAGAATGGCGCCTTGAGGGATGCCACAGTTAAGCTCTTTCCTAGTAGAGTAGCTGTCCCCAAGCATGACCCCCTTGAATCTGCCCAAGAGGAAGGAACGGAACCACTGCAATGCAGCACCTCCAATTCCTAACCTACTCAGGTGCTCCAAGAGGATGTTATGATCTATTGTGCCAAAAGCCACTGAGAGGTCTAGGAGCACCAACTGGGTCACACTACCTCTGTCGATGCCCAGACAAAGGTCATCAGCCAAGGTGACCATGGCAGTCTCAACTCCATATCCTGTCCTAAAGCCAGTTTGAAATGGATCTAGATAATCAGTTTCCTCCAAGACAGCTTGGAGTTGAAGAGCAACCACCTTCTTGATCACTTTGCTCAAAAAAGGTAATAAAGAGACTGGCCTATAGCTGTTCATGTCCAGGGGGTCCAGGGAAGGTTTTTTCAGAAGTGGTCTAACCGCTGTTTCCTTCAGGCAAGATGGAACAAGACCTTCCCTAAGGGGTGCATTAATGATGTCCGTAAGAAACATCCTCAAGGCATCCCCCCCCCCCAGGATGGCCCGCCATGATGGGCAAGGATCAAGAGGGCAGGTTGTTTTCCTCACACGGCCAAGGAGCTTGTCTACATCATCAGTACTCACAGACTGAAACCAATCCAGTATAATTTCATTAACGGAGTTGCTGGACACTTCATCCGTTGATTCTGCTATAACACTAGCATCTAAGTCGGCTCTTATCTGAGAGATTTTATCTGCAAAAAAGTTATTAAATGTGTCACAGCAGGCCGTTGTTGGGTTAAGTAGTGGGTTCTGCACAGGTATAACTTGTGTCAGTTCCCCTACTACCCTGAGCAGCTCTGTTGGACGGGACTCTGCAGACGCAATGTGTGCAGAGAAGAAAATTTTCTGCACTGCACATATTGCCTCTCGATAGGAACAAAGAAATTTCCTATGATGAGTCTTGTCAGATGAGAGTCAAGTTTTCCGCCAGATGCGCTCTAGTCATTGTCCAACTCACTTCATCTTCCTAAGCTCTTCCGTATACCATGGTTTATGGTTAGAAGCAGGTTGGAAAGGACGCTTGGGGATGATTGTGTCAATAGCCTTGGCTAGGTCGCTGTTCCAGCTATTTGCCAAAGATTCGATAGAATCACTGGTGTTTGTAACCATATAACCCTCTAAGACTTTCTGGAATCCGATTGGTTCCATTAGCCTTCGAGAGTGGAACATTCTAATAGGTCCACCACCCCCGGTGGAGCGGATAGTGGTTCTTCGTTTCATCTTGACCCGGAAATGATCCGTCCATGACAATGCAATGGTTTTGATAACCTCCACCCACAGATATTCCTGTTCTATGCTGAAGACCACATTGGGGGTATGACCCACACA
Source organism: Phrynosoma blainvillii (assembly GCA_026167975.1). Taxonomy (NCBI): domain Eukaryota; kingdom Metazoa; phylum Chordata; class Lepidosauria; order Squamata; family Phrynosomatidae; genus Phrynosoma; species Phrynosoma blainvillii. The sequence goes on from JANUYF010000003.1 coordinate 12,573,292, forward strand.
ATGAGTGTGCCGATGACCAATTGGGATAGGCCCATGTTTGTCATGGATTCCATGAACTCTTGAGCCGCATCTGTTAGATTTGACAAACTAGTCTCGAGTGGAATGTTGAAGTCGCCGAGAATATAAAAAGTCGCTCGCTGACCGAGTACCTGGCTGGGAGGGCCTGCGTCCAAGTTACAGCGCTGCCTTCTCCCAGCCAGGTCTTTGTGAAACAAGCCAGGTTGGCATCCTCATCTAAGAGGAGGTCATGAATAATATGGGTCTTATTTTTAACTGACCTGGCATTGCAAAGGAGCAGAGTAAGGTTCTGTGGAATGACTGGTACGCTCTCCAATCCATTCCGGGAAACAGGGTGAACTGAAGGCGGGATAGTCTTCAAACAAAATGTCTGTCCTCAATGTGTGTTTTGTGGAGGGGACAGATATCTCTATATGTCATTCATACAGACCTAGGATCTTTTCAACTACAAAAGCATAGGGCTTTGATACCAGTTTAGCTGCCATGGCTTCATCTTATAGAATCCTGGTATTTGTAGTTTAGTGTAGTATTTAGAATTGTCTGCCAGAGAGGACTAGTGCCTCAGCAAATTACAAACCCCAGAATTCCATTGGATATAGCCATGGCAATTAAACCCATCTTGATTTTTAAACCTCAAAATATTCCATCCCAACTAAGAGAGAAATTGAAAAATTGAGGAAACTCTTCAAAAATGGACTGAACTGAAGTTGTCTTTCCATCTGCTCTGTTGTTGCTGTTGTTGTGTGCCTTCAAGTAATTATTGACCTCTGACAAACCTAAGGCAAACTTATCAAGGGGTTTTCTTGACAAGATTTTTTCAGAGATGTTTTTCCTTTGCTTTCCTCTGCAGCTGAGAAAGTGTGACTTGCTCAAGGTCACCCAATAGATTTCCACGGCTGAGTAAGGATTCAAACTCTGGTCTCCAGCATTGTAGTCCAATGCTCAAACCACTCCACTACACCACTCCACTACACCATCTGTTCTAGGAAAGTTTAATTGATATCAATATTTTGAGTATGAAGAGGACCATATAGTGGGTCCTTGGTATCTGCTGGAATTTGGTTCCAGGACCCCCTCATGGATACCAAAATCCATGGATGATCAAGTCCCATTAAATATAATGGCATAGTAAAATGGCACCCCTTATATAAAATGGCAAAATCAAGATTTGCTTTTTGGAATTCTTTGGGGGGGGGGGGCGGATATTTTCAAGCCATGGATGGTTGAATCCATGGATACAGAATCCATGGATATGGAGGGCTGACTATATCTGCTTATCATAAATTGAAATGTATTAGAAAGAAAGAGTCTCTAAGATTTTTTTAAAGTAGTGGTAATTTTAATTCAGCATTAACTAGATTGGGTATATGGTGGTTCAGACCCAGCCTTTTAAGAACTAAACATGGGAAAAGTCCAAGATTGGGACAGATAAATCTGCCAGCATCTCAGCCAAGATCCAGTGTAGTATAATGGTTAGAGCAGTGGATTGGGGATGATCCAGATTTTGTAACTACAAGGCCATAAAACTCTTTGGGTGACTTTGGGCCAATTACTCCCTGTCAGCCTGACCAACCTCACAGGGTTGTAAACAGGAATATAGAGAAGAACTATTTCCAACCTTGCACAGAACTGGCAGAAAGGAAGGCTATTTATGCAAAGAGGAGGAGAAGGAAGAGGAGTATAGGACAGAATAGGGAATGAATGCTAAGCTACATAGATATTATTTCCTTTGTCATTGCTTTGTGCCTTCAAGTCTTTTCCGACATATGATGACTCTAAAGTGAATCTCTCATGGAGTATTCTCAGCAAGGTTTGTTCAGAGGGAGTTTGCCATGGTTCTTCTCTGAAGCTGAGAGAATGTGACTTGCCCAAGGACACCCTGTGGGTTTCCAAACTGGGATTTGAACTTTGGTCTCCAGAGTCCTAGGCCAATACCCAAACCACTACACCATGCTGCCCCTTGTATTATTTCCTTATCTTGGTTTAAAAACAGACAAATGGTGATTTCTTCCTACAGAAAGGCTACAATCCTCCTCAATCTAATATGTGGTTATATAATTAACCACAGTATTACTCAGAATGTGGTAAAGTTCCCTTTTGGACTACAACTCTCAGCATTCCCCAGCCTGCAGGGACTACAATTCTGGGAGTTGTAATCCATAAAACCAACTTTCCCAAGCTCTTCTGTCACTACTGGATCAGGGCACGCCTGACTACGTTGCAAAGGATTATAGCGCCATTGGAGTTTGCTTTGTCAGATCATACAGAATGGACTTGGCTCATGATTTTCCTCCAACTGTCTTACTCTGCTCCCAACCAGCTGTTTTGCTGCAGATGTGGACACTCTGTTCTCAAGTGAGAAGCCTTGTTTCCTGTGTGTTCCCACCAACACTACCTTCCCTTTGTAACCCAGAGAATGTGAGAAGGGTATCAGGGAGACAAGGCTGCTTTTTTCTGGCTAGACAGGGCTGCATGTTGTCAGAGGAGGGTCACACAAATCAATGAAGCCAGCTGAGAATTCGTGGGGAGATCAGGACACTTTTCTCCCCCTGATTGATGAAGTCCACATTGCACCTGACATCATTGCAGCTGGGGGACATTAAATATTCCTCAATTATCCTGTATGACTGCTAGCCAACACCACAAGCAAATGGGCTCCATCCCATTGTCATTAGAACAGGGCTTCTCAAAACCACCTGGCCAGAGATGTGTTTCAGGGAGGGGGAGAGAAAGGATGCTTGGCCAGGTGGCTGCTGGCTCCTGAAATCAGCTTCCCTCAATCCTTGACATGCATCCCAGAGGAGGGGAAGCCCTCAACCAGAGAAAGGGAAAGAAACCCTTCTTCTGAGCCTTCTTATCTGTGCTCATAACAGAAGCAACAGCGGAAAAGATAGATCAGTCTCTTCCTGGTCTCCGTCCATTTCACAAGCATTCCTCTATAAGTTCATTCCCTTCTGTTTTTACTTTAACATTGCTTTTTCTTAAAAAACAACAACACATTGCAAGATGCTCAAATGAAGGTTACTTCATTAGTAGAAAAGTCCAATGTATATACTCTTCAGGAGGCTATGTATGTCTTTAGGGTGAAGCAGACAGGCCAAATGAAGCGCTTTCCACCCGCTTGAAGGCAGAGTATTTAGATCAGTGGTTCCCAAACTTTGGTCCTCCAGATGTGTTGGACTTTAGTTCCCAGAATTTCTGTCTCTTGGCCAAGCTGTCTGGGGCTTCTGGGAGCTGAAGTCCAAAATGCCTAGAAGACCAAAATTTGGGAATCCCTGGTTTAGATGATGCATGTCTCTAAAGTGGGTGGACACCAAATTGAATCCGTGCTAAAAACCGGAGCAAAAAGAAGCTGTGATAGTTTGACTCAAGGCAGAAAATGTGCACCTTTGGCCCTGCATATAAACACCCCAACGTGAGAGTGGTTCTGAAGGAGAGATCCATCCTAACCCTAAACCTAAAGCTGCATATAAATGCACCAGTGCAGGTGCACATTTAATAAGGACAGAGCCAGCATACCCAAGTGGCCAGGGCGGTAATGCAAAAAAGTGAAACCCTGACACCTCCAATGGATGTTAGTACAACATACACAAACCAGACAGTCCAAGAGGGGGCATGAGGCAAAGGTATGTGAAGGGGGCATGTGGTGGTAGGCATGATTGTGCTTTGCCAGTGTTTTACTAGGTACACTGATGCTCTGATGCCCTGTCCTGGTTGAGGATCGCAGGTGCGACTGTCTGCCTGATCAAAGGAGCAGCTATCCAATGGAATGGCACATAGACAGCAGACCGTCACCAGGAGTGTGTTTGTGTGACAGTGCAAATGCATGGTGTGGAGGTGACAAAAAAAATTACCCAGCAGCCAGCTTCATGCTGTGCCTTGCGGTTGGATCATATGCATTTGGGCCACCTTGGGAGCAGCTGGTGCTAACAGCAGGGTTTCGACCTGCTTCTGGAAAATGCAGGTTTGAGTTGCTTTTCCTGCACATGAAGCTTAAAAAGTGGAATTAGAGCAGGATAGTACTATCTGTGGCCTTACCTTATCACAAGATGTTGTGTCTGTCCAGTAGCTCATCTGTAGTCTATCTGTTGCTAGAGCACTCCTTCTCATTTATGGGCAAATCCCCTCTATTCCTCCTAATTGCCCAATATTTCCATTGTTGATGCACATGTAATAATAATAATAATAATAATAATAATAATAATAATAATAATACTTTTTATTTAATATCCCGCCCCCTCTGAGGTCAATCGGGGTGGCTTACATAATAAAATCATCATACAACAATTAAGAACTATTACCCTCCCTCCCCCCCCCCGTTCCGAAAGCAGTTTTGATATGCAGCCAGTCACAAGGTGCAAATCAGCCTGATTTTGCTCTTCTCCCCTTGCTATCGCCAGGTAGGCTGGGTTTCCCCCCAATTTCTTTTCTTTTCTTTATTTGTTATTGTGTGCCTTCAAGTGCCTTCCAACTTATGACAACCCTAAGGCAAATCTATCATGGCATTTAATTGGCAAGATTTGTTCAGAGGAGGTGTGCCATTGTTTTCCCCTGAGGCTGAGAGCATGTGACTTGCCCAAGGTCACAATAAAAACTATTCCCAACCTGATATGTTTGTATTTCCTACACTATTGCAATTGTGATGCTTTACAAGCCTGATGTGATAAAGTCCTTAGAATTAAACTTTACAGATTTCTGAACTTCAAACTATTAACTGGGCAAATGAAAAAAGTTTCAGAAGAAGACCTTGAGAGCACACACAAGCTGAAACATATTAGATTTTTCTCTAATAAAACAACCATATTTTGAGCATCTGGAAATTTGTCTCTTGTTCCTAGGGAGGCAAAGGCTCATGGGCTCAGGCCCATGGTCTCCCTGCTTGAGTCTTGCTATCCGATGTGTGGTCTTCTTCTCTTCCTGCTGCCTTCCACTTTTCCCAGCATCATTGCCTTTTCTAATAAGTCTTTCCTTCTCATGGCATGTTCAAAGTATGATAACCTCAATTTTTAGTCATCCTGGTTTTCAGGGAGAGTTTGGATTTTATCTGTTCTATAATCCATTTGTTTGTCTTCTTGGCTGTCTGCAGTACCCTCAGCAATCCTCCGCAAAATCACAGCTCAAATACTGTATATACTTGATTATAATTTGACCTCATGTATAAGTCAGGGGCAGGTTTTGGGGCCAAAATTATAGATTTCGATATGACCTGTGAAAAAGTCAAGAGTAAAACTTAGGGGCAGGTCACAAGGAATCTAAAGAATGAAACAAAGGAAAATGATGCCAAAGAACTTACAAAATTCCTGCAGGCATAACTGTTTGTTATGACAAACATAACAAACATAACCGACAAGAGTCAACTCTAGTGCTAACCAACCTATGTCAACAGATCTGGAAAATAAAATGATGGCCAACAGATTAGAAGCGATCAATATACATCCCCATCCACAAAAAGGAAGATATAAGAGACTGCAGCAACTATAGAACCGTAGCATTGATCTCCCATGCAAGCAAAATCATGCTCAAAATCCTGCAACATTCGTCTCCAACCATACATGGAGAGAGAAATCCCAGAGGCGCAAGCGGGGTTCAGGAAAGGAAGAGGAGCACACTAGGGAATTCCAAAAGAAAATCAGTATGTGCTTTATAGACTATAGCAAAGTCTTTGACTGCATAGAACATGAAAGGCTATGTAATGCCCTTAAAGTCATGGGAATACCAACACATCTGATAGTCCTGATGAGGAATCTGTACTCAGGAGAAGAGGCTACTGTCAGAACAAAAATGGAGAAAGAATGGTTGCCAATTGGCACAGGAGTCAGACAAGGCTGCATCCTATCACCCTATCTGTTCAACTTGTATGCAGAACATATTCCAAGAAATAAGAAAAGCAGACTTGGACACACAAGGAGGAGGAATGAAAACAGGAGGAAGGAATATCAACAATCTAAGATATGCAGATGACACCATAGTACTAGCAGAAAACCTCACAGACCTGTAACACCTACTAAGAAAGATCAAAGAAGAAAATGCAAAGGCAGATTAATGTTGAACAGGCAACCTAAGGCCCGGGAGCCGGATGTGCCCCCCCCGAGGCCTTTGGACCGGCCCCAGGCTGGTTCTGCCGCCGCCCCCCGCCGCCCCCCGCCATGATGATATTGATTATTGTTGTTATTACTTGTTCTTGGGTTTTTCTTGGCAAAATCTCCACAGGGGGTTTGCCATGGCTTTTCTGGGGCTGAGAGAGTGTGCATGCATATATTTTTTAATTTTCAATTTGTTAAAATTTTTAATATTTATTTATTTATTTATTTTTGGTGCTTCAGCCCCCCAATTGTCTGAGGGACAGCAACCCGGCCTCCAGCTCAAAAAGGTTGCCTACCCCTAATGTTGAACACAAAGAAAACAAAAATAATGACCACCGAGGACCTTCACACGTTCAACCTAGACAATGAAGAAATAGAAATAGTGAAAGAATTCCCATACCTGGGATCAAACACTGATAGAAATGGGGACTGCAGTCAGGAAATCAGAAGAAGTCTAAGGGGCTCTGCAGATGGCACAAAGCGCCGTCTTTGAGCCAGGGAAGGGGAGGGGCAGCCAGACACCCTAACCCCTTCCTGAGGACGTCATCAGAGCGCCTGCCATTGCACATGATGAGCGCTCCAATGACGTCCTTCTGGCTCAGCTTCCGGACACGCTGGGCTGGAAGGGACGCAGAAGAGACGCACGGTGTCTCTTCGGGCGCCCCTTCTACCTGCTCTGGAAGGAGCACTATTTTAGCACTCCTTCCAGGGTTGGCAGGAGGGTGGATTGGGGCCAGTGCATGTGCTAGCAGTGCCCCCAATCCTTGGCTTCTTGGGGCAGCCCATGGCCACCCATCTGTAGGGACCCTAAGAATGGGGAGAACTAGAAAAGACTCTAAAATGCAAAGATATACGATTCAACACAAAAGTTAGAATCATACAAGCCATTGTATTCCCTATTACCATGTATGGATGTGAGAGCCCACAGTTAAGAAAGATGATAGGAAGAAAATCAACTCCTTTGAGGTGTAGTGCTGGAGAAGAGTGCTGAGGATCCCATGGACAACCAAAAGGATAAACAAGTGGGTCCTAGAGCAGATCAAGCCAGAAACCTCCCTGGAAGCCAAGATGGCCAAACTGAGGCTGTTGTACTTCGGACACATCATGAGAAGAGAGGACTCTTTGGAAAAGACAATAATGCTGGGAAAAGTGGAGGGAAGTAGGAAGAGAGGAAGGCCACAAGCCAGATGGATGGACTCTATTAAGGAGGTCACGGGTATTAAGGAGTTGTAGGAATTAAGTAGAGCAGAGGAGAACAGAGTGCTTAGTTGTATATCTTTATTCTTTAGGATCTTCTTTCATGGCTGCCCTTCCCATTCCTAGTTGTGCAGTTACTCCCTAGAAAATGGTGAAAATTGTTTTCCCATTTTTGTCGACATTAAGGGAGACAGACAGGACTGCATCCTCACAGCCAACTGGTATATGTGGGGGAAGGAGCTGTGCCCTTTCACACCTGAGAATAAAGGCAATGCGTAAGGATTATATGGGATACCTTCTTCTGCAATGTATTTCAGTGTTCTTGGCTGGTGTAACTGGGGATTATAGCTGCATGAAAGATCTAAAGGATTCTGGTCATAATCTCCTGGTATTTTAAAAAGCTGCTGCTGTTTTTAGTTATTCTAGAAAGAGTCAAGCATTTGTAGTAAAGCGAGGAAGAAACATGGATGAGCTGCAAAGCCCAGATTTGCAGCGAGTGGATAAACAAGCACTCTAGAGAAAAGAATCTCCTGATTTCAGAGCTGCACGTTGTTTGTTAGGTTTACGTATAATCTATTGCCTACTGCCTCAAAATATGGACTGTACAAAATCTTCAAGCATTGCTTGGTGCCACTGGTGAAAGTATCACAGAGCAGCACCAAACAGAAACAAACCTCTGACAATCCTAGCAAAACATTTTCCTGACAGCATTTTCCAATGGTTGGAGTCTTGACCTAGGGAGCTGCATACTTTTAGCTTGGAGAAGGGGAAACTAAGAGGTGATACAAGAGCCATCTTTAAATATTTGAAGGTACAGCTTGTAGAAGATGGAGTGAGCTTGTTTTCTGCTACTTCAGAAGCTAGAACATGAACCAATGCATTCAAATTACTAGAAAAGAGATTCCACCTAAACATTAAGAACTTCTGTACTGTAAAAACTGTCCAACAGTGAGTGCACTGTCTTGAAGGATGGTAGATCTTGAATTTTTCACATCTCAACAGATGTTGAAAACAATGAACTAGGTTTTTGTCTGGTATCTTCAAGGAACTCTGGAATTATTTCCCCACAATGACAGAAAGCTGCACAGTTTTGAAGAAGCTACACAGCTCCTCTTGAGAACTGTGCAGCCTACCCTGAAAATTGTGCAGCTTTCAACATAGAAAAGACTCCTTTCAGGCAGCCGCTGTGTGTTTTGTGCAAGTTTGTGCTTTTTAATGCAGTGAACAGCAAAGTAGCACAACAAAAATGGTGCACAACAAAAATGGTGCACAGAATCGGTAATGTTGAATAACAAAATCACATGGCTAGTTGTTGTGAAACATTGCTGATTTTGGGTAACATTTTCATTGTCAAACATTGCTGTTTTCTACATAAAAAACCAGCAATGTTGCACAACAAAAATGTACCGCAATGTCAGCAATATTGCACACACAAAAATTCAACAACATTTGACTTCAGCTGAGTTTCTCTTCCTGCTGTATATCATTTGGGTTGTATGTCTTTCAAATTGGCAAAGACTGCAGCCACAATACTGAATGTTTCACTACATTGTATGCAATTTAATTTTGTATATTCTGCACTTTCCCCACAAATATAGTGAAAAACAGTGTAAGTGGGAGAGGGGAGAGTGTTTTCCCCCCTCAGAAAGCTGTGCAGTTTTCTGTGCGTAGTAAAAAGAATGTCACTGTAGGTTTTGACTGCAAAGCTGCACCGTTTCTCAAACTCTTGTATAGTTCTCAGAAATTGTGCAGTTTAATTTATGATGAGAACAAACATTTTTACCACAATTTGCAGGAACTGTTGATATGTTCAGAAATTCCACAGTTTAAGTTGTGATGGGAACAAAACAAAAACAAAAAGTTACCACAATTTGCAAGAACTGTTATGTTCAGAAATTCCACAGTTTAAGTTTTGATGGGAACAACAAAAAAAGTTACCACAATTTGCAAGAACTGTTGATATGCCATTATTTCCCCAAGTTTCTCGAGGAGTCAGGAACACCAAATTCAACCCCAGGAAATTGATGAATTTCCCTTCAATCCTTATCAGGTAGACTCTCCTTCTCTGGAGGTTTTTAAACAGAGGTTGATGGGCATCTTTCAGGAGTGCTTTGTTTATTCCTACATAGGGTTGGACTAGGTAGCCCTTGGGGGCCCTTCCAACTCTAAGATTCTTTGTTTCTATGCTTCTGTTTGAATTGGACTCCCAGCTCAGTAGGGACGCTGCCAGTGATGAAAATATTGCTGGGCCAGCCAAAATATTGCTGCCATTTACCCAGTGAAATGGTCAGCTCAGGTGGCAGATACTGGGAGATGTTGTTGGGAAAATGCTAAGAAGTGTGCACCCAACAGCTTGCTCTGTACATAATACACTAATCTCACCCCTCCAACCTCAGTGTGATGGAGGATATTGCCTTGGTGCCACTGTTGGAGAAAGATCCAGCAGTCTAATCCAGTTGGCTATTGTCTAATGTCACAAGCTGGGCAATGCTATCCCTTGGCCAGCTTCTGTGCCCTGATGGAACGGGAGGGGAATACATTCTTGCCATGAGTATAACCAGGGAATGTGTCAGACTATCCTGTGCTCATTAATTTTATGGTTTGGTGTTTGAGTGTTGTGGAACACCCACAATGATGCATTTGATTGTGGAATATCTTTGAATCTGTGGACACAGGGCATTTTAATCACTTGCAGATAAGTTGGAATTCTCATTGGGGTCTGAATATACCCACAGGTTAAAGCATTCAGTGGAAATAGCCCTATTTAAATATTTGAAGGGATGTCATATTGAGGATGGAGCAAGCTTGTTTTCTGCTGCTCGAGAGACTAGGACCCAGAACAACGGATGCAAGTTACAGAAAAAGAGAGCCCACCTAAACATTAGGAGGAACATTCTGAAGAGCTGTTGGACAATGAAACACACTCCCTCAGTGGAATCTCTTTTTTGGAGGTCTTTAAACAGAGGCTAGATGGCCATCTGTCAAGGATGCTTTGATTGTGAGTTCCTGCATGGCAGGGGGTTGGACTGGATGGCCCTTAGCGTTTCTTCCAACTCTATGATTCCATGATTCTATATTTCTCCCTAGGTAAGTCTAGCTAATGAACCTCCCTCCCCCTCCAAAAAAAAAAATACTAACTTCAGTTTTCAAAAGCAGTTGTCTTGCAGAAAAAAAAATGACAAGCACAAAAAGCACAAATGTTGCAGAAAATTAAGCAACGATACAACACATTCCATAGCTGAATACAGCACATATACAGTGCACCCTTGATATCTGCTGGGGTTTGGTTCCAGGACCCTCCATGGATACTAAAATCAGTGGATGATCAAGTCCCATTAAATACAGTGGTGTAGTAAAGTGGTGTCCCTTATATAAAATAGCAAAACCATGGTTTATTTTTGGAATTTACAGTCTTCCTTCCCCGTTCACAGACATGAAGTCCACGGTCTTGGACTTTTGCGGACTGGCAAGTGGGGAGGGATAAAATGGCCCACACGCACGCACACCATGCATGCAGCACATTAAAAACAATGAGGACTTGAATATTAGTGATATTTCCGATTTGGGGGTGAGGGTCCAGAATGGATCCCCCATGAATCTGAAGGGATGCCTGTATATTTTTAGAATATTTTCAAGCCACAGGTGGTTGAATCCCTGGATAGTGAATCCCTGGATAGGGAGGGCAGACTGAACATATTTCCCAAAATCTCATGCACACAATAAGGCACCAGTGCAGCACATATTTTACATTGCAAAATAAGTAACACAATTATTTTGGATTATCTCTCTCAAATACAAATGAAAATGTTTTCGAGGACAAATGGTGTTTACCAATCATGTGAACTGTGACGTTAACATTTTAGGTTTAATAAAAGTTTCAATTTCATGCAAATCAAAATCTCTGTGTGCCTTTTTCTTTGCCAATTGTGCCCAACAACGGTCAGTACTGCGCCTCTCTGAGGTCTGTGCCCCAGAGCTGCCTAGTTGGTTTCATGATAGTCCCAGCCCTAAGTGTGACCCCCTGGTTTGACCCAGGGAGCAAAGAACAGGGACAATATTAGTTTTGGTTTTGTTTGTTTTTTCCTTCCCTCGCTGAAAAACAGGACAGCTACAGAAACCATTGCACTTTGTGAAATCTCTTTAGCCAGTTCCTTTGCACAGAAGTACATGTAGTTTGACAGCCAGTGTAGTATAGTGGTTTGAGCATTGGACTAGGGCTGCTGCCACACTGCAGAATTAATGAAGTTGATACCATTTTAATTGTCATGGCTCCATCCTATGGAATCCTGAGATGTGTAGTTTGTTGTGTCACCAGAGCTCTCTTGAGAGAGAAGGCTAAATATCTCACAGAACTACAAATCTTCTCAGCTCCAGAGAACCCCATGATATCAGGTCATAGGATTTTAATTTATGGGTGCTTGAGTACATAGAAAAGTAACTTCCTTCTAGTAGCCTTGAGCATTCACATCTATCCTGTATTTTCATTAGGGGCCATAAGTATGGTGTACGTACGGCTGCCAGGTCAAAAGTAAGCCAGGTATTGAAACATCAGGGCCAAAACTTGAGACCTAGAGATGACCTCTTGTAATGATCCAAGAGGTGGTCACTGGTGATCTTACAAGGATGATTTTAAAAGTGGTAGCCCCTGATTATGGCTGAAGTCCTTTTGGGACTGATGTCTTCGTAAGTGGACTTACAACTGTGGGAATTAGAACTGCACAGTTGTGTAACATCCATAATCAGTACAGGGCTGCTGTTACATACTATGGTCCAGAACACACTTCAGAAATAATCCGGCCTGAGACTGCTTTTAATGCCCTGGCTCAGTACTAGGGAATCCTGGAAACTGTAGTTTATTGTGACACCAGAGCTCTCTGACAGAAAAGGCTTATGGTCTCACAAATCTACATTTCCAGAATTTCTTAGAATTGAGTCAAGACAGTTAAAGCAGTCTCAAACTGGATTATTTCTGCAGTATGTTTTGGACCTATGTAGCAGAGCCAGCAAAGTGCCCAATATGCATTCGTGACTGATGCACAACGGGACCAATGCTTAATGGGACCTATATGCATCGGTCCCAATGCACATCAAATTGATCCTGATGAACATTGGGTACCACTGCACATTGGGCATTCTTGCTGGTGTCCCATTATGCATCTTCAAAATTCAGTAAAGGGGTTTCTTAGTGTTTCCACTATGTAGCTCGGTATACGTAAAGTTATGTAATGTAACAAATTACATAGGATTCAGGGAGATGTCATTATGTGTGATACCTTAAGTATCAACCACACTTGCACAAAGCACACCATGTTTTTTTTTTAAAGCCACCATCACTAAAAAATGAAGGAAATATATATACATAAATCTTTCAAGACTATGTTCTCACCCTGAGATTCCTCCCTAACAATTGGAAGAGAATAGACCTCCCAGGCCGTGAGACTTAGGACAAAGTCCTGAAATCTGGCAAACCTAGCTATAAGGTTTTCATTTTTAAGAACTGTTGGACTTTATGTCTTGAACTTTTCTACAAGCATGTGCTGCACTGGCGCCTCATGGGTTGCATGGGATTTGGGAAAATATGTTTGTGTGCTATATTTAGTTATGGAATCTGTTATATTCTTGCTTTTCTGCAACTTCCAAAATCTTTAAAGATGTAATTTTTTTTTGCACTATTAATATATAAGGTAGCCAAGGAGAACCCAATAGAACCCAAGAGAGTGGTACATTAGCACACATGCATGGGCTGTTGGAATTTTTTAAATTAAAAGTCGGCACCTCTGCTTCCATCTGGATGACCTCTGTACACGGCTGTGGGTTTCCAGCCCTGAGTAAATGGCCAAAGGGGCAGTATAAAAGACTCCCATTGAGAAGGATAAGGAGGGGGGAGAAACCTTCCCTTTTGCAACATGTTCTCCAAAAAAAGAATGAAGCAGTGGCTGGTTTTGTCAAGGCACAGGAACTAGGCTGAGGCCTGGACCAGGTTTCTGTTTACTTTCAAGAAGCTTTGTTAACAGCACACATAGCAATAAAGACAGGCTCTATTTTTCAAATACTTTCAGGCAAAAAGGGAGTGGGGAGATGGGGGGGGGGGGAGTGGCAGGAGAAGGCAATAAAAGTGTGCAAAATCCAGGCCTTTTCAGAATGCTAAAAATCGGACAGAGGACGAGACACGCACAGATAGAGACAGAGAGATCCATCTCTGCGTAAGAAGCTTCTCTGGTATTTATGAAGCAAACACTTTCAGATGCAATAGCAATCAAGTGTTATGTGCAAAAATTGATTTTGTGCGTGAAATAGAATTCCCTCCAGGCGTTGCACAAAAGTCTGAAAATTGTTCTTATCAGTCAATAGCTACCTCCGTGAGAGCAATAACCGCCAGATTGCAACCATAGAGACTCGGGGATTGAACTACTGGTGGTGGGAAGGAGGAGGAAGAAGGCGTGCGCAGCCAGGAGACGGTTATACAACTAAAAAGGACACAAGCGGAAACCATACAAAAAGGTAGAAGAAGAAAGATGGAAGGAATGGCAGAGAAACTGGGCATGTTCAAACACGAACCGAGGAAGATGAGAAGAGGGGAATAGGATTCCAGTTTTCAAAAGTGTGTCTGTGTACGCCGATGTCAACAGTGTGGGAACATTGAAATGCTCTGGTTAAATGGAGAAAAAACAATGCAGCAGGCATTTTGGATTCAAATTACAAGTAAAGACATTCCACCTAAACGTTAGGGAGAACTTCTCAACTGCAAGAGCTGTTCAAAGTGGAATAGACTGCCTCAGAGAGTGGTGGAGTCTTCTTATTTGAAGGTCTTCATGCAGAGGTCAGATGGGCATCTTTCAGGAGTGCTCCAGTTGTGTATTCCTGCATGGTAGGAGGCTGTACTACAATCCCTTCCAGCTGTGTGATTCTATGATTCTAGGAACAGTCCCAGTGAAATCTGGAGCCAGCATGGTATTATGGTTGGAGTAGTGGACTAGGACCTGGGAGACCAGGGTTCAAATCCACCTTTGGGCATGGAAACCCTCTGGGTGGCTTTGGGCAAGCTACAGTCTCTCAGCCCCAGAGAAAGGCAATGGCAAAAATCCCTGTGAATAAATGTTGGCAAGAAAACCCCATGATGGGTTCGCCTTTGGGTTACCATAAGTTGAAAATGACTTGAAGGCACATGGCAACAACAGCAAGAAGAAATAGTTGGGCGAGGAGCTGGCAACCCAGAAGATTACCAGATCAGGACTATTCCAGGTCCTGAGATTTCAGGATGAAAACCTGAAATCAGGGGAAACCACATTGTGATATTAAAAGTATTATCCATGAAGATGACATTAAACAGGACACAATAAATATCAGCCATAGGCATGTAGAGTAGAGCATTCAAGTATAAAACACAAAGCCTAGCTAATAAGGGGGAAAAGATACACACACACTTCAAGACAGTGCTCTTGCCCTGGGATTCTTCTCCCTTTTCCTGAGGACTGGAGAAGAGGGTCCACGTTCTGGGAACTGAGAACGCCAGCAATCTGTGTGTGTCCCAGTTGCATTGCAATGCTGTGTCACTTTCAAATTGGGATTCAGTGGACAGTGAGTGCATTTTTTTCCAATGGCACCTTGCATTAGGAAGCCAGCATGGTATAATGGTTTGAGCATTGGATTATTAGGTCATCTGGGAGACCAGGGTTCAGATCCTGGCACAGCCGGCTAAAGGCGGGGTAAAAATAAATTATTATTATTATTATTATTATTATTATTATTATTATTATTATTATTATTCTCTCTCAGCCTCAGTGGAAAGCCCCCTCTGAAGAAACTTACCAAGAAAACTGTATGATAAGGTCACCATAAGTGAGAAATGACATGAAGGCACATAGTAACAAACCTTGTATTGATTTCAGGCTAATAATAGCATATAGTCCATTTTGTGCACCAGAGCTGAAAAGTGGCTTTATTATTTCCTGGAGAAGCCATTGCTATGGAGCTTAGAAACTGATCCGCTTAACCAAGACCCATCCAGGTGGCAACTCTGCTGTATACAGTGGAGGAGGTGAGGAATTGATTTGATTTGTTACTTGTTCCAGTCTGTGCAAGAATGGTATACATGATTCTTTCTCATACTTCATCTTTCCTCAGAATAACCCTGTGAGGTAGGTTAGGATGAGAAAAATGGACTCACCAATGTCACATAGGGCCACCAAAGTGAAAACTGGAGAGGGCTCCCATACCTTTACTGGGGTGTTGAAGAGGGGATTTCAGCAGGTGCTTGTTACCTAGTTACATGACAAAGAAACACCTGCTGAAACTCCCTCTTTTACACAACCATTAATGGTACAGGAGCCCTCTCCAGTTTTCACTCTTTCAACCTTATCACCCAGTCAGTTCCATGCTGGTTGAGAATTTGAACTCAGGGTCCTCCAGTCCTATCCCGCTCTGTTTTTGCCTTACTCAATCGGATGTCCTCCAGATGATCTGGACTCTAGATTGAGGGAAGTAATAGTGCCTCCCTATTCCCTTTGGTTAGATCTCACCTTGAATACTGTGTATATTTCTGGGTGCCACAATTTGGATGTTGACAGGCTGGAGCATGTCCTGAGGAGGGCAAAAAAATAATAATGGTGAAAGGTCTGGAAACCATGCCTTCTGAAGAGAGGCTTAGGGAGCTGGGTATGTTTAGCCTAGAGAAGGTTAAAAGGTGATATCATAGCCCTGTTTAAGTATTTGAAGGGATGTCATATTGAAGATGGAGCAGGCTTGTTTTTCTGCTGCTCCAGAGACTAGGACACGGAGCAATGGATTCAAACGACAGGAAAAGAGATTCCACCAGAACATTACAAAGAACTTCTTTATGGTAAGAGGTGTTTGGCAGTGAAATACTCTGCTTCGGAGGATGGTGGTTTCACCTTCTTTGGAGATTTTTAAGCAGTGGTTAGATGGCCATCCGTCGGGAAAGCTTTGACTGTGTTTTCCTGCATGGCAGGGGGTTGGAGTGGATGACCCTTGTGATCTCTTCCAGATCTAGGATTCTATGATTTTATGATTCTATGACTAAAAATCCCATCAGCCCCAACCAGCCTGGCCAGTGCTTGGGGCTGTTGTTCAAAGTATCTGGAGCACACCTGATTGGGAAAAGCTGTTTCCAAAACAGGAACCACTACATTTGTCTAAAAGGAAAGGTGGGAAGTTTGAGGGCTTTGGATGAGACATACATTGCACCAGTTCAGTTCATGTTCTGCAGACCCTTCCCTGCTGCATTGACAAGAAAATGATGAAGGGTCACCAGGTCTTTGGCTGGCTTCTGTAGCTGTGCTTTTAACTGTGGTTAAGCTTTTTCCTGATAGAGAGAGACGCATTAGGTCCCATGCCAGGAAAATGGCTGGATATAAATTAAATATATAAATCACCTCTAACCCCTAAATAGGCTCAGCACCTTGGATATGTCCTTCACAGTTTGGACAGAACTGAATTCAAATCCACACTGTTTGTGTGGATTCACTACCCCACTGCCATAGAAGTCACCACTGCTGCTCCCTTTGCAGTGCCCACAACGTCAACTTGGAAACTTTTCCCTTTTTTGGACTACAACTCCCAGAACTGTTAGATGGGGATTTGGGGAACTGTAGTCCAAAACATAAAGGTTTCAAAGCTCCCTGCCCCCCATTGTTTTCTGCAGCTTGCTTCCATTGAAATATGTACATGTGAAGCTTGGGACAGGGTGATCCCAATGGGGAAGGAAGCTCTGGAGGTAGGCACAGTCTGGATTGTTTTATGACACTTACGGAAAACCTTTAAAAGCCTCCAAGGTAAACAAGGTAGGCTGTTTCTAATTACATCACCCCCCAGCCTTTTATCCAAGCACACACTATGTCTTTTTCTGTAGGAGTCTGCTTTCTGGAAGGAAGAGCACAGGCCCTGGGGTGGCATGCTTTGTTTTCATGTCTTGACTTGAGTGCCAAAATAGTATTTTACTTTGGAATTTGGGGATGAGGGAGGGGGGATGGAACCAATCTATCACCACAGATACAATCGTAAAATCATAGCGCTGGAAGAGACCCCAAGGGTCATCCAGTCCAACCCTCTGCCATCCAGGAAGACACAATCAAAGCATCCTGACAGATGGCCATCCAGCCTCTGTTTAAAAATTTCCAAAGAAGGAGACTCCACCACTCTCTGAGGCAGCATATTCCATTGTGGAACAGCTCTTACTGTCTGGAAGTTCTTCCTAATGTTTAGGTGGAATCTCTGGTGCCATACAAAATACAGAAGAGAGCTTTGCAGCTTCCCTTCAATGCATGCTTCTTGCAAGTACGTCCCTGGCTGCATCTGCACTGCAGAAACAATGCAGTTTGACACCACTTTAACTCTGTCATGGCTCCATCCTATGGAATCCTGGGATTTGTAGTTTGTTGGGGCAGTGGCATCCCTAGTGTTGGTGTCACCCGGTGCAGTCACTGACTGGGGACAGGGGCAGGACTTCTGGAGGTGTGACGTCTGGTGCACAGCTTCCAGTGCGCAGGAGCGCAAAGCTCTGCATGCCCCGGGGAAAGGCCAAGGAGGGCCGGCAAAGCCCCACATGCCCCGGGGAAAGGCTAGGGAGGACCAGAGAAGCCCTGCGCACCCCCAGGGAACAGGCCTGTAACCACGGGGAGCCCCGTAAACCAGGCCATGGCCATGGGGAAGCCTCATGGGAGGTGGGGGACCGGCCGGGTGTCACCCACTTCTGGAGTGTCACCTGGTGCTGTCCGCTTCCCCTGCACCCACCTAGTGATGCTCTCTGACAGAAAAGGCTAAATATCTCACAAAACTACAAACTCCAGAATTCCACAGTTTTGAGCCATGGCAGTTTAAGCAGTGTCAAACTATCTTTAATTCTGCATGCAGCCCCTGTGTGTTCAATCAGGCTTACTCCCAAGTAAGCAGGGACTGTTCATCGCTTTGCATTTTTCTCCTCTAAGGATCGAAAGAATATTTTAAAATATTTGAAAAGTGGCTGAATGCTGTTTTCTGTGCCGGAACCTTGTTTTCCATACAGAAAATGCCCTTTTTGTATATATATGTGTGTGTGTGCAACAACTCCCCCTTCTCCAACAACTCAAGTTTATTATTTGCACAGAATAAGTCCTGAACTGCAAACAGCCTTCTAAAACTACATTGTTTTTGTCAACTTTCTCATAGCGAGGAGAAAAATGGTAAAATTATTCATTCTTGCCTGTGAGAACAAAATTTATGAATATTTACATCCCTATAATGCGTCTCCCTTCCATTTTTCTTGCACGCTTCAATTATATAGTGGGTGGGCATGTACACATGTTTGCATCTATCTATAACCTTTATACTATACCTACCTATAAAAATAGACCAGGAAAAAGGATATTTTCCTTTTGAGGCCAGATTTCACTTCCTAGCGTTGTCTTTAAACCACATGTTTTTCCAGGCAGGGAGCTGTAGATCTTTAGTGGTGTGGCAAGTGCCTTGTGCAGAGTTAATGAATAAATGATGGCAGATTCATAAATAATTTTAATTTTTGAACTGATAATCAGGCTCTGGCAAGACGGTAAGGTTGCATTCATACGGCTGAATACTGAAGATGTTTTATCAATTATTTCTAATATTCTTAATGAACCCCATCAAAAAGAAATGTGTTTTTTTTAAGAGTCTGGAGCTGTCTTTCCAAGGGAGAAAAAGTTCTGCAGCAATTCCTAGGGGTAAAGTTGTTGTGGAAGCATCTTGCACCCCTTGGAAATTGAGTACCAAGCTGCAGGAATTTGGATAAGACGGATGATATGCTGCAGGACCAGTGTTTCACCTAGATTTTCCCAGGAATGTGCAGATTGGGGGAGACTGGGGAATGAAAGCATGACGTGACATCATCCTGTTAGCATTTCCTTAAGCACCTGCAAAAAAGAAAAGGCAAATGAAACAGAGCAGGAGTGGAGAAAGAGTAACATGGTGATATCACATTATATAGGAGCCAGGGTGAGATCATGGCTACCACAACCACACTTACATTCATTTTCATGCTGCTTGCATTGTCATGTCTCCACCCAACAGGACCTTAGGACTTGTAGTTGGTGTAGTACTCACAGTTCCTTGTAGATGAGTGCTAGAACTCTCTAGCAGACCATTCTAAGTATCTCACTCACAGTGGTGGCTGGTGACTTCTGTGTCCATGGTGTGGTGAATATGCACTGGGCTTTAGCCAGAAAATTAAGCACCCAAGGTGCCAAAACTATTTGGGTGATAGGATTCTGATGTAAACCTAGAGCAAATTTGCCACACCACCATGCCCAACATGGAAGCCACTCACTTCCCAACTTTGGCCAATACCACACTACAGTGTTATAGCATTATTATTCCACTTTAACTGCTAAGGCTGCCTCCTGTGGAATTCAGGAGTTTGTAGTTTAGTGAGGTCTAAGAGCTTTCTGGCTGAGAATTCATAGCAATTAAAGTGGAATAATAGCACTATAGACAGCCACCGTTAATATAGTGATTTGAGCGTTAGACTATGGCTCTGGAGACCAGGGTTCAAATTCCCATTTAAGCATAAAAACCAACTGGGTGACCTTGGGCAAATCACACTCTCTCAGACTCAGAGGATGGCCATGGCAAACCCCCTCTGAAGAAACTTGCTAAGAAAACCCTATGAAATGTCTTGGAGGCACACACCAACAAACAACAACAGCACATGACAATTTAGGGTGATATTCAGCTCCCACAACTCTGTAAGATGAAGCCATGCTACATAATTATGATGGTGATGATCCAGGGAAGCTTTGGTTGCTTCAGAAGGAGGGAAAAAATACCAGCTTCCTCAATGGCGAAAAAGAGATATATGCAGATATAAGGTTGATTTCTGCCTGCATATGCCACAAAGACAGAGCCAGGATGTTGTAGTAGTTAAGCACTAGACTATAAGGGTTTGAATCCCAACTCAGCCATAGAAAACCACTTGGGCAAGTCACACTCTCTCAGCTTCAGAGAAAGACACTGCCCCCCCCCCCCCCGAAGAAACTTGCCAAGAAAACTCCACAATTGGGTTGCCTTAGGGCAGGGACCGGCAACCTACGGCCCGGGGGCCGGTTAAGGCCCCGGGCCCCGGACTTACCGGCCCAGGCCATAGGTTGCCGCCGTCGCCGTCGCCGCCACCACCGCCGCTCGCTGCTGTCGGGGCACGTTTTCGGCTGTGCTTGCTGTGACCGCCATTTTGGAAGTCAAAGTGGCGGTCGTGACGCTTTTGCGCATGTGCAGTACTCTTGCGCATGCGCAAACGTGCCGCGGCCACGATTTGGACTTCCAAAATGGCGGCCGCGACATGCGCTGTGGCGGCTGTGGCCGCGCGTGCTACAGCCGCGTGCGGGGGGGTCGCGCGTGGCGGCGGAGGGTGCGTGCGCGCACGTGAGCACACGCGCCGCCATTCCCCCCCCCCCCCCTCGGCCCAGCTGAGACCTGGGCGATGGGAGACCGGCCCAGGTCTCAAAAAGGTTGCCTGTCCCTGCCATAGGGTCACCATAAGTCAGAAATGTCTTGAAGGCACATAGCAGCAACAACAAGGACTGCCACTGGAGGGACACAACAACAATACCACCAAGAGGATAGCAGCCCATGTATTCAAGGAAGCTTGAATATGAACCTAGCTGCATGCCTTACAGAAGGTAGAAAGAGTATGTGGTCCCCTAGATATTGGACTGCAACTCTCAGCATCCCTCATGGTTGGCTACCTAGGACTAGAGCTGATGAGGTTTGCAGCAAAACAATATCTGATCAGTCATGTGTTCATCATCCCATGCCTTACAGGGTCGAGTGGAAAGATAAGTAGATGAGAGCCCAAACCATTGCACCTTGGAAAATATGCCTAACTTTCTAAACTCACAAGAGCCAGCCCATCCTAGTATGCTGAAGGCTTAACCTCGTAGTATGCTGAAGGGCACCTCTACCCTTTCCATTGCCTTGTGGAGAGATGCTGCCTTTGAATCAATGAGCTGGTGGCAAGAAGAGAGATGACCCTTGCCTCAAGGTCAATAGGAGAGAGGGAGGAAGATAACGGGGGCCATGTCAGGGCTGTCACTTAAGGAACCGAATGGGTCACTATCTGCTCCCAGTCAGGAGAGGAGGCTTTATCTGCAAGGGTTATCAGTTGAGTGCCCCAATAGACATTGACCTGGGCAGGGATGCTAACCAGAGCTTTAACCCTGTCTGCACAGGGAAGTGTGATGGGACCAAGATGGGACAGGGAGAGGAACTACTGTCCTCGGACCTAGGAGTGACAAAGCATGGGCTGACAGCAAAGGGCACCCCCTTCTCCTTGAGCAACATTTTGGACCTTGGGGAGGGCAATACATTGGGCTTCCTATTGAACAGAATGTATATTCTGTTCTTGCCAACTATTATCCTACACATCTTATAGGGAATTTTCTAAAAAAAATTCCCATTTGGTTTCCAGGTTTTATAGTAACAATCAACTTAACAAAATACCCCTATAAACAAATCTTCATATTTGTCTTACATATGAAATAGGTTGTGATTATCTGTAATTGTTGTTGCTGTTGTTGTTGTGTGCCTTCAAGTCCTTTCCGACTCATGGCGACCCTAAGGCCATGATAACCCTAAGATCATGGGGTTTTCTTGGCAGGATTGGTTCAGAGGAGGTTTGGCTGAGAGCAATATATATATATATATATATATATATATATAATAGGAAGGAGAAATTAAAATGTAGAAAAATTGGCCAACACTGAAGTGGAGGGGACTCAAAAATGTTGTAATGATTTGTAGAGGATTACAACAATGAAATTAGAAGGTGTATGATATAAATAATGTAATACTTGCATAGTCTATATACTATTAATATATTAATATTTTTATGTATTTTGAGAAAATACTCTCTCTATATATATATCATCTTTGGGGGCAGCTATAGACAAGTAGAAGTGAGTTCATAAAAGGGCAACAAGGATGCTATGGAGAAAAAAACATATGAGGAATGGTTGTGAAAGCTGGGCACTTTCAGCCTGCTGAAGAGAAAACCAAAGGATGCCATGATCACACTCTTTAAATATCTAAAGGGATGCCATAGAAGATAAAGGACAAGTTCATTCTCTGCTGCCCTAGAGGGCAGGATCATAGTCCATAACAATTAATGAATTTGTGTTTTCAGAAATGGAGGCTGGCCATTGCTAGGAGCTACCCAATTATTTGTGTGCTGGACTCCAGGAGCCCAAGGTTCAAATCCCTGCTCAGCCATGGAAATGTACTGGGTGACTTCTCTCTCTGCCTTAGAAGAAGGCAATGGCAAACCTCCTATGAACAAATTTTACCTAGAACAAAATATCATGTATTTCCCATTACCATCTATGGATATGAGAGCTGGACAGTGAAGGAAGCAGATAGGAAGAAAATTAATTCATTTGAGATGTGTTGCTGGAGAAGAGTGCTGAGGATACTGTGGATGGTAAAAATATATATATACTGTATATACAATTGGCCAGATTCACAGTCTACATTGTGTAACTTTACATATACAGTCAGCCCTGTGCATCCATGGATTCAACCAACCGCAGTTTCAAAATATTCACACACACACACCAATATCGAAAAAAGCAAATCTTTAATCTGATGTTTTATATAAGGGGCACCATTCTACTATGGCACTGTATATAATAGGATTTGATCATTCACAGCTTTTGGTCTCCATTGTGGAGTCCTGGAACCAAACTCCAGCAGCTATGTAGCAGAAACCCTGTAGGTGGCTTGCAAAAGATACCTGTAAGAATGTCCCATGACACATCAGCACTCTCTAGTTGGTGTCCCAACGCCCACTGGGACCAATGCACAATGGGACATTGCTTCCAATGTGCATTGGTCACTTTGCTGGCTCCCTTTTGTAGTTACATAACAGCAGCTTTTTCCTGGATACGGATGTTATGGCACTGCCCAATTCTAATTCCCATAGAAGTAAGTCCACTTACAAAGACATAAGTCTCCAAAAGGATTCTGGCCACCGTTTTAATGTCTTCATTGGGCTAGGAGTAGCACCTTTTCTGACTAGATTTTCTGGCCTAAGAGTTAGTCTTCCTCTCCTTCCCTATTCTCTGCTGCAATGAGGGTTGGTTCCCTTTAGTGTATTTATCTTAAATATGCTTTTAAACTTGTAATATTGTTTAATACTTTTTTAGGGGTGGGTGGGCTTGGGGGTTGTTTGGGATGGGATGGGGATTGTATTTATGTAAACTTTTAATGTTATAAGCTGCACCGATTGCTCCGCAGAGGTGCGGGGTATAAATAAATTGTTGTTGTTGTTGTTGTATGGTACCTCCTGCATTGCCATCAGCTGGGACAAATGTCCCTTTTATGCAATGAAAGGGTTGGCCCTGGTGGTAGAGTATGAAGTGCTTGACATATCTGTCTGTGAAATGGTCCAGGTGGTATGAACTTGGGAGCAGATGACAAATTGCAGAACCTTAGAGTTGGAAGGGACCTCAATAGTCACCTAGTCCAAACTCCGGCCCTGCAGGAATACACAACTGAAGCTCTCCTGAAAGATATCCATCCAACTGCTGTTTAAAGACGTCCAAAGGAGGAGTGAATACCACCCTCTGGGATAGTCTAGTAGTCCACTGTCAACAGCTCCAATAGCAAAGATGTTCTTCCTACTGTTCAGGTGGAATCCCTTTTCTTGTAATTTGAATCCATGGGTTCATGTTTTAGACTCAATGGAGCAGTAGAAAACAAGCTGGTTCCATTTTCTCCATGGCACCCCCTCAGAGATTTAAAGATAGCTATCGTGTACCTTCTCAGTCTTCCCTCCTCCAAGCTAAACATATCCAGTTCCCTAAGTCATTCTTCATAAGGATTGGTTTCCAGACCTTTGATCATCTTGTTGGTCATTTTTCTCTGAACACCTTCCAGCTTGTCTATATACTTATCGAATTGCGGTGCCCAGAATATTCCTACTACTACTACAACTACTACTAGCCTGCTTTTTCCCCCCTCAAAATTGGGACTCAGAGAGGCTTACAATTTAAAAGAACAGTACCATTAAAAACATACAAAAAAGAGACTAATAAAAGAGAATTAAACTATTGCAATATTAAACAGGACACTCGGTAAAATAATAAAATACAGTTGCAAAAGATAAAGGCACATTTTTGTGTCCAGAAATGGACACAGGATTCCAGCTGAGGTCTGGCTAAAGCAGAATGAAGCAGCATTCCTACGTCCCTTGATTGTGATGCCATACTCCTATTGATGTAGCCCAGAATTGTATTGGCTTTTTCATCTGTTGCATCACATTGATGGGCTTCACATGGACCATGAACATTTGGGGGGGGGATCCCTCCTCCAGTTACCTCCCTATTGACTTAAATTTTGCCTGTTCAGATGAACGTTAAGCCTTGAAGTATTCATTATAATTGTTTTTGTTCCAGACTATGTTTATGTGAAGGAAAGGAATTTCCGATGCATTAAAGTGAATTGTGTGCACAATTTTGTACATATATTTTTGCATGTATTTTTCAGTGGAGAGGATTCTGTGGCAATTTACGGTAATCAAATTCTTAAATAGCTCTGTAATCACATAAATGGGTTAGGAACGTGTGGGCAGAATGGAAAGGTAGACAAATAGAAGGCTCTTATATCCAATCCCAAGCCCTCTCTAGCACCTGGAATTAATTTATTACAAAAAAACTAGTTAGTTATAATTAATTCTCTTTTCCCATCATCTCACCATTCATTGATAAGTTAATTGTACATCGATGGATAACTTCACTCCTTTTGTGACATAAATGTGACTGTTCTAATTACTTTTATAGTTACAGGGAGTGATCCCTCACAACTCTAGCGAGCTTTGGACTACAAGCTAGCAATTTGCAGAGTTCTGGTTTATTTTATTTATTTCTTTTAAACACTCCTATATAGGCTTATCATTACTTTTGAATAAGGAGAAAGTAAAGAGTTACTTCTGAAAAGTGTACAGGAAAGGAACCCCAACATGGTGTAGTGGTTTGAGTGTTGGACTATGATTCTGGGGACCCAGGTTCAAATCCTTGCTCGACCGTGAAAACCCACTGGGTGGCCTTGGGCAAGTCACACTCTCTCAGCTTCAGAGAAAGGCAAAGGCAAACCCCCTGTGAACAAATCTTGCCAAGAACACTCTGTGACAGGTTCGCCTTACGGGTGCTGTGAGCCGGAAATGACTTGAAGGCACAAAACAACAACAAAAGGTGACTAATTTGGGGGCCTTAGAACTGAAAGGGAAGCCAATTCCTTTTCAAATGTAACTTTTGAAGCTCTGGCCCCTGGGGATCAGGAAGTATGTTTGTGCTAATTGCAGAGGAATGCATCTGACGAAGCCCTGTCTGGACCTGCAGAAATTCCTCCCTTTTCTGCCGAGATCTGGCTCTGCCCCAGCAAGGTGTTTTCCCCACCGTCTTGAGGAGGAAAAGAAGTGATGGCTGGACCTGATGTCTGGCCCGTATCTTTGCTGCCATTTGTACAGCGACAAGAATTGAACTTGTTTATTTCAAGGCCTTGATTTTCACCTGTTGCCTTTCTGTTCTGACATGCCTCACATGCGCACACATGCAAGCATCCACCACTTACACCTATGTGCAAAGAACTGGGTTTCCCAATCTGAGGACCTGGTCCTGGGTCTGTGGACTTGAACCTGCTTCTCCAGGCTTCAGAGCCGGGGGAGGAATCTCAGGGCAAGGGCACTGCTTGGAAAAGCAGAATTCAGAGACATGGCTGTATTAGTCTGGGATATCAGTATGCAAAGAGATCTTGAAGCAACTTTGAGACTAAGGCTGCATCTGCACTGCAGGATTAATGCAGTTTGGCACTACTTTAACTGCCATGGCTGCATGCTATGGAATAGTGGGGTTTGTAGTTCTGTGAGATATTTAGCTTCCTCTGTCATAGAGCTCTGGTGCATGCATCTGAGGAAGTAAATCAACTTTATGAAAGCTTATGCTGCAACGTCTTTCACTCAGTGAAAGAAAAACACTCCTATATAGAATTATAGTTACTTTTGAATAAGGAGAAAGTGAAGAGCTATAAGGTCCCTTTGCATACTCTTTTGAAAAGTGTGTGAATTGTAATAGTGTAGTGGTTTGAGTGTTGGACAAGGACTCTGGGAAACCAGGGTTCAAATCGCCACTCAGCCATGGAAACCCACTGGGTAAGCTTGGGCAAGTCACACTCTCTCAGCCTTGAAGAGAGGCAATGGAAAATATCTTCTGAAGAAAGCTTGCCAAGAAAACAAGAACCAGTATAGCCTACTAGAGAACTGGATTAGGACTCTAGGAAGTCAGAGTCAAATCCCTGCTCAGCAGTGGATGACCTTGTGCAAGTCACTCTCTCTCAGCCTCAGAACAAATCTTGCCAAGAAAACTGTAGGAGTTGAAAATGATTCAAAGGCATGCAATAATAACAAATATATACATTCAGCATTTGTTAGACTTGGTAGTTTTGATCTGAATGGCATCCTCTGTCCAACTGTGGTAGATGCCTAAGCTATCATGGTTAATGATATCCCCAGGGTCTGACACCGCTGTGACATCTTGAGACATCATACCTAGTGCTTAGTTTTGGTGCTGAAATCTCAGGCCCTGGGATAGTCTTGATCTGACCAGCCTTTGCTCAGCGTAGGTGCAAAATGTATGAATAACCACACCAAGAGATGGCAACACCCACCTGGACTTTGAGGGTGGGAAAGGAGCTGCATATTTGTTTGGAAAGAATGCTTCTGCATTTACTCAGTGTCATACCTTTGAAAGGTTTATTGATCTCGGGTCTAAGCAACTTCCTGAGGTCTGGGGGCCAGACACACCCTTCCCTGGACATTGGCACAAACACACCAGCTCCCCACCCCAACCCATTTTATTGGTTTATTTTTCAAACGCAACATGAGTTCAAGAGGTGGGGGCAATATTGCATGTTTCAGTTCCAGGACAGGCCTTTCCAAAACAAAACAAAACAAAGGTCTAAAACAATGGTTCCCAAATTTTGGTCCTCCAGATAGTTTAGACTTCAGGCTCCTCAAATTCCTGACTATTGGTCAAGCTGGATAAAGCTGCTGGGAGTTGAAGTCCCAAACCAAAAGACCAACCCGCCTTGAATCCCATTGTGAGAGAAAGGCAGGATAGAAATCCTTGAAATAAATAAATAAATAAATAAATATTGGTCTACGTAAATGTTTTCAGTTCAGGACAGGAAAGCTAGGTTGCATGAACGAAATGGAGATGGGCATATCTTCCTACCAAAGTCAAGAAGATATATTCTTTGGGGTTATCGCTCTCAGAATTGCCCAGCTACCCTGGCCAGGGGCTATGCTGAGTAGGGAAAACTACCATTTTTGCACCTGGAAGTCTTAAATCCTGGAACAAACTGGGGATCATACTAGCGGTGGGATTCCATACACTCCCGCTGTCCCAATTTGGCAGGCACAGTCCCAATTAATCTTCTGCCATTCCCCAATTTCAGCTACTTTTAAAATGTGGCTGTTTCTCTCCCCTCTTCCCATTTTCCTCCTTTATCCTCAGCTTTGGAAGTACAAAACTGCTGCAGACAGCATTGAAAGTGCGCTCAATCAACTCAGCAAGGGACAGAGAAGAAGAAGGGATGGAATCTTGCCCTTCCTTGTAGACCCAGGCAAAAGCAAGCTGCTGCAGCTTATCCTAGCTTGCTGCTCCTAGCTCATTAATTATTTTCCCCATGGGTCCTAGTGAAATGTGGGACAGTATAATAGGCAGTGGTGTGCTTAATATATTTGACACCTGTTGTGGATCTCTTTAAAACATCTCCTCTCCTCTTTTCAACAGCCTTTTCCAGGTGTGACAGTGCTGCTGGCCAGATGGCAAAGGGAAGAGGCTAGCTAGCAGGAGTGATGGACTGACTCAAGATGTGACTCGGACTCAAGATGCTTCAATGACTCAACTTGGACTTGATTCAGCTCAGCAATAAATGATGTACTGACTTGAGACATATAGATTTTTAGTAAGCACCGTGCTAGTCTAACTTCATGCAGAAACAGCAAAAGCAATGAGCTTGAGACAAAGGTTGAGATCTACTCAGCGAAAAGCTTTAGAAGGAATGTTCCAACTCAAATTGCTATTCTCCTCTGGGAATTATTTTCTCCCTAACTTTGCGTGTGTCTTCTTGATTTTCTAGTTATTGAAGTCCACCACCACCACCACTACCACAGACTACCATCACCACCTTTTTTCTGATAAAGTTGGCTCCCAGATTTGAGAACTGACTTGGGACTTGACTTGAAAGTACCTTGCAAAGACTTGAGACTCCACTTGAGACTTGAAGGTACAAACTTGAGAACTGACTTGAGAGTTGGAGTAAAAGACTTGAATACATCACTGGCTAGCAGAGCCACCAGATTCAGAAGGCACCCCTTCTCACTAGCAGTAGCAATCCTGCACCAGGTGTCACCCAGCGCAGGGGGTGGGACCTCCAGTGGCGGGACTTCTGGTGGGACTTCCAGGTGCAGGGAGCACATGGGAGCAGTTGTGCAGGTCTGAGGCACAACTGTGTGACCAGAGGTATACCCATGCAGGCAGAAATGGTGCCTGTGCGGATGCCCCCCTGGTTGCATAGGTGCTCTTTCAGTCAGCCCTGGTGGCGCAGTGGTTAAATGCCTGTACTGCAGCCACTCACTCACAGACCACAAGGTTGCGAGTTCAATACCAGCCAGGGCTGAGGCTCGACTCAGGCCTGCATCCTTCTGAGGTCGCTAAAATGAGTACCCAGATTGTTGGGGGGCAATCAACTCACAGTTGTAAACCGCTTAGACATCCCATACGCGATATGAAGCGGTATATAAATGAAACTGCTTTGCTTTTTGCTTTTTGAAGCTCTTTCGGCCCACGCAGGCACCATTTCTGCCTGCACGGGTGCCATTTTGAAAGAAAAATGGCATCTGCATGGGCCACAGCCGCAGCTGTGCAGGCCCAAGGGGCACCTGCACAGGCCTGAAAAGCACCCGTGCGGCCCCCAAGGAGCACCCACACAGGCCTGGGCAGCACCCATGGGGGCAGGGGGCCAACTGGGTGTCATCCCCCTTTTGTGGTGTCATCCTCCTTCTGGGGTATCACCCAGTGCAGCCTGCACCTCCCACACATCCCAGTAATGCTACTGCTCACTAGTAGCCATTGGTGGGAGTGGGCTGCTGTTGCCACCCTGCAGCCTTTCCTGGTCTGGTGGAGCTGCTGGCTTAGCAGCAAAGGAAGTAGACTTGCATTTCCACCCATCCAGCAAAGGCACCACACAGGGAAGGCACCCCTTCCCACCACAACTGCAAGTGGGAGTGGGCTTCTGCTGCCACCCTGCAGCCTTTCCATGTGTGGCGGAGCTACTGGTTGACTGGGAAAGGACTGGTCAGCATGTAGGATAACATGTTACATCTGCTATGCAACCGTTACACTTAATGGAAACATTGCATAACCCAATATGCAATGAAATGCACATGCATGTCCCTAGACAACATGCAGGGCTCATCCATGCACAGCATGTATGCACATTCATGCACAATGGTGCTACATGTGCTTTTCCCCTTCTGAAAATGTGAACTGAATGCAGCTGTTCTGGATCATGCCACTGTTTCTGTAAGAGAACATATACGTGCAGAAGACAATGGCAACATTCTGTCTATTTGCTGCTGGGATGGGTTGGTGAATCCAGTCCGGATTGTAGTCTAAGCTTTAAAGCGACTATGCAAGGTGCTGAACCTATTTCCATGATAGGGCACAGCATCTTGGATAACTCCTTTCATGCCTGGACTAAAATCCAGAGTGGAATCCTTGTCCCACTGACACTTTCTGCTGGTGATGAGACATCCCCAAGCACCTCATTTCTGATCCCCAAGGAGGCAAAATAGATTTTACAGAGCTTGGCACAACTGGCTAGGGAAATCTGGGAGTAGCAGTCAAGAATTAAAACCTTGTCCAAGCCCTGGGTGTTTCTGGAAACAGGGGGAATTAGAGAAAGGAAATGCCACTGGTGATGAGGACCTCAATTTAGACAGCTGGAATTGGGGTGCTCTCCATGCTGACTGTACGAGGGTGTGCAAAGAAAAGACATTTGGCAACCAAAGGGTGTTTCTTATGCTGTAATCTGGAGCACAGAGCAGACCCAGGCTAGCAGCTGTGGGTCTCAGCAGGCCCACAGGGGCTGTTTGTTCAAGGGATATGCCAGTTTGTTCAACAATCCCTCGGAGGACTTTCCTTTCTGGATGGATTAGTTGCTGCAAAAGCTGGTGCTTGGGGAACGGAGAAGGGGGGAAGGCATGACCCCCATGAATATTCCAAATGGTGAGAACTGAGCCTCAGTAACCAAACAGAAACAAAACGCAAAAGAGAAAGAAAAAACTAATGGTGGAGGAGGAGGAGGAAAAAGAAAACAACATGGAGTGGTTGTGGGGAAAAATAAGTAGAGAAGGCTTGCTTTCTGATTGACTAGCAGCTGTACATAGCCAATCCTCTCCCCATGCCTTGCTAAACCATCTGGTTCTTCTCAGCTAAAGATTAGGCAGGTTGGTAAAATGGGCCCTGCCAGAACATGAGACACCACAAGCCAATTGCCAGAAAAGGAGTGTATCAAATGAACCAGGCACACAGATACACTGGTGATGGTGTTTGTGGTGGAGGATTTCTCTACCTTTCTGATCTGTAGGATTATTTTGAAGGTCACCTACATGGCAAAGAGCATTCTTCTGCAGATGCTCAGAGGTATTCTGGCCACTGGTTAAATTTTAAAAACTACCACTGTTTCACTTCATAAAAGACAGCTGGCTTATGGTTGCTCAGAAATGACATTAATCTTCATATTTGTAAGAGTGTTCCACAGCAGAGAGAAGCTGCTGGTGGATTACTGAGGCAATTTGTATAAAGCTCTCTGGGTACTCAGCAGGTGTGGATGTGCATATATTGAGTGCTACACACTCAAAGGCTTCATCTGCACTGCAGAAATAATGCAGTTTGACACGGTTTTCACTGTCATGGCTCAATGCTATGAAACTCTGGGATCTGTAGCTTTGTGAGATATTTAGCCTTAGAGTTCACAACAAACTACACAACAAACTACAAACCCCAAAATTCCATAGCATTGAGCCATGGCAGTTAAAGTGTTGCCAAACTGTATTATTTTTGCAGATGCAACCTTGGTGTGAAGGTCCATAAAAACAGCAAAGTGGTTTACATGAGGGCAGGGGGCAAAGTCACAAATCTAATCCCAAAGGTCTAATTTGGTTCTTAAATGTGGAGAAAGGGGCAGCTGCAATATCTCTTGCAGACTTTCCAATCTCCACACTCCTCAAGATAATATTATAGCTAAACTGAAACAAACCATTATGTTGGAAAAGTCAAAGATATAGCTGTGTTAGGGCCTTTGCAGACTGCCAGAAATAGTGCAAATTGAGTCCACTTTAAGAGTTAGTGTTAGTGTTAGGGAATCATGGGAATTGTTTTTTTTTTTTTTTTTTTTACCTGAGACATTGAGCCTTCTCTGTCAGAGAGCTCTGGTGCCACAATAAAATACAGTTCCCATGATTCCCTAACCCTAACCCTAAAAGTAGACTGAAGTCTACGAAAGCTCATGCTGCCAATTTCTTTCTTTCTTTCAGTTAGTCTCAAAGGTGTTACAAGATCTCTCTATGTACTGATATGTTGGAAAGTTCATATTGGGTATGCTCCAGACCTAATGCCAGAGAATAGTTATTCATAATTATATTCAACCAATCAAGGGTCCCCTCCTTGTCTTCAATTCCTCTCCTGCTTCTGACTGAGCAGCAAATCAAAGTCATGCCTTCCAACGTCTCACTGATGAAAATCAGGACATGTGTGGCCAAGCAACCTCAGAATGTGGCCAACATGGCAGAAGCTATTAAGAAGAGAATCAACTCTTTTGAGATGTAGTGCTGGAGAAGAGTGCTGAGGATACTGTGAGCAGTGAAAAAGACAAGCAAATGGGTCCTTGAACAGATCAAACCTGAAATACTCCTAGTAGCCAAGATGATCAAATTGACGCTGTCATACTTTGGCCACACCATGAGAAGGTATGACTCATTAGAAAAGACAAGAATGCTAGGAAAGGTGGAAGGTACCAGAAAGAGAGGAAGACCACACACCATATGGCTAGACTCTATTAGGGAGGACACCGGCGTAAATTTGCAGGACTTAATCAGAGCAGTGAAAGACAGGGGGTCTTGGAGATATCTTTTTCACACCATGAGTTGGGGCTGATTTGAGGGCAGTTAACAACAACAACATTAATGAGGAGGAACAAATGAGTTAGGAGAGGCTGTGGCAATTTGCTTTTGCCTGATCCTACTGGGACGGGCAAGATTCCATCCTCTCCTCCTTTCTGCCAACTGCTTAGTTAAATGAGTGCAAACTACTTTTCTACTTAAAACTTAGTTTGCAGCAACTGAAGTAAGCTTTGAGAACAAAGAGGGTGGGAGGAGGAGAGAGAAACTGGGGCTTTTTAAAAACTTGTAAATGCAGCTAAAAAGTGAAATGACAGAAGATTAATCAGGACTGTCCCTGCCAAAATGGGACAATTGGAGGGTATGGAAGTGGTTGGTCATTGATCTCCAATGCAGAACATCTGCATTCAGTTGAAGGTGGTGGAAGTGTAGTTGTACATGCAATGCCATTGTTTATACAGTACCATTGTTCATAGAGATGCACATTTTGTGTTTGGTTGTTCATCCATTTACACATTTGGGCTAGAATCGTGTTGGTTAATCCCAGCCAGAGTAGACCCATTTAATCCACTGTTGAATGTTGAGTCAACATGTAGACAAATGCAAGTGATACAATGGATCTGGTATAGTTGAGACTAACAGTAGGATTCAGGTCTTGGTATCTTGATTCAGTCGTATAACACTGCCATTCAGTGCAAAGGCTGAATAATGCAATCAATGTGTATTTCTGCATGTGGCAATTTGCACTATGCAACCCCAACATAGGGTCTGAGCTGACATGTCCTATCATACAGCTTACAATGGTTTTGTTGCAGCGTTATGTCCAGCTCAAATGCATAGTGAAACCACAAGCACAGTTCCACTTCTCATAATCTTGAACCAAGATGGACACAGCACAACAGACAAAAATTTCCATTTGCTTCTCTAGAGAACTTGCACATGCATTGATTAGCAACAGGATTCCAGCTACAGCACCTATGCACTGAGCCAGAGAGTTCTGACATAAGGTGAAAGTAAGGATGGGTGCTGAGCTTAAGCACCAGCTCATGTACAAAAATCAGATTTTATTCTCCTCCACAGCTACTCACCCAAAGATCTGTCACTCTGCCTGGAGAACTGGAGAGGCACAGCAATTCCCTTTGGTGACTTTGGCTAATGACTGCTGACTTGGCAATCCTATACACAAGTAGGGATGGAAATATTATTTGAAAATATTTGGAAAATGATTTTAAAAAACCACATTTTTTGAGTGTCTAGAAATCCTGAAAAAAAGACTCCACAACTGACATGCCTTTTCATCACAGTTTGGAATTTATTCTGTGAAAAATCCATTTTCATTATCCAGAAACCAGCATTTTCTGTTCTGGAAACAGTATTTGATGCACACATGTGCATGCACACACACACACACACACACACACACACTTCCTGGTCCAGAAAATGAACATGGTGTAGTGGTTTGAGTGTTGGACTATGACTCTGGAGATCAGGTTTTGATTCCCAGCTCAGCCATGAAATTCACTTGGTGACCCTGCGCATGTCACATGCTCTCAGCCTCAAGGGAAGGCAAAAGTAAACCTCCTCTGAACAACTCTTGCCAAGAAAACCACAGGATAGGTTCACTTTAAACAACTTGAAGGCACACAACACACCCACACACTTCAAACAACTACCTGCAAATTTTGTGCAAATTAAGTCCTGAAATGTGAATTGTCAAAGATTCTCTCGCAGCAGGAAGAAAATTGCTAATATTACTTGTTTCTTGCTTGAAGAAGAAAATTAGTAGAAAAATTATTAGAGAATTAAAATATCTTAACACAGTCTTACCCCACTGTAATGAGATATACAGTATTTCAGTTCCAATTATAATAATTTGCCAGTACTCTGGGTTCAACTTTCTGTCCAACCCCCCTGAAAAGCCAGAAGCCAAATTGGGTGAAGAAGATCAAAAGAAAGGTAAAAATCTTCCCTGTTGACAAAGTTGTCAAGTCGTGTCCGACCATAAGTGGCAAACTGAAGAACCAGCGTTGTCAGAGACTACTCTGTGATCCTGTGGCCAGCAGGATTGCACAGAATGCTGTTTACCTTCCCACCAAAGTGGTACCTATTTATCTACTTGCATTTGCATGCTTTTGAACTGCTAGGTTAGCAGAAGCTGTGACTAGTGACAGGAGCTCACTCCATTATGAAGCACCTGGGCCTCAAGCTGCCAACCTGCCGATCTTGCAACCAACAGAGTCAATGTCTTAACCACTTGAGCCACTGCATTAGAAGGTCAACTCAGCCTCAAATCGA
This sequence comes from Phrynosoma blainvillii, assembly GCA_026167975.1. Classification (NCBI taxonomy): domain Eukaryota; kingdom Metazoa; phylum Chordata; class Lepidosauria; order Squamata; family Phrynosomatidae; genus Phrynosoma; species Phrynosoma blainvillii. The sequence continues at coordinate 12,608,083 of JANUYF010000003.1, forward strand.
GGTGCAGGATGTGATTAGTGAAGACAGTGACAAAATAATAAATAAAATCTTATAAAATTGTTTAAAGCATAAAGTCCATACATCAAGGAAAGCAAAAAGTATATAATGAATAATCTAAATTAGCCAGAATAGTCTGGGCTGCCCCCAGAGTATTCTGGCCCCTGAATTCACCTCTGATTCTATCGGGCTCTCTTCCCCAGCAATTAGAGGTGGCTGCCTTCCCATGTGGTCCCATCATTGCTTGGCACTACCGCTGAGGTCAGAACAAGGTGCCCAGCCATGCTATCAATGCTGGGCACCTTGTTCTGACCTTAGAGTGACCTGTGGCCATAGTGGTGACACTGAGTGACAAACAGGGACTGCTAGTGAAAAGGTAGCCATCTGCCATTGCTGAAAACCCACCAAAAACCAAAAGGAAATATATCCAGGGGTAGCCACATTGGCCATACAGTAAAGTACAATAACATCCAAAATCCAGAAAACAGTGATCCCTTTATTGGGCCAACCAAAAATGCATAAAATACGTCTTGCAAAATACATGTTGCATTGGCACTTCAAAAGCTTGCAACATGTATATTGTGCCTTTTGGTTGGCTCAATACAGGTATCACTCTTTTGTGGGTTTGGATGGTATTGTCTACAGGAAAAGGTGAGTTTTTAACATGAAGGTTAGGTGGAGGAAGCCCTGAATCAGGGCATTGTGAAAACAGAGACCCAATTTGGGGTTTTAGCCCTGCATCATGTAAGCTGGACACAGTGAGCCTAGGGGGAACTCAAGGTAAAACCACCATATAGACAAGGCATTGAGTTAGCACAAGGATACCTATAATCTAGGACACTTCTGAATGGTCATTTCTCAGGGAGCTCATCTACCTGATGATCCTGATCTATTGGTGCTTGATCATTTCAAGGGGGCTCAGCCTCTCTAGCCCAGACGGTCCCCCTCATTCTGGAATTGCCCATCTCTTGCCTCCAGGGCATAACATCCTTCTCATCATTACTTCCGAATTTTGCCTTTTTATTCTGCAGTACACAGAGCAGGAACATAGTGCTAAACCGGGGTAGCAGTGGAATGCCTGTTTAAGCAGGGGTGGGACTAGATCACCTCTAAAGTTCTCTCAAACTCTCTGATTTTTCCCTTTGTAACTCATCCTCAGCCCACAAGCTGCCAGTGGAGCCACAGGCAGCCCCATGGACTGCAGATCTCTTGCTACCTACTGTTTTAATTAATGCCTTTGAAGCTCTTTCTCTTTCTTTCTCTCTCTCTGTTTCTGTTTATGCTTGTTCTTCACCAATCTCTGTGCATCCCTGGATTGTCTGCCTCCTTGGAGAACCTTAAAGGATGCTGCAGGCCAAACACCGCTCTCGTCTTCCCCTACTCTTTTGATCTGCCTTGCACAAGAAGGGGCAAGCTAAAATGTTGCCACCAGCCAAGTTTTTCATGTTGTTCGGTTGTACCCACAGAGGTACTGGTCTTGGCTTTTGGGTTTTGATTCATTTTAGTGTGTGTTTTGATGGAGGGAAATTATTCCTTGTAATGGGACAAATGCAGATCTTTTAACATACGCTTCCCCTGTGAGTTTTGTTTGCCACAGACCCATTGTACTGGCAGCAGTTCTGCAGGGGCAGAGCTTAGAAAAGTTACATTTTTAGTCAATTCCACAATCCTCCTCCCATTTGTTATTGTTGTGTGCATTCAAGTTATTTGTGACATATTCCATTCCTAAGATAAACCTGTCACAGGTCTTCTTTGCAAAATTTATTCAGAGGGGGTTTGCCATTGCCTTCCTCTAAGGCTAGGGATGGAACACAGGATTGAACAGAATTTTGCCAATTTCTCAACTGAGGTTGAATTTGGAGCTCCCAACCTCTTGAGAAACTTTCACAGTAAGAAAAACGGCACATCAAAAGTGCCATACAGTCTTGTGGGAACTTTTCTTGTTATTGTTCCTAGCACAATTTAAACTGCATGGGTTTTGAAAATAGTGCAAGAGTTAAATAAAAATGCACAGCTTTACAGTAAGAACCTACACTCAGTCTTTTTTACTAAGCAAAAAATTGTGCAGCTTTCTGAGAAAATAAGTTAAATATATATATATATATATATATATATATATATATAGCTAAAACAGTATGAAACACACAAAATGTAAAAGCATTAAACCATCAACACAATTGAAAGCTACTTTGAAGACCTTACTTTTTTAAACAAATTAAAAGCAAATGAAATACATTGGTGGTGGTGGTGGTGTGCCTGCAAGTCATTTTTTACTTAAGGTGACCCTAAGACATACCTATCATAGGTTTTTCTTGGCAGGTTTCTTCAGAGGGGCTTTGCCATTGCAGTCCTCCATGGCTGAGAGAGTGTGACTTGCCCAGGGTCACCCAGTAGGTTTTTATGCTTGAGAGGGGATTTGAAGCCTGGTTTTAGAAGCCAGAATCTCCGCTTCAGATTTCTTGAATACACAATTCTCTCTTCCAAAACCTTCCTGCCCCTTCCAGGTAACTGCTGCCTGAGGCAACTGCCTCACCCTTTCTAATAGCAAAATCTATCCTAAATGATGGAAAATATCTGTATCCTGGCCTACTTTAAAACCTTAGAGGCACCAGGTCCTGTCTGCTCTTGGAAGCTAAGCAAGGTCAGCCCTAGTTGGAGGGGAGACTGCCAACGAATACCAGGTGCTGTAAGCTAAATTTTAGAGGATGGAACTGGCAAAAACACTTCTGTGCATTCTTTGCCAATAGCTGCTGCCACAGTGCAGAATTAACACAGTTTGATGTTGCTTTAACTGGCATGGCTCCACCCTATGGAATTCTGGGATTTGTAGTTTGTTGTGTCACCAGAGCTCTCTGTGCGAGAAGGCTAAATATATCACAAAGTGACAAATTCAGAATTCCATAACACTGAGCCATGACGGTAAAAGAGGTGCATTAATTCTGCAGTGTAGACTCAACATGAGAAAACCCTATGAAATTCATGGGGTCACCATAAGTGAACAGGTGACGTGAAGGCACACACACACACACAAACACATCTATATCCCCCACTTTATGTACTCAAGGCCACTTCACTGGATGGCAGAAGGGACTGGATGGCCCTTGTGGTCTCTTCCAGTTCTATGGACGTTTTCACACGCGGGTCTCTAGCAACTAGCATCATTCCGGAATGAACGAAAGCAGCATCATTCCGGTATGCTTCTGGTCGCACAAATGTAATTCCCAATGAAACCGGCATGCAAAAGAACGGGGATGATGCCGCAATGGGACGGGGATGGGAGGGGGATGGGAGGGGGTTCTCTGTGATGTCGTGTGAACACAGGGGCAAAGGATCCGCAATGGGGCGGGGATGGGACGGGGTTCTGTCTGCTTTAGACCCCGTGTGATAACGTCCTATGACTCTATGATCCACTGTGTGCTATTTATTTATTTAGTCCATTTATTCCCCACCCAATAAGAATAGTGCTCCAGACAACACACAAATTGAAACTGTCTCCAGAGGAGAGAGAGAGAGGGAGGGAGCTCTGTGCTACCTGCTGCTTTCCATCTTGTACCAAGAGATGTTTTCCTCAATTCCATTCTGATGAAGATGAGGGGCAGGAGTTCCACTAATATCCGATGTCCCTTGGATGCCCTCCCAGGGTCCACAGGATGGCTGCCAAAAGTCATAAATCTAAACCGACTTAAGTCTTATTGAAATCAGCCAGAATGATTTCCGAGCAAACAGGAATACAATGCTGCAGTGTTATGCACACTTTTCCTGGGAGTCAACCCTGTTGAACGTTGTGGGACTTGCTTCCAAATAAACTGGCACAGGACTAGGCTATTTGGCAAGCAGGAGCCCAAGGAGATGGCTCTTCCCAGGCTTGTGCTGCTGACACAGTGCAGGATAAATGCAGTTTGACACTTGTTCCTATGACATCCTCAGATCTGTAGTTTGTTAGAGCACCAGATCTCTCTCTAGGGCTAAATCACTCACAAAACTATAAAGCTCAGGATTCCATAGCATTGCACCATGGCAGGTAGACCAGTGTCAAACTGCATCACTTCTGCAGTGTAAATGCAACCTCAGTCACTTGTGTTAATGTGTTTTCAAGTCATTTCCAACTTATGGCAACCCTAAGGTGAACCTATTGTGGGGTTTTCTTGGCAGGTTTCTTCAGACCCCCCTTTTCATGAGTTCCCTAGGTCTTTTGGTCCACCCTTGTTCCATGCTTCTCTGAGTTGCCTTCCTTCCCCGGTTGGAGAGGCAAGACTTGACTCAGCTTCATGCTTCGTCCTTCCCATGGCCTTCATTTCATTCCAGACCTTCGCCCTTCAGGCCACAGGGCCAGGGACCTTGGTCTTAGGAAGCTCGGGAGGCAGGGAATATTGAAGAGAGGGTCTGCTTTGTCCCAACAGTAAAATAAAAAAGGGGGAGAGAAGGAGGGGGCAGAATGCCTGCACTCTCCCAGCAGTAAAAGCTGACAGCTTTAGGACTGCTCTCCTGCCACCTCTTTAAAACGTCTCTGGGCCCTGCAGGGAAGGGGGCCATGTGGGAGACCACCAAAAACAGGTTGCCCCAGCTCCATAAAGCCACACTCATATTAACATATGCACATACACACACACTGCCCTCTCCAGCCACAGCGTCTCAGTCCTTTGCCTGTTCTCTTTCAATGCCTGCATTTGTTTCGACGCACCTTCAGAAACTAAAACCTTTTAAAAAGAGATTTGTGGTTTGAAGCCTGAATGGACGATTGAACCATTTCTACCCTTTCTGGTCTCGATCCTGTTTCTTAGATGGGCACTGGAGGTTTAGGACACCGATGAAGAAGCCAAGGAGCTTGCTTGGATCCAGCCTATATGAAAGATAGCTGCCCTCCATATCAAGGATTCTTTATCCATGGATTGAAGCATCTACGTCTTGAATATATATATATATATATATATATATATATATATTCCCAAAAGCAAATCTTGATTTTGGCATTTTATAGAAGCGACTTGAGCATCTATGGATTCTGGTATCCATGAGGGGTCCTGGAAATAAACCCCAGTGTATACCAAGGGCCCATTGTATTTCCTATTATGAGCCTGCCTGAATTTTAAGATCTGCAGGGAAGTGTTTTCTCTTGGTGCCCCCACAATCACAGCCATGTTTGGTGGGGACACAGGAGATGGCCTTCTTAGTGACTGCTCCCCGGCTGTGCAAATTCACTCCACAGGACTGGTTGACCCCTTTTCTGCTGGCAGGCAAAGACCATTTTATTTAGGGACGCTTTTGGCTCTGAACATGCATGGGAGAATTGGTGTTTTAATGTGGCGCATTCTGCTTTTATCTCCCCCCACCCACATTCTAAATGTGGTTTTCAAATGGTTTTAACTTTGTGCTTTTAATAGAATTTTTGCTTCATTAATTTGACTAGATCGAGGGAAGTAATAGTGGCACTCTATTCTGCTGTGTTCAGACCTCAGATGAAATACTGTGCCCAGTTTTGGGCAGCACAATTCAAAAGAATATTGACAAGCCTGGAGAAGAGAAGGTTAAGAGGTAATATGATAGCCTTGTTTATGTATTTGAAAGGATGTCATATTGAGGATGGAGCAAGCTTGTTTTCTGCTACTCCAGAGAACAGGACCTGGAACAATGGATGCAAGCTACAGGAAAAGAGACTCCACCTGAACATTAGGAGGAACTTCCGGTCAGTAAGAGCTGTTTGACAGTGGAATATACTGCTTGGGAGTGTGGTGGAGTCTTCTTCTTTGGAGGTCTTTAAATAGAGGCTGGATGGCCATCTGTTGAGGGGTGTTTTAATTTTGAGTTCCTACATGGCAAGGGGTTGGACTGGATGGCCCTTGTGGTCTCTTCCAACTCTATGATTTTATGATTCTAAGCTGGAGCATGTCCAGAGGAGGGCAACCAAAATGGTCCAAGGTTTAGAAACCATGCCCTATGAGTAGTGGCTTAAGGAACTGGGTATGTTTAGCCTGGAGAAGAGGAGGTTAAGAGGTGATATGTTAACCCTGTTTAAATATTTGAAGGGATGTCATATTGAGGATGCAGCAAGCTTGTTTTCTGCTGCTCCACAGACTAGGGCTTGGAGCAATGGATGCAAACTACAGGAAAAGAGATTCCACCTAAATGTTAGGAATAAATTTCTGACAGTAAAAACTGTTTGACAGTGGAATATGCTGCCTTGGAGTGTGGTGGAGTCTCCTTCTTTGGAGGTTTTTAAACAGAGGCCATTTGTCAGGAATATTTTGATTGTGTCTTCCTGCATGGCAGTGGATTAGACTGGATGGCCCTTGGGGTCTCTTCCAACTCCATGATTCTATTATTCTACTTTTCTATAACAAAATTGCAGCCATAACTTGTGCCAGGATAAAACAACATATTAATTCATTAGCTAGTCAATTTTGTCACAGTACAGCAGTCACCATACAACACCCAGCTTCAATGTTTTGCAGTGTCCTCTTGCAGCACCTTAGAACTTAAGTCCTTTGCTCCGATTTCATAAAGTGTTCTCAAAGAGTCTCCAAGCAGGACCTCCAGAGTTTGCAGGGATATCTTGTTTTGTCCAAGCTTAATTCATTGAGTGATTAATTAATCTTCCCATTTAGCAAAGTGGGCGTGTGGAGCATGTGTCTGTGCTTGGAGCCTGAGTGTGAGTAGGAGGCAGGGTCAGGAAAGGTCCTGTGACTCTGTATTCTTGCAGGAAAAATTGTGGGATTTGAAATGGCTTTGGGGCCTCTCTCACCCCATCCTTAAATGTGTGGGTAGGTGGCTTGCTTCCTTTCAGCTTGAGGCATAAATGAGCTTGGAGACCATTTGCTAACAGATGCGAAAAAAACAAAACAAAAATTCTGATCCCCAATATTGGATCCTTAAGCTGCAAGGTCCTTTGAGTCTGGATTCTCTCTCTGCTACTTGTCAAATATTTACAGATCAGTGCTTCAGTTCCTTATTGACAATGAACACATCAGGATATGGAACAGCTCCCAATAGTAACATCCTCCATCGGCAGCTTGATGTGTGGGGTGCAACAGCACTTCCAAGCATTGTGACTCAGGTATGCCATCTGTGTCCAAGGAATCCCAACTGTCCCTGTGGGTTAAAAATAAAGTCTCTAAGTCCTGTCCCTGGTAAAGCATTGCCCATATTTTCTCTGCACCAGTGTGATGTAGTGGTTTGGGTGTTGGATTGAGACTTTGGAGACCACTTGGCCATGAAAATCCTCTGAGTTACCTTGGGAAAATCACATCCTCTCAGTCTCAGAGAAAGGCAATGGCAAACTTTCCCTGAATGCTAATAATATGAATGGGCAGGAAGATCTCTTACCTAAAATGACTATCCTAAAGCAAAGGACGAACACTTCAGGAAATAACCAATGTATTTGTTATTCAAAACTTTAAAATGACCCAGTGGTGGTGGTGGTGGTGTGCCTTTAAGTCTTTTCCAACTTATGGTAGCCCTATCATGGGGTTTTCTTGGCAAGATTTGTTCATAGGGTGTTTGCCATTGCCTTCCCCGAGGCTGAGAGAGTGTGACTTGCCCAAGGTTACCCAGTCAGTTTCATGGTTGAGGTGGGAATTGAACCTGGTCTCTAGAGTCGTAGTCCAACACTCAAAACAGTACACCCAATTGATCCTACTCATACGATAATGCTTATTATGAAAATTACATAGTAGGAAGCTTTGTCTTTAGGTTTCATTGATGTTAAATTGGCTGCACTCCTATGCAATGAACACTTACATGTTCTAAGATTTTATATTTTATCTAAGATCCATAAATCTGGGTTTTCCACCTCCTGGCAGACTTATATGCCAGGATCAGGATCGATTTTGAAACTGCTTGCATTATATTTGGACTCTTTTCTTGTCCCTTTTGTTACTTGTGCCTCTGACACAAGCCACTCCATTTGTAATATAGAAGGTTTAAAAATGGATAAATGCTGTTCTTTGTTCACTTTAAATATTGATTCTTTATAAACATCCACCCCAAATTTAGAAAATAGACAGATCACAGTACGTATTTTGCATTCTTGTTCAGTTGCTTTTCCTCCTACATATTTGAGCTGAAATTCTCATTCTATTAGCTGGATCAACAAAAAAACTAGCAAACAAGGCTTAGGATTTCAAAAGAAAATCAAAATAAATAAATGAAATGAAAACGAGAATTTCACTTCCAGAAATCTCTACTGCTAATGTCACATATTGCTTCTGAAGAAAGCCATTGAAATATTTACATTGGCCAAAACGTGTTGGACTTGTGTCAAAATAAAGAATGGAGAAGGAAACATATGAGTGGTTTGAATCCTTGCTCAGTCATGGAAACCCACTGGGTGACCTTGAACAAGTCACACTCTCTCAGACTCAGAGGATGGCAATGAGAAACCCCCTCTGAAGAAACATGCCAAGAAAACTCCATGATAGGTTTGCCTTGGGGTTGCCATAAGTTGGAACTAACTAGAAAGTACATAACAACAACAACAAGGGTTGAAGGAGCTGGGCATGTCTGCTTGGTGAAGAGAAGACTGAGGGGTGACATGGTTTCACTCTTCAAATACCTCAAGGGCTGCCACACCAAAGAGATTCTTTGCTGCCCCAGCAGGTGGGACCAGGTCTGATGGTCTGAAGTTACGGGAGGGTAGATTTTGATTAAATAATAGAAATAATATTTTGATTAAATAATAGAAGGACCTTCTTGACAGCAAGAGTGGTTCTGCAATGGACCCAGTTACCGAGAGAAAGGTGGTGGGGTCGCCTTCTCTGGATGCCTTCTAAAAGAGGCTGGATAGCTACCTGCTGGGGAAGCTTTAGCTCAGTGATTCCCAAATGTTGATCCTCCAGGTGTTTTGGACTTCAACTCCCAGAAGCCTCATCCAGCTTGGCCAACAGTCAGGCATTCTGGGAGATGAAGTCCAAAACATCTGGGGGACCAAAGTTTGGGAATCACTGTTTTAAGCTGGAGATCCTGCATTGACCTAATGGTCTGTGAGTCCCCTTCCAACTCTATGATTCTGTGATTCTAGCATTGCAGTAATCTACAGCTTCAGCTGAAGGTTTATAAATACAACATAAAGATCCAGAGCAAAGGCAACGTGACTAAGGCAATGTGAACATGGCTGATACAAAAGTGTGAATGGTTTTCGATGTCTCACTCTCTGTAAGGATAGACATTTGGAGACTGAAGCAAAAATACATTTGGATTAGATGGGATTCTTATTTGGATGAATAATGTCCTCATTTTGTTCCCTGCCCAGCTATACCCTTGGGGGAGGAAGTGCCAACCTTACTTCAGTACTACAAATGTAGTTGAATCTGCAAGGAATTAAACCTAGACTTTAAGAGTTAGGTTTAAGAATGAAGCAATCAAATCCCTGGGCCTATTGGTTCTGATTTTTAAAATCAAAATACATTTTTAAAAAAAATCTCAGCCTGTTTCAGACAGATTTTTCAACAAATACACAAATTTTACAACTCACCCATCCCTAAACAGTTGGCACCTGTTCCTGAGATTTTTAAAAACGGAATGCTAGGTGAGAAGGCTGTGAATGGAAATACAGCGCATGGCAGGAAGAGGTGGTTCTGACAAATATCTGGTACCTTGCATGATAACTTAGGAGGAGAAATCTCCCAATGTTGCTAATATGATTTTTTCCCCTAAAGCTAATTCATGTGATAGGAGTAGGAATTAATAAATCTTGCCAAGAAACCCCCATGATAGGGTCATGTTGAAGGTACACAACAGCAAAACCCTCCAACTGTCAGAGTTTTTGAAGGACAGTCCTCTTCAATCATCTGTTGTCACACTTTTTCAGACCAACCAACAGCAAATGACATGAGTACATGCTATACTTAAAACTCTTCGCTGTGCAAACTAGCAGCTACTGAGTACAGTATAGGCATGCTATGGTTGCTACATCTAACACTAAATGCTCTCTTTACTTCATTCTGCTGTCCTTACCAGAGGTTGTTTTCCTCGGCCCTTCTCTCCTCTTTCCTGATTTACAATTTTAAAGTTTGGCAACTTCTGCAGGTGAAGAATCCCCTGGTCCCACACTACTTCGAGGCTGAAATGTAGCAACAAAATGGGGGAAAGCATTTAAAACACATGCAACATGGTTGTTTTAAGAGTGTTTGCTGGCCTGCTATCTAATTTTCTTAGGGAAAATCATGCAGATCTGTTTAAAGCAAAAATTCTGCTTGTCTTAAAGGTCTTGTATTGGTCTACCATTCAAATTGAGTTATACAAATTGTGGCCACATTCTGGTGGCATAGTGTTTCAGGCAAGGCCTATGAAATGGTATCCTGGCAGTGTGTTGCCCACTACCTCTGCTTTAAGTGCAAGAATAGTTGTGCAAGCCCCTTTACAAGTTAACCAATGAAATACACAGCTTAATCCACCTCACGGAAGCAATGTAGAATGTGAAAAAAACAATGAACCACAACAGACAGAAAATATCAGCACTGAAAACCAGAAAGAATATTCAAAAAGATTCAAAAAATAGTTGGAAACATTTTTTTTTTGTATGTCAAGAAACTCTTATGAGAAGAATTCTGGACTGATGAGAATCTTTGCAGTTTGGGGCTTTGTGCAAAATCCACACATAGTTGTTTTGCACAGAAAACAGCGTTTCCTGTGGAGGAAACAGTGTTTTCTGCATAGGAAATAATATTTCAATGCAGAAATATTCATTCTTGCATGGAAAATGTTGTTTTCTGCGCAGACAAATGCTGTAATTTGGGATGTGTTCTGCGTAAAATTTGCACAAGGCTGAATCAAATAGAAAACATTTTCTGCACAGGAGTCAATATTTGTGTGTTGGAGCATTATTTTCCAGGCAGAAAATTCTGTTTCCTGTGCAGAAAATGCTGTTTTCTGTGCAAAACAAACATGGGTGAATTTTGCGCAGAATGAGTCTCAAATTGCAAATAGCCTTCACAAACTACTTTTCAGAGACTTTGCAGCAGGAAGAACTTCTGCACTTTGAACACAGTTTGCAGAAACTGATGTAAGTTGAGGACAAAGAGGTGGGAGTGGAATAAAGAGAGAGAAACTGGGACATTTTAAAAGGAGCTGGAAAAATGGGATGATAGTGGACCATCGCTGCCAAATCAGGACAGCTAGAGAGCATGTCTTTACCAACTCTGCTGTTGAGATCTTTGTGAAACCAAGGTCCCTTTTATGGTACACATTTATAGTGCTATGATTCCACTTGAACTGCCATGGTTCCATCCTGGGAGTTTAGGGAGAGGCATTTAGAATCCTTAGAGATCTCTGGTGTTTTGTCAAACTACAAATCCCAGGATTCCATAGGATGTAGCTGTGATAGTTAAAGCAGAGCCACAGATTTATAATTGTGTAGCATGAAAGGGTTCCAAGTGCCTTCAGTAGGCAAAGCCAGGATTCATGTCTCTGAAATGAATGGTTAAAAAGAAAAGAAAAGAAGATGTAGCACGTTATAGCAATGGTTCTCAAACTTTAGATGTTATGGACTTCAGCTCCCAGAATGCCTGACAATTGACTAAGGGGGATGGGGCATCTGGGAGTTGAAGTCCAAAACAACTGGAGAATCACAGTTTGGGATCCACAGAGTTATAGGGCCTTTGCAGACTGCTAGAAATAGTGCAAATTGAGTCCACTTTAAGGGTTAGGGTTAGGGTTAGGGAATCATGGGAACTGTATTTTATTAATAATAATAATAATAATAAATTTTATTTGTAACCCGCCCCTCTGCTTGGCAATCGGGGCGGCGTACATCAATTAAAATATTACAGTTAAAATCCACATTCTTGCCCTTCACCCACTACCCTCCCCCCTTAAAACAGTATTAAACATAATAGAGTTAAAAACAGACATATAACTAAAATAAATAATAAAAGATAAAACAAAATGCCACTCTCAGTAGAGAGACCAGATAAGTGGCTCAGCTGTGCATATCCCTGTACAGAGTTATTCTGGGAAGGCCTGCCGGAAGAGCTCCGTCTTAATTGCTTTCTTAAAAGTGGTGAGAGACGTAATAAGGCGTATCTGATCCGGCAGGCCATTCCACAGTTTAGGGGCAACGACTGAAAATGCCCTTAGGGAAGTCTGCTTGAATTTCGTTTTAGGTTGTGAGAGCAGATTTTTCCCCGCTGAACGAAGGGCACGGGGGGGCTCATACAGGGAGAGGCGGTCCCTAAGGTAAGATGGACCCAAGCCATGTAGGGCTTTAAAGGTCAAAACCAACACCTTGTACTGTGCCCGGAAACTAATTGGCAGCCAGTGGAGGGATTTAAGCACTGGTGTTATGTGCTCCCTCCTGGATGTTCCAGTGATTAACCTGGCTGCCATATTTTGAACCAACTGAAGTTTCCGAGTTAGGCACAAGGGTAGCCCCATGTAGAGTGCATTGCAGTAATCTAATCGTGAGGTTACCAGTGCGTGCACCACAGTTTCCAGGTCCTTCCTGTCCAGGTATGGGCGCAGCTGGCGTATCAGCCGAAGCTGATAACAGGCGCTCCTGACTGTCGCACTCACCTGATTGGTCATGTGAAGCGACGAGTCAAGGAGTACCCCCAGACTGCGCACATGGTCCTTGGAGGAGAGTGTGACCCCATCCAGGACTGGGGGCTGTAATCCCGAACCTGGATTCGGACCTGTAACCGTGAGCACCTCCGTTTTGTCTGGATTCAGCTTCAATTTGTTTTTCCTCATCCAATCCATTACCGCTCTAAGACAGTCATTGAGAGGAGAGACGCCATCAGAGGTCTGAGACGATGATCTGGTCATGGAGAAGTAAATCTGGGTGTCGTCAGCGTACTGAAGACACCGTGCTCCATGCCTCCGAATGATCTCCCCCAGCGGCTTCATATAAATGTTAAATAACATCGGAGACAGGATGGCGCCCTGAGGGACACCACAATTAAGCTCTATTTTAGAAGAGCAACCAGAGCTCTCTGACAGGGAAGGCTCAATGTCTCAAAAAAGGGAAATAAAAAACAATTCCCATGATTCCCTAGCACTAACCCTAACCCTTAAAGTGGACTCAATTTGCACTATTTCTGGCAGTCTGCAAAGGGCCATAGTGACTAAGATCTATTCTTGAACTAGTTACTCAGATTCAAGTAGTTAAGGACTTGTCCCATTCTTTTTAGCCTCATTGAGTCAGAGTTAACAATTGGGTACAGTGGACCCTTGGTATCATCTGCTGAGGTTTGGTTCCTGGACTCCCTGCGGATACCAACATCTGTGGATGTTCAAGTCCTAATATACAATGCACAGTATATATAAAATGGCAAATTAAGGTTTGCTTTTGGAATTTGTATACATATATTTAATATTTTCAACCCATGGATGGTTGAATCTGTGCATTAAAAAAATCTGTGGATACAGAGGGCCAACTGTATGTGATTTTTTTCCCCAAGGAGAGCAGCTGTTGATGGGTTCCTGAGAGCATTAACAAGCAGGTCAGAGCCTTTTCTGGTGGGATGAGGTGGGGTGTCAGCCTTGGATGAGTCTCCAGCGGTGCAATGGGTTTGGCTTCTCCTGCCACTCAGTAACTCAAGATGATAAGGCTTTGGGAAGGTGGGAAGGGAGCAGAGGCTAAGAGAGAGAGGCCAATGCCAAGCATGAGGTAATGGGACCACATGGATTTTCTCTACTCCCGCTTCATTTGGGAAAGGGCAGGGTCACAAGCCGGTCGCCTGAAATGCCCCCATGATGGGAATCCTCCAAGGATGCCTTGGGATGATTAAAGGAGTCAGGGAAGCTGGGAGTTGATCTGGTTTCTATCAGGCCATCCCAGGGGTAATGAAAACCTCTCCATCCCTTCCTTCCTCTCTCAATCTCAGAGTGATGTGCAAGCCATGAGGGAGAGCAAGCATGCAAACATATGGTAATAAAGTTGTGGGCAGAAAAAAGCAGAGGAAGGATTGCAATTGTCACTGTGAAGGGTGACAGTGGGAGATGTGGGGAAGGGGCCAGAACAAGGGATGGGTGTGAGAAAGATGTTTGGACATGGAAAAGGGCAGGGGAAGTTCAAGCCGCCACAGAAGAAGGAAGCCACGGCATAAGGGGCAGCCCTCCCCACATTCTTTGCTGCCCACATGTCCAGGGGTCAGAGTTGCGATGGCTGTATTAACTGCTTCCAGCAGACCAGAGGGGAGCAAATCAGGAGTTACACATAGCAAATGCTTCAGATATATCCTCCCATATTTCACATTGGGACATCAGCAGCATCAGAATGTGGTCAAGATGGCAAAAGTTATTAATAAGGAAGAACGCAAAAGCTAGGAGAGGCTGCAGCAGTTTGCTTTTGCTTGAGTTTGCAAGGAATGGCATGACTCTGCACCCACTCTTCTCTTCTTCTGCCTGCTGAATTAATTGGATGAAATTACTTTAGCACTTTGCACTAAGTTTGCAGCACTGAAGTAAGCGGAGGACAAAGCGGGAGGATGAGAGAGAAACTGGGACATTGCAAATGTCACTGAAAAAAAGCAGGATGACAGAAGATAAATCTAAGGAGAGGTTATTCTATAGCCTCAGTAAAGATGTAGGCAAGTGATTCCCAAACTTTGGTCCTCCAGGTGTTTTGGACTTCAGCTCCAAGAAGCCCCAGCCAGCTTGGTGAACACTCAAGAATTCTGGGAGCTGATGTCCAAAACATCTGGACAATTGATGTTTGGGAACCACATCATAATCTATGTTACATTACTTTACATATGCTTAGCTATGTAGCAGAGGTACTAAGAAACCCTGTTAGTTAATTGTGAAGATGGGTAACAGGACACTGCCAAGAATATCCTGATGCACATCAAGTCTACCAATGCCCATTTTGGCACTTCCTAACTAGTGTCCCAATGCTTATCAGGACTGCATTGGTCACTCTGCTGGCTCCACTATGTAGTAATGTACCAGCAGCCCCTTACGGTATTGGGGGCATAGTTATCAAATTTGCAGATGACACCAAATTAGGAGGAGTAGCTAATACCCCAGAGGACAGGATCAAAATTCAAAATGACTTGAGCAGACTAGAAAGTTGGGCCAAAGCTAACAAAATGAAATTCAACACAGAGAAATGTAAGGTACTGCACTTAGGGCGGAAAAACGAAAAGTACAGATATACGATGGGGGACACTTGGCTGAATGAGACTACCTGTGAAAGGGATCTAGGAATCCAGGTGGACCACAAGTTGAACATGAGTCAACAGTGCGATGCAGCAGCTAAAAAGGCCAATGCAATTTTAGGCTGCATCAGTAGAAGTATAGTGTCTAGATCAAGAGAAGTAATAGTGCCACTATATTCTGCTTTGGTCCGGCCTCACCTGGAATACTGTGTCCAGTTCTGGGCACCACAATTCAAAAAGGATGTGGAGAAACTGGAGCGTGTCCAAAGGAGGGCAACTAAAATGGTGAAGGGTCTGGAAACCAAGCCCTATGAGGAACGACTTAGGGAGCTGGGGATGTTTAGCCTGGAGAAGAGAAGGCTGAGAGGTGATATGATAGCCGTGTTTAAATATTTGAAGGGATGTCATATTGAGGAGGGAACAAGCTTGTTTTCTGCTGCTCCAGAGACTAGGACCCGAAACAATGGATGCAAGCTGCAAGAAAAGAGATTCCACCTCAACATTAGGAGGAACTTCCTGACAGTAAGGGCGGTTCGACAGTGGAACACACTCCCTCGGAGAGTAGTGGAGTCTCCTTCCTTGGAGGTCTTTAAGCAGAGGCTGGATGGCCATCTGTCGGGGATGCTTTGATTGGGAGTTCCTGCATGGCAGGGGGTTGGACTGGATGGCCCTTGTGGTCTCTTCCAACTCTATGATTCTATGATTCTATGATTCTATGATTCTACTAGATATGGATGTTCTAGAACTGCCCAATTCTAATTTTCGTATGTGCAAGTCTGCAGGAAAAACATAAGTTCCCAACAAGACTCCAGCCATTCTTACCATGTACAGTTGTAGGCCCATTGTACAGTTGTAGGAACTGGTCTATTGCCCAAGGCCACCAAGTGAGTCTCTTTGGAATTGCCAATTTTATGCGACGAACGTCCAAATGCATCTAAGGAAATAGGTTCAAGTCCATGAATGCTCAAGCTACCAACTTCTATCTTCCAAAAGTTATGCAAGATCCCTTTGCACACTGATTTTCTAGACTAACATGGCTATGTCTTTGAATTCCTGCCTTTTAGCCACTCTTGCTAAAACGTTTGCCTTTCAGTCCCTGTGTCAGATTAGCTGTGTTTGTTTGGACATCAAGTCTTTTTCAGGGGTCAAACGTAGACATAATGCAGGGAAAGGGAATGTCTGACCTTCTGCATTGCTGGACTGCAAGTCCCTTGATTCCATTGGTTATGTTGGTTAAGGCTGATTGGAGCTGCAGTCCAAAGGACATATGAAAGGACACCTGATTTACTCCACTGGTATAATGAATGCATGTGGAGGAGGCCAAGTTGTTGTTATGCACCTTCAAGTCGACCCCAATGTATTGTGACCCTATCATAGTGTTTCCTTGGCTAGTTTGAAGTTTGCAATTGCCTTCCTCTAAGGCTGAGAGAATGTGACTTGGCCAAGATCACCCAATGGGTTTCTATGGCTGAGAGGGGATGGAAACCCTGGTCTCCCACAGTCTTAGTCCAACACTCAAACCAGTACCCCACGCTACCTCTTCTCTGCCCAGTTTATATGCTTTCATTTGGGCATGTGTCCTGGAGGTTCTCCCCTTTTTTAAATAACTACTCTGAATGCGTGCCAAGAGCTAGACTATAATTAACCCAGAATGGATTAATTGCCAGCCAGCTAAGGCTATAATCCAATATCCAGCTGCCTGGGAGTAAGCTCTCATGTAATTCAATGGGATATACATTTGAGTAGACATATCTGGGATTGTTCCTTGAAGTCATGTGTCATAGGCTTTAGCGTGACTGGGTCCTGTGCTGTAGCGCGACAATTTGGCTGTTGTTCTTTGTGCATTTTTCTGCTCCTTTAGACATTCCTCCCATTTCAGGTCAGATTTACAGCATAACTTTAACTCCTACAAAACAGGAACTAGAGTCTTTCTAACAACAACTACTGCACCAAAATTACACATAGGACCTTATCCCACGGGGCCAAAAGCAGCAAGAATCCGCTAAGAATCAGGCGCTATAGCGCTATAGTTTTCCGCGTGATCCCACGACGTCGCTCAGAATCCGCTAAGAATCAGGCGCTATAGCGCTATAGTTTTCCGTGTGATTACATGACGTCGCTCAGAATCCAGCAAGAAACCGCTCGGAATGCAGCATCATTCGCATTCTTTTGAATGTCGGTTTCAGCGGGCATTGCAATAGCGCGAGCTGGTCCATAGCGCTTTTATAGCGCTAGCGCCATATTTATACTAGCGCTATAGTACTGCAATGATGCTCATATCGCTTTCTTGCCACTTTTGAGAGCAGCGTGGGATAAGGTCCATAATTGCTTCATATATGATGTAGGGGGTGCCACACTGCCTAACCTCTAACTATCCCAGTTAGCGTGGCATACTGGTTTGCATGTTGGATTACGACTCCGGAGACCAGGGTTCGATTCCCAGTTCAGCCGTGAAACCCACTGGGTGGCCTTGGGCAAGTCACATGCTCTCAGCCTCAGGGGAAGGCAATGGCAAACCTCCTCTGAACAAACCTTGCCAAGAAAACCCCATAGCCATAAATTGCCATAAATCAGAAGTGACTTAAAGGTGCACAACAACAACAAATCCCAGTTTGACAGGGATACTCTCAATTAATCATCCCTCATCCTGCTTATTTCGTTGCTTATAAAATGTCCCAGTTTCTCTCTCCTTCTTCAATTTCCCTCCTTTGTCCTCAGCTTATTTCAATTGCTACAAACTGAGTTCAAAGGGTTTACACCAGGGGTAAGCAACCTAAGGCCCGGGGGCCGGATGTGGCCCCCCGAGGCCTTTGGACCGCCCGCCGCCGCCTGCCGCTGCCCGCCATGATGATATTGATTATTGTTGTTATTACTTGTTCTTGGAGTTTTCTTGGCAAAATCTCCACAGGGGGTTTGCCATGGCTTTTCTGGGGCTGAGAGAGTGTGCATGCAATTTTTTTTTTTTTTAAATATTTTATTTATTTATTTATTTATTTTATTTTTTGTGCTTCGGCCCCCCAATTGTCTGAGGGACAGCAACCCGGCCCCCGGCTCAAAAAGGTTGCCTACCCCTGGTTTACACCGATGCAAGTTGACACCGCTTTAACTGTCATGGCTCCATGCTGTGGAATTCAGGGACTTGTAGTTTTGTGAGACATTTAGCCTTCTCTGTCTGAGAGCTCTGGTGCCCCAGCAAACTACACATCCCAGGATTCCACAGGATGGAGCCATGACAGTTAAAGCAGTGTCAAAACTGCATTACTTTTGCAGTGTGGCAGCAGCCATAGCCTGGAGAGGGGCAGCATTTTCTTCAGAGAGCAAAGAACACACCCTTAAAGCCCAACAATGCTCATTCTGGTGAGACTGTTTAAAAAAAAGATTTGTGTTGCCTTTCCTGCTCCATCCAACCAAGGGTAGCCAAGAAAGTCATCGGGTTCATATTTTGATGGCGAAATAGCTATTTCACATGTTCAGAGGCTGCCAGCAGAATGTAACACATCTTGCATCAAAAATCTATGTATTATTCAGACTTCCAATACCTTTTGGAGCACAAAAGAAATGTACACAAAGAAGCACAAATCTGCACACATACAAAAAAAAAAGGGGGGGGGGACACAATTGGAAATGAACACAACCTGCAATGCAATGCAGTGCTGAGACAGAATGAGAATACTACCAGTAGGAAAATAAGAAACTGGAGGAGAGGAAGACTGACAGATTTGCCCATCCAACAGTTATCTCTACAAGTCCCATCTGAATATCTGGGTTATGTCCTAGAAGTTGGACCATAGCCAAACTGATGGCACCAGAGTTGAAAAATAACAGGCTTGAAATATAAATTTTTCCAGTTAGCGATACCTCATTATTTATTTATTTGTAGTGTTTTTACCACATGCTACAGCTGGCTGTCAGAGTGGCTTATATATATCAGTGAAAACCAGACAAGACGCTCCCTGTCCTCAGGCTTATAATACTGTATTATAAATATACAGTATTGAGATACGTAATAAACAGAGATATAAATCAAGGTACACACTGTGGACCTAAGTGGAGATTTTACACTTCCCTGGTTGGCATTCATTTTACCAAAGCAGATTGATGCTGTTGGTGAGGGTTTTTGCTGCAATTTCAAGTTAAAATGCCTTCAGGATTGCTTGCAAAACAAAAATCATATAAGGGCACACCCAGACTGGTTGAAAAGGTCCCCGATTTTGTTCCTCTTCTTTCCAATTTTCTGATGGCTTTTGCCATCCTAACCACACTCTGATGCAGCTTGCTTTTATCCGTGAAATGTTGGAGTATGAAACTACAGAGGCAACCCAGGCTGCATCCACACTACAGAAAATAATCCAGTTGGAAACCAGTTTAATTGCCATAGCTCAATGCTATGGAATCCTGGGAATGGTAGCTTTGTGAGACCTTTAGCCTTCTCTGCCAGAGCACTCTGATGCCACAACAAACTACAGTTCCCTGAAACCCATAGCACTGAACCATGACAGTTAAAGTGGTGTCAGACTGGATCATTTCTACAGTGCGGATGCTGCCCAAGTATATATGTAATTGTGGTTTCCTTACTTTGCACCCTAGATTTGTACAGTGGGCCCTCCACATTCACAAGGTTAGGGGCACAGGACCCCCGTTTGCAAAAAAACCCCAAAACACTTAGTTGTCCCTCTTTGGTCGCAGACCTCGAGTCTGCGGTCTCACTCTTTGGGGGAGGGATTAGTGCCTATATTTAAAATGGCCCTGCACGCCCGCCACGGGCGCACATGCCATTAGTTTCAATGGGGCTTGAATATTAGCGAGCCATCATTGGGGGGGAGGGTCTGGAATGGATCCCCCATGAATTGGGAGGGGCAACTGTATATTTTTACCTGAGAGAACACCAATCTAGGAATCTCTAGGTCCTCCAGCACAACTCTATGGTCAACATTTGCCAGAGGTTGACCATAGAATCATGCTGGAAGACCTACAAATGCCTACAGAAGTGTTTTCTAATCGCCAAGTCAATTTCCAGAAGAGCTGTGTTAGAGGACCTAGAAATTCCCGCAAATAATCAAATCTGCAAAAGTCAAAGCAGCAAATGTGAAGGGCCAACTGTATTCCCTTTGCCATATCTTTTGTGTGTGTGTATCAATGTATGTGTATGTGTGTGTACATATATATATATATATATATATATATATATATATATGGGGAGCACATGGGGGAGAGAACTCTTGGAAGAATGAACTGAACAAGATGAGGGAATATTATGGCATGCCTTGCATTTTACCTTAAACCATACATTTGCTCAAGACAGACCCTGGTTTTGCACATCCATCATGAAGTCTTTAATTAAAAATATATTGACTGAATGTAGAGAGGCCTCCAAGCTTTCTGGAGGACTGCACTTGCTGGGGAAGTTTGCAGTTACAATTTCTTTCTCTTCCTTTATATTTCCCCCCCCCCCTTTTCTTCTTCAGCATGAGCGTGGAGGAAACATCGGTTAACAAAGGTTACCTCATAAATTCCAAATGCTGGCACAAGGCAGTCCTCCCTTCGTGGAGGGCGGCAAGTATGAAGTTAAGAGATAAAGAGGGAATTATGTGATAAGGTCTCCTTAATCCCAGTTGCTTCATGCAATTAAAATGAGCTTCACCCTTCTGTAATTGGAAGGAGGCATTCTGCCAAGCTCAGCCTTCACATCGCTGGAGCAAGGAGGAAGGCTGGGGAGCAAGTCAACTTGTCATCTCACTGGGGGAAATAATAATGATAATAATAAATATATAAATTGTGTAAAAGAAGAAAAGGCAAGCAAGAGTGCAAAAGGAGAGGGAGCTGTTGGTGGTGGAGTGGAGGATTGGGAATTAATGAGATGAAAGCAGAAGGAACTGAAAACTTCAGGGTTAGTTCCTTTCCCAATATTAAAAGTGGGGGGGGATCATATTTTTTTCTCTCCCCCATTTCTCCCTGCAAGAAGTTCTACTCATTCCATCTTGGGAAAGAGTTCATACTAAGGAGACTATCGCACTCAGTTATAAACTGGTTTACCTGAGCCGGCTTAAAATTAGAAGCGGGCGACATCCTGATAGTATCAGACACATTTGCCGCTGAAATTGTTGCCCGGCTGCAGCCCAGCTCCATCGCCTCTCTGGACGTTTTCACACGGGGCTTTAGGAGGACGCATTCCTACCTCCGTCCGGCCCCACTCCGGCTCCATTTCCAGGTCGTTCACACGTGCACGACAGCAAACCCCGCCCCTTCCGGTGCCATCCCTGCGTCCGTCCGGCTCGTCGCTCCGTGTGTTCAAACACACGGAGCCCTAAGTATGGCCTCACTCCGGCAGAAAGGCCTCTAATTCCGGCTTCAGCGGCGGAAAGGTAATTCCGGGTGGCAAAAGGAATTAGCCTGCCGCCGCCGGAGCCATTCTGGAATCAGCGGCATGAGCCGTTCCGGAATGGCTCCAGCCGGCTTTAGGGACCCCCGTGTGAAAACGCCCTCTGAGCAGCACTCCTTGCACCTCTTTTCGAAGACGGGAGTTTTCTGGCTTGAAAAAATGGCCACCGGAGTGCCCCCCCGGAGTGGTGATGGAGATTTGCTGCAGCTGGGTGGTGATTTTGGGGCTAAATGCATCTGATGCTATCAGGATGCCGCCCGCTTCTAATTTTAAGCTGGCTCAGGTAAACTGGTTTATAACTGAGTGCAATAATCTCATAAGACTGCAAGGTTGGGATGAGGCTCAGCAGGAAAGAAATGAGTTCTGCCTAGCAGCTTTCTGAGGAGGCAACAGCACAAACAACAACAACAACAACAACATATTTTTATTTCTTTCCTCAAGGCCCGAGGTGGGGTACAACATGTTAAAATACAAAACACATTAAAAAAAAAAAAGAAATAGAAAGAAAATGCCTAAAAACAAAACACACACTCAGGACACTCTTACACTGCACAGTTATAACTGCAGTGGCTGCATCCTAGGGAATCCTGGGGTTTGCAGGGTACATCTACACTGTAGAAATAATGCAGTTTGGCACTACTTTAAGTGCTGTAGCTCCATCCAATGGAAATTTGGATTTGTAGTTTTATGAAGTCTTTCGCCTGCTCTGCCAAAGAGTGCTGGTGCCTCACCAAACTTCAAATCCCAGGATTCTGTGGGATGGAGCCATGGGAGCTAAAGTGGTGTAAAGTGCATTGTTTCTACATGTAGATGCACCATTGTTGTTGTGTGCCTTCAAGTCATTTCTGACTTATGGTGACCCTAAGGTAACCCTATCATGGGGTTTTCTTGGCAAGATTTGTTCAGAGAAGGTTTGCCATTGCCTTCCACTGAGGCTGAGAGTGTGTGACTTACCCAAGGTCACCCAGTGGGTTTCATGGCTGAGCGGACCCTTTGAGAGGGGTATTTAGAACTATCATGAGTCAGTGTGATGTAGTGGTTTGAGTACTGCACTACAACTCTGGGAGTTCAGGGTTCAAATCCCTGCTCAGCCATGGAAACCTACTGGGTGAGTTTGGTTAAGCTACATTCTCACAGCCTCAGTAATGTCAAACCTCTTTTGAACAAATCTTGGCAAGGAAACCCTGTGATAGGTTTCCATAAGTTGGGAATGACCTGAAGGCACATAACAACAACATTTAGAACTCTTAGCCGGAGTGCTAGTGCCTCACCAAGCTACAAATCCCAGGATCACATTGGATGCAACCAGGACAGTTAAAGTGGAATCAAAGTGCTATAGTTGTATAGTGTAAACATGCCTTTAACCTCTCAAAAGTCTCACTTTCCTGTACTCTATGTGGGAAAGTTCCAAAATTGATCTGGAGGATATGCCTTTTCCCTTTTTTCTCTCCCTTTCTTCCTACTCAGAGAATAGGACTGGCCTGGAAGATCTTTTGCTCTCTTCCACACTGCACAATTATTCAAAGATATAGCCGTGTTAGTCTGCAGAATCAGTATGTAGAGAGATCTTGTAGCACCTTTGAGACTAAATGAAATAAAGAAGTTGGCAGCATGAGCTTTCCTAGACTTCAGTCTACTTCCTCAGATGCAAATAGACAAACAGCTCTTACTATCAGGACGTTCTTCCTAATGTTGAGGTGGAATCGCTTTGCATCCATTGCTTGATGCTTTAGTCCCTGGATCAACAGAAAACAAGCTTGCTCCATCATCAATATGACATCTCTTCAAATTTTTAAACATGGTTATCATGTCACCTCTTAACCTTCTCTTCGCCAGGCTAAACATAATCAGCTCCCTAAACTTCTCCTCATAGAGCATGGCGTCCAGACCATTTTGGTTGCCCTCCTCTGGATATCCTCCAGTTTGTCCTCCTTGAATTGTGGTGCCCAGAACTAGACAGAGTATTCCAGGTGAGGTCTGACCACAGCAGTATAGAGTGCCACTATTACTTCCCTTGATCACTATGATCCTATTGCAAGGCCAAGGCATATCTCCACTGAAGAAATCTTGCCGAGAAAACCTGATGATAGATTTGCCTTAGCATTGCCATAAATCAGAAGTAATAACAACAGCATAGTATATATCACTAACAGGGTGCCAGCCCAGATATACAGTCAAATGCACAACTAATTGGGCATACAAATCCATGTGCAGATGCACATGGTGGGCCAAAGCTAAGAAAATGAAATTCAACACGGAGAAATGTAAGGTACTGCACTTAGGGCGGAAAAACGGAAAGCATAGATATACGATGGGGGACACCTGGCTGAATGAGACTACGTGTGAAAGGGATCTAGGAGTCCTAGTAGACCACAAGTTGAACATGGGTCAACAGTGTGATGCAGCAGCTAAAAAGGCCAATGCAATTTTAGGCTGCATTAGTAGAAGTATAGTATCTAGATCAAGGGAAGTAATAGTGCCACTCTATTCTGCTTTGGTCAGGCCTCACCTGGAATACTGTGTCCAGTTCTGGGCACCACAATTCAAAAAGGATATTGAAAAACTGGAGGATGTCCAGAGGAGGGCAACTAAAATGGTGAAGGGTCTGGAAAGCAAGCCCTATGAGGAACGACTTAGGGAGCTGGGGATGTTTAGCCTGGAGAAGAGAAGGCTGAGAGGTGATATGATAGCCGTGTTTAAATATTTGAAGGGATGTCATATCGAGGAGGGAACAAGCTTGTTTTCTGCTGCTCCAGAGACTAGGACCCGAAACAATGGATGCAAGCTGCAAGAAAAGAGATTCCACCTCAACATTAGGAGGAACTTCCTGACAGTAAGGGCTGTTCAACAGTGGAACATACTCCCTCGGAGAGTAGTGGAGTCTCCTTCCTTGGAGGTCTTTAAGCAGAGGCTGGATGGCCATCTGTCAGGGATGCTTTGATTGGGAGTTCCTGCATAATAATAATAATAATAATAATAATAATAATAATAATTTATATCCCGCTTATTGAAAGAAACAATCCAAGCGGCTTACATAAAAAAAAACCATACAATATAACCCCTAAGACCAACCCCCCCTTAAAACAATATTAAACATCTCATAATTAAAATAATAGTAGCCATAAAACAATTCATATAAGTAATAACAAATAAAAACATTTATAAACCAACAAAACCTGGCCAACCTCTAAAACAATTCCTCATCCATCAGAATGATGGGGCCATGAGAGGAAAAAGGGGGCCGGGTATCCTAAGGGGGCTGGTAACCCAAGAGTAACCCGAGGGGACTGGGAAGCCCAAGGCTGGGATAATTAATCTGGAAAGGGGGTTGGACTGGATGGCCCTTGTGGTCTCTTCCAACTCTATGATTCTATGATTCTATGTATAAGACACCACCAACAGCTCTCAGCATCCTTTACTATTGGCTATGAAGGTAAGGGTTGCTGGGAGTTCCATTGGCACAAAATCTGGAAGGCCAAATGATTCCCATCTGTGGTCTAAGATAGACCCTAAGTAACATTTGCTGTTGTTGTTAGTTGCCGTCAGGTTGACCAACTAATAATGACTCTGTGAATGAAGATCTCCAAGATTTGTGGCCATCAACTGCCCTGCAGACTCAGGGCACCTCTGTCTTCCTTAGCTGAATGAATCCTCCTGTAATGTAGTTTCCCTCTTTTCCTACTGTCTTCCACTTTTCCCAACATCCCCCCCCCCCAAGTGAGTCACATTGTCTCATGCTATGTCTAAAGTATGAAAGCCTCAGTTTAGTCATCTTGGCTTCTACTGAGATTACAGGCCTGATGTTGTTCTGCATTTTTACTGTAAGCCGCCCCGATTGATCTCAAAGGGGCGGGCTAATAATAATAATAATAATAATAATAATAATAATAATTTGTCCTTTTAGCAGGTCATGATATCTGTAGAACTCCCCTCCAGCACCACAGCTCAAATGAGTTGATTTTCTCCCTGTCAAGTTTCTTCACTGTCCAACTTTCACAACTGTACATAGAAACCG
Source organism: Phrynosoma blainvillii (assembly GCA_026167975.1). Lineage (NCBI taxonomy): Eukaryota > Metazoa > Chordata > Lepidosauria > Squamata > Phrynosomatidae > Phrynosoma > Phrynosoma blainvillii. The sequence continues at coordinate 12,633,566 of JANUYF010000003.1, forward strand.
GAAAGCCTGTGGCCTGGAATAATGCTAAACATTAAGAAAACAAAAATAACGGCCTTGGAGGCCTTATATGAATTCAGTCTAGAAGACAATGGAATTGGAATAGCCAAAGATTTCCCATACCTTCTATCAATCATTAATAAGAATGGTGATTGCAGACAAGAAATCAGAAGACTAGGACTGGGAAGGGCAGCTGTGAAAGAACTAGACAAGATCATAGAAAGCAAAGATACAACATGGAACACTAAAGTAAGGATTGTCTAAACCATCATATTTTCCATCACAACGTACAAATGCAAGAGCTGGACAGTGCAGAAAGCTGACAGAAAGAAAATCAACCAATTTGAGATGTGGTGCTGGAGAAGAGTGCGGAGGATACCATGAATGGCCAAGAAGACAAACAAATGGGTATTGGAACACATCTTTCCCTGGAAGCCAGGATGATCAAATTCAGGCTGTTGTCCTTGGGCCACATAATAAGAAGGCATGACTCACTAGAAAAGGCAATAATCCTTGGAAAGGTAGAAGGTAGGAGAAAAAAGAGGTAGACCACAGACCAGATGGCTAGACTCAAGAAGACTAAAGCTGAGCCTGAAGGAACTATGAAGAGCACTTGAGGACAGGGGGTCTTGGAGATGTCTCATCCACAGGCTCACCATGAGTCAAAGTCAACTCGAAGGCAGTTAACAACAACACAGCCTGGATGATTCTGACTGATATTTAATGAAATGACATTTCATTTGGAGTCCAGGTAGACCACAAGTTGAACATGAGTCAACAGTGTGATGCAGCAGCTAAAAAGGCCAATGTAATTTTAGGCTGCATCAATAGAAGTATAGTGTCTAGATCAAGAGAAGTAATAGTGCCACTGCTTTGGTCAGGCCTCACCTGGAATACTGTGTCCAGTTCTGGGCACCACAATTCAAAAAGGATGTGGAGAAACTGGAGCGTGTCCAAAGGAGGGCAACTAAAATGGTGAAGGGTCTGGAAACCAAGCCCTATGAGGAATGACTTAGGGAGCTGGGGATGTTTAGCCTGGAGAAGAGAAGGTTAAGAGGTGATATGATAGCTGTGTTTAAATATTTGAAGGGATGTCATATTGAGGAGGGAACAAGCTTGTTTTCTGCTGCTCCAGAGACTAGGACTTGGAACAACGGATGCAAGCTGCAGGAAAAGAGATTCCACCTCAACATTAGGAGGAACATCCTGACAGAGAGAGCTGTTTGACAGTGGAACACACTCCCTCGGAGATTTTGGTGGAGTCTCCTTCTTTGGAGGTCTTTAAGCAGAGGCTGGATGGCCATCTGTCGGGGATGCTTTGATTGGGAGTTCCTGCATGGCAGGGGGTTGGACTGGATGGCCCTTGTGGTCTCTTCCAACTCTATGATTCTATGATTCTATGACATTATGGAGAACTACTTAAGCAAAAACACATGAAGTATCAAATATAACATATTATTAAGGAGAGGTAACACATGTAGCTCTTTGCATTCTTGGATCGTGCCCTTTTGCCTTCTGCTAGGGCAGACTCTGAAGTCAACAAATGACCCTCAAAAAATAGGTCAACCTCTAACAGTGAAAGAAATTCTGGATATATTTGGGACAACAACTTTCCTTGAAGTACTTTAGTACTCCCCCCCCCTCCATTTCCCCAGGCAGCCGAGAACAAGCAGGGATTTACGACGGGAGATGCTGGATGGGTTTCTGAAGAGACGTGAGGTGCGCGCTCGCCTTTATGGTTTTTAATACACTTTTTGATAATGAAGTTGAAATAGCCTCATAAAAGGACCCCCAAATGCAGGAGAAGGCTGCCATTTATTAGACTCGTAATTCTTCTCCTGGCATTTAATCAATGTCCTTTTAATCTGTACTTCGTTAGTTTATTTCTGTTTAAGATTAGCGGCTGTAAAAATTATGAGGGGATTGTCTCAGCTGGCAAGGAGGGGAGCAGCAGCCCAGGGGCAAGGCCAGGGGAGGGAATGCTCTGGCAGCCACCTGTATTGGTAGAAGGGATAGGGAAAATGGAGAAAATGGAAATATCTCCATGTTATATGCTCCACACATATAGATAGTGCCTCAGCTGGACAGCCAACGCAGACAATTCAAGCAGAAATGGGTAGTGGCAATATATTTCAGGCTGAACAACAAACTATTTTCATACCCTCCAATATTTCACAAATGAAAACTGGGAGTCATGTGGCCAAGCAACATCAGCATGTGGCCACGATGGCAAAAGTTATTCATGAGGATGAAGACACAAGCTAGGAGAGGCTGCAGCAGTTTGCTTTTGCCTGAGCCAACTGGGAAGGGCAAAACTACACTCCATCTTCTCCTCCTCTCCCCTCTGCTTAGGTTACTGGGTGCAAACTACTTTTGTACTTTGAACTGAACAGTTCATTTTGTAGCAACTGGAGTAAGCTGAGGATCAAGGGGGAAAGTGGGAGGAAGAGACAGAAATGGGAACATTTTAAAAGCAGCTGGAAAAGTTGAATAACATAAGATTAATCAGGACTATTCCTGCCAAATCAGGATACTTGGAAGGTATGCATCTTTACTTTGAGGGGCACATTTCACACACAGAGGCCTAGTGGTTAATCCCAGGTTAAGCATTGAATCAAATGTTGAATGGTGAGCCAAGACCTAGGTAAATCCCACTGACTTAATGGTCCTATTCTAGTTATGAATAGCAATAGGATTTAGACCAGATAATTTATCATTGTTGTTGTGTGCCTTCAAGTTCTGACTTATGGTGACCCTAAGGTGATCCTCTCACTGGGTTTTCTTGCCAAGATTTGTTCAGAGGGGTTTTACCCTTGGTTTCCTCTGAGGCTGAGATCCAGTGGGTTTCCATTGCCAAGCAGGGATTCAAAACCCATTCTCTAGGGTTGTAGTCCAGTGCTCAAATCCCTACTCCATGCTGACAGAGAATCCAGGTGGAGTAGCCTGTTCGCCATTTGCTGCCAAAGCTACCAAGAGCCTTGCGGCATCTTAAAGACTAATACATTTTATTTGGCATAAGCCTTTGTGGATCAGATGAATTGCATCGAGTGAAGTGGGCTGGAATCCATGAAAGCTTATGCCAAATAAAACGGGTGAGTTTCTAATGTGTTACCAGGATCAGATCTGGTTAGTACATGAATGGGTTACCATGTACGGATACCAGGTGCTATAAGCTATTTCAGAGGAAGGGACTGGCAAAATTGCCTCTGAGTATTCCTTGTCTAACAAAATCCTATGAAATTCATGGGGTTGCCATAAGTTGACAGATGGCTTGAAGGCACATACAAACACACACATTTTGCCACAAGGCTCTGTTGTTTTTCTTTTAAAGGACAATTCTAATCCCAGTGCCTCCAAAGAAGACAGTTGCTGTCACTTTTAAAAGTAGCATGATATACCTACTCTTAAAAGCAGCTAAAATTTGGAACTTTTAGGGTTTTTTTAAAAAAAAGAAACCTCTGAATCCTATCCCTTATTGGCCTGTGACCCAAAACACTCCTTTTCTTTTCACCTTGTTGCACAGAGCATGAAGCGCCTCTTGGGCCATAAGTCTTTTGCCCAACCATGCGCAGAATTGTTTCCCACTTTGGAATCAATCCTTTGCAGCTGAATTTGTAATGATTATCTGATCTGCAGCAACAAGGAGGTTGGCTTTAGCTATTGGCTCTGTAGCATGAAAATATTTACATGGGTGGCACAACCTGTTAACTAGAGCCAAAATAGTCACCTAGAGTTGTGTTTTCTCACCTGTCGGCAACCCAATCCCCCGCTCATGATTCAGCCCAGACTGAATTTGAACTGGTCCTTAACTGAAAACCCAAAGCTCAACCCTGTAATATTTGATATATGAAGAAAGGGAACATTTCTTAAAATGTTCAGGAGCCCTGAGATGAAAAATATAATGCTCCTTGGCTGTGGATTCTGGACAGCTCTGAGACTCCTTTTAAAATTAAGCACTGCTTCTCATCTCACCTCAAACTTGGCCTTTCTGCCCTGGAGAGTGGCTTCCCTCTATTAAAAGCCCTGGTGAGATGGGAAAAGGGGGAGAACCTAGTTTGCACGATTAATCTCTTACCTGTAAAAATAGCAATTTAAGAGGATTTCATTATTCAGAGCTTCTCTTTCCTCGGGGAATACTCCAACTGTCTATCACACTACAGTGAGCAGTTGAAGAATGAGGGATGTTAATATCCCAACTGTGCTTCTTATCTGATTTTAGGGTTGCCAATGGACTAGTTCAGTCTGCAGAAATCAGCAAGGGACACTTTTCACTTTATACCTGCTAAGCATGACAGATTGGGCCACTGTTAAAAGCACAGGAGCAAAGGTAGCTTAGCAAGTCGGCAGCTTTATCTCCTCACCCCATCCTGCCCAGTTCACACACTGGGACAGAATTACTGTCAGCCAGAATGGTCTTGCAGAGTGTGAAAGGGTGGGCAAATAAGCACCGGGATGATTTGAGGGCGATTATAACCTATAACCTACCAAGAGATTTTGCTGAGACTGGAATGAATTATGCAAACAAACTAGGCTGAGCATAATACTGAACTAGCAAAGGCATCACCAAATCCCTAAAGCATTTGAGCATGTCATCCACTTTTCAGTTAAGCACTTGGATTACAATCCTGTGCACACTTGCTTAGAATCATGCATTATGTGAGGGTTTGTATCTTATTATCATTTTCCCAAAGGTAGCATACAGAAGCTAGGAGGGATGATAGCAGCTTGCTTTTGCTTGAGTCTACATGGAAGGGCAAGATTTCACTCTCTCTTCTCCCATCTGCTGAGGTAATTGAGTGAAAACTACTTCAGCACTTTGACCTCACTTTGCAGCAGTTGAAGTAAGCTGAGGATCAAGGGAGGAGCAAGCAGGAGGAAGAAACAGGGACATTTTAAAAGCAGCTGAAAAGATGGGATGACAGAGGATTAATCAGGACTGTCCCTGGCAAACTGGGACTGCTAGAGGGTATGTGATCATAAAATTGGAGGAGACCCCAAAAGTAATCAAGTCCAATCCCCTTCCAATACAGGGATCTACAGTTAAGCAACCCTGACAAGATGACCATCCAGCCTGTTTAAAGACCTCCGAGTTTTAATAAATGGTTTTTGTTGTTCTTCATATATGGAAGAATGAAATGAGATTTGCATTCCCTACTCAGAAGTAAACTCCCCTGAACTCCACAGGACCTACTTACTCCCAAGTAAGTATATTTAGGACAACAGCCTGAACTAATTCATCTTCTAGTGAAATCAATGAACGTGTGCCGAGCTAAACTCTTTATTTTCATTGATGCATTACTTATTCACATTCTTTGCTGTGCCCACATCCTCCGTCCAGAATAAAGGCAAGCAGGATAAATAGAAATGTAAAGAAATGTATTCATCTGTTGGGTGCTGCTTGCCAACTCACCACCACAGGCTTTGTGGCGTGACTTTTTGCCTAGAACATATTCATTAGTCTTCATCGTGCTTTATTTCAACTTCTGTTAGGTCGTGTCTGACAGTGGCACACTGTACTTCAAAGTTTGAATGTGCCATTATATAGATAGAGACATAGGCATATTTATCAAAAAGATTATACACCCATACACACACAGAGGGAGAAAGAGGATTCAAATTCTGGATGGAATTTGATGGAATCCAGCCAACATGGCATACCAGCTGACATGGTATCATAGTTTGAACACTGGACAAGGACTCTGGGAGACCAGGGTCCGAAATTCCACTCTGGCATGAAAACCTTGAGCAAATCAGACTCTCATCTTTAATGAAAGCAATGGCAAACCTCCTCCAACTAAATCTTGCAGAGAAAACCCTATGAGCTAGTCTCCTTAAGTTGGGGTCACCTTGAAGCCACACCACCACAACAACAACAATGCCAACCGTTACACATCCTCGGATGTATTTATAGAATAATCAGACTTTGAATTACTGGATGCCATTGTCAAAAAAAAAAAAAAAAGTACATCCTAAGAATGATTTTTTGAAAGGAGCAATCATATTGATTTATCTCTATCCCTTTCTTTCTTTCTCTCTGTCTGTCTCTCTCTGGATGATTGTCCCTTTAAAGAATCCGAACCATTCTTTATTAGTGCTATACAAATGGAAAGTTTGGGACACTGCATTCCATCCTGATCACATCACCCAAGGATCCATCCCCATAACACAGATTGTCCCTGTTCTCTTCGTCTTTCTCCCCGCCTTCCCCCATCCCAACTGCTCTTCCAGCCATAGGCAATAAAAGGAACCGTCTCCATCCCACACCACACAAGCAGCTTAAAAGATGCAGAGCCCCTCCTCTTTGTCTAGGCCAAACAGAAAACAAAGGCTGAATGGGGCACAGTAAAGCTATCCCTTAATCCGGGCAATTCTGAAGGAGAATAGGGGCAGAAATGCCTTATCCCAGAATAATCTGCCAATAGCCCTAGAGGGGGAAAAATGGGCAGACTTCATCCCTTCTTGTCTGGTGGTCCACTTTTAAAATGATGATTCTTCGAATCCCTGTGGCCAACCAGCGTGTTTTAAATGGATGAAGAGAGCAACATTTAACCATGGAAGTGATCCTAAGAAAAGTCTTTCCTGGAGAGGTAGCTGTTGCAACAAAAGCAAAAGGGTGTGCGTGTGGAATCCTGTGGCACCTTAAAGACTTAAGACAAAATAATGGGGCGTATGGTTTGGTGGATCAGTCTAGTCCACTGCATCAGACTCATGAAATGCCATCCTGAGTTGACAGGGTACATACAGGGAGAAGAAAAATCAATGTAAGCAGTGAGTTCAGAGAGGCACAAAATGCAAGAAATGCAGGGTGTGATTATGGTTGCAAGTTCAGGATCATCCCAGATCCTAAGGTTTTCAGGCCAAAATCGGAGACATAGGGATAGGCCCCTGGGTATGTCTGTAAATGTTATACATTAATTCCCAACTGTCACAGCTTGTCATTTAGACACATTAGAGAGAACTTATTTTCCTATCTGAGAATTAAGAGAGAAAACATAGTGAAAGGGGCTATTTCCAGATCATGATGAAATGAGGGAATTATTCCTTCTCAACTGCTTTGTAGATGGATAAGAACCATTTAATCTAGCTGACAACAACAGCAGCAACAACAAACTGGGAATTTAGATTCCTAGGGCTCATTCCCACTTGCATTTAATTCAGTTTGTGAGTCGCATTGACACTGGGTCGCTTAATCGATTCAGGCCAATATGTAATTCCCACTACAGAAGCGAATTATTTCCTTATTCTGTGCATTTGTGTCTTATTTGACATGATTGTTGTTCTCACTTGGTGCTCCATCCCAGTCTTTTTTTTTTTTTAATGTCAGTCATAAGATGCACATTTACACCTCATCGGCAACACAAGAAAGGAGGGAGAAGAGGGAAGGGAGGGTTGGGAGGACCAGGCACCCCCCCCCAAAAAATGGGGGACTATCCAGGAAAATATATATATATATATGAAGGACATCCCCAAATCAGTGTCCAAAACACTGCTAGGAATGTCAATGCATGACTCATAGTCCTGCTCAAAATGGAGGACATTTCCAAACCAAAGCTCAAAGCTCCCCTGAATGTCCTCCATTAAGTGATGCTTAGAATGGGGAACATTCAGGGGAGTAGGACATGACCAAAATAATAGCAGAAAGCCAAATGGAGGACTTGCCAGCAAAAATGGGGGACATCACAAACACACACACAGAGAGAGCGAGCTAAAAACACACATATAAATTCATGCTTCCCAGTCATGCTCAGAATGGAGGACATTTTGGAATTCCTCCTGGGCAGAAGGTTGGGATGTAGGTCAGTTCTGGGAAAGCAGGATGACCCTAAGAGGGAACCTTACTACTGAGTTTTCTCAGCCAGTTTTTTCTGTGGAGGGTTTGCCATTGCTGTCCTCTGAAGCTGAGAGAGTGGCACTTGCCCAAGGTCACCCAGTGGATTTCCCTGGCTCAGTGGGGATTCAAACCCTGGTCTCCAGAGTCCTAGTCCAACACTCAAGGCACTACACAAGCCTGGCTCTCTACTCAGACGTAAATCCCCCTATTGCAATGGCACTTACTCAGAGGTAAGTTGGTATTAGTACTGTGGCATTGGATTCTATAGAAGCTCATGTATATATAGGAACCCAAAGCTCACATATATAGGAACCCAGAGCTAGGGTTTTGCTAGCTAAGTGGGGATTTGAACCTTGGGTCCTTTGCTGGCCGGTCCTTCTCAGGGGTTTGATGGGCCTGGGTAGGGAAGAGACCCCGGAGCCCAGGGCCAGGTTGGATGGATGCCCTCACCGCAAAGGAGGACAAGGCACCTCCAAATAGAGGATGTGCCAGCAAAAATGGGGGACATCACACACACATACACACATATACATACACACACAAAGCTAAAAGACACGCATATAAATTCATGTTTCCCAGTCATGCTCAGAATGGAGGATGTTTTGGAATTCCTCCTGGACTGAAGATTGGAATGTAGGACGGGTCCTGGCAAAGGAGGGGGGGGGGGAAATGGCAGATTTCCCAAAAACCTGGGAGGGGATGGGCTACGCCATGGGTCCCTGGACTTTTTGATCCGGGGGCCGGAGGCGCATGCGTATGTGTGCGTGCTTGCGCGCACGACGGCAGGTGCCATTTTGGAAGACAAAATGGCTCCCAAGTAGTGCACATGCACGCACGACGCCAGGTGTCATGCGCATGCGCGTGCAACAGCAGGCGCATGCGCACGACTCCGGGCGCCATTTTGGAAGACAAAATGGCATCGGCGGCAGGTGCAGGCGGTAGCGGCGGCGGCAACAACAGCAGGCCGGTAGGAAGGCCTTGGCGGGCCGGGTTCGGCCCACAGGCTGTAGTTTGGGGACCCCTAGGTTACACACTCTCCCAACCCTCTGCCATTAGTTCCTCAACTCCATTTGATGCGGGTCAGGTCCATTGTTCCCACTTGCTGAACACACTTGCTAAGTGATTCTTTTCAAAAGAACCGCCAAAAAAATACTCTTCAAAAAGTGCACTTTTTTTGGATTTGTCTCGCTTCAAAGCTTCAGAATGATCACAGTTGCATCTGAGACCATTCCCAGTAGGGACAAGGCACATATACAGCGATCAGCAAATCGCTTCAAATCATAGTGGGAATGAGCCGTCCTGAATTGCATTGAAACTGTTTTTATAGTGCTGAATTTCCATACTGTTGCAGGATGTTAACTATTTGAGCCAGTATGGTATAGTGGTTTGAGTGTTGGACTATGATTCTGGAGACCAGGGTTTAAGATCTGGAGACCTTGCTGAACCATAAAACCCACTGGGTGATCTTGAGCAAGTCACACTCACTCAGCCTTCTAGGATGGCAATGGCAAACCCCCCTCTGAAGAAAATTGCTAAAAAAAGCTTGCCTTAGGGTTGCCATGAGTCTGAAATGATTTGAAGGCACACAGCAACAACAAATTTAGCCAACTTGCTTCTACCTAGGAGGCGGATGCAGAGCAGAGTGGAAGGTGAGCCCTGACTTCACCACAACTGGGAGGGAAGTGGAAAGCCAACTGAACAAATAGATAAACTCCCAGAGAATCTTTGCAAGTTGCAGAAATCAATCAATCACTTCTCTGAAATTGTAGGATGCTGCTGCTGTACTCACTGAGCTGGAGATTTGCACACAGCCCTTTTCTTTTATTTGGAACTGAGCCCAATCAAACAGACTTTTCGCCTTTATCTCCTGCCTGGAGATGATCCATGAAAATTGGAGGCTCAGAGCCAGGCCCTGAGATCTGACAACCAAATGTGTGATAATTACCTTAATATCCTCCACTGCACAGGGAGTTGGCAAGTTACGGTAGTGTGAGACAAACTGTGTGGCACATAGCTCTCTCCTCTGACACATCTATAGAGTCTAGATTGAGGGGACTAATAGTAACACTCTATTTTGCTTTGGTCAGACCTGCTTTGGTCAGTTTTGGGCACCACAATTCAAAAAGGATGCTGACAAGCTGGAGCATGTCTAGAGGAGGGTGACCAAAATGATGAAGGGTCTGGAAACCATGCGTTATGGGGAGAGACTTAGGGAGCTGGGTATGTTTTGCCTGGAGAAGTGATGGTTAAGAGGTGATATGATAGCCCTGTTTAAGTATTTCAGGGGATGTCATGTTGAGGATGGAGTAAGCTTGTTTTCTGCTGCAATGGATGCAAGCTACAGGAAAAGTGATTCCACCTAAACATTAAGAAGAACGTCCTGACAGTAAGAGCTGTTTCACAGTGGAATATGCTCCCTCCAAGTGTGGTGGAGTCTCCATCTTCTGAGGTTTTTAAACAGAGGTTGGATGGCTATCTGTTGGAAGTGCTTTGATTGTGTCTTTCCACATGGCATGGTGTTCGACTGGATGGCCCTTGGGGGTCTCTTCCAACTCTACGATTCCCTGATTCTATCATTCTATCTCATTATTTGGATGTGACTTGTAGCATCCAAAGCTCCGCAGCCAATGAATTTGCAAGGCATTTGGTTGAGCAAGTAACAGAGTGTTCCTTGTGTCGCTGCCATTTCAGTTGAATCATACAATTGGGGTGTGAAGAGCAGCCGGAGTAGCAGTCGTGCCCTCCCTGGATTCCAGTGTGTGATAACTCTGGAGGTGTGATAGAGTTACCAAGAGCCCCTTTTAGAAGGAAATGAATGGGCTGGAGGCTGGGGAAACTGACTCGATTGGCAAGTAGTGATATTTCTGCATTGGAATCCAGAGGGTGACATCAGAAGAGACAGAGTGAGGCTGAGGGCTCAAGAGCTGGCAGTTTGCTGGAACTAACTCACCACAGTCACCTTTATCAGTGCAGAAGCTTCAGTGGAGAAGGGAATCTTTGATCACTCCTAATTCATCATCCTGCCTCACCATGTTCTCTTGGGCTCAGATACAAGAATCTTCAGAAGGGAAGGGATCAGACCGACGCCAGTCCAGCTAGCTGAGGCAAGCCTTTTTTCTTTATGCAAACCCACTCTCTCAGGTCTCAGAGACAGCTGCTAGAAGAAATTTTAAGTGGTGAAGAGCCCAGGCTTCATCTCACTGGTTGAAAGAGCAACGTGCAAAATACTCTTGCTTTTCATGCTATCAGGCTCTATAAATAAAAAGAAAGACAATGATGACCTGGCTAGTTATCATCTTTGAAGAGCTTATGTGGGATTGTTCTTTCTTTCTTCCTTCCAAAAACTCTGGAGAGAATTGTATTTAAAATGATTTAACTCCGTAAGCCGGAGCAGGCTATTCCATACCCTCCAACATTTCACAGATGCAAACCGGGACATGCATTGCCAAGAAACTTTGGAGTCTGGCTAAGATGGCAAAAGTTATGAAAGAGGAAGAACGGGCAAGCTAAGAGAAAATGAAGCAGTTTGCTTTTGCCTGAACCTACTGGGAAGAGCAAGGTTCTGTTCCTTCCTCTCCTTTTCCCTTTGCTGAGTTGAGTGCTTTGAACTCAGTTTGCATCCATGGAAACATGCCAAGAAGAAAGGTGGAAAGTGGGAGGAGCAGAGAGGAATTGGGAACTTTTCGAAGTGACGGAAAATGTGGGATGACAAATGATTAATCAGATCTTTCTCTGACAGTTGGAGGGTATGCTATTCACAAGCCTTGTGTTTATGAAATGAATGCCCAGCTTTTCACTGTTTAAGGTCTGGTTTTTATACAGCATGTGCATGTGAGGGAAAACTGGATATTTGAATGCAGAATGTCCTAGGCTCCATCCCTGGTATTACTAGTAAGGCACAGGAAAGAAGCTGGACAGAAACCATGCATAACTGCTGCCAGTCAGTTTTGACAATATGGGGCTATGTGAACCAAGAGTTGGCAGAACCAGGATGCCAACCATTGTCCAAAACATCTGGAGTATCAGATGCAGAGAACCAGTGGCCTAATGACCAGGTTTTTTACATACAGGGCCTTTGGAAGCACCTCAGGTTATCTTTCCATTGACAGTTGTTGTCTGTTGCCTCCCCCCCACCTCCGCCATCAAGAGTTATATCACAGCCCTTGCCTGCAGGTGCCTAGCATGACCTAGTTGAGATGAACCTGCCTTGTTTGTTGTTTCTTTCCCACATGAAAGTTGCATTTATTTTGTCCTAGAGTTAATTTCAGGTTAATTGCTGGCTCCAATAAGCTCACAAGCTTCTGGGGACGGGGTTGGAGGAAGTATCCATGCATGACTCATAAGAATCCGTACGTGCAGGTGTGGAAAGGAATGTATAACACTCAACAGTATGTGAGCTGTAAAGTATTGGCTATGTAATATTCCCTCCCCTAATAAAGTGGGTTCCATGCAGTGGCTGGGCATGACAGCAGGAAAGTGTATCTCTGTGTTCCACCTTGAGATCTCATCTGAGGCTCAACATTCATGTCTCCATCAACCATATACAACAGAGGAATTCAACAACAACCTGCTTTTGTCTATCCAGACAGGTAGCAAGACCAGAAGGTTTACTGAACCCATATGTGGTTGCAGGGCTACATTTGGTTAGTGGTACACAGGTTGTGCAGACCTGTTCAGATCTTAAAACGTTCCTCATCAGGTATGCACAGATGCTCTTCCTGCTCAAACACGCAAAGGATGACTTGGGGCCAACAACTCTTGTAATGTCTTGCAGAGGTTGGTAAATCAACTATTGTGAAGATCCAAACATTGACTCTCATGGCTCCATTGTGCATCTGTGCATATTAGCTGCATATTGAAATACTGTGCCCAAGATCCATAGATAGATTTTTTGCAGACAGAAGACCATTCTGTAAGGTACAGGCTCCAAGCAGGAGGTGGAGAAGATCCAATCTCTCTCCATCTTTCTTTGTCCCTTAGTATTATTCTAGTAACAGCAGTTCCACCTAGGAACAGGTAGACTGTCCTAGACACAGTTTGTAAGGAAAGACTTTCCAGTTTCTAGAGGGCAATAGAAGCCATGCCACGCAGCATTGTTGGGACAAGCACAGAGGGTGTTTTCTCTGGTCCTGAACAGATGTTTCACTTTTAGCCAGTCCATTAGTTTATTCATGGAGCAAAAAGAGGCTGTTCAGCAAAGCTAGACAGTTTATCTTTGTGCAGCCATCCATGCCATGATGCTGCCTAGCTTCAAGCTGGGGTGCTAATGGCAGGCAGGGGATCTCCGGAGATCAGGACAACTAGCCTTTGGACAGGCTTGATGTCACAGAGGCCTGTAGGTTCAGCTTCACCAAGGTATTTGGGGACACCTTGGAGCAGAGAAGGACACTGGATTTCAGATGACAGGAGGATCTTCCATTGTGCATTGGACTCCTGAGAGTGCATTGGTCTCAACCTCAGCAGTATGAGAGACTTGTGCTATTCCAAGAACCTCTTGAGCCTGACACCTAACACAAGTAGTAGGAAGCAATGAAAGACCTTCGTTTCACCTATGTCGTGGCTCCATCCTATGGAATCCTGGGATTTGCAGTTTGTTGTGGCACCAAAGCTCTCTGACAAAAAAGGCTAAATATCTCACAAAACTACAAATCCCAGAATTCCATTGCAGTTAAAGTGGTGTCGAGCGGCATTAATTCTACTGTATAGACACACCTCTAATGCTTTCTGCCTTGCTCTAGCCATGAATGGACGAGAGAGAAAGTGGCAGATATTAGGTGAGATTGCAAGAGAGGAGAGCACCTGGAGAATAATGGAGAAATGAGAGAGGGGCTTTAGGGAGAGTGTGGAGAAAATCTTGCTCAGAGCAGCCTTCCCCTTTAGATGTGTTGGACTAGACTTCTATCCCATGGTCATCTTGCTAAAGGATTTGTGGTGTAGTGGTTTGAGCATTGGACTATGACTCTGGAGACCAGAGTTTAAATGCCAGCTCAGCCATGTAAGCCCATTGAGTTATCTAGGGCAAGTCACATACTCTCAGGCTAAGAGGTTGGCAATGGTAAACCCCCTCTGAAGAAACTTGCCAAGAAAACTCCATGATAGGTTCCCCTTAAGGCCACCATAAGCTGGAAACAACTTGAAGGCACACAACAACAACAAAATCCAATACATCCGGAGGGCATCAAGTTAAGAAAGCCTCCTCTGAAGAATGGGTAGTCTGGGACACATGAAACAGACAGATTTGATTCTACCCAGTAGATGGAGATGATGACATGCACACCTGAGCAGGTACACATATAAATACACACACACCTAAGCAACTTGTAGGGAATCTGGCATTGGCCTAGGGCAACACAAGCTGTCACCTGCTGGGTTTGTTTCTTTCTCCCTGACGTCTGCAGAGAACTGGCAACCTTAGCATGACAACATCCCCTGGCTCCCAGTTTGCTTCTTGGTGGTTTGTCAGATCACGGCAATGAAAGAAAGCAACTCCAATGCATGTCCTTTGACCCTCCAGGGAGTTTGAGGAAGGGTCTTTGGGAGTGCAAGCATAAAGGATTTTTCAGATCTGTGGATTACAGTGAAATATTTCTTTTGTAGAACTTTGTCAGGAACCAGGAACAAAGTTACAGTGTTTTTCTGAAATCACAGTTCAGCAACAGGATCAAGCAAATACCAGAACTCAGAAACTGTTACCAGGCCCAGATAGTTGATTTTCTCTGCCATCCCAGTATTTCTCAAGAGAAGAGAGAAGGACAGAAATGGAGCATTCTCTTTAATTTGAGTCATTATTTCCAGGAAAGTTGGCACAGGTAAAGAAAAAGTCATGTTCCTTTTGATCCCCAGAAGTACTTGACTCAAAATAAAACCTCTCACATATAGAGATGGAAAAGAATCTTGTTCAGTTCAGAATTCGTGATGAAAGTATGCATTTCACACTCTTGAGACTCACTGCAAGACAACATTCTTGCTGCTCCCGCCCAACACTGCACATCCGCAAGGTTTGCAGAGGATTTAGGAGAAACAGAATACCCACAAAATCGTGCACAGATTTTAAAAATACAAACTTAAAACTGAAAAATATGCACAAACACACTTTGGTCAATGGGGAAAATGTATACCAAAATATCTGTTTTTAAAAATGTATGCCAAAACATGTATTTTTTAAAATAAAAACAAAACTTTGGAAGGAAACCCAGGACAAATTCCCCTGTAAGAAATAAAAGCAAAGTCTCTCATCTAATTTGTGAGCTTGCATGCTGTAGTTGCTTTAGTATTAGCCTAAGACTCTGGAGACCAGGATTCAAATCACCTCTCAACTATGGAAACTCACTAAGTGATCTTGAGCAAATCATATTCTCTCAGTTTTGGCCAGATTTAGAAATTCATCCACAGCACAGAAATAATCCAGGTTGGCACCACTAACTGCCATGACTCAATGCTATGGAATTCTGGGAATTGTAGTTGTAGAGCTCTCAGGCAAAGAAGGTGAAATGTCTCACAAAACTACAACTCTAAGAACTCCATAGTACTGAGCCAATGGCAGTTAAAATGGTGTCAAAGTGGATTATTTCTGCAGTGTGGATGCAGCCTAAAGTTGTAGCTTTGGTGGCTGATACAAAAGTGGTTGAAGGAGGCAAGATGGAAGCAGATTTTCTCACTGGATGTGTGAAATCCTTGGTGAGGGATTTTCTTTGTTCTTGACTCTGCTCCAGTGCGTTCCTCTCCTTTCTCCATTTTTCAGTTAATCTATGCCCTACTATTCTCCTTTGTAGAGTTTTCCTAGGTGGTCTACTATGCCAAATTTGGTGCTTAGCACATCCCTGAAACACTTCAAGATCTCTTGCAGCACGTAAGTGCTGTGAGTGAGGAGACTTTGAATTCTACTTCTAAAGGGACCGTTTGCTGCATAGTTCAAGAATGCTTGACTTTAAAATCATGTTTGATAAAACGGGGATTGATCCCATGCTACTCATTCTTTAAGAGGTTTTACTGATCTCCAAGGTATTTCTTCTTTTTGGGGTCTAAGGAGTTGTACGATTTTTTTTTTTTAATAGCATACCTGAGAGCTGGAAATATATGTCCTGTAGGGTATTTTGGACCAATTCCTTCTGATTAAATGAAAGTAATTGTTCCTAAAGGACCAACTATGGATATAACTGTATCAATTTTATATCAGTGCAGTTCTTCTCCTCCACTGCCTGTCCCATCACATGAACTGGAAGTTAATATGTATAATTTCTTATGATCTTGCCAACAGCCATTTCAGACAACTTGGTCATGACCATCGCACAAGTCTTCAAAACTCTAAGGGTCAACTGAAGAGCACTCAGAAATAGAGATATAAAGACTTTCCATTTGATCCCTTCCTTTCCTTTTGATTCTTTGATCAACATAGGACATTATCACACATGGGCCAGAAAGCGATAATAAAGTGGAAATGAAGCATTCCGAAAATAAACCGAAAATAAACCTTGATTCCTCAAATGGCTTTCACACGTAATTACCTTAATTGCGAAATTAAAGTAAGCACATTTAACGTTCACACAGAAGTGAGAAAAGCCCGTAAATGTACTAGAAATGAGCTTCTTGCACATGCGCAGAAAGAGGAATGCTCGCTGAAACCATGGGAAAAGCAGGGAAATGCTCCCAAATGCGCATTTGCTTTTCACATTATGGTAAATGCGAAATTACCTTAATTTCGCATTTGCATTTCCTCCAAACAACCAAATTTCAAAGATCTCGGATAACACCAGTTTCTGTCCACTTTCTGTCCAGTTTCTGTGCGACGTCGTGTGAAAACGCCAGGCACAAATCCAGTTTTTGTTTGGGATTTGTGTGGATTAACCAGCAAATTTGCCCTGTGTGATAACGTCCATAGAGGCTGTAGTCAAGAAATCAGAAGAAGACAAAGATTTGGAAGGGCAGTTATGGAGGAATTATATAAGCTCCTCAAATGTAAAGTTATATACTTAAATACTGAAGTCTGAATCATCCATGCTGTAGTATTTCCAGTTTCTATGTATCAGTGTGAAGACTGAACAGTGAAGAAAGCTGAGAGGAGGAATATCAACTCATATGAAAGGTGGAACTGAAGGTGAGTTCTTACCTTTATTATGAATTGCCAAAAAGGCAAATAAATGGGTCCGGGAACAAATTGAGCCTGAACTCCAGCCATGAGCCAAAATGACTATAATGATACTATTGAAGTTTAGACACATCACAAGATAACAGGATTCACTGGAAAATATGATAATGCTCAGTAACATTGAAAGACGTAGAGAAAGAGGAAGACTACATTACAGATGGATTGAAGCTATGGTCCTAAATTTTCAAGATCTGAGCAGGGCTGTAGATGACCAGGGCTCTTAGAAGTCTCTCATTCATGGAGTTGCCATAAGTCAAAAGAGGCGACAACAACAACACTTTTCTCTTTCCCAGTTCAGAATTCCTCCATAGAGTGCCTGTGTTCTACATACAGTCTTGCTTGTCTTTCAATCTTAAATAGGGCATTTCTCGTCTTTATTTTGGTAACTGAACATACTGAGTTTGCTTTCATCATCATCATCATCTCTCTCTCTCTCTGCAGAGGGATCTTGTAGCATCTGAAAGAAAGAAGCTGGTAGCATGAGCTTTCGTTAACTTGAAACTACTTCCTCAGATGCATGGGGTGGAACACACCAAGCAGCATGCAACTGTACCCCCAATTGTATTGTTGCTGTTTCTTGTTGTGTGCCTTCAAGTTATTTCCAACTTATGACAACCCTAAGGCTTTGTTTCATACACAAGCATATTTAAAATATTGTATAAATTTCCTTCAGGTTATATCATGGGGTTTTCTTGGCAAGATTTGTTCAGAGGAAGTTTGTCATTGCCTTTCCTTGAGGCTGAAAGAATGGGACTTGCCCAAGATCACCCTGTAGTTTTCATGGGCAAGCTAGGAATTGAACCCTGATCTCGAAAGTCGTAGGCCTATGTTCAAACCACTACACAACACTGGCTCTCCCCAATTGCATTGCTATTCCCTTTATTAGGATATCCTATTCATATATCTTTAGAAGTTAAATCCCACAGGATATAACAGAAGTTCCACCTAGGTTTATACAAGATTCCCCAAAAATCTGAACCTGCTGGCTCAGTGTGATTTGGTCATTCAAATGTTATGCAATTTGAAAATAAGTTCTGGGAGGTGCTACTCAACTGATAAGGTTTCAATTACATGTCTACATTTCTGCCATTTAAGTACCAACATAGCTAAGGGGGTGGACAGGTTCATGGTGATGAATTGGTCACAGCAATCACGGACACAATAATGGTGTAGAACAGTTGAATTCTTCATTGGTGAGGAGACTCCCTGCATTGACATAATCATAGATCTTTATAGTCTTCAAGGTATGAAGCTATGGATTGCAGACTTTGTTAATATGAAGCATATCTGCATACATGTCAATAGATAACAGCTAGTTGATTCATGAACTAGCTATCGCCTAGGTCATTTGAGAGTTTCAATATTTCTTTCTTTTATTGTTGCATACTTTCTAGTCATTCTGACTTATGACAGTGCTACGGTGGACCTACAAGGTTTTCTTGGCTCAATTTATTCGTGTGTGTGTGTGTTGCCACTGCCTTTCTCTGAAGCTGAAAGAATGTAACTGGCCCTAGGTCTCTCATGATGGTTGCTCTCAATCAACTCTCCAGGAGGGAAGAGAAAAAGGAAGAGACAGAATCTTGCCCTTCCCAGTAGGCTCAGGCAAAAGCAAACTGTGGCAGTCTCTCCCAGTTAGTGCTGCCAACCTGGATTATTTCTGCAGTGTGGATGAATTTCTAAATCTGGCCAAAACTGAGAGAATATGATTTGCTCAAGATCACCTAGTGAACATGCACTCCCATGATGGAAGCATAGCGCTTCCCGTTTCTTATCCCCATGTGATAATCTCCTCTGTAGATTTTTAACAGATTTTTTTCCTGTCCATATTACAGGTTGAATCTCTCTTATCCGAAATATTCCCAAAACCAAGTTTTTGGTTTTTTTTAATGAGTGGATGAGATTCAACTTTATCGCTTGGCGTTTTAAAATGATTCAAGCCTCCTGGGCTGCAGCCGGGAGGTAACATGGAGGTAGGGATTATCACAAGCTAAATTGCCGCTGATTCGCCAGCCGCTATCAGCCCGGGTCCCAGCCAGGCTCAGCCGGCACTTTTTAGAAACTAGAAAGCATCCTGGTTTCTAAAAAGCACCGGCTAAACCTGGCTTGGACTTGGGCTGATGGCAGCCAGCAATTCGGCAGTGATTCAGTTTGTGATAATCCTGGCCTCCATCCCGCCTCCCGGCTGCAGCCCAGAAGGCTTGAGTTGTTTTAAAACGCCAAGCGATAATCTCCGTAGTGACACCTTTACCTTCTGATGGCTCAATGTATACAGATTTTGTTTCATACACAAAATTATTTAAAATATTGTATAAAATTACCTTCAGGCTATGTTTATAAGGTGTATAGGGAAGATAATTGAATTTTGTGTTTAGACTTGGGCCCCATCTCAATTCATGAACTAGCATATGCAAGTATGTGCAAATAAAGCTATTCCCGTTTTTTTAAAAAAATCTGAAATCCTAAATAATTACGGTCCCAAGCATTTTGGGTAAGAGACACTCAACTTATTTTTTTCATTTAAAAAGAATTATTAGTAAAATGGCAGTGACATAATGATCATTTTTTAACAGAAGAAACAAAAAACACACCATGCCTTGCATGCTATTTCTCAAACAATAACACTTATGCAAAGTCTTTGGTCCACAGGTTCACAGCATTAGAGAGTAATAGTATATTAATAAATGAAAAAATTCTTTACTATTGAACTAAAGCATCTCTCATGAGGTCCAGATAGGATCATTTGAAAGATTCCAACTCATTAAAGTTACTGATGATTAAAAAAAAAAAAGGAAATCAGTTTGAAGAGAAGCTTAATTATGACTGGTCATTTCTATTATCTTTTAATAGCAGATGTTAGCTTTTCCATAAGTGCTACACTCCAAATTCTTTCAGATCAGGCTTCAGTTCAAAGGTGCTTTGAATTTTTCGAGGTTTGAGCTATTAACAATGTTTTTTGTATATATGTATGTATGTATCTCTCGCTCTCTCTCTGTATCCAAATGGATGCATTAATAAAAGCCTTAAAGTGTATTTGTTGTAGCATGGTGTCTTTTTTGTATTTTTTCCAGACGTGCATATGTTGTTTGTTTGGTTTTCCCACTGCACAGAACCTTAGTTCTAAGTCATTTCCTGCTTGGTTTTTTTTTTAAACCACACATCAATCTATTTGCTGAAAGCTCTATCTGAGTTGTTAGCACTTATCTAATCCCTGTTGTTTTTCAGTTGTTATATAAGGATTATTGATTTTCATTGTTAGAGTAACAGTTACTTACCCAGCCTGCCAACCAAATGCACTTCTCCCTTCATCCTTGCAATTCTATCAATGATGATATCAGTTGCTTATCAAATTTGAGAGGCTCAGAATGGGCCAAATCTGGAATTGCGCAAGAAATTTCCAAGATGAGCTTCTTCTTTTTTTTTTAAATGCAATTACTCTGCTCATGTGCCTTAATAAGTACGCTTTCCATCAACAAAAGTGCAATTCGCGCACAGGAGGACATACTGAAAATCTGTGTGATGTTTCTACAAATGCGCATGACTACTCATGTGCACAATATGCCCAATGGGGGAAACACATTTTCACATGATTGAAATGAGCAGCAGCAGCAGCAACAACAACAACAGAAGCTACAGCAAGAGCCAAATGCACATACACCTTGTTTGGTTGGTGGTGATTTTATAAATTCTGGAAAAAATGGAGCAAGGCATTTGGGCCTCTTCAGAACCAAAGCAAAGTTAACTGGAACTGTGAATGGTGAGAAAGGGATTCAGGCAAAGTGAACAGATGCAACAGCAAGGAAGAACAAGGCACCACAAAATGAAAGATCTTCAAGAAAAATGTAGGGCATTACAAAAGAAAAGCTAAAAAACACTAATATAAATATAAGATCATTTCAGGTGGTTTATTTACAGCTATATTACATATACTGTATTTTATTATGTACTCAACCGTATTATTCTAATGAACTTCATTAGTATATTGGCTTGCAATATACTTATAGAACTCTGATCAAGGCAAATGCTTGAAATGCTCAAACATAATGGAAATGCCCTCCAGAACCTGTAGAAGGCATTTTGAAGCATTTCCCCCCCTTTTGACTTAGGTGGGGGCACAAAATCGCCCCGGGAGCTCCTGCAAGTGTGTGATGACCCATGAGGCCCCTTCCAACTCAGTGATGATGAAAATGATGATGATGAGGAGGAGGAGGAGGAGGAGGATGATGATTTCTTACTCACTTTTCCACATGGATTGAGAAGAGGAACAAGAGATAAAAATAGAGCTACAAATAGGTGCATGACACAGTTAAAAACATGAATGCCACTTAAAAATATATAATCAGTTAAAAGAGCATAACATCAGTTTAAAAAGCACATGTATTAAAAATAATCAATTCATAATTAAAAAACCATTTAGATAGGCCTGTTGGAAAAAATTGGTCTTTGATACTGTTTTAAATTCAGACATTATATCCAGCTGACAAATCTCTTCTGGAAGGTCATTCCACAATTTGGGGGCAGCTGAACAAAAAGGCCTCTGGTTAACAGCTGCCAGTCTGGTCCTGGCTGACTGAAGTAAATGTTCCTCACAAGACCTGAGAGTAGTATGTGGTGATCCCGTAGGAACCTGTATCCAAACCATGTAGGTCTTTAAAGGTAGTAACCAACACTTTGTACCTTGCCCCGATTATATGTCTTATGAAACATAATGAGAGCCAGCATGGTATAGTCGTTTGAATGTTGGGCTACAACTCTGGAGACCAGGGTTCAATTCCTAGCTTGGCCATGAAAATTACTGGGTGACCTCGGGCAAGTCACATGCTCTCAGCTTCAGGGGAAGGCAATGGCAAACCTCTTCTGAAAAAATCTTGTGAAGAAAAACCCATGATGGTTTCACCTTAGGGTCACCATCAGTTGGAAATGACTTGCAGGCACAGGACAGCAACAACAACAACTAAACATACACACACACACATACAGAGGTTCCCCTGAAATGGGAACCAACTGAAACCAAGACTTGGATCTCTGCCTCCCTGCTCTTGCCAGTTGCAAGCACGGCTGGTAGGAACACCCAGCCGCTCCTGCCAAACTGGAAGCCATCCTTCCAGAATGGAGGTTTATTTGCTCAGTAATGAAAACATCAGTCCGCATACCTCAGCATTTACTCACTTTCCTGGTCTCGTTTGTGTAAAGTTCAGCTACATACACAAATACTCGCCACTCCACCACAGCCCCAGAAGAGGTGGTTTGTTCCCTGGTCCCTCAATGCCATCATTAACTGGCTGAATGTACTTCAGGTCCCTGTCTATTCAAACCCCATTTGCAATTCCTTTGTGAAGAAAGTTTAGTAACTCTTTGAATGTCTTCCATGTCACCTAAGTAAAAAACAAGGGACCTGACTGGCAGAATCAACCAGACCCATTCATCTTTGGAGGAAAAGAATGACGCAATGGAAACAAGTTGTGGTTTCAATGGGCTTTTCCTCCTAATTTTTATGAACAAATAGCATTGCTCCTGTAGTCTTCCTCCTGCACCCAGTGCTGGTGTTGACACCCAGCTAAGAAACCCAGGTCGATGATGACATGTGTCACTATTTCTGCGCACTTGAGTGACATTGGCAGAAACCACATCAGATACAGAAGAAGAGGCATGCTGAAAAGAATTTATAGTAGGCTAGACAGTGAGCAAGAGAGACTCTTGACTCCATTTCTAAAAGTTATATCAGCAGGAATCTTGCAAAAGAGGAAACAGTGGGTATTTGTCTAAAATTACACATTGGCTAGGTATGCTTGGGGCGGCGGGCAGAGAAATTCTCCTATGAGGAAAGGTTACCATATTTGGGGCTTCATAGCTTAGGAAAAAAGGCAAGGGGTACGACATAAGAGAAATTTACAAAATTATAATCTTGCTGAGAAAGTAGACAGAGAAAAGTTATTCCTCCTTCTTTTATAAAAGTATAACATGGGATCATCCAATTACACTAAGTGGCAGAAAATTCAGGACTGGCAAAAATACCTCACCCAGTTAATAGTTAAACTATGGAATTGCCTACCAGTTCTGATGGTTTTAAAAGGAGATTGGACAGGTGAATGAAGCAAAAAGGTATCAATGGTTCTGAGATGCTTACCTCTAAGACTGGAGGGCAACTGCTAGAGGTGGGTGGCAAAGGCTGTTCTCATTTCTGTCACTGCCCAGTAAGTTGCAGCATCATTCTTGGCATGGCATAGGCTCTATCATACATTTTCTCTCTCCTCTTCCCACTTTCCCTCTTCATCCTCAGCTTATTTCAGTTGCTCAGACTGCTCTCAGAGCTCAGAATGCAAAAGTAGTTTGCTCTCAATCAACTCTCCAGGAGGGAAGAGAAAAAAGAAGAGACAGAATCTTGCCCTTCCCAGTAGGCTCAAGCAAAAGCAAACTGTGGCAGTCTCCCCCAGCTTGTGCATTCTTCATGATTAATAACTTTTGCCATCTTGACACACTCTGATGTTGCTTGGCCATGTGTCCCAGTTTTGTCTGTGAAATGTTGGAGGCGATGTTGTATGTGTGGAGGTAAATGGGAATATATTTTACTGGATGAGTAGGATTAACCAGTGGTGTACCTAGCATATTTGACACCCAGTCTGGATCATTAAAAAAAAAAAGCCAACAAAATTACTTTCAGTAATAATCATGAAATGAAATGAATAATGATCTTTCTGACACTGCTGCTACTGCTCATCTTTGGAGAATGGTGGCCTCCAAAGAGACAGACAGGAACAAGAGCATGGAGAGGCACCAATTCCAAGTTTCTACTGCAACTACTACCCATCTCTTTGGGGTGCCAGAAGCCTTTGAAGGAGGAGGCAGGACCAGAAGCAGCAGGAGCATTCCCCCCTCAATGTCTCCATTGCCGCTACTGCCTGCCTTTTTGTTGGAGAGGAGATCTTGCATCAATTCTTGTCTCTATGGAATTGAGAGCAGAGGTATAACTTTCTTTTTGTCTGTTCTTTATCTATCTATATTCCTTTGGTCAGTATAAAGAGGTCAGCTCCTACCTCTTCCCCATCTCTACTAAAGTTTAAGAGTTTTATTATGACTCTTCATACTCTCCTCCTTCTTGTCTGGATGCAACCATGAGGCCTCAGCCTCAAATGACTAAATTACAGGAAAAGAGATTCCACCTCAACATAAGGAATAATTTCCTGGTGGTAAGAGCTGTTCCACAGTGGAAGATGCTCCCTTGGAGTGTAGTGGAATCTCCTTCTTTGGGGGGTTTAAAACAGAGGCTGGATGGCATTTGATTATGAGTTCCTTTATGGACCTTGTGGTGTCTTCCAGCTCTATGACTCTTCTTACTCTCATGCATAGGAGTCAGCTTTAGGGACTCCTCTACCAAGGTATAGGCTTTCTTTCCTACTGAATACTTACTTTTCTAGAAACAAGATGAATCCTTTGTAACAATAAAGTAAGTCTTGTTTTTTGTCAGGGTGCTAGTGGCCTCCAAAGAGTCAGACTGGAGTAGCAGCAGGAGCGTGGCAGGTTGCCAACTCCACGTTTCTGTTCCTACTACTGCCCATCTCTTCAGGATGCCAGCAGCCTCCAAAGAGATGGGCCAGAGCAGGAGCATAGGGAGGCACCAATTTGCACTGCCCCTGGCTCCTTACTCCCTCCCTTTCCTCTGCCTCCTTTCTCCCCCTGCCCTCTAGCCTCTTACTGAAAGGGCTGCTGGCCAGGGAGGCAGAGGAAGGAGAAGAGTCCATGGCCATCTTGGCTCCATGGGTGAAGGAGATGCTTGCCTTGCTCATTGACAGTGAGTGAGAACAAGCATCTCCTTTCTCCATGAGACTGGTGGGATCAGTCTCATGATTGGAATGTAGCAATAGAGGGGTATAAGCTTTCTAAGGACCTTATCACACGGGGTCCAAAGCAGACAGAATCCAAAAGAAATCCCGACCTAATACGTATTATTTTTCCGTGTTTACACACAATGTCGCACAGAACCGCACAGAACCCCGACAGAACCCCGAACGAATCTGAAACGAATTGAGATCTTTTGAATTTCGGTTTCTTTAGGAAGTACAATTGCGCAGCCGGAATCATTGCGCATTTACCGCGGGTCCGAAATGCATATGAACAGGCAATACGTATTGTGAAGCATTTCCCCGTCATGACCCATGGTTCCCCGAGCTATTTCCCATGGATCTGTGAAGAAGCATCTTATGACGTGTACTTCCTGTTTTGATTGGGCAACAAACGGAACGGGTAAACATGGTCCTCTCTGTTCCAACGCGCGACCAGGGGTTGGTGGGAAAGCAATATTTCTGCGCATGTGCTAGAACATCATTGCTTGGTTATTTATGGGAATTTGCAACATGTGTGTGAACGGCTAATACGTATCCAGGATGCGCTTTCTGGGAAGTGTGATAAATGCGCAATGACGGTAATTGCGTGTGATTGCCATTTACGTATTGCGGGGGCTCTTTCGGTTCATTTCGGTATAGTACTGGATTTATTCTTATTTCGGTTGCTTTTCGCTTCGTGGCCAGCGTGTGATAAGGTCCTAAGAGAAATAGGCCAAACTGGAAAGGAGGAGGAATAGAAGGAGGAAAGGAGGAAAGGAGGAGGAATAGAAATAGGCCAAACTGGAAAGGAGGAGGAATATGTCAGGGATGTTTACACCTGTGAAGAGATCCAGGACTTAAATCCTGGAAATCAAGTGGAGAGCATCTGGATAAAAATTAAAGGGGAAGGAAATGACAGGGATGTTATTGTGGGAATCTACTACAGACCCCCAAGTCAGACTGAGTAATTGGAAGATGCCTTTCTCGAACAGATGACCACACACTCAGAAAGGAGAGATGTAGTAGTGATGGGTGACTTCAACTATCCGGCTATTTGCTGGAAGTCAAACTCAGCCAATACTTCAAGATCTAGCAAATTTCTCACTTGCCTCGAAGACAATTTCTTTGTCCAAAAGGTGGAAGAGGCTACAAAGGGATCAGCTATTTTAGATCTGATCCTAATCAACAAGGATGACCTGGTAAATGGAGTGCAAGTGGTGGGATCCTTAGGTGGGAGTGATCATGTTCTCCTGGAGTTTCTTATACAGTGGAAAGGGGAAGCTAGGCATAGTCAAACATTCATTCTAGACCAGGGGTCGACAACCTACGGTCCGCGGGCTGGTTCCGGCCCAGGTCCCTGCACTTACCGGCCCAGGTGGACCCCTGCCGCCGCTGCTGCGCGTTTTGGCAGAGCCACTGGCAATAATCTTTGAGAACTCCTGAAGAACAGGAGAAGTCCCAGCAGACTGGAGGAGGGCAAACATTATCCCATCTTCAAAAAGGGGAAATAAGAGGATCCCAACAACTATCGCCCAGTTAGTCTGACATCAATACCAGGAAAGATTCTAGAACAGTTCATTAACAGTCTGTGAATATTTAGAAGGGAATGCCATAATCACTAAAAGTCAACATGGGTTTCTCAAAAACAAGTCATGCCAGACTAAGCTGATCTCTTTTTTTGATAAAATTACCAGCTTGCTAGATGAAGGAAATGTGGTAGATGTAGCATATCTTCATTTCAGTAAGGCTTTTGACAAGGTCCCCCATGATATTCTTGCAAACAAGACAGTAAAATGTGGGCTAGACAATACAACTGTTAGGTGGATTAGTAACTGGTTGACTGACTGAACCCAGAACCCAGAGGGTGCTCAGCAATGGCTCCTCTTCTTCATCCTGGAGAGAAGTGACCAGTGGGATGCCACAGGGTTCTGTCCTGGGCCCAGTGCTATTCAACATCTTTATCAAGGATTTGGATGAAGGAATGGGGGCATGCTTCTCAAATCTGCAGATGACACCAAATTAGGAGGAATAGCTAATACCCCAGAAGACAGGATGAAAATTCAAATTGACCTTAATAGATTAGAAAGCTGGGCCAAAGCTAACAAAATGAATTTCAACAAAGAGAAATGTAAGGTACTGCACTTAGAGCAAAAAAGTGAAATGAATAGATATAAGATGGGGGACATCTGGCTTAACGAGACTACATGTGAAAGGGATCTAGGAGTCCTAGTGGACCACAAATTGTACATGAGTCAACAGTGTGATGCTGCAGCTAAAAAGGCCAATGCAATTTTAGGCTGCATTAGTAGAAATATAGTACAAGGGAAGTAATAATGCCACTGTATTCTGCATTGGTGAGGCCCCACCTGGAATACTGTGTCCAATTCTGGGCACCTCAATTCAAAAAGGATGTTGAAAAACTGGAGCGTGTCCAGAGGAGGGTGGCTAAAATGGTGAAGGGTCTGGAAATCATACCCTCCAAGGAATGACTTAGGGAACTGAGTATATTTAGCCTGGAGAAGAGATGGTTAAGAGGGGATATGATACCCTGTTTAAATATTTGAAGGGATTTCATATTGAGGAGGGTGCTAGCTTCTTTTCTGCTGCTCCAGAGAATAGGACCCAGAACAACGGATGCAAGCTATAGGAAAAGAGATTCCACCTCAACATTAGGAGGAACTTCCTGACAGCGGGAGCTGTTCAACGCTGAAAAGACGCTCCCTCGGAGGGTGGTGGAGTCTCCTTCTTTGGAGGTCTTTAAACAGAAGCCAGATGGCCATCTGTCATGGATGCTTTGATTTTGAGTTCCTGCATGGCAGGGGGTTGGACTGGATGGCCCTTGTGGTCTCTTCCAACTCTATGATTCTATGATTCCACCCATTGATCTGCACCTCACCCCACACCTTCAACTTCTGGGGAACAATGGCATCACCCCACTTAATGTGTCACCCAGTGAGGTCCACACTCCCTGCACCTCTTAGTGATGCCCCTGAGATTAGTCATGGCAGAAAAGAGAGTCTCTATTACAAGGGCACCTTGTACCCATTCCTCACTCTTTTTGTTTGATTCTGTGTGCTGCTCTATAATACCTCCCCAGCCCTCTTGACAGACCAGGAGACTTACAAGGTGTGGAGGTTGCCAGGACTCACAGGGCTTTCACCTTGGCTCTGCCATATGGCTAAACCAGACCTACTCAAAGCAGGGCACAATAATGTTTCTCAATTAGCCAAAATAGCAGATCCTTTTGTATGGATTTCTAAAGCCAGCTCATACTGAGGTGGCCTATGATGTTACAAATTGGCTGCCTTCACTCTTGGGGAACAGAAAAGAATTCACTGGTGGTACAAGTCAAAAGTCTGATTCACTCCAAGGGAACCTGGGCCGCCAGGAAATGCTGAACTCACCCATACATTCAGATTTGATGTTCAGAAGGGGAGGTGGTGTGTGGTTGAATCTTTCATGGCATGATGGTCTCAGCAGAGATTGTTTGGAGAATAATTCAGGAATTTGAGTGGTTTGCAGTTTGGAAGCCAAGATAGAGGGGTCTGAGAGGCAGAAATATGAATCACTGGCAAAACAAAATAAGAGGTAGATGGTCCTGCCACGTGTCGAGGCAAGGCACAAGCCTTGAGCAATATTAACCAGTGCAGAACCAGAGGATTAGCCAAAAGGAAGTTCTTTTGTGTTCCAGACCTGCTCAAGAACACAACTATACAAACTATACATGATCTTTTTTGGACTACAACTCTCAGAATCACCCAGCCAGCATGGCCAACGTGGTCTGGCAGCAGTATTATGATATGAGAGACAAGGTTAATGGCAGTTTCCAAATCAGTGGGGCAGTGAATCCATGTCAGGTTATACTATGAACTTTAGAGTATCTTTTTGAATTCTCAAACTAGTAAGATTGCTGCAGTGAAAACTGGAGAAGGCTCCTGAACCTTTAATGGTTTTATAGAAGAGAGAATTCCAAAAGGTGCTGCCTGATCTTCTGACAGGCTAACACTTTCTGAAATTCTCTCTTCTACTCAACCTTTAAGGGTACAGGAGTGACTCATTAGAAAAGACAATGATGCTGGGGAAGACAGAGATCAGTAGAAGGAGAAGAAGATCACATGCCAGATGGATAGATTCAGTAAGAGACATCATGGGCCTTAGCCTGTAGGACCTGAGCAGGGAGGTAGAGGATAGGAGGCTTGGAAATGTCTCAGTCACAGGGTTGCCATGAGTCGAGATCTACTCAAAAGCAGCTAACAACAACAAAGCCCTCACCAGTTTTCAATCTGGCAGCCCTATACTAGAGTCCTCAGCTCGCAGGGCCTGGTTCTGAGTCTTCGGGTCTGGAATCTCTTATCCAATCCTCAAGATGAAGGGGAGGCATCTCAGGGTGAGAGTGATGCCTTGAAAAGAGTGTGTGTATATATATATATATATATATATATATATATACATTTTCTCATTTTTGTTACACTTGGTGTTTTCTATCTAAATGACACATTCTGTGTAACTATGGTTGATGCCTATGGTATCATGTTTAATGACATCAGCAAGGGCTTTTTCTTGTAGCATCGCCCCTGTATGGCCCTCATGTGACAGCAAAAGGGGCTGTTCCTAGATCTCAGGTTTGGGCTCCAAAATTTCAACGCCTGGGATAATCCTGACCTAGCAACTTGTCCTAGTTCCTATCTTCTGGATGGGCTCATCACTGTGTAAAGCTCTTTTTGTTTCAAACTAAAAATGTGAGCTGATTCATCATCCCACTGGAAAAGAAGCCAGCAGCCATGGCTGTTTGGGAGAAAGCCTTGTTTGCACTTGCTCCAGATTTTAATTATCTGACTGAGAAACCATCCTAGGAACTGGTAGTTTTAGATTTACTTTAGGAGTTTATCATACACAGTTTTCAGCCTGATCCATGCACAGGATGGGATCAGGCTGGAAGGGGGGAAAACAGGTTTTACTGCACATGAAATTGCTGCTGCGCTGCTGGCCAACTATCACCCTTCCCCGATACGGCTGGTACTCATAGTACTAAAATCAGCTGGCAAAGACTGGATCAGGGACAGGTGATGGTCAGACAGCAGCGGAGCAGCAATTTCATGTGTATTAAAAACCATTTTTCCCTGTTCCAGCCTGATCCCATCCTGTGCATGGATCTGGCTGAAAACTGTGTGTGATAAACTCCCTAGTTTCAACTTCAATTGATGGGAATGGCAATGGAGGGGGCTCAAAAAGGCTCAGTTTGAGCCAACAGCATTTGTCTTGGTGCTGCCTGACTAGAATCATAGAGTTGGAGGAGACCCTAAGGGACCTCTACTCCAACCCCCTTATGCCATTCAGGAATATACAGTCAAAGCACTCCTGACAGATGGGCATCCAGCCTCTGTTTTAAAAAACTCCAAAGAATGAGACTCCACCACTCTCCGAGGCAGTATGTTCCACTATCGAACATATCTTACCAGAAAGTGAATGAAGAGCAGTGGGGAAGGGTGTGTCTTGCAACTTTGTCGCATGTCGTTTTAAACTGATAAGCTTATCACACCAGTACCTGTAACATTCTCACTGAGTCCCTGGAACGTAACGATATGGGAACGAGCGTTACTGCATTAGACTGTTGATAACGCGATAGTAACATTATGTGAACACATATTATTGCACTGCATTTACTGTTGTACCAGTACCGGTGCTAAAATAGTTCCTCAGCCATCTCTCATTGGTGCATGCTCACTGTTGCAAAAACCCCTATGTCTGCATTGGAAAGAATGCTACTGAGAGGTTTAGGTAACGAGCATTCATTGTTTTTTCTCGTAAACATGACACAATTCAATCTACAAAAATTAAAAAAAAAATTAAATTACCTGTGGCATTTTCCTTGCGTCAACACCAGAAGAGTTGAGTTGAGTTTGTGGATGTTCTAGGATGGGAGGGGAGGAGGTTGTCTTAGCCAATCAGAACACGAGGACAGATTGAGACCAGGTAGGATTATCGCACACACATCATATGGAACGGTCTGAAAGCGTTCTTGCTGGCTGAGGGTGCATTTAAACAGTTCTCAGGGACTGTCAGAGCATGGAAGAGGAACTCGATGAGGATCATATTATGCGATAAAATATGTTCCGTTCCGTTCTATTCACATTACGTACCCATTACGTTATGAGAACACAGTGCAATGGAGGAGGGATGGAGGCAGGGATTATCACAAGCTAAATCGCTGCTGAATCGCCATCTGCCATCAGCTTAGGTCCCATCCGGGCTCAGATGGCATTTTTTAGAAGCCAGAAAGTGTTCCGGTTTCTAAAATGCTCTGGCTGAGCCCAGCTTGGACCCGGGCTGATGGCAGCCGATGATTCAGCGGCGATTTAGCTTGCAATAATCCCTGCCTCCATCCTGTCTCCTGGCTGCAGCCTGGGAGGCTTGATTCAGTTTAAAACGACATGCGATAAAGTCGTTGGTGTGAATAGGACTGAGAGGAGAAAACTACTTAGTTTCTACTACTTAGAGGAGGAAACACATAGATACCCACCTTTGCAAGATGCAGCAACAAATCCATTAAGCTTTGCAGCTAATACCAAACTGCTACTCTGCTAGTTGAGCTGGAGGTTTGCACCCAGTCCTTTCCTTTAACCCAGAGCTGAACCTACCAAAACTGGAAACTTCGTCTCTTGCCTGGAGAGAACCCTTGAAACCTGGAAACTCAGGCGCAGGCCCTCTGATCTGGCAACTCTATGCCTGATACCCTTCAAACAATGTTGGAAAAAAATTTGCTTTTTCAAAATAAATAAATAAATATGAAGACTTCAATCTGTACTTCTCCCACGCTCAAGGATGCCCCAATTCCAGCCCCTCCAGCCTCTGACGTTTCACATGCTGGATCATTAACTGGCTGAGAGAAAGGAAACCTGTTAATAGGCTCAAAATGACTCAGGGCTGTGTGTGGGAAGGAAGAACATGGGGAAACCAATTCCCACACAGCTGCTCAAAGAAAAGGGGGTTATTTTGAAGATGGAAAAAAAACGGGGTGGGGAAGAGAGGGGGGACCTTTCAACTTTTTCTTTACAGCTCCAGGCTCTGCTTCTTTCTAGATCATCTCTAATGACTTGGATTCTGGGGCAACCATGGCACAGGACAGCTTAAAGTAGGAACTGGAACTGCCAAAAACATTGGTGAGCATCATGAGGTGCCAACACACACCACTGCAAGATTGGGGATTAAGCACCTTCTAGCATGGATGCCTCTCCTAACTTGTAGTGAGAATCATAATTTTTTAAGCCTAAACAAGGCTGACTGGAGGATAGCAACTACAGATCCACGGCCTGACATATCACAGGAGGGCACAATTGCAGGATCAGATGTGTGCTTGCATTGTGGTTTATTGTCAGACTGGTTGGAGTCAATGTGAGTAGAGAGGCGATACCTCCGTGTTATCAACTGTCAACTAGCTGCAGCGGTTATGGCAGGCTCCCTGAACCACTTCCATCCAGTTGCTAAGATGCCAGAAATTATGAACTCAGTTTGCAGCATGTGAAGTAAGATCAGGACAAAGGGGCAAAAGTGGGAGGAGCAGAGAGAAACTGGGATATTTTAAAAGAAGCTGGAAAAGTGAGGTGACAAGAGATTGATCAGGACTGTCTCTTCTTAATCGGGAGAGATAAAGAGTATGCAATAATTGAATTTAGTCCTCTTTCCCCTCCTCTCCGTGAATTTTCTCCTTGTGTGTTGTGTCTTAAACTTAAGCCTCAGGGCAGGGACTGTACTATTACTCCCAAAGCCAGTAAGGGGGGCATAAATACAGTCATTCAATAATTTCTACTATGATTGCTCATATTAAATAAAAGGGTTATTTTTGCATTATTTCTCTTTCTACTTGTGTAAGAGTTGAGAGCCAGTTCCCCTGTTCCAGACCTCTCTTTCCAGGCTGCACCTGCCTTACAGTGCAGAAAGAGGTCTGGGAGTCTTAGTAGAGCACAAACTGAACAAGAGTCAACAGTGTGACGCAACAACTAAAAAAGCCAATATGATGCTAGGCTGAATCAATAGGAGATTAGTGTCTAGATCAAAGGAATTACCACTCTATTCTGCTTTAGTCAAATCTCTCCTGGAATATTGTGTCCAGCTCTGGTCACTACAATTCAAGAAGGATGTTGACAAGCTGGAGCAAGTCCAAAGGACAGTGACCAAAATTGTGCAAGGTCTGGAAACCATGTTCAATGAGGAGTGGCTTGGGGAACTGGGTATTTTTAGGCTGGGCTGAGAGGTGATGTATAACTATGGAGTTTATTACGCGGAGGCACAAGGAGGCAAATCCCATACAGAAATGGGATTTTAAAGTCTGCTAAACACCCGCAAATAAGGTTGTTTTTCAGACGCGTTGGCAGAAAGAAAAATAATGCAAAAATAACCCAAACGGAGAGTTGATAAAACCCATTCCTTTCTACTTTTGGAATTTCCTGAAAATATAAAGAAATGGGTTTTGTCAGCTTTCCGTTCAGGTTATTTTCATGTTATTTCTCTTTCACGCAAACGTAATCTGAAAAGCAACCCACATTTGCAGGGTTTTTCTACTTTCTGTTTGGTTTAACCCCAAACATCATGTGAAAAACAATCCTCAAGCAAGTTGTTTTCACTTTAAATCTAGTTTCTGCATGGGATTCATCCTGTGTGATAAAATCCTGAGTTTAAATATTAGAAAGTGTGCCATATGGAAGAAGGAACAAGCTTGTTTTCTGCTGTTCCAGAGACCAGGACATAGAGCAATAGATGCAAACAACAGGAAAAGAGATTCCACCTAAATATTAGGAGTAATTTTCTGACAGTAAAAGCTGTTCATCAGTGGAATATCCTGCCTTGGAGTGTGGTGGAGTCTCCTTCTTTGGAAGTTTTTAAATAGAGGCTGGATGGCCATCTATCGGGAGTGATTTGATTATGTATTCCTGTATATCAGGGAATTGGACTGGATGGTCCTTGTGGTCTCTTCCAGCTCTATGATGCTATGAAGATACCTCTCTTTTGTTGGCAAGGGGAAAAGCCAACTACTGGATATAGGATATAGGCAGGTTGGAGCAGGTTTGGAGAAGGGCAAGGAGGATAATAAGAGATATGAAGAACAAAACATATGAGGAAAGGTTAAAGGAGCTGGGCATGTTCAGACTGGTGAAGAGAAGATAGAAGGATGGCATGATTTCACTCTTTAAATACCTCAAGGGCTGTCACAGAGAGGAGGATGCATTTGTTCATGGCTGTACCAAAGTGTAAGACAGGTCTAATGATTTTAAGTTATAATAGGGTAGATGTTGATGGGTATGGGTATGGGGGGTTGATTGTATTTTGTATTTTAATATTGTTAGCCTCCCTGATTGTTCTCAGAGGGGCAGGGTATAAATAAATTATCATCATCATCATCATCATCATCATCATCATCTTGATAATGAGAGTGGTGTGGCAATGAAACCTATTGCCTAGTGAGATGGTGGGATCTCCTTTTTTGAATGTCTTCCAATAGAATGTGTTCATCGTGCTGGGATGCTTTGCTGGAGATCCTGCACTGAGCAGGGGGCTGGACCCATGACATCACTCCCAACTCTATGATTCTATGTAGAAAAATTCAACTATAAATAATTGTCAGTCTGTTGGTACTTATGCACTTCTTGTGAGACATGCACATGTACATTTGGAGGCAGATAACCTTGGGGCTGCCATGTTCGTACGTCTTGCTGCTTTGAGAGGCAGAGGTGGTTGAGTGTACTCCAGTGTTTCAACCTGTGAAATCAGGGCTGGATGACACACCGATCACATTTACCTTTTCTGGGAAGGGTTGTTTCCCCCCTCCAAGTTGTTTTGTCTCTGTCCTGCCTGTCCCTGTCTGTTTCGCATACCTCAGTTGTCGCACCCAGGTGGGAACAGGCAACAGCAAAACAGAGCCTGTGTGCCAGCCTCGCTCCTATTACCTGCAGTGTTTGTTTCAGAGAAAGACTGGGACAGTTTGGGGACACCTTGTCACAGCAGCGATCAGCAATGTGAAAAATGCTTTTCATAATCAGAAAGGGAAGGATATTTTTCATGGAACAGATGTAGACAGGAGTCCAAATCATCCGCTTTGGAGCCCTTGGGTTTGTTGTTGTTGTGTGCCTTCAAATCATTTCCAACTTATGGCAAACCTAAGGTGAACCTCTCAAGGGGTTTTCGTGGCACGTTTCTTCAGAGAAGGTTTGCCATTGCCATCCTCTGAGACTGAGAGACTGTGTGACTCTCCCAATGTCACTCAATGGGTATACATGGTTGAATCGGGATTTGAACCCTGATCTCCAGAGTCTTAGTCCAATGCTCAAACTAGCATTGTTGCTAGCTCAAACTACCACACTGGCTTGGGTAGTACAGATTAATTCAAATCTATATAGGTACTTTCTCAGATATAAGCTTCATTGAGTTTGGTAAGGATTACTGCCAGGCAAGTGGGCACAGAATTGCAGTCTAAGTAGTATTTGTCACATTTTAAAATTTCTTGAAGAATATCTCTTAACGTGGATGCTCCATTTTTGAAGGAAAGATTCACTACTCCATACATGCTATTTTCTGTTATCAGGGTACTGGACAGGGTAAACCACTTTGTTGCCCAACAGAAAGAAAAAGAGAGAGAAGGAGGGAGAGAAAGGGGGGTTGCATCTGCACTGTGGAAATAATGCAGTTTGACACTGCTTTAACTACCATGGCTCAATGCTATGGAATCCTGGGATTTGTAGATTGTTTTTGGCACCAGAGCTCTCTGAGACAGAACGCTAAATATCTCACAAAACTACAAATCCCAGAATTCCATTACATTGAGCCATGGCAATTAAAATGGTATCAACCTGCATTGATTGTGCAACGCAGATACAGCCAGAGAGAAAGAGAAAGAAAGTGCAAAGGAGGAATGCAGCAAGAAAACAGAGAGACCACACTACAGATTAATTGATTCAACCAAGAAGACATGGCACTGAATTTGCCACACCTAAGGAGGACTGTTGATGACTCTTGGAGGTCTCTCATTCACAGGGTTGTCATACTTTGGGCATATCATGAGACAATATGACTCATTAGAAAAGATGGCAGTGCTAGGGGAAGTTGAAGATAGCAGAAAAAGAGGAAAGCCCCATTACAAATGAAAAGACATTGGGAGAAGAGCTCACAGGCATAACAATATCCTTCTTCTCACTTTTAGCATGCATCTAACAGACCAAAGAACATCTGCATCAGATGTGTGCTACAACAATAAACCCTCTACAGTTTTTAAATGGTGGAACAGTTATTTCCTCTTCCGAAACAACTCTGGGAATTGTAGTTTTGGTTGTGTAAGGCACAAAGGAGGAAGAAAGTCTTCAACTTACTACAGGTGCTGCAAACTGAGTTCAAAGTGCAAACGTATATCGTATTCCCTTAACTCAGTGAAGGAAAGGAAAGGAGGGGCAGAAATCCCAGTACATTTAGGCAAAAGAAAACTGCTGCAGCATCTCCTAGCTCAGGGGTAGGCAACCTTTCCCCTTTAAGGGCCAAGGGACTTCAGCTCCCAGAATCCCAGGAGCTATTGGCCAACATGAGACTATTGGCCAACATGGCTGAGGCTTCTGGGAGCTGAAGTCCCTCGGCCCTTAAAGGGGAAAGGTTCCCTACTCCTGTCCTAGCTTGTGGATTCTTCCTCATTAACAATTTTTGCCATCTTGATTAAATTCTGACCACATGTCTCCCAGTTTTCATTGGCGGAATGTCAGAAGGTATGGAGAACCCTATGTTTTCAGTGAAGCTTTGGCTCTCAGGTGGACTGCAGCCGAAACGACTGGTATTCAGTCCACTTACATTTCAGTTTTTGCTATTTCACGGTGACATACAATCCCCACCCACTCCACTCCACATACCATGATTAGATCTCCCCATCAGTATGACCATTTCTGGCTCTCGGCCCAGGAGACATGAGAAATGTTTTCGTAATAAACTGTTCTGGATGAGTGGATGGAGTCTGAGTGGAGGTATCCAAAGAGACGTCTCCTGGGATTTGACACAGCTCTTGGGCTTGTCAAGATGGCATTTTCCCATGCTCCTGCTTCGGCTCTTGAATATACAACAAGCAGTGTAAGAAGCATCCCCGGAAAAGGCTGGCATCCTTTCTTAAGGAACATGTCCTTTTTAGAAGACTCAACTATATAGCAGAGCTGGAAAATCTACTGAGAGATAAGGGGATGCACCCCACTGTGGGCCTAAGCAGACTGCCAGAAATAGTGCACATTAAATTGAGGCACTGCCCTGGCTCAGTGCTAGGGAGTCATGGGAACTGCAATTTATTGTGGCACCAGAGCTCTCTGACAGAGAAGGCTCAATGTCCCAGAAAAAAATACAATTCCCATGACTCCCTAGCACTGAGCCAGGGCAGTGCCTCAATTTAATGTGCACTATTTCTGGCAGTCTGCTTAGGCCTTGTGTCCACTCCCACCTTTCATTTTTAAAAATTATTTTGAAATTTTGAAAACTAAACATACCCCCCTATTCTAGAGGGTATGTGAAGAACAAATTTGCAATGTGCTTCACCATCTACCCTTCCAGCTGTTCACTTTCTCTGTGTGTATGTGCATTCATCTTGTCTGTCAACTTATGGCAATCCCATGAATTTCATAGAGTTTTCTTAGGCAAGGAATATTCAGACAGTTCCTTCTTCTGAAACAGAGCTACAGCAGCTGGTATTTGTTCCATCCAAGTACTAACCAGGACTGACCATGCTTAGCTTCCAGGATCAGATGAGATCTGGTGCCTTTAGGGTATTTAGGCCTTCCCCAGCTGTTCTGAGCCCACAGAAAGCTTTTTTGCAGAAATAAAACAGAGTCGGGAAAATTGTAAGGAAACTGCTTTTTCTATTCTTGCTCCAGTTCCAATTACTTGTTCCCATAACTTGTAATCTTTAAAAAGTAATTTGTTGCCATTACTTCTTACAGTGTTTGTGGTGACTCATTACATTGCTTATTAATTTTCCATTATTTTTAAATTGCCTCCTATTAAAAAAAAACAAACAAACTCATGATTGATAAGAAAAGGCATAAAACTTGGATTATTATTTTTTTTTGCCAGATTGTACAAAAATGTTCTTTAAAAGCTATTTCAAAAAGTAATTCGAAATGGTACTTGCCACACCTTTTAAAAAAACTTTCTTCCCAGTGGTTTTTACCTGTCTATTGCTTCCCAACAACTGGTATTCAGTGGCCTCCGTAGTGGTCTATGCCCCATATTCCTTTTTAGAAGCTGGACAAAGGTAGGGTTACGGATCTAAAAATACTGCCCCAAACAGAATAACTGGGCTCCTGCATTGTACTTAATAATGTAAATCGACACTGATGCAGTTACACAGTGATTGTGCTACACAATTCACCTGGCAGATTCCATTCTTGTGCAACCAATTGTGTGTTGGCCAATGGGCCTGTTTATTGACCCATTGTGCAATGGGGAATGCCCAGAAGCTATTTCCACAACCCCACTAAATCAAATTGTCCATTAAAATCATTGACACCTGCTTGTAAATCATACAAGAAACACATTCACATCACTGGAATCCTGTTAGTCATAACAGAATCCTGTTAGTTGGTTAGTCTCAACTAGCGCAGACCCACTTAATCAACTGCTCAATGATAAGACAACCCAATTATGTCAATGGCTCTCCTCTAGTTGGAATTATGAATATGATTCAGGCTTTGTGAAATGGTCACACTTGCAGGACACTGCTGACACAACCATGACCTGAATACATCCATTGCACAACAGCCCAAAAAAGTACAATTGCATGTGGTGGAAGGGAAGTTGCACAGGTGTATGACACCAATAGGATTCTGGAATATGCCCCTTTAGGGTGTTTGAGGAATGAACCATGGATCTGAGTATATAATAAGGTGGTCAAAAAAGGGCCTCTTTCATCCCAAACCTCTCCCAAAGAGAATAAAGATGGGCATGAAATGTATATGTGTTAAATTTATATGTATAACTGGACATTTAGAAATGATTAGAAATACAATCCATCACACCATAGGAGAGAAGACTGTGTCCAGGGGAATTGTGGGCTGCTTACTCTGTCTAATCCAGTGATTCTCAAACTTTGGTCCTCTGGGTGTTTTGGACTTCATCTCCCAGAAGCTCCAGCCAGCTTGGCAAACATTTAGAATTTTTTTGTGGGTTTTTTGGGCTGTGTGGCCATGTTCTAGAAGAGTTTCTTTCTGACGTTTCACCAGCATCTGTGGCTAGCATCTTCAGAGAAAATTTTTCTCTGGGATTTCAGAGAAATTTAGAAATTTTGGGTGCATCTACACTGTTGAAATAATGCAATTTGATATCACTTTAATTGCTGTAACTCCATCTTATGGAATCTTTGGATTTGTAGTTTTACAAAGCATTTAGCCTTCTCTGTGAGAGTGCTGGTGCCTCGCAAAACTACAAATCCCAGGATTCAAATCTCAGGATGGAGCCATGGAAGTTAAAGTGGAGTGAGTCAAACAGCATTATTTCTACAGTGTAGATCAGGGGTAGGCAACCTTTCTCCTTTAAGGGCCGAGGGACTTCAGCTCCCAGAAGCCTCAGCCATGTTGGCCAATAGCTCCTGGGATTCTGGGAGCTGAAGTCCCTCGGCCCTTAAAGGGGAAAGGTTGGCTACTCCTGGTGTAGATGCATCCATAGCCACACAATACACATGGGCCAATTAATTCTGCTGTCCCTTTCGTGTGACATATGGAGATTTCCTAGACAGGTAAAAGAACAGGTAAGCACAGGACAGGTAAAAGAGAAATCTCAAGCAGGTAATACTTTTGGATATTACCTGGCAGATGAAGTCTACTGAAGATCATTGTTCAAACCAAACTTTCTAGCCTTAGAATTTCTCCAGTGGGCCCATAGCTATTGATAAAATCTATGTACAATCTGGATCTGAAGAAAAAAAGAAAAGATCAGGCCCAAGCCACTGGAAAACCGGCTTATCCCCTTTGATTTCCCATCCCCTGGCTTTTGAAATGTCAATGAATATTAGCCACACCTTTACAAGCGCTTAAGGACTAGGAACTTGGTATTTGAAATGAAAAATCAGATTCCCAGGAGGTGGATTCTGAGTCCCATGCCAAATTTAATATTTGTATGAAATGTTTGCAGAATATATGATGTGATAATTAACATAATTGGACTATTCATGTTGTTATATTTTAATAATTTGGCCCTGCATTCTGTGGGAACCTCCCAGAGCTCAAGCTTGTTTATGCATTTCTACTGACATGTTGTCCCAGTGAAAGAGATGGTATTTCATGTGAGGCCCATCTGAAGGGAGATTCCCCAGGCAGGAACTAAAAGGGGTCAGATTCGTAAAAGAGGAGAAGCAGCCAAAAATGCATTGTGAGTGTTTGTGGGCGAAAGGGAGGGATGAGCTGTTCTCCCTGTGAGTAAAGGAAAAGAGTCAAAAATTGACTGGAGGTCACACTCCTTGCCAGTTAGAAGGGAGATAAGTAGACAGACTAGCTGCAACTAGCTTCCCCCGGGGTTGGAGTTTGCGTTTCTTTGCCAAAAATGAAAAAGATGCCACACTTTGGGGGAAGGGGAGAGGCCTGTTTTGTGCTTGGTTTTACTTTGCAGTTGACATTTATGGGTCAGGCATGGCTTTGACCAGGTGCCTTCTCCCACCTTGCATGGCTCCATTAGCACAGCAATGCGTGCCAAAGCCTGACAAGGAAAAGGAGCAGCAATCCAGAGCTTTTATTCCCATTTTCACGAGACAGTCCAGGTCAGTATGAGTTGTGGTTTTAGCTTTTTTAGCATCTTTGCTGTTCCTCCTTATTCCCCTGTTCATTTGCATTTCACAGTTTTCTCAGCTAAAGAGAGTGTAGATACGCACTTTCTTTTTGGCAACGGGGCTGGCATCCTGGGGAGCAGCTATAAATGTATAAGGTAGACTGATGCATTTGTTACTGTTGAATAATGATGTTTAAAATTGTGACACTATTGCCAGAATTGCAAATGCGACCCACCAGCTTCCCATAACAGCCAGCAGCCACAGATTCCCATCACTTGCTGCAACTGCTGGCTGTTGAGGTTAAGTGCAGGGAGTCAGGTTAGGAGGTGATATGTAGTTACACATTTATAAATAAGGTCCTGTCTGCATTGGCCAAATAAAAAGGCCTCCCCCCCATCCTCTTGGAAGAAAGTCCAGATGGTGCATGGCCCAAACCCTGGTTCTGGTGCAAACAGTCCTAACAGCTGGCTAGTTCAGTACCAAACACGGGGTATACTCCCCCATTATAATGGACTAAATGAATCCATTTTGCTCTGGATCTTCCCAAAAGATCTGGACCCCTTCATTGCAATGCCAAGTAGCTGTTTATAAAGCATCCCACTGTGCTGCTAGATGTGGCTGATGGAGCAACGTGAGGTCAGAGCAAAGCACCCAGCCATATGATCAATGTTGGGCACATCGTTCTGACTTCAGTGAGCAATTCACTGCTTCAGAGGACAGAACAGTGGGATATGTGTATGAAAAGCTACCCAGTGTCACAACAGGAGTGCCCAGGTAATGGGAGGAGGTCAGGGCAGCCCTGGGGCCAGAATACTCCAGGATGTTCCCTTTGGCTGTGATGTAGGATCTCAGCCTTCATTTTCATTTCAGATGTTCACAATATTGTTGTCATGTGCCTGTACGGTGCTTGAAAGGGCCATTTTGATCCAGCATGACAACTCGACCATTTGTGCTTTACTTGACATGAATCCAGGGAAACCTCTTGTCTCTTTAATCAAGCAGTCTGAAAGGAAGATGCTGTTGTTGTATTTCTCAGGCATGGTAAGTTTCAAGGACATTAACTATTTCCATAGTGTTGTTGGAAGTAAAACACACACACATAAACACCTGATTCCTATTGCTTAATCTCAATGAGACCCAACTGTTGAATCAGTTGGCACTTAAACAAATCCTATTGATTCAATCTGTCTACTCTAATTGGAACTGACAACAGGATACAGGACATACACACAAAATCCCAAAAGAATAATTCCTCATTTCAGAAAGGATATTGACAAACTGGGATGTGTTCAGAGGAGGGTAACAAGTATCTTGAAAGGACTGGAATCTAAGCCCTATGGAGAACAGCTTAGGGAGCTGGGTATGTTTAGCTTGGAGAAGATTTAGAAGAATTTATTTGTTTATTTATCTATTTACTTATTGGATTTATACCCTGCCTTTCTCCCAGGATGGGATCCAAGGTGTATAGATCCAGTGGCGATGTGACTGCCAGCTTTAAGTACCTGAAATAATGCCATGCAGAAGATGCAGCAAGCTTGTTTTCTGCTGCCCCACTGGCTAAGACACAAATATATTTAAATGGGGAAAAAAAGAAATTTCACCACTTCTAATAGCAAGAGTTAGTTGACATTGAAATGGACTGCCTCAGGGGATGGTGGACTTTCCTTCTTTGGAAAGTTTTACAGCAGATGTTGGATGACCATCTCTCAGGGGTTAGACTTGGTGGCCCTTGGGATTCCAAAACTATGGCTCTTATTCATCATAGTGTAAAAATATAATAATAATATGTACAGAAGCAACAATAGCTACTACTACTACAACAGCAACATCTTGACAAAATGTAGGCCTGTGACTAACCTAGTCATATTTTTGTTTCTCGTGTATGATTTTTAACACCTTTGCCTGATGAAGAAGACAGTGGAGCTTTGGAAGCTTGCAACATGTATTTTGTGCATCTTGGTTGGCTGCAGAGGTTTTATGGTTTTTGGATGTTATTGTGTTTTGCTATATGGCCAACATGGCTGTCCCTGGATATGTTTTATTGCTACTGTACCTGTGAAACTCAAAGAATATGAATACAAATGGTAGCAATGGGGATAACTGATTTTGTTACAGCTAGACACCTATGTCCCACCTGGACTACCTCCATGTCCCATTGGTCATACTTGTGTCATGGTGCTTGAAGGAGCCTTTATATAATAATTTTAGATAAGTTCTAAATAAGCCACATCATGGTTTCTATTTCAACAAACAGAAGTGATGTTGTGTCACTCCCAGAAATGTTTGGGCTATATTGTGAAGAGGAGGTCTTGCTGTTTTAGGGTGGTAGAATTCAAGGACATAGCCATGTTAGTCTGGAAAATGAACATGGAAAGGGATCTAGTAGTACCTTTGAAACTAACTGAAAGAAAGAAGGTGGTAGCATGAGCTTTTGTAGACTTGAGCCTACTTCCTCAGCCCGCTTTCTTTCTTTCAGTTAGGGGGGATGCAGATGAGCAGCCCTGGGCCGCCCCGGGAAGCAGATGACCGGGGCCGCTGCTACCACACGCAGCAGCCCTGATTCTCCCATTTGCCAGCAAATAGGGCACTTTCAGAGCCAGCAAATAGGGCACCCCAAGAGCCGCCATGCATCAGGACGCTGCAGCATCAGGACGCTGTGCCAGAAGGACGCTGCACCAGAAGGATGTTCTGATGGCATGCGCCGTGCGTAATGGCATGCGCCATAGAACGTCTTCAGGGAGGGGTTGGGGTACCCGGCATGTGGCTGCCCCTCCCCGTCCCTGCCTCCAAGACGGTGCAAAGGGCCGTCTGTAGAGGCCCTTAGTCTGAAAGGTGCTACAAGATCCCTTTGCATGCATTATATTTTAATGTTTCAAAGCCCTTTCCCCTTCCTTTTAGACAAAAATTATGTTGTTGTTTTTGGTTGAAATAAATTCGAGGTGCTAAGGGCTTTGGAAAGTCAGCACAAGTCCTACTGTTATGGTCCCATTGGATTCACCCAAAGCCAGATGATTCCCAACCTTGATATAGGTGGCCACCACCACTAGTATAATCTCTTCACAGGTTTTGTTATGAGCTCACCTGCATTTCCTTCCTCTTCTACTCAGGGCTATTTACCGGATGATGAAAACATCAGAGAAACCGCCTGGTTCAATAAAAAAGGTAATAATGGGCAGTTTCAACTTCCTGCATCTCATAAACTGACAGAATGTCACATTGGGATGGGGATGTAAAGAAACAAATTTCTCAACGTCCTCCTTGGAACAGCTAGTTCCAGAAGGTGCAAAGAGGAGAAGCTACAGCCAGCTGCAATGTAAGCAACAAACCAGGAATGGATTCAAGCAGGAACTAGAGATAAGCCCCTAAATCTCAGAAGACCACAGAGTAATAATTA
This sequence comes from Phrynosoma blainvillii, assembly GCA_026167975.1. Taxonomy (NCBI): domain Eukaryota; kingdom Metazoa; phylum Chordata; class Lepidosauria; order Squamata; family Phrynosomatidae; genus Phrynosoma; species Phrynosoma blainvillii. The sequence goes on from JANUYF010000003.1 coordinate 12,677,519, forward strand.
AGATTAACATTCTCAAAGGGTGGACTTGTCCCAGAAACGAACAGGTGCCACTCAACTATACAAAGAGGGAATTTTCCGGAAGAATAGAAGGAAGCTGTATTTTATTTTATTTTAAAGCCCCAACTCAGAACTTTTCTAATGTGCTTAAGTGGCAGAACTGAACAGCGACAATGCAAAAAAAGAGATAAAAGACAGGCTTTTCTCCAAATGAAGTCTGTGGAAAAGGGCAGAAGAAGGCCAGGGGAAGGGGGAATGGGAAGATATTAAAAAGCAGTCAGATTTGAAAGAAGAAAAGTACATTTGAGGCAATCAGGTATTTGACAACCAGCTGACCCCCATCTTTAAAACTGATAAGAAATAAAAAAAACATGGATTGTTCATGATAAGCGGTAACCAGCAGACACAATTATTAAAAGACAAAATAAAATCCGAAGCCATGCCTATTTGTTCCAGGAAGGAAAGGGTCCTCCAACACTTTATCTGTTTCCTATATGCATGAGTAAAAGCTTCAGGAACATAGCCTGCATAGGCTGTCATGCTCAAGGATGGGTAGGCACCTATTTCATACCTCTGACCAGGATGCTGAGCAGAATTACTGACAGCTGCCTAGCTCCTTAAAGTGGGCAAATACAGGTCCAATATTTGAAGAAGCAACAGTGACCTTGAAAGGGTTGGCTTGTGATCGCAAGTCCACAGAAGAGTCTTGCCAAACCCATTATTCGTGGGCCTGAAAGACAAAACACAAAAGCAACTGGTGTCACCAGCTGATGGTTGTGTGTGAAACTGGTCCACATAGGGTGTAGCCATACTGCTGAATTCAACCAGTTTGACACCACATTATCTGCCATGACTCTATCCTACCGAATCCCAGGACTTGCAGTTTGTTGAGGTATTCTGCCTGGTCTGTCGGAGAGCTCTGGTGCCTCACCAAACTACAAATCCTAGGATTCTACAGCTGAGTGATTGAATTGAAGATGGCACCTTCTAAGCTGTATCTTCAGGTTCCATATTGGGTCCTTCCACACAGGCTGCTCCACTCAGGTTAACTCTTCCTACTAAGTTAAAACTGATGGATACTTGTGCACAAGGTGGAAAACAAACAGTTTCGGTCTGGCTTATGTAATAATACAGTGGGTCCTCGGTATCCGCTGGGGTTTTGTTCTAGGACCCCTTGTGGATATTAATATCCATGAATGCTCAAGAATTGTTATATACAATGGTGTAGTAAAATGGCATCCCTTATATATTTGATAAAATCAAGGTCTGCTGCCTTTTTTTTTTTTTTTTTTTTTTGGTAAATATTTTGAAACTGAGATTGGTTGAATCCGTGGATGCAGAATCCATGGATACGGAAGGCTGACTGTATGTTCCTGATTCTGTTTTTGGTAAATCCCATCCTTAATTTGCTTCTTGAAGATTCCAGTACAAAATGTTGCTAGTGTGCAAGTATGGACACTGGAGGTCTCAGGGTTCCATACCCACCAACATTTTACAGATAAAACCTGGGACAGATGTGACCAAGCAACCTCAGAATGTGGTCAAGATAGCAAAATATAATAATAAGCAAGGAGAGGCTGCAGCAGTTTGCTTTTGCCTGAACCTGTTGGAAAGGGCAAGATTCCTTTCCTCATCCAACCTTTGGGTTAATTGGAATGTAAACTATTTTTTGCACTTTCCCAACCATCTCTCATGAAGCAACGTAGCCTGGACTGCTTGGGACCACAACAAGCAGTATGAGATTCTAGCTCATGTGGAATCTGCATTGATTTATTTTTTCTCAGTATAGTGGGTTTCCTGCTGGTGAAACATTCTTGTTCATCAATGTGTTATAGATCCCCTTCACACACTCTCCTCTATTTGGTCCTGCACAGCTGCGGTACAATCACGCAGATCAATATCACAAGCATGCGGGAAAGCCAATTCTTTGGATAGGTTTCATCTAATCGTTGGCCTGACTTGGAGGATGATGATTGCCTGTGTGAGAAAACCCACATAATTGGTCTGTTTCTGTTATTTATATATACAAACATCTCAGTGCCTGGCTGTGAGTCTCCAATTTTCACAAGCCATCTCCAGATGTGAGGGAGGGTACAAATTCTCCAGTTTTGATGGGCTCAGCTTCAGTTTAGAAGAAAGAGCTGGGTGCAAATCTCCCAATTCATCTAGTAGAACAGCAGCTTGCTACACAACTTGCATGGCTTAATTGATTTGTTGCTGCAACTTGCAAAGATGCTCCAGTTAGGTCTATTTATGTACTTAGTTTCCTCCTCCCCCTCCAGATTGTTGTGGGCCTACTCTCCATTCTGCATGTCTTCTGGTTGGAAGTAAGTAGGCTGATTTTATGTTTCTTATGCTATCCTAGAGAGCCGGTCTGGTGTAATGGTTTGAGTGTTGTTGGATTTTGGAGAGCAGGAATTGAATCCCCTCTCGGCCATGAAAACCTACTGTCATACTATCTCAGCCTCAGAGGAAGGCAAAGGCAAAAACCACCTTTGAACAACTCTTGCCAAGAAAACATTGTGACAACTTTGCCTTATGGATTACCATAAGTTGGAATCAACCTGAAGGTGCACAACAACAACAAGACACCACAAGCACAAAGGATCAGGACAGTGGCAGTAGAGATGTCCTTGTTGGCTTGTTGGAGCTGGGGCCAAACAGGTTTCAACCCCCTTTGAACAAATCTTGCCAAGAAACTCCTGTGATAGCTTTGCCTTTGTGTCCCCCTAAGTCAGAAATGGCTTGAAGGCACAGAAGAACAACAATCCCATCTCCTTAAGTAAGCAAGAAGGAATAGTCACCTCCTTTCACTTCGATCTGGGAACAGCCCCTAGATTTCTGACTTAATTTTCAAGCAAGATAATATGTTCTCTTGATGTGTGTTTGTGTGTGTTTGAATGGCAATTTGTGAGCAACTGTGGCTGGTACTTAGGCCCCTAGGTTTCTGGTTTTGATCTGGAAACCTCAGAAAACTGGGACAATCATGAATTGGCAAGCCTAAACACAACTGTACAGAGTCCCACTAGAAGCTTCTGCAGTACAGGGTATGGACACATCATAAAGAGAGTTAACCAAGTGAGCCAGCATACCTCTGGTGAGATGTTTTACTGGGCTGACATCCTACCATGTTCCAGTGTAGCATAAATATCTGGCAGAGTCACCCCAATCCCTATAGGGAACACCACCATAACCCAACATAGGAGAAACAGTGAATGTTTATAGCTGTCACTTCATTGCACAATACACAGAAGAAGTAAGCAATGTGCATTGACACACTACTCTAAGGGCTCTCCCACTCTGCACAGTTATAACATACAGTTATAACAATGGAATCCTGGGATTTGCAATTTAAGGTAAGGCACTTGAAATTCTCAGACAGATTGCTCCAGTGCCTCATCAAACTGCAAACACTAAGGATTCCATTGGATACAGCCATGGCAATTAAAGTGGGATCATAGTGCTATAATTGTGTATTTCATAAGCCCCTTAAGTGTGTTGTTGTTCATCAACAATGGTTCCACATGCTGAACTCTGCTCCTACCACCATCAGCTGGATATATCCATTCCACACTGTACAAAAAAAGTCAACCTATGTGTGTAGTGCAACTTACACCTGAATAGCACAAGTTCTACCTGCATATGTCACCAACAAGATTCTGGCAACCGTCTCATCAGATGCATAAACACTATAAAGTCATAGAATCATAGAGCTGGAAGGGATCCCAAGGGGTCACCTTGTCCAACCTCCTACCAGTACAGGTATTCACTACTGAAATACTCCTGAGAAGAAGGCATTCAGTGGTTTGCCAACTTTGGTCCTCCAGATGTTTTGGACTTCATCTCCCAGAATTCTTGATTGTTGGCCAAATAGGATACGGTTTCTGGGAGCTGAAGTCCAAAACACCTGGAGGACTTAAGTTATAACACACAGTTATAACAACGGAATCCTGGGATTTGCAATTGAAGTAAGGCACCTAGAAATTGTAGTACATGCACTGGTAACCTCACGACTCAACTTCTGCAATGCACTCTACATGGGGCTACCCTTATACCTAACTCAGAAGCTATAACTAGTACAAAATATGGCAGCCAGGTTGATCACTGGAACATCAAGGAGTGATCATATTACTCCCATTTTGAAATCTCTCCACTGGCTGCCTATTGGTTTCCGAGCACAGTATAAGGTGTTGGTGATGACCTTTAAAGCCCTACATGGCCTGGGTCCAACTTACCTAGGGGATTGACTTCTTCCATACAATCTGCCCCACACCCTCAGGTCCTCTGGGAGGAAGTTTCTCCAACTGATAAAAACCAGACTAATGGCAACCTCCCAGAGGACATTCTCTGCCATCGCTCCCAGACTGTGGAATGCCTTGCTGGAAGAGATCCATCAGATAACCTGCTTAGATGGCTTTAAAAAGCCATCAAGATGGATCTCTTCTGGCAGGCCTACCCGGAATAGATCACTCCATTTGCCTAGTCCCGTCAGACATCCTTCTTACATCTTCACTGTGCCCCAGAGTGCCTATTGTTTTAATCTTATGTTTTAATTTATATCTGTATTAATATATTTTTAATGGTGGGTTATTGTTATTTGTCACTATTGTTTTATTGTTTATTTTGGGGTAGTTCTATTTTATCTAATTTTAGATGTAAGCCGCTTTGATTGCCACAACAAAAGGCGGGGTATAAAAATAAATAAATAAATAAATAAATAAGAAGAAGTAGTAGTAGTTTGGGAAACACTGTTCTAGATGCTTTTGGATAGAAGTTTCCACCATCACCCATGACAATGCTGGCTAGGATTGACTGAGATTGTAGGCCACAAACATTAGGAGGGCCACCATTGCCCACCCTCTTGTAGATGAAAATAGGGGCCACCTTAGATGCTCGCACTAGCCCTGTTCTCACCCCGAGGATCACCACTTGGGTTTCCAGCTGTCTGCCCATTAGCAAGAGCTCTTCTGTGCATGCTGGATGTTAAACAGATCATAACGGATTCTTTGAAAAAGCACTGGGTGGGGATTGACTTAAGAATGCTTAATGTCCCCATGGATCTGATTGTAATTACAACCGAACAGCTGCAATTCCAAAACATTCAACCACACAGACTCTCTGGATAGATAGTTATGGGCTAGGGCAGTGGTAGTGCTGGGGGCTGCTGAATGGAAATGAAGCAATACCCTGACATTTTCCATGAGTTTAATTTCATGAATGTGGAACAGTGGAGTGTTGTTGTACCAGAGGTCTCTCATGGTATGTTAGATGTCGTTAGTTGAAAAGTAGTCAAAGTATATCATCTCTTCCAATATTTGAGACCCAAAAGGGGGAGAGGATTACAGGGCACTTACATTTTTGGGACTCCAACTCCCAGAATTCCCAGACCCCTATACTGTGGGAGTTGTCTCAGGGAGACATGCTAGGAGTCTGGGAGCTGGAGTCCCAAAAAGTAACTTTTCCCAGTCCTGGTACATCCCAGATGGAAAAGAGACCTGCTGTTTAGGTCTGATTATTGTTTCTAAAGGAGTGCTTTCCTGTATTTCTGACTGGGGTTTCATTCACATTACACAATGGCTGCATCTACACTGCATAATTAATGCAGTTTGACACCACTTTATCTTCCATGGCTCAAGCTAGGATGTATAGTTTTGTGAGATATTAAGTCTTCTCTGTCAGAGAGCTCTGGTACCACAACAGACTACAAACCCCAGGATTCCATAGGATGGAGCCTTGACAGTAAAATCAATGTCAAACTGCATTAATTCTACAGTGTGGCACCAGCCAATGATAGCACAATACTACTACTAATACTAATAATGAATACTAAAAATATTAATAGAATTCAAACATATAGCTGTGTTAGCCTGTAAAATCAGTATGTAGAGAGATCTTGTAGCACCTTTGAGACTAACTGAATGAAAGATGTTGGCAGCATGAGCTTTCGTAGACTTCTTCAGGTGCATTTGATCAAGTGCATGTGAGCAAATAGACTGAAGTCTACAAAAGCCTATACTGCCAACTCCTTTCTTTCAGTTAGTTTCAAAGGTGCTACAAGATCTCTTAGTAATACTACTAATAATATTAATAACACTAATAATAATTGCCATGGGTGCATTCCATGGTTCTGTGGGATTTATAGTGTGAGCAGTTGCTAGAGAGGAGTCAAGGTATCTCATGAAACCACAAATCCCAGGCTTCCATAGGATGGAACTCTGAAAGTTATGATATTATGTAGTGTGAAAGAGATTTGGGTGCAAAAGCACATTGCAGTAAGCGTGCAAATGGGTCTCTCACAGCCATGGGAAACAGGAAGTCCTCAAGTTGATTGCGTGATCCATGATGCGATCAAAGTGCAAACAAAACAATTACCTTGAAGAATCCAAACACTTTCTTTTCTTCCTTCTTTTCCACTCTGCCCTCCCTCCCCATCACTGCAGGAGTCTCTGAAGTAAGGTCTGTTTCTTGTCAGGTAATTAAGAAGACTGGAGGCATTGTCCTTGGATGAGGTGTCAAAAGAGGAAATCCTCCCAAACAGAGTGATAAAGAGCTACATTCCAGCCCCAGAGTTTAGGATCAGAGTGCAAACAAACTAATAAATAGCACTATTCGGTCCTGTGTGAGTCTCCCTCCCACCCCTTTCAAAATCTCTATCCGCTTGCCACTGAAGCCTGATATGGCACATCAGAGGAAGCTCAGCTTGTGTGTGAAAAGAAAGGAATGATTGTTTCGATCTTGGGAAGTGTCAGATATCAAATTATCCACATGCCAAATTTCAAATATTGATATTTTGACAATTTCCACAAAGGAGGAAGGAAGGCAGGCAGGCTGCTGGGGAAGGGCCAGTGATGATGGGTCACAAACCAAGATGTGGTAGTGGTACAGAACAGTTAAGCACTGTTTCTGCATTCATAACCCACCATCTCCAGGAGCTGCATTTTCGCCCTGCAAAAAATTACACTCAGGAGCAGCTTACATTGCATTGTGTAAGTTAATGTTTGCGTAATGCAGGGGTAGGCAATCTTTCCCCTTTAAGGGCCGAGGGACTTCAGCTCCCAGAATCCCAGGAGCTATTGGCCAACATGGGACTATTGGCCAACATGGCTGAGGCTTCTGGGAGCTGAAGTCCCTCGGCCCTTAAAGGGGACAGGTTGCCTACCCCTGGCGTAATGCATACAATACATTGAACCTGAATTTAGATTGTTACTTTACTTAACCAGGCTTGGAAAAGTTTGGACAAGGATTCCCAGAAACCCCAAGCCAGCCTAGCCACATGTGGTTGTTGTTAACTGGTGAACCTTTGAATGAGAGACCTCCAAGTCACATCAACAATCCTGCTCAGGTCTTGCATGGCTTCCTTGATTGAGTCCATCCATCTGGAATGTGGTCTTCCTCTTTTCCTACTGCCTTCTACCTTGCCAAGCATCACTGTCTTTTCTAGTAAGTCATGTCTTCCCATAATAAGATGAAAGTATCATAACAGCCTCAGTTTAGTCATTTTGGCTTCTAGGGAGAGTTCAGGCCTGATTTGCTCTAGGAAACATTTGTTTGTCTTTTTAGCAGTCCATGGTATCTGCAGAACTCTTCTCTAGCACCACATTTCAGATAAGCTGGTTCCCTTTCTAACAGCTTTCTTCATTGTCCAGTTTTCACAACTATACATAGAAACTGGAAATACCATGGCATGGACAATCTTGTTTTTGGTTTTCAAAGTATCTTTATACTTCAGAATCTTGTCTAGTTCCTTCCTAGCTGCTCTTCCAAGTCCTAGTCTTCTTCTGATTTCTTGGCTGCAGTCCTCTTTTTGAAGAATAACTATGCCAAAATATAGGGCTTTTGCAGATGCTAGAAATAGTGCAAATTGAGTCCACTTTAAGGGTTAGGGTTAGGGAATCATGGGAAGTGTATTTTATTGTGGCACCAGAGCTCTCTGACAGGGAAGGCTCAATGTCTCAGAAAAAAAACAATCCCCATGATTCCCTAGCACTAACCCTAACCCTTAAAGTAGACTCAATTTGCACTATTTCTGGCAGTCTGCAAAGACCCATAGAAAATCTTTCATTATCTCATTGTTTTCATTCTCTGCTATAAAGTTATGTAAATAATCTGTGGTCATTATTTTTGTTTTCTTCCAGTGTGGTGTACTGATTTGAGCACTGGACTATGACTCTGGAGACTAGGGTTCGATTCCTAGCTCAGCCACGAAACCCACTGGGTGACCTTGGGACAGCCACATGCTCTCAGCCTCAGGGAAGGCAAGGACAGACCTCTGAACAAATCTTGCCATGAAAGCCCCATGATAGGGTTGCCTTAAGGTTGCCATAAGTCAGAAATGAATTGAAAACACACAACAACAACATTCAACAATAAATCTGCCTTTGTACTTTCTTCTTGACTTTCTTCAGTAGTCATTTCAAATTTTTGCATTACAAATCTAGCCACATCCATACCAATATTTGTCAAACTGCCTGTGCTACTGGGGGATTCTGGGAGCTGTTCTCCAATATGATAAATTTTACAAACTCTAAATAACAACAACAACAACAGGGATGGGAAATGTACTGCCCTCCAGGTCCCAGCACCCTGGATCAGCGTACATAATGGTGTGTTCCCTGATCTTCCCTGTAACATCTGGATTAGACTACTGCGAAGTGCTCTCCACTCTGCACTTAAGGAAAGCTTGACAATGTCAACTGATACAGAATATTGTTGCTCATATGTTTATGGGGGCCAGACTGTCAAAACATATTGCACCTAGAAAGTTGGAAGTGTCCACCAGGGCCATCCAGTTCAACCCCCTACCTATATTATACCACTTGTATTTGCTGCATGGTAACAATCTTTCAAGATCCAAACTAGAGGTATTGATGCGAGACAGCAACTCCCATCAGTCCTAGTGGGCATACCCACTGGCGCACAATGGTAGGAGTTGCAGTCTAATGACATCTGGAGGGCTGCACTTTGGCCACTCGCACCCTCAGTGGTTTGAAATCCAGTATCTGAAGGACTGGCTGTGCCCCAATGCATTTCTATGGCCTTCATTTGGCCTTAAGTGACCCATTACTGTATCAAGTTGTATCAGACTGGTATGCAGAAGGGCATTTGGACTGGAGGAACATGTGGAAGTTTTGAGAACCAGCATGGTGAAGTGATTAGAGCACTGGCATGATATGAGAGTCATAAAATCATAGAGAGTTGGAAGAGATCCCAAGGGTCATCCAGTACAAACCTTCCTCTGCCATGCACCCGAACTCTTTGTCAAGAGAAGGCTAAACTACAAATCCTAGGATGGAACTACAGTACTTAAAATGGTGTCAAACTTTAACACCACTGCCTACGTTGTAGATGCTCTCCAGGCCTCAAAATTTGCTATTCTGGACAAGTGGCTGCTGTGTTCATCACTGGGTTCAGTGTGATAAAGGATGAGCAGCTCTCTCTTCCAATTCCTAACTGAAAACAGACATAGCTGTAGAAAATCAAACCAGTAAAGTTCTATTATATAACAAGTTAAAGATGAACTCCCTGAACTCTATCCACATTTCCAGCTCCCAAACCCCTCTTCAGATCTTATCAGTTTCTCTCTTCCTGACTGGACCTCACTTTGGAGCTTATTGCATTCTTTAAAAAGCCAGCTTACCTTTTTCAGCTTGAATCTCCATATGGGATACACCCGGACATTATCACATGGGCCAGCTCCTTAAATTACTGCTGAATCTGCCACCCGAATCCAGACTGACTAAACTATGGCGTGGTGCTCAGCCAGCCTATTTTCAAAGTTGGAAGCTTCCAACTTTGAAAATCAGCCAGCTGAACACGGCTTTGAACTGTGGTTTACCTGGTCTGGATTTGGGCAGTGGATTTGCTGGCAATTTAAGGAGCTGGCCCATGTGATAATGTCCGGGTGTATCCCAGATAAAGATTCAAGCCGAAAAAGATAAGCCGACTTTTTAAAGAGTGCGATAAAGTGGCATCAAGCTAGATGATTTCTGCAGTGCAGAGGTAGCTTAGGTTGCATCCTTTCTCCCACTGCCCTCTCTTCAGAGCATTTCTAAAGCTATTACTGGCTGGTCTCCAGAGTCATAGTAGAACACTCAAGTCACTATGCCATCCTGACTCTTTCAGATAAAAACATAACAAACCAAAAAACTCCCTCTCTAAGGTTATGATTTCTTTTATATTGGCTGTTAAATTAACCCTGAAAACTTTTTAAAAAATTCAAGCTGCTTTTTCATATACGGTGCTGCATGCTGCCTTAGCTGCCATAGAAAAATGGCTGTCTTGAAAATTACTATTAAGTTTATCACATGGCACTTGCAGGAACGGGAATGGAAAGGAACAGCACAGAACGGGGTGAGAACGCATGTTGCTGCACAGGAGAACGCCGCTGATGCTGCCGGGAGTCCCCGAGCTGTTCCCCAGCTGTTCCTGGCAGCCAATTTTGAAGAATAGTTCAAAATTGTTCTTAAAAATCAGCTGCTATAGCATGGATGGGGAGTGGCTTGGGGACTCCTGGCAACATTCGCAGCATTTTCCTGTGCAGCAACATGCGTTTTCGCCCCATTCCATGCTGTTCCGTTCCATTCCGTTCTGTTCTGTTCCCATTCCTGCAAGTGTCACTTATATCTTTACATTCTTTTACATTCTTTTAACCTTTTCAGTTGGGAATCATGGTTTTATGGATGATCTTTAATGGTCAGAATTTATTTGGGGACCTAAGTCTTTGTAAGCAGTCTTGCGTCTGCAGGAAATAGAACTGAACAGTTCTGTAATGTTCATATTCAGCAAGGGGCTACCACAAAGTTACTATGTAGGGGAGCCAGGAAGTATGGGAGAGATGTGATACTGGTGAAGAGTTCTATGAATACCATGGAGTGCTAAAAAGAGTAATAAATGAATCTTAGAGCAAATAATTCTTGAACTCTCTCTAGAAGACAAGGTAACTAAAATGAGACTGTCATTTGTTGGACATATTGTGAGATGACAGGACTCACTCAGGGTGAACAGGAATCCTCCTTTTCCAGGACATGTCCCACATTTCAACCTTCTGTCCAGGAGGAATTCCAAAATGTTCTCCATTTTGAACATGACTATGAAGCATGAATTTACATTTATGTTTTTAGCTTTTATTTGGTAATATCCTACATCTTTCTTGAATGTCCTGCATTTTAGGGAGCCTTGTCCTCCTTTGGGGTTAGGCCATCTGGTCACCCTGGACTCACTGGATAATATGATAACACTTGGTGAAGAGGAAGGGAGTAGGAAAAGAGGGTGACCCACAATATAGGTGGATTGAGCCAACCAAGGAAGCCTTGGACCTGAGTGGAGCTATTCATGAGGAGGGCTCTTGGAAGTCTCATCTATGTTGTTGATGTTGTTATCGACCTTCAAGTTCATTTCAACTCATGGAGACCCTGTGAATGAGATACCTCCAAGAACCTCTATCTTCCACTTCTCTACTCAGTTTCTTCAAACCCATGCCTGTATCCCCCCCCCCCCCCCCGATTGAGTCCATCCGTCTGGCATGCAGTGTTCCTCTCCTTCTTGTCCCCTCTACCTTTCACAGCATCATTGTCTTTTCCAGTGATCCATGTCTTATCATTATATGGCCAAAGTACACCAGCCCCAATTTAATCATCTTGGCTTCTAAGGAGATCTCTGGCTTGATCTGTTTGTCTTTTTTCCTGTCCAGGGTGTCCTAAGCACTCTTCACCAACACCACATCTCAAATGAGTTGATCTTCTGTCTATCTCCTTCCTTTACTGTCCAGCTCTCGCGTCCATACTTGATGATGGGGAATATGATGGCTTGGATGATTCTAATTTCTGTGCCCAGTTGTATATCTTTACTCTTCAGGAGCTTTTCTGGTTCTTTCATAGCTGCCCTTTCCATTCCTAATCTTCTTCGTATTTCTTGACTGCAATCACCATTCCGGTCAATATTTGATCCATAGGGACACCGTAAGTCAAAGTTCACTTGATGACAAATGACAACAGAGATTAAAAGACTTTAGGCTGGTTAACAAAAATTAGAAAAGCTCTATATATGTCACCAAGATGTCTTGTCGAATTTGTCGAATTAGAAAAAGCAAGGTGAGGTACAAGAGGGCAACCAGGACAAAGGAGAATAAGTGGAGTCCCCCAAACAAAAGGTTCACAAATGCCACTGTGGGTGCATTTAAGTCTGAACAGGTGATGCTGAAAAGGGAAGGTGGCAGTGCAGAACTCAGCCTGTCTGGCTCCTGCAAGCGTGTGCCAAGCACGCAACCGTGCCTTTTCTGAAGTGGTTTCTCATCCACTCAATGCAGCAAAGAGGCAGATTAAAACACTCCAACAAAGGATTACTCAGGTTTTTGTGTAACAATCCCAAGAACCTCATGCTTTGTTGTTGCTGGGTTGTTGTTTTGTGTGTGTGGGTTTCCCCCCCCCCCCTCAGCCCAAATTTCTTGGCAGTTTGTCGCTGTGACAATGGAGGCAGCGGGTTCAACAAGGACTCACTCTTGCTTTTTGCAGTGAAGTCTTTCCCTCCTCACAGAGGGCAGCCAAAGAAGAGGATCAGCCAGCCCTGGACCCCGTTGGGAGGAGAGGCACGTCTTCTGCTTGCAGGGTGGAGTGGGGGAACATAGCTGGAGGCAGACATGCTTTGCATGCATAACGTTCTGGATTCCATTCCCAAATCTTAGAAGAATCTCAAGCAAGCGGGCTGGGAAAGATGCTGAAGAAGAGCTTGAAAGCTGTTGTCAAAATTAACTAGTGATGGAGTACCTTTGGCCTTCCAGATGTTTTGGACTGCATCTCCTAGATGCAGGAGCCCCAGCCAACACTGCGTATGGTCAGGCATTCTGAGAGTTGTTCCAGGTATTCTGGGAGCTGTTGGACAGGAAGGGTGGATCCCAGGAGCAGATAGTACTGGTCCTAGCCTAGTGGTAAAACAATGGCCTGACTTGGTGTGTTGTTGTTATCTGCCTTCAAGTTATTTCTTATTTATCGTGACCCTAAGGCAACTCTAGTACTGGGTTTTCTGGAGCTGAGAATGTGTGACTCATCCAAGATCACCCAGTGAAATTCCATGGCCAAGCAGGGAATTGAACCCTGGTCTTCCCAAGTCATAGTCCAATGCTGAAACCATGTTATGTCTGACTTACAGTGATTTACTGGTCGTGGATTTTTATTGGGGGGGGGGGCGCACAGGATTTTTTCAGAAGGGTTTGCCTTTTCCTTTCTCTGAGGCTGAGAAAGTGTACCTTGCCCAAGACTACCCAGTGGGTTTTTATGGCAAATGATGATTCCAGACCCTCATCTGTGACCCCAACACTTCACAGATGCTTGTTGGAGATGCCATTGCAAAATGTTACTAGTGCGCAGACATGGGCACTGGAGTGACACAGGGTTCTATACCCCCAAACATTTCACAGATGAAAACAAGGACACATGTGGTGAAGCACCATCAGCATGTGGACAAGATGGCAAAAATTAAACCAAGAAGAGCGCACAAACTAAGGACGTTATCACACGCGGGTCTCAAAGCGGCAAGAAAGCGGTATGGAATAAATCCAGAACTATACCGGTATAGACCCCACAAGACGGAAATGGCTATCAGACGCAACTAGCATCATTGCGCAATTAACGAAACTGCAATAGATGCGCTCCTGGGAACCGTATCTGCCGTTCACACACAAGAGAGAAGATCCCTTCCAGAACCCAGCAAGGATGTTCTTGCACATGCGCAGAAACAGGACAGCCGCGGCTGTCACTTGCCGTGGCTGTCAAACACACCCCTTCCCAAGCCGGCACAGGGTTGGGAAGGTGTGTGTGTGACAGCAACCCTTGGGACTTGGGAGGAGGGCAGGGTCGGAGGCATCCAAGGGAAGCCTGGTTGCTTTCCTTGGGAGGAGGCCGGGGTCCGAGCCCGGCCTCGTCCCAAGGAAAGCAACCAGGCTTCCAGGCTTGGGAAGAGGTGTGTGTGTGTGTGTGTGTGAGACAGCCGGCTGTCACACACACCCCTTCCCAAGCCTTCGCGGGGCCTGGGCTCCAGGATACGTATCTGGTGATCAGACATACGTTGAAAGCGCTATCATTGCAGTATCATTTTGGTCGCGCACTTGTACTTCCTCAAGAAACCGGCATTCAAAAGAACGGGGATGATGCCGCATTGGGACGTGGTTGGGACGGGATTGTGTGCGACGTCGTGTGAACACACGGGGGGAAAAAACCGCAATAGGACGGGATTGAGTGTGGATTGGGTCTGCTTTAGACCCCGTGTGATAACGTCCAAAGAGAGGCTGCAGCAGTTTGCTTTATCTGAGCCTACGGGGAAGGGCAACATTTCACCACCAGCTCTTCTCTCCCCCCTGCTGAATTAATGGATTGCAAACTGTTTTTGCGCTTTGAACTCAGTTTGCAGCAACTGAAGTAAAGGGAGGGCAAGGGGGGAAGTGGGAGGAAGAAATTGGTGGAGTCTCCTTCTTTGGATGTTTTTAAACAAAGGATGTATGTTCATCTGGTGGAATTGCTTTGATTGTCTATTCCTGCATAGCAGAATGGGGTTGGAGGTCTCTCCCTGCCCTAGGATTCTGTGAATCTATTCTATGAAAGAGTAACAGAGACATTTTATAAGCACTTGAAAGGGTAAGATGACAGAGGATGGATCTGGACTGTTCCTGCCAAATCAAGATAGCTGGAGAAACTATGGAATCTGAACCGTATGTCTCTAGCGGCATCTACACTGCAGAATTAATGCAGTTTGACACTGCTTTAATTGCCAAAAAAAGAAAAAGAAAAAAAAAGAAACTAAAAGGATGAGGTACAAGGGTCGGTGTTTCCTTGGGAAATCTGCTGACATCTGCAATCACAGGATGGCTAAATTCTATGCAAAACAGACCCATTCAAATTTTACAATGCAAAGAGGAGGTTGTTGTAAGGCAGGCTTAACTTCACCAACGTGTGTGGACAAGCTCCCAGACAGAGAAACTAACCAGCTGGGTTGCCTTTTAAGCTATCCTAAAAAAACTGGAATGTCAGCTTTCTTCTCCCCCCCTCCCTGTGCACTGGATCACAGAGCAGCTATTTGGGTCAGATTAAAAAAAAATTGCTTTCAAAAGCTTCTGAGAGTTTTATTCAGCCAACAACTTTCTCTTCAAAACTGACAAGGAAAAACATATATCTAGGGACGGCCCATTTTCACATCAAACAGGGCAGCCTTTCCTTTTACTCCCTTTCATGGCTCAGCCCATAGCAATCTTTGCATTCCAGTACATCTACAAATCTTACTGAGAACCAGAGAACTCCATTTCATTTGAGATATATCTGTGATTTCATTCTCTCCAATTGGTAAAAACGCATCCCTGTTACTTGTGAGTAGAGTAGCCTAGATTAGAGGTGGTCATATAGTCAAGACTCTGTGGTTTTATATATATATATATATATATATATATATATATATAGTTCCAGGGAGAAATTGCAAAAGACTGCATAATTTAATAACATTTTAAAAAGAAAAACACCACTTTATTATAGCAACGGGATCAGTGCAGATCAAAGCATCATCAATTTCTTGGGAAAACAAACAAAAAAATGTGTGTTTTTTTGGATGTTGGTCTCTGGAATATCTCTCCCATATAGGCTTATTTATTTGTTCACAATTATTCATGCTGCTCCTTCTAGTGAATCCTTGGTTTGTCAGACATTCTGCAAGGAGAAAATCTATAAACCTTGTTGAAAGTTGCTGCAAATCTTCCAAAAATTCACTACAACATTAGCTAAGGAAGGGGGTTTCTCTCTAGATACTGATTATATTACTTTGGTTGTATTTTTAGAATTCTTTTATTGGCAGCTTTAATGTCTCACTTTGGACTGAATCTTATTGATTAGTCCCAAATAGAATTTTTGCTGTTGTTGTATGTGCCTTTGTTTCCAATTTACAATGACCCTAAGCCAGTTTTTTTCCCCTGCAGGATTTGTTCACAGAGGGTTTTCCACTGCTTTTCTCTGTAGCCGAGGGAAGGCGATGTGTCCCTTGTCACAGTGGCTTTCCATGGCTGAGTGGGGATTCAAAACCAGATCTCCCCAAATCTGGTCCAACCCTCAAATCACTATAACACACTGGTTGTCAATTGATGTATGCCTCCAGGTTGACTCCAGCTCATGGCAACTCTATCCTAGGATTTTCATGGCAGGATTTATTCAGAGGAGTGTTGCCATTATCTTTCTTTGAGGCTGAGAGAGTGTGACTTGGGAAAAGGTCACCCAGTGGTTTTCCATAGTTAATCAGGGGTCTTAACCCTGGCCTACCAGCATTGTCCAAGGCTATATCTACACTGCAGAATTAATGCAATTTGACTGGATACCTACCATTTTTTGCCTGACTCTTGGGTCAGTTACAGACACTAGCACAGGACAATTGGGCGGCTGCTGCCACTCTGCAGAATTCATTCATTTTGACACCACTTTAACTGCCATGGCTCCATGCTATGGAATTCTGAGATTTGTCATTTTGTGCAATATTTAACCTCTGTCAGAGAGCTCTGGTACCATAACAAAACTACACATCCCAGGATTCCATAGAATGGAGCCATGACAGTTAAAGTGGTGTCAAAATGAATTAATTCTGCAGAGGGGCAGCAGCCCAATTGTCCTGTGCTTGTGTCTGCAAGTGACCCAAGAGTCAGGCAAAAAATGGTAGGCATCCAGTGAAAGTCAGTAAAGGATAATCCAGTAAGATGAAGGGAGAAACAGGAACAAGGTTGTCATTTGGTCCAGGAGTCATTACACTGTTCCAGATAAATGCAGACAAGAATGAGTATGTCATCAATTGTATCCAGTCCAAGGTGACGAATACTCACCAAGAGTACTCACCAAGAGTACTCACCAAGAGTACTCACCAAGAGTACTGTCATGGAGACAGAATGGCTGCAAGTAACAAAGAGACAAGGGAGCTGCCGGGAGGTTTATAGGCAGCTGCCTGAGGACACCAGGTGCTTAATGGATCAGCATTTCCTATTTAACAGATGCTGAGAGCTGCAAAACCTCTTCTTATTTCTTCTGTGATCTTAAAAGGAAGGAGGAGCATCTCTAACATCTGCCATGTTATTCTGGATAATGGCCTTTTCAACTATTTTAATCTCTTGGAGAGGCCATGGTTGCCTGGAGCTTTATGCGAATATGCCTCCTCTCTGTCCAGTTCTTCAGATTCCAGAGAATGAGGTATGACACCAACGCTCAAACCTCTGTACTTCCAACCAACTAGAATAGATCCATCAGATCCATTGTTTAAACTTGTGAGTGTGCATGTGGTTAAATCCAATTGATTTTTGTGAGTCTGCTCTAGTTGGGATTAACAGGAAGATTCAACTTTATATTTTGCTAGCCACTGAGGTTTTCCTTTCTTTTGTGGGGAATATTATAGGATAATTGATCTTTTCCATACCCATAGACCCCAATATTGCATAGGGAAGTTATATTTTGGACCATAATGCCCACAATTGCATAGTTATAGTCCAAATAAAGATAATGGCTTGTATTCTGTATTCCAGCTATGGATTTGTAACCCAGAGTTATGAATCTGTAACTATTCCCAGTTTGTATGTAAAGAGATCTTGTAGCACCTTTGAGACTAACGGAAAGAAAGAAATTGGTAGCATGAGCTTTCGTAGACTGAAGTCTACAAAAGCTCATGCTGCCAATTTCTTTCTTTCTGTTAGTCTCAAAGGTGCTACAAGATCTCTCTACATACTGATTCTACAGACTAATATGGCTATATCTTTGAATTCTATTCCCTGATTGGCAAGACTTATGTAGTCTTATGGAATGGCCAGCATGGTGTAATGGTTTGGGTGCTGGAATAGGACACTGGGAAACTGGCCTGGCCATGGCAACCCACTGGCTGACCTTGGGCAAGTCACACTTTCTCAGCCTCAGAGGATGGCAATGGCAAATTCCCTCTGACGAAACTTGCCAGGAAAACCCCATGATAGGTTCACTTTAGGGTCACCATTACATCAGAAATGACGTGAAGGCACACAGCAACAGCAACAACAAAGTAGTCTTACAGTTAGACTATGTAAATATCCCCCCAAAACCACCTGAACAGCCAGCAGCCACATTGGATGAAGGAGGTCTGTTCAGCT
Organism: Phrynosoma blainvillii; assembly: GCA_026167975.1. Lineage (NCBI taxonomy): Eukaryota > Metazoa > Chordata > Lepidosauria > Squamata > Phrynosomatidae > Phrynosoma > Phrynosoma blainvillii. The sequence continues at coordinate 12,695,637 of JANUYF010000003.1, forward strand.
GCTGATCAAAGGCATAAGGAGGATGACATTTCCACCTCTTTCCCACCACTGTGTAAGGCTGGGAAAATCAGAAGACCCCTGTTGCAATTCATTATCATAGCTTCACTTGCTGGTGAAAGGGGGCTGGAAACATCATCCTCTTTGCCTCCTGATCTGCAGCTGAACAGATCTCCTTCACCTGCTGTGCTGCTGCCTGTAAAGTTGGGCTTAGGGATCAGCCCAGGAGGACATTAGTCATACATATGTAACTAAGCAGCCAATGTAGAATATCAGCATCTCTGAGGCTTGGAGTCTAGTTTCTATGTCCTCAAATTCATTTTAAGACTCCATGAAGATATCATCAATTCCTGTTGAAATAGTTTCATGCTACCAGTTTCTCCCATTCCTGTTCTTCCCTCAGATACAAGCTGGAATAGATGGCCCTTGGAATCCCTTCCAAATTTTATGACTCCAGAAGTGCAATTGCAGTGATAATGCAGTGTGACACCCCTTTAACGGTCACGGCCCCATCCAACATAATCCTGGAATTTGCAGTTTGGTGAGGCACCAGCACTCTTTGATAGAGAAGGCGAAAGAGCTTGTGAAACTACAAATCCCAGGATTCCATAGGATGGAGCTACAGCACTTAAAGTAGTGTGAAATTGCATTATTTCAATAGTGGCTATAGATGCACCCTAGGAGTGTATAGAAGTAGGAAGCAAGATGGAAACAGAGGTGCTCTTCCTCTCACTCTCTCCATTCCAGCTGTCCCAAAATCCAAACTTTCCAATGGTCCTGATTTTGCAGGGATAGTCCTGAGTCATTTGTCTTCCCACTTAGACCTCGGAGTGAAAAAGCAGTTTGTACTCCATTAACTCAGAAGGAGCAGAGGGGAGAGGGCAGAATCTTCCTCTTCTCAGAAGGTTCAGACAAATGTTTGTGTGTTCATAATTTTTGCCATCTTGACCATAGTCTTATATGGCTCAGCCACACATGTCCCAGTTTTCATCTGTGAAATGTAGATCATATCCTTGATTATGAGATACCTGCAAGAGATTGCTTTTGAGCATCACTAGAAAAGTAGGATAACTTCTGCCCAACCCCAAAATATTATGATCAGCCAGACCAGGAGACTGTCGTCAGTTTTCCCAAAGGAAAACTTAATTAGGCGCATCTTCATCCCACCCGACATCCTGTGAATTCCTATTTTAGGCTTTCGGGGAAAAACCCTCCCAAAAACCTTGAAGCCACAAAGCTAGTGATAAATAAAGGAACACATGGCTCCTTCCCATCTGTTGCCAAGATGAGCACTCACCAAAATTGGGGACCAAAGAGGATGGGAAAGGCAGGGCCATCCTTCAGGCCTGACCTTATTAGCAGGATCTTGGTATAAAGCTTTGATGCTTAGAGAACACAGAAAAGAGGAGAGGGAAACAAGCCTGAGAGGGAAATATTAATCTGGATTTCCTACTGAACTGACTGTTTCCTTCATAGATGTAAAGATGACAGCTGCCCATGAGGCCAGGAGATCCTTGGCTTTAACCCATAGACGTGAGCCTCAGGAAGCAGAAGGAGAAATGATGACTTCTCTTAAGCCCTTGACAGGAGGTCATGAAAAAGATCAGAAGAAAGTTTGGAATGCGAGTGATAGAGCCTTCCTTTATACACCCTTTGGCTTCATAAATGTGAGGACTACAGCCTTGTCTCTGGGGAAGTCCAGTGTTTAGCATGCACAAACTTCTAGATTTAATCCCATACTTTCCAACTGTCCTAGTTTGGCCGGGATGGTTCTGATTGATCCTTCATCATTACATTTTTCAACTGCTTTTAGTGACCTTCCATCATACCACATGTTCCGCTGATTTTAAAATCCTGGTTTCTCTCTCCTCTTCCCACTTTCCCCCTTTGTTCTCAGCACAGAGGGGAATTTCCACTGCTGCAAATTCAGCTCAGAATGCAAAAGTAGTTTGCACTACATTAATTCAGTAAGAAGAAGAGGAGAGAAGGGAACAAAATCTTTGGGGTGTTGCACACCAGCCTAAAGTGCCGGCCTGGGGTGGAGTTGGGGAAGGGCGGCCGCACGCTGGCCACCCCACCCCCACCCTGATGCTGCCCTAACACTGCATGCCCTTACGCATGGTGCGTGGTGTCAGGATGCCCTCCTGGTGCAGCATGTAGACACGCTGTGTCAAAAGGGCATGGAAGAGGCACGGTGCCGACTCTTAGGGTTGCCGTGGCCCTGATCCACCACTAGCAGGGGTGGCGCAGAGCTACCCGAAATGGGCCATGTGTAGAGACCCTTCCCCTTCTCAGTAGGCTCAGGTAAAAAGCTAACTGCTGCAGCCTCTCCTAGGTCATATGCTCTTCCTCACTGATAACTCTTGCCATCTTGACCATGCTCTTGTGTTGCTTGGCCATCCGTGTCCCACTTTTCATCTGTGAAATGTAGGGAAGTCAGCACAGTTGAGTCCCAGATGTTTCTGAACTTCAGCTCTGAAAGACCCTGTCTATTGACCAGACTGTCTGGGGCTTCTGGGAGTTGGAGTCAAACAATATTTGGTTGAGAGCCACCATTCTAAATGCACCTAGTGGCAATGGCATTATTAGAGTTACCATCATCCAGTACAGTAACTCATGGGGTCACTCCCATCCCCCTCCCCCTTGACCTCCTCCTGTACCACACCATACAGAATCCTTAGTAATGTTTTTTGTACTAATGTTACTTATAAATTATAATTCCCATATATCGCTGAATGCAGTGGTAATAGTTGTGACATAAACAATTAGCAAAATTAAAATTATACCTTTAAATTGCAATATCATACACATAGCCTAAATGTACGGTATTTACATACACATAGCTTAATGTGGTTAAAGTGAAAATTTGGTAAGATGTGATGCTTTTAAAGAAAATTTTAAAAGAATTTAAAAATTATATATATTTTAAAAAAAAAACTGGGGCCTCTCCTTTCTCTTCCCACTGAGCCTTGCCCCACTCACTCCAACTCTTCAGCATTTTAAAGGGATGCAGGTGATTGTCACAGCCCATTTTTGGGAAGCAGTGGTGTTGCCCCCATTAGGGTGTCACCTTCTGTGGTCCGCACTCCCCAAACCCCCCTAGTGATGCCCCTGCCTGGGGGGCTGCTCTGTTGGAGAGAAAACAGGGGGCTAACTGAAGTGCTGGTCTGACCCATCAAGGCAAATAAAAACAGCTATATTTGCCTGGTGGGGAGTCACTCAGATCTCAGCTAATGTTGCAGACCAGGTTACGGGGTTGTCTTGTGTCTCCTCTCCTGTCTCTTCACGCAGCTGCCTCTCCTTGTTTTCTGTATTCAAATGTTTTGGGTTTGGCTCACTCCCTTCCTCCAGCTCATGTCCTGGGCTGGGGGCTTTTGTAAGGCCAAACTCCTGATACTTTCCAGCTGCACAAGGCCCTAGCGGCTGACACAGTTCCTGGAGCTTGGACTTGCCAAGACACAGGAATGTCAGCCAAGAGTTAGCAGTGGAGCAGCACACGGAGAAAGCCAAAACCCTCTGCCAATTAATCCCAAATCTTGCTTCTCTTGTCAGGGAAAGACAAAAGGGAGAGGCATGGTGTTTGCGTTCCCAACTAAGGCCGTGCCTCACTTGGGAACTGAAGGCCTGATCGGCCAAGCACATGGTGTGGGAATGCAGATCGGCCCATCCCAACTTTTCCCAAGTGGAGAAGAAAGTCACCTCAGGTCAAGGAAAGCCAGGCAGTTGTTTATCATCAACTGGACAGACACCTGCCGAGAAAGACAGTCTAGAAAAGGTGGATGGGAAATAGAAGCAACATACATGGAAAGATACACACCGTCCTTTCAAAGAATCAGGGTGTCCACCAAACCATAAAGCATACATAGCCCATCAGCTCTCATGGATGGATAGAAGGAAGGAGAACACCCAGTCCCACATCTGAGATAGATGTTACTTCACTTGCATAGCTGGCAACTGTTACTTGGCTGGAATTGTGTGGATTAGTCACAACTAGGGTTGCTATTTGCTGTTAAGTTGACTTCAACCCACACTGCTTCTACAAATGAAAGACCAAGGGAACTGGATATCAACAGTCCCATTCAGGTCTTGCAAACTCAGAGCTGTGACTTCTTTGATTGAATCAATAATATGGTCTTCCTCATTAATGAGAATGTGGTCTTCCTAATTTTCTACTAATTTACTGAGTGTTATTCCATTTTTTAATCAGTCATTTCATTTATTGACACATCATTTCATCTAATGATGCATCCAAAGTATGACAGCCTCAGTTTCACTGTCTTGGCTTCTAGGGAGAATTCAGGCTTGATATGCCCTTTGTTGTTGTCGACCGCCTTTGAGTTGATCCCAACTCATGGTGATCCTGTGGATGAGACATCTCCAAGACTCCCTGTCCTCCACTGCTCTGCTTAAGTCCTGAAAATTCATACCTGTGACCTCCTTACTAGAGTCCATCCATCTAGCATGTGATATTCCTCTCTTGACATCCCTACATCTTTCCTAGCATTATTGTATTTTCCAATGAGTATGCCTTCTCATGATGTGGCCAAAGTATGATATGCCCTAGGACCCATTTATTGGTCATTTTGCAAGTCCTGTGGTTTCTGGAGAACTCTTCCCCAGCACCACATTTCAGATTAGTTGATTCTCTTCCTCTCAGCTTCAATCGCTATCCAGCTTTCATAACCATACCTAGAAAATAGAAATACTATGGTGTGGACAATTCTGACCTCAGTATTTAATAATACATCTTTGCACTTGAAGAACTAGAGTAGACCAATGAATCAATGACTGAATTCAGCGCATTAAGCAATTCCAGTTTATTCTGTGGCACTATTCTTTGTTATTGTGTTTATGTCATTTTTGAATTATGGCAAACTTAGGCGAACCTATCACAGGTTTTTTTGGGGGATCTGAGAGTGTGTGACTTGACTTGAGACTAATAATAGGATTTAGGCCTATGGGTTTTTAAAAAAATGTAATACACCATAGAGAGTGGAGAGGTTTCCATTATGACTGTAGGCTGGGGCTGCATGTGTTTACCCAAGACTGTTTTTACAGCCCTTGATACCTCCAGACTCGATTGTCCCTTTTCTGTCCTGGGGAAAAAGAGAATTGATTTTCCTGGAAACCTCCAGGAGCAGCAATTTGCCTTTATATACCTCTCAACTATCTTGACAGGGACAGTCCTGATTAATCCTCTGTCATTCCTGTTTTTTCAGTTGCTTTTAAAAAGTCCTCCTTCTCCCACTTTTTCCTTTTGTCTTCATCTTACTTCCACTGCTGAAAACTGAGCTCAAAGAGCAAATGTAGCTTGACTCCCATCAATTTCATCAGGGGTGAGAGGAGAAGAGGGGATGAAATCTTACACTTTCCAGTAGGCTCAGGAAAAAGTAAACTGCTGCAACCTCTCCTGGCCTATATGTTCTTACTAATTCATAATAAGAAAAATAATTTATAAAGTTAAAAACATTAAAATTCATTTAAAATACATATATATAAACCATAAAAATGAGATCACACAGCATTAAAAACCTATCCCAGTCAGTTTCTAAAAGCCTGATAGTATAAAAATATTTTTAATTTGCCAGTGGAAAGAAAGCAAGGATGGAGTCATGCTGGATTCCCCAGGAAGGCAATTCCAAATTTGGGAGCAGCCACCGAGAAGGTCCTCTCCCACTTGTAAAATGAGTCTGTGAAAGTGGAGGGTGAGAAAGAAGGGCTCAAGAAGCTCTTAAGAGCACTAAGGAACTAATGAAGGGAGATAGGGTCCTTTAAATAGGCAGTTGTGATAGTGCTATGTTTGTACCTACTTCATGATTGAATATGGAGCAGCTATGGATCCCTAAATCTAGATTAGAAATCTGTAACTGCAATACAGAATGACAGTCTATATTACAGTTGACCCTCATCCACAGATTCAACCATCCACAGCTTCAAAAATATTAAAAAATATATACATTCCAAAAAGCAAACTTTGATTTTACAATTTACTATGCCGCTCTACGTAATGGGACTTGAGCATCCACAGCTTGAAAAATATTAAAAAATATATACATTCCAAAAAGCAAACTTTGATTTTACAATTTTACTATGCCACTCTACGTAATGGGACTTGAGCATCCACAGATTTTGCTATCCATGGGGAGGGGAGGTGTTTCTGGAACCAAACCCTCCACAGATATCAAGGGCCCACTGTAAAACAATTTAAAAGAGCCACTTTAAAAATAATTTAAAATCTATTCAAACAGTTCAATTTAAAAGCACACTTTTGCAGCCCTTTTCTTAGAAGTGTTCCATTCTAAAAAAGCCTTCCATTCTAACCAGCATTGTCTGAAGAATAATTTCAAAAGTCTTTGAAATATTTGCATATATTTGCATATAGCCTGCAGTATAAAGCAGAAGGCACAGGGTGACCAGATGTCCTAACCCCAAATGAGGACAGGGCACTGCAAAATGTTGCCATTCAAGAAAAATGTAGGACAGTACCCAATAAAAGCTAAAAACACTAATGTAAATTCATGCTGCTTAGTCATGCTCAAAATGGAGGACATTTTGAAATCCCTCCTGGATAGAAGGTTGAAATGTAGGACATGTCCTGGAAAAGGAGGACATCTGGTCACCCTGGGAGGGCATGCTAGGATCCATAGGGACCTATGGGAAGGCTCCATCTCATGATCCCATCAAATGTAACTGAAAGAAGGGTTATTTCTGTGGATCTCAAAGTCTGGGCAGGATCATAGGTAGGATAGGAAATTTGTGGCTGGACTTCCATCATCCTACTTTGGGTTGGCTATGCTACCTATGCTGACTGATGGGAGTTACAATCCAAAAACAGCTGATGAGAACTGCAGCCCCCAAATAGCTTTAGGGCTACAAGTTGCCGGGCTATGGTTGACAGAGAGTGAACATTGAGATAACTCCTGTATCTTTAATGCCTGTGTTTGTTGCTGTTGTTCTGTGCCTTCAAGTCATTTCTGACTTATGGTGACCCTATCCCAGGGTTTTCTTAGTTTCAGAGGGGGGTTGCCATTGCCATCCTTTGAGGCTGAAGCTCCCGGTGGGTTTTTATGCTCGAATGGGGATTCGAACTCTGTTCTCCAGAGTCATAGTCCGACATTCAAATCACTTGAGCAAATGTTGCTTCTTACTTGGTTGTATGATAAGCACTGTCTGTTGAAATTCCTTCTTCTATACACCTATTCATAGGCGCTGTCTCCAGTTTTCGGTCTGACAATCCTTTGATACAGAGCCTAGCTCATTGCTAAATGCTCATGAAACAGTGGGAGCAAACCTGCTGTGCATGGTACTTTTATGTGGCATTTTGCATTTGCTGTGGCTGTGGAACTACCCTCCACAGGAAACTACACTGCCCCCCTCTCTGCTCATTTTCCACAGTAGGCAAAGACTTCTTAAAAATTTCAGCAGGCTTTGCCTATTAAGTAGTTGCTGCTGAACGGGGATGCTATATTTTCTATTCTCATTCTTATGTCTGAAAGGCTTTGAAACGGTCTTAAATTAGTGCTGTTTCTTACAGGATAACCTATTCAATTGCTTTTTTGTTGTAATTGCTTTTTTAAAAAAAAGCTATGGTTTGTTTTAATCTCTGTTGTGAGCTGCCTGGGTCTCATACTGGGGGAAATGCATGATAGAAAAAAAGTAAAATAAAATAAATTACAATAGGAGCACATTGTGCAACCTTTTTGACACATGTTTGTTGCTGTGGAATCTTTTATTTCTTGTGCAGAAGCCTAGCCAGTCACATAAAAAGTTGGTGATGGAAGGAAGGACTAGGTAAACCAGTTGCCAGTGTGACCCAGTTTAAAGTTGTCTGCTCCCACAGTAAAATAAAATAAACCAGCCTCCTAAGGACTGAGGCAGAATGCCAGCAGGGATTCTGTGTGGATAAAACTCCTCAGTTCAAAACAATATCCATATGCCACAGAGAAAGCTTTAGATACCATACGCTCCAACTGTCCTGATTTGACTAGATCAGTCCTGATTAATTCTCTGCCCTCCCATTTTTTCAGCTGCTTTTAAAATGTCCTGGGGTTTTTCTTTCCTCCTCCCACCTTCCACTTTTGTCCTCAACTTATTTCAGTTGCTGCAAACTGAGTTCAAAGTGTAAAAGTAGTTTGCACTCAGGTAACTCAGTGATGGGGGAAGAGGGGTGGCCTGTCCCAGTAGGTTCAGGCAAAAGCAAAGTGCTGCGGCCTCTCTGAGTTTGTGTATGGTTCCTCATTAACAACTTCTGTTATCTTGATCGCATGCTGAAGTTGCTTTTCCTCCAGTGTCCTGGTTTTCATCTGTCAAATGCTGGAAGGTACCTGGTGAAGGGATTGCTCTCAGAATGGCCAAAAGCAGGAGAAATGAAGTGACTTGCAAGAAGCCAACAGCGGGGTGGTTGGTTTTCTTCAGGCAGTTTGCCCATACTCCTTATCAGAAAGGGGAAAGTCATTGCAGAATGTTCTTTTTAAGAAAAGTACAGCAATCAGAGCTGGTGGGAGTGGGGGGAACCCAGATTAAACAAAACATCGCCTAAGTAGATTAGAGGCTTTGGGAAACATGTTCAAACAGCCTCAACAGTTGCCTCTGTTGTTGCTTGTACCGGGAGGTCTCTTTGCCTGTGTGGTGTCCAGATGTCAAAAAGACAAAAACTCTCTTTTTTTGGAAGTGTGATTGATATTGTGGCTTAAAAAGACCTCTTTCCCCTCCTCTTCAGCACTACAGATTGTCTGAGCTGCATTCTGCCACCCCCATCTCACGGCGGTTGTATTAAGAACAGCAAGTTTCTAGTCCTCATGGAGGCAAAACTGTGTGTGTGAGGGGGAACCTAGCAAAGTGGGCAGTTTTTGCTTTCAAAATAGAGTGGGCCCTTGGACTTTGCTACAGTTTGGTTCCAGGACCCCCCATGGGTACCAGAATCCATGGATGTTCAAGTCCCATTAAATACAATTGTGTAGCGCAGGGGTAGGCAACCTAAGGCCCGGGGGCCGGATCCACCCCCCGCCCCGAGGCCTTTGGACTGGACCCAGGCTGGTCCTGCCGCCACCATCACTGCCGCCCCCTGCCGCCGCCGCCACGATGATACTGATTATTGTTGTTATTACTTGTTCTTGGGGTTTTCTTGGCAAAATCTCCACAGGGATTTTGCCATGGCTTTTCTGGGGCTGAGAGAGTGTGCGTGCATATTTTTAAAATTTTTAATTTTTTAATTTTTATTTATTTATTTATTTATTTTTGGTGCTTCGCCCCCCCCCAATTGTCTGAGGGACAGCAACCTGGCCCCCGGCTCAAAAAGGTTGCCTACTCCTGGTGTAGCGAAATGGTGTCCCTTATATAAAATAGCAAGTTTTGGGAATTTATATATTTTTAAAATATTTTCAAGCCGCGGATGCTTGAACCTGTAGATACGGAAGGCCGACTGTACCGCAAAATAGATCTGAAAATGAAAATGTGAAACCAGTTTTGAGGGAATGCTGTGGGGAGAAGGATTCTAAGGCAAATTCTCCTGATTCCAATTATACTCACACATTGAGGCTACAAATAAACCAATGTCACAGTTCAACGTGGAGCAGGGAAATGTCATTCCTAACTGCAGATGCTTGAGGGTGTAATAAGACGTGACAATAACTTGGGGAGATTTTCAAGCTATTAATTGCTAAATGTTGGTGACTCAATCCATCATATCCAGCCTCACTCCCTGCACTTCCCTGAACTGATTCGGTTTTCTTCTAGACAGTGATGGAAAATGGAAGCCTGCATTTGGCTGTTCTGTCTCTTGCTGACAGCTGACATCTTCTGGAAGCCACAGCGAAGGAAAATACTTGGATGGTGTTTGTATTAATGGCTCCATTAAGAGAAGCAGTAGTCGCAACAGCTCCCTGTGTTGGAATGGAAGACTTGAGCTACACATCTGCCATGGCAAATCTCCCTTTTCTCAACCTTAGTTCGCCACCTGTAAAAGAGCCTGTTGCCAGTCAGAGCTCATAAATGGTTCTTTTTTTGGTAGGACTAGAACGCCAAGAATCCATGGACATGCTGGCTTGGGGATTCTGGGAGCTGCTTGGGAAAGAGTGGGGCCATTAATACAAACATCATCCAGGTATTTTCTTTCACTGTGGCTTCCAGAAAATATTCAGCCGTCAACAAGAGACAGTAGGATGGGAATGGCAGAACACAGATCAAACTGTAGCATCCAGTGAATGCTAAAGAGGGGGGAAAGAGCGCTTTTTAAGATGGCAGAAGTCCTACTCCAGGGGCAGCCCAGAGTATCCTGGCCTGGAGATCTACACTCGTCCCTCCACATTTGCGGCCTTGATTTTTGTGGATGTGATCATTTACAGATTTTATTAATATGTTCTCTCTAGGAATATCTAGGTCCTCCAGTGCAACTCTATGGTCAACTTTAACCAAAAGTTGCACTGAAGGACCTAGAGCAGGGGTAGGCAACCTAAGTCCTGGGGGCCGGATGTGGCCCCCCGAGGCCTTTGGACTGGCCCCAGGCTGGTCCCGCCGCCGCCGCCGCCTGCCATGATGATATTGATTATTGTTGTTATTACTTGTTCTTGGGGTTTTCTTGGCAAAATCTCCACAGGGGTTTTGCCATGGCTTTTCTGGGGCTGCGAGAGTGTGCATGCATATTTTTTTATTTTTTTATTTTAATATTTATTTATTTATTTATTTATTTTTGGCGCTTCGGCCCCCCAATTGTCTGAGGGACAGCAACCCGGCTCCTGGCTCGAAAAGGTTGCCTACCCCTGACCTAGAGATTCCTAGAGAGAACACTCTACTAGGCATTCGTAGCTCCTCCAGCCCAATTCTATAGTCAATGTCTGGCAGATGTTGACCACAGAGTTGCACTGGGGGACGTAGAGATTCTTAGAGAGGTGTTCTCTCAGGTAAAAACATAATGATTTTATTATTTGTGGTTTTTCCACATTCATGGGGGTCCTGTGCCCCAACCCCAGCGAATGCGGAGGGACAAGTGTACTTCACAGGATTGTTGTGAGACAGGGGCAGCCGGTGGCTTTCAAGTGAATGAAGCAGTGAATTCATTCATAGTTTTAGCCCAACTTTAATGGAACTAACCACAGTGATCAACATATTTTGGGGATACGGTTCAGCACTTTGCAAAGCTCCTTTTAAGTTTGACCTGAACCTGAAAGTGGATTCACTACCCCATTCATATGGAAGCCACCACTATTGTGAAGATAAAACCACAGGGAGAAAAGCCATGGACTTACCAGGTTGTTCACTAGAGGGAAAGCATTCTTTAAATGTCATGGATGCAATTATCAAATATATGAGGATGTGCATTGGGCTACTGATTTGTTCTACAGTGAGCCCTCTACATTTACTGGGATTGGGGCATAGGGCTCCTATGAAAGTGGGAAAACTGCAAATACCTGAGAGAACACCTCTCTAGGAATCGCTAGATCCCCCAGTGCAACTCTACGGTCAACATCAGCCTGAAGTTCACCGTAGAATTGCAGTGGAGGACCTACAAATGCCTAAAGAAGTGTTTTCTCTAAGAATCTTTAGAATTAGATACTCCAACATGATTCTGTGGTCAACCTCCAGCAGAGTTATGCATACACTGAAGGAAGTAGAGATTCCTAAAGAGAATATAGCAATCAAATCATGAATAATCAAATGTGGAGAATTGCCTATAATTTGTTACTCTAGCTCCTCAGTCCTAGGGAGAGTCCTAGGCTTATCCTGAAATCATTGCTTTATCTGGTACAGCCTAATTTGAATGTCTGCTATTTCCTCTCCCATTTCATTTAAAAATTCTAACCATCCAGACTAATGTAAACATTAAGTTAGCCTGCCTGCCCCCTCTCTTAAGCATCCAATGTTTTGTAACACCTTGCGCAAGCCATGAATTTGGACATCTCAAAAACTTGCATGCTATTCTGTGACCTTTCATGGGCCTAGTAAAAAATATTGTCCTAATTTGGATTACATAAAGACCTGCTTGTCTACAGGTAGATTGTGGGGAAATATATTGTTTACAAGTCGGCATTTGCAAAACGAGCAAACAAAAAACTCATAACCTCTGCTGGTACACCTGTCCTCTTTGATGTGGCTTGCTCACAATCAGTTCCTCATAAACAGGAATGCTTGGGCCATATGGGATGGAAAGGAGACTTGTTTGCTTTCCTCTATGCTTGAAGGAGATGCGTCATTACTCTTTAAAACAAAATTAGTCATGCTTATCTCTGGTAAAGCTGTTGCAATAGGAATCCCCTCCCTATATGGTCAACTGGAGAGAAATTGCAACCATCCCAATTTATTGGCTCTGTATTTGCTCAGGATCTCTATTAAATACAGAAGAGACCCTTGGATTGCACAAAGCCTTGTCAGGAGTGTTTGAATTCTGGCAGATTTCACCAAGTAAAGCATTGACTGAGGCAGCAATAGCAAACTGTATGTTTTATCATCTGAGGATCAATCTAATTTAGTATGGATGGGGAGTTGTCAGAGAATGCTGGCATGAAAGTGAGTGGGATATATATATACTGTGTGACCCTAGGTTAGGAGGAGTGATTTACATATTAATCTGTGCATTGTTCTTTCATTGAATGGCAAGGCCTCAGGGTGGGAGGATATGCAAAGAGGATTTGTGTCTATTTAATGATCCATTGTATGTGTTCTACTACTGCTCACTTTTCTGGCTGACTCAGTCTACAGTGTCTCTTGTGTTCCTTGATATGTATTTGAACACTGCGTTTGGTGGTCCCTATATAGACTTGTCCACAGCTGGATGGTATGCATTAAACACAAAAGGAACATGAGAGATGCTGCAGACTGAGTCAGCCAGAAAAATCAGCAGTAGCAGAACATGTTATAAACCATCCTGGGCATCAAATGCTATTTGAAAACACTGAATTTCTGGACCATGCCAATAACTATCTGGTCAGAATGTACAGGGAAGCCATTGAAATCCACAAACCCCTAGACCACTTCAATGGAAAAGAAGAAACCCTTACAGTGAACAAAATTGGGCTACCAGTCCTGAAAAATATCAAAATCAAGACCCAGCAAATGCAAATGAAACCCACCCAGGATCAGGGTTTTTCCCAGGAGACAATGGATCACTAAATAGACACAAATCCTTCTTGCATATCTTCCCACCCTGAGGCCTTGCCATTCAACAACAGAACAATACACAGATTAACATGTAAATCACTCCTCCTAACCTAGGGTCACACAGTATATATATACCCCACTCACTTCCATACCAGCATTCTCTGAAGATGCCAGCCACAGATGCTAGCAAAACGTCAGGTATAAACTCTTCAAGAGCACGGCCACAGAGCCTGAAAAACCCACAGAAAAACTATTAGTATGGATAGGCTTATCACCAGATATATGGCCACAAGTTGACAATCTTGCCATGCAACTGTGCATAGATATTTACAGTCCATTAAAGTATCTTGAGAGCAGATAAAAGAAAGTGGTTTTTCACATAGTGCATAGTGGCTAAGATTCTATATCTGTTGTGTAAAGTTCCATGTTTGAAGTTACATGTTGACTATGCTGTCCTACTCTTGTGTTCAATGGCAATGCTGCACAAGCAAGTGTGCAACCAACTATACAACCCAAGGGGCATAAATAACAATTTCAGCAGGGGCAGATGGATAGGCATCCATTGAAAATGTACATCCACAGTTCAAAAGCACTACACACATAATTCTGCATTTGCAGTTTTTAACCAAATGTAATGATGTGCATTGAACACAGATGTCTAGCTACTTCTGTAGGGAATCTAAACATGCCTAAGACACCAACAGGATTCAAGATAATGTGTACATTTGATTGCCAGAAGATACGTGAAGGTCACTGAGTGTGCATGTATCATAGACAACTGTGCTTATACTGAGTCAGACCATTGGTCCATATAGCCCAGTATTGTCAGCTCTCACTGGCAGTAAAGACTTTTCAGGGGTTCAGGCAGGATTCTTCTCTGGCTCTGCCAGGGCTACATCCGCACTGCAGAAATTATCCAGGTTGAGCCCACTTTAACAGTCATGGCTCAATGGTATGCAATCCTGGGAATTGTAGTTTTGTGAGGCATTTAGCAGCACTCTGGTACCATAACAAATTATAATTCCCAGGATTCCATAGCATTGAGCCATGGCAGTTATGGTGGTGTCAACCTGGATTGTTTTTTGCTGTGCAGATGCAGCAGATACTGATAGTTTCTCCTGTCTGCATCCAAATGGTCAGGAGGGTAATGTGGGACGGGCAAATCTGGCCATAAAGAGGGACTGGATATATTTGTAGAGGATGGAGATATATGTACAGTGGATGTGCTTTGATTGGCATGCATCCAAGGGCTGGTTCTGTGGCTGGAGGAATCAGGCCTGCCTAATTTCATATCCTCCAACAATTCATAGATAAAAAACTGGGACATGTATAGCCAAGCAACAAGAGTCTGGTCAAGATGGGAAAAGTTATTAATGAGGAACAACACACAAGCTAGAAGAGGCTGTAGCAGTTTCCTTTTGCCTGAGCCTCCTAGGAAGAACAAGATTCCACCCCCATTTCTCCTCCTCCTCCTCCTCTTGCTGAGTTAATGAAGTGCAAACTATTTCTGCTCTTTGGACTCAGTTTGCAGCAATTGAGTAAGATGAGAACAAAAGGGGCATGTAGGAAGAGGAGAAACTGGGACATTTTAAAAGCAGCTGAAAAGGTGAGATGACAGAGGATTATATGGGTCTGTCCCTGCCAAATTGGGACTGTTGGAAGGTATGCAGTTTTGTTTTCATCCCAGGCCACCTAGTCACATTTGTGGCTGGATGTAAGTTAGGACATCATCCAGCTTTCTGTCTCCATGACTTGCCCAGAGCTCTCATCTGCTGGCAATACTGTCCCTGTGCTGTTTTTTTGGAAGGCTTACTCATGTGCAAGAGGAGTAAGATTGCAGAGGTCTTCAGTGCTCCATCTTTGGAGTTTCTTTGGAGATTCTCTGCCTCCCCTCTCTCTGTCCGAGAAGTTTCCAGCAGCTCCCAAGCGCTTACCAGAAACTCAAACAATGCCAGCCTTTGTTTCCCCTCCTTAAATCCTAAACAGGAGATTAAGAGGGAAAACAGCAATGCTAAGAACTTATTTAGAATGGGAGGGGGCAAAGAAGAGGGAAAGGGAGAGGGACATACAGCTCGACCCTAGAGAATACCACAGTCCCCACGCAGCATGACTACAGATCCCTCGGCGAGGGGGTTTGAAGGGAACCAAAGTCTATCCTCACCCCCACAGTCAATAAATTCCTTACTTCACTGTGGTTTCCACAATCCAAATTCTATTTGAGTCAAACATCAAAGTTGGTGCTGGAAAGAGGGGAAGATTATGGGGCATAAACCCACTGTAACACAGGATAAATTCTTATCCAAATTCCTTGCCTAAGAAAACACTATGAAATTCATGGTCGCCATAAGTTGACAAGACAACACACACACACACAGCTTCCCCCTTGGGAATCCCAGTGGGAAGGGAAGTTTATTGCTTGATCTGCCTTGTTGGTCATAAGACTGTCTAGTGGCCAGCAATAGCCAGCCAAAGTTCCCAACAAAGACCAGAAAAAGACCACTGTCTCAGGTATCTGCCACTCAAAGGTATACTACTTATTAAGATGAAGCTTCTAACTGTAGCTCTTAGGGCTCTTTGATGGGCTTCAGAATTTGTTTCTTCCTTTTTTCTTTTTCAAAAGTAATCTGAACCAGAGCTTGGAAAAGCTACTTGAGTGGATTACTACTCCCAGAATCCCCAGCCAGCACAGCCACTGCTCATGCTGGTTAAGGAATGGTAGGAGTTATAGTTCAAAAATAGTTACATTTTCAAGCTCTGATTCAGATTGCTTTTTAAAAAATAATAATTATGAAATCCAACTACCATTCCGTTCTTTCTTTTTGGAATGGTAACCTATTAGCCACCATTCTACCCAGTTGTAGCTGAAAGCAGGGCAGTGCTAGCCTTAGGGCACGTAGAACCTTGAATGAAAGAGGACTTTGGTGGCCTCCAAAAAAGTTCTTCACCCCGTGTCAATTTTAAAGAGTTGCCAAATTATGCAGCAAGGCCAAAGCTAGCAAAGTTAATCTATGAACCCACTAGTCTTTATTTAGAAAAACTGACACCTAATATCTAAGATCTTACGTGGTGCTTGTGTAGTGTAAAACTACATTCCTGAAATTAAATGGTAGTTGAGATACACCTCACTTCTGCTGAATATTGACCTTTTGCAACCATCTGGATCTGTGAAAATTAATAGTTGTGTAGAATGGCTGTTTACAGATGACCGATCCAGAAGTTGTATATTTGTGCAATTGTGTATCTGTGACTGTGCTTGAGAGCCAGCATAGTGTAGTGGTTTGAGTGTTGAGTCCAAGGTTCAAATCTCCACTCAGTGATGGAAATCCACTGGGTGATCTTGGGCAAGTCACACTTTTATCACACCAGCGGCAAGAAAAGCGGCAAGGAATCAATCCAGAGCCATACCGGAATGATTCTGGTCACGCCAGCCGTAATTCCTCTTTGAAAGAGGAATTCAAAAGAGCTGGAATGATGCAGCGATGGCGCAAGGATGATGCAGGGATGGGTGGGGTTTGCTGCGACGTCGTCTGATCACGGGGCAAAGGATCCAGAATGATGCAGCGATGGCGCAGGGAAGATGCAGGGATGGGCGGGGTTTGCCACGACGTCGTCTGATCACGGAGGCAAAGGAACCGGAATGATGCAGCGATGGCGAAGGGATGGGGCTGCTTTAGACCCCGTGTGATAACGTCCTATGTCACTCTCAGAGAAAGGCAAATCTTGCCAAGAAAACCCTGGGACAAGTTCACTTTTGGGGCGCCAAAAGTCAGAAATGACTCAAAAGCACACAGCAACAAGAATATGCTTGCTGTTTCTGGAATCCTGGTGACTCAAGCAGGACATCAAAGGCACTGATGAGTACTTGTGCACTATCAAAGAATATGCGTGGACATGTGAAATGGTTACAGCTGAAAAACTTCACTGATGTAACTCTGAAATGAATGCAGTAAACAATGCAATAAGTGAAGCCTGAACTGGGAAAGAATGGGATTCTGCTCTAGCTAATCCTACTGTAGCTGTGTGTCCTTGCCTACAACAGGCGAGGTAAACAACAACTCCCCCCAGAATCCCTTCCTGAGCATGCATGGGAAGCAAAACAGGAGTAAAGGAAAAAGCAGAGTAGCCTGTCTCACCAGATCCCCCCAACATGATAAACATAAGAAGAAGAAAAAGCTCAGATCAATAGGTTTGGCCACCAAAATGGGAATTATATGAAAAGTAGAGACTGATGAAAGAATGAAAAAATGATCCCTGGATGCATTTTGGAAGTGCTCTTTGGAAGTTTCAAATTGGTTGTGTGTGTGTGTGTGTGTGTGTGTGTGTGTATTTATTTGTTCTGCTTGCTCATGCAAGCATTTCCTGACCTGGTTGTTTCCTTTCACCTGAGCACTTGTGCATATTGTTAGTTTTGAATAAAAGGTTTGCTGAAACATGTACTGTGCTTCAAACTTCCGGAAAAGAGATTCCACCTCAACATTAGGAAGAACCTCCTGATGGTAAGAAGTGGTTAACGGTGGAAGATGCTGCCTCAGAGACACTTTCTTTGGAGGCCTTTAAGCAGATGCAGGGTGGCCATTTATTGGAGGTGCTTGTATTGCTGCCTGGCAGAATGGGGCTAGACTAGATGGTCCTTGTGATCTCTTCCAATTCGCTTGGATTCTATGATTCTTACTTGTGGTGGAACCTACCCTTATTCTTACCATGTTATTTCTGCCTCTGCTATCAGATTTTCTGCTAAAGACATCATGCACAGGAACACATCTGCTTTGGGAACTGAAGTATACAACACAGGCGGATGAGCAAGGCTGTGAGACCTCTGTACCAGCAACCTTTCAGCAACCACTGAGGCCAAACACAAGGCTGGTTTGGGAAAGGGGAAAGAAAGAGGGAAGAATAAAACCATCCAAAAGGATGTTAGGGGCTCCATTATGCAGTGTTCTGGGAGGAGGAAGAATAAATAAAGGATAAAAAGTTAATGCATAATTGGCTCTTTCCACTCTTTCAGTTTGTCTTCCTCTTCAGGAAGATCAGCAGGTGTGAACTGATGAGACTATATCACAGGTTTTACTGGGTAACTCACAGTTTGCTGTCCTGCTAAGCACCCCTGCAGGGTGGCTGTCAAAGACTGTATGGACACTGTATGGAAACTGTTATAGCAGTTTCATCCCACCTTAATTGCCATGATTCCATCCTCTAGAACAGTGGTAGGCAACCTTTCCCCTTTAAGGGCCGAGGGACTTCAGCTCCCAGAAGCCTCAGCCATGTTGGCCAATAGTCCTATGTTGGCCAATAGCTCCTGGGATTCTGGGAGCTGAAGTCCTTCGGCCCTTAAAGGGAACAGGTTGCCTACCCCTGCTCTAGAACCTTGGGATCTGTCATTTCGGGAAGGTTACTTTTCATGTTAGAACACTTTAGTGCCTCGGCAAACTACAAATCCCAGGACTCTGTGGGATGGAGCCACCATAGCTAAAATAAGATCAAACGGCTCTAACTGTGCAATAGCTCATGCTGCCAACTTCTTTCTTTCAGTTAGGGCTCATTCCCACTTGCTTGTAATCCTGCTTTGCGAGTCGCATTGACACTGGGTCATGGAAGTGATTTGTACCAATACGTAGTTCCTACTATGGAAGCGAATTATTACAAGAATTTCATGCATTTGTGTCTCTTTTTGATATGCTTCTCATTCACACTAGCCGGTGTTTTTTTAAAATGTCAATCATATGACACACAGAGGCGTATCATCAGTGCCAACCTGGGCAGCATCCCAGGGAAGAGGCAGTCCTGGGTCCTGAGTCTCCAGGATCGGATGGGGGGCGATGGAGAGGAAGCCAAGAGAGGGACCGGCAGATCCCGCTGAGCAGACTTTGGAAGGGATGGAGGGGGAGGGAGGGGGAAACCGATGGTGCTTTAGGATCCCCATAAGTCTGAAACAACTTGAAGGCACACAACCCAACTCCACACAAGGCAAACCCTATCATAGGGGACTGTTACTCAAGTAAGTGCAGAGGAGGGCTCCAGCATAAAAGAGCACTGGGTGGCCTTCAGCAAGTCAAACTCTTATCCTCAGAGGATGGCAAAGGTAACCCCCCTCTGAACAAACCTGCTAAGAGACCCCATGTTTTCTTAGGGTGGCCATAAGTCAGAAAGGACTTAAAGGCCAAGAACAACAAAGAGGGAGAACTAGCCCACCTGAAAACAAGCCAGCTAGCTCTGCTGCAGGGGAGGGAAACCCAGTCCTGGCTCTTCCAAGAGGCTGAGAGAGCAACCCTTCCTCTTTCTCCACTGCCACCCCCATCATCCCCTGCTGCCCATCTTCCCTGGCTGTACCTGAAGGCACCAGAACAATTGGAAGGGAAGGAGCCCCTGTGCCTGAAGCCGTGGCTGCAAAAGGGAAGAGTGCAGAGGAGGAAAAGCCAAGGCGGCAAGGGAAGAATGGCTGGGCCAAGGCAGGCTCAGCCCTCTGGAAATCCAGGGCCACTGGAGCCAAGGATAGTTCCTGGGGGGGTTTAGGCTGCTCCGACTCCGACCCAGCTGCTTGGCCTCATCCACTCCTCTGGGGGTCTCTCTAGTCCCTAGAGCTGGGAGGACGGTGGTGGTGGTGATGGAAAGTCCTTTCTTGGGTCATGTCCTCCCTCCATTTTGAGCATGACTAAGAAGCCTGCATTTACATTTGTATATGAGTGCTTTTAGCTTTTCTTTGGTGTCATGCCCTCCCTTTCTTTTGTTTTCTTCGGGAATGTCCTCCCTTTTTTGAGGAATATCCTTGTCCTCCTTCACCTGGATGTTGAAAAATTGGAGCGTGTCCAGAGGAGGGCAACTAAAATGGTGAAGGTTCTGGAAACCATGCCCTATGAGGAACAACTTAGGGAACTGGGTATGGTTAGCCTGGAGAAGAGATGGTTAGGAGGTGATATGATAGCCTTATTTAAATATTAGAAGGGATGTCATATTGAGGATGGAGCAAGTTTGTTTTCTGCTGCTCCAGAGAATAGGACTCGGAACAATGGATGCAAGCTACAGGAAAAGAGATTCCACCTCAACATTAGAAGGAACTTTCTGACAGTAAGGGCTTTTTCGACAGTGGAACACACTCCCTTGGAGAGTGGTGGAGTCTCTTTCTTTGGAAGTCTTCAACAGAGGCTGGATGGTCATCTGTCGGGGACGGTTTGATTTTGAGTTCCTGCATGGCAGAATGGGGTTGGACTGGATGGCCCTTATGTCTCTTCCAACTCTATGATTCTATGATTCTGCCTTCAGTCCCTCCCTTCCAGTGCGATGTGAATCAGATCCTTTGTTCACACTTGTTGAACAAGTTTCCAAATCGTTTTTTCAAAAGAACCACCAAAAAAACTAGTGTCTGAAAAGAGCAATTTTTTTTTGCATTTGCCTTGCTTCAAAGCAACTCCAACCAATAACAGTCAGGTCAGAAACTGTTTTCAGTGTGAATGAGGCACATTTAAACTGATCAGCAAATCAGTTTAAATCATAGTGGGAATAAGCCCAAAGTCTCAAAGATGCTACAAGATCTCTCTATATACTGATTCTACAGACTAACATGGGTATATCTTTGATTTCTGTGTAATATGCTGTATATACAATTCAGGATTCTCAAAGAGGTGATAATAACCAGGGGAAGAGCCAGAGGAAGTGTCTCACAATAGCCCAGCAGGGGATGAACTGCCACAGGAATATTCACTTCCCCAGTGTAATAAAACTAAATTTGCAAAATGAATGGAGCTCTTGTGTGGCATCTTTGTTTTAATTTTGTTAGAGCAATGAGAACAATGTGGGTTTGGGGAAAATATTAAAAATGGAGGAAGCAAAAGGAATAAAAATAGTTACAGAAGTTTTGGGGAGAGGGAGATGCAAGAGTTTGTGTACCACAGGGGTGTAGGTAGTGGGTGGGGGGCAAAATTGCCCCCCACTGCTGTAAGACTTCTGTCCTCACAATGACTTATTCCTTCCATTCACAAATATCTAGCATTGCAAGGAGTTTTGTTAACTGCCCTCGAGTTGATCTCAACTCATGGTGACCCTATGGATGAGACATCTCCAAGACCCTCTGTCCTCCACTGTCTGCTTAAATCTTGCAACCCCTTAATACCCAAAGTGACCTCCTTCATAGAGTCCATCCATCTGGCATGTGCCCTTCCTCTCTTCCTACTTCCTTCCACATTTCCTAGCATTGTTGTTTTTGTTTTTTTTCCCCAAAGAGTCGCCTCGTCTCGTGATATGTCCGAAGTACAACAGTCTCAGTTTGTTCATCTTGGCTTCCAGGGAGGTTTCCGGCTTGATCTGTTCTAGGAGCCATTTGTTTGTCCTTTTGGCTGTCCATGGGATCCTCAGCACTCTTCTCCAGCACCACATTCTCTCAAAGGAATTGATTTTCTTCCTATCATCTTTCTTAACTGTCCAGCTCTTGCATCCGTACATAGTAATAGGGAATACAATGGCTTGTATGATTCTAACTTTTGTGCTGAGTTGTATATCTTTGCATTTTAGGATCTTTTCTAGTTCTTTCATAGCCACTCCCTCCATTCTTAATCTTCTTCTGATTTCCTGACTGCAGTCCCCATTCCTATCAATGTTAGATCCCAGGTATGGGAATTCTTTTACTATTTCTATTTCTTCATTGTCTAGGTTGAACTTATGAAGGTCCTAAATGGTCATTATTTTTGTTTTCTTTATATTCAACATTGTCTGCCTTAACACTTTTTTCTTTGATCTTCCTTAGTAGGTGCTCCAGGTCTATGAGGTTCTCTGCTAATATTATGGTGTCATCTGCATATCTTAGATTGCTGGTATTCCTTCCTCCTATTTTCACTCCTCCTTCTTCTGTGTCCAAGCCTGCTTTTCTTATAATATGTTCTGCATAGAAGTTGAACAGATAGGGTGAAAGGATGCAAGAGTGAGACACCGAAAATTGTTCATAACTGTATCTCTTCTATTTTCTGTCGTCCCATTTCCTTGGTCAGTTTGTCTACTCAGTTTTCTTTGAATTCCTGCACTTTATGTCTAAAGGCTGACATGACGTTTTAAGTTATTACAATGCTAGAAATTTGGAGACTGAAATAAAATTTCATGAGAAGGACAGAATTCTTATGAGGGGCAATGCCCTCATGTTGCCCCCCTGTAGGTACATCTTTTCTGTTTGTGACTCATGGCAATCCTGTGGATGAGACATCTCCAAGACCCCCTATCCTCCACTGCTTTTGCTCAGGTCTTGCAAATCCAAGCCTATGACCTCCCTAAGTCTATCCATCCTGCGTGCGGTTTTCTTGTCTTTCTTCTCCCCTCTACTATTCCTAGTATTATTGTCTTTTCTAACAATTCATGCCTTCTCATGATGTAGCCAAAGGATGACAGCCTCAATTTGATCATCTTGGCTTCCAAAGACATTTCAGGCTTGATCTGTTCAAGAATCATTTGTTTGTCTTTTTGGCCATCCACAGTATCTTTGGCACTCTTCTTCTAGCACCAAATCTCAAATGAATTTTCTTCTTAATTCCTTTTTTCACTGTCCAGCTCTCTCATCCGTACATGGTAATAGGGAATTCAATTGCTTGGATGGTTCTAATTTTAGTGTTCATTTGTACATCTTTACTTTGTACGATCTTTTCTAGTTTAGTCTTCTGATTTCTTGACTGCAGTCTCCATCTGATCAGTGTTTGATCCTAAGTACAGGAACTCTTTAGCTATTTTGATTTCCTCATTGTCTAGGTTGAATTTCTGTAAATCCTCCATGGTCATTATTTTTGTTTTCTTTATGTTCAACATTAAGCCTGCTTTTGCATTTTCATCTTTGACCGCCCTTAATCATTGTTCTAAGTCTGTGTTTTCAGATAGTAGTATGGTGTTGTCCGCCTATCTTAGATTGTTGATCTTCCTTCCTCATATCATCACTCCTCCTTCTTCTAAATCTAAATCTGCTCTTCTTATGAGATTTTTGGCATATGGGTTGAACAAATAGGGTGATAAAATGCAACCTTGCCAGACCCCCTTGCCAATTGGGAACTATTCTGTTGAACCCCTGCTGTAGTGTGAGGGAAAACCTACACCTGGATGTTAAGTATGCATAACATCTCCTCCTTTTACACCTTTACACCTCCACTCCAGATTTCTGAGCCTTTTGTCAAAAGTGGCACTCAGGTAGGCATTTAAATTTCTTTCTGGGGTTCATGACACTTGCTTCTCTTTGTGTACCAACCAAGCAACATCCTTTA
The DNA here is from genome assembly GCA_026167975.1 of Phrynosoma blainvillii. Taxonomy (NCBI): domain Eukaryota; kingdom Metazoa; phylum Chordata; class Lepidosauria; order Squamata; family Phrynosomatidae; genus Phrynosoma; species Phrynosoma blainvillii. Next base: position 12,718,949 of record JANUYF010000003.1, read on the forward strand.
TGACTCATTAGATTCTTGTTTCAATCTCAGTAATGTGAATGTCTAGATGTTATCCTCTTTGCCATCCTAGGCTATAAAAGTGCCAGTGGGTGGTTTAATTCTGGAAAACCCCACTCATAAAAAGAACCAGTGATGTTTCACTGATGGATGGATACCGAGAAGATATAGACTGCATCTGCACTGAAGAATTAATGAAGTTTGATTTAACTGCCATGGCTTAATGCTATAGAATCCTGGGATTTGTAGTTTTGTGAGATATTGAATCTTCTCTGTCAGAGAGATCTGGTAGCACAGCAAACTACACATCCCAGGCTTCCATAGGATGGAGCCATGACAAAGCACTGTCAAACTGCTGGTAGCAGCCTTACATCCAACAGTGGTCAAGGTCTTGATGTTAGGCTGCATGTGCTTTTGCAAAGTCTGGGAACAGGTGAACCTTGGAGAATCAAGCAAAAGAAACTTTCCCCTTGATGATGCCAAAGGGAAAGGATGAGCGGAGAGCTGTTGCTGTTAGCATAGATGTAGGCCAAGAACAGATGCTGTCTTTAAGGGGTTCTTGAAATATACAGCACAAAAGAGGAGGTAGGTGAGTGGAAGCACACATTCAGTGAGATGAGTTTAAGGGTCACGAGATGCTACAAGGTGGAAGAAGAAGGACTAGTCCTAAATGGAAAAAAGAGAAAAGGGAAACTCCAAACCAAGGCTTAGCTCATACCCTCCAACATTTGACAGATGAAAACTGGGACAAGTGTGGCCAAACAACATCAGAGTGATGGTTTTGAAGGATAAGATAGCAGGCAAAATAGAAAACAAGGACTAACACTGAAGAAAAAGGAACTTTTAATTATACAGTCACCCCTCCATTTTTGCAAACTTCAAGTCTGCATCCCTCACCTATTTGCAGGCAGTGAACAGAGGGGGACAAAATGGGGTGTGCGCCTGTGGTGTGCCCCTGTGCACACCTCCATTGAAGCCAATGGGGCTTGAATATCCATGATTTTCTGTTTGTGTGTGTGTGTGTGTGTGGAATGGATCCCCTGCAAGAATGGAGGGGCGACTGTATTGTTTGTTTGTTTTATGTTATTGTTTCTTCTTGTTGTCAATGTTTAAAATGTTAAGTGTATATTTTTATTCGTGCTAATAAAATCAAAATATGAAATTAAAAAAAGATGCCAGAAGATATTAATGAGGGAGAACGCACAAGCTAGGAGAGGCTGCAGCAGTTTGCTTTTGCCTCAGTCTACAGGAACAGGCAGGATTCCTCCCGTCCCTGTCCTCTCCTTCCCTACTGAGTTTATTGAATGCAAAGTACTTTTGCATTTTGAACTGTTCGTAGTAAATGAAGTAGCTTGAGGACAAAGGGGGAAAGTGGGAGGACGAGAAAGAAAGTGGAACATTTTAAAAGCATCTGGAAAAGTGGGACAACAGGATTAATTGGGAGTGTCCTTGTCAAGCCAGGAAGGTTGGAGGGTATATTAGCTCAGATCTCCACAACTTTACTGAAGCACCAAAGAAATAAAGGGCATATACTAAGTGAAGGCAAAAAGCAGGGATATAAGGCCCATAGAAACAAAAAGAAGTTATTTAGTTTCCTTTTCAAAAAGAAAGAAAGAAAGAACCTACCAGAACAAGTTAGACCAAGACCAATTCCATAGCATTGAGCCATGGTAATTAAATTGGTGTCAAACTGCATTATTTCTGCTGTGCAGATACAGCCCATGAGTGTAAAGTACACTATCTCATTGTTGTAGGACTTCAGATTAAAATAAGCATGACAAGAAACCTAACAAGAGAGTGGGAGTATGTCCCTATTGAGTGAGAAGTGAATCCTTGGAAAATTTTGGCATTTTTTGTTGTTGAAGCTTTTGTATATGCTACCTGGAGTACTGGAGGGAAGGTGGTAGTCTGTTCTCTTAGGGGGTTCTGGTTGGATCAATCGAGCTGACAGTTTTTTCAGGGCCCTACACCGGTGCAAAAATGGTTGCACAAGTAGTTCCACTTTCTCAAAGTTTGTGGAAGTATCGTTCCTAGTGCGGCCAAAACTTGCACAAATACACACACCCAGTCCTTTCACTCACTTTTGACTTGGGTAGGGAGTTCATCAACCTTTGTGCATTGGGTTAACTCAAGTCATGGCATCCATTGTCCACTTGGTTGCACCACTGTTAGATCCAGTGTTATGCTGGTGTGTATTTATGCTGTGCTAAGTAGGGCCTCAATACCCTGAAGGCACCAGATCTTGTCTGGCCTTGGAAGCTAAGCAAGGCCAGCCCTGGTTAATACTTTGATGGGAGACTGCTGACAAATACCAGGTGCTATAGGCTATATTTCAGAGAGAGGCAGTGGCAAAACTGCCTCTGAGTATTTCTTGCCTAAGAAAACCCTATGAAATTCATGAGGTCACCACATCAACAGGTGACTTGAACATACACAAGAAGAGTATAAGATCTTGGCCCAAATAAACCCTTCTACCAACTGTAAACCCTTCTACTCCCAGGAAGAGTTTGAGAAAGTTATTCTAGGACTAATCTCATAGGGAAATGACAGAAGGGGCTGGCACTGGCCTCAAGCCCAACTGATTTCCTGATATCATCAAGACCTCCCAAACATCCACTGCAGGTTTTTCCCTGCAGATGAGTGGAGGTGTGTAGTCTTTTTCACTGAAAGTTATAGGATAATAGCTGTCTTGGGTTTGATCTGCAGTGCAGAAATAATGCAGTTTGACACTGCTTTAATTGCCATGGCTCAATGCTATAGAATTCTGGAATTTGCAGCTTTGTGAGAGACTTAGCCTTTTCTGCCACAGAGCTTTGGTGCCACAATAAACAATAAATCCCAAGATTCCATACCACTGAGCTATGGCAGTTAAAATGGTGTCAAACTGCATTATTTCTGCAGTGCAGATGCAACCACGGAGTGAACCGATGATTGTGCATTAGTGATTTACACTGCTCAATCCAAATCTGTATGAGAACCACATGTACAATCACACTGCATGTTCCACTCTAGCTCTGCAACCTTCATTTGAATACAGATGTTGTGAACATGTTATGAACAAAGGCATTCCAGCACCTATTAGATCAGGGTTTCTCAACAAGGGTTCCCTGGAACTGTAGGGTTCCTTGAGAGGTTATGATTGCAAAAAAAATGTTTTGTTTTGTGTGTGTGTGTGTGTGTGTGTTGAGCAGTAGGTATAATTTTTGTGCAGGGGGTCCCTGAGACCTGAAATTCTAGGGATCCTATAAACTTAAGATTCACTCTAAAACCCCACAGAGGTCACTTCTGAACTGCAGTGGAGTTTACAGCCATGATGGTGGCCTTTCTAACAGTACTATGCAGGTATTTGGGGGTGAAAACCTGGCAGTTTGGGGCATGTCATGTTGGTTGTGGATCTACAGGTTCCTTTTGTTCTGGTGTGTACATCACTACCCTGAAATTTGGCTGATATGAACTAGCAGGGCTCAGCATGAAGCAGTTCCTTCATCTCCAATATCTTCTCCTTCACATCACACAGTGGGACTACTTTGTTAAGATTCTAGGATCCTTCTGCCTTGCCAGACATTTTCATTTTTGTACCATGGAGATACCAGTTTGCTCAATTTGGATGCATTTCAAAACTGGGGTTGGTTTTTTTCCACTGGAAGGAATTGCCCTATTTCCATGTTAAATTAGCAAAGAGAGAAAAATGGTATTCAACTCACCATCCACTGCTGTTCTAAACAGAGGGCTCTTTTTCTGTCTAACAAAACCACCAGGGCTTTTTTAAAAAATCTGTGGCTTTTTGGCCTTGCTCTTTGCAGTATTTTTCCCTGTATTGTGTATTATCATCCTGCGAACTAAGGATACCACTTCATGAATTTGATGAAGTGGCCTCTAGTCCAGTCTTCCAAAGTCTGGACTACAGAGGTCGTGTTTGACTAAAACACCCATCATCCTCCAGCCAGGAATTGTCAGAATTGTCATCCAACATATCTGGCAGCTACCAGATTGGTGAAGGCTTCTCTTGTTCATGAAAGTTTCTTCCATAATAAACACTCTTAAGTTTTGTCCCTCAAGTTTCTTCTAGAATACTGTACTTCAAGATTCTTATTTCTGCTAAACAATCCAAAACAGCTCTCTGCAGTTAGGTTACAATTGGTTCCCCTCTGCTGAGGTAGGAGTGAATTAAGGTAGAAAATACATTCCTCTCTTCATGGATGATATGCTATTCAGTTCCCCACTGATTTCTAGACTTTCAGAGATACATTTCCTCCCCCGTCCTTATCCAAATTTGTTTCTGTAAGCATGAGGACAAGAAGCTTGTTCTTCCAGAACTGTGGCTTGACAGGGGCAAGTGCAACCGAGATTCATGAGAGCATGAGCAGAATGAAAGATAGTTGAGATGGGTAGAAGGGATGTTTTTGTTCTGAAATGGGCAGGTGTGAGGCGTGCGAGAAAGGGAAAAAACAAAAAGTGTATTTTGGCCCTTGTCATTTCAATTTTGCTTGGTGAAAGCTGAAAGTGGATTGCCTTGCACCCAATCTCCTAGTCTAACCCCTTCTAGGGTTGGCCCAAGAAATTTTTGATGCCAGAAGTGTTAGAGTTCTTCTCCACTAGTGACATGACCTTGCTTGTGGTGATAGCTGCAAGAAAAACACAGGGGACTTGAAGGCACTCACACACAAATGAGCGGTTCATTTTGGATTGCCCATTCCAAGTAAGGTAAAACATTTTTTTCTTCTTAAATTTGAACTGGATTGGCATGTTTTACCTCAACACCTACCAAAATGTTCCTGATGCAAAAACATGAAGACTCCTTGAGGAATCCCTTGTCCGCTGCCTCCAAAGAGGCCTGTGACCTCAAAGGAATGGAGGCATATTGGATTGCAAGAGAGGGGTCCTTGTTGAGATGCAAATGGACTTTACATGTCCTGGGCTTTGCAAATCTCCCAATAGACACATGGCCAGAAGGAGGAGGGGTCAGGCTACAAAAGATACCCTCCACTTACCATCTTAACTAAGGACAGAAACATCAAAATGCAAGTATCTAACTAACATCTCCATTTTTTTCTCCTGTTTGGTTTGTAACATCTTGCCCCATGAAGAAGAAGCCCATGGAGCTTCGAAAGCTTGCAACAAGCATATTGTGCATTTTGGTTGGCCAATAAAGGCATCACTGTTTTTTTTTTTTGTTTGAATTTGCCTATTCACCAAGTTAAAATGCACACAGACACACACAGACAGACACACACAGACATACGTACTGCAACTCCAAATCATGGCATTTCACATAGCATCAGATCCTTCAATATTTCACAGATGAACACTGGGACACATCTGCTTAAGTAATGTCACAGTGTGATCAAGAGGGCAAAGGATACAAATAAGGACCAACTCAGATGAGAGGCTATAAGTTTGATTTTGCCTGAGCCTACTGAGAAGGGGATCAGAATCGTCAGAATTTTCCAAGCCATAGTATTCCCCATTGCTATGTACGGATATGAGAGCTGGACAGTGAAAAAAAATGAATAGGGGAAAAAATAATCTCATTTGAGATGTGGTGCTAGAGAAGAGTACTGAGGATACTGTGAACATCCCAAAAGACAAATAAATGGATCTTATAACAGACCAAGTCTGAACTCTCCCTGGAAGCCAAGATGATGAAATTGAAGCTGTCGTAATTTGGCCATATCCTGAGAATGCATGACTCACTTGAAAAGTAAAATGAAAACAAAGAGGGGAAGGGGAAGGAAGAGAAAGAGAAACTGGATCATTTTAAAAGCAGCTGAAAAAGTGGGACAGCAGAGGATTAATCAGAAGTATCTCTGCCAAGTAGATAGCTGGAGGGAATGAAGCAGAATAAGGCAGCATGGGTGCAAGATTGCCTGAAATCTTTGCATTTGAATCCAGCAGTTCCTTGGAAGCTCTGGCTTTTAATTCCATGATTTAAAAACAAAACAAAACAGAAGATGCCCTATATTTAGGGTAGAATAAATTTTTAGCTCTCCCATTTTTTAAAAAATTAAATTCTGAATCACGGGTTTCTACACCATTTTGACTGTTGATATATTATACAAATCATCACACATTTGTTTATAATTTGCTATATGCTATACCCCTCTGAGTCACAAGAAGGGACAATGGCATATGCTAGCAGGCTCCTTTCACTTATGAAATGGAGCTATAAAGTGTTGCAAATGTATCCCCCCAGTCTTGAAGTCTAGAAATTAAAAACATCCCACTCAAGATGTTCAGGCTGTTGAACTCCAAATGCAACATTGTGACAAAGCATGCAATACACACAACTAGGTCTATAGCTGGGCTCAGTGTATTGGCATTGTAAGAACAAGGCGTGTGTTTCACTTAATAAAGAAAAGATGTTTGCTAATGAGAAGTGGATTGAGTTGCACCTTTAGTGGTAACCTCATGAATTGTACACCAGGAATTTGTGCAAACTGCGGATCACCAGATATTGTCAGACTGGATTTCCCATAATCCCTCACCTCTAACTATACAGGCTGATGGGAATTGTAGGCCAGGAGAAGGCTACACTAAATTGCCAAATGCAGCTGCCAGACAATAGAGGCTATTTCATACCACACCATTATATGAGTTGAGCCTCCCTTATCCAAAATTCTTGGGACCAGACATATTTTGTATTTCGGAATATTTGCATATATACATTATCTTGGTGATGGGGCCCAAGTCTAAACATGAAACTCATTTATGATTCATATACATCTTGTACATGTAGTCTGAAGGTAATTTTAAACATACTATTTTAAATAATTTTGTGCATGAAACAAATTTTGTTCACACTGAACTATCAAAAAACAAAGGTGTCCCTATCTCAGCTACCCAATCTCAGCTACCCATGTGGACAATTTTAGAATACTTTGGATTTCTGGATAAGAAATACTCAACCTGTAAGCACTATAACTTAGCTGCTATGGTTGCATCCTGTGGAATCCTGGGGTTTGTAGTTTAGTGACACACTAGAACTCTCTGGCTGGGATGTCTAAATGCCCTTTGCTAAACTGCAAATCCCAGGATTCCAGAGGATGAGATGGAATCAAAATGCTATAATTGTGTTGTGTGAAAGGACCCCTGTAGTAACTTCCAGTCTTTGTCCATTTTGCAAAATCCTAGGGCTGGTGAGAAAACAGTCACTATGCTAGACAATGATGGGAAATATCCAAGAGCCCTTTCTGCTTGAGTTGGGCAGTTTCAGATAATAAGTGGTCTGATCCAGTCCATCGCATGATGTGTTCCTGGCCATCTACAGAGGAATGACCCATTGAAATATAGCTATATACATGTAAAATCCTTTGTTCATAGGCCCACACTGCACACTCCCACAAATTTCAGATGAAAACAGGGACACATTTGGCCAAGTAACGTCAGTGTGTGGTCAAGAAGGCAAAAATTATTACTGCAGAGGAACATACGAGCAAGGATAGGCTGCAGCAGTTTGCTTTTGCCAGAGTCTACTGGGAAATGCAGGATTCTGAACCCCCCCTTCTCTTCCTTTTCCTGACCCAAGGAAGGGCAAACTACTTTTGCACTTTGAATGTAGTTTGCAGCAAATGAAGTAAGCTGAGGCCGAAGGGGGAAAAATAAGAGGGGGAGAGAGAAACTGGGACATTTGAAAAGTAGCTAAAGATATTTAATCAGGGCTGTCCCTGCAAATTAGGGCAGCCAGAGAGTGCAAAACTGAATGACTGCTTCACCGACAAGTTCTAGAAACACAGCCGTCAGTTTTAACCAATGCATATAAGATTTTATAGAATTCACTGTCATTTGAATGTACTGTTGCTGCATTGGTTTGGTCCTGCCCAACCTTTGAAGCTAGTAATGTAGGGCTGTTGCCTTAGGGTTGCGTAGCAATAGCAGCCTACTTTCTTCTGGCCTACACAATGTGTGACTCAGGGAGCTGAATATGGCCTGCTGGCTACATCCTGTCACTTCCCCTCTTCCATTTTTGCAGTCCCAACAGACTGTAAGATATCCCGGCCGTGGGTTTAGTGTGCCCTCAAGTTGTGGATGCCTGAGATTTCCCATCTCCAAACTATATTTAGTAGGGTTGTCAGAATGAAAACTGGAGATTGGTTGTGTATAAGAGGGAATTTCAGCAAGGGTTGCTTGTTCCCTGGTTACTGGAATTCCCTCTTCTTGTTAATTGTAATTAAGTCAACTTCAACTAATGGCAACCCTATGAGAGCCTGCATGGTGTAGTGGTTTTAGCACAGGACTTGGACTCTGGAGATCAGGATTCATTACTCCATTTGGCCATGGAGACCCACTGGGTGATCTTGGGCAACTCACACTCCTGGCCCCAGAAAACTCTGTGATAGGTTTTCCTTAGGGTTGCCATAAGTCAAAAACGACTTGAAGGCACCCCACAACAACAACTGGGGTAGGGGTCCTGAAGACTTAACTTCATAGAACAACGTATATTTTCATTTTTGGTATGTGACAAGGGTTTGCTCCAGAATGAAACCATGCTTTAGAGCAGTGGTTCCCAAATGCTGGTCTTCCATGCACTTTGGACTTCTCCTCCCAGAAGTCTCAGCCACCTTGGCCAACAGTCAGAAATTGTGGGAGATGAAGTCCAAAATATCTGGAGGACCAAAGTTTGGGAAACACTGCTTTAGAACAAAATGTGATAGGTTCACCTTGGGGTTGCCATAAGCTGGAAACAAATCGAAGGCACATAATACCAACAATGAGAGATCCCCAAGTCAGCTGTTACAGGTTGAGTCTCCCTTATCTGAAATGCTTAGGACCAAATGTGTTGTAGATTTCTGATTTTTTTGGATTTTGGAATATCTGGAATTGCATATACATACAGAATGAGATAGCTTGGAAATGTGACCCAAATCCGAACACAAAATTCGTTTATGTTTCATATATCCCTTATGCATATAGATCAAAGGCAATTTTATATAATATTTTGATTAATTTTGTGCATGAAACAAAGTTGGTGTACACTGATCCATCAGGTCTTGCAAACTCAGGGCTGTGGCTTGCTTGTTTGAGTCTATCCACCTGTAACGTTTCCCATTGCCTTCTACTTTAGCAAGCATTATTGTCTTTTCTAGTTGAATCATGTCTTCTCATGGTGCATCCAAAGTATAACAGTACTAGTTTAGTAATCTTGGCTTCCAGAGATATTTCAGGTTTAATTTTCTCTTGAACCCATTTATTTGTCTTTTTGGCAGTCCACATTAACACAAAACTCTTCACCACCACCTTCTTCTACACAACCATTAGAGGTATAAGACACCCCCTCCCCAAGTTTTAAATGTGGCAACTCTATTATGTAGCCATGGAAACCCACTGGGTAACTTTGGGCAAGTCACACTGTCTCAACCTCAGAGGAAGGCAAAGGCAAAACCCACCTCTGAACAAATCTTGTCAAGAAAACATTGTGATAAGTTCACCTTGGGGGGGGGGGTAACCATAAGTTGGAGTCAGCTTGAAGGTGCACAAGAAGAAGAAGGCACCACAAGCACAAAGGATCAGGACAGTGGTTGTAGAGATGTCCATGTTGGCTATAGGAACCGCGGGCAAACAGGTTTCTAATGGCCTCACTATGAGAAAAACAAGGAGTACAGATTGTTTGGAAACTAGCAGCCTTATGGAAGTAGTTTCTATGTTGTATGCAAAGGATGCATATGGAAACAGATCTATTTCTTTTCTTGAATGAAAAAAGTTACAGTGAGGGAAGACATGTTAAGGAGCCCTGGTCTCTGCCGTGACAGGTAATGCCATCCTTTAAGTCAGACACTTAACACTTTTGGTGAGACTCTATCCTGAACTAATGTTGTAAAGAAACAGGGGTGGGTGAAGGTGGAGACTGTGGGGATGGGGGAAGAGATACTGTTTCAAAGCTGGGCTGCAGTCTGGAAAACTGTGGCTATGGAAGGAATCCTAGAGACTTCAGCAAGGAGACATGATTATGAGCAGACATAATTGGCAAATTAGTAGAAAATTAAAAACAGGGCTGCATCTGGAAACCACACAGTGCATACAGACAACAAACTTCACTGAACCATTTTAGGATTGCAAATACATATACTGACGCCAGAGGCAACTCAGCCTTCATTTTTAAAAGGTTCACTAGTCCTCATGACTGCAGCAAAGGGGTTGAAAACTGCTGTCTGGAGGCTCAGCAGGAAACCCAGAATTGAGTTTTGATTGACCAAGAGACGGGACTTCAATGGCCTATGCCACTATTTCTCCAGGAATTTTACATGTTACCTGACCTCTGTGCTTCCACTATCTGTGGTCAATGTTGGCTTTAGTATCATTATTTTCAATTCTGACAGAGCCCAGAAAAGAACATTGATGGCTACAGAAAACTTTCATCTTCTGTCTTCTCAGTGGGGGTAGAGGCATAGCCAGCTCTAAAGTGGAGGTTGCCTTTCATCCTGACATAAAAATAGAGGGTGAATGAAAAGTCTAAAACCCCTTTGTTATCATCTCCCTTTCCCATGATCCAACAAAGGCTATTCCATTTCTTACCCCTCCATAAGCTTGAGAGGCCAACTGGTTAATAACCCAAAGCCCCAGCTCCCCATTGTACATAAATCTGGGTTAAGAGTGACAAGATGAAGATTTTGCAGGCACCTAAAGGATGCCCTGTATCATAGTAGGTCAAACTATGTTATTTCAGTGGTATCCAACTACAGCAAGGGAGGGAAACTATGGGAGGCTAGACAGCACCATTAGTCCCATAGGTGATCTTGGAGGATGCACCCACCAAATGCCCTCTAATGCCCTTTAGGAACTATGGGGGCATTTTGGCAATCTTTGCCATGCCAAAGGTCAGGCTTAGGGCCAGGAGAGGCCTATTTTCAAAACAAGAAGTGACCAAAAGTCACTTCTGGTTTTAAAAAAAGGCCTTTTCTGGACCTGAAAATGGCCCAGGGGGCTCCAAACAGGGCAAAAACGGCCTCTGTTTCCCCTAGAGAACATCAGGGGGCATTTTGGGATTTTTTTGGGGGAATATATATATATATATATATTGGGAATACACACACACACACACACACAAAATGTAATATTTTTGACAATGTAATATTACATATATATTTTTACCCCTGGGGGCACACTTGACCCACTATGGAAAATGCAAAGGAATGGCCACGGAGCCTGAAGTATTGTCAAACCTATAACTAGAGATAGCCACAGTGCCAGCTGGTCCTCCATTTGCTTTGGACCTCAGCTAGATGCCTGAGCTAACTGGACCAATAGTCAGGAATTATGGGAGCTAGACGTCCAAATCATCTGGCAGTCCAAAGGTTGGGAACCATTGGCATGAGAAGAGAGTGTGCCAGTACATCTGATCAGTCTTTCCCTAAAAACCTTTTACAGAGAGCAATGTTATAATATGTTGGACAAAATATAATCAGGTACTGGCCAGAGGTGGGAAAACATTCATGGTACTGCCACAATCCCTAGAACATTTATTGGACACATAATACTCTGATACTGGGACACAAGCCCATTGTGTCCAACAGAAGAAGTAGATGGCACAAGTCAGAGCCTAGAATCAGAGAAATCTAGAACTACAGTTTGGGTAGCCACCACTGAAAGGAGAGCATTAAACATAAATTCTAAATTATGATTCAATCTTTCATTGAAATTGTTATTCTTGTGTTCCTTTCAGTGTATAAAACTGTGATGGCAGAGCTATGCTGTCTGAGGGATTATGGAACTTGGATTTGAAAAAAGTAAATGGAAATGTTTAGTAACCACAACATAGCAAACAATCACAAATGGTGCTGGTGCCACCATCAAACAATGTTTCAGTGCTGGATTAGGATTCTGGGAGCCCTGCTTGGCCATGGAAACCTTGGGTAAGTTGCAGTCTCTCATCCAAAGGGATAGGCAATGGCCAATCTTCTCTGAACAAATGTTTCCAAGAAAACACCATGATAGGGTTGCCTTAGGGTTGCCGTATGTGAAAAATGACCGGGAAAGCAACAAACCATCTTTGAATCCACCATTTACTAAATCAGAATACTTGCCCATTTCACCTTAGACTTGCCTAGTACTATCTACAATGACTAGTAGCAGCTCTCTAAGGCCTCAAGTGGACAAATGTTCTAGTTTTAATTGCACAAAATGCTTTCAAAAGAAGAAGCCAAGGACTGAATCTGAGACCTTCTGCATAAAAACATGTGCTGTACTACTGATGAACCCTTTCTCTGAATGAATGTGTTACACAGTGAGCATTCTAATTTCACTGCTTTCATTTTCCTAGAATGATTTTTTAACTGCATGAGGAAGCATTCTGTCTAACTTAAAAGCTTACTAAAGATCCTACCACACTAAAAGTTAAAGTGGAATACAGCACTAACAGTGTAGTATGATGAGGATCTTAGCCTCACTAGGGCTACTATCCCCCTTCCAGCAAAGGAAGGTTAATATTTGTCCTGAGTAATTTTGGGGGAAATATAATGTTCCATCTGCATTCCTGGTAAAAGTTTGCAAACATTCCTGTTTCAAAAGGGGGAAAATAGAGCAATGCTACTTAAACTGGTGGTCCCTTGACCAGTGCCAGCTCCCAAGGCAGTGGCTGCAGATTGTTGGCAAGATTTCAGGTAAGAAAGAAACAATTGTAGTCAAAGGGTACAAACGTATATGGTACCCGTCACTGGCATATGGGGGGGGGGGGGGAGTTGCTGGACCTCCACATCAGACAGCTTGAGATACACTGGATTAGGCTGTCATTGCAAAGCAAATGGTTCCAATTTTAGAGAAGCAGGTGAAGGAAGAAGTGTGGGCCAAGCTAGTGATCCCTGCTCCTGCTATAGACTTCATCGTAAGGGACCCTAATATGTGGCTTGGGTTCAGGCTATCTGAAGGACTATATCTCCCTATATCAGTGTTTCTCCATTATTTTCTGTCACCCCCCCCCCCCCTAGGAAAGAAGAAAACATTTTGCGCCCCCCCCCACGCGATCACATGGGCGGGTTTGGCCAATCAGGATAGAGCTACTGGGGCTGTGCTGGGACAACCTCCCTCTCTCCAGCCGTAACGGGCCCCCCTTTATGGAGCCTCGCGCCCCCCCTGGGGGGCCCGCCCCACTAGTTGAGAACCGCTGCCCTATATGAACCTGCTAAAGAGTGGTAAGAGCTTCAGGAGTGGCTCTTCTTCTTGTCCCACTAACTTCTCAGACTGGGAATAAGTGAGAGGGAAAAGCTACAGTACTTATACAAAGGAGATTGGGCTTGCTTTTTCCCCCTTTTCGCTAGACTCTGTGTGTATGGGAATGTGGGTGGGGCTGGTTGTTGTTCTGCTTCTGCCTGACCAATATAATTGTCCTTTTAGAGCGATCCAGTACTATCACTCACATTTCCCAACAGAGATATTGCTAGCTAGTGTTATCAAAACTAATTTTCCCCTTCGGAACTCTTTGGAGATCTTGTTGGATGTGAGACCTCTGAGGAGCCATCTCTGAGTGGAGAACATATGCTTTGACTGCAAAAGGTCCCATGTCAATTTGTGCTCCCACAGTTTGGAAATCCCTCCACAGGGAGCTAGGATAGGTCCCACCTTGATCTCCTTTTGACAGCCCCTATTCCGTCTGGTGTTTAGAAATTGACTGAAAGGCTTTTAATCCTGTGCTGTTTTGTTGATTTTTATATGTTTTTAAATGAACTGCAATGACTTTATCTTTACAGCTTTTTTTAAAAAAATTCTATGTTGTTTTACTGATGTTATTGTCTATTTTTAAATTCCTACTATTTATAACACTGTAAACTGCCTTCAGTCCTATTATGAGGGAAAAGCAGGATACAAATGAATACAATAAATTATAAGCAACTGCTCAGGTCTGATGTCACAGGAGAAAACTGAATGCCCATCTGTAAGCCATCTGCCACTGGTCTCTTTCAATTTAAATTTAGGTGGACAAATGGCAAGTACATCCAAGACAGAACTTGCAGCCAGACATCTAAGAGCAGACTCTGGTACACTGCACCACAGCCCTTCATCTACAGACAACATACCAGGTGCTAGTTCTATGGGACAGTCTCCGCTCAGTCACAGGTGTTGGAAAATTTAGTGTGTTTCTGAGTTAGTGTGTGCAAAATGAAGATGCTGGCAAACGGGCAAACCTCTTCACTGTCTTCAACTCTTGGGTCTCTTTTCCATCAGAGCACAGGGGAACCTCCAAAAAGGGTCCCATCCAACCTTCACTTTTTCTGAGCTGAAGACTGCAACATAGGCAGGAATTTCACACAGTGGAAGTATAGGTGCAAAAAAGATATTGCTGCTCAGCTGTGGGATCTAAAGCCATGGGTGTCTGCATTTTCCACCACTTCCACATCAATAGGAGGCTTGTAGCAAAGAGCCAGAAATGCAATGAAGGTCCCTTATGATGAAATCTGTATCAGGATCAAGGTAACTCTGGCTTACAGCATTCTCTCAAAACTCTAATTTAACATTTCTCATAATGCCATTCATCTCCCTGATGCCCTTGCTACTTCCAGGTCCAAACTAGTCACCAAAATGCTGAACAGAACTACCCAGGATGTATAAAGAAAATGTGGGTAAGGAATACTGGTGAGTGCACATACATACATGTGTACATATGCACAAACACATTGATGCACACAGATCAATCCTATAAGACCAACAAGACATTGTATGTTTGGATTGAGACATGTGTGCATACACACAAACACACAGATGCACACAGATCAACCCTGTAAAACCAACAAGGCATCATATGTTTGGAGTGAGAGGTGAGGAAGGCTGTCCACCAAAAGGAATAGCCTCTGCAGTTGCCTTTGTGCCCTATCTACCCTCCCATTCAAAAGAGATTTCCCTCCAATGTCTCCTTTCTTATATTTTCTGGGGCATGGAGGAAAGAGGTATATGTCATTGCACCCAGAGGCAAGGGAAAGTGTGTGGGTGTGGGTGGATGGGACTGTACAAAGGCTGAGAGAAGGAATGAAGGCAGGAGTTTTGCCATTTAGTGTTGCATCTACTGAACTGCAGAAGACAGCAAGAGGAACAACCAACAGAAACGCAAGTAAAATTGTTATTGCCTTTATTCTGCCCATGCCCTCTTGCATGGTCCAGATGGCCAGTACACGCACTCGTACACATGCAAGCTCGCCCACTCCACGAGGGAGCCCCTTGCCCTTCGGCTCAGGGCTGCAGAGGCTTTCCAAAGAAAGCAACAACAATGGAGGGAAAAAAAAAGAACCCCAAAAAATAAAATAAAAAAAAGAGAAGTGTTCCAGTCTTTTTGGCAGCAATCACAGCGTGTGTCAAGAAACGGATCCACAGAGATGGGCGTGCGGCTGCCAGAGCCTGCTCCTTCCTGCATAAAACATGAAGCTGGGAAGCAGGGAGGAGAAGCCGCATTGCTCCTTTGCGCAGCTCAGTCTTCCTCCTTTTGAATCCCGCTGGGCCGGCAGGCTGCCTTTTAACGTGCGGAGGTCCGTCCATGTGATCTCTGTGCAAACTCATGCTGATGGGCCCCTGAAAACACCGAGACAAGGCGCAGGGTACGCCTTGCATAGAAACAGCTCTTGGCTTTGTAGTTCCAATGTGTTAGGCCCAAATGGATCCACCACCATCTCCCTGAAGATGTGTCTCATATAGCTCCCCAGGCGGAGCTGGCGGAGTGCAGCACGATTGTCTCAGGCCGCGTGGGAGGCAAAATGCCTCATCAGATCTTCTCCCCTTTCTGATGAGGTGCCAGCATCCTTCATTCATTGGCAAGCGTCTTCTTTCCATCGTAGCCAGAGTTGGAGGTGAAGTCACCAGAGGACATGGTGCAGAAGGGGGCAAAAAGGAAGTCTGGGGTAGTGTGAGTGTTGAGTTCAAGAAGCCCAAAGATGCAGAAGAACTGACCACCAGTGGCACCATTGGAGGGAGAGGGAGAAGATGGACGCCGGGATGAATGGAGGGGACCAAGAGGTGGGGCCTCTTCCACCCCATAATCTGTCTTCAATATGAAGACTCTGCTTTGCTGGTGCACGATTTGAAGCACACAACAGCAAAAAAAGGAAAAAGGATGGGGGGGGGGAGGGAAGGCAGGGTTTCTTCTTGCCTCTCCTTGAGTGCCTTTAATCTAGCTAGGATCCTCCTAGTCCATTCGGGCACAGGTCTGTTGACAAATCAAGAAGCCACACAAAGATAAGGGGGTGGGATGGGGTGGGGGAGGAAGGAGAAGACCCCCCTCAGCCCCAAACTCTGGAAGCTGGTTAGCACCACAAACTAGAATCCTAGGGAGATTCCCCAGCGGGTCTGTTCCAAACCCAGAGTTCTCAGTTGTCAAACCTGAACTGGCAAAGTCTGGTTCATTTGTAACCTCATGTCCTGTATGCTGCTCAGGATTTTCTTCTGGTGTCCTGCTAGCGTCACCCCTATCCTGAGCAGGTCCCTGCAAAAACAAGAGGAGGAAAGAAATTAGCCATTCACAGAACCCAAGTGGTCAAGAACAAGTGGGAAGAGAGAAATCATTTCTGGTCAATGGTTGTCCATGGAACTTCTTGCCAGCAGAAAAGAGAACAAGTGGCAGCCAACGTCTTGACCAAGAGGTATGGGCTATTGAGTCTGGGTTCAAATCTCACCCCAGCCATGAATTCACTAAGTGCCTTAAGCCCCCTTCTCACATTTGCAAGCAATATGGAGTTAATAATATTGACGTATGGGACAGAACTGTGTAAGATGTGCTCAGGTGATTTCTGGAAGGCACCTTGAATGCTTCAAAACTGCCTTGCAGATATTAATTATTATGAAGCTGCTTGGACTGGTTTCACTTCATGAACTGGCTTCTTCAGTCACAGCTCTTCTTCTGTTAATTCCCTTCCACTCCCTGCTATAGTTTTGCAGGGCGATATATTAGTTACATTCATACCCTTAATTTGCTCCAATGAGCTGTGGGCAGCATCTTCTCTCCTATTTATCTTCACAACAATCTTGTGAGGGGAAGCAAATGGGAATGACTTAACGTCTGACATTTACTTTCATGACCTAATGGGGACTCACCTAAGACTGTATCTACCCTGCAGAATTAATGCAGTTTGAGATCACTTTAACTGTCACAGCTCCATTCTATGGAATTCTGGGATTTGCAGTTTGGTGAACTATTTAGCCATCTCTATTAGAGAGCACTAGTTCCACAACTAACTACAAATCCCAGGATTCCATGGGATGGAGCCATGACAGTTAAAGCAGTGTCAAACTGCATCAATACTGCAGTATGACGGCAGCCTCAGTCCAACACCCAAACCACTATATCATCTTGGCTCCCATTTTTAAGGTGTTGGGAGTTTTTCTACCTAGGTGGAGATTCTGTCTTAAAAGATACAATTCTTCGTTCAGGTTATAAAGGAGATTCTTATAGTACATGGCCCTAACTAAAATAAATTAAAAAAATAAATTCTTTATAGTGGTGTGATGGAATGTGCATCTTAAGGTGGGTTCAATAAATAGCCGTAAAGTTATGACTCACAACATATCAGAGGAAAGGGAATTTTTGAATGGTGAGTGGCAATGTGGTATATTAAGTTCTGATCTGGACCTTGAATCAAAAGATCTTTAAAAGATTCTGCAAGGCTGTATTTCATTCTTAATGCAGGGGCACAAATACATGATCTGGATGCAGATATATATATAAGCATTTTGATTCCATGTCTTACTTGGTTTTGACTTTAAAAAAAAAAAAATATATATATATATATATATATATATATACATCCAGATCATGTATTTGTGTATGTATGTGTGTGTGTGTGTGTGTGTGTGTGTGTGTGTGTATATATATATATATATATATATATATATATACACACACACACACACACACACACACATATATATGTATATATATATATATATATATATATATATATATATGAAAGCCATGCTGGATAGGACTAAGGTTCCATCCAGTCTAGCACCTTGCTTCCAGCTTTTGCTAGGAAGTCACTAGCTCTTATGGCTGCAAACATTGTGTTAGGCAATCCTGAAGGTGGGAAATGGAGTGTGTAAAAGCAATGGTGAAGGGAGAAGATTTCCAAAACAAAGAGGAGAAGGCTTCAGCCTCTGCCATAGTCTTTGCCTATCTGCATATTTAAAAGAATTATGTGCATGATTTATAAACAACCTTTCATGGTGGAAAACTACATTTTTAAACAAGAACACTCCTCACATCTGAAAAAGCTAGAGGGCACATTCAAGAACTCCCTGGGGGCATAATTAATTTGTGCCAAGTGATCCTGCCTGAATATATGCACTCTTGCTTAAGAACATCAAAATCACTCTGCAGAGCAGGTCAGGGTCCATCTAGTCTGACATTCTTTGAATTCTTTGTAAGCATCCCAGCAAGAAACTAGATGATCCACCCAAAATTGGCCGGAGAACAACAATCTACCATCTGCCTACAAACCGTCTGTAACATCCATAAATCCACTGAAAATATCTTGAGGCTGTGGTTTGGGTGCTGAATAAGAACTGAGAGGGGAAATCCAGGCTCAGATCCTCACCTGGCCATGTAACTCAGTGAGTAAACATGGGGGCCAACAGTCTTGCAGCTTTACCTACCTCACAGGATTGTTGTGAAGATAAAAATGGGAAGGAAGATCATGTGCACTGCCTTTAGCACATGTTCATAGTAATGTTACTGCTTGAATTAGAAAGAACTAGAAAGGCCTGTAATGCATGCAGCTGGACATGGGCAGGGCATACAGCATGTAATCCACAAACCCTTCCCCAATTTTGTCCAGATACAATCCAGAAAACTTTGGAGAAATTATTTTTTTTTTGACAACGATTCCCAAAATTCCCCAGCCACCTGGCTGGGGAATCCTGGGAAGTGTTGATAAAAGAAGCAATTTTCTTCAGGTCCTAGTTCCATCTTAAGTTGTCATCTTAAAGAGTGACTTTTCCAACTTCTGAAAGAAACCCAAATTGTATTAACTTCACAGCAAGCACAATTGGCACTTTCCCAAGCAGACTTGGAGGGATAAATTCTGTCAGATTATCTAAAATCACAATTCCACCCCCGTCTTTCATGAAAAAAAGAGTTTTTCAACATGTCTTAACCGTTTTTGTACATTTTTTCAATACTTTATTTATTTATTTGCATTTATTTGTTGGTGCAAAAATATTGCATTTTGCTCAAAATAATTTTTTTTTTTGCACACAAGTATGTTGCATCTGTGCAATCTCAAAAATATGAAAAACAGGTCTCAAATGTCTTTGTAGTTTCTCCCAAGCAGAGAGAACTTTTGAATTTATTTATTTTCATGTTCAAAAGCATACTGACAATTTATACCCCTATCCATAAAAAGAACATTGGAGCACTCAACAAGTTTGCCCCCCCCCCCCCGCCATAGGAGCCCTGGTGGTGCAGTGGTTGAATGCCGGAACTGCAGCCAAAATGTTGTGACTTTGATTCTGCAGGGCTCCAGGTTGACTCAGTCTTCCATCCTTTTGTAGGTTGGCAAAATCAGTACCCAGCTTGTTGGGGGTAATTGGCTTACAGATTGTAAACTGCTTAGAGCAAGGGTAGGCAACCTGTCCCCTTTAAGGGCCGAGGGACTTCAGCTCCCAGAATCGCAGGAGCTATTGGCCAACATGGGACTATTGGCCAACATGGCTGAGGCTTCTGGGAGCTGAAGACCCTTGGCCCTTAAAGGGGAAAGGTTGCCTACCCCTGGCTTAGAGAGTGCTTAGATGCTATAAAGCGGTGTAGAAATGTAAGTGCTATTGCTATCCTGGTACTTACTCAGCAGTCATTTGGGCCACCAGGTCAAAGGAAGCAAAGCCAGCGTTGACAAAGTTCTCCTTGTACCGTCCCATTTTGATAGCGTCAAGCCAGTCGCCCACAGTAGTGAAGGTAGTGTAATCCGGCACAGTGCGATCCAGGAGTGGCTGAGACACGCTGCGGAGGATGAGAGAGCCCAGAGGTCAGCAAGGCTCGAGAGGGGGTTAGGGATGCGGTGGCCCAGCCACAGGAACAGGCCTAGCAGTCAAAAAAGGCTAGGGGGCCATCCGCTTTTCCCTGTCCACCCTTTGTGCTCTTCGCTCAGGCCCCGGCTGCTGCCTGCCTCCAGCCCCCAAGCATATATCCAGTGTTTTTTTTTAAATCCGCCATAAACAATGAGAGCTAGAAACTTGACACTACTAGTCCAGACACAGCAGGTTGCCTGTGCTTGGAGAGGGTGAGGGGGCAAACGACACTGACCCAGACTGCATGCTGGCGATGACTTTGAGGCTGGCTGCATTACGGATCAGTTTGTCCAGCGTGTTCACGATCTGTGCAAACTTAGGGCGAAGGTTGCGGTCGCGCACCCAGCAGTCCAACATGAGCTGGTGCAGAGCTGTGGGGCAGTCCATAGGGGGAGGCAGGCGATAATCCTGCTCTACAGCGTTGATCACCTACAAGAACAAGGGAAAAGCGGTCCTTGGTCACTTGGACGATGCTCCTGCTCTTCTTCTTTATCCTGAAAAATCCACCCCTGCTGGACTTTCATGGACATACTTACATCCTGGTTGGACATGTCCCAGTAAGGTCTCTCTCCATAGGACATCACCTCCCACATGACGATCCCATAGCTCCACACATCACTGGCGGAAGTGAACTTGCGGTAGGCTATGGCTTCCGGAGCTGTCCACCGGATTGGGATTTTACCACCCTGTGGGAAGACACACTTGAGACAATTAATTAGTGCCAACCCCCATGCTCCCCTGCTGTTCCTGCTAGCACACATGCTTGTGGAGAGAGATGGGGCTGACTATATGCTCTCTGGAGACCCTTGGAAAGGAACTGGGGGAAGGGAGGCCCACCCTTTGACCCGTATGTGCTTTGCCTCAAAATGACTCAGAAATCAATTAATTAGAGCCAGGTAGCAATTTCTAGAAAAGTCAGAAATGCTAGAACCCCAGAACTTCTCAACACTTTGTCTTGATACTCCCAATAAGACCTCCTGTGACCCCTCAAAGCTGTTTAAACTGCAAGAAGGGAATACATAGATAGCTGCAAACTTGCTTAAGGATGAGCTGAACTTTTTTCACCTATACGCCTACAACTGTGGTGTTTCATTCAAATATTTGTGCATGAGGTGGGGTGAAACTTAAAAAAAACCAGTCCTGCAATGGAGGCTCTGTTCAACATGCCTTGCTAATATTCCAAGGGCCAAACTATGAGATAAATTAGACTCAAAGCATGCTGAACAATACTGTTTAAAAATCTTAACGTAGAGTGCACACATGGAAGAACATCAGGAGCTAATCCCCACCTGAGATCTCTCTTTGGTTTTTAGGGAAGAAAAATGCCCCAAAATTGCACTAAAACCTTGGAGGATCCCATGAAGATCCAAGAATGTTCCAGCAAAGAAACATTCACAGGGAAACCCTGGGAATGGTTTAGCTACAGGAGCATTCCTGGGTCTTCATGAGACAAGTCCAGGATGAGTGCAATGTGTGTGAAAATCCTCAGCGCGATCGTGCAATTATGCTGGGAGTATGCCTTTTACTCCCAGCTCCCCCCCCCCCCAATCTTATGATCTCCTATATTTCAGAGGAAGGAATTGACAAAACCATCTCTGACTATTCCTTGCCTAAGAAAACTCTATGAAATTCATGGGGTCACTATAAGTTGACAGGTGACTTGCAGGCACACACACACACACACACACAAAATCATCATCATCATCATCATCATCACCATCATCATCATCATCATCATCATCATCTCATTAGTTGCGTGCTATACTGTAGACATAGTTTGACCTGAAGAAGGAAGGGATGGGGTGTGCCACTGCGACTTCCACATACCAGTGAGCTGGTGTAGGTGGGGTCTGAGGGATCATCCTCTAGGAAGCGTGAGAGTCCAAAGTCAGACACTTTGCAGACCAAATTGCTGTTGACAAGGATGTTGCGGGCTGCTAGGTCCCGGTGCACATAGTTCATCTCTGAGAGGTACTTCATGCCAGCTGCAATGCCACGCAGCATGCCAACTAGCTGGATCACTGTGAACTGTCCATCATTCAGCTGTTGGTACAATAAGGAGAGGTCAGAGAGGTTGTACTACAAGGAATCATTTTAATTAACTTTTATTTTATTTTACCTATTGTTTTGTATTTTTAGATTGTACGCCTTTGGCAGGTTTTTATTTCTATTTTATGCATTGATTATATCTTTGTACAGCGCTGTGTACACTGACAGTGCTTTAGAAATAAATTATTATTATTATTATTATTATTATTATTCCTCTTTAACTCATAGCAGGAGTTTAAAAGTTCAACTCCCCATTAAGACTTCTACAATTGTTCTGCCCATTATAATTCCTGAAGCATTATAGTATGAACATCCTGCACTTTGCTCTCTCAAAAGCTTGGGGTGGACAGACCTTGAAACATATTTATAATGTTCAGGTGTTGACATCAAACACTTGACCAGATGTCCAGCATGGCACTGGAGTGAAGAGTGTTTTCCACATGTGTAAAGGTCCACCATCACCTCTCTAGACTTGCAGGTATCTCAGTTTTTCTCATATTTATTTATTTATTTATTTATTTTCTATCCCGCCTTTCTCCGTGAAGGGACCCAAGGCGGCTCACAAATAAAATTCTAAAAAACAATATCACAATAAAACAATTGTGACACCAGCTAAAAACAATATAAAATACAAACATTAAAACCACAATACCCATATAAAATCCATCCCATAACTTTGCATTATGCATTAAAAGCCTGCCTGAAAAGAGCTGGTTTTGCCTGCTGACGAAAGGCAAGCAAGGAGGGGGCCAGCCTCGCTTTTTGTGGAAGGGCATTCCAGAGGGCAGGAGCAACCACCGAGAAAGTTCTCTCTCATGTCCTCACAAAGCAAACATGAGATGGTGGTGGGACCAAGAGAAAGCCTCCTCCTGAAGATCTTAGGGCTCTAGGTGGTTCGTATGGGAAGATACGGTCTCTCAAATAATCTGGATCTAAGCAGTGTAGGGCTTTATAAATCATAACCAGCACTTTGAACTGTGCCCGGAAACAAACCGGTAGCCAGTGAAGCTGTTTCAGCAAGGGAGTTATATGGTCCCTATAACTGGCCCTAGTCAGCATTCTAGCAGCAGCATTCTGCACACGCTGAAGTTTCCGAGCAGTTTCCAAAGGCAGCTCTACGTAGAGTGTATTGCAGTAGTCCAAGCAGGATGTAATCAAGGCATGTGTCATTGTAGCCAGATCTGACGTCTCAAGGAATGGGTACAGCTGGCGCACAAGTTTTAACTGTGCAAATGCACTTCTGGCCACTGCTGAAACCTGGGCATCCAGGCTCAGAGTGGAGTCCAGGAGCACACCCAAGATGCGAGCCTGAGATTTCAGGGGGAGTGTAACTCCATCCATCACAGGCAACATCCCTATTCCCTGATCTGTTTTATGTCTTGTCTGGATTAACTTTCAATTTGTTTGCCCTCATCCAGTCCATTGCTGACTGCAGACACTGGTTCAGTATGGAGACAGCTTCTTTGGAATCAGATGGAAAGGATTTCTGGTGGCATGTAGAGCTTGGGAGCTAGGCTTGGTTCTGATGCTTCAAAAATCTGTACTACATCCTGGATTTCAACACTAGCAGGAGGTCCTAGATAATCTCCTGCTCTTTATCCCTATTAATTTGGAGAACATACTCTTTTGCACTATAACTCTCAAAATCCTACAGCCAGCATGACTACTGGACAAGGTGGTTGTGGGATTCAGGGACTTGCAGTTCCCAAACTTAACTTCTCCATACTCTGACTGCAATGCATCCACCTTCTGGATGAAGTATGTGTCAGAGTATAGATGGGCTATGCAGTCAAAGGTGAAATGTAAAGATGTGTGTGTCTGTATTTTTCCACTTGAGAACAGCTTCTAGGTAGAGCACAAACAACTCAGTCCAGATGGCTAGAGAGACTAAACAATAGAAAACCACTAGGTGGGAAAGCATCCTTGTTTACATAAGGAAACAATAATAAAAGTTGTTATGGGAAAGTAGATCACATGGTGGAAGATGAACAACAAGAGGTTGGGTTAGCATACATCACATACAGATCATCCAATCAACCTGAAGGTTAACACCCAAAAGGTGGAGAGGAGCTGGGCTGAGAAACTTTGTGTTTGGCATTGATATTATTTGTTTCCATTGGATCGTACTTTTTTTCTTCTCTTTACTCCTTGATGGATCTATAATATGTTTATACTGCTTCACAATGTAGCCTTAAGATCTGGAAACATGGATCTGTAGTTTTGTTCTTGTTTAGCCAGATGTGATCCTATAGTGGACTGTATTTTTACTTTGCATGTTGTCGTTATTCTTTCAACAATAAAACTCAACTTTTAGAAGCTTGGATTTTTGCTCCCTGGTTCTGCTGGATTTACAAGCACACTACTCCACCAAACCGAACAGTATGCTCATCAAACTTGGAAAGCAATTGAAAACACAGGAAGGGAGCAACACATGCTGGCTTGTGGGTTTTTATTCTCAGGCTGATTATAGATACTTGGACAATGTGACTCCACTGGACTAAGGTGTGCTCAATGTGACTTCAACAAGATGGAGACAACATAACTTCCATCTGATTATATCCTTTACCACTAAAGCACAAATCATAGGTATGCAACCTCATAACTCAAGATATTTTGAACCACAGCTCCCATAACCCCCTGAGGCTGACAGAAGCTCTTGTCCACAACATCTGGAGAGGACCAGGTTATAACTCTGGCATAGATAATGGTAAAATTACAGTCGTCCCTCCAGATTCATGGACTTGCCATTTGTGGTTTTGATTACTCGTGAATGGCAAGCCTGAGATTTCTTCCCTCCCTTACTTCCTTTTCTGTGCCTACCTTTCCTTGGCCGTGCTGGCCTTTCCTCGGCCACACAGCTTTGTGGCATCCAGCACAGCTTTGCTTGGACCCCGGAGGCCTTAAGGCAGCTGCGCCGGCCTTGCCTGGGCCCTGGAGGCTTGGAGGCAGCCGGCACGCCATTTCTCTGCCGCATCAGCCTTCCCAGGGGTGGGTGGGTGGGTGGGGGAGAAGGAGGTAAGGAGGTAGGTAGGTAGGGAAAGAAATACTCAAGTCCCATTGTCCCCATATTCAATGGGACTTGAATATTCACGAAATTTTGAATTTGTGGGGAGGTCCAGAATGGATCCCCTGCAAATTCAGAGGAATGACTGTATTATCTGATTACCCTTCAACGAGGATGCAGGACTTTCATTATTAAAGACTTTGGGGCTTATATAATGGCTGTCCTGTCCTCTCCTTCGCCATGTTCCCAATGCATGGTGCAGTTGTTTGAGCACTGGACTATGACTCTGAAGACTAGGGTTCAAATCCTCACTTAGCCATGCTGACCTTATAGCCAAATCTTGCCACGAAAATGCAATGATGTTAGGGACATATGGCATTAGGGTTGCCATAAATCAGAAATGACTTGAAGGCACACAGCAACAACACCATACAAAAAGCAGACATCAGTTGTCAAATGTGACACATTTAGGAACCCATCTTTCTTTTGTTCAAAAAGGCATGCTTGAAAATACTTAGTAAAACAGTAAGAAACCATCGGATTTGCTGTAGAAACAGACTGCCAATTGGCTACTAGGGTTCTGATCTCTCCCTATGACTTGTAATTGGAAAGAATAAAAATAAGCAAATCTCTGTAAAATTCTTTAAACTTCATAATTTATATATAAAGTCAATTTTCTCCACATTACTCTGAGACATACAGACATACTACAGAGACATCAATATTTATAGAAGAATATACACAACTCTGTCTGGGGCTTTTAATGGGCAGCCCAACTGAAGTGATAATGGCTTACCCTTATTGTCTGAAATACATGCTTCTGAGCAAAGCATCATGAAATAATCATACAAAAAGAAAGTAACCTGTTGGGATGGAAAAGGTTTTTTTAATAAGTTGTGAACCCCTTTGGGCACAAGTATGCAGAAAAGCAGCATACAAACAAACAGAGGACTTGAGATGAGAGGGACCACAGATCTTTGCTTACCCGCAGGAAGGAGTCCAAGGCACAGTTCTCCATGAACTCTGTGACAATCATGACTGGTCGGCTTTTGGTGACCACACCCTCCAAATGTATGATATTGGGATGGTCAAACTGCCCCATGATGCTGGCCTCACTCAGGAAGTCCCGCCTCTGCCGCTCCGTGTAGCCCACTTTCAGTGTTTTGATGGCCACAAAGATCTCCCGCCTGCCTGGCAGCTTGAGACGACCCCGGCAGACTTCCCCAAATTCACCTGGGTGGTGGGGATAAGAGAATAATAAGGAGTGGTCAACTCTTTCCTCCCAATTCTGTTCCCTTTGTGAACATGAACTGGGCACATATCAAGAGACTTGCCTGCTCCAATCACCTCCTCGATTTTCACACACGAGATGTCAATTTCCTTGGCAAACTCTCGGACAGCTTCATTGGGGTCCTCATAGGTGAATGGGTCAATATAAACCTTCATCCCTGGAGTGACTACAAAGACGGAAAGGAGACTGGTTTTGTATATGGCAGAAAAGTCCGGCTGAAAGGCATAGTTAAGGCTCATTCAAGTTCAGCTCAACTATCTTCTTTTTAACTATCCCATGACTAGAAGTCTGGCACCAATTTGTGTGTATTGAAAACCCAATTGGATGGGTTCATTAGTTTTAGAGGCCTGCGGTTCACTTAACAATTCTAAAAGGGAAAAAAATGTTCTGAGCACTAGGGAGAGCTTTCTCACATTATGCGGAGAACTAGAAACATGCTTGTTCCCCACCCTGAAGAAACTGTGAATGCAAAAGGGTGAAACAGATTGCCCCGAAGCAGCGGCTTGACACCGCTCCTTTGAGCACTGGATCGGGACCATGGCAATCACATGCCACAACCCTAAACCATCTATTTGATGGCTCAAAAAGAAGAGGCAGAAAGCCGCTTCTTTTTGAATAAAAAAAAGCCAGCTTTTCCGCCGCAGTGGCGGCTTTTCAGCATTTCTGCGGAGTATGTAAACACCAAACTGCCAGAACGCCATGACACTGCCCACTGTGTGGTCAATGAGGCAGCATAACGCTGGCTTTGGGGTGGCGTCTGGGAGTACAGTGTGCGTACACCATGTCCCCAAGCCGCCAGGAAGCTGCTGCTTCGGGGCAATCTGTTTCACCCCCAAGTCTCTTGGAAATTGAGAAAGCTCCAGCAACTGTCATAAGGATAGACCATATCTCCCCATAAGATACTGCCCTGAGATCCTCAGATGATCTTCAGAAGAAGCCCTTCTCTCAGTCCTACTACCTTCAAAGGCATGGATGGTGGAGATGCAAGATAGGGCCTTCTTGGTAACTGCCCCAGGCTGTGGAACTCCTTTCCGAAGGAAGCTAGAATGGCCCACTCCCTGCTTTCCTTTATTCTAAAAGGCTTTTAAAAACAGAAAGCTTTTCAGGGAAGGGCTTTTTTAAAAAATTACCTTCAGGTTATTTTCATAAGTTATATATGAAACATCATTTAATTTCATGGTTAGACTTCGGTCCTATCTCCCAACATATCTCATTATGTATAGGTGAATATTCCAAAATAAAATAAAAATTCTGGTCCCAAGAATTTTGGATAAGTGACACTCAACCTGTAAAGTCGCCTAGCTCAACCTCCCAAACCCATGATAGGTTCACTTTACGGTATGTTTGATGAGTGATAATAGTTATGTACCTCATAACTCTAGGTTATAAATTCTGACTTATGGTGATCTTAAGTCATGGGGTTTTCTGAGGCTGAGAGTATTTGACTTGCCCAGTGGATCTCCATGGCTGAGTGGGGATTCAAACCCTGACCTCCAGAGTCATAGTCCAGCGCTCAAACCACTGCACCATGTGGGTTCCTACCATAACAATAGGGAAACCCAATTCTGAGGATCCTTAGTGCCATGCAGCCTTCTAGAACAGCTGTATTGAGGCTTTTGTTGTTGTAGTGCATTGTTATAGAGGCATATGAAACCAATGGGTTCAAGATCCTGTATTCCTGAGCATGTGCAAGTATAAGCAAGCGGAATCTACAAGGCAAGTGTTCACACGCACAGGCAACTCTGTCATTAATGTTATGCCCAGGTTGATACTTACTGTATTGCTGGAGCTTCTCTGTATATTCTGAGTCTGTGCTGTTATGTTGTTTCCTACCAAAGAGAAAAGGAAGGAAGGATCAATTCCACAGCAATGTTATTTCGCTCCCAGTCATCTTGTCACCAAGATCTGAGCACCAGATTACATACTTATTCAATCACAAACATACTTATTCAATCACAAACACACACACATATCACACTAGAGTCATAATCTATTTTGTTATTTCACAAAAATCAAACTTTTATTCTAACATCACAATTTAAATGCCAACATTCACAGTTAACACATGCATGCTTCAGAACTCCTTTTAAAACTTCAAACCATTTCAGAATTGTCTATTATCCAAGAACAGCCATTAGTTGTGTGTGGACAACAGTTGGGAAGTATTTGATTAGTCTCAGGAATAGCATGCAGATTATTATGGGTTGCAAACATGTGATCTTTTCGATGTTGTTGGACTGCAGCTCCCATGATTCCTAGCCAGTGATGAGGTATCATGAGAGTTGCAGTTCTGCAACCTCTGGAAAGCCACATAGCCTCCATCACTGATGCAGACAAAAGACCCAATCCCAACTATCAATGGAATAGGATCAGTGACTTGACCCCTCATTTCACTGGAGTTCAGAGCAAACACTTCCAGAGCCAGTACCTGATGCAGACAATGGCGATTACTACCATGGCAATCACGAAGATTAGAGCTGCAGTAGCAGATCCCACAATAAGAGGCAATTCCTGGAAGCTCTTGCTACTGGAGCCTGTTAAGAGAGGGAAAAGAGATAGGAGTGTTGGAAAGGAGCAGCAGAGAACACAAGGAAAGGGGTAGGAAGGCAGGAGCATGTATAAATGGAAAGAGACAGGAGAAAATTCATACCATCCTCCACTGCTGTCCGGAGCTCCATTGGGAAGCTGTATTGGCCATAACCAGCCACTGTACGTGCCCGGACCTGTACCATGTAGGCAGCGTTGGGCTTCAATCCTTCCAAGCGAACTATGTTCTTCTGGCTGGTGACTGTATTGGCAATGCCATCACTCTGGCCCTGCTGTGGGGAAATTGGAAATCGGATCAAATCCAGCTTATTTACTGCCAAGCCAGGTGCCTGAACTTTAATGATGGTGAATACCGTAATGTTACACAGGTAAAATATTTATACGATCTGAAGAGAATAACCTGGTTTCCCTATAGATTGTATACATTTACACAGGAAGCAACCTCACTGAACATCTGACTATTGCCCATCTAGCTGAGTACCACCTACTCCAACTAATAGTAGCACCAGCAGGATCTACAACCTTTAGAGGTATGGTTGCTGGGGACACAAGATAGGGCCTTCTTGGTGGTTGCCCTTGACTTTGATACTTCTTCCCTAGAATGGGCCCTTCCTTGTTGTCCTTCCATCAGCAGGTGAAGATTTTCTTTATTCAAGCTTTTAGAAATGAAGGCTTCTTGGACAAGGGCTGTAAGAGGGTACACTATTGTTTTAAAATATATATTTTAACTGTTTTTTATCCTTTAAAGTTTATGTTTCAAATAATTTTAATATGCTTATAGTTTAATTCTGTTTTGACGTTGACTTTTTGTTTGTCTTTAATTATACTGTAATAATTTTAATTTGTAAGCTGCCTTGACTCTTAGTCTTGGGGGAAATGCAGGCTATAAATAAATTTAATAATATTGATAATAATTTTATATTAATATTACTAATGATGATGATGTTGAAGGAGAAGAAGTGGTGGAGAGGAAGATGACAATGATGACGAGGACTACTACTACTACTACTGCTGCTGGTGCTGCTTCTAAAGATGATGTAGATAGGTAACAACTTCATTTGTCAAAAATGCTTCTTATATATTATTCCACCAATCCTCACAAAAATCCTATAAAATATGCTGGTCTCATTATCTTCACATTGCAGACTGGAATCTGAAGGTGAGAACCAATGGCTGGTCCAAGATGACCAACAGTAAGAATAGATATTTCTGCTCCTTAGCTGATGCTCTTTTGCTACTCTTTGACTTGGCATGAGGCAATCCCCCACTCAGTGAGAAAAGAAACATACAGGTTGAATATCCCTTATGCAGAAATTTAAAATCTGAAATACCTCAAAATCCAAAATTGTCCACATGGGTGGCTAAAATGGTGACATGTACATAAACTTTGTTTCAAGCACAAAATTATTAAACATGTCCAGGGTAGCTTAAACGGCACCTAAAATGTCTTCTTGAGACATTCAATATTCTCTAGTAACAAATGGGCTTGTTGCCTTACAAAGAAAGGAGACAAGTTGGTTCTCAAAGGAAGTATCTGTTGTGTTGCTAATGGAGTTTAATTTTTATTTCTTGGGTTTTAAGATGCTTTGTCTCCCAGTACCCACGTGGCTAAAAGGAGGACTAGTTTGCCTGCATGGATATTCCTCCATACCATCTTAACTAAGAACAACATCTTGACAAAATGCAGGCCTGTGACTAACATCATCATATTTTTTCTCCTGTAAGATTTTAACATCTGATGAAGAAACCAGCAGAGCTTTGAACACTTGCAACATGTATTTTGTACAATTTGTTTGGCCAATAAAGGAAACACCATTTTGTGGATTTTGAAAATTATTTAAAATATTGTGTATAAAATTGCCTTCAGACTATGTATTTAAGGTGTATACAAAACATAATGAATTTCAGGTTTAGACTTGGGTCCCATGTGCAAGATATCTCATTATGTATGTACAAATATTCCAAAATCCAAATAAATAAATAAATAAATAAAATCTGAAATCTCAAACACCTCTGGTCCCAAGCATTTTGGGACACTTAGCTGTACTATGTATCACTTGTCCTTGTGGACAAGCTCTAACCCTAATGCTTGGTAGCATTACATCCCTGCTAGCAGATCAACTTTACCTTCTCAAAGTACTTGATTTCATAGTCCAGGATGATCCCATTGGGTTGTTTGGGTGGTTCCCAGGAAAGAGTCATGCTGCTTCCAGTGCTGCCATGTTGGTGCATCGTGGGAACTGCTGAAGGGGCTGCAGAAAAGATGTGGGAGCTGGGTGTTAGCTTCCTTCCTTTGCAACAGAAATAAAAGCCATGTACCAAACATCAGTTGTGTTCCCTGGTAGAACTAAAGACGTAGCTTGTGTCTTTGGCATCAGCTATAAACCCTATACTAGGCCTTGGGAAGACACTTTCTGTCATCTTCTAAGGCTTGGTGGGTGGCTGTCAGGGAACTGCACTGGACCCCCAAGAAACCCTGGAGGGCCACACTACTTTTTAACCCAAGAAAATCTTCTCCAAAGTCGGGGGTCGTCTTATACACTGGGAGGAGGAGGAGGAGGAAGGGGTGATGTGGTGTGGCATGAGGCAGGAGGAGGAAGCAGCAGCGGATAAGAGGTGAACCCATATCCTGGGGTTTTCTTGGCAAGACTAGTTCAGAGGAGGTTTGCCATTGCCTTCCCCTGAGGCTGAGAGTGTGTGACTTGTCCAGGTTCACCCAGTGGGTTTCATGGCAGAGTGGGGAATCCAACCCAGGTGTCCAGAGTGGTAGTCCAACACTCAAACCACTACACCATGCTGGCTCCTATTCCCATGTACTACCTATGAAACAATTGCAGACTTTTTTTTGTTCTTGTGTGTCTTCAAGTCCTTCCCAACTTATGGCGACCCTAAGGCAATCTTATCATGGGGTTTGCTTGGCATGTTTCTTCAAATGGGGGTTGCCATTACCATCCTCTGAGGCTGAGAATGTGTGACATGCCCAAAGTCACTTACTTGGCCGCAAATTGTACATACTCCAGAATGCATCACCTAGTATATTGGCAGTCCTTCCCCCCAACAGTTTCTCATTTTCCCCCAATGGAAGAGGGGTCGTCTTATATGGTGAGTATATCCCAAACTATATTTTAACTGGAAAAGTTGGTGGTCGTCTTATACAGCCAGTCGTCTTATACAATGGAAAATATGGTAAATTCGTTTTTGCTCCAATTTTCAAGCAACACCTTTTATAGTTTTGGCCTCCTCTAAGGGGGGTTGCAGACTGCCAGGAATAGTGCAAATTGAGTCCATTTTTAGGGTTAGGGTTAGTGCTAGGGAATCATGGGAATTGTTTTTTTTCCTGAGACATTGAGCCTTCTCTGTCAGAGAACTCTGATGCCACAATAAAATACACTTCCCATGATTCCCTAACCCTAACCCTTACCCTAAAAGTGGACTCAATTTGCACTATTTCTGGCAGTCTGCAACCCCCCTAAGTTAAAAAAAAAAGTGTAGGAGAGCACACCCCAACTGTTTATTACCACAAGAGATGATATGAAAGTCACTTCCACTTCACTTTTTTTTTTAAAAAGGCTTCTCTTGCAAGGTCAGGAGACAAAAGGCTCCTGCAAGCACCAGCTGAGAGTGCTTCACTCCTTCCCCACAACCACTCAAAAGAACTCAAATCCATTCAAGAGCCAAGTTATGTTCTCTTCAACAAAGTGCCATCATGTTTAATAAGGGAACAGAATGCAGGTACTGGGTTGGAAGATGCACGCTATCCTATGGAAGCCAAAGCCTTTCAGCTTATTCTATTACATATATCCCCTGTGCTCCATCACCAAGAACCATAGTGTTTTCCTATCAGTTGCATCAGAAGTCTTATCTTTGGGCCTCAAGAAAAGGCAGCCTTTATAATTCTACAAGCAACAGGGACTGTCTTTCTCTATTTCTCTTTCACAACCAGCTTTATTTACTAACTTGTTTCATAGAATCATAGAATCACAGAGTTGGAAGAGACCACAAGAGTCATCCAGTCCAACCCCCTGCCATACAGGAACTCAAAATCAAGTTATCCCTGACAGATGGCCATCCAGCCTCTGTTTAAAGACCTCCAAAGAAAGAGACTCCACCACTCTCCAAGGGAGTTTGTCCCACTGTCGAACAGCTCTCACTGTCAGGAAGTTCCTCCTAATGTTGAGATGGAATCTCTTCCTGTAGCTTGCATCCATTGTTCTGGGTCCTATTCTCTGGAGCAGCAGAAAACAAGCTAGCGCCCTCCTCAATATGACATCCCTTCAAATATTTAAACAGGACTGTCATATCCCTTTTAACCATCTCTTCTCCAGAAGAGCATGGAAACTGATTCAAATTCACAAAAAAGATCAGTGTTGTGCAACAGCTGGCAGTGGCAGGCCAAGATTTCAGAAATAAGGCACAGAGTTAATGTCATCCCCCCTCGCCTCTGGATGCCTCAAACAAGAATCACCATCATGTTCACATTCTCTGCAATGCAGAGATTCGAATCTTGTATTAGATGAAAGATCAGATTCCACTCCCCAGCCTCCCTAGGATTCCAGAGCACCTACAAGATTCCAATTCAGGGCCATATTTTACAACCACAATCACAACCTTGAAGGTTCTTGTATACACTGGGTTAAGAGATTTTGTCTATGGACAATGTCTCCAGATACTGTCAAGAGGCCTCCAGGAACCAATACCGTGGAACAGGAATTCAAGCTATATTCACCTATGATTTCTGCCATGCATTACTCACCTGCTTGATTGGTGGTGATGTTCACAGAGGCAAATTGGGGGTTCTGGGGGTTTTTGCTAGAAACTCCATTCACAGCTTGGATCTCAAAGGTGTACTGCGTATGGGCCATCAGGTTGCTGATGTAAATGTGCCTCTCAGTCAGACCGAGCTGGCGGGGGACAAACTCCACATTGTCATCACAGCGCATACATAGCCGACGCTCCACGCTGCACTTCTTGCAGATGACGTTGTAGAGGAGGTCATCTCGGCCACCTGAATCCCTGGGCTCACTCCATTCCAGGACCAGCGACGTCTCGTTTACATTGGATATGACATTGCGTGGAGCCGATGGGACACCTGCAGTTGGATCAAGATTGCTCAAAGTATCAAAGAAGCCTGAGTCTTCCCCTTGCTGCTAAAGACTGGAATTACGCTACTCTAAAGCCTTATTCCTCCCTATAATAATGCTTAGCACTTTATACAGGCCTTTGGGGAAGCAGGAAACATTTGGTTTACTTTTTAGGTAAGGAGTGAAAATTGATTTCCTAAACTCAAGCTACTAATAGGCCGTGAAATTCTTGGGGGACAGATTTTGCTAAATATTCTTAGGAGGAAGGTTGAATTCTCCAACACTTAGTGCAAAAAGAAAAAAGAAGTATTTTTTGCTTTGAAACTATATTGCTAATTCATAGTTTTGGATGAACGAAAGCAGTGAGCCAAGAGAAAAGAACTGCAAGGAACAGGGCACAGCCCTTCAATAGTATTGAAAATGGGTCCTCACTTATACCCCAATTTCTCCGCTCTACGTACATATGGATGAAATGGAAGGCGGTAACACACCCTGCATACCCCACATTATATTGGGGGTCCCCATATTTTCATATTTCATATCTGGAACCAACATGTTTTTGAGAGGTCATGATGACCTTTAGGAACACTAGGTAAGGTTCCCAGGATAAAAGGAGCTAATGGCCTTTGCAGACTGCCAGAAATAGTGCAAACTGAGTCCACTTTAACTGCCCTGACTCAGTGCTAGGGAATCATGGGAACTGTAGTTTAGTGTGGGACCAGAGCTCTCTGACAGAGAAGGCTCAATGTCTCAGAAAAAAATACAATTCCCATGATTCCCTAGCACTGAGCCAGGGCAATTAAAGTGGACTCAATTTGCACTATTTCTAGCAGTCTGCAAAGGCCCAAAGACCCAAGGCTTGTGGATGATCCAGCTAATACAATCAAGGCTAAATGAGTGTACTAATTTCTCCTCCCCTTCCCCTAAAGTCCTCTGCATTTCCTCTTGCACCATGTCAAAGAAGATTTCATTGCTCCAATGTAGTAAGCCAGTTCTCTCTGCCTATCCCTGCCATGCTTCCAGCCAAACTCTGTGTCCATTCACCCTGGGGTTGTTCTGATCCAACCACTGTTTTTTGGGGGTTGCAGACTGTCAGAAATAGTGCAAATTGAGTCCACTTTTAGGGTTAGGGTTAGTGCTAGGGAATCATGGGAATTGTTTTTTTTCTTTTCTGAGACATTAAGCCTTCTCTGTCAGAGAGCTCTGGTGCCATAATAAAATACAGTTCCCATGATTCCCTAACCCTAACCCTAACCCTAAAAGTGGACTCAATTTGCACTATTTCTGGCAGTCTGCAACCCCCCTTTGTTACCCTAAAGTGAAATCATCAACTAATCCAGAAACCCATTGTTGATTCCTGGGAAGGAACATCAAGTCTTTGTTACCTTGTAAGATAGCCCATCCCCAGAGGCTAGTTTTCAGGTATAAATATTGGTCTCAAATCCTAGCCTTTGTGCACACAGTACACATGAAGTTGTCCCAGGCTGCACTCTATTTATGTTCTGTGTTGCTCTCAGACCTCAGTCTGAGCCACTCCCGTTTTCCGTGGTCTACTCCTCAGAGACGTAAATACTGTCCCCCTTAAAAACCCTCAAACTCCACTCTCTAGTTTCCATATTTCCATTTTAGTTAGCTCTGAATGCTGTGTCTGTGTGAATTGTTATTGTATGTGTGTGTGTGTGTGTGTGTGTGTGTGTGTGTGTGTGATTGCACTCTTCATTTTTCTAAATAAAACCGTCTTAATTTACCCAAACTTGGAGTTGTCCTCAGTTATTACCAGTATACACAGGTGCCAATGGTCCTAAAGGTTACCCAGCCTTTTGCAAGGCTAATTTAACCAACATTTAAAGTAACACTGACAAAATTGGTGAGGACCGCACCTTGTCCCTCACCTTTCTTCCAGTAATGGGTGGGAGCATTATGATGAATATTCTGGCTGCCCATTATCTTCTGGGCAAGGTACAAAGTACTGGTTATTACATTTAAAGCCCTACATAGTTTGGGCCATACCTATGGGACTGCCATATAATTAACTCCATATACTCAGGTCTGGGGGACATTTACTCCAGTCAGACAGCACCAGGCTTGGAACTGTTACCCAGATGACTTTTTCTTTAGCCACCCACAAATTGTACAATGACCTGTCAGAGGAGATTTGACAGCTGGATACACTCTCTCAGTTTAAAGCAGAAGTGAAGTTCAATTTCATCCAGCAGACATATCCAGATTTTAAAATTATGAGTTTTTAAATTATGAACTTATTCTTTTTAATATGTATGCTCTTTTAACTCATGTTGTGTTCTTTTAACCGATGATATATTTTTAATTGGTGTTAACATGTTTTTAACTGATGTTATGGGTCCATCTGTTGTTGTATTTTAAACTGTTGTTCCCCTCTTGATCCATAAAGAGAAGTAGTTAAGAATGATAGAAGGACAGAAATTCTGCAGCAGTTAGGAAAGCTAGAGAGATAGCAAATACTCATAAATTTGTAAGAAAATAAAAAGTAGCTGGCAAATATAGCAACTACAACTCTACTTGGAGAGTTATAGCCTTGAAACTGTTATTTACACTTTTGCAACCTCTTGTTTGTATTGTTTCAATACACTATAGGCAGGGTTGTTTTTAAAACAAACCAGAAATGTCCATTCATTCAAAGCAAGATGGCCAGACTGTTCCCTGGAATTGGATGATATGATCATATTATGCTAGTATTTTGCTTGCTGCACTGGCTATAAATTTGTCCCCAGGAATAATGCAAAGTGCTGATTTAAAAGTTTTAAATTCCTAAACAGCTTGTAGCCAGTCTACCTTTTTTATAAAAGGTCTTCTATTCTATTTATCTACTTGAGCCCTAAGGCCTTCTCTAGGTGCTCCCATGTCAAAATGAGATACTTTTTGGACTATAATTCCCAAAACTGCCAGCCAGCATTGCTGCTGACCATAATGGTTGGAGGAATTGTAGAAAGTGCATTTGAAATGCCCAGTGTTTCCAAGCTCTGATTCAGAGCAGCACTGAGGATTTGGGAACACACTCAGTTCTTTCAGTACACATGTGCCCCCCCTTCCTGAACTAAGCTCTGAAAAAATGGCAATGCAAGTTTACAGCACGGTCGAGTCTGAACCTGGGAAAGGCAAGCTGCAGAAAACACCACCTGGGTAGCATTTATGACATCAATGCACACACATGCATGCACACACGCACACACATTTGTGAAGCAGCTTTGAAAATATTTTGAAAATGTTTGTGGGCTTTTTTTAAAATAAGGTGATGGATGAACATATAAATGGATCCATGTGCTGCTTTAGGAAATAATTGGGGTGGGGGAAGGCTGGCAGCCCATAAGAAGCACTGGAGGATAAGCAAACCGAGCCAGTTTTGCACTTTCTGGCACGAAATGATTAGATGTGAAATTCACTCCAGTCCGAAGCAGTGAAGGCAGCCAACTCACAGACACTTGGATGGTTTTGAAAGAACACTGTACAAATTCATGGTGGATGGGAGTATCAAAGTCATGATGGATATATATTCCCTTTGGTACCAGAGGCAGTATATCAGCTGTTGGGGAGTATGAGTGGGGCCTACAACTGGATGAGGGATATAAAGAATATTTGCAAATTTTCTCACACTTAACCAGAAAGCATGTCTTGACATCTTAAGACAGTCTGTCAAGAACCATGTCAACTACTGAAAGATTTTTCACCCTTTTGTCAGTGGAAAAAGTCCAGCACTTTTCTCCCACAATTTTTTGAAGGGGATTTATTTGAGTGTGTGATAATTTTTGCTTGCTTCCTTGCTTGCTTCCTTCCTTCCTTCCTTCCTTCCTTCCTTCCTTCCTTCCTATCTATCTATCTATCTATCATAAAATGTTGCATTTTGTACAAACCCCCTATTTCACAGAGAACAAAAAGACCTTTTGTCAGTGTCCCAAAATGTGGAAAAACCAATAGAAAATGTTCAAAAACCTCTGGAATTTCACAGAGCGTCAAGTCTTGATGTCTTGTTTGTGGCCTTCCCACAGGCAAAAAGGTAGATCAGCTAAGGCAGGAGTGGGAATCATGGTGCCCTCCAGTTGCTGTTGGACTGCAAATCCCAGCATTCCTCATCAGTAACTATGTTAATTAGAATTACTCGGACGTGTAATCCAACAAATTCTAATGGCACCCATCTGACCTCTGACTTAAAGAATGGAACATGTTGAACTAAGGGCTTGCTCAACAGGTTCCCCTTCATAAGAACCAGAATATCATTCAGACCAATCCATAGTCAGACTCCCTATCTGCACTGCACAAATAATCCAGTTTGACACTACTTTAACTGCCATGGCTAAATGCTATGGAATTCTGGGATCTGAAGTTTGTTGTGGCACCAAAGCTCTCACACAGAGAAAGCTAAATATCTCACAAAACTACAATTCCCAGAATTTCTACAGCACTGAGCCAGGACAGTTAAAAGTGGTATCAGACTGGATTATTTGTGCAGTGCTTAAAGGGGGGGTCTGTCTGACTGTGGATTGGTCTGAATTGTTTTCTGGTACTCATGAAGGAGATGCTGTTGAGCAAGGCTTTCTACTACACGAGCTCCACAATTTGAATTTCTTGTGCCATGAGTTCAGTAGGTAGCCTTTGTTTTGCCCTTAGTCCAGCAGGTTCTGTTCTTTAGGTCAGAAGTAAAAAGGGTTCCTTCAAATGGATTATTTCTGCAGAGTGGATGTAGCCAGGAATGGAATCAGATTTTAGAGGGGCCTTGGATATATTTTACCCTTTGCATGTTCTGGGCATAATTCTCAATCATCCCCCCTCGCAGCTCTGTAAACAAACGCTTTCCAAGCTTGGAGGTTAGTGGGAATCTTCCCCTTGCTTGAGTTTTGTGGGTTGACATCTTGCAGATTAAATCTGGTTTTAAACTGACACTGGCTGAGATCCTACATAGGCGCATAGTTCTGCATGTGCAGAATCACATACACTCTAAAATGGAGTGCACCCATCTTTTTCCTTTCCCTGGGAGCTGGGAGAAGCTGGATTTTCATTGTCTGAAATCATCTCTCCACTTCTTCATCAGCAAGGGATCCCTCTTAGAGCTGCCAGGTGTGGGAGATTTTCGGTTAGAGTGCAAGGGCAAGTGAATAGCCCTCTGTGCCCCATTCAAAATGGTACCTACGCATGCATAAGTCACGAACAGGATGCTACTCACTGACTGATCTTAAGTTTCTCCAGACAGAGTGGAATAATAGCCCCCCCCCCCCCCCAAAAAAATTCTCCAACAAACAGAATATTTCAGGAAAGACTTACTGGTGCAGGCACTGTCTGGAGGGTCGGTGTCTGCTCGGAAATAGTTGTTCTGGCAAGTGCAGAGGGTGGCTGCTAAAGAGGTTGTCCGGCTGTTAGGGGGGCAAGGGGAGCACAGACCTTCCCCCTGCTTTGACTTGAAGGTGCCTGGACGACAGGCTGCAAGAGAAAACACACAGAAAAAGAGAGGTTAGCTTCTTGAACATCAGACATCCTGGTGTGGTCCATGATGTAAAAAGTTTTTTACTGATTTGCATGTACAGTGGTCCCTCCATGTTTGCTGGGGTTCAGGGTGAAGGACCCCCATGAATGTGGGAAAACCGCAAATAAAAACAAACAAACCATTATTCTTTTTACCTAAGATAACATCTCTCTAGGAATCTCCAGGTCCTCCAGTGCAACTCTATGGTCAGCATCTGCCAGAGGTTGATCACAGAGTCATGCTGGAGGACCTACAAATGCCTAGAGAAATGTCTTTTCTAGGAACTTCTAAGTCCTACAGCACAACTCTATGGTCAACTTCTAGCAGAGTTGCGCTGGAGGACCTAGAGTTTCCTAGAGGGAACATATTACTCAAGCCTGCAAATAATAAAATCTACAAAAGTCAAAGCCGCAAATGTGGAGGGACAAGAGTTTACCCATTAATTAATTAATTATCCATCCTGCCTTTCTTTTAAAATAAAACTACTAGACCTTGTTTCCTAAGTCAAGTAACAACTATAGTTTTTAAAAATAACTAACAAGCTATCACAACCACCTGTTTTGTTGGAAACACCACTGAGTGAGAATATAACATATTGAACCAGCATGGTATAGATAGAGGTTTGAGCATTTGACTCTGACTCTGGTGACTAGTCTGGGGAAGCAGTTTGACACCATTTTAACTGCCACTGCTCCATCCTAGGGAATCCTTGGATACTATAAATCCTAGTTGGCAAAATAAAACAGAAAAACTGCAAAATCTTTGCAAACTTAATTCTTACTGGTCCATGACAAGCCAACCTAGCCCAGAATGCCTGTAATGTTTTTCCTCTGTCCTAGTTGTTTCAAATATATATAGTGGTCCCCCACCCCCAGCTGTGGGTGGCCACCAAACTTCCAAAATTACATCTCAACTAGCTTCTGTTGTTGTTATATGCCTTCAAGTCATTTCCGACTTACGGCAACCCTATTACAGGGTTTTCTTGGCAAGTTTCTTCAGAGGGAGTTTGTCATTGCCATCCTCTGAGGCTGAGAGAGTATGACTTGCAGCTTCTACTTGTACATAATTCTCTGTGTTTTTGCTCTACTTGTACATAATTCTCTGTGTTTTTGCTCAGCCTACTAAAGACATTCTACTGCTCAGTGCCAGTATATGGATTTTGGCATTCATCTTAGGGCCAAACTTGGCCACCTCGGCTTTTTGCAAAGGGATCTTGTAGTTGTACCCTTTGAGACTTACTGTGAGAAAGAGGTTGCAGCATAAGCTTTTGTAGACTTGGTCTATTTCCTCAGATGCATGGAGATACAAGCTTAGGCTACAACTTCTTTGCTACAATTAGTCACAAAGGTGCTACAAGATCCCTTTGCATGTTGATATTCCAAACTAACACAGCTACTATGTCTCTGAATTCTACCTCTGCTTTTTGTTCTACATGGTGGGGCTTTACACTGGAATCTAACATTTGGAAGATGTTAATTCTTCACTGATGTCATGTGGGATCATGGTTTTTGCTTTGTTTTTTAAATTTCCAGCTGTACCAGGCTCTTGCCTTCTTTGGTTTTAGGGATGTATCATTCAACTACCACAGGAATCCTAGCAGAAAAGAGAAGCAGCTTTCATTGGGATTCCTGCTGACCTCAGGGTGGCCTCCATGGATTGACAGTTGCAGAAGACTTGGTTTGGGAGAGCCAAGAGATTTTCCTTTTCACCCTCCAGTCCCCTGGGGCCTGGGACAACCATCCATGTTCACGACATTGCTTTCGAAAATAAATTTGAGGACAAAATACACAAAGGCAGAAAAGAAAAAAGGAAGAGAACAGACAGAAGACACCAAAGTGAATTTGCTTTAATAATGTCACTGCTGCCAACATGGATAGCGTGAAATAAGTTGGTTGATCAACAAAACCTGTCACTGCAAACTATTGTCCAGAAGAATCAATGACACTGAAAGTTTTCCATTAGAAGGCAAAGTCATTTAGACCCCACTGTACAGAACTTTGGGAAAAGTTCCTGTTTTTTCACTATAGCTCCTATTATCCCCCAGCCAACATAGCTATGCTGTTGTTGTGTGTACTCAAGTTGTTCCAACTTAGGGTGACCCTAAGGTGAGCCGATCATGGGGTTTCATAGAATCATAGAGTTGGAAGAGACCACAAGGGCCATCCAGTCCAACCTTAGGGGGTTTTCTTGAGAAGATTTCTTAAGAGGAGGTTTGCCATTCCCTTCCCCTGAGGCTGAGAGTGTGTGACTTGCTCAAGGTCAGGTTCCATGGCTGAGCTGGGAAGCGAACCCTGGTCTCCAGAGTTGTAGTCCAACACTCAAAGCAGAACACCACATTGGATCTTACGACTATGCTAGTCAGGTGATTTTGGGAGCTGTAATGCAAAAATGTAGTTTTCACAAGGTCTGACTGTAAAAACACCATAGTGGCTATAAAGTTCAAACTAAAACCCAAAGCTGATTCACTGCTCCACTGACATGGAAGCCATCAGAGCCCACTGGCTTCCTATAACCAACACAG
The DNA here is from genome assembly GCA_026167975.1 of Phrynosoma blainvillii. NCBI lineage: Eukaryota > Metazoa > Chordata > Lepidosauria > Squamata > Phrynosomatidae > Phrynosoma > Phrynosoma blainvillii. Next base: position 12,760,898 of record JANUYF010000003.1, read on the forward strand.
ATACATACAGTGCTTGAATGATCTTATTATGGTATAATCAGCCAAAAGTATAAATGGAAAACTTGGCAGAATGCACAGCTGGCTTGTAACTCCCTTTGTGAGAGCAATGAATCAATCAATCCAAGAAGACTTCCATTAATTATAGTCTGACATTTCAATCCAAACTGGAAAATTAGAGTTAATGGCTTCAGAGTCAAGCCAGGATACTATGTTTTGAAGTTAACTTAATATCCTGACATATTTCTGGTTTATTCAGTGCTTGAATGCTTCATTAGTATGGGAAACAGAAGAGATATTTGGGAAGAAAAGGCTAAATTAACAGTAGAAGTGTGAGGCAAGAGGGGCAAAAGTGATCCAAGTCCATAAGGAGGCAGATAGAGCTTGTGTCTACACTGGCTGGGATACTCTGAGGGCATCCTGGACCTAGAGCATCCTGGCCCTCCTCCATCTCACAAATTTCCTTAGCCCTCCATTCTGACACTGAGTGGCAGAGAGGGATACATTTTAAACAGCCACTGGGCATTGGAACAGAGAACCCCGGATCTTCCCAGAAGATATAGAGCAAACACGGGACTATTTAAATCTGTTTTAACAGGTGCATACACCAGGTTTAGCATTGAATAGACCAAATGTCATCTGATCCGTTTGCACCAGTCTCCGGATTTGGACCATGCTTCGTTCAGTCTCCCTGCTGGGGAGGACAGGGGGAGGCTGGTTTATTTGACCAGTGCAGACAGGGCCAGAACAGACTTCCCACCTCCCCAACATTTCTTTTAACAGTGCTCACTTTGCCTGCAGGATATTTGCAGACTTTCTCTCTGTAGCCCTGAGGACTAGAAGATTTCCTGTTTCCATAAATGTTTTGGCTTCTGGAAAGATGGAACCGATCCTGTGCTGCAGGATGGGATTTCAAAACCTGCAGCATTTTACTGCAGCCATGCCTGTTTTCCATACTCCCATGCACTCTGGGAACTGTGCTCCAAAAAGATACACAAATCCAACCCACCGAGGGCAGGATGAGACTGGGCAGCAGTAAACAGGAAGGGTTAAGGATTCCTCCCTATATGCAGTCAGCTCAAAGACCCAGCCCATGTCTGCCGACCCACTGAATGCTGCCAAGGCAAAGCCTCCTTCATCATGGCTAACCACAGAGAAGAGCCGCAGGAATCTGGAGTGCGACAGGAAACTGTCAGGACTCCACCAAAACCAGAGAGGGTGGAATCCACTGCCTTGACCTTTTGCTGAGCTCCAATGAGGCACACAACTCCAGCATTCACCCTCCCTTTGCAAAATATTTGACTTCTTCCTATTCCCTTTCCAGACATTCCATGATGAAGGAGAAAGAGCTTGAAGGAGTCACTTTTCAAAACTGACTCTTCCAGAATTGCATGGCTGTGGGATGTGCAGGATAGGGGATCCTGGGAGCCGTACTCCAAACATTTACTTTTCCAGGCTCTGGTCATAAAGGAACAGCAACTACAGTGGGCCCTTGGTATCCACTGGGATTTGATTCCAGGATCTCTTGTGGATACTAGAATCCATGGATGCGTAAGTTCCATTGTATACAATGGCAGAGCAAAATGGTGTCCTTATATAAAATGGCAAAAATCAAAGTTTGCCTATTGGATTCCAATAGGCAAACACTGATTTCATATATTTATTATATATATGCAGAGAAATAGAAGATAACAACAAAAAGGGAAGAACAAGAGACCTATTTCACAAGATCCTAGAAATCAAAGGAAAATTCAAACCAAGGACCGGGATGCTCTATGACAATAAAAATAACATTATTCAAGACCAGGAAGGAATAAAAAGACGTTGGATGCAATACACAGAAGAATTATACAAAAGAGATGACAAAATGAAGGACACAAAGAATGAAGAGCCATATGAAGATGAACCCCAAGTTCTAAAAAAATAAGGTGGAAACTGCAATAAGAGAAATAGCGAAAAACAAATCACCAGGAACAGAAGATATTCCAAATGAACTGTTGCAATCCACGTTGACAGACAATCCACTTTTGAGCTGACCAGCATCTGTCAACAGATATGGAAAACAAAACAATGGCCAACAGATTGGAAGCGATCAATATACATCCTCATCCACAAAAAGGAAGACACAAGAGACTGCAGCAGCAACTTTAGGACCATAGCACTGATCTCCCATGCAAGTAAAATTATGCTCAAAATTCTGCAACATAGACTCGAACCATACATGGAGAGAGAAATCCCAGAGGTCCAAGCAGAGTTCAGGAAAGGAAGAGGCACTAGGGATCACATTGCAAACATATGATGGAGCATAGCAGGGAGTTCCAAAAGAAAATCAGCATGTGCTTTATAGACTATAGCAAAGCCTTTGACTGCATAGATCATGAAAGGCTATGGAACGCCCTTAAAGACATGGGAGTGCCAACACACCTGATAGTCCTAATGAGGAATCTGTACTCAGGACAAGAAGACGGAGGAACAGAATGGTTCCCAGTTGGCAAAGGGGTCAGACAAGGCTGCATCCTATCACCCTACCTATTCAACTTATATGCAGAACATATTATAAGAAAAGCAGGCTTGGATATGGAAGAGGAAGGAATGAAAATAGGAGGAAGAAATGTGAACAATCTGAGATACGCAGATGACACCATAATACAAGCAGAAAACCTCAGAGACCTGGAACGACTACTAAGGAAGATCAAGGAAGAAAGTACAAAGTCAGGCTTAATGTTGAACATAAAAAAAACAAAACAAAAATAATGACCACCGAGGACCTTCACAACTTCAACCTAGACAATGAAGAAATAGAAGTAGTGAAAGAATTCCCATACCTGGGATCAAACATTGATAGAAATGGAGACTGCAGTCAGGAAATCAGAAGACAACTAAGAACGGGGAGAGTGGCTATGAAAGAACTAGAAAAGATTCTAAAATGCAAAGATATACAAGTCAGCACAAAAGTTAGAATCATACAAGCCATTGTATTTCCTATTACCATGTATAGATGTGAGAGCTGGACAGTTAAGAAAGATGATAGGAAGAAAATCAATGCATTTGAGAGAATGTGGTGCTGGAGAAGAGTGCTGAGGATCCCTTGGACAGCCAAAAGGACAAACAAGTGGGTCCTAGAGCAGATCAAGCCGGAAACCTCCCTGGAAGCCAAGATGACCAAACTGAGGCTGTCATACTTTGGACACATCATGAGAAGAGAGGACTCTTTGGAAAAAACAATAATACTGGGAAAGATGGAGGGAAGTAGGAAGAGAGGAAGGCCACATGCCAGATGGATGGACTCTATTAAGGAGGGCACAGGTATGGGGTTGCAGGATTTAATCAGAGTAGTGGAGGACAGAGGGTCTTGGAGATGTCTCATCCATAGGGTCACCATCGGTCGAGATCAACTCGTGGGAAGAGATCAACTCGTGGGCAGTTAACAACAAATATTAAGTATTTTCAGGCCATGCATGCTTGAATCCATGGATTAAAAAAATGGTGGATAAGGAGGGATGACTGTATATGCAAATGGTTGTCTACAGCATCTGTTGGTCATCCCACACTGTCTTGTGCTTTTATAAATGATTTTGTTTGGTTTCATAGAATCACAGAGTTGGAAGAAACCCCAAGGGCCATCCAGTCCAACCCCCTGCTATGCAAGAACACAAAATCAAAACCTCCAAAATAACCACATATTGAGAATCATAGAGTTTTTGAGTCACAGAGTTTTAGAGGTGGAAGAAAACATGCTTGCTCTACCTTCTGTATGACATCTCTTCAGATATCTAAAGACAGTGATCATGTGATCTCTCAGCTAAATATACCCAGTGTCTTAAGTTGTTCCACATAAAGGCCCAGGTACCAGACCTTTGATTACTTTCTGGAGCTCTGGTCAAGGGTTCTCCTCATGGTATGACCAAAAGCCCTGAGACAACGTGCACTGAAAGATTCCCAGAGCTATAATGCTCTCCTGGGCTCCAGGAGACCCCAGTCATTATCCCCCAACTCCAGGAAGTTCATTGATTTCTTTGGACCTTGAAAAAAGGCTAACTAAAAGCTTCCAGGTCAGGGCTGGGCTTAGCTTGGACAACAACCAATGTTGACCTTGTTGGTCTGTCTGATGCCCTTCAGGGCTTGTTCCCAGAGACTCATTCTTCCTTCTTTCTACCCGGCTGCCTCTCCAGATTGCTTATGGCCCAGAATCTCAACAATAATTAACTTCTGGAATTCAGTGCCACATGATGCAATTATGCTCCTTGGCTCTCATGACTTTTCTTTAAAAAAACAACTACAACAACAACCCAAAAGTAATTGCACAAATTCATGGGGAACAGGCTATTATTAGTCACAATAGCTTTGACCTCAGCTCCTGTGTTTATAGCCCTTTGCTTATAAAACTAGCAACCTAAGAAGGGGGCATGGCTTTCACCAGCATCTCTAGACTGTAAGTTTCCAAGGAGCATCAGGTTGGCCACTGTTGGAAACGGCACTGGGTTAGATGGGCTTTTGATCCAATGCGAGAAGGCAGTGCTTAAGTTTTAATGCCAAGATGACATTATGAGTATCAAGGACTGGCTTTAGGGGTGCATCCACAATGCAGAGTTAATGCAGTTTGACACTACTTTAATTGCTATGGCTCAATGCTATGGAATTTTGGGATCTGTAGTTTTGTGAGATATTTAGCCTCCTCTCTCAGAAAGCTCTGGTGCCACAACAAACGACAAATTCCAAGATTCCATAGGATGGAGCTATGACAGTTAAAGCAGTGTCAAACTGCCTTAGGTCTGCAGTGTGGTAGCAGCCTAAGACAGAGGATAGAAGATGTGCTACAGAGGATACAGCTTGAAAGAACCCCACCCAAGCTGTGGACGTCCTGATCTTTCAAAGAAAACAACAAACAGGCATATGACACACTTAATAAGACAAACAGGTTTATAATGACATGAATTTTAGTGGATTACAATACACTTCTTTCAAATCCAATATGCGGGCATACTTATCTGAACTTGTAGGACAAGGAAACACCACCCTCAGTGGATCATGCTAAGGATTTGTAAAATGATCAAAAACATGTTTCCCAACTACTGAGAAACTCTGACAAGAAGAAACATGGACTGATAAAAATCTTCACAGTCTGGGTCTTAATGCAAAATTCATTTGTGGTTATTTGTGCAGAAGCACTATTTTCTGTGCAGGATACATATTCTGCACAAAATTCACACATGGGTGTTTCATGCAGAAAACAATTTCTGTGTAGGAAACAGCACTTTTTTGCATGAAAAATAGTATTTCTACACAAAAATATTATTTTCAGCAGAGTAAATAAAATTTTTGTTGTGTGCCATCAAGTTATTTCTGACTTATGGTGACTCTAAGGTGCGCCTATCATAGGGTTTCCTTAGCAAGATTTGTTCAGAAGGAGTTTACCCCTATATTCCTCTGAGGATGGGAGTCCAAAGTCATGGCTGAGTAGGGATTCAAACCCTGGAGTCCTAGTCCAACAACCAAACCACTACAGCCTTTGTACACAAATCCAATCTGAAAATTTTGTACATAATAAATCCCAAGTTGCGAACTGTCTTTGAAAATTACAGATTTTGAAAACTTTCTTCCACTAAGAAGAAAAGTGCTAAAATGGTTTATTCCCTTCTCCAAGTAGAAAAGAAGTAGAGAATTACATTCCTAGGCCACACAATCATTCCTGATGGCAACTAGTTGTGATGTTATGTCAGTTCTAGTTCTTAGAATTAACTAAAAAACTGAAAAATGTTGCACACTTGGGGTGGGGTGGGGCTAGGGGAGGCATACTGCCATATTTCTGTGATTTTTTTGTGGGCTTGGACTGAAAATTTTAAATTTAGAGGGAGGCCCAAGGACTTTAGGGGACATAAAATGCTCCCGCAATAGGGCAACTTGTGGACAGGAGCTCCCACTTTTTCCACCTCAGCTCTCGGATGATACTGTAGTCTATGCATCTGATGAAGAAGCTTGCAATCCACACAAGCTAAGGCTATGATAAATCGATTAATCTTAAAAGCGCCACCCGGCTCTTTGTTGTCTAGCTGCACCAGACAAAACATGGCTAACAGACTAAATGGCTTTGAAAACTGCTGATCTAATTAATTGTTTCTTATGGCATTATCACATGCACTGATGACAGTGCAATTAGATCGATAAACACACCCTTGTATTGACTCCATTTTTATCACTCTAACAGCTATGGCCCAATTTATGTTAGGAAGTTTAGCAACTTCATCCCTAGACCCAGAAGGTGCATAGTGCAATTATATTCACCCACCAACACCCTTGCTTCCCAAATTGCCACTGGCATAATCTGCATCTAGCATACCAAATTTGAAACTGGGGTTCCCCAGAGTTTGGAACATTTTATTTGATGTTTTAATTTTGATAAGGAATGCTGAGGCAATAAAAGGGAGGTGATACACAGCAGAAGCGATCTAAGACATTAATGTTGCTCTACAACTTTGACAGAAACCAGCCCTGAAATCTCTGGCAACACCCGTGAAACACTGAATGATGACTGCTTCCTGATCCATTGGTTTTTGCTATAAAGCTTGTGGGAAAAAGATTCCTTGTAAATTCCTAAGCCAAATAAGTTGTGCATGCACTTGACTGGGTTGCTTGCTGTTTACAGCAGATGAAGGCCTTCTTGGTGGCTGCTCCCAGGCTGTGGAATTCCCTTCCAAGGGAACCTAGAATGCCCCCTTCCTTCCTGTCCTTCTACTGAAAGTCAATGGTATTTTTCTTCAGGGAAGCTTTTGGCAACTGCTGGATTGTTGAGGCAGAGATTTTTTGAATGAGGTGCAGAACTTTTTTACCCAGATGCTTCAGAGAAAGTTATGTTTCAATATTACAACTGGATAACTTGTGTTTTAGTATTCCAACTTGCCACATTTTTAGTTGGACCTGTTTTTTAATCTTCTTGTGAGCTGCCTTAAGTTGCTGTTTTGAAAGAAAGGTGGGAGATGACAGACAGAAAGCCTTAGACAAGGAGCAGCCTTCTTCTGAGTCAGTCCCATTGAATGATGTCTCTGCTAGTTGGCAATTGCTCACCCAAGCTGGGGTCTTTTGCAGGGATCCTGCAACTTGAGTTGACAGTCTCAAACATACAAGTCATGTTCACTGGTTCTGAAGCAGTGCTTTGTATCTGTATAAGATTTTTCTGTCTGTCTTCAGAACATTTCACCCACAGCTTTGGTTTTACCATTACAACAGCTCTGTAAGGTAGGCTATGTGAGAATAATAGCATGCCTATGTTGACCACATGGGTATGTGTGGGAGGTATAAATCCAAGTAAGGAATCTCTTGAGTGAAAGTGCACAGGAGGGGTGGGAAACCTGTGATGCCCCAGATGTTTTGGAATTGAGCTCCCTGAAGCTCCCGCCAGCATGGCTATTGATAGGGGAGTATGGGGTATGTTATCCAAACAATCAAGTGAGACAAAAGTTCCCCAGCACTGCAATACAGTTTGAGCTGGTGCCCTATCTAGGGCAAGAGACTGCAATTTGTCTCGATCTGGTTTTGTAGATAAGGAACAATCTAAATGAGTTATCCAATGTACTCACAAGAGAGAAGCAAAAGATCAAGCAATAAGGTGGGGGGAGCAATCTGTGACAGGTAGCGCTCATAATTTTTTTTTGGATTACAATCTCCCTTGGAGAGTCTGGTCTGGCTAGAAGAGTTTTGAGCTGTGGTACTGGAGAAGCGTCCTGCAGATACTGTGGACTGCTAACAAGATAAATAAATGGATCCTAGAGCAAATCAAGCCTAAACTCCACCTAGAAGCCAAGATGACTGAACTGAGACTGTTGTAATTTGGCCATATTACTCCCTTGTCATGACTCCCTAGAACTGGCAATAATGTTTGATAAGGTAGAAGACAGTAGGACAAGAGGAAGACTGCATTTCAGATGAATAGACTCAATCAAGGAAGTCATGGCCCTGAGTCTGCAAGACCTGAGCAGGGCTGTTGATGACAGGTTGACTCATTCATGGAGTCTCCATAAGACAAAGTCCACTTGTTGGCAATTAAGAACAGTTAACAACAAAGTCCATTTTTTAAAAAAAAAATCTCAAAAGCAGGGGACATGGAGATTTATGGTGTAAAGTATGTACACAGACAATGTGCAAAAGAACCAACATGCCCTGCAACCCAGGCATTTGTCTTTGCTTCCCCTTGCCAGTAACTGAGAAATGGTGGTAGGTTGAGGAAGGGCTCCAAAGGGGATTGCTCCTCAGCAGACTCTGCTGGCCTTGGGTGCTGGAAACGTACCCCAACTTGCCTTCTCATTGGGGTTCACCAGGATCTGACCTTTACCAGCCCCCAGGCATGGTAGGCTGGTATCCCTTTCTGCTCTTCCCCCAAAGCCAGAGCCTGCTCCGATTGCTGGAACAAAGCATCTTGTGTGACCTTCTTCCAGAGGTACGATAAATGCCAGAGGCCACAGCTGTGGGGAACTGGTTCCAAGCCCTTGAACAGGCATCTATTCACAACATTAAATCAACCCTTTTGTTGCAGAGGTGGTTCCAAAGATGGACGTGGGTGAGGAGGAGGGGGAGGATATCCCCCACCCCAAAAGAATTCAAATGGTTGACGGATTAATTTATGTGGGGGCACAAGACTTGCTTCATCTATCCCTTTTTTGCATCAATCATAAGAAGAGACAGAATTGCTTTTGGGAGTAAATACATTTTTTTTAAAAAAGATCTACTCCCATCTGGAGGGGTGGGGGGAAGGAGCATGGGATCTGCTCTAGATTTTCACCTGAACTCTAAAGAAGCAATCCAATGTGCTAAACCCTATTCTCAAAACCGATCCTTGGATAGTTCTTCAAATTTCTGGCCAAAGTCAGGAACAGATTATCTTCCCCACTGACATGATAGCCATTAGCTGTCATTTCTAGCCAGTTTGTGATCAGGCTGGGGTCAGAAAGTACAGAACAGCTCCTGCTGGGCCCCCAGCTATTTCAGTTCTACTCCCATCTTGGGTTGCCTTTCTTCTTTCACAGCTTGTAAAAAAGTCTGAATCCCCCATCATGGCCAATAGATGAGGGATTCTGGGAGCAGAAGTCCTAAAAAAGTAATTTTCCCAAATCTTACTGCTAATCTCATTTCTAAATCATGGTTAAGAAGGAATTGTAGTTAGCCAAAGCAGCAATAATGCCAATGCTTCTATTGTAGATAATGAACAAAAGGGATATTTGGAGAAAAAGCAGCTGGAGAGCAGAAATAATGAGGCCTGCATACCCCAACTCTTCTTCTCTTGGAGATTCACCAATACTGTATCTCCACTAAGGAAGTAAAGCATATTCACAAATATTCTTGACCTCAACAAGAAAGGTTATCTCAAGATGTTAAGATACCCTTTTGGAAAATTTGTTTGCTGCCACCAGATATTCTGTCCCTTGTGTGATGAAAAAAATTAAAAAAAATCATTATCAACAACAGCAACATTTTTGTGGGCAGACACAAAACCTGCATATTGAGATATATATATATATTTGGTGCAGGAAAACCATTTACATTTTTTTCAGAGAAAAGTCTTGAAATGTGAAAAATGATCCCAAAATGTGCAAAAAAAATCTTATAATCTGACCCAGCAGGGTGAAAAGCACTGAAATGTTTACTTTTTCACTTGTAAAAACAAAACAAGCAAAGGCGTACATTTCTAATCTGTCTAAATCCTGAAATGGCACTGAATAGCATTAAAATGGAAGTCAAGTAGTAAAGACTATTATAGTGTCACACACACCCTTCCATGTGCAGGGAGCACAGTCTTTTCAGTGTCACGGAGTGTTTAGGCTGAGTGTTTGTGGATCTTGGCTATACAGGAAACAGAAACCAAAAAACTGTGCATAAGCGGATGTGCAAAAGGTTGTTCGTGTAACTACTTTAGCTAAGTTTGTCTAAAGAACCTTGCCAAGAAGGATGGAGCCAATCTAATAGGATGCTTTGCTAATGTTGCAATTCTCAGACTGCTGGCCCTGGAAAAAAATCCTGCCAGATGACCTAAACTACTTTATTAGCAAATGTTCCTAAGTGATATCAAACTCCTCCCTTCCATCTCCCAGGTCCCTCGCTGAGTAAGAAAGCTGGAACAGAAAGCATCCAAATCACTGCAATCTGTCTTCATGCTCAAACCAAGTGGACTTGGCCCCTTGTAAACAAAGCGGTCCAGCCCTTAGGATGTGATCTGAGCACTGGGCAATGAAACCCACAGGTCAAGTTGTTTCACTTGTTGGCGCAATCTTCTCTTGATTGTCTCAACACAGAGGCAGCTCTCTTAAGGCTTCCTCGTCCAACCAGTTATCCTGGGAAAGCCACTCCTTAAATTGCTCCAGTCTCCAATTTGTTTGATCAAGGAGGAATGGGATGAGCTGGCCTGATCCTGAGGCCAGGCCCTTGATAGTTCAGAGGAAGAGGTATAGTGGAGAGCCAGTGTAGGAGATCCAGTTTCAAGTCCCTGCCTTTCAAGCTACAAAACTCATTGGTGACCTTGGGACAGTCATCCTCTTTCGGGCTTGTTGTGAGAATAAAAGCAGAGCTGGGGAAGCATCACTGAGGCCATCTTTAACAGGACAAAAATGTAATTACTAAACATTAATATATTATTCTTTAGGTGGAAAGTTTCAGTTTGGCTGTGCAGGTTCAGAGGATGGCATGTGCTTTCATACAGGCAGACTATACTTAGAAAAAAACTATCATGCTGGGGAGATAGATTGTGCAGTAGTCTATATTTTTTCTTGCCAGGGCCTCTGAAGTAATCTTCACTGGCATCTCAGCTTCAAGAGATCTCAAGTATTCAAGAATGCGATCAAGAAATAGGGGTATGAGTCCTCTGCAAACAAAGATTCCACCACAGATCCTCTGGCTTACTCAAAGTTGGGGAAAGTTACTTATTTGAAGTACAAATCATGCAGTCTCACAACCCAGCATGGATGTTACCTACAGTTCAGAATAACAAGTATTCACTGTACTGGAGTTGTAGTCCAAAACTGTATTTTTCCAATGTGTGGATGCACTATCTACAAAGGACAAAGAGGTAATTCCTCACCTGTTCTACGCTTACTGCCTTCAAAAAGGCAGTAAAGACGGATCTCTTCCGGCGGGCTTTCCCGGAATAGCATCTGCTTAGGGAGATATGACTTCAGTTATTATCATTGTAATGTTCCCATTGTGGTGTGTTTTTATGTTATTGTTTCGAATGGATAGTGTGTATTTTAATCTTTTCTAGTTTAATTCTGTTTTAAGGGGTTGGGAGGGCAGGGCTAGGGGATGTGGGAATGTTTTAACTTGTTGTTTATTTTAATGCTGTAACCCGCCTCGATTGCTCAGCAGAGGGGCGGGCTATAAATAAAAAATTATTACTATTATTATTGTTCTGTGTCCCACCTCACCAGCATTCCACTATGTCAGGGGTAGGCAACCTTTCCCCTTTAAGGGCCGAGGGACTTCAGCTCCCAGAAGCCTCAGCCATGTTGGCCAATAGTCCCATGTTGGCCAATAGCACCTGGGATTCTGGGAGCTGAAGTCCCTCGGCCCTTAAAGGGGAAAGGTTGCCTACCCCTGCACTATGTTCTAGCAAGAGGCACCAGAGTTCAGTGTTGGGAAGTGGAAGGATGCAAGTTCAGCCCTTGGAACCTCCAACTACCAGATTTGGGGAAATCCTCTCTGTCGGGGACATTAGAGTGCCATTGCTAGTCAGATTAAACACTACTGGGCTAGGTGGACCCAGAATCCAATGTAGTCTAAGGCACTGTTTCTTAATCTTTGCTCCTTTACATATTTTGGACTTCACCTCCTGGAAGTCCCAGCCAGGATGGCCCATTGTCAAGAATTCTGGAGGCTGAAGTCCCAAACATCTGGAAGACCAAAGTATGAGAACTTCTAGTCTAAAGCAGCTTCATATGGTGTTTATCAGCCACCCCTGTCCAAGCTCTCCTCACGGCAACAGTCACAAGAGCCAACAGGAAGGTTGTGCAGAATGAGAGGAAGCATTTAGCTGGCTGCAAGTCTCAACCATTCGCCAAGACTGGGAATAGGAATGAGATCAGAATGGGAACGATTGCTTGCCAATACTTTTACAGCACAGAGCATTAGCTGTACCATCATCTCTGGGGTCTCCAATTAGTCTTTGCCCTGCTTTACAAGTAGCATGGACAGAGGGTCTCTTACATTCTGATTGAGGTGGTAAAGCTGTGACTGGGCTGTACCACTTCTGGATGTCAGCATTTGTGTGTGTGTGTGTGTGTGTGTGTGTGTGTAACTCACACTATTGAGCATCCTACCTTTTAAGGAAGAGATAGGAAATCAGATGCTGCAGGCAAGACTACTTGTCTTGCTTTTTTAATAATAAGCTGTTATTATAGGTGCAGGGAGATCAGCATTTATGGAGCAGGATTTGACTGCATTATTTCACCCCCACCCAATACACTAGCTTGATCAGCTAAGCATGGTGAAGCCTTACCAGATGCTTAAGTTCCCCTTCCTGCTTTATCCCACAAGAGATACATGTAGACAGGCACAGTAGTAACTTTTATTGGCTAGCCTGCATGTTGATCTAGTTTCTAGGCACTTGACAGGTGGGATGATCATATGAATAGGCATGGAGAGATGGCTTCCTGAAGACCAATGACTCTGGGCACCAATAAGGGCAACAGATGGCAAGAGAGATCTGATCTGAGCAGCAGAGTCCAACCAGAAGTTCCCCCCACACAATCTTTGCTGAAATGAATGAGAATGCTCTTGCAGAGCCTCCTGTAGAACTCTCACCCATCTATTTCTGCCCTCAATGGAGCTTGCCTACAGAATTGTATGCTGCATTAAAACAATGGGAAGTACTACTGGGATCAAGCGCCAAAGAATGTTGGGCTGGCTCTGCCTTGAAGAGAAAAATAATAATAATACAATCCAGACTGTGATTGCTATCTTCCATAGATTTGGAAGATGAAATGGAATAGCTTTATTTTCTTGGGCTGCTGCCCTACCCCTGAAGCAGAGACAAGAAAGCAGACGATAAACTCCATGCAGATGAATTAAGCTTGGGCTTCCCAAACGAAGAGAGTCAAAGATCTTGCTGCTGGAAGAAAGGAATGTCTCCACACTCAGCACGTCTCCTCCCAAAGAGTTGAGTCCATACTCTCTTGGTATAGAGGGGAACAAACTGGAGAGAGGCCACCCACTTGGCTAGAAGGGGCTCCAAGTCTTTTTCTCCCTTTTTTTGGCAGCTGGGGTCCCCCGTTGGGGTATATAACACCTGCTCCACTTTGCTTTGAACCAAAATATCTTGACCTTTGGGGCTTCCCCTCAAAACCCACGAACATATTTACAAGGGCTAAGCCCCAGCCAAGAAACGGATGCTTCTCGGGACATACATAAATATTCAGCTTGCACAACTTGGATTTTGTTTTGTTTTGTTTAAATACACATACAGGAGAGACACTCATCCATTCATGCACACATTTACACACTTAACATAAAATCCAAATGGCACTGTGTGATCATCAAGTCCAAGGTGACCATACCTTTGCCATGTTTAAGTTTTGATTAGTATTGGACATCTTGGGCTTGACTTCTCATCTCTCTGGCAATCTCTGAATAATACTGGTTCTGTGGCAACTTAAAGATTCTGACCTCTATCCCTGGCATCAGTGACACAGAAGGATGCTCCTGTATCCAAGGGAAACTTGAAAACTTAGGGCTGAATCTGCTCTGAACAGTCACATTCCCTTCTGTATGATACAATCAGCTGCTGTAAAAAGGAAAGTAGGGAAGATAGTAGCACCTTTAACTGGTTTATTTTAGCATGAGCTTTTATAGCAGGGGTAGGCAACCTTTCTCCATTAAGGGCCGAGGGACTTCAGCTCCCAGAAGCCTCAGCCATGTTGGCCAATAGTCCCATGTTGGCCAACAGCTCCTGGGATTCTGGGAGCTGAAGTTCCTCGGCCCTTAAAGAGGAAAGGTTGCCGACCCCTGTTTTATAGTTTTCAATCCACTTCTTCAAAACATCTGCAGAATTAGACTGACATCCATGCAAGCGTTATGCTAAAACAAACCAGCTAATCCTGAAGGTGCTACCATATTCCTTTTACCTCTCCCTTCCTTCTCTTTCTCCTCAGAGGAACATAGTCTATCCCTTTGAAATAATCTGGTGGTTCCCCAGACTTTGCAAAGTTTTGCCTCATTCTAAAAACCTCTCTTAAGGCTTAGTTGTGTGCGTGTGTGTGTCATTTGCCTTCAAGTAGTTCCCGACTTATGGCAACCCTAAGGCAAACCTATCACAGGATTTTCTTGGCAAGTACTAGCAGTCAAAGCTTTACGCTAAAGTATGTTGGTATTTTTGGTCCCACCCTTTTGCCTTTTGACCTGCCCATCATTGGAATGTGGCCCTGAAAACTTTTCGGAAATTGAATTTGTCTCTTTGACTGAAAGAATTATAGAGCTGGAAGAGACCCCAAGGGCCATCCAGTCCAACCATCTGCCATGCAAGAATAAACAAAGTACTCCCAACAGATGGCCATCCAACCTCTGCTTAAAAAACTCCAAAGAAGGAGACATTACTCCACTCCAAGACAGCATGTTCCACAGCTCTTACCATCAGGAAGTTCTTTAGGTGGAATCTCATTTCCTGTATTTCCTGTATTTTTAATCTATTGCTCTGTGTCTTAGTCTCTGGAGCAGCAGAAGCTCCTTATTCAGCTGTGCTCCCTCTTTGTAAGCCCTCCTCTCCTTCAAGTACCGTAAATTCCCTCTGCCCTTTTCTTAGTAGGCATGCTCTATCTGCACTGTGAACCAACCACAGTTCCTTCTGAAGGTTAGCGCCAACCACAGTTCCTTCTGAAGCTACAATTCAAAATACGGAATCTGGTTTGAAAACCCTTCTTATTAGGGAATCTAATAAACCAGAGGGCCAGTGTGGTGTAGTGGTTTGAATGTTGGACTATGACTCTGAAGACCAGGGTTTGACTCTCTGCTTGACCATAAAAACTCACTGGGAGGCCTTGGGCAAATCACACACTCTCAGCTTCAGAGGATAGCAATGGGAAACCCTTTTTGAAGAAACTCATCAAGAAAACCTTATGATAGATTTGCCTTAGTCATAAGTCAAAAATGACTTGGAGCCACACAACAACAACAATGGTTAAAAAAGCCTTAACTATAGTTAAGACTGTCAAAAGAAAGAGCAGGGAGGAGGTAGGTTTGCATATTCCTAGGGTCTATTCCTATTACCTTAACCACATTTAATGACTATTATTTATTGGGTTTATATCCCTCCTTTCTCCCAAAATAGGATCCATTCACTAAAACTGAGGGTGTCATACCTCGGGACATATCGTGAGATAACGTGACTCACTGGAAATGGTAATAAAGCTTGGTAAAGTGAGAGATGGTAGGAAAAGGGAGAGACTGCACTACAGATGGATCAATTCAATCAAGAAAGCCGTGGCCCTGACTTTGCAAGACCTGAGGAGGTCAGCTGATGACTTGGAAGTTTCTCATTCATAAGGTTGCCATAAGTTGAAGTCAACTTGATGGCAAATAACAACAAATGACTATACACTGTCATTTTATTTACAGTGCCTTAGAAGATGATCACTCCCCCCTGCATTTCGCATGCAGATATTTTGGATTACATGGTGATGGGGTGCGTGTGAGAGAGACAGACCTGTAGTGGGGCCTTTAAAGACAAAGAGAGATTGCCCCCTCAACTATGCAGTCAGGCCCTGCTTTTCAAAAAGAATACCAACACAAAGGGCAAAAGGAGTCACCAAAATGTGCAGAAACCAAGTTCTTTGCTGCAATGGCACCAAATATTTCTTTCTTCTTTTTTTTGTCT
The DNA here is from genome assembly GCA_026167975.1 of Phrynosoma blainvillii. Lineage (NCBI taxonomy): Eukaryota > Metazoa > Chordata > Lepidosauria > Squamata > Phrynosomatidae > Phrynosoma > Phrynosoma blainvillii. Next base: position 12,776,739 of record JANUYF010000003.1, read on the forward strand.
TGTACCTTTTGAGCTTCTTTGGAAGTGAAATGTTAACTCCTCATCCCCAGGATGGACAAAATACACAAAATATGGTGATGCTCTTCCTTTTAAGTAGTTGAAGGCAGTGCACATAAGAGCATCACCTTTTATCCTCATACACGACCCTGTCCGAGTTGGAAGGCTAAGCAGAATCAGTCTTAGTACTTGGATGAAGGACCATCGGAGAATACCAGGTGCTGTAGGGTGAATTTCACAGGAAAGAACTGGTTAAACATCTTTCCCTAAGAAAACCCTATGGAATTTATGGGGTCACCATAGATTGACAAGTTACTTGAAGGCACATACACATAATGTAAGCATTGTGTGGCTGGGCTGAGACATAGAGAAAGAAAGGACAATGTGACTGAAAAGGACTCAGTTAAACTCCTAGGGGAGATTTCAAAGTAAGGTTTTTCACACAGCCCTCTTAAATATCATAATATAAGCTTTTCTAAACTGGCATAAAAGTCACACATATAACAACACAAACACACCTCACGCTGTGCGAACGGGCTCACATGTCAGTGGCCTTACATGCCCTTTCTAGCTTGAATTTTGCCTGACCAAGTCTTGGGATGAGCCATCAATACAGCTGTGGGGAACCTGCTGCCCTCCAAATTTTGTTAAGACTGCAACTCCTATCATCTCTGGCCATAGCTCATGTTGGAGTAGGCAGGTGATGGGAGCTGAAATCCCCAAAGGCCATGAGCTTCCCTCCCTTGATTGAGAAACATCACAAGGGGGAAAAACTGGGACAGACCAAAGGTGGGGTCTAAATCCAACTGGGAGAGCTGCCATCTTAAAAAGTTTAGTTTTCAAGCTCTAGGGAGCTTTGTCTGAGAATGAGGAGAGAGAGCTTCTGCCAACTAGAATGAAAACCAGGGATGCGGATGAACCAATGATCTGATTCAGTTTAAGGAATGCCCTTCCTTCTATTGTGCTTACCCACTGCCAATCTGCCCACTCTCTCACTGTGATTTGGTTTGCTCTGGGTTAGATCAACAATCAAAAAGGGACCTCCTTGCCAACATCAGCACAGCGCCAGCCAGCAATTCCGCTAACTCGTCTGCCCATGTTTATTGTGACACATTTTTGTGTGGGTGAACAGGGCTGTGCAGCAGCCCTCAGTTGCACCGAACTGACCTGCCCAAGGGGTGATGCAACCCTGTTCCCACCAGGCTGGCTTGTTGGCATGAGTGGGAGAGCTGGGCAAGACTCACTGATGCCCAGCTGATGTCTGACAGCAAGCTCCACCCTAGAATATAGCGTTCAAAGCTAAATAAAATAAAAACAAACCCATTACATGATTATTAACCTCCAGGCTGTTGGCTGCCCTGCTGGATCTAGTGTTTCTGGGGCATTTCCACAGCTATACAAGTTCATTGCTTCTCAGCCTTGCAGCCATGTACCCACAACAGAGCCTGGAAATGTTACTTTTTTAGACCACAGCTTCCAGAATCTAAAGAAGTGATCTGCGGGGTTCTCCAAGCCCTATCCCATTAACTATGGTGTTTTCCACTCAGACAAATCCACCAGTGCCACCTGCTTTGGGGATTCCTCTCAGGCAATCCCACCATTGTGGTCAGATGTTGGGTTTGACTTTTATGGTGTTCACTGCAATTACCAAGGGGGAGGGCTTTTCCTGATCCTGACCAGGCTGTGTGTGTGTGTGTATGGGTGGGTGTTAATGACCATTTTCTGGACAAAAAGTCCATTGTGTATTAATTTATTTTTTGTAACTGTCTAATTAACAATTTGTAAGTTGCTCTGAGAGCTTTTTTTGGCTGAAGAGCTGGGTATAAATACTCCAAATAAATAAATAAAAAGGATGAGGGTGGAGGTGCATGATGCATATGACCACAGGCAATATTTTCCATACCCTGACTTAATTAAATAAGCAGTTGATTTTTAATTCAAATACTTTTTTTATCCCGCCCCTCTGTGTAACGCAAAGCTTCAATGAGCTTTGTCAGTAACTAACTGAGCTTTTGGGTCCAAAGTTTGGAAAGTGTCGCACAGCATGCCCTGTACTAGACAGTTCAGTTCAGTTCATCTTTATTATGGTCATAGACCAGCGTGTCTGTACTAGACAGTTTCACAGAGATTTCAGATTCAGCTTTTATGGATTTGGTTGGCTTCCTTTTAAAAGCCATTTGAATAAGAAAATAAATACAGTGGACCTTGAAAGCATAAGATAAAGAAAAACTCATGGTCAACACTTCTTTTGGAGTTTATCTCTTGTTGTTGTGTGCCTTCCAGTCATTTCTGACTTATGATGACCTCAAAGTGATCCTATCATGGGTTTTCTTGGCAAGATCTGTTCAGTGGTGGTTTTCTTTTGTCTTTGCCTTCCTCTAGGACTGAGAGAGTGTGCCTTGCCCAAGGTCACCCAGTGGGTTTCCAGGGCTGAGTGAGGATTCAAACCCTGGTCTCCTGAGTTGTAGTACAACACTCAAAGCACTACATCAAGCTGGCTCTCAGTTCATATCTTATCCAATGGTAAATGGTGTAATTTATCTTAAAACAATGGTTGTAGTAAAATTTATCCTCTTACCCAATGGTTGTGCTATAATATAAGGAAAGGGTGGAGAAACTGTGGCCTTCCAAAGGTTAACAAACTATGGGCCAGACTATATGCTTAAAATACTCCTCATTCCAGTCTAACAGAATGTGATCTGGCCACATGCAATTTGCAAGAATTTGAGTATTTTATGGATCTTATATGAAATAACCCCCAAACTCTGCAGAAATACACATTATCACATGTGTGGCCATCCGTTTGCTTCTCATCGATTCAGATGACTGCACATTTTTGGCAGAGGGAGTTTGAATAGATGCGAACCGATTTGAATTTGCACCGGAAAGCAAAGATAATTAACTGTTGACACGAATGTGAGAAAATCTACAGCAATGTGCATAATACACTAATGTGTAGACTAGCTGCATGATTCCCATCATCCTTCCCTGCTGGACAAGCTGGAAGGGAGATGGGAGCCCATCAACATCTGTTTCCGCAGTCTTGCTTTGAGGTATCTCCCAATATCTTTGCCACGATTAAGTGACTGCTTCTGTCATAGCTGCACAACAATTCTAACACTGCTGTTGTACAGGTACAAAATGCTTTTCAGAACCTGTTTCTTATTAAATTGGGATGGGGTGGGGTGGAACAGGCTCAGCCAGAGAACAAAAGCAGTTACTTTTGTAGGGAACAAAGTATTTCTCCATCTCCAGTTTAGTGATTCTGAAAACTCTTGATTACACCAAGCCCCCAAGTATGTTCTACCTATCTGCCTTTTGCCTCTTAAGAGGATTTGGAAAAATACAGAGTGAAACCTGAGATGAAGAAATTTCATCATTTTCTCCCAAGCAAACCCAAGACAGCAGTAGGTTTTCTGAACAGAATCTCAGTACAAGCCAGGCAAAGTTGCATTCTAACACGAGAGTAGGGCTAGCTATGGGAATGGGGGGGGGGGGGGGGTACAAATGAGAAACCTGCCCTCCAAATAAGGATTCTGCTCCTGCAAATGAATGTTTCATCTATTCTCAAATTTCTATTATTGCAGAAAGTGAAACACTGAAAATCATTCACAATTAGAACTTTTCTATTTTCTGTGTTGGCATTCCCTTGGTCACTGGCTGCCTTTTTAAATATGGATACCTAAACTCTATTTCTAAATATATGATTGAAATTTTAAGTTATTGCAATGCTAGAAATTTGAGGAACATTTCATCATGGGGTGCAGAATTCTTATAGGGGGCAATGCCCTCATTCCACCCCATATAATTACACCTATGTAAAAATTGGGGAGAAAATGTATGTGAAGTGATGATCGTGGAAAGAGCATTAAGCTGATATTTAGTCAAAATGCCAAGAGACCCCCCCCCCCACACACTAAGAAATCTTAATTTCTTTGAGACCATTCATCCACAAAATTGTGCTCCAAGAAAATAATCTACAAATTAAAGGCTCTCATGAATCCAATGAACCCTTCCATGGAGACGGTTGTCCACAGTGGCTGCATCTGCACTGCAGAATTAATGTAGTTTGACACCGCTTGGCTCAATGCTATGAAATTCTGAGATTTTTGTGGCAGCAATCTGTGTCTCTGTATGATCAACTGCTGTAAGCATGCCTCCTTCCAATCACTTTTTGATGGAAGGAGGAGAGAAGGAGGAAGACAGTTTTGCTGAATCCCTGCAACAAGTATATTTGGATCCTCTGTTCCCAGTGCAGAGCTACAGTAGACTTTTGCATTTGGAGGCATGACCAGAATAGTGATTCATACAGCAACACAACACACAACAATTTTGGCTCTTATTTGTAACCCAATCTGTACTGCAAGAACAAAGTAGACTTCAGTGATGAGAAAGAAATATGGACTTAGATGGATAATTTGGGTGTATTTCATGAGGTCACGCTAGGGCAAAGGCATCACAGTTTAACACCTTCTCTGAATCACAGCACCCATTCCATGAAACTATTATTCTTTGAGTAACATTTCAGAAAGGGAGGGAGAACCAGGGGAAAAACATACACACTCACATAAGCACCACAATGCCACATCTTTTGTGGTAACTTGGGCTTTCCTTGAGCAACAGTTCTGTGCCAAATGCCAGCCCAACCCAACTTGCTAAAGCTAAGGCAACTACTCTTGATCCAAAGTGCATGGTGGTCTGGTTTAAAGATGGCTCTCTTACAAAATCAAGACCTCGCCCATGTGAATAAGGGCCAAGGGTGGGAGGTTATGTTTTTATTTAAAAAATAATAATACATACACCAACCCTGAAATAATTCAGTCTAGGAAACTGCACGCAAAATGACTCACACATCACTTGTTGTTACCACATGGAACACTTGGCAAGGAGAAACATATAGACACACGTATAGTTATGCAAAACCCTAAACAATCTCTGAAATGCAAGCTTGGCCAAAATGTCAGGTTTCCCTCCTTCCTGTAGGGATGGGAGTTCCCTTGAACTGAGGCCACGTCCTTAGCAATAATAATAATAATAAAAATAAAATAATGACATTCTAAGTGCACTCACCTTCAACTCTTACAATTCTTTGTGGGGTTGCAATTCCTAACTAGACAAGAATCATAGCTGGGATTTCATCCTACCTAAAGCCCCAACCAGCTTTCCGTCCCATGTTCCAGCACTTTTAAACCCAACCAGTGACCCCCTCCCAATTCTCCCTCTCATTTCTCCCAACACAGGAAAGAGAGAAGGAGACAGCATGTCCTGGAGATAAATTAAAGCCATCACATCCCTTTGTCCGGCAACCCTGCAATTTTGTTAAAGGCAGCAATCAGGTTCGGCTGGCAAAAGCTGTGCTTTATGAACCTAAAGCTGCCTGTTCCCATCCTTCTTCCGTAAGTGCTTGCAGATGGAGCTACGGATGAGGTGGCACCTCTCATTTTAAACTGCTCTTTTCCCAATGAAGGTGCTTTTGATTTGTGGAGGCATTTATTCCTTGGCCTGAAGAATCTAATTCAGTTCCACAGTGAGTGAATGAGTGCATGTATTTATGAGGTGGGCAACAAGGGAAGAAAGATATGGAAAATTACAGGTGATGTTGGAACCTAGAGAACTGAATTAAGGACCAGTAGGTGATCGCGTAGCATGTTGCTCAGCCTATGAGTATTATTCAGCTGAAAATCAAATTCAAGGACCTTCTTTCAGCCTCTACTTAAAACCAAAGATGGCCTGAACTGCTACATGTTTTCCTCAAATGATGTTTCCATTACAGTTGACTTCCAGCCTCTGCCCCCATACATGTATTGGAAAGGGTTTAATTAAAAACTGGGTTTATCAGGGCCTAGCCCCAGAGCGGAGTTCAATGGCAGAGGTTCAGCCCCAGCTGAGGCAAAATTAACAACGTCATGGCTAAAACAGACAACTCACTAAGCCAGGGGTCCCCACACTTTTTGATCCGGGGGCCGGTTTGCTGGCTCCCAGATCTTTGGGGGGCTGGAGGCACGCATGCGCACTACTCGGGTGCCATTTTGTGTTCCAAAATGGTGCCCGGAGTCTTGCGTATGCGCCCGACATCGTACGTGCATGCACATGATTCCGGGCGCCATTTTGGAACACAAAATGGCGGCCGAGTAGTGCGCATGCGTGTGCGACGGCAGGCACCATTTTGGAACCAAGGGCCAGTTCAAAGGCCTCAACGGGCAGGGTTCGACCCGCGGGCCATAGTTTGGGGACCGCTGCACTAAGCCATAGTTAAGCAAGCCTGTGAAAAGACCTAGCATGGTCTTCTCTTCCTTACCTACAACACAGTCATGAAGAATTGAGAAGCCCTTGCTTCTACTTTTGATAAACCACAACTTAGGTCTTGCCTGTATGGGCCAAAGGATTTGTTTCCTCCCTTTCCTGGCATTGTATGGCACATGTCCCAAAACCCGGTTCTGAGGAAACAGCTTTAACAAGCATTTAAATATATACATATATATTGCTCTGGATATATATGTTACTCTGGATCTTCTAGGAAGATCTGGAGCCCTCCATTCCCACACCATGGCAGGTGTCTGCACAGGCATCCCACCAAACCATCTGGCATGTCCACCAGCACCACTGGTGGAAGTCAGAACAAGGTGCTCAGCATGTGACCTTCTCTGGGCAAATTGTCCTGACCCCAGAAATGAGCGATCTGGGGTGGTGGAGGACAATCTTTCTGGGACAGATCAAATATTCAGGAAGACAGACTGGCCAGGTTCACAGATCATAAGAAGCCAGGGTTTTGCAGGAACCTGGGCTTATCAAGGATGAACAGTGTGGTAATGAATACTACTTGCTCTCTCCCTCTTGTAGTGGCAACAGCTAAACAAACTACAGACCTTTAGTTCATGGTTTATTGTCACATCTGTAAGAAACAACACTCTGGCTTCTCTTGCCTTAATAAGCCAGACAAATAACCCACAGTTTATTGCCGTTTGCTCTTAGCTAATTGAATATTCACCTGAATATTCCCACTGTGTTCAAAGAAAAACAGTACAGCTTAGTTTATACCTTGCTTCCCATACTCAAAAGAAAGAGATCTTGCAAGAGTTAAAGCTTTGTCTTACGTTGTCATTTCTCCCAGGGAGTACTGAATACACAAACAGAGAAGGCATTTGAAATCGAGTTTGTCATATTTTCCACCAGAGGATGAAGTCGTATCTACACTCAAGGCTTAAACTGGTTTAGTAGCCATTCTCTTCCTTCAGTGAAACCTTGGGCTCTGTAAAGAGACCTGCTGATTTCTAAGACATTGTTTTCTGATTTATTTATTTTGAAAAAGACGCTGCTAAATCCCATGGACAAAAGAGAATGGGTTATTACATTACAGGTTCCACTGCAGTGTTCACCTGCAGGCAGAAAACAGTTTAATGGACCATCGGTTTGATAGCCATGCGTATCTCCCCCAGCAGTTTCAATAAGTTTTTTTGAACCTCTTGTGAGGACCATGGGGTGAAACCAGGATTTTCAAGAAGACAGCATTATTGAGTATGAACTGCCCCAAGTTGACTCATAGAACTCTAATGACTTTAGCCCAGCATGAGTGAGCTTAAAAGATTTCTCAGTTTCCCAAAAGATCAACAAAGCAGGATTCAGATGGATGACCAGAGATATGGTATTTTCAAAGATAAGCTCTCCCTCAACTAAAAACACAAACAAAATACAATTGAATTTAGGGTCTTTCTGCCTTGACCTGTCAAGTGAACAGTCTTTGAAATGGGTGGGTTTAGTGTTTGTTTTTTTGTAGTGTTGCTCAGAGATTGTACAACGCATTTGCTGTAAAAATGCAACCAATTCCCATTTTTGCTGCTTTAAGGAAAGATATGAGAATACATCTCTTGAAACTGGGCCTTTAAACAGCCTTGCTGATTATTCAGGTGATTTTGTTATGGTGATTAATGTGATTATTTTAATGGTTTTAGTATCTTATTTGTCATTCATTTGTTTTTAATCTGTTTTTAAAGATGGTGTTATCTATAAGGAGTGATATTTTTAAAGTGCATAGGCAGGACAGAAATATAATAAACACATAATAATTAATAATAAATACCATTATTTCCCTCGACAACAACAACATGTATGGACGATATTTATAAACCCATGTCTCACAGAGAATTTAGGTGAAAAGAAAACAACCATCCCCAAGTCACCAAGTTAATTTCATCACTCAACAAGTAATCTGAACCCCTCATATGACATCTACCACTCTATCCATTATACCTCAAACTACTATGGATCCATGACCTAGGGTGCATCTACACTGAAGAAATAATGCAGATTGACATGACTTTAAGTGCTGTAGCTCCATCCTATGGAATCCTGGGAGATGTAGTTTTACAAGGCCTTTAGCCTTCTCTGCCAAAGAGTGTTATTGCCTCAAAAACCAACAAATCCCAGCATTCTGTAGAGTGGAACCATGGCAGTTAGTGGTATCTTTGAACCTCTTGTGAGGTTCGGCCCTCCTCCCCTTCAGCAGATCCTCCATAACCTTTCCCTTGTAGGAAGCTGCAGGGGTTTTATTGTTTTATTATAATATATTTTAAACTTGTTGGAAAATTGGTTTTAATTAAATCTGGTTTAATAGTTTTTTAAGGGGTGGGTGGGAAATACGTTGGTTTTAGGCTGTATTATTTTAATGTTGTGAACCGCCCGGATTGGGTCACCAATGGGCGGTATATAAATAAAATTTATTAATAAATAATAATGATAATAAAATTTATTATTATTATTATTATTATTATTATTATTATTATTATTAAAACTGTATTATTTCTACAGTGTAGATGCACCCCTATCTGCTGCTCCCACCATGTCCTCTTGCTACACCTTCTTTCCTTCCTTCTGCTTTTACCTTAAATTGATTACCTTAAATTGATTAACATACTTTGAGATTCCCTCTTCTCTCTGTTATTGAGTTTGGAAATGTTACTGGCAATTGAGGAAGGGGAATCTGGCCATTTTATTCCCCCAAAAGTGATGTTGCCAAGCTCTGCTGGCTGGTTAAGCATGGTACTTCCAAATATTATGTTATGTTATATTAGTTCATATAACATATGTAAGGAGATCTGTAGATTATAGACCACCTAGTCCTAGAACATCATCAAAGCTTTCCTCCTGATAATAGGCATGCACAATACCTGGGACAGGTGATGGCAGGGACAGAGACTGCCTGTCAAAGGATCCTTACCTTACCTGAAACATCCTACCTGATTCCCCACCTGTTCCCATTTCTCACATCTTGGCAACAACTTTACCCGTCTCTGCAATTTCTCCTTCCTTCATCTTCCCAGCCACCACCCTTCTCCAGCTGTTCTCCATCATCCCACCCACAATGGTCCAATCCCCCCAGATGGACAGCCTAAGCCTCAGGTAACTACTTTTGATTACAATGCTGCTGTCCAAAACCAGTTTAGAAAGCATCTGAAAATATATGTTTTCAGTCTTGCTTTCACCATTTAATTTTTGTGCATGGTCTTCATCGCTGATTAGTACTTTCGTCCTTTCCTAATCCCTCATGGTTCTTTTTGTCTCCTCCAGTTCTTAAAAACAAAACAAAAACAAAACAATTCTCAGAACTTTTAATTGCTTAAGTTTCTTGAATTTTGTCCCCCCTCCCCCCCCCCCCCCCGGTTCAGTATAATTTTTTTAAGACTGGAAGGCTGCAAAAGGAAAGGCCACTGCCTCCTTTGTTGATGCTGTCTAGGTTCTTAAAGATATTCATTGCAGAATTATAACCTCCCACTTATTTGATCACCTGTTATTGGGCCAACCAAAATGCACAAAATTCATGTATATGTATATGTGTATTTTGTAAAATATATACATATTGTGCATTTTGATTGATCCAATTAAGGAGCAATCAAAATCTTTGATGGATTATGGATGTTATTGTACTTTGCTACATGGCCAATATGGCTACCCCAGATATGTTTTCTGGAAGAGATTTGGTTCTCCTCCTTTGCTTTATGTAATGGTATTAACATATAGGAACAGTATTGTTTAGCCCATTACTGTCTACACCAATTAGTATCATTTTTATAGGTTCTCAGGCAGGGTCCTTTCATTCTCAGCTGTTAACTGGAGATGCCAGCAATTGAATCTAGGATTTCTAGCATGTAACACATTTGCACACATAAAAAGGTAAGGCCTTTCCCACCTTTACACCCAGAAATAGAGGGCAACCCTGGACTACGTATGTGTGAGTATATTATCCATTTCTCATCAATCATATATTATGACATGTTGTAATCATATATGATAACATATATTCTATATTATGAGGATGGAACAAGCTTGTTTCCTGTTGCTTCAGAGGCAAGGGCATAGAGCAGTAGATGCAAACTACAGGAAAAGAGATTGAAAAAGAGAAACATTTGGAAGAACTTCCTGATGTAATTGCTGTTCGATGGTGGAAGATTTTAAACAGAGGCTGGATGGCCATCTGTTGAGAGTGCTTTGAGTGTGTATTCCTGCATTGCAGGGGGTTGGACTGGTTGGACCTGGTGGTATCTTCCAACTCTATGACTCTATGATTTATTAATAGAGTTTGTTTTTAATACAATGAAGCAGATGGAGCTTTTGTGTGCGTGTGCGCTATGTTTTAGATAGTTTTAAAATTGCTTTTAATCTGTATGGTTTAACTTGTTATTAACACAGAAATCGGGTTTAATTGTGTTTTAACACTTGTGTTACAAGTTGAGTCTCCCTCATCTGGCATTCTGAAATTCAACATATTCCAAAAACCAAACATTTTTATGGGTGGCTGACATAGTGACCACCTTTGCTTTCTGATGATTCAGTTTACACAAACTGTGTTTCATGTATAAAATTATCAGGGTTCAAATTTCCCTTTGGCCAAATAAAATCCACTGGGTGACCCTGGGCAAGTCACAGCATCTCTGCTGCAGAGGATGGCAATGGCAAATCTTTTCCAAAAAAAACTTGCCAAGAAACTCCCATGTTAGCTTTGCCTTAGGTTGCCATAAGTCAGAAATGACTTGAAGGCACACACAACAACAACAAATTACCTTCAGGCCATGTGTATAAAGTGTACATGGAATATAACTGAATTTTGTATTTAGACTTGGGTCCCAGTGCCAAGATATTTCATTATAGTGTACGCAAATAATCCAAAATCCAAAAAAAAGTAAAAAAGTAAAAAATAAATCCAAAATCTTAAACAGCTCTGGTCCCAAGCATTTCAGATAAAGGAGACTCAACCTGTAATATTTTTAGTGCTTTTACATACTTATAAGCCACCTTGAATCCTGTGCTGGGAGAAAGATGGGATATAAACAAACAAACAAACAAACAATTATATTCTTACCAAGCAAGTTCAAGACAGTGGAAGCATGGGTTTCCTCCTGCCCACTTGATCAACACAACGACCCAGTGAGGTAGGTTAGGTTGAGAGAGAGGGACTTGGCCAAAGTCATTCACTGAGTTTCAGGGCGGAATGGAAACTTGACTTGGGAGCTCCCAAGTCCCAATCCAACAATTTAACCAGCACACCACACTGGGTCACCTCCCCCACTTTGTGTGCTCTGACTTACAGCAGTTCTTTAAGGTTTCAGACCCACCTGTCTAGGAAGGCAGATTAGTCAACCATTAGTTTTGAGCAATGGGCACTTGTGTATATTTACTTGCAACACTGCGTTATTATAAAATGCAGCTGTCTGCCACCCCTAATATCAGGCACATGCCTCATTAAGAATATTTTATTTCTGCATTCAAAAAAGTCACATTTGCATGAACTAATCACATTTTATACATTGCATGCATTACCTGTCAACGAAATAAAGCACTGAGAGCATTTAGCATAATAATTTCCAAGTTGTGTGCCAGGACACACTAATGGATCACAAGAGAACTGTGGGCAGACTGCAGAGACTGTTTAAAAATTAAGTAAAGAAAGGCTCTTGCAAGTGTTAAAGTGCCAGCACAAGGAGGAAGGCTCTGCGTGAGTCAAATGTTTCACTGTCTCCTTCAAATTACCCAAGGAAAGGAGAATAATTGTGGTCCATCTCTGCATCCAGGATGCCTGGAGCACCTACTTCAATCTCAAGACGCTGCAGAATTTACTGAGGGGAGTCTCCCTGCTGTCTTCTTGCATGAGCAGAGTGACCAGACATCCTCCTTTTCCAGGACATGTCCTACATTTCAGCCTTCTGTCCAAGATGAATTCCAAAATGTCCTCCATTGTGAGCACCACTAAGAAGCCCATTGAGTAACACTGCATTTGCTGTTCCCCTTTGAAAAATTCGTCTACTTGGCAACCTGTCATTGCCACAAATAGGGGGATAAGATGCATCCTTCTAAAGTTCTTTTTTCCTAGCAGCAGCAGGAGGCAAGACTCACACCCAGAGCTCTGAGTGTGTTTCTTTCTCGGAGGGGAAAGGGATAGCAAACATGTTAGGCAATGGGATGCTTGAGGACACAATGCAAATACTGAAAGGGTTTTCCCCTTTAATTTCAGCACATTGGACAAATGAAAGGAGTAATTTAGAAGTAGATTCAGTCAAGGGTTGGTTGCTAACAAAGTACAATTTTAAGCATTTGTCTTGCTCAGACTTCTAGAAGTATCTTCTAAGCCAACAAGGCATTTTAAGCAAGATAAGTTCATCAGAAAAATACAGGTGAGTACATAATAAAATACAGTATATGTAATAGAGCTGCAAATAAACTAGATGAAATGAATTTATATTAGTGTTTTTAGCTTTTACAGTGGGTCCTTGGTATCCACTGAGGTTTAGTTCAAGGACTCCCGTGGATACCAAAATCCATGGCTGCTCAAATCCCATTATATTCAATGGATCGTAAAATGGTATCCCTTACATATAATGGCAAAATCAAGGTTTACTTTTGGGAATTTATATATTTTAAAAATATTTTCAAGCCATGGATCTGTGGATTTGGAGGGCCAACTGTATTTGGTAATATCCCCCATTTTTCTTGAATGTCTTCCATTTTGTGGTGCCTTGTCCTCCTTTGCAGTTAGGACAGCTGGTCATCTGTGCATGGATTGATGCTCTAAGTCTAAGCCAGTGATTCCCAAATGTTGGTCCTACAAATATTTTGGACTTTCGCTCCCAGAATCCCTAATCATCTTCCAGACTGGCTGAAGTTTCTGGGAACAGAACTTTAGGGCCACCTGTTTGGGATGGGACTTGGAGGTACTGTTTTACAGTGGCTCCATTCCTTCCTGGAGAGATGAATCCAGAATGTGGTGCTGGGGGACACCATCTCAGCCCTCTGAACATTGGCCTGTGGGGTTTCTCAGGGTTCTGTGTTGTCCCCTATGCTATTTAACAAATACATGAAGCCGCTGGGAGAGGTTGTCAGGAGTTTGGGGATGCGTTGTCATCAATATGACAATGGCACTCAACTCTACTACTCCTTTCCACTTCAATCCAAGGAGGCTGTCCTGGTTCTAAACCAATGTCTGTCATCAATAATGGACTGGATGAGGGCAAACACTGAACCTTAATTCATATAAAACACAGGTGCTCCTGGTCAGTCGGAAGACAGATCAGGAAATAGGGATCCAGCCTGTGTTAGATGGGGTCATACTCCCCCTGAAGACACAGGTTCACAGTTTGGGGGTACTCCTGGACTCAGCTTTGAACCTGGAGCCCCAGGTCTCTGTACTGACCAGGAGTGCTTTTGCACATTTAAAACTTGTGTGCCAACTGCGCTTGTTCCTTGAGACACTGGATCTAGCCTCGGTGGTACATGCCTTGGTTACATCCCATTTCGACTACTGTAACACGCTCTACTTGGGGCTGCCTTCAGCTGGTCCAAAGAGCTACAGCCAGGCTGCTAACAGGGGCAGGCTACAGAGATCATACAACACCCCTGTTGAAACAGCTCTACTGGCTGCCAGTTTGCTTCCGGGCACAATTCAAAGTGCTGGTGATGACCTTTAAAACCCTATATGGTTCAGGTCCAGGATATTTGGCAGACCATGTCTCCCTCTATGAGCCGGCTGAGACTTTGAGATCCTCAGGGGAGGCCCTTCTCTTCATCCCACCATCATCACAAGCAAGGTTGGTGGGAACATGAGAGATGCCCTTTTCCATGGCTGCCCAAAAACTCTGGAACTCCCTCCCCAGGGAGACCAGAATGGCTCCTTCTTTGATGGCCTTCTGCCGACAGGCAAAAACCTTCCTTTTCAGACAGGCATTTGAGACAGAAAGCTTTTAAAGAACGGCCTGGGGTGCAGGCCAGCTCTATTGGGCATAGCCTAAATTAAGAAAGACAGCCTTCCCTCTAGTCCATCTGCCATGGTTCAGGCCTCAGAGGGAGGGAAGAACTGCTGGACCTGATCCCCTTCCCACTACCATTCCCTTCTCCTTTTGTGTCATGTCTTTTGAGACTGTAAGCCTGAGGGCAGGGAACTGTCTAATTAACCATTTGTAAGATGCTCTGAGGGCCTTTGTGGCTGAAAGCGGGGTATAAATACTCCAAATAATAATAATAAAAATTCCAAAACATATAGAGGTCCAAAGTTTGGGAACCACTGTTCTAGGTCTGTCTTTCTTCAATCTGTAGGTATGCCCAGGTCAAGTGGCTCATGTACTGAGACAGATGAAGAATCCCTTGGAGGAGCAGACTTTTACGCACTTTCTAAGTAAACCCTTTTGGCTGTAAGTGCATGACAGCTGACAGGCATTTTGAGATATCGCTATGGCAGGGTCTGTGCTTGGTGAATCACTTAGGATAATGCTGCAAGTACCCTGTGGCTGAAAAGGTTCACACAAATGAACCCAATAAAGAGAGTCCTTGTGTGGAGAAAACCCGTTTCTGAAAAACCACTTTGGCTTTTGATTGCGATAAAAGCCCCATTGACTGCTGGAGCCAGGAAGCACAAAACACCAACTGCGCACATTGAACACATTATCTTCTTTGGCACCCTTATGATTTATTTAACATTTAGATGGCATCAAGGAACACACATCAGGACCAAAAAAAAAAGCCCCCACACTATGGAAACATCAACATTTATGCCTTATCGCGGAGGTAATGAGATGGCAATGATTTCAGAAGCCAGGAAAGGACTCTGAAAATACACATCAGGCTTAAGAGTTCTGTCTCACGCTGTGTTCATGTGGAATAAAGGCAAACAAGGCTCCTTCTACATTGTTCAAACAAAGGTGCTGCATGCATAGGTTTCCACGAAATGCAAACAGTCCATGCACTTCATGAAAAGTTCGGACAATGGGAGACGGTAAGCAGGAGCAGTGTGACTGTGTCTTTGACTATGCTGCGTAGTCTAGCTTGCTCCCAAATGCAGTAAAAGCTTCTTGTTTTAACTTATAAAGCACATGGCATGTGCTTGTGCCTTCAAGCCACCTGTCGACTTATGGTGACCTCACAAATTTCTTTTGTTGTTCTTGTGTGCCTTGAAGTCATTTCCAACTTATAGCAACCCTAAGGCAAGTATCATGGGGGTTTCTTGGCCAGATCTGTTCAGAGGAGGTTTGCCATTGCCTTCCCCTGAAGCTGAGAGAGTGTGACTTGCCCAAGGTCATCTAGTGGGTTTCATTGCTGAGCTGGGAATTGAATCCTGGCCTCCAGAGTCATAGTCCAACACTCAACCATTATGCCATGCTGGCTCTGCAATGTTTTCTTCGGCAAGAAAAATTCAGAGATGTTTTGCCAGTTTCTTTCTCTAAAATATAGCCTACAGCACCTGGTATCTATTGGCAGTCCCACATCCAAGTACTAACCAGAGCGGACCCTGCTTAGCTTCCAAGATCAGATGAAATCTGGTACCATTAGAGTATCTATGCCCTCCTACCCAACCTAGCTCCTCAATGTCTTTCAACCTTCATTCATTCATTATTATTATCTTTACTAGCCTGCTCTGGATCTGTGCTCTACAAAATCTAGGCTTCTCACTTTCAGTATCTTGCATATTTTACTTTTATACATTCCTCAGTTTGCTTTTTATCATATTGCATTTTTGTTTTGTTTTTATTTCTAGCTGGATAATTAGTTTCAAAAATGAACTGAATTAGTTTTATATTTGTTCTACTCCTTCCTTCCTTCCTTTCTTTCTGTGTGTGTGTGTGAATTTTAGACTGCATGCCTTTGGCAGATCTGACTGTTATTTGTTGTTGTCGACTTACTTTGGAAAGCATGATGTACAGTGGTGATGCTATATAAATTTTCATCATCATCTAGAAAGAAAGTAGACCAAGACACACAGGTATCTATGCACTGTGGTGCAGTGATTCTCAGGCCATTTGATGTGGTGGGCTGAAATTATTTTCCTCCAGTTTGCCAACAACTGGCACCACATTTGTGCCCATTGACTACATTGGTTCCTTTCTCTCCTGGAAACTTTCTGGGACTAGCAGTCAATGGATCAGGATTTATAGACCACCACTTTTGAATAGCAGTGCTATTGTACATGCTAGGGCCAGTGTAATGTAGTTATTAAGGATGCTGGAATGGAACTTGAGATATCCAGGATGAATTCCCTGCCTAGCCATGAAACTCAATTGAGCCCAGTGTTTCTCTCAGCCTGACCTACCTCACAGGCTTGTTGTGAGGACAGAATAAGGAGGACAAGAGCCATGGACAATCACTTGAGTTCACTGAAGGAAAGGCAGGGTCTAAAAGTAAATAATAAATAATTTTAAATTGTGCTCCATACTTGACGTGGGGACATATTCCCTACAGCAAAGGCGGGCAATTATGGGAGGCTAGGGGGCTGTGTTGTTGTTGTTGTTGTTGTTAACAACTCTCAAGTCGATCTCGACTCATGGCGACCCTATGGATGAGACATCTCCAAGACCCCCTATCCTCCATTGCTCTTCCCAGTTTCTGCAGGTTCATATTCATGACTTCCTTAATTGTGGTCTTCCTCTCTTTCTAATTCTCTCAACTTTTCCTAAAATTATTGTCTTTTCTAATGAGTCGTATCTTCTCATGATGACCAAAGTATGACAGCCTCAGTTTAGTCATCTTTGCCTCCAAGCAAACTTCAGACTTGATCTATTCTAGGATCCACCTATTTGTTCCCATGGGATCCTCAGCACTCTTCGCCAGCACCACATCTCAAATGAATTTATTTTCTTTTTGTCCATTTTCTTAATTGTCCAGCTCTTGAATCCATACATGGCAATGGGGAAAACAATTGCTTGTATGATTGTGACTTTCGTGTTTCGTTGTATATCTTTGCTGTTTAGGACCTTTTCTAGTTCTTTCATAGCTGCTCTCGCCATTCTTAGTCTTCTTCTGATTTTTTGACTGCAGTCCTTATTTTGATATATGTTTGATCCAAAGTACAGGAACTCTTTTACTGTTTCTATGTCATCATTGTCTAGACTGAACACATTAAGGCCATTATTTTTGTTTTCTTTTATGTTCAACAGTAAGCCTGCCTTTGCACTTTTTTCCTTGACCTTCCTCAGTAGTTGCTCTAGGTCTGCAATGTTTTCTGCTAATAGTATGGTGTCGCTTAGATTGCTGATGTTCCTTCCTCCTATTTTCACTCCTCCTTCTTCTGTGTTCAAGCCTGTTTTTTGTATAATATGTTCTGCATACAAGTTGAATAGACAGGGTTATCTTTTGCTACCCCCTAGGATATATGGGGGGGGGGGCAAATAAGAGCCAGCGTGGTGGCACAGTGGTTTGAGCATTGGATTACAACTCTGGAGACCAGGGTTCAAATACTGGTTCCTCCATGGAAACTCACTGGGTGACCTTGGGCAAGCCACATGCTCTCAGCTTCAGGGGAAGGCACTGGTAAACTTCCTTTGGACAAATCTTGCCAAGAAAATCCTATGATAGGCTTGCCTTAGGGTCGCCGTAAGCTGAAAACAACTAGAAGGCACACAACAATAAAAAGTCCTTAAATGTCCCCCAATGCCCTGTAGGGACTGTGAGGGGTATTTTCACCATTTTAGGCCCCCCTGGAAAAGAGGGGTCTTTTTTTTTCCAAAACAGAAAAAGACCCAAAGTTGGTGGTTTTATCCCCCCCCCCCCCCCCCCCCCCGCTTTGTACGCACTGCTTTCTGTCTCCTCTTCCCTGTAACAAAACTGCTTCTATGGACTTCCCAATCTCACCTAAGAAGCAAGGCAAATCACAGGAAAAGAGCTGTGATTTAAAATAAAATGCTGAGAGTAGGCTGCTAAAAAACAACAACCCCATACCCTGTGCTGCATAATGCAAGTACGGAGACATATAATTGAATACCGAAGTCAGAATCATCCTATTAACCGTTGCTACACATGATTGTGAAGGCAGGACAAGGAAGAAAGCTAATAGGAAGAAGACTTTGGCTTCTAGGGATAGTTCAGACTTGATCTGCTCTCCTTTTTTGGCAGTCCATGAACTCTCCTCCAGCACCACATTTCAAAGGAGTTCTGGGGATAATAATAATAATAATAATATTTTATTTTTAACCCGCCCCTCTGCAGCGCAATCGGGGCGGCTTACAGCAAGTTAAAATACAGCAGTTAAAACATTCCCAATTCCTACAACCCCCACCCAAAACCCACCCCTTAAAATAGAATTAAACTAATTGATTTTTTAAAATCAGACATTGTCAAATTAACATGGGGATAACATGATACCACTGGCAAAAAGAAAAAATTGCCCAAGAGCAAATTAAAGGCCAAAAGGTGACTGTACGCTGGTCACCCCGACTCTGCCCTGATGCCACCGTTACGCCATGTGCCCCACCGTATGGCTCACGGCGTCAATGTGCTCCCTTGGCGCAGCGTTTAGATAAGCTGCGCCAAAGGGGCACAGAAGAGCTGCAACAGTAAGGGTGACTTTTTGCTGCTCCAAAAAAAGAGCAGCAAAGTGGAATGGCAAAGTGTCGGATCGGGGCTGCAGCATGCGGTTGCCGCGGTCCCGATCCAGCACTCCCAGGGGCCGTCTGTATAGCCCCTAAGTCTGAACTCTCCCTAGAAGCCAAAATGCCGAAACTGAGGCTATTGTACTTTGGGCATATCATGAGATGACATGACTTACTGGAAAAGAAGATAATGCTTCGTAAAGTGGAAGGCCATAGAAAACGAGGAAAACCATGCTTTGATTGTGATTTCCTGTATGGCAGGGAGTTGGCCTGGATGGCTTTTGTGATCTCTTCCAACTCTATGATTCTGTGATTCTATGAAAACAATTGAAGCCCTGTGTTTGCAAGAACTGAGAAGTGCTTCTACTAACAAATCTTTTGGAGGTCTCCCATTCATAGGGCTGCCACAAGTTGAAGCCAACTTGATGGCAAGTAGCATCAACAATGCTGCACAACAAGGGTAGATTTTGTGACTCTCCAGATGGATTGCAACTCCCAGCACTCCTCACCGCTGGCTACGCTTGCTTGGGTTTCAGGGAACTGCTCTATCTTCCCAAGTGTGGGATTTCCAGCCACTCCCAGTTCAATGTTGGTCAGTTGGTTGGTTGACTGTCGGTGCTTCAAGAGATGAAAGAGAGACTCCGGCAATCTTCAAAAGACCAGGAAGTTTTAAGCCTACCGGAAAGGGTCTTGCTATAAATTCATTTGAGCTGCAATTCAGTTTTATTGTTATTTACTGTCATGGCAGCAGCGGGTGCTTCTCACAACTGCCAGGGGAAGGAAGAAAGTGCTGAAAGCTGCAAATCCTGGCCTTGAGACTGGCAGTTAGAGGCTTGACCCCAAGCTTCTCACTTAGTCAAGGCCTGGAAAAGGGCCAAAGACCGAGCCAAGGGTTTCCTCCTGCTTGCAAATTAACACAGGACAAGATTGCACACACATACACACACCCAATCCTCTCCCTTGCAGATACACACAGTAAAGATTTTTGAGTGGACATGAGTATTGCAATAGTTGGAGAACACACCCTCCAACACGTCACAGATAAAAAACAGAACATTGCAACACCACAGTGTGGTCAAGAAGGAAAAAGTTATTAATGAGGAAGAACACACAGGCTAAGCGAGACTGCAGCAGCTTGCTTTTGCCTGAGCCTACTGGGAAGGACAAACTTCCAACTCACTCCACTCCTTTCCTTGTTGCTGAATTAATTGGGTGCAAACTACTTTTGCACGTTGAACTCAGTTTGCAGCAACTGAAAGATGAGAGCAAAGGGGGAATGTGGAAAGCAAAAACTTGGCTATTTTAAAAATGGCTGAAAAAGTGGGATCTCAGAGGATTAATTGGGACTGTCTCTGCAAAATAGGGATAGCCGGAGGTAAGGTACTAGGTAAGGCTGAGGTCTTAGAATCTAAACTTCTTAGAATGTGAATGTATTTGTTAGAAAAAACATACCAAATATCAATTTGTTCACTTTGTTTTTAGATGTTTGTTTGTTTTTATTGCAAAAATGAAATAAACATATTTTTTTAAAAAATCTAAACTTCTTAGCAGAGAAGCCCCTGGCATGTTGTTTGGTTGGGGAGTATATACTTGACAGTAAACTTGCAAGACTGTGCTAAGGCTAGCTATGATGTCCAGCTTCAATGGGGAAAGAGGGCAATTTATTCCCCCCTCCCCACAAGCAGAGCCCTACTAGTGTTTTTGGACAACCCAAAAGTGATATGACATCATTTTCAATCTTGCTTTCAGATGAAAATTGGCCATTTGGGTTTGGGGTGCAATTTTAACCAAATCGCCATATTTGCTTTGCAGGATTTGGGGCTATCTGCAGGTTATTTTTTCCCCTCTCTGTCAGACTGACCAAAAATCAAGGACATGTATCTGGGAGTTTGGATGGTGTCCTGTGGGACGACAAAGAAAAGAAAAGAAAAGAAAAAAGAAAAGAGAAAAGAAAAGAAACTGCAAGCTCCATCCAGCCTGGGCTTGTCTACATGATTAAAATATGCCTCATTCAAATAGAATAGACTGAAATCCGGCCATATGCAATTCAAAGGAATTTGAGAGTTTTGCGGGATATTTTAGCTCAGGTTGCAATCTTGGGTCAGCCTGGCAAGTCTGAGATTTTCATTGTGTAATTGTTCTCAGGCCTGATATGCACATTGATGCTTCTTCTTTACAAGCATTCTTTCAGTGGCAGAGAGCAAAATTGGCATTTTGACACGTATCTCATCACCCTATCAATTGAACAGTACTGTACTATGAAGATGTATGCAAGGATAGGAAAAGTTAACTTTTTGAGACTACAACAAGCTAGAATCCCGTAGCAAGCCTTGCCATGCTAACTGGGAGAATATGGGATTTGTGGTTTAAAAAACTTTCTGAGGCTCTACATAACTGAAGTACAAGTTGAGTATCTGAAATGCTCGGGACTAGAAGTGTTTTGGATTTCAGAGTTTATCAGATTGGGGGATATCTGTATATACACAATGAGATACCTGGGACACTAGTCTATACACACACACAAAATCATAATTGGGAGAATATGGGATTTGTAGTTTTTTTAAAAAAAACTTTCCCAACCTCTGCATAAATGAAGTACAGGTTGAGTTTCCTTTATCTGAAATGCTTGGGACCAGAAATGTTTTGGATTTGGAGAGTCTTTCACACTATGAGATATTAGCATATACATAATGAGATATGGGACCCAAGTCTAAAAACAAAATTCATTTATGTTTTGTACACATGTTATACACATAGCCTGAAGGTAATTTTATATACAATATTTGTAAAAATTGTGTGTATAAAACAAAGTTTGTGTACACTGAACCATCATAAAGCAAAGGTGAAACTATCTCAGCCACCCATATGGACGATGCTGGAATACTCTGGATTTCGGATAAGAGAGGCTCAACCTGTATAAAATCCACAACATGATTTTCTCATGTTGAAGAGCATAGAGCAGAGACCAGGGAAAAAAGGTTCCCATGTAGCCAAGCTAACCATCTGAGCTAGGCCAGAGTACTACAGCTGAACATAAGCCTCAGCCTATCTAAAGAGTTTGAGTCCTGCCTGTTCCAGTGAAAACTAGAAGCTCAGAAATGGGGAAAAGTGTTAGGACAGGAGTCACCAGCAATGCCGCTTTAGCAAATGTCCCAACCTTTCCCAGCATCTAAAAACCTTGTAAATTAATGGTGACAAATCAGACAAAATTTCAGCAGACTAGTTTAAAATTAGAGTGTGAAATGCAAGGCTTTCTTTTTGAGTTGGGTCTCTGTGCCTTTCTGTTTGCCTCATCCATCCCTGCCAATAGTATCCAGTCTCTTTTGTCTCTATGGCCTAATGTCACTGTTTTCTTCATCCTGATACCTCCTCACTATCCCAGTCAAGCTCTGATGCCACAACAAACTACAGTTCCCAGAATTCCATGGCAGTTAAAGTGCTGTCAAGCCAGATTATTTCTGCAGTGCGGGTTTAGCCCAAGTCACACTGACAATTCTAGGTTTCCAACTCTTCCACTTTAAATGTCCAGTTCTATGTCCAACGCTTTATTTGCATCTTGTTCCCTGTCTGCATTGCCTGTCTCTTAAGTCCCCTTCCCTTCTCTATGGTCCGACAAACCCTCTTTCCCAAACGCATGAAGTTTTAAAGAGACCAAACCAGCGTTTTCCTCACTCACAAAAGAAAGTAATATATATTAACATTCTGTTGCTTACATCTTCTTCTCTGGGCAGAAAGCTAAAGTTGCTGACTTCAGGAGTCATTCTCAGAACCCAGCTTGCTCAGATGTGGCAACTGAAACCTGCAGTTTGTTGACTCTACGGTATCATAGCCTGGGGTATTTTATTCTTAAACTCACAACAGTTGTGCATCTTTATCTAACTTGACAACTTCAACATTACTAAAGTGGCCTCATGAGTGGCCAGCTCCATCTGGCTGATAAGAATGGCTTTCAGTTTCCTAGCAAAGAAATATTTTGCACACAGGAATGACTTGTTCGTCTTGAACACTGTAGTGGTTAGCATGCTAGACCTAGGATAAGGAGACTTGTGTTCAAATCTCTCGTTAGACACAAAGTTTACTAGGTGACTTTGGGCTGGTCATTTTCCCTCTCAACTAGCCTTTCTCACAGAGGTGATAGGAGATTTGGAGAAGAGAAGGGCAAGAGAAGAGAACCATCTACCCTTTCCAACACTTTTGGAGCACGGTAAGATAAAAATCTTTCACAGAAGCATAGAGATGAAAGAGGCAGTAAGGGCCATCCGTATATACTCAACTATAATCTGACCTCATGTATAAGTCGAGAGCAGGTTTGTGGGACAAAATTATGGACTTTGATGTGACCCATGGATAAGTTGAGGGTAAAACATAGGGGCATGTAACAAAGGATGTAAAGCAGAGGTAGGCAACCTTTCCCCTTTAAGGGCCGAGGGACTTCAGCTCCCAGAATCCCAGAAGCTATTGGCCAACATGGGACTATTGGCCAACATGGCTGAGGCTTCTGGGACCTGAAGTCCCTCGGTCCTTAAAGGGGAAAGGTTGCCTACCCCTGATGTAAAGGATGAAGGAGAGAAAAATGATGCCAAAAAACCTTACAAAATGCCACCAGGCATAACTATTTGTGCTCATCCTAAAGGCTGGATGGTTTTAGGTGCTCTAAAGAGGGATTAAGTTCTCACCTTTCATCAGAGGATGGTTCTTTTTTATTTAATAAGAGTTAAAGAACTATACTTACAATGACCCATGGATAAGTCGACCCAGGTTTTTTGGATCAATTTTTGACTGAAACTTCTACACTTATACATGAGTATATACAGTAATCCAAAACTCTGCCATGAGGAATACACAATGAAAACACTACCAAAGAAGGCCATTCAGCTTCTTTTTAAAGACCTCCAAACATGGAAAGTCCACTGTCCTCTATTACTGTCAAAAATTTATTCCTAATTTTTAGGTGAAATCACTTTTCTTATAACTGGACTCCATTGGTTTGCGTTCTAGCCTCTGGAGTAGCAGAAAACAAGTTTACTCCATCTTCTACACAACTTCACTTCAGATATTTGCTATTGTATTACTCTCAATCTTATCTTCCTCAAGCTAAAAATACCCAGCTCCCTTAGCCATTTCTCACAAACCTTGATTTCCAGGCCTCTTACCATTTTGGTTGCCCCTTCTCTAGGCATGTTCCAGCTTGCCAATATCCTTTTTGAACAGTGGTGCCCACAACTTTAACAAAAAGCATAAAAATATCACTGTCTAAGCTAGTAGCATTTTTAAAAACCTATGGATATATTTTTAAAAAATATTGTGGAGCTGTATTAAAATTAGAGATACTTAGGAATGGATGACTAACTAGACCATCAGTATCCTTCTACCTGTCAATGAAGAATGTGGAAAGGGTTAGGTTTGTGAATTGCAAATTTTCCTGCAAGCCTTTTATGGGAGACTTTTCAAGACTAAGTAGAAGAAAAAGCCACCACTCGCTCAAGAGAGTGGAATGGAAAGAGGAACAGTCAGCCAACTACATTTCAGATTTTACCTAAGGAGCATGTGAACATTTTCAAAGCCTCATCACGACTTACAGGAAATCTGGCTAACTTCAAGGCCTTGCCAATCCTTTAAATCTGTTTCCATTTACGGACATGAAATCCTCACAATCTTAACAGCTCAATGAGATGCACATGTACATTTACCTTTAGTTGCTGTTGTTGTTAAGTTACCCAATGTGTGAGGTAGCAAAGAAAGTTTTGTACTGGAACTGCACCAAGAACATGCCTGGATGATGAACTATATCTTCGCAGAGCAGTCTACATCTATCAAAAATTTGAGCAGGCGGCCAAAAATGGACTGAATGCACATTAAATAACCTTCTTTGGTTTTGTCCAACAAAATGGCTGAATGTATCAAGGCAAGATGGCCGAAAGCTTAGAAGCCAAAGGTATAAATTCCAATTGACTGATAGTTGGATGGGTCAGGACACCATACAAGAGCGAGTCAGGGAAACAAGACAGGAAGAAGATGGCTTGAAATAGGATGATTTGTCATAAACCACTGAGACCAGCACAATATTGTGTGTACTATCAATGACTGGTTATGGTTTTATTGATCTCACGAAGTAAAACTTTGCTACTGAAAGCTGCAGAGCAGCGTACTGCCCATCTAACTACCCCACATACAATGGCTTGCTTTGTAGTTTCAAACACCTACTTATCTCACGCAGACAGAATCTAGTCTCATGAAAAGGCTGATTTACAAGACAAACACATGGATAACAATTCAGAGACATAGCTGTGTTAGTCTGCAATATCATTATGCAAAGGGATCAATAAGATCCCTTTGCACATTGATACCAAGCTATGGTAAACCCAGAAGAAAGAGCAACCTTCTTCAAACAGACACACTTCAGATGTCTTGGATGACAAACATCCATGATCCCACGGACAGTCTCTGGAGACCACTAGGTTGGGAAAAGATGGGTCTACCATTAGCTATTGGTCACAACAGCCAAAGTGACCCTGCAGAAAAACAGATGCTGTCTACCTCTATATGCCAGATTCTAAAAACAATCAGGGAGCATTTCTTTTACATCTTTCTCCCGAGTTTCCACAGGGATATGGCTTGTTTATTTTTGGAGAAGGACTAGAGTTCCCGATGGACGTCTTGGTCTTGATCCAACAAGACAGTTCTTATCTTCTTACCTCACCTGCCTAGCTTTTGTACTCCAAGAACGGCAAAAAAAAGCACAATGGGAAAGCACAGGTAATCTTACATTATTTACCTGTGACATGACCCAGTGGGATCACATTTACTCAAGCTCAGGTTCTTAGAAGTTCTCTCCCTAAAAATACCTGGCAGGCTCTACAGGTAAAGCTTGGCAGTCACTAGAGCAAAATCCTTACTAATTTTTGTCACTACAGTCTACCCTACAGGCATCTTGTTTCTCTCCTCTTGCCATCACAGGTCTGTGAGACTGATTGATTTAGGAGTCCTAGCATGCCCATTCCTGAAGGCTCAGAGAAAAGTCACAAGTTAACAACAGACATAAAATATCTGGCTGGCTGGAAGGAGGGAAAAATAATAATTAAACCCATTTCTCTATTAGGAACCTCCAGGAGCAGCCAAATTAGATCTACTGATGTTCAGCAGTGGCTGGCTGCTGTCCATTTCTCACACAAACAATGGACACACTTGGTATCCTTGGGTACAACACAAAATCAACATCAGTTCCCCATTTGTAAAAGCAAAGGAGTAGTAACTCATGCTACAAAATTCTTCTGATATTGAATTTGATGAGGAAATCTTCTATGAAAAAATTACGTAACAGACTGGAAAAAACATAAAACAAGGCGAAGCCCACACAGATAAGCTAATTCATTTCCAAGCCCACTGGAAATGTGAAGGCACTTTTAAAGATGACTGTCTGGCGTGATTAACTTCAACAATTTCCCCCCCTCTCCAATATAATTTTTAAAACCTTTGTCTGATGAAGAAGCCTGTGGCACTTTGAAAACATGCAACATGTATTTTGTGCATTTTGGTTTACCAGCAAAGGTATCATTGCTTTGTGGATTTGGGGTGTTATTGTATGGAGATTGCAGTCAAGAGATAAGAAGAAGATTAGGAATGGGAAGGGCAGCCATGAAAGAGCTAGAAAAGATCCAAAAGAGTAAAGATATACAACAGAGTGCTAAGAATCGTCCAAGCCATTGTATTCCCCATCACTATGTATGGATATGAGAGCTGGACAGTGAAAAAATGGATAAAAAGAAAATCAACTCATTTGAGATGTGGTGCTGGAAAAGCGTGCTGAGGACATCGGGGACAACCAAGAAGACAAACAAATGGATAAAATCCAAACTCTCCCTGGAAGCCAGGATGACTAAATTGAGGCTGTCGTACTTTGGACATGCCATGAGAAGGAAAGACTCATTAGAAAAGACAATGATGCTGGGAAAAGTGGCAGGCAGCAGGAAGAGAGGAAGACCACACATCAGATGGATAGACTCATTTAGGGAGCTCATGGGCATTAATCTACAAGAATTAAGCAGAGCAGTAGAGGACAGGGAATCTTGGATCCACAGGATCACCACATAGAGGACAACTCAAGGGCAGTTAACAACACTTCCAACTCTTATGATTCTATGATTACAACACGGCTACCCCTGGATGTGCATTTTAATAGTTTTGCTTTTCTCTGCCTTTACCAGGCCATCCTTCCTCTCTAAACAGCAGATCATTTTTTTTTTGGGGGGGGGGATCTTGAGTGCTGTGGAAACCATCCTGCACAACAGCATGAGAAATGGGGTTAGGGTGCTGCAGTAGTTTAGGTACTACATTTATATTATTGATATATGGTGGTGGTGGTGGTGGTGGTGGTGGGGGAACACAACAAGCTTACAAGTGCTAGCTGGCTTCTCCAGCTCCCCCTCTGAACCATTTCCTTTTTCATGACTAGCTGCTCTTTGATGTCCGTAGTGAGAATACCACAGGCTTCTTCTGATTCCTAATCAATTGGATTTACACTTCAGGAGATCACCTCCAGGTGTTGAAACAAGTGTTCCAGGACCAGAAAGTGGGGTATGGGGGGTGAAGCTGGGGTGTTGGGAGTGTCATCCAAAGAGGAGAGATGGCTTAGGGAAGAAGGATGAGAGTCAGCTTCCACAGGCTTCTTTGGCTACCTGCTAGACTTTCAAACAGATGCCAGACATCCAAGTCACAAAAGGATATTAGCTGGACGAGGCCTGTGTAAACCTTGGAGGCTTTAATGCTTTCAGGCACAGATCCAGAAACATAGATCTTTTTAATTTTAAAGCTAAGGTGTCAGAAGGTCAGGCTCAAAGAGGAGCTGGTGTTTGTGAGCTGTCATTTTCATACACAGAGAGAGAAGCCCCCTAGAAGCGTGATCCGGGGCACCTTTCCAGAGTATAGTTCAAGGTGCTGGTTTTGATCATATAAAGCCTTGAACAGCAGTATGGACTTTAGATGCCTTAAAAGGCTGAGGCCTCTGCTTTCCTTCTACCATGATCTTTAATAATGGAAGACAGAGACCAAGTGCATGCAGAAAATGCCATTCCCTTCTCTATGCAGTCTCCTATGCTAGATTCCATGTATCCAAAACTGGGTGGCTTTGTTTTCTAGGACAGATCTTCTCTGTAGAACTGAACCTGGGCAGCTCTTGGTTCATTCATTATTTTTTTGAAATTACCTTCTACCAATTCAGGCAGCAATTTATAAAAATTACATGTTTTACCATCTATATCAACATAATCTAAAATACACAGACAGATCCTACTACAGTTGTTTTAACAATCCACAAATTTTTAGAAAAACTTCACTGGTTGTTTTAAAGCCTGCAATTCTATGCTGAGACAAGCTTGTCTTAGTAGGGAATTTTCTAACACTGGAGCTAACTCAGAAAAGGTCCTTCTCCATTCTGTCCATCCATCTCCAAATGAATTCTTTTCATTAAGGAGGGTTTAAATAGACTTTCCATAGTGGACAGGTTGCCAGGCATCTTTGATTATATGTTCTTTATTTGAGTATCAGAAAGTATGTCTCTAATAGGGCTGACTGGTGTTCCTTATTATGAGAGATGTCCCCTATCTGAAAGTTGGAAAGGTTTTCCATTTATGTAGACCAAGAAAGGTGTCCCCAAAAGTCATGTATTTTGAAGTGTGAGCCCTTCATAACAAGAGAAATGTGTGCACCATGCAATTTATGAGGACATGTTAATTTTACAGAGAAACACACCATTAAGTTAACTGAAATCAATACTTTTAGATAGAATACTAACTTGTTAATAGTTAATTCCTGATTGTCAACCCTACACGTAATAAACTTCGATTGTTCCTTACTGCTGTTTTGAAAACCTGGACACGCTAATAGTAGATCTTTGTGAAATTACTATAATATGCAGGTCCTGAAGCTGAAAGGTTGAAGAAGAGAATGACTGGCCACTTAGAACTGGCAACCAGTGAGCTATTCTAGGATCTATCTGTCCCTCCTGTCTCTGAGACAGCTTTGCCTCTGTCCTTGGCAGTAGTTTCCAGGTCTCCACCCTCAAACTGCAAGCAAGCCCATCCAGTATATCATGAAAACCTAATTGCAGGGACTGAGAAAATGGTAAACACATCATAAACACAGGGCTGGAGGTGAAGTGAAGAAATAGGCTTAGGTGACAAGCTATAAAGTACAGATTTTCAAAAAAGCTATTCTCTTTTGGACTACGACTTCCCAGAGGGTATATCTACAATGCAGAAATAAAGCAGTTTGACACAACTTTCATTGTCATGTCTCAATGCTACAGAATTCTGGGATTTGTAATTTTGTGAGATATTTAGCCTTCCCTGTCAGAGAACTCTGGTGGCCCACCAAACTAAAAATCCCTGAATTCCACAGCACTGAGCAATGGGAGTTAAAGTGATATCGAACTGCATTCCATTGAAATGCTCCAACATACAGACTAACACTTACCTTGGCATTGAGTCTCCTTCATGGCTGGCGCATACCCAGCAGCACAGGTACATGCTCCCACTGGTACCATCCATTCCCCATCACCATTACAGTAGAGTTTTAAGGGCACTGATACTTCCACCGCGTTGGGGATGCAGGTCCCTGGAGCAATCACCAAGGAGGTCGGCTCTGCTCCAGTCAAGGTCTCAGGGAAAACGGCAAAGCCCGCAATGGTACTAGAGCACTTCTTGTAAAAGGCGCGAACAGAGATGAGCGACATGCAAGCCCCCAGGTCCTGGAAGGCCAAGTAAAAGCCGTTCTTGGAAAGGGGCCCGAAGCTGCGGACTTTGGTATTCATCCGTCCAGATTCCAACTTGGAGAAACTCTCATCAGGGGCAATTGTATCCACTTTGATGTAAGGGTTTTCCATCCAGGAGGGGCTAGAGGCAGAAGCGGAGTCTGTATCGGATTCATAATAGAAAAGATTGAAGGTCTCTTTGCAAGAGCCCGGAATGTTAGGGATGCTGTTGCAGTCGCGCACTGTGAACTTCAGCTCCACGTAAACACGCTGGACGTCACGGCGCTGGATGAACTGAGTCCGAAGCCAGTTGTTTTGATGGGCTTCCCGTACGTTGCATACCTGGTATGTCCGGATGGGATTCATGGCTTCGTCGTAGCCACTGACTTCTTCCCACTGCACAAAGTTATATGGAAAGTTTATATTACATGGGTTGATTTAAAAGAGACAGACAGACAAAGACAGACAGGGGGTAGTATGGAAAGGGAAGGGCAAACTGAATCAGGAACTTAAAAGGAACCTCGTGACAGCAAGAGCGATTTGGCAATGGAATCAATTGCCTAAACAAGTGGAGAGGTCTCCTTCTCTTGAAGGGGGTGGATGGCCCATGAGGCCATCTTCCAACTCTATGATATTAAGAAAAGTCACTGGAATTCAATTCCCAGCTGTTTTCCTCTGGACACAGAAGATGCAAGGAGAGAAGATGTGCCTTATATCATAGCTGGGGAACATGCACCCTTCCAGATATTCATGAAGTCCTATTGCCTCTGAGCCTAGCTATTCAACTTCGTGTAACTCCTCTTACTTTGCAAAACATATCCTGTATTCTTTTTTCATTACTGTATTTTGGTTTTGTGTGTCTTACTAGGAGAGGATACAGCACAAAATCCCCACTTCTGGCCACTGGAGATCTACCTTAGCCTAGCTTTCTGAGATTTCAGAAGAGCTGTATTACTTAGCACCCAAACATTTGCGATCCTTCCTCTGTTGTAGACCACTTGCTGTGTCAATTTATCATCCACAAAGCTTGTGCTGCTCATTGTGTCAGTTAGACTTTTAAAACAGAAAGTTTTAAAAGAATGGGCTAGAGGTGCTGTGTTGTTTCAATGGAACTGATTTTAAAAGCTTTGTATCTTCTTAATAACATTTTATTATTTTAACTTGAGGAGTAGATTGTTTTAGTACTGTAAATAGTTTAATTCTACTTTAATATCCACTTTTTGCATGCTTTTAATTGCACTGTTCTTTTAAATCGTGAGCCACTTTGAGTTCCAAAGTGGGATACAAACAACAACGACAACAACATCTCAGCCATAAGGGCTAGAAACCTGAGCTTCCCTCTTTCTAAAATTAAGTCAGATTCTTAGAATGCTAGAATTCTTCATACACTACTGTGCCTCATGTGCTCTTATATAAAGTCAAATCAGAGCTTGGGGAAATTATTTCTGTACTAAAAAAGCCCAGAATCTTCCAATCATAACCAACAGGATTTGGACTGCAAATCCCAGAAGCCCCATCAAGAATACTGGCCAGAGGATTCTGGGAGTTGTAATTAAGAAGTAACATTTTCAACCACTTGATCCCATCCTACATGGCTGCAGAAACTATGGTTCTCTCTAGGGCTGTCAGAATCTCTTCAGCTGAAACTTTTTCCAAACCTGATCTCTAAGATTCTTTGAGTGGAGAAAGCAGAAGTGAACCTGGGACTTTATACTTGCACAAGCCTGTGTTTCACTGCAGACAGAAGGGGCCTCCCCTATTAAATTAATACTAATACCCATTACATACAAAAGATTAGCTGAAAAGGCAGGAGCACACAAGCCTTGAAGAGCAAGCAGGGCGAAATTAAACACTAAACTTGCATAGGCATCAATTAGCAATCTTGGCACAGTCTCAAGCCAATGAAAATGAGGTTCCCAGTGAAGATTATGTGAATGTGGGCATCCTTTGTTACTTGGTGTCAGTTTTCACTTTTGCAGATTTTTTTTTTAAAAGAACAAGCCCTGCACTAATCAATTGTAGAACAATTTTGGAACAGTGCAGAAGGTGAAAGAGATTTTCTAAAAATGTGCTCAGTCACAACTCTATTACAGAGAACAAAATATAGCTCTGCACTTTCAAGCTTCATGGTTTTTTTCCCAGGGTGGTGGTGGAATGGAGGGCAAAAGGAGATTAATCTTCTAGTGTTCATATATGGCACAGATAAACCTGATAGGGCTTTCTAGCCAAAGCAAAGAAGAAAAGAAGAATAAGAAATAAACTGTACATTTCTTTTCATCAACTTGCACTGCCCTTTTTTGGAGTACAGTTGGCTCTCCATATCAACAGATTGTTTATCCATGGATTCAAGCATCCATAGCTTGAAAATATTTTTAAAAATATAAATTCTAAAAAACATATCTTGATTTTGCCATTTTATGTAAGGGACGCCATTTTACTATGCCACTGTGTTTGATGGGACTTGAACATCCATGGATTTTGATATCCACAGGGAGTCCTGGAACCAAACTTTAGGAGATACCATGGGCCCACTGTCATTTGGTCAATAAAGTTATTAATGAAAAAACTCAATAATATTAGCAATATAAGCTGGAGAGCAACCAATACCATCAGGGTAGCTTTTGATGTGGCAAAGAAGGACAATCAAAGACATGGAAGACCACCTTCTTTTATTGTTCCTTAGTTAGAAAAATGTCCATTATGATAATTGTTACATGCTTGTGTCTCTATCTGTATCTTTACTATAGATGTATTCCAGAGGGAAGGTGTGCAGTGTATGTTTGCATACTCTCTGCAAAAGCTTTAGTGCAGGGGTCGGCAACCTATGGCCCGTGGGCCAGGGCCGGCCCCCTGAGATCTTTGGACCGGCCCCCGCCGGCGCCCCCCTGAGCGTCGCGGCCACCGTTCTGTTTGCCAAAATGGTGGCCGCGACTCGTTTGTGCATGCGCAGTGCTCCTGCGCATGCACGAACGAGTTTGCGGCCGCCATTTCGGCAAACAAAATGGCAGCCGCAATGCACGCAACGGCAGCATGGCGGCAGTGCGTGCAGCGGCGGTGGCGGTGGGGCCCGTGAGCGCGCATGCCACCATTTCCCCCCACACACCATCGGCCAGCGGAAGACCCGGAGATTCCCGGACCGGCCCCAGGTAAGGGGAACTTGCCGACCCCTGTTTTAGTGCATTGCACATGCAGCCAGCCACCCATGGGATCTCTGAAAGTGAGGGCAAGACCAGCCTGTGCATGAATAGAGAGTGACTTTCACTTTCACTAGGTCCCAAAGGGTTCTCATTCTGGATTGTCTAGGAAAAGAGAAAGGACATTTGCAAGACTGGAGTGGGGCTGTTGATAACCGGGACTCATGGAGGTGTCTCATTCATAGGGTTGTCATAAGTCAATATCAACTTTATAGGAAACAACAACAACAACAACGTACTAGAGTGAAAACTGGAGACAACTCTTGTGCCTTTATGGCTGAGTAAAAGAGGAAGTTTCAACAGCTGTTGCTTGTTACTTGGTTGCATGACTCTCTCCAGTTTTCAGTCTGACAACCCTATGAACAACAAAGGTCTCAAAGGCAGTATTTCAGTCTTCCCCATTAGACATAGTGGATCCACTGTGGATTAGGAACATTAATTAATATTCAGATACTGATTGCTATCTGAATTTTTAGAATTTGGATTAAGAATACAGTGGGCATGCTGGCAGGTTAGCAATCTGCAGATTCAACTACCCATGGATTGCCAAACCCCATATTGTTCAAAGGCAGTGCTTGCACATGGATGCGCTGATGCATCTGTACACACATTGTCACCATTCAATAATATGGGGCACAACCATCCTTATTTTTCCAATCCATGGGGCCCCCTGGAATGGCACCCCCACAGATGGGAAAGGTGCACTGTATTAATGAACAATATTAATGTATATTAAGAGCAAAGCCAAAGCTGCCTGGATACATTCCCTCTATCTCCTTGTAGAAGTTAAATTTTGCACGTTTTAATTTACACTTTCCTAAACAGCACCTGGAACTAGTGGATCTTTTTGGGCTACTCCCTATTTGCCTCCCTCCATCTGGATTGCTGAAACCTTTTTGTAGCTGTTCATGGTGAGTTTGAGAAATCTGTGAAACTGAGGAAATTTGGATGGAGCAAGAAGATATCTGAAAGGGGAAACACTGTTATCTTTCTCCCCATTTTAGGCTTTATCCTCCCACTCTGCCCCTTCTCTAAAAAACGGAAATTCTTACCCCAGTCTCGGGATGAGCCGTCCATGCCAACTCAGATGTCACCAACTTTGTATCCATCAGTGTTTCTAGAGTGAGAAAAAAACAAGAGGGGTTGAAGCTCATACCCTAGATGGTCAATATCCTTATCTGTAATAGGAAAAGGGGGGGGGGGGAGTATAAGCATACTTCATTTAACAAAACCTCTGACAAAGACGTTCTTTTTCACAAAGTCTTTTTATGCTCCTAGACCCCCTTTCCTCCCCACTCTTGTCCTTTACCTAGGTGCAAGATTTTTAACACCATCGGTATTGGGAGGATGGTGAAAAACCAGACTTTAAATGTAAGTTGACAACACTGTGTCTGCAGCAAACAATGCAATAAAGCTTGAGTAGAGAAAGAACAGGATTCTACTCTAGCCAATCCTACTTATAGTTTTGTGTATCTACCTACAACAGGCAAGATAAACAGCATCTGCCTCCAGAATCCCTTACTGAGCATGACTACACAACAAAACAGCCAGAAAAAAAGGAGGGTAGACAAGCCTGTCTCGCCAGCAACATGTTGCAAAAGGACAGATTTATAAATCAAAATGGTAATCTTAAGAAAAGTGGAGGCTGGTGAAAGAAAAATTCATCTCTGGAAGCATCTGGGAAGAAGCTTATGCATGTTCTCTAGAAGGTTCAATGCATTTTTGTTTACTTTAGACCCTTCAGATCTGCGGGCTTCGGATGCACAAATTCAATCGATCACAGATTATCACACCCCATGTTATTAAATGGCAGCAACCTGAACACAGACATGCTGAAGCATGCATGTTCGCATCGTTGCCTCTTAATAATATGAGACAAGGTAATCCGCATTTTTTGGTATCCATGCTGGGACCCAGAATCGAACCCCTGTGGATGCAAAGGGCCCACTCTATTTATTCAAGGCCTTCCTGACTTGGTTGTTCCATTTTGCATGGATATATTGTCAGTTTTGTATAAAATGTTTGCTGAAACATGTTGAACCACTCTTTTTTTTGTGGTGTAGGAACCTATTTCTATTTTTCCCATTTTTTTCTGCCTTTGGTATAAAATTATCTGTTAAAGTAATGCTGGGGAACACATTAACTGAGCTATACCTGTATACTGTGAACTAGGCATGTACACTATCAGGCACTCATGGATTTATGCCTTAAGTCAGAAATAAAATGCCTGGTTCTGGTGAGCCAAGTGATTAGGGAAAAGTGCTTTGTATATGATTAGGAGTACATGAGTTCTACAGTTCCAAAACCAAGCCCTGGGCCTTCAAGAAAGAAGAACATCAAAGTGTTCTTGCTTGCACATTTGGAGCACTAAGCAAGCCCTGAAGAAACGTCTTCTAAGAAAAAGAAACACAAAGAACAGCCAATGGAAGCAAGGTTGCACGATAAGGGTCTAAATTACAGCTGCACTCCACAGTTGGAAGAATTAATGGTCATTTTCTTTGCTGCAATGTGATCATCAGAATTTTATGTTTGGGCAAGCTGAGTAATTCTCAATCTTTAATCCTCAAGGTGCTCCAGACAGAATTCCTGGCCACTAGCCATATTTAGCCGGGGTGCCTGGAAGATGAGCCTAAAATACCTGGAGAACCTTAGCTGAATGAACCACTGTTCTAAATTAACCACCACCACCACCACCACCATACATGAAATTGGAAGGATCCGATCCCTCTCCTTGGTGCAGAGCAAAGTTAGAAGAGGCTGCCCCATCTCTCCACTCCCATCCTCCCACACTTTGGTGGGACTGAAGTGTTATTTACAGTGGCTGTGAGTAAAAAAAAGGCCTTCCCATGACAAGGGTGGTGCAGATCTAAAGCAGGTTTATCCAGCAGTGGAAGAACAGGAGGCTGCTTCTCTCTTGCCTTCCCTGCATTACTCTCTTGTGAATGTTTTCAAGGGGGGGGGGGGAGAATTTGACCGTCTGGCCAACATTCCAGCAGCCGATTAGCAACTAAACCTCCCTGTCAGCATTCCCCAAAGAGCCTCCCAAGTCCCAGCCCCAGCCTTTGGGGGAGAAGAAAGTTTGTGTACATGCTCTGAGAAACCATACAGTTTATTTGGGAAGCTGTCAGGTCTGCAACCACAGACGACTGACCCCCAGAGCAGCGTGGGGCCATTCTACAGTCCCTCCAGTGTATATCTCAAAAATCAAGGAATAAACCACACTGGACCAAACACTGACATGTTGACAAAATGCAGAAGAGGTTCAGGATGAACAGGACCATCAGAGAAACAATGAAGTGGCCACAGCAGTCTGGGACACAACCAAAGTGACTGGATGTCCTAACCGAAAAGAAGGACAAGGCACCAAAAAATGGAGGGCGTTCAAGAAAAATGTAAGACATTATAAAATAAAAGCTTAAAAACTCTCATATAAATATAAATTCATGCTTCTTGGTCATGCTCAGAATGGAGGACATTTTGGAATTCCTCCTGGACAGAAGGCTAAAATGTAGGCCATGTCCTGGAAAAGGAGGATGTTGGGTCACCCTGGACACAACTCTGGACACTTTGAACCAGGGGTAGGCAACCTTTCCCCTTTAAGGGCCAAGGGACTTCAGCTCCCAGAATCCCAGGAGCTATTGGCCAACATGGGACTATTGGCCAACATGGCTGAGGCTTCTGGGAGCTGAAGTCCCTCGGCCCTTAAAGGGGAAAGGTTGCCGACCCCTGCTTTGAACCCTCTAGGCCTGTCCCCCTCCCCTCAGTTCTGGCATCATTCTATTTGGATTCTCAGTTCTATTTGGATGCTGCATGGCCCCAACCAGTGGTGTCACTAGCTAGAGTGTCACCCGGTGTGAAGGGTGTCACCCAGAAAGGACATGTGTTTGCCCTTCATACTGCTCTGTCACCAGGCTTTCCCCCTAGGATGATGGGGCAGCCAGGAAGGGCATGTGTTCATCCCTGCTGCACCGGAGGGCAAGCAGGGTCCAAGCAGGTGTCACTCAGTGTGGTCCGCACCCCACCTTGATGCCACTACCCAAACCCCAGTCCTGGTGAGAACAGTCTGGACAACGTCTGACACATTCAGCACTAGAACAGGGGTATAACACCCATAACATAAATCTTAGAACTCCTACTCCAGATCTTATGGGAAGATCTATAGCCCTCTGTTCCTGCACCAGGGCAGCTGTCTGCATAGGTGTCCCACTTAGCTGACCTGCATATATGCCACTGGCACCAGTTGCTTGTTCTGAGGTCAGAACAAGGCACCCAGCCATGATGTCATTGCTGGGTGCCTCGTTCTGACCTCAAAAATGAGTGGCCCATGGTGGAAGCACTGGGAGGCTCAGTGGGATGCCCGTACAGAAAGCCATCCCAACATGGGAACAGAGGGCCAGAGAATGGGGGCAGATCAGGGCATCTCCAGGACCAGGATACTCTGTGGTTACCCCCAAAATATTTTGGAAAGTGCAGACAGTGCCTCATTTGCAAAGGGTAGGACAAGAGCATTTTCACAGCTATTGCTTAAAAGTCTATTCCAGTTCGCCGTCCGCATTTGGAGCTTTGACTTTTGCGGATTTGATTAGTAACGGTTTTGATTAATATGTTCTCTCCAGGAATCTCAGTCTAGGTTCTCTAGCACAACTCTACCAGAAACTGGCCACTGAGCTGTACTGGAGAACTTAGAAGTTCCTGGAGACAACACTTCTATAGGCATTTGTAGGTCCTGCAGCACAATTCTATGATCAATGTTGACCATAGTTGCGCTAGGGATTCCTAGAGAGGTGTTCTCTCAGGTAAAAAGAATAGTGTTTTATTATTTCCAGTTTTTCCACATTCAGAGGAGTCCTTCACTCTTAACCCCAGTGAATATGCAGAGACCACTGTATTTATTTATTGCACTTATATCCTATCTTTCTCCCAAAATATATAGATGTCCTGAAGTGATATCATGTGAGACTGAGAAGGGTAAAGGGGGTCTGCTTGTTGCATGCTTTTATACATCCACAGTCTTCTGAGGCCAAATCTGTCCAACATGGCTAAAACTTCCTGCTTGCATCACAATGGGAAAAACTCGAGGCTGTGGTGATACCAGATCTTGCTCTTCCTTCCAGCCCACACATAATGGGAGTTGGTAATACAGGTTGAGTCCTTCTTATCTGAAACACTTAGGACCAGAGGTGTTTTGAATTTTAGATTTTTAAAATTTACTTTGGAATACCTACATTTGCATATATGTCCACGATGAGTTGTTGTTGCAAATGGCCCCCAGATCCTTGGAAGTTACCCGCCCTTAGCTCAATTGACTGATATTCTCAAGCCATTATAGGCTGAGTCTCCCTTATTCAAAATGCTTAGGATCAGAAATGTTTTGGATTTCAGATTTTGGAATATTTCCTCATATATAAAGGGATATCTTAGAGATGGGACCTAAGTCTAAACATGAAATTCATTTAAGCTTCATAGATCATAGCCTTAAGCTAATTTTATACATAATATTTTATTTTGTGCATGAAACAAAGTTTGTGTACATCGGGGTAGGCAATCTTTTTGAGCCGGGGGCCGGGTTGCTGTCCCTCAGACAATTTGGGGGCCGAAGCACCAAAAATAAATAAATAAATAAATAAATAAAAATTAAAAAAATATGCATGCACACTCTCCCAGCCCCAGAAAAGCCATGGCAAAACTCCTGTGGAGGTTTTGCCAAGAAAACCCCAAGAACAAGTAATAACAACAATAATCAATATCATCATGGCGGGCGGTGGCGGCAGGACCGGCCTGGGGCCGGTCCAAAGGCC
The DNA here is from genome assembly GCA_026167975.1 of Phrynosoma blainvillii. Classification (NCBI taxonomy): domain Eukaryota; kingdom Metazoa; phylum Chordata; class Lepidosauria; order Squamata; family Phrynosomatidae; genus Phrynosoma; species Phrynosoma blainvillii. The sequence goes on from JANUYF010000003.1 coordinate 12,815,314, forward strand.
TTGGGGGGCCGCATCCAGCCTACCCCTGGTGTACATAATGAACCATCAGGAAGCAAAGGTGTCACTATCTCAGTTAAACGTTTTTGGATTTTGAAGTATTTCGGAATTCCAGAAAAGAGATACTCAACCTGTACGCATAATTCTGTTGGTTAGATCAACGGCACTCAAAGAGGTTGAGATACATACATAAATAGTTTATTTTGCAAAGATGTACTCAAAGGGCCATGTGCCTTAGCTCTGGCCAAAGATCCTATCCTGTGTTTAAAAGGATTCCTAACTGAGATTGTCTCGCCTATGAGACAAAAGATGTTATTCCGCCAGCACCCTACCCAACAAACACCTGCCATTTTGTAAACAGCAATTTTGTTTCAAGCTGTGGTTACTTCTCGAAAGGAGCCTAGCACAAGAAGAGAGGCCCAATCTGTTCACAGAAGCACTCCTTAATAATTACAACACAGACCATCATTTGGCAGGGAAATCACTACATACCTTATTTAGCATGGTGTTTAATCCAGCCCTGGAATTGGCATCTTGCTATCTGTGCAAACAAATCCTTTTCCAAAGTCATCTTGCAATTCATCTCTGAAGTACGCTCAGAAGGAACAGCTGACATGAACTGAACTTTTTAAAAGCTTCGAAAGCTTGCAACAAGTATATTGTGCATTTTGGTTGACCATTAAAGGTATCACTGATGGACTTTTGTTTGAACTTTTTAAGAGGTCCTTTATATTCTTGTACTCTCCTACCACTGCCACATATATTTTTCAGTTTTAGTTCAAATGCATCCGAGGAAGTAGACTTAAGTCTATGAAAGCTTGTGCTGCCAACTTCTTTCTTTCAGTTAGTCTCAAAGGTGCTACAAGATCTCTTTACATAATGGGTTTTCAGTGTTGATTAATCCACAATACAGCCCCAGGTTTAGAATAAGCAATCCATCACATGAAGGAGGAAAGAAATTGGCATGTTTAAAGCCACCTAACCAGTTCCTTGTCAGGAAGGAGATTCAAGGCAAGTGTGTCCTGGCTCACAGCTCACCCTCTTAACTACTGCTATCCTTCTGCTGCTTCCAGAGGCAGTCAGGAGAGAGATCTGACACTGGCATGTTGGTGCAGCTCCTTATGCCTGCAGTCTGATCAGTATTTTTCTTACTGAAAGTTAGGCTGCATCTTTGTATTGTGCCTTCAAGTCATTCCTGGCTTACGGCGAACCTAAGGAGAACCTATCATAGGGTTTTCTTGGCAAGATCTGTTCAGAGTAGGTTTGCCATTGCCTTCCCCTGAAGCCGAGAGCATGTGACTTGGCCAAGGTCACCCATTGGGTTTCATGGCCAAGTTGAGAATTGAATCCTGGTCTCCCAAGGCGTAGACCAACACTCAAACCACTATGCCACACTGGCGGTCAGGCTGCATCTACATTGCAGAATTAATGCGTTTGACACCACTTTAACTGTCATGGGTCAATGCTGTGGACAGGTAAGCAAGCAACTGAGAGCCAGCATAGTGTAGTGGTTTGAACACTGGATGCTGGAAACTAGCGTTCAAATCCTACTCCTCAGCCATGGAAAGCCACTCGGTGACCTTGAGCAAGTCACACTCTCTCAACCCTCAGAAGATGGCAAAGGCAAACCCCCCTGAACAAATTTTGCCAAGAAAGTAGGGAGCCCTGGTGGTGCAGTGGTTAAATGCTGCTACTGTACGCATAACATTGTAAGTCCTAGAGGGCTCCAAGGTCCACTCAGCCTTGCAACCTTCTGTAGGTTGCTAAAATGAGTACCCAGCTTGTTGGGGGCAATTGGCTTACACATTGTAAACTGCTTAGGGAGTGCTAGTTCACTGAGAAGTGGTATCGAAATGTACTATTGCTATAAGAAAACTTCATGGCCTTTGGGTCGTTGTAAATCAGAAATGACCTGAGAGGCATACAAGACCGACAGTCAAGCAATTAATGTTTTCTTGATGGATAGCCAGCATGGTATGGTGTTTTGAGTGTAGGACTACAACTCTGTAGACCAGGGTTCGAGTCCCCGCTTGGTCATGAAATCCACTAAGTGACCTTGGGGAAGTCACATGCTCTCAGCCCCAGAGGGAGGGAAAGGGCAAACCTCTTCTGACCAAATCTTGCCAAGAACTTAGGTTACTATAACTTGGAAGCAACTTGAAGGCACCCAACAACAACAGCGAATTCTTGATCTCTATTGTTATATCTGCAAACCTGACATAACATGAGCATCAATCACTTTGAATCAGTGGATGTTCTTAAAATTTTAATTCTGCCTGTCTTTATTCTACTTGGCGGCAGAAACTGCTGGCTAAATTTTGCTGGCCAACTTGTTTTGCATCACTCACACCTGAGGCACAGGAGCCAGAAGAACTTTGTCCTGGGGGAGCTAATACACTGAAGCAGGAGAAAACTCCCCAAAATGTGGAGGCCTCTCCTTGACCTTGCCTTCCTTTCCAGCGTGTGTCCAACGGATGAAGGCAACATATACACACAGAAAAGATCACAACCCCCTCAGGAAATGCCCTTCTCAGAGCTGTGTTCAGCCAGAATGTGGTGATCCATGACAGATGCTTCATCCTGACAGGAGACGCACTCTCTGAATCTTGATTTTGTCAGAATGTACCAGCTCACCTGAAAGACAGATGCTGAGCAAGGAAGCACAAGGCTGCAGAGTGAGCTAAAAATAAAAAATAAAAATAAAAATAACCCTTCTATCCTTACATTAATTAGAAAACTCAATGAGCACTCAGCCAGACACGCATAGGAAAGCCAGAAACGAAAAAGAAGGGAAGGCCAAAGATATTTTTCAGCCACTTCATATTTGGAAGGAGGAGGAGGAGGAACAGAAGGAAAAGACAGAAATAAATGCTACAAACACTGGAAATGGGGGAAGGCAAATGGACACGAGGTTGTCAACTGATCATTTTCTGGCAAGGCTCTTCTGCCTTTAGGAGCATGGGTGAAATCCAACCGTTGCAACTGCTTCCTAGCATGAGTATACTTTCAACTTTACTTTTTTCAAAAAGGTATAGTGGGTCCTTGTTATCCACTGGGGTTTGGTTCAAGGACCCCCCGTGGATACCAAAATCCGTGGACGCTCAAATCCAATTATATACAACGGTGTAGTGAAATGGTGTCCCTTTTATTATATAAAATGGCAAAATCAAAGTTTGCTATTTGGAATTTAGGGAGTCCAACTGATTATTTTTATCTCCTCCATCTAATTTCACTGGGAAACAATGGGAAGGCAGACAACAGAGGTTGAGGCATGGACTTCTAATATATCCAGATTCTTTCAGATGTTTAAGTCTATGATTGCTGTCCCAAGGCTTCTAAGAAATACAGACACTATGTCAGCTGAATACCAGCAAAGTCCAAAGGTCCCTCCTCACTGCCCGTCTAATTCTGAGGACTGGAATGCAAGGAGGCTTCTCCACTCTTCTCTAATTGCATTTTTTATGCTTTGATGCATTTTTTATGTTGCTTCTGGCCACCGTTTGTGTAATGTTTATGTAAGATGTGTTGCATGCATGTGTGTGTATTTAAGAACACCACCACAAAATTGGCAGGGTAACGCAAGCACTTTGTGGGGCAGGGAGCAGCTCAAGAAGTAGGCACTGCAAACGTTTACTTAACAACTGGAAATATTCTTAAGGGAGATAAACAGATCCGTCTGATCTTGGAGGCTAAGCAGGGTCAGCCTTGGGTAGTACTTGGATGGAAGACCACCAACAAATACCAGGTGCTGTATACTGGAAAGAAAGGCACTGTCCAAACCATCTCTGAGTATTCCTTGCCTAAGAAAACCCTATTAAATTCATGGGGTCAGCATAAGTTGACGTGCAACTTAGAAGTACACACATGGAGAGTTGTTTCATTAAAAGCTCCTCTAAATGCCCACCTTTTTTGCATTTACTCCTTGCTGGAGCTACACTAGTATTTCAAAACTTAATTAAGCATTACAGTATATCGTTGATGCACAAAAGGATTGCAATCAACCAGGGATCACAGACCTAATGTGGTGACACAGTGTAGCCAAACTGAGCATACAAATATCCATGATATCTGCTGGGGTTTGATTCCTGGAAAACCCCCCCCCCCCCCATGGATACCAGAAGCCATGGATGCTCAGCTCCCATTAAATATAATGGCATAGTAAAAGTTTCTTCTATAAAATGGCAAAATCAAGGTTTGATTTTGGGAATTTAGATTTTTTTGAATACAGTCACCCCTCTGTTTTCGCAGGGGATCTGTTCCGCCCCCCACTGCAAAAATGGAAAACCACCAATATTCAAGTCCTACTGGTTTGAATGGTGGCACGCCTCCCCCCCATTTTGTCCCCCTCCATTTGCCACCCACAAATGGGCGAGGGACGTGGACTCTAAGTCCACAAAAATGGAGGGGCGACTGTATTTTACGTCTGTGGATGGCTGAATCCGTGGATAAAAAAATCCATGGATAAGGAGGTCCGACTGTAGGTCATTCAACCAATTCGGAGCAAGGGTTCCCTTCCCAGTATCCTCTTCCCAGCTCTTATTCCCCAAAATTGTAAAAAACCACAGCTTGTTCTATGAAAGACAAAATACATTGTCAAAAGCACCTTCCTCCAAATCCACTGATTTCAACTCGGACCTACCAAAAAGAATATATTCCAATCTCTAGGGTGAAATTTACAAGTTGGTTCTTTCAACAGTGATTTAAATGTTTTGCAAAGTTACTTGCAGAGCATGTTACAATTGTCTGTTTTGCCTTGATTAATTGTAACATGTGCATGTTTTACATACATATAACTAGGAAACCCTCTGAATTTGTACCTTTTCCGGCAGTATGAAATACAAAGTAGCCCTTGGAGACGCTTTGGCAAAGGTCAATGAATTCTAAGATTTTATGTTGTCAAATGAGAAGAAATTATATATTTTGTATATGACCTCAGGCATTTATAACTGAAAGTCAAATACTTTTTAAAAGCAAAATAATGGATAAAATAATATTATTCAAGACTGGAATGGAAGGAATGTATAGTGGTATTCTCTATGCAAAAAAAGCAGACTGTTACACCATGTCTATGTGCATTATTTTCTTGGGCAAAAACTGGATCAATAGTTTAATTATAATTATATCCTACTAGTGGGGAAAATTTGGCACTGGGGGATTTCTGGAGCAGGAATCTTACAATCCATATTTTTTTTTCCTCTTTAAAATGCAGACACATCTTCCCTCAAAGGATCTGGAACTTCTGCTGCACTCCAGTCAGAGTTGGGAAACTGTAAGTTTATGTTCATATCATAAATTCTGCTATCTATACTGCATCCCAATGGCATGCTATAGTAAAATGAAAACGCTGGTTTCCCCAAAACAAAATATTTCATGAAGAATGAGCCTGTACTATTCCTGATTTTATTTTTTAAAATGCAGGTTCCCATCGCATACTAACTGGAAGAGGCACCTGCACAGAGAGGAAAACAGTGATCACCATCAAAGCAGAGAGAACAATAAAACTATCACATTATAGCCTTATTTTTCTCCAATCTTAAAATTGGACAGATCTCCTTGTTCAGTCAGTTGAGACTCATCTAGAAGGATAGGAATCTACTTGTTAGGATAATCTTTTCATTCCTAAAGGAATCAAGATTTGGCAGTCTAGCTGTAGACATGACTCATTGTGAATCCTTTGGTCCAAAGAAGATTGCCATGAGAAATAGCTAAGAGTGTGAGAGAAGTGGTGGCTGGCGTAGGGATTCTGGGAGCTGTAGTCCAAACCAGGAACTTTGCCAAAGTGTTCCTATGCACATGGCTTCCAGACACCATGTGTAAAAATATTTTAAGTGACCTTGGCACAGTCATTGTCTGCATTCAACCAGCTCAAAGCACATCATAATTTTCTGGACATGAGTACCCCCACCACCATCCCGATTTGTCAGTGTGTCTCCAAACTAATCCTCTGATATCCCACTTTTTCAGCTAATTTTCAAATGTTTCAGTTTCTCTCTTTTCTTTCCATTTTCCCTCTTGGTCCTCAGATTACGTCTACTGCTGCAAAATGTGTTCAAAGTGTACAAGTAGTTTGTATGGATGGGGGGGGGGGGAGAAGAGGGGATTGAATCTTGACTTTCCCAGTAGGCCCAGGCAAAAGCAAATTGCTGCAATATCTCCTAGCTTATATATTCTTCCTCATTAATAACTCTTGCCCTCTTAACCATATTCCGAAGTTGCTTGGCCACACAAGTCCTTGGCCACACAAGTGAAATGTTGGAGGGTATGTTCTCCAACTGCTGCAATGCACATGTGCACTCAAAAATATTTAATGTGTGTGTGTCACACAACTTTAATGCAGAAACCTGACACAACAGACTTAAAGGTGAACACACATGGAAGTAACATGGACAGAAAACAGAGTGATATATCCAACCCTACATATGTTACATCCATTGTGAGCAACTGTGCTCAAACATGGGTGCTGTTGATCACGAGGGATAACTGGACAAAGTTACTCTTGGTCCTTAGCTCACTTCAGCTGACTTCAAAGTGAACAAGTAGTTTGCACACAAATTGAACAAATACTTTACACACAAGAAGGCTCGGGTGAAAGCAAACTGCTGCCGCCTCTCCTAGCTTATGTTGTCTTCCTCATTAGTAACTTTTACCATCTTGATTTCTGATGTTGCTTAACTACACATATGCCAGTTTCCCTCTGAGAAATAATGGGAGAGTATGGGACACGGCAAGTAGCAAATCGCATGCATCTCAGCTCAGCTACGTAAAAGTTAATTTCAAAGGTTAGTTAGGCTGGCTACATCATTTATGCATGTGGCTCATGTGAGCTTCATTTCAGCTGTGAAGTGATATCCATCCTTGAGTTCTACTTCTTCCCCCAGAGTTGTACACTATTGGGAAGCCCATAAAAGCAGTCCTGCTCAGCCCTGATGTGGGGAACAGGTAAGTCTCCTTCTTTGGAGGTCTTTAAACAGAGCCTGGATGGCCATCTGTCGGGGATGCTTTGATTTTGAGTTCCTGCATGGCAGGGGGTTGGACTGGATGGCTCTTATGGTCTTCCAATTCTATGGACGTTATCACATGGGGAGTTGCGGGGAGAAAGTGGAAATAAACGGGACGAGTGGAAGACTTTAATTTACGGGATTTGTCCCGTTCCGCCTCGTCTGATAACTAAATTCGAATTTAAAAGGGGGTTAATTCGAACGAAAACCTGATCTTTTCAAATCCTCAAAAATCCCGAAAATGAAAACATCAGGTTTGTGTTCGAATTAACCCCCTTTTAAATTCGAATTTAGTTATCAGACGAAGGGGAACGGGACAAATCCCGTAAATTAAAGACTTCCGCTCGTGCCCATTTATTTCCACTTTCTCCCCGCGACTCCCCGTGTGATAACGTCCTATGATTCTATGAATCTTTTTGTTTTAATATGCCAGTACCATATTTGCCCCTTTGGCTACAACCGCCTCCTTCTTTCCTGGAAATTTCAGCTGACAGCTCATGGTCTGGCACTGGCCCAATGATCACTAACTACTTTGACTAGAATTGCAGTACAGCATTGGTAATATTCACAAATAACATTCACAGAGAAACTCCCCAAAACTTCCCAGAAACATCAGGATTGTTGGAAAGCTGTTGAATCATACATATTTGTGCAATTTGGGTGTAATGCCAAACCATGGTTTGGTGTTGCAGGAAGCCATGCAGGTCCCTCCTTCATCCTCCTTGCCCTTATTTAGGTGCTTCCTAGTTTTCCCTTACATGTGAGTCAGAAAATCTGGTTTGCCCTTCCTAACCAGGATCCAACTATGATTTGCAAAGAGAACACACATACCGTATTTTTCGCCCTATAACACACACTTTTTCTTCCCCTAAATGTGCGTGGGGAAGTGAGTGCGCCCTATAGGGCGAAGGGCCGAGGCCGCGGGGAGAAGGAGCCCTCCTTCCCCCCGCGACCTCAGTCTTTGAATGGACTGGTGCTGGGATCGAAGCGATCCCGGCACCAGCCCATTGAAAGACTGAGGCCACGGGGAGAAGGAGGGCTCCTTCTCCCCGCGGCCTCAGTCTTGGAATCGGCTGGTGCCGGGATCGAAGCGATCCCGGCACCAGCCCATTGAAAGACTGAGGCCGGGGGGAGAAGGAGCCCTCCTTCCCCCCCGGCCTCAGTCTTGGAATCGGCTGGTGCCGGGATCGAAGTGATCCCGGCACCAGCCGATTGAAAGACTGAGGCCGGGGGGAGAAGGAGCCCTCCTTCCCCCCCCCCGGCCTCAGTCTTGGAATCGGCTGGTGCTGGGATCGAAGCGATCCCGGCACCAGCCCATTGAAAGACTGAGGCCGGGGGGAGAAGGAGGGCTCCTTCTCCCCCCGGCCTCAGTCTTGGAATCGGCTGGTGCCAGGATCGAAGCGATCCCGGCACCAGCCGATTGAAAGACTGAGGCCGGGGGGAGAAGGAGGGCTCCTTCTCCCCCCGGCCTCAGTCTTTCAATGGTGCCGGGATCGCACCAGCCCATTCCACATAAGCATGCCATTATTTACAAATCCATGGATCAGCATGACATATGAACTGATCAATGTAATACAATATATTGATCCCACAATAACAGCATATACATTGATCACCATACAGATGAAACATTTTTTTTGAGCAATTAGATTTATTCTTTGGGTAACGCTCTGATAAATGTTGGCTGCCTCTTTCCTTTGCTGTTTGTCATCTTTGTTGTTGTTGTGTGTCTTCAAGTCATTCCCAACTTATGGCAACCTATCATGGGGTTTTCATGGCAAGTTTCTTGAGAGAGGATTTGCCATTACTATCCTCTAAGGCTGAGAGAGTATGACTTGCTCCAAGTCACCCAGTGGGTTTATATGCCCGAGCCAGGATTCGAACCCTGATCTGCACCAATTCAGAAAAGTCTATCCCAGCCATCCAATGAAAGCAGAGACCTGGGGCGAAAGGGGAAACTAGAACATTTTGATTCCATTGTCGGAACCACTTATGCTGAAGCAGCTCAGAACTATGGGCAAACAGGAAGGCAAGATGTGGTTAGATGAGCAACTACAAAAAAGTGGTTGCTCCGGGGGATGCTGAAATTAATAATAAAAGAGTGAGTGAGAAGCCAAAAAAAAAAAAAAAAAAGGAAGGCGAGGCTGCATTAAATTAAAGGTGCAAGATTTTGGGAACTCAGACTTCTGGAAAGGCTAAAGCAACAGTCTAAAGAAGGAGAATACAAAGGCTGAGATCCTCTGCAAAGCTCTGCCAGGGGATGTATGCAAATAAGGCAGCCATTTTCTGTTCTGATGCCTCTCTGGTAGACATTCCATAGAATCACAGAATCATAGAATCATAGAGTTGGAAGAGACCACAAGGGCCATCCAGTCCAACCCCCTGCCATGCAGGAACTCCCAATCAAAGCATCCTTGACAGATGGTCATCCAGCCTCTGCTTAAAGACCTCCAAGGAAGGAGACTCCACTACTCTCCGAGGGAGTGTGTTCCACTGTCGAACAGCCCTTACTGTCAGGAAGTTCCTCCTAATGTTGAGGTAGAATCTCTTTTCTTGCAGCTTGCATCCATTGTGGAATGAGCTGGATGAGCTTGCATCCAGCTCATTCCAGGGGCCATTTGGTTGAAGCTTGACTGCACACTGACCAGCTTTCAGCCAGCTTCTGATGCTGTAGATTAATAGGGCACGGCTTGTGTAAGAACGTATTAAATACTTTCCTATGTAAATGTGTAAAGGGGGTAGGTTATGTGCGGTCCAGGGGCCTCATATGGCTCTGTGGGTCATTTTTGTGACTTCCAGGTGTGTGTGTGTGTGTATGGGGAATTTGTTTTTCAAAAAAACTTATCTTTTGTTCGAGAATGGCCCTACCACATTTGCAGCTTTGACTTTTGCAGATCTGATTATTCATGAATTTGATTAATATGTTCTCTCTAGGAATCTCTCGGTCCTCCGGTGTGACTCTATGGTCACCATCTGTCAAAAGTCATGCTGGAGGACCTAGATCCGTGTTGGCGAACCTATGGCACACATACCTCAGATGGCACATGAAATAGGGAAGAGGAGGAAAAGGTGCACACCTGTTCCTTCTCTTCCCGGGCTTTCAGCTGCATCCAGAGAGGCAGATGAAGGCCCAGGAAGGTGCCGGGGGGAGGGGGGGAAGGAATCCTGCCCCAGAAATCCAGTCCCCCCCCCCCCGAAATCCCGCCTCCAGCATGGGGTAACATCCAGTGCTAGAAGGTCATTTAGATTGGGCACTCGGTGCCTAAAAGGTTCACCATCACTGACCTAGATATTCCTAGAAAGAACACTTCTCTAGGCATTTGTAGGTCTTCCACTGAAACCATTGCACCACACCAACACTCTCCTTTTCTCTTGTTTAAACAGATGCTGTGTTACCATCTCCTTCTGAACCCAGAGAACAAATCAATGTACAATCATAGAATTGTTGCTATTAATGGTAGCCAGGCTTTCTTAATGGCAATCACGGCTTGCTTTTTGGAATTTATATAATTTTTTTAATACTTTCAAACTCTGGATGGTTGAATCCATGGACAAAGAATCCATGGATATGGAGAACTGACTGTAAATAAACAACAAGTGGTAGAATTTCCCTTACGTTGCAACTTTCCCATATTCTCCACGCTTATACAACTGAGTTTGTGAATACGGTAATATGGGCTGCGAACGTACACAGAACATCACAATACAAGCTCTGTTGGGTATCACAGAAAAGGAAACTACTGCCACACTGCTGCTTTTTTCATTGGCACCCCTGCCATTGCATTTAGCACAGTCAGTTGAGATACCAGAAAGGAGCAAATCATTCTGATGGTTCTAGGGAAGAAATGGGGTTAAAAAAGGATGCCGCTGCCTGGAACTCAACTTCTACAGCAGCAAGCTGGTGGAATAAAACAAGCATGGATGGCCCTATGGCTCAATTCACAGCGAAGCCTGCTAGAAATTGTTTCCCTGTGTAGATGCAATGAAATGCACACCATAAAAGGAGATGGAGGGATACAAGGTGGGTGAGTCTCATCAAGAGGTGCTGCTTACCTCAAGTGCTCAAATGGGAATTAAAGGCCCTTGAGAAAGGCAAGGCAATGCATCCTTTCCTCAGCCAAGGACAACCCCAACACTGCAAAACAGACAGCACAACCCACAGAAAGCTGATCAGCAGACTGTAAAAAAAATCCCTTCCTTTCTCAGGACTGTCAGGTGTGCAAGCTCTGTTGTAGTGAGCTGGGCCTCTGCCACCAGGTAGATGGGTTTTGGAGTTCTTGTCAGCATCATGTGCAGCAAATATTAACAGCTGCCCATTGGCATGAATGAGACTGTGACCTTTTTAAAATATTTTTTGCATTAGCTTCACATTTTGAAGCTGAAAAAAGATACAAAGGCTGAGAATGAACTTGGGGAGGTAATTCTCTTCTTCTAGAGTTCTCATAGCTTGGGGGTGGGGGTAGAGATAGCTCACACAGTTGTTTGTTGTTGTGTGCCTTCAAGTCGTTTCCGACTTATGGTGATCCTAAGGTGAACCTATCGTAGGGTTTTCTTGGCAAGATTTGTTCAGAGGATGTTTGTCGTTGCCTTCCTCTGAGGCTGAGAGTGTATGACTTGCCCGAGGTCACTCAATGGGTTTTATGGATAAGGTGGAAATTGAACCCTGGTCTCCAGAGCCATAGTCCAACACTCAAACCACACACTTGCATACTCTTATTTGCTTCTGCACTACATAACCTTTGGAAATCCATTTTGATCAGCCTCACCGGTATGTCTGTGTACTTCAACCTGGGCTCCCCATATAGCCAGCAATATGGAATTCCATCACCAGCTTGAGACAGGGTAGGATTTGTTTAGGGAGTCAATTTTACTATTGCTGTGAGAGGATGCTGGAACCCATCAGTGAAGAAGCTGGAATGCTTCTCTGCTGTATACCATCTACTGCATCATTTACCACCAATAAAGCCTGGTCTTATAGCAATACTACGTGTCAATGTTTGGCACTGAAAGAACTCTTAGGGAGGCCTGGAACTGCACCCAGTTCCTGAAAAGAATATGACAGGGAGAGGGTACAAACTAATGCAAAACGTATCTTACAAGGTCACTAACAAATAAAGTCCAACCTCTGTATCCATGGGGAATACCTTTCCAGATTTGCCACGGATAGTGAGAACTCTGGATAATGGTGAACGCTGTATTTCTGCAAGGCAGCTGACCACAGAGTCACCCTGGAGAACTTCCAGATGTCTGGATGGATGTTCTCTGTAGGCATCTGGATGTCCTCCAGTGTGACTCTATGGTCAATGTCTGGCGGAAGTTGACCACAGAGTTGCCTTGGAGAACCTCTGGATGCCTAGAGACCTCCCCCCCGATGTGAGTAAGTGAAGCTGAAGTTACCAAGCCCACAGATACAGTTGGACAGTCAGCCTCCATATCCATGGATTCAACCACCCATAGCTTGAAAATATTATTTAAAAAATATAAATTCCAAAAAGCCAACCTTTATTTTGCCATTTTATAAATGATACCATTTTTACATTGTATTTAATGGGATCTGAGCATCCACAGATTTTGGTATCCATGTGGGGTCCTGGAACCAGATCCCAGTGGACACCAATGGTCCATTATATTAATTCTTTCATGCCACTAGACAGCTGTTAACTTCTGGACATGATGCCAACATAAGACTTCAAAACCCATCAACCTGATGGCAGAGTCCCAACTCATTGCATTTGGAAACAAGTGAAACCAAACCCACAGTTTGGGGCTATCTTAGATAGATAGACAGATAAATAGATAGATAGATAGATAGATAGATAGATAGATATTAGGGAATGTCCTAAGACAAGCAAAAAGGGAGCAATGGGCAAAGAAAGGCCAACCACAGCAAAGCCAAGGAGAGAAGAAGATAAGTAGGAAAGATCTGGGGGGAACCAGATCAGATCTCAGAGCAAAGGGTGTGACTGCACCAGCCAATTTTCCTGGGATGCGTCGGGGAAAGCAGTATCTCCCTCATTTTTGGGTGGTGTCCCTGATTAAGACTCCGATTCCAGGTTTTACTGCGGGCATGTCAGAACCTAATTAAGAGGTACTAACTCTTTGGACTGACATCACAGGCCTTTGCAATGTTCTTGGCAAGTGAAATTAAAATTGGAAGGCCCTACACAACAAGTAAATATACTTATGGAGAGGTGTTCCAGCTTCCACCTCTAGAAGCAAATGGCCACATCCATCTTCTAGACACGCAAATTGAACTGGATGGCTCCAACCAACTGCAAGGACCACACCAGGTTGGTGTCCTTGCTCAAGAACATTTCCTCTGACGCCCTGATGGCTAGCAAACAGCTTGCCACCTCTTGCCATAGACACATATGAGGGACCACTTGAGTTTCAGTCCAAGTACAGCCTAGAATTTAGAGAATGCTCTAAACTGACACAATGGGTTGCAAAACAAGCATCCTTGTACACTCATTGCACTTGATGAGTTTAGATTCACACACAACAGACATAGAAAAATCTAGCCAAAGTCTTCACTATTTATGCTTTGGTATGCTCATACTGAGAGACAGCATGGCATAGTGGTCTGAGTGCTGGACTATGACTCTGGAGACCAGGGTTAGATTCCCTGCTTGGCCATGAAACCCACTTGGGCAAGTCACATGCTCTCAAGCTCAGGGGAAGGCAATGGCAAACCTCTTCTGAACAAATTTTGCCAAAAAAACCCACCCATGATAGAGTTGCCATAAGCTGGAAATTACTTGAAGGCATGCAACAAACAACATGCACATGCAAGAACTCTTTGACCCGATCAAGAGTGTGGTGGAGTCTCCTTCCTTGGAGGTCTTTAAGCAGAGGCTGGATGGCCATCTGTCGGGGATGCTTTAATTGGGAGTTCCTGCATGGCAGGGGGGTTGGATTGGATGGCCCTTGTGGTCTCTTCCAACTCTATAATTCTATGATTCTATGATTCTAAGAAGGAGTGTTTTAATGCATTGCCATATTAGAGAATCAAGGTGCACACTTTTCTACAAAAAAAGTAACGGAAGCAGCAGTTTTTGACTCCTGAATGGGCACCGAGATTTGCTGAGGGAAGACCACAAAAGAAAAAGAGTGCCTAGACACATTTTGTTTTCACTGCAATGGAAGCTGGATGGAATCAGAGTGATCCCAAGGCCAACATCAAACCAGCGGGGCAGTCATGGGGCGGGGGGGGGGGGATCTCCCTTATCCAAGTTTTGACTCCCTGCCCAATTTGGGAGATAATTATGGCTGGAGCGAACAGCCTTGTGCTTTCTGTATTCAGGCACCTATTGGTACAATTAATCCCAGCAACATTCTGAACAGTGGCACAAAGGCCTACAGAGCGAGGGTCCTTTGTCCGGGACAAAAAGCCGCCTGCGGCAGAGAACCTGAGGTTGCACTTTTCCCGCTGACATGCATTTTGTAAACACAAAAGCACAGCCACACAGAATGATGGTGTAGCAGGGTCAGCCAGTAGGGTAGTTTGGGTGGGGAGGGAGATTTTCCCTTCCCATGCTCCCCCCAACCCCAAAGTCAAACTGATTACCTATATTCTGGAAGACAATGCTGTTAATTTATCTTTTGCACAGGGCTTGCATGTTCCTATTGTCACTCCCTCTAGGTCAAAAAGATTGCTTTTACTAACAAGCAACTGTTCAGTTAACTATACTGTTAACCATTCGATGTCAGCTTAATTAAACTTAAAGAGTATGGGCTAAATGATCAAGTCATATTTCATGAAAGGAGCAAGCAGAGTATGGTGGTTTTAGTGCTGGATGAGAAACCAGGTTCAAATCCCAGTTCAGTCATGGAAACCCATTGGGTGACCTTGGGCAAGTCCCACTCTCTCAGCTTAAGAAGGTGATGCAAATGGATTTTAAATTTCCTGGACTTTGCAAATCTCCCAACAGCCACAAGGACAGAAGGAGGAGAGGCCAGCCTGCAAAAGATACTCTCCCCTTACCATCTTCATTAAGGATAGAAACAACAAAATGCAGGCATCTGACTAACATCTCCATTTCCCCCCCCCCTCCTGATTGATTTGTAACATCTTGCCTGATGAAGAAGCCAGTGGAGCTTTGAAAGCTTGCAACAAATATATTGTGCATTTTGGTTGGCCAATAAAGGTGGATTTTGGTTGAATTTGCTAAATGGCCAACACAGCTACCCCTGCATGAAGCTTAAGAAGGTGATAATGGCAAACCTCTTAGAACGAATTTTTTCAAGAAAGCCCTAGGATTGGGTCAACCTAAAGGGGCACAACAACAACTAATATTTCCTGAGTGGTTGTTTCAATTAAGAGAGAGGTGCTGCTAGTCCTGAGAGAAAGAGAAAGATACCCAAAACAAGGGAATTCTTATGCTGCAGCAAGGGAGGGGGTGTCTGTGTTGTCATTTCACCATGAAATCAAATGGCAAAATTAGAGTCCTTATCCAGCTTCCATATACATTGCTATTGACAGAGATGTCAAGAATGCAGTTGTGCAACCATCTCAACAACCAAGCAGCCACAGGTTGTGTTAGCACTATTATCAAGCCGTTGCTACTCACAAAACATCCCCTCCACACCGTCACTTTAAAAACTACGTTGCTCCTTCTCTCCCTGGAGCATCACTCCAAAGCAGGACCAAGTCAGTCATATTTTTAACAGGGTGCAGAACACTGACCAATGGTGTATCCACACTAGAAATAATGCAGTTTGACACCACTTTAACTGCCATGACTCTATTCTACAGAATCCTGGGAATTTGGTGAGGCACCAGAACTCTCTAACAGACTAGGCTGAATACCTCACCAAACTACAACTCCCAAAATTCCACAGGATGGTGTTAAAGTCGTGTCAAACTGCTTTAATGCTGCAGTATGGACACATCCCTAGTTAACCTTCCCTGTAAGCATTACTTTGCTGCTGGATGCTGTTTTGCACAAAGTTAAGGGGAAGTTGTCTGAAAACAGCATGTTCCCTCTCCCTTTCCATCACTGATGATTCCTTAGTTAATTAAAAGTAGAATCACAGTGCTGTAATTATGTGAAAAGGCTCCAGGTGTGCAGCCCAGTCAGTCCAGTGGAGAACAAGCCTGTTGAAAGGCTTGGCCTTAAACCCACGAGGGGCTACATCCTATGAAGTCATGCAGATTGTAGTTTGGTGAGGCACTAGAACTCTCCAATGGAGAATTCTAAATTATTGTTGATAGCTACCTTTGAGTCAACCTCGACTCATGGTGACCCTGCAAATGAGACGTCTCCAAGGCCTCCTACTTGCTCAGGTCTATAGGCTCAGGCCTGTACCCTTCCCGAAACTGCAAATCCTAAAATCCCACAGGATGCAACCACAGCTGTTAAAAAGGGAACCACAGTGATATGGTACCATAAACCTTGCAAGCACTCTTCAAAGCTTTGCATCTCACTAAATATAACCATCACAGACATCAGCCATACTTTAAAAAAAAACACTCCAAAAAGACAAAGA
The DNA here is from genome assembly GCA_026167975.1 of Phrynosoma blainvillii. Classification (NCBI taxonomy): domain Eukaryota; kingdom Metazoa; phylum Chordata; class Lepidosauria; order Squamata; family Phrynosomatidae; genus Phrynosoma; species Phrynosoma blainvillii. The sequence goes on from JANUYF010000003.1 coordinate 12,831,798, forward strand.
CTCTCCTCCATTATTTATACACACATAGACACAAAACTGCTGGCAAGAGTAATGAATGCCTCTGCCTTTCCACCGAAAGGAACCTCATGCTCTGGATGGAGTCCCCTTGCCCCTGACAAGGCATCTCATGAAAAATTCAGAAGGGCTGCATTTGAAATAAGGAAAATGAGACGGGGATGTAGGGGGGAAAGGGAGGTCTAGGGTCTGGCGGAGCACCCAAGCATGGGACCGTGAGAACATGCAGAAGCCCCGTGCTTAAGGAATGGCAAAGGGAGAGAAATGAGGAGCCATGGCTAAGAGTGCAAGACATGTGCACTTTCCATGCTCCTTGCCGGATGCTCCCTGGAGATTGGAAACTGTCAGGGCAAAGCTATTCCAGGCCCAGGAAAGGCCATGACCCCTCAAACACGGACTCATCGCAGCGTTTCCAAAGGGGCCCGTCTGGTTTCTGCCGCTTCTGCAACTGCAGCTTTTAATGCGCGGTCAGAGGCTGTGTGCCAGCTCCCCCTACAGGAGACGAGGGGCCGCAGCAGCCAAAGGCCAGGGAGCACGGACTTTGGCTGCATGTGTTCTCCATCAGTGAACCAGTGTGGTGTAGTGGTTTGTGCATCAGACTATGACTCTGGAGACCAAGGTGTGAATCCTGGCTGGGCCATGAAAACCCACTGGGTGAGTTTTGGGCGAGTCACACACTTTCAGCCTCAGACAATGGCAATGGCACCCCCCTCCCTTGAAGAAACTTGCCAAGGAAACCCCCACGATAGTGGTACAAGTGTGTAGTGTGAAAGGACTCCAGGGCTCTGCATAAAACGTGCAGGCACACCTCACACCTTTGCAACTCACTGGAAGGAACCATCGCAGAAATCAGCTGTACTTTAAGACACACACACAAGGAAAACAACAACAAATTCTCCATCGACCATGTATGTTGGGAGAACTGGACAGTGAAGAAAGCGGATAGAAAGAAAATCAATTCCTTTGAAATGCAGTGCTGGAGAAGAGTGCCCAGGATAGCATGAAGAACCAAAAAGACAAACAAATGAGTCCTAGAACTGATCAAGCTTGAACTTTCCCCAAAAGTCAAGATGACTAAATTGAGGTTGTCAGACTTTGGCCACATCATGAGAAGACATGATTCACTAGAAAAGACAATGATGCTAGGAAAGGTGGAGGGATGTACAAGACAAGGTGATCTTGGGCAAGTCACACACTCTCAGCCTCAGGTGATGCCAATGGCAACCCCACTCTGAAGAAACCTGCCAAGAAAACCCCATGATAGGGTCACCTTAGGGTTGCTGTCAGTTGGGAAGGAGACACACAACAACATCAACAATATGAGCTGCGGTTGACTTAAAGTCAGATGACAATAACAACAACAAGGTGAATCTATTACAGGTTTCCTTGGTAGGGTTTGGTATTTCTTCCTTCAAAAGCAGAAAGTGTGACTTGTCCAAGGTCACCCAGTGGGTTGCCATGGCTGAGCAGGGATTTGAACCCTGGTCTCCAGAATCATAGTCCAACACTCAACACTAGACCACCCTGGTTTATATTTATTCTTTTTCACTTCGACTTCTAATTCTTCTCCTTGAAAGCCAAGATGATTAAATTGAGGTTGTCATACTTTGGCCACATCATGACAAGGCATCACTCAACTAGAAAGGACAATAATGCTAGGAAAGGTGGAGGCCAGCAGAAAGAGAGAAAAACCACATGCCAAATGGACAGACTGGATCAAGGAGGCCAACGTCTTGAGCCTGCAAGGCCTGAGGAGGACAGCTGAGGACACATCATTCACAATCGAGGCCAAGGTAAAGGCAGTTAATAATAACAACAATGCTGCCACTAAACAACCACAATCTGGCCATGTTCCTACCAAGATTGCTCAGTTCCATCCCGGGGCCTTTGACACTGCAACACACCCACCTGACACATTTTGTTTTTAAAATCACTGCTAGGATTTCACTCTTCTATTATAGGTCATTTCATTTTTTAAAAAATAAAAAAAAAATGATTGGCTTCTTATATAATACACTCCTGAAAGCAGCGTGAAGGTCGGAACAGAGGAGTTGTTGAAGGCAAGCAAGCAGTTTGTCAAAGGAATGTTTACGTTAAGATAGAAAATCTCACCACTAATGCACACATAAGTCCAAAAGGAATTGAAGGCACTCAACAACAACAACAAATACAATCCACACTGCAGTGCAATGCACTTTTTGGTGCCTCCTAGTCTCTCTTTCGCTCACTCTCATATACACACACACCAATTGCAGGATGACTCCTCATTGCATTAAAAAAGCCTTGACATCTAAATTTAGGGTAACTAGATTTTTCACTTGTGCTTTGTATAAGCAGCCTTTCACTCCAGGAATTTAACTTGCATTTGCTACTTGGTTAGGATGACCCACTGAATTGTTCAAAAACACAGGGGTGAAGTTGGATGGGGGGGGGGGGGGCAGGTTGGCTATTCTTAGCTCCGAGATGGACAACTTCAAGTTTTCTGCTGTTAGGACCTTCCGCAGGCTTCATGGTTTGCCAAAAATGCCCCAAAAGCAAAAGAATCTGGGGACGCATCTTATGATGCTCAATAAATGAATGATTTCTATATTTAAAAGCCCAACATATTTCATCCTGTCTATGCTTTTCAAAGACATTCTGCTGGGGCTATATAATATCATATGAACAGACAACACATGATTAACCCATGAATCTTTTAAAACAATGCATCCACCACTTTTCAATATTTGAAATTATTGTGACAGCTGTACACTGGCTTTTTATGTATACATTGTTCATTTGTTGAGCACCTTGAGACGTATCTCCAGATTCGCCTGTGGATTTTATTGGGTTTTGGCTTCCTCCAAAAAAAAAGCAAAAACCAAGGAAGCGGTGAAAGTCCATGTACAGTTTTGGGGAAAAACGCCAATATCTTTACTGTTCAGCAGTGCACAGGGACCTTGCAATCTATTTAAAAGGCAATGTGTCATGCTGTTGTTGTATATCTTCAAGTTGTTTCCGACTAATGGCTACCCCAAGGTGACCCTATCATGGGGTTTTCTTGGCAAGATTTGTTCAGAGGAAGTTAGCCATTGCCTTCCCCTGAGGCTGAGAGCATGTGACTTGCCCAAGGTCACCCAGTGGGTTTCATGGCTTACTAGATGTGCCTACTAGATATGTTGTACAGCCCATAATCCTCAGTCAGAAAACTGGCTGGGGTTGACAGGGATGGTAGTCCAGCATAAGTGTTAGGCAGTAGGTTATGGAAAGGATGAACTAGGAGGATCATCCACTGGGCGATCGTACAGAGTTCTTATAGCCTTTAATTACCTGAACTCTGCAATTTGCTCCCATCTTGCAATTATTATAATTTAGTCTACAAACCACCATAAACACACACATACTTGGGAGCAAGTCTCAGTGCAGTGCATGAGACCTATGTCTGAATACACATCCATCAAAATGGAAAATGCAGTCAAAAAATCAGAAGGTTAAGACTTTTTCAAGGCAACGCTGAAGGAACTAGGTAAGATTCTCAAGTGTAAAGATGTAAAACATTGAATACCAAATTCAGGATTAACTCTGCCACAGTATTGCTGATTTCTGTGTGAGGTTGGGAAAGCGGCCAGGAAGAGAATGTCAATTCAAATTCAGAACCTGGTGAGTATGGAGACAGGTGACAAGTACAATTTTAATGATGGTTGTTGTGGGGACAAAGGCAGCAGGAAGAAAGCTGTTTCATATAGCAAAGGAGAGTAGATAACCATATGAATGGATATTGGAATGTAGTACAGCATCATCCAAAATCCACAAAACAATTATACCTTTTTTTTTTGACCAACCAAAATGAACATTATACATGTTGCAAGTTTTTGAAGCTCCACTGGCTTCTTCATCGGGGGGGGGGGGATGTTTAAAATGAATGTAGTGTGAGATATATGGCATCCTGTGTATATATCGTTATTGTTGTTTGCTGTCATGTCGATTTTGACTTCTGGCAACCCTTTGAATGGGAAACATCTAAGAGTTCGAGTCATTGACAGCCCTGCTCAGGTCTTGCAAACTTCAGCTGTGGCTTCCTTAATTGAACCCACCCATAAAATGGTTGTCCCTTTTCCCTACTGCTTCCTATTTTACCAAGCATTGTTATCTTTTCCAGTAAGTCACTTTGTCTCAGGATATGGCCATAGTACAAAAGCCTGAGTTTACTCATCTTAGCCTCCAGTAAGAGTTTGGGCCTGATTTGCTCTGGGACCCATTGGTTTGTCTTTTTGGTTGTCCATCACATTTCAAAATGAGTTTATTCTCACGCACAAATGGCTTATATAGGTCTGCCTCTGGACTCTCCACTCCAAACGCACATCTGAGGAAGTAGGCTCAAGTCTGCAAAAGCTCATGCTACCAACTTCTTTCTTTCCATTAGTCTCAAAGGTGCTACAAGATCCCTTTGCATGCTGATTTTCCACACTAAGACGGCTATGTCTTTGAATCTATCTAATTTGTAACACTTAGCCCACTCCTGGGGTCTGTTCACACTATAAAAATATAGCACTATGATTCCACTTTAGCTGCTGTAGTTCCATCTCTGTAATCCTAGGCTCAGTAGTGTAGGGAGGGGAATTTAGAATTCTCAGCCAGAGAGGTCTAGTGCCTCACTGAACTAGAAATCCCATAGGTTGCAACCGTGGCAATTAATATGGAATCATAGCAGTATAATTATGCAATGTGAACGGGCCACTGGGCCTAGGTCCTTACCTTACCTGCGGTGAAGCACACAAACCTAGGCTTCATAGAAACTTTTAAACAGTTTGCAAATTTGCATTTCTAGGGTGAGGAAAAGTTATGCAATGCAGGTCAGAGAACAAAAATGATCTACAGCAGAAGCCAACCCTGGAGAGAAGAGACACTGTGGAAAGTATGATTTGATTAATAAAATATAATGTGCTGTTTTGTACAAGTGATTTACTTCCAATTAACATTCCTAATGTAGTGCAGCTTAACACACATAATCAGCAGTTATCCAATCAATATACCCAATGTACTGTTTAACGTCTTCTAAAGCTGTTTCTTTCTTTCTTTCTTTCTTTTTTAAAAAAGATTATTATATAAAGCGCACACCCTTCCTAGACAGCATAAATGCTCTATTGAGTTTTAACTTAACATGTTTTCAAGGTTAGGTGAACTGATTAGTGTGCACACCATTCCTAAGGAAACACACTGAGCACCAAGGGGAAACCTAATTTGAAAAATCAGTCATTTTTCTTTTGTGCATTAAATCCATCCACACCAAGCACACATTCAGCACTCTGCAATTTAGCCCGAACATAGCACTTGGAGTTGTAGAAATACAGGTGTGGTACAGCTTCTGCCCAGGGACAGGGTGGGGAGAGAAACTGGGACCACGGCTTCAGAAAAAAATTACACATCTTTAGGTGCTAGAGTCCAATTTTTTTAGATTTAACAACTTACATTTAACAACTCAGCCAGTAGCTACAGGGAACAACAAACTCATGGCAGGTAAGAGAGAAGGATGTAAGATAGGAGAGACAAACTGTTTCATTTCCAGTGCTTTTGGGGGGGGGGGGAGTTGTTTTTTTTTCCACTGCAGCTCCCAGAATCCCCCAGAAAGTGGGGATTGTAGTGGTGGAGATTCTAGGTAATTGTGTTGCTGTGTGCCTTCAAGTCATTGTGGCGATCCTATCATGGGGTTTTCTTGGCAAGTTTCTTCTGTGGGGGGTTTGCCATTGCCATCCTCCGAGGCTGAGACAGTGTGACCTGCCCAAGGTCACCCAGTGGGTTTCCATGGCCGAGGCGGTATTTGAACCCTGATCTCCAGTCCTAAGCTCAAACCACCACACCAGACTTTACAGCTATAACTCTGGTGGTATTATTCTACTTCATTCCTTTGGATATTTGTATCCCAAGGATGCCGGGGGGGGGGGGCATACGTTCCAATCTATTTAGGACAATAAACTGCAACAACAATAATTTGCAAAGAGTAAAAATGTATTCAATTGTTTATCACCATTGAAAATAATGCTGATCACAGGAAACATGCAAAGTGAATAAAATCAAATGGGCCCCGAAGGCTTTAATAAAAAGCTGTGTTTTGATTTGGTGCGGGAATAAAACCTTGGGCCTCCAAAGGGAAGGTATTCCATAACTGGGGAGCCACAGCAGAGAAGACTCTCTCCCATGTCATAAAGGTAGGTCCCTCCAACAGACCTCAGAAAAACATATATAGGGAGAGGCGCTGCCGGACTACCATTTTTATCACACCATTGACAGTCCTGTTTAAGAATACACAATATGGTTTGATTCCCCACTCACGCATAAAAAACCACTGGGTGACCTTGAGCAAGTCACTCTCTCTCAGCTTCAGGAGATGGCAGTGGCAAAGCCCCCCTGAATAGGGTGACCAGATGTCCTCACCGCAAAGGAGGCCAAAGCACCACAAAATGTAGGGCATTCAAGAAAAATGTAGGACATCAAACCCACCCACCCCCCCCCCCCCAGCACTAAAAGCACCAATGTAAATTCATGCTTTTTAGTCATGCTCCAGATAGAGGACATTTTGAAATTTCTCCTGGACAGAAGATTGAAATGTAGGACGTGCCCAAGAAAAGGAGGATGCCTGGTCACCTTGCCTCTGAAGAAACTATGCACAAAAAGTCTATGACAGATTCACCTCAAGGTCACCATCAGTCAAAAATGGCACACCACCTCCACCACCGGAAAGTGTAGCAACCTTTTCTAAATAGCACCCACTCTCCCCAGTATCTTCACGTGTTATTCATTAACTTTATTTCATTTTTATGCTACCTTCCTCTTAGAAAGGGACTCAAGGTTAGCTTACAAATAGGCAGCTCTACTGAAAGAAATCTTGCCAAACCCTAATACAGTTGCCCCCCATATCCACATATTTTTTTAATCCACAGATTCAGCCATAAAAATATTTTAAATATATATATACATTTCAAAAAGCAAACCTTGATTTTGCCATTTTTTTTAAATAAAATAAAATCAAGGACACTATTTTACTATGCCACTGTATTTCATGGCACTTGAGCATCCACGGATTTTGGTATCCACAGGGGGTCCTGGAACCAAACCTTTGCGAAGACCAAGGGCCCACTTTATACCCAAATAAGATTTCCAAAATAAGACTTGGAACACCCTTATCACAGTTCTGCTCTGAGCCTGGAAAAAAAGTTACTTCTGGAGATTATAGCTGGCAGAATTTCCCAGGCAAGCTGGCTATTCAGGGAGCTATAATCAAGAAAAGTAACTTTTCCATACTCTGTTCTTGGCATGAGAAAAGAAGGATGGGTGCGGGGAAAGAACACAGTCCCAGCTGCATTTTTCTTACCCCCAACCTGGCATGCATCCCAATCCAAACAAATGCAAAATAGGCTTCAACCTGCCCCTGCTCCCAGCTAAGGATCACCTGGGTAGGTGGTGTTTACCCAGACAAGAGAGCAGCATCATCACTCAGCAGGGAAGGTGTGACACCTTGCCTCTCTTCCCAACGCCACATACCAGCCGACTAGAACTTGTTATTCTGCGGAGCCACATTTGCAAAAGAAAAAAGATTAAACCAGAAAAATCACCGTTTGAGACTCCCAGGCCACTCCTTGGAAGAGGGAGGGAAGGAGAAGAGTGACATTTTTCAACACATTTTGCAACTTTTGACAGATAATCTGAGCCAGGGCTTGGAGGAAAATGGATCCAAAACAGTCAACAAAGTGGTTCTCCTGCATTTGCCAGCGGGGAGATGGCTGTCTAAATGGATGCAGTCCTACAGGCTGGGAGAGCAACCACAGCTCCTTGTATGCAGAAGGTCCAAGGCTGAATCCGCCTGGCATCATCACATAGGGCTTGGAAAGACTCCTGCCTAAAATCCTGAAGAGTTGCTGCCAGCTAGAGACAACAATACTTAGCTTTTTGTTGTTGTTAACTGCCTTTGAGTTGATCGCAACTTATGGCAACCCTGTGGATGAGACATCACTAAGACTTTTGTGGGTTTTTCATGCTGTGAGGCCGTGTTCTAGAAGAATTTATTCCTGATGTTTCGCCTGCATCTATGACTGGCATCTTCTCTGACAATGCCAGCCACAGATGCACACGAAACATCAGGAATAAATTCTTCTAGAACACAGCCTCTCAGCATGAAAAACCCACAAAAACCTATGGATGTTGGCCGTAAAAGCCGTCAACTTCACATCTCCAAGATTCCTTGTCCTCCACTGCTCTGCTTAGGTCCTGCAAATTCATAACTATGCTCTCCCTAGTAGAGTCTTTCCCATCTAGTATGAAGCTTTCCTCTCTTTCTACATCCTTCCACGTTTCCTAGCTTTATGGTCTTTTCCAATGAGTCATTCCTTCCAATGTCTTCTCATGACCAGTGGGGTGCCACAGGGCTCTGTCCTGGGCCCAGTGCTATTCAATATCTTTATTAATGACTTGGATGACGGTATTGAGGGCATAGTTATCAAATTTGCAGACGACACCAAATTAGGAAGAGTAGCTAATACCCCAGAGGACAGGATCAAAATTCAAAATGACTTGAACAGACTAGAAAGCTGGGCCAAAGCTAACAAAATGAAATTCAACACGGAGAAATGTAAGGTACTGCACTTAGGGCGGAAAAACAAAAAGTACAGATATACGATGGGGGACACCTGGCTGAATGAGACTACGTGTGAAAGGGATCTAGGAATCCAGGTGGACCATAAGTTGAACATGAGTCAACAGTGCGATGCAGCAGCTAAAAAGGCCAATGCAATTTTAGGCTGCATCAGTAGAAGTATAGTGTCTAGATCAAGAGAAGTAATAGTGCCACTCTATTCTGCTTTGGTCAGGCCTCACCTGGAATACTGTGTCCAGTTCTGGGCACCACAATTCAAAAAGGATGTGGAGAAACTGGAACATGTCCAAAGGAGGGCAACTAAAATGGTGAAAGGTCTGGAAACCAAGCCCTATGAGGAACGACTTAGGGAGCTGGGGATGTTTAGCCTGGAGAAGAGAAGGCTGAGAGGTGATATGATAGCCATGTTTAAATATTTGAAGGGATGTCATATCGAGGAGGGAACAAGCTTGTTTTCTGCTGCTCCAGAGACTAGGACCTGAAACAATGGATGCAAGCTGCAAGAAAAGAGATTCCACCTCAACATTAGGAGGAACTTTCTGACAGTAAGGGCGGTTCGACAGTGGAACACACTCCCTCGGAGAGTAGTGGAGTCTCCTTCCTTGGAGGTCTTTAAGCAGAGGCTGGATGGCCATCTGTCAGGGATGCTTTGATTGGGAGTTCCTGCATGGCAGGGGATTGGACTGGATGGCCCTTGTGGTCTCTTCCTATGATTCTATGATGTGGCCAAAGTACAACAGCCTCAATATGCTCATCTTGGCTTCCAGGGAGATTTCTGGCTTGATCTGTTCAAGGACTCATTTGTTTGTCTTTTTGGCTGTCCATGGTATCCTCCATACTTTTCTCCAGCATCACATCTCAAACGAGTTCATTTTCTATCGACTTTCTCCAGCATTCTTGTACAAGGTGAAGAAGACTACAATGGCTAACACAGACCAATTCTCTAATCTAGTGGTTCTCAATTTTTTACCTTCGTGGCCTCCTTTAGATCTACATGCAAACATCATGGCCCTGCCGCTTGATGCAGTATATGAATAAAAATATTTTGCTTAGAGTGTGCATGTATATATTTTCATGTATATTCATATTTGTATAAATAATACAATGCAATAATTTTTTCACATTTTATAAAGAAATAACTCCCCCCAATCCCCTGGAGAGGTGGCTGCTCCAAGCACCTTCGCTGCCTTTCTCTTTCCCTATAGGACAGAAAAAGTTTGAGAAGTGGAGGAGAAGAATTATTTTACATTGGTTAAGCTGGGGATAGGTCAGATCTGGTGCAGAATTGGCCTTCCCTTGCGAAGACGGTTCACACTCGAATTGGGGCTTTGACCCTGGGCCGTGAAGACTGGTTGCAATGAGGGCAGTTGGAAACCAGTACAACTGCCCTCAGTGCGGTATGGATTAAATTACAATTTTAATTTAAACCCTTGTTGCCTCCACAAGACAGCACACACAGGACCAAGTAGTTCTCACATGCGTCATGTGCAAATATTCATTTTGTCTATTTGAAATACTCCATCACCCCACCCCAGTTATGTATGTTTGTATAACCACATTCCTGGATGTTGTTCCATTTGGCATCGCAACAGTATGAGGTGGCCAATAGCTCTGAAGGACATGCTTCAAAATGCAAGTGATCAACGTGGTATGATGTGTAGGAAAACTGCACTGCTCCACAATGCTATGTCCCTCCAGCAGAACGCAATTTTATGTATGGATATACAGTTACCATGGTCTCAGCTGTTTACATAAGTCACATATCACTTTATTCACTTATGGATTTATATCCCATATTTCTCTTACATGGGACTCAAGGCAGCTCACAACACAAATTTAAAAAAACAAAATTAAAAAAACCCCAGTGTCATTTGAAATGTGGTGCTGGAGGAAAATTAAATGGACATCACGGACTACTAAAAATGACAAGAGGAAAGGATGAAAATTCAAAATGACCTTAATAGATTAGAAAGCTGAGCCAAAGCTAACGAAATGAATTTAACATGGAGAAATGTAAGGTACTGCACTTAGGGCAAAAAAATGAAATGAGTAGATATAGGATGGGGGACACTTGGCTTAATGAGACTACGTGTGAAAGGGATCTAGGAGTCCTAATAGACTAAAAGGCGGAACATGAGTCAACAGTGTGATGCTGCAGCTAAAAAGGCCAATGCAATTTTAGGCTGCATTAATAGAAGTATAGTATCTAGATCAAGGGAAGTAATAGTGCCACTGTATTCTGCTTTGGTCAAGCCTCACCTGGAATACTGTATCCAGTTCTGGGCACCACAATTTTAAAAGGACATTGATAAGCTGGAGCGTGTCCAGAGGAGAGCAACTAAAATGATGAAGGGTCTGGAAAGCATGCCCTGTGAGGAACGATTTAGGGAACTGGGTATGTTTAGCCTGGAGAAGAGACAGTTAAGATGGGATATGATAGCCCTGTTTAAATATTTGAAGGGATGTCATATTGAGGAGGGAGCTACGGTAGCTTGTTTTCTGCTGCTCCAGAGAATGGGAACCAGACAAATGATGCAAACTACAGGAAAAGAGATTCCACCTCAACATTAGGAAGAACTTCCTAACAGCAAGAGTTGTTTGACAGTGAAAACACTCCCCTGGAGTGTGACGGAGTCTCCTTCTTTAAACAGAGGCTGGATGGCCATCTGTCGGGGGTGCTTCGATTGTGAGTTCCTGCATGGCAGAATGGGATTGGACTGGATGGCCCTTGTGATCTCTTCCAACTCTACGATTCTATGATTCTAAGTGAACGGGTCTATGGGTCCTAGAGCAAATCAAGGCTGAACTCACACTAGAAGCCCAGATGACCAAATGGAGGGTGTCTGACTTTGGACCAGGGTTGGCTGGTTCAAACCAAATGACTTAAAAAAACAAACACCCCTCTTCTTTTAAACTTATATATATTATACTTTGAAGTCTGGCTGTTATTACTATTTTCCAGTCCTCTTACTGGAACAACAATGACTGCTTGAAAGTAAACATTTTAACTTTAGCAGTTTATGGGCAATTGTTCATTGTTAGACCAGTATCCAGTGTCAGCTGCTTCTCTTTAATCACTTTATTTTATAACGCAATAAATGCCATTCAGAAACAAAGCCTTCAATTAACATAAGTTCAACCAAAACAACTTGCTTTAAAAGAGCACTTTTTAAAGAACAATTATTATTTAAGCTATTAGTCATAATTTCTGAACTGTATTTTGCTACTTCATTTTTGGATGCATTATATTGGTACGTACTACATGTTAATGCAAGAAAAAAAAGTTACACCCTCCCCATGGTTTAAAAAACAAAACAAAAACAAAAACAAAAAAATTTATTTGTTTCCCCCCTCCCCCTGCTGTGGACATATTGTGACATAACACAACTCAGTGAAAAAGATATATATATTGAAAGCAGCACTCAGAAAAGGGAAGACCACACTACAGGTGGGTTGATTCAATAAAGGAAGCCTGAATCTGCAAGACCTAAGTAAGAATCTGAATCTGCAAGGACCCTCATGATCACGGCTCTTGGAGGTTTCTTGTTCACAGGGTTGCCATAAGTCAAATGTAAGTTTATGGCAAATAACAATGAAATGTATACATATACTGCTTAATTGCAAACAACAACATCAGGTTTAAAAAAAAAATGATACAAGACTTCCATTAGGCTATGTTCACAACAGAGCTTGGAAAACCTACTTGATCTGAGAGGTGAATCCTAGCTGGGAGATTCTGGGAGAAAGGGGTCCAAAAAAAGAACTTGTCCAAATTCTGGCGTATATAGTCGGCCCTCTGTATCCATGGATTCCTCATTGACAGATTCAACCAACCACAGTTCAAATACACACACACACACACACACACACACACACACAGAGTCAGCCTTTCATACCTACAGATTCTCCATGCATCCATTGCATCAGAATATTCAAAATATATACAAATTCCAAAAAGCAAACCTTGATTTTGCCATTTTACACAAGGGTCACCATTTTACTACCCATTGTATTTAATGGGACTTGAACGTTCACAGATTTTGGTATCCATGGGGGGGTCTTGGAACCAAGCCCCAGCAGATACCAAGGACTCACTATATATAAAAAAATATTTCAAAATGAAACCTTGATTTTGTCATTTTATATAAGGGATACTATTTTACTATGCCATTTTACTACCCCGCTGTATATAATGGGAACTGAGCATCCATATAATGGGAACTGAGCACCCACGATGGATTTAAGTATCTCTGAGAGGGTCTGTACTCATGCTAATGGACACTTAGTAGTTAATGGATAACTATTCTGCGTAAATGCTCACAGATGCAACAACGGCACAAAGCTAATGGCACACCCATAGATGAGCTGAGCCCAAAGCAAAACTAGCCCAAATCCTTGTCAATGTCATACCTCATCCCATTTCCGTGCATAGATTTTTGCAGATCCTCATGCAATGCAACTCAAAATGCCCAACCTGTAGCATGGGAACATAGGGCTCCATTGAGAGCTGCAAACAAGGCAACCATTTCAAGAGCAGGCTCTCATCCTTCCTCCTCATATTTCAACAGTGCCTAAAGGCCCCAGTCCCATTATTGGCAGACAATGCATGCTGGTCCCTGCATCCAACTCTTTTAATTAGAGGACAATGGGTAGAAGGAAGAAAGAGAAGGTGGATTAGTAGCTGCTTTGTTAGATGGGCAAATGAAGGAACTAAGTTACTTGCCCAAGGGCACGCCCAGAGTTGGGAGAGGAGGCTGCTTGGAAACTTTGGCAAGAAAATCACATTCATTAAATAATAATAATAAAAAAGATGATCAGGTGAGCAAGTCCATAATCATTCCACCTAGATCAAGAAAAACCAACAACATGGTCTGTCTTCCCCAACCTACTCCCCTCCAGGTGTGTGGCAACTCCCATCAACTCTATTGATCATGCTGGCTTGAACTGTAGCACAACAGATCTGGAGGGCATGACATCAGGAGACCTGGCATTTCATTTAACCTGCTCCAGCCAGTTGTGAGAGAACCAGCTACCTTTGGCTGTTCCACAACTCCTCTTATCCCATAACACAGCCCATGCTGGGTGAGGCTGATGGTAATTGTAGGCCAAAAGATTTGGTGGTCCAAAGATTCCTCCTCCGCATCTTAGTAGTAGGCGTCTGGGACTGGAATCTTCAGAAAACAGCCACAGAAACAAAAAGGGGAAAGGATACCCAATTTGGATCTAAGCTGAGATACAGGATGAAGAGACTTGTTTGATCTTTGTGCATGTGTCAATTCGCCAACTTCAAACCCACCTCTAGCTGCTACACACTGCAGTGGAAAAAAAAACACTTCTGCACAATTCTACATCTGTAGATTTCCACTGTTGCAGACTCCAAAGTTCCAGAAATGGAGGGAGCCTTTGGATAAGAGATACAAGATAGGAGGGCAGGGTTAGAAGTTCCCTCTCTTCTGCATCATGGTCATGATCCAAACATATCTATGCTGATATAGGTGGCCTTCCACCAATATATGGGGATAACAGCAGCCTGCCCCTTGGAGCTGTTGCACCAACTCCTTGCAATATGAACATAACAAATGCTTTCAGGATGGGATCACAGCCCTCTAGGTCAACATCTTCCCCTCCCCATGACCATACAGATACCTCTGGGAATCCCACAAGAAGGTCCATAGGTGTAGCCCATGGGGTGGGTGGGGGTTAAAATGAAGACACTACCTCCACCAATGAAAAGTCTGCTCCCCCATGAAATTTTCTCCCACTCCCCAAACTTCTAGCATTGTAGAGAAAAAGTTTAGAACTGAAAAAGTTTAGAACTCTTTTATGTGCTACTTTTACATTCCCTTGTTCACTTTGCCAGTCCTTCTGCTCCCTCTTTTGGATGCCTAAACATTTTTGTGACCTGCCTGGGGTCCCACTCAGGGAGAAAGGTGGCATATTAATGAAATAATAAATAAAACCAGTTGAACTGAATTTTAGGGATGGTGGTTCAGGAATTGCACTTTCCATATCTGCAAGCAAGCAAGCAAGCAAGCAAGCACATTATACTACTTAATGTAATATAGATACTTCCCAACATCTGAAAAACAATTACTGCAACAAATTGTGGCTTTGCGATAAAATATGACCACTACCAATTTGGTTCATATAACAACCAATATCCCTGACCTCTTCCAACAACTCACCCCACAAAGCTGCTCCACAAAGTAGTAAGATACTCCAGAACAGAGATGGCACAGGAGTGAAGGGAAATGGCAAGAATAAATAAATAAATAAATAAATAAATAAATAAAAAATGGGGCCCCTTTCACATTACATAGTTCTAGTGGTATGATTTCACTTTGATCTGAATGATGGACTATGACTCTGGAGACCAGGGGACGATTCCAAGCTCGAACATAAAACCCATTGGGTGAACGTGGGCAAGTTGCACTCTCTCAGCCTCAGAGGAAGGCAATGGCAAACCTCCTCTGAATAATTTTTGATAAGGAAAAAACCCCATGATAGATAGGTTCATCTTGAGTCTCCATAAGTCCGTAAGTCTGAAAAAACTAGGAAATCCTGAGATTTGCCATTCAGGGAGGGCATTCTCAGCCAAAAAGCTCTTATGTCTCATTAAACTACAAATCCCAGGGGCGAAAAACTGCGATGAGTCTAGGGAGCAATTTTCAATTCCAGAACTGTCCAGGGGCCACACAGACTGCTAAAAATGCCACTCAAAACTTCTTTGGAACAATGGGTTTTTTTTGAACAGGGGAGGTGCCAAAATATTAAAGAAATGAAGTGGGACTCCTGAAATATTCACCTTTCTATGGGGAGGGGGGAGGAATCTGGAGGGGTGAGGGGTCAAAATATAAAAACCACCCGAGAAAGGGTTTGCCAGCAAATCCATATTTCTCCCATCCCTGAGTTTCAGAAAGCCTGCCTGAAATATAAGACAGTGCACTCCTTTAAAATGAATGCATTGTGCAAGTAATGCTTACACCAGGCAATCAAGGTTGGCAGCTCTGCCCCCCAACAGGGTGTTGATCACTTAGAAGGAAACCAGGTAGGCCACACAAAGCCTCTCCCAAATCAGAGGTAAGCCCCTGCTGGGCGTACCTTTGTACAGACAAGGGGGTCAAACTTTCTTCCGTCAGTTTGGGTTTTCAAAAATAATTCCAAGCAGAAAATGGTGGATTAATAACACCAGAAAAGACGCCACAAAGCTTCAAGCCCAGCATGCTCCTGGAAGAACCCACGTCTCTTTGAAGGGCCAAATCGGTGTCTTGGAAACCACAAATTAGCAAGATGTTGAGCGCTAGACTTTCTGCTTCCAAGACCCAGCATGCGTCAACTTGAAACCTTCGACTCCCATCCTCTCAAATGTTGAGTCCTTTTGGCTCTGGCGTGGCATTGCGCTCTGCAGCCGCCATTAACCGGTTTTTTCCAAAGAGCTCTGGCCGCCATTTTGAGCTCCCCTAACAGCAGCCACAAGGATTTCAGAACATAACCACAGGAGAGAAAGGACCAAATTATATCTCTGTGTTACAACAATGTTCTTAAGCATTCAGGGAACCTAGCTACGCATGGGTCTCATCCTTCTCCCACATACAAAATCTGCTGTGAAGAATTTGCAAAGAAACATGTTTCCTCCTCACTCCAAAACATACACACATATAAATTCTGGAGGCAACAATAGTCACACACATGTTCACGGCCGCTTGCTCATTTTCCACAGGTTCTGACTAACACCACCAAAGTTAGGAACATTTCTTTCTTTTTGGGACAATATCTTCCCACATCCCCCAGCGCAGCATTGTTGCAGCCTGGGAGCTGCAGTCCAAAAAAGGGAGCATTTTCCAAGTTTCGGTGTAAAAAACACCACCACCACTCCAGTTTCAGCCACCGGCTGAAGTAAACTCTAAGCCCGATGCTTGGCTTGCATGCTTTAAGAGTCAGGTTCCAGTGGATGCGCCCTCCTGCTATTCTCTTTTTACTGACCCGTGGCTCCCCATGCTTGACCTCACCACCACCTCCGACTCATCAATCACAGACTTCCCCATGCTCTGTGGGGAATGAGAGAGGAGAGACGCAGATTCTCTTCAGTTGCCTTGTTCTCCAAGACTACGTTTCCCCTCCTCCCCACCCTGCAATGGCCTCCCAGACTCCAGTAGGCAAGCCGAGGCTGAGAGCAATTTGCCGTTGTGCCGCTCCTGCTAAAAATGTCCATCCACCTACCTCAGCCCCTCTACCCTGCCCTGTCAGAAAAAACAAAAGAGAACAAAACCTCTCGCCTAACACGAGGATGGACACCAGCTGCATGATTCGGCAAAAGAAAACCACATTTTTGCTTCCTTTTATCGCAAAATGAGCAAAACAACAATCAGAAACTGAGCCAAACCCCAAAGTGTACCTGTATCGGCCTTCACGTTGCCTATCGACTTATGGCAACCCCATGAATTTCATAGAGGTTTCTTCAGAAAGGAATATTCAGAGGTGGCTTTGCCAGTTCCTTCCTCTAAAATATAACCTACAGCACCTGCATGGTGTAGTGGTTGTAGTTTGAGCATTGGACTACGACTCACGAGACCAGGATCTGATTCCCTCCTCAGCCAAGAAACCCACTGGGTGACCTTGGACAAGTGACATGTTCTCAGCCTCAGGGGAAGGCAATGGCAAACCTCTGTACAAAATCTTGCCAAGAAAACCCCATGATAAGTTTGCCTTAGGATTGCCCTAAATTGGAAACAACTTGTAGGCACACAACAGACATGGTATTAGTTGGCAGTCCAATTACTAAGCTTCCAAGAATACATAGTTTTCAAGATCAGATGGGATCTAGTGCCTTTAGAGCAGGGACCGGCAACCTACGGCCCAGGGGCCGGTTAAGGCCCAGGTCCCTGGACTTACCGGCCCAGGCAGAAGGTTGCCGCCGCCGCCGCAAGCCACGCGCTGCCGCACGTTTTTCCTGCTGTGCAGCTGCGCGCACTGCGACCACCACTTTGAAAATTAAAATGGCGGCCACGAGTGGCAGCCGCCATTTTTGAAATCAAAATGCCGGCAGCGACTCGTTTGCGCATGCGCAGGAGTACTGCGCATGCGCAAACGCATCACAACCGCCATTTTGATTTACAAAATGGCAGCGGCAGTGCGCACGGAGGCGGCTGCGCAGAGGTGGCGGCGGCAGCATGCGCGCGCACCACCATTCCCCCCCTCGGGCCAGCGGCGGGAGGGACTTCGCGGGACCGGCCCCAAGCGCAAAAAGGTTGCCTACCCCTGCTTTAGAGTAAAGTACTATCTTATTAATTTAGAGGTGTAGAGTTCAGGTCCATCCTGACCCCCCCCCCTTTACTTTTGGCCTTCTTGCCTACTGCTGGAGTCCATGATCAAGAGTAACACAATCATAGAATTGGAAGAGACCACGAGGGCCATCCAGTCTAACTCTCTGCCAATACACAATCAAAGCTTTCTCGACAGGTGGCCATCCAGCCTCTATTTAAAAACCTCCAAAGAAGGAGACTCCTTCACCTTCAGGATATTTCACTGTAAAACAGTGAAGAACCATGAAGAAGTTCTTCCTACTGTTTAGGTGGAATCTTTCCTTGCTATGTGTATCCTGTGGCACCCAAGCTTCTGAAGCACCTCTATTAGGCCCACCTTTCTTCTTACCAAAAGCACACATCTCCCCTATCTTTGGGATTCAAGCAAGGTTTGCTCACTGGTCAATCACTCCTGGAGTTTCAGTCACAGAAATGGCACCTTTGGTCAATATTCCACTGTTTTTCTTCGATCAGTTGAAATGACTGTGAACATACTGTGACACTATCACAAGGCAATCGATGGCTTTGAGGAGGAAGAGGAGGAGGACCCAGAAGCATCACAAGGAGAAGACAATCATGATCATGTATCTATTCTTTGGAAGTGGCAAGAAACCACCCCAGTCGTCTCATCACACAAGTCCTTTTCTTCCCTATGCTAAACAATTCATTGGTAAAAAAAACTCAACAAGAGGTGAACAGCGAGAAAAATCCAGACCTTAACAGCACAAGATTCAGATAGTATGAGTACCCCAGCTTTCCAAGACCTAGATGGTGACAACAAGCTAGATAGACATTTCTGCAGTGGTGGCCTCCTTTTAGAATTTATTGTAAAATAAAAATGAGATGCCTCTATGATTCTTTTCAAAGCTTTAAAAAAAAGACAGAAAGAATTGTTAGTCAGTTGCTACATTTAACAGCTATTTTTAGCTAATGTAACATTTTAGTGGTAGACTGTTTTGTACTGACTGGTTATCCTCATTAACGATTGTTGAAATTAAGCTTTGGATATTTTTGTGCCTGTGTTTTCTAATCTGGAGGTTGGGAAGACGATGGCACGGCATTTCTACAGGCAAGAGCTCTCTACAGAAAGGCCTTTATTGGGACCTGTCTGTACAATTATACTTTTAACACAGACATGCATTTACAAGTGAAAAAGATGTGTTTGGATATAAATGAGACACTCTGTTTTCCTAGGAGGCACATTTGGTAGGAAGTATACTTGGCCCTCCGCATTTGTGGCTTTGACTTTTGCAGATGTGATTATTCGCAAATCTGATTAATATGTTCTTTCTAGGAATCTCTAGGTCCTCCAGCACAACTCTGCCAGAAGTTGATCATAGAATCACACTGGAGAACGTCAGATTCCTAGAGAAAACATTTCTCTAGGCAACTGTACGTCCTCTAGTGAAATTTTATGGTCAACTTCTGCTGGATGGTGGCCATAGAGTTGAAGTGGAAGAACGAGAGATTTCTAGAGAGCCGTTCTCTCAGTGGTTGTTTTTTATTTACGGTTTTTTTTTTCATTTTCACAGGGGTCCTGCACCCCTAACCCCAGCAAATATGGAGGGCCACTGTAAGTTCTTCTGAAAAGATGGAACTGCCTAAGTGTGTTTAGCAGAGATGAGGTCTACTAGCGCATCACCAATAATCCCCAGTAGATTATCAAGGGTTTCCAGTTCTCAGTTGACTTCCTGTCCTAGTTATGGTCTTCATGGTATCATCTGATTGGCCTCTTGGGATGCCAGATGTACCGTTCAAGATGGACCTTCAGGTCTGATTCAACATGGCCCTCTTGCGTTCCTCCGCCGAAGTGACCTCTCTCTATAATTCACTCACAAGGACATTCTGAAATTCTCTAAAAGAGAGGTCCTTTTCTCCATGGACAAAGGTGCACTCTAGAAAAGGAGACAGATCATAGAATCATGGAGTTGGAAGAGACCACAAAGGCCATCTAATCCAACCCCCTGCCATGCAGGAGATCACAATCAAAGCATCCCCGACAGATGGCCATCCAACCTCTGTTTAAAGACCTCCACCAACCTCCGAGGGAGGACTGTCAAACAGCTCTTACTGTGAATATGTTCCTCCTAACATTGAGGTGGAATCTCTTTTCCTTTAGTTTGAATCCATTGTTCTGTGTTCTAGTCTCTGGAGCAGCAGAAAGCAAGCTTGCTTCATCCTCAGTGTGACACCCCTTCAAATACTTAAACGGGGCTATCTTATCACCTCTTAACCATCTCTTCTACGGGCTAAACACACCCTGCTCCCTAAGTCTTTCCTCATAAGGCATGGTTTCCAGACCCTTCACCATTTTAGTCTGGTCTAGACACTATACTTCTATTGATGCAGCCTAAAATTGCATTGGCCTTTTTAGCTGCCACATCACATTGTTGACTCATGTTCAACTTGTGGTCTAGTAGGATTCCTAGATCCCTTTCACTATGTAGTCTTGTTAAGCCAGGCGTTCCCCATCTATGCACTTCATTTTTCCATCATAAGTACAGTAACTTACATTTCTCCCTATTTAAATTCATTTTGCTAGCTTTGGCCCAGCTTTCTAATCTATTAAGGTTTTCTTGAATTTTGATCCTGTCCTCTGAGGTATTAGCTACTCCTCCTAATTTGGTGTCATCTGCAAATTTGAGAAGCATGTCTTCTATTCCTTCATCCAAGTCATTGATAAAGATGCTGAATAGCACTGGGCTCAGGACCTTGAAGCATCCAAGAGCAGAGTCACCTACTTTCTTCTGTCTCCCAGATTACAATTTCCAATAGCCCTGTGTAGCTACAGATCTGCACAAACTATGCAAGGCACCACTTCACAAACACAGAAACCAGGCAAATCACAGGCTAGCCTTCAAGTCTCCTATATAACATGTGAACATGGCTCAGTGAACAACAGAGGTGGCATTAACAGTCTCCTGAACTGATTTGGGCTGTATCCATTGGAGACAGCTAACCAAAAGAAATTGAAAGCCCCCACTAGACGTGCTTCCTTCAATTTGATTTGCCAACTTCATAGCAATTTCTGAGGTAGGATGAGAAAGGCCCACTTTCCAGGAGGAGGAGGAGGAGGAGAAGCAGTAAGCAGGCAAGCATCTGGAGGCGTGGAACAGAGAAGATTGTGCCAGGAGACTTTCTGATAAAAGTCTCACCTCATAGACAGAGCGACTCTGAGAGTCAACAACAACCTGGCAAGCACATGGATCTCACAAACCCTGCTGCCAAGACTTCCCTCCCGTCTTGCGCCCAGGGCAGTTACCCAAATCTCTGTGCAGCTCTCAGCTCACTTCCTCCCAATGTGCGAACGCTAAACCCATCTGGAACTGTTTAAACCTAAATATCCTTCTCTTCCCCACCCCCAGCCCAAACTTGAGATTCTTCCGAAGTTAAAACAAGCAGAGAGACGGGGTGGTGGTGGTGGTGGGGAGAAGAGTGCCAAGCTTGGCGTTCTCTCTCTTGTTCTCTCCCTCTCTTTTCTTTTCTTTCCTTCTCCCCCTCTCCTTCTCCTCTCTCTTCATTTTCAGTTTAATTTCTGGGGAACTAAAATAAATCTATCCCTGGCAATTGGTCAAAGCTCTACACATTTTTCTCATTAATAAGGAGAGGGGGGAAGAGGAGAGGGCCTCAGATTCCAAGCTGTTGGTGCAGGCAGAAGAGAATGACACCAATGCCAATGGTCCGGCCAGCCAAGGAATCCCTGAAGTGGATTTTTTCTCTGGCTCCTGCTGGGGCAAACTGGACAAGCATAGGCAGATGGACAAGAGAATGGTCCCAAGATACATGGAAGCCATGCTCCAAGAAGCACGGATTGCACCAGGGCAAAACTCAGTCAGAGCAAATGTCAGAGCAGCTGCTGCCTTCCCAGGAAAGAGACGGCTTTGGGACAGAACACTAGGCATGACTGGCAAGCCTCTTCAGCCATCTTTGGAGAGAGAAAACGAGAGGAGGGGAAGAGGGAAGAGAGTGCTGTTCAGAAATATAAAGATCCCTTTGAGTCCTTGGGTAAATCCATGCAACTTCCACCTCGATTGCAGTCCCCACTGGAACAAGAGCGCCAAGCGTGCATGTTGTTCATTATAAACCAGGTCTTAGCTCCTCCACGTTTTCGACATTTCACATTCCAGGGTGGGGGCTGGGGAACAGGTGTTTGGAAGCTTGGAGGCTCCTAGAAACATGGGGAGGGGTGGGAGGAAGACACAAGCACACGTGCAAGCTCACCGCGGAGCAGAACCACACAGGACTCCTACACAAAAGCTCGGCAGATAACCAGGTGGTTCAAGATATGGTTCACTGGCAGAAACCACAATCAAAGACTACTCTAACCTCCCAGCCCAGGATTTTTCACTTTTTGATTCCTTGCAATCTTTCCACTTTTTCGCCTCTCAAAGATAAGCACTGGAAATGCCAGCAGACAGTACCTGGCACCACCGAGAGCCATTTACACACCCTTCTTCTCCAGTGCTTTCCCTGGACACACAAAAGGGAGCTGTTAACAAAAGAGCAGGCAAAACATTCTAGATGCCAACATGGTTAAGAGGTAACCAACAGGATCCCTGGAGTCCTAAGAGTTGCAGGAGCTTGTGTCACTTGGAAAACATTGTTCAAGGAGGCCTCTCTCAGCCTCTCTTTTACGTTCAGCCTCTCTTGCCATCACAGTACCAAAGAGACACCTTCTGCCTATACATACCATGCATGCAGTGATGCAAAACTGTAGTATCAGTTCGCACACAAACACACTCAGCAGAGTGTGCTTCAGCCATGGGCTCTGGGAGGGATATTGCTCCACAGCTACCATTCAATCTGGGAAATTTGAAACACTAAAACTAAAGGGTGAAGTCGTTCATAGACACTGCAAGCTGATGTGTGAGCTCTTCCGTAGTGCCAGGGTGCCAATCACTGCCCATACAAGAATGGAGCCAGATGCCTTCTGGACTGTAGAGTTTACACCAGGGGCCGGCAACCTACGGCCCGTGGAAATCAAAATGGCGGCCGCGACATGCGCGGAGGTGGCTGCGGCAGCGCGCACAGCGACGGCGGGGGGTGCGCGTGCATGCGCGCGTGCCGCCATTCCCCCCCTCTCGGCCCAGAGGAGGGGAGGACTTTGGGGGACCGGCCCCCGGCTCAGAAAGGTTGCCTACCCCTGGTTTACACCAATGAAGACTCACAATCTCACTCACAACCATAGACAAGCACAAGGTCACAGAGGAACAGCATATGATTTTATTTGCTTCCTCCTATTTCCCTTTACATTGGAACACAGACAGCTGCCTTCTGCTGAAAGGGAACATTGGTTTACCTAGCCCAGTGTTTTCAACTCTGACTAGCAGTAGTGGCCCCCAGGATTTCATGAGGACTTTTTCCTAGCCCTGTCTGGAGATCCTTGTCACCCTCCGTCAACCTCCCAACCAAATACTAACCAGGTATCTGAAATCAGATGGGATAAGAATGTTTTCAGGGTGATATGATGGTGTACTTCTTCTCTTGAACTCCTTGGCCAAAACACAACCAAAAAACAGTTGGCCCTCCGTTTTGAGAGGGGATCCGTTCCAGACTACCCCCCAACATGAAAACGGAGACTTGCCAATATTCAAGCCCCATATGCTTAAATGGGGTGCACTCCCACAGGTGCACACCCCATTGATTTCAATGGAGGTCGCCCCTCCGTAAATACGCAAAACCGTGGACTTTAAGTCTGCGAGAATGGAAGGGTAACTGTACACCTACCTATCCCAGACCACTCCATTGTAGGAAATCAGACCTTTCAAAACAGTGAGCAGATTTTGCTTTTGCTTCTTTTCATCTGCATGCCATATTAAAACTGCGTAACCAACCTATGTACACACAGGCTCACCTACTTGCTAAACCCAGTTGATCCACTATCATCTGTTCCCTAGTTGCATGCTTTGTGATACAGAACAACCCATTTCCTCGTGAAAACTGTGTGTCCATAACTGAGAACAAAAAGGACAACTAAGGACGTTATCACACGTGGGCCAGAAAGCGGAAATAAAAGTGGAAATGAGGCATCCCGAAAATAAATGGGAAATAACCCTTGTTTCCGCATACGTCATTACCTTCATTGCGCATTTACAGTAAGTGTATCGAACGTCCACACACAAGAGAAAAAAACCTGTAAATGTAGCCGAAATAAGCCTCCTGCACATGCGCAGAGAGAGGAATGCTCGCTGGAACCATGGCAACAGCGGGGAAATGCGCCACAATACGTATTTGGTTATCAGACCTACGGTAAATGCGAAATGATTCCCGTCGCGCAATTGCAATTCCTGAAGAAACCGAAATTCAAAAGATCTCGGATCATTCCGCTTTCTGTTGGGGTTCTGTGTGACGTTGTGTGAAAACACGGGCCAATAATACGTATTAGGTCGGGATTTCGTGTGGATTTTGTTTGGATTGGGCCCCGTGTGATAACATCCTAAGAGATGACTGCCATATTTTAAAAGGGGGGGACGACAAAACACACAACCTTGATCAAGCACATGTGGGGGAAGCTAACCCAGGGCTTCTTAAGTTACCTGATGTGGACAACCTGCAGGGTGTTCCCCCCAATATATGAGGCACCATCTTTGTGCTCATTGACAACAACTGCTTCTTTATTTCCTAGAAACCTGTTTTGGACTGGCAGCCAATAGTTTACAGGCTGGCACCAATCCACCGACCACCACTTTGAGCAAAACTGATAACACACTCCAAGCTTTGGGTACCCAAGTTCTGGCAGCCCTTGAAAACTCCCAGCTGCCACTTTAAAGGGGTCAAAGCATAGCTTGGCTCAAAAGCTGATGTGGAAAAGTGAGTGGTTTAACCTAGTGGCCTATTTGGGAAAACAGGAACGAACCTCCATCGCCATCAAGCTGGAGAAAACAAAGGAACCTGGGACCGACCCAAGCTGGTTCTGGAACATTCGTCTCCTTGAGCCCAACATAGAAAATCTGGCTGGCTGCACATTCACATAACTGCTACCTTTTCCCTCCTCCTCATACTTGGCACCAAAATGAGGAGACGCTCATCTAGACAAACCAGTTTGTGTCAGCACAACAGGCAGAGCCTCGATGCAAAAAACAAGGGAAATGAAAAACAACAATGCATGTATGCACACACACACAAAACAACATGGGAGGCTGTGATTCAGAGTCTTTGGGGTTGTTAATTAAAAACTACTCAGTGCCCAATTGCCAGCAGAGGCAACAACCAAACTGTCCCGTGGAAAGAAGGACAAAAAGAAAACACATCTGACAGGTTTGCCTGAATATTTCATGGAATATGTCAGTCTCTCAGCTAAGGTTCACAACAAAAACAGGAAGGTAGCCAGGAACAAGAATGGATTGGTGCAAGAAGTCCCCATTGCAAGACAAGAAAAGGTGCAACTACAGTCAGCCCTCCATATCCATGGGGTTTGAATCCATGGATTCAACCATTCATGTTTTGAAAATATTTTAAAAAAATATACACAAATTCCAAAAAGCAAAACTTGATTTTGCCACTTTATATAAGGGACACCATTTCACTGTGCCACTGTATTCTACAGGACCTGGATTTCAGTATCTACGGAGGCTCCGTGAACCAAACCACAGCAGATACCAAGGGACCACTGTATTTAGCCTGCAAATTTCAGCAACTCAGAGGCACAAAGTTTTGCCCATTTAGCCCAAAGTGAAGCTTCATTAGGCACCAAGAAAAAAAAAAAGAGGGGAGAAAGAAAAAGATGAGAGCAAAGAAAATACAGAAAACATTATCGGTGAAGGGGGGGGGGGGAAAGAAAAAGAAACCCCTCAGAAGCCCCCGAAATGTGGCTCGCAGGTTAGCTCTCGTTGCCAATTAGCCGACTGCTTTTCTTGGCACAAAGGAACTGTCTTCTTTTTCCCTACACGGATGAGCCAGCTTGCAAGAAACAGGAGATTTAATGAGCTCGGCCAGCGCTTCCAGAGTTCTGTGACCAGCCTTCTCTCAGCCTTATCCTAAAGCGTCAACAGAACAGCAGGGCTAAGATCCCCAGTGAGCGAAGAGACAGTTCAATGAACTGTAATTAAAAAGAAAGCAAATCCCTCTCAATCAAGGAAATACCTGACAGGATATATGAATGAGATGGGTGTGTGTGGTGGGAAGGGGAGAGAATGTCATGGGTGTGAATGCGCATGTATGCACAGATTACACTGTAACAAATGTGCACATAAATATGTGCAGTCTGCTAAGGCATATTTATACACTGGGAGTGGAACAGTACGGAAACAAATAGGCTATAGATTTTGGGATGATTTTTATACAGCTACGTGGTGGTGTCTGAGCCACTCTCTGCTCTGCCTTCCTAGTTGCCTTCATAATCCAAGCAGAACTTGAGCACTCCGTATTACACACACACACACACACACACACACATCCTTACACTCCACATCAAAGTAACCTGGAATAGCTGCAACCACTACTCAGCTGCAACGATTTCAACACCCACTTGATCCACAAATATACAGTTGGCCCTCCTTATCCACAGATTCTATATTCATGGATTCAAACATGAATAAATAAACATTCAAAAAAATAAACATTCCAAAATGCAAAGCTTGATTTTGCCATTTTATGTAAGGGACACCATGTCACAACACAACTGTATATAATATGATTTGAGTATCCATGTATTTTGGTATCCACGGGTGTGTGTGTGTGTGTCTTGGAACCAAACCCCAGCAGATACCAAGGATCCATTGTACATTGAATGCGTGGGAGAAAAGTCCACCTTTGCAACCACTTTTTAGCCACCATGATGTTGGCTGCAGAATCTTCAAAGAGAGCTTCTCTGTCCTGAAGAATACTATGATAGCCCTGTTTAAATATTTGAAGGGCTGTCATATTGAGGATGGAGCAAGCTTGCTTTCTGCTGCTCCAAAGACTAGGACACAGAACAATGGGTGCAAACTACAGGAAGAGAGATTCCACTTCTTTTAGGAGGAACTTTTTCACAGTAAGAGCTGTTCGACAGTGGAACACACTCCCTTGGAGAGTGGTGAAGTGTCCTTCTTTGGAGGTTTTTAAACAGAGGCTGGATGGCCATCTGTCGGGGGTGCTTTAATTGAGAGTTTCTGCATGGCAGGGGTTTAGACTGGATGGCTCTTATGGTCTCTTCCAACTCTACGACTCTGTGATACCAGGCACTCCAATGGAGAAGAAGTGGAATACAGGTCCAAATGTGTCATTCCTCAAAGTTTATCCTAAATACCCACTTTCTCCCAACGTGCTAGTAAAGACCATTTTTTGCACCTTTGTTGGGAGTAGAAGGAAAGCTTCTTTTGCAAAGCAGGCAGGCAAGTGCTGCCTCCTAAACTCTTTCCCACCAAAACACAGCCTTTGAGATCCTCTG
This sequence comes from Phrynosoma blainvillii, assembly GCA_026167975.1. Lineage (NCBI taxonomy): Eukaryota > Metazoa > Chordata > Lepidosauria > Squamata > Phrynosomatidae > Phrynosoma > Phrynosoma blainvillii. The sequence goes on from JANUYF010000003.1 coordinate 12,859,111, forward strand.
AGCAAACCAGCCCAAACAAAGAAGGAGAAACTCTCCCAGAGTATATAAGTCAATTGGGGGGGGGGGGGGAAGCAGACGGCGCAAAGCACTGTTTTGGGGGCAAGGAAGGGGAGGGGCAGCCGCACGGTGGGCGCCCCAACCCCTTCCCGAAGGCATCGTTGGAGCGCCAGCCCCTCCGCACGGCTGGCGCTCTGATGATGCCTTTCCGCCGCAGCATCCGCACACGCTGCGGCGGAAGAGTCGCCGAAGGTGTGCCGCCAGCCTTTTGCGGTGCACCTTCAGCGACTTGTGGAAGGAGAGCTATTTTAGTGCTCCTTCCTGGGGTGGCGAAGCTGCACCGCGGGGCCGAGGTGTGGGGATACCTCGGCCCCGATCCGCAGCTTCCCGGGGCGGCCCACAACCGCCTGTCTGCTTCCCCTCTAAGAGACTCTTGTCTTATCTGCTCCACGCTGGAATCCATGCCCCTTGTCTGTACTTAGGAGTGTGGAGAATAGCCAAAAAAAGCTTTGAAATATCTATGAGAAACGTTTCTCAAGTGTTCAGAAACCATGTCGAGAAGAATCCTGGACTGACAAGAATCTTCGTAGTGTGAGACTTAAATCTACACAAAATCCACACATAGTTGTACTGTGTACTCTTCTGAACAGAAAATAAGATTTCTCTGCAGAACTTCATTTTTCTGCACATCCTACTTAGCGCAGGATATCCAGCCTATTTCTGTGCAGAAAAATAGTGTTGCGTGCACCGAAGAACCACACGTGAATTTTGGTGCTGAATTAAGTCTTGAACGGCAAACAGCCTTCGAAACCGTTCCAGACTTTCTTGCGGCAAGGAGAAAAAAATGCTATAATTATGCTTTTCTTTCTAAGGAGAAGGAAATTAACAAAGAATTATACCCATACAATTACTCCTGAGGAATTACACCCCTACCTGTATTCAACGAAAAGAAGAAACTGGCAAAAGCCCCTCCAGCTTTGCTGGCTGCCTTTGCTCCCAAACCAACATTAATGACTTCCCTTGTGCTGAGCCCTGGGGGGGGAAGAGGCAGGGGGCTTTCCCCACCGCCTGGAAATTGCATCAGAAGCACGAAGAGCCCTAGAAAATGTGATTTGATGCACTTTAAATTAATACCATATCGTTTTCCTTCTCTCGGACCAGAGGTTTGGCTTTCTGGGACATGGAGGGGATGGGGGGGGGGTCTGAGCTTGCAGCAACTGAGCAAAGGGGGGGGAGGGAAGAAGGGGAGGAGAAAGAGAAAAGAAAGGTTGCATTTTTCAAAAGCCTTTCCCCATCTAGGAGGATGAGCTTTGGCCAAGCTGGAAAACTGATTCCCAAGTGGGCCTCGGTTCCCCGGCCAAGCTTGGCTCCTCTTCTTCAGCCTCTGTTGCCAGAGAAAGCCACCATGGCTGTTGCTTCTGGGCCAGAGCATTCCTTCTCCGGCAGGCTGAGGCGCTGCTGAACCGGAGAAGAAAAAGACATTGTAACTTCAAACAGATGCAGCAGCATGTTTAAGACAGAAATCTGGGGGGGGGGGGGGGAGGAGAGAGAGCAAGAAACCATTTTCTTCCCCAGCCATACAAAGCCCTCACTGAGTCATGGCTGAGAAAGAGTCCCTCCTCCCCAAACCCTCATTGTCCCTCATTTTCCCCCAACCACCATCCCATGCGCTCCCTTGCAAAGAAACTGGACTCTCCATGCTCCCCTCCTTGTTCAGGCAAAGAGAAAAAGAAAATACAAGAGGGGGGAGCATAATGCAAGAGAGTCTCGGTGCAATCTTTTAAAAAAATGCCAGACAAGTTTTTAAAAATGCCAACACACACACACACACACACAGAAAGTCCACCACAAACTCTCAACTTAGGGACGAGAAGGTAACAAAACTAGCTGGGAGTTACATATTTCTGGCATCTCAACTTGACAGGGCAGAGGGAGGTGGCAGAACGGGGAAGGGGGGTGACTAGCAGCTGCGGTTTATATAGAGTGTGCGCCTATGGATTTATTGCCGCTATGGATTTATTATTAGCACTAAAAGTAATGCATACACTAGATTTACAGTAACAGCTCAAATGCGACAGTCTGCATTAAGGAAGCTGACTTGTGAGCCATTCCCTGGGGTTTTTCTTTTTTTTCTTTTAGTTAAAGCGTGTATCTGTTTAAATTTTTTTAGCAAAAAGACCACAAGAAAGAAAGAAAGAAAGAACAACCTCCTCTCCATACACACACACACACACACTCCTGCTGATTTAAGGTCAAGTGACCCTGATTCGCAGAGTTAAGTCACAGCATATGCAATACACACTATCAATCAGTTTACATGGAGTCCTGCCGGAACAAAGGCTGGACAAAAAAAGTAGAGGTTAGGAAGCCAACCCAGATTTGTAGGGAGAGACCCCAAGCCAGCACCTCCCAGCAAGAGGTTTCAGAAAAATCTGGTATCAGCTATGACCTCCTCGAATAGAGTCTTCACGCTCTCTAAGTCTCTCTTGCACAATCTGAAATAAACACAGGAAAGTGTTGCTATTCCAAAGGAACATGTTCACTAACCCGCTCGTAAACTACCGGAGAGCTAAACTCTTAACTCAGCAGCCACCGTGCCCAACACCATCACGCCCACTCCCTATTGTCTAGCCGAAAAAGGGACAAGATAGATACACAGGATATTTGCAAGGCTGACAAACATAAGTTCCCTGGGAAGTCCAGACATATCAGGCACAGATATAAACTATGAAACATGGCATGCCGTGTCCCATAGAATATTCCAAGCAAGAGAGTATCAGAGGGAGATGACAATAAGACCTAGCAAACTTACAAAGGAAAACACGTGCATGTTTTTATCACTACAGTGTGTCCCATTCAAAATCAGGAAACCTCTGAATCTTTATTATTAATGTCATAGACCAGCATATTATTATGGTCACAGACCAGGAAACTTTTGTAGTTCTGGTAAACTTTGGGCATCTAATGTCCAAAGAGCCAGGAGAACCCTTTCCCCAAACCCCCTTATGTCCAAATATGAACACAGCTGCATATCTAGATAAGATAAAACCGTCCCTCTCCAGCATCCTGCAATTCAAGCAAGAGTGTTAAAGCCCTTGTGTGTAAATGCTCTCCAGCCATTAAAATATTTGAGAGGGTGGTGTCACTGGCTAGATACCCAACTCGGATTGGGAATGCAATCATTAATGTTTCATTCTCCACTCTGATGTGATTCATATTATTTCCAGATCATGTTTGTGTGTGTGTATGTGTGTGTGTTGTGTGCCTTCAAGTCATTTGTGATTATGGCGACCCAAAGGGGGGTTTCTTGGCAAGATTTGTTCAGAGGAGGTTTGCCCTTGCCTTCTTCCCGAGACTGAGAGCATATGATGTACCCAAGGTGGAAATCGAACTCTGGTCCCTGAAGTTGTAGTCCAACACTCAAGCCACAAGAGCCAAATTTGGAAGGTTGCTCCCCCGCCCCCCAAAAAACACACAGGTTAGAGGAGATCTTGGAAAAAGTATTTCCCCTCTCCATCTCTATTCTCCCTCCTTATCTTGCCAAACAAACCCATTCTCCTATTTCACCACAAACACAACATCTTTGCCATCCCAGCAATAAGAATGTACATGGGGAAGAAAACTAAAAATCCAACGTCAAACAAGAGGAAGGGGGCAAAAAAAGAGGACATGGAAGACACATGGTTTGCTATACCCCAAGAAAGCGATGCTGGGGCAGGCAGGTTTGGAGATGTTTTTGGAAAACAAAGACACAGAGCGAGAGATGTGATGTCTTTCAAGCCATTTCTGGAAAATGAATTTAAAGTTGCAGCCACTGGTTTTTCCCTTCCCTTCTTTCGCATGAGTGTGGTGGATGAGAGGAGCTGGAAGAAAGAGGCTCAAACTTGAAAAAATAAAATCCAGGGAATTGACTGAGACTATATCAAACGGCGATATCTTAAAACCTGGCGGCTTCTATGCCACTCTGCTTGAACATGTTGAGAAATGTGCTTTCGCCCTTCCTTTTTTCCCCCTGTTTGAAGCTGGCTTTACAGTTCAGAACACAAAAGACAAGATGGGCCGAGCGCTTAATCCGAGGCCCGACAATTTATCTGATAAACTCGCCTTGCATTTGGCAAGTGTCGGGAGTTAAAAACTTTCTTTACCAGCACAGCAAAAGAGCCTCCTGGGTGCAAAATTGGGTAAATAAATAGGGTTAACAAAGCCCATCCTCTTAGTTCTTGCAGGAACCGCACACTAGATTTGAGCCAGGCTTAAGAGCATCATTCCTGGCCTACAAGGCTGCATCCACACTGCAGAAATAATGCGGTTTGACACCACTTGAACTGCCATGGCTCAATGCTGTGCAATTCCCAGAACTGCATAGAGTTAAGTGGTGTCAAACCGGATTATTTCTGCAATGTGGATGCAACCCAAGTCTAAGGAGAAAGTACAAGAAAGGAAGCTTACGGATATCAAGGATGGAAAAACAGCACAGCTACACTGTTACCCTTTTGCCAGGAAAATTATTTTGTGTCCATTGGACTTAAAACAAGGATGTGTCTTAAAACAAAACGCAAGATTCAGTCAATCTCCAGGTGGCTTTGGAGGAGCTGAACTTTCACCAAAGGAAACAAACAAACAAAAATTGGTTATTTTCTCCACGCTTCAAAGAACTAGAATTCAGAAGCTTTTCCCACTCTTTTTCCCAAAAGCTCTTGCAAATATCCCCAGCTCCTGCGGCTTTAAAATGAGAATCCACTCTGCACCCTGGTTTTCTTTTTCTTTTTAATACAAGCCACTTGGTTTCGCTGTGGCTAGTCTGCGGGGGGGGGGGGGGGGGGGAGAGAAGTGGAAGGAGCAATGGTGCCTCCTTCCTCCAAAACTGGAGAGGAAAAAAGAAAGAAAAGAAAACCATAAGATGTCTGATTATAGCCAGGAAGGGCCCAAAAAATCCAGGTACAGTGGGTACAATTTCTAGTTGGTGTTAAGTACTGCTAATATAGTGGGCCCTTGGTATCTGCTGGAGTTTGGTTCTAGGAGCCCCATGGATACCAAGATCCATGGATGCTCATGTCCCATTAAATGCAATGGAGAATAACACTGTGTTCCTTATATAAAATGGGCAAAATCAAACACACACACACACACACACACACACATATATATATATAGGGATGGGTGGGAGAGTATATATGTACACATATGTATGTGTGTGTGTGTACATATATGTATTAATATTTTCAAACTGTGAATGCTTGAATCCGTAGTAGATAAAGAATCCGTATTCCCTTAAAACGCAAGCATTTCAAATCAGAGGTCTGACGCTCTCCCAGGTTTAAAATATGATTTACTAAGGAACTAATGGAAGAGCCAGTGGTTTGAGTGTTGAACTAAGACTTTGGAGACCAGGGTTCGAATCCCCGCTCAGCCATGGAAACCCACCGGGGGACCTCAGCCAATTGACACTCTCTCAGCTTCAGAGGATGGCAAGGGCAAACCCCCTCTGAAGAAACTTGCCAAGAAAACCCCAGGATAGTTTTGCTCTAGTTTTGCCCTAAGTCAGAAACGACTTGAAGGCACCCAACAACAAGAACAACAGGATCATGGGCAAGGCACACTCTCTCAGCCTCAGAAGGTGGCAAGGGCCAGAAGTCCTCTGAACAAATCTTGCCAAGAAAACCATATGATAGGGTCCCTCTAAGTCAGATACGACTTGAAGGCACAGAACAACAAAAGGGACTAGCCACCCTGAGTCCCAGTTTTGGGGAAAGGGTAGTATACAAATAATAATAATAAATAATAATAATAGTAATAACAACAACAACAACAACAACTAATGGGCAGCACCCCTCTTTTTTTCTTTTTCTTTTTTTATAAAAGTCACCCCTCCAAACACAAAGGGAAGGCAATCCTTTTCCCTGACAAGAGAAGCAAGAAATGTGCACCAGCAGCCCATGAGTTTCTTTCCCATATTCCTTTCTCCAAAGTGATCAGGTAAAGCTGGGCCAGGGAACAGAGTCTCAGCCTTGTTTGGGCTGATGGGGACCCTCCAAAATATCTTTTTTTGGAAGAAACAGGGGCAGAGAGCGGCGGAGGAGGCACTGGCAGAGCCAAGTCAACCGGAGATGGGCTGGATCTCAGGCCAAGATTGGGATGTTGATCTTTCCGGGCATTGCTTCTCTCTGCTTGGTCCAAACACAGGGAGAACCCAAGGGAAACCCTGCTTAAGTGTCTAAAGGATCGCAGGGGAGGAGTGGGGCCAGGACCCTTTGCCTATCCCATAAAATGGGACAATGGCTTCTCTTCAGGCGCATATCCGGACAATGGCTGTGCATAATTGCCAATGCCTTGATCCATGGGGAAAGGAGGGCAAGATGACGATATTATTATTATTATTATTATATTTCTTGCAAAAGGTTTGGTCCATTTCCAGGAATAATAATAATAATAATAATAATAATAATAATAATAATTATTCCTGGAAATGGACCAAATCCCTTTGCATGGCTGCCTTTTAGGTCAGTGGAAAGGGAGAAGTTAGTGGAAGGGAAAAGAGTGGGAAACCCAACACAAAGACACACAAAGGGCTGAGTAGGGAATCTCTCTTTCTCTTGCACACCCCACAATTCCCCCATACAGTTCAATGGAAAGGATTTCATTCAGGGGTTTTTTGAAGGGAGGGAGAATTAGCAGAAATAAGAGCCAGCATGGTGTACTGTAGCGGTTGGAGTGTTTGGGCTAAGACTCTGGGGAGCAGGGTTCGAATCTCACTGGGCAAGCCACACTCTCTCAGCCTCAGGGGAGGGCAAGGGTCAGACCACTGCCCTGAAGAAACCTAGCCAAGGAAACCCTTAGGGTGGCCATAAGTCTGAAAGGACTTGAAGGCACACAACAAGAAGAAGATGCACTCGGGGAGAGCTTTTCTGACAGGTTAGTGAGGCCAGATTTAGAACCCGAGTCTCCACTTTATGTGGGTCCTCCTTTATGTGGGATTGTTGTTGTGTGTCATTAATGGCAACCCCAAAGCCCAATAATCTCTATGGGTTCCTTCGCTGACACATGGGATCTTATAAGAGAGTCAGTGTGGCGTAGTGGTTTGAGTGTCGGACTACGACTCCGGAGACCAGGGTTCGATTCCCAGCTCGGCCATGAAAGCCCACTGGGTGACCTTTAGCAAGTCACACTCTCTCAGCCTCAAGGGACCCCCCCCCCCTCTGAACTAACCTTGCCAAGAAAACCCTATGATAGGCGTCCGCCTTAGGGTGGTTGTGAGTCGGGAACGACTCGAAGACAGCACCCAAGAACAACAGGATCTCGGGCAAGTCACACTCTCTCAGCCTCAGAGGGCCAAATCTGGCCATGACACTCCATAAACAACACAACAAAACCCACCCATAGACGATTTCAGAGAGTCCCCACCTTCTTTCTTAATTCTTTGTCCATCTCATCCTTCTCAGAGATGGACCATTTCCGAAGCACCCAAGAACAGCATCCCAGGTGTGGTTTAGACATCCCTTGAGTGGAGGAAAATCATCGGAATGGAGCGATCTTGGCTGCATCCACACTGGAGAAATCACCCGGGTTGGTACCGCTTTAACTGGCCTGGCTCAAGGCTATGGAATTCTGGGAATTGGAGTGGGTTGTGGGGTCCAGAGCGGAGCTCCGCTCTGGACCCCACAACCCACTCCAATTCCCAGAATTCCATAGCCTTGAGCCAAGGCACTTAGAGCGGTACCAAACCGGATGATTTCTCCAGTGTGGATGCAGCCCTTATTCCCCACTCCCTAACCCATCATCCCCCATCCTCCTCACCTTCCAAGGCCCGGCACCCGCCCGGGAGGAGCAGCAGCGCCAGCGGGAGCAAAAGCCGGGGAGCCCCCAGGCCGGCTGCGGCCATGGCGGGGGCCGGAGCCCGGCTAGCTGGGGATGATGGGAGCTGCAGTCGTGAGGGTCGGCAAAGCAGCGCTCTCCGGCTCCTTCCTTTCCTGGCTCAAAAGTCCTCGCCGGTAAGGTTCGAAAAAATTAAAACGAAAGAAACTCCCGATGTGGTTGTTGCTCCTGTTTTCCCCCTCCCCAAAATCGGAATTAAGAGTCTTGGAGCGCTCCCCGTCCTTTCCCCGCTATTCAAGGCTCCAAGAACCGCTTTTCCCCGCTGATGCGGGATGGAACCGGGTTAAATCCAAGTGCGGACGCTTCCCTGTCGCTCCCGAGATTCCAAGCTGCGGGGTTTGGGGAGCCTGGAGTCCGCTCCGGCGCCGGGCTCTGCGATCCTCTTCCCGCCGCTCACGCTCTCGCTCTGGGGGCTCCGGCTCGGCCGCCGCGGCTCAGACCCAGGGGGCGTGGCTGAGCTGTCTGTCACGGCCCGAACCACGCCCACCGCGGACCAGGGCCCACTCAGAGCGGAGGGCACGCCCCTAGCGACGTCAGCCTGGCCTCTGATTGGGCGGACCGCGTTCTCTGGGTGACCGCCTCCCAAGGCGAGGGGGCGTGGCCTTTAGAGGGAGATGAATTGGAAGGGGCGGGGACGGCGTGCCAATCCTAGTGGAAGCGGCGCCGCCCATTTTGTGCCTCGACTCTTCGCAGCCCAGCAGCGCCAAGCCGGGTCAGGGCGGGGAGAGCGCCCCACCTAGTGGCCGGGAGTGGGGTTGCGCCCTTAAAGGGGACGCAGCCTTAATTCCTTCCCAGAGAAAAAATGAAGGGGTAAAACAGGGGGAGTTGTCAATGGCTTATAAATAAGGGAGCCTGTGTGGCGTAGTGGTCTGAGTGTTGGACTGTGACACTGGAGACCGGGGTTCGATTCCCAGCTTGGCCATGAAACTCCCTGAGACATCAGAGGGTCACACTCTCTCAGCCTTAGGGGAAGACAATGACAACCCTCCTCTGAAGAAATCTTGCCAAGAAATCCCCATGATAGGTTTGCCTTAGGGTTGAAGATTTGCTCAGAGGAGTTTGGCCATTGCCTTCCCCTGAGGCTGAGAGAGTGTGACTCTCCCAAGGTCACCCAGTGGGTTTTATGGCCGAGCTGGGAATCGAACCCTGGTCTCCAGAGTCCGAATCCAACACTCAAACCTCTGCGCCACTACCAGATTGTAGTTTGGCCTTTAATGGAGCTGTCTAAGGTGCTGAACCTGTTTCATGGATAAGTCTCAGCCCTTTGGATACCTCCTTTTTGTACTAAATTAAGGAAATAAATATTAGAAATGCTTCTCAGTAGGTTTCTCTATAGCAGGGGTAGGCAACCTTTCCCCTTTAAGGGCCGAGGGACTTCAGCTCCCAGAATCCCAGGAGCTATTGGCTAACATGGGACTATTGGCCAACATGGCTGAGGCTTCTGGGAGCTGAAGTCCCTCGGCCCTTAAAGGGGAAAGGTTGCCTACCCCTGCTCTATAGAAATGCTATTTGATAAAGCTGGAAAAATCAGAAGACTTAAATCATGAGCTTAACAAATGTTTAAGAAGTCTGAAGATTTAAGACTCAGGATGTGCATACACACATAGACATACACACACACACACACACACACACATATATATATATATACACACACACACACACACACATATATATAAGAGGATGAATGTATGTATTAATGTGAGAATCAGTGTATTAGGGTATGTAATGCAACACCTCTCCTAGAGAGGTGTTCTTGTAAGTATATTGTGCATTTTGGTTGGCCAATAAAGGTATCTCTCTTTGGTGGATTTTTGCTTGTATGTATTAATGCGAGTATTAGTGTTGATGTGTCTCAGTGTACTCGGATTTGTTATATTAATGTGTTTTTAATGCAATAAAAATATTTTCTAAAAAATAATACATAAATAAATTTGTACTAAAACTGCCCTTCCACCACAAAACACTCCTGTCAGTGACATGGAGTGGTTGCACCAGTGTATGTCCTTTTGGGGATGTGCTCCATCTTTTTAAATATAAAGACACATTACATTCTACTATTTTACAGTCATATTTACAAAAGATCCAAATAGCCAATAGTGATAACAAAATTTTCTATAAATAATCTACTGAAAGTTTATCTTCCTTGGTTTCTACCATCTTTACATCCAAACGCTTATATACTCGTCCCTCCACATTTGCGGCTTTGACTTTTGCAGATTTGATTATTCACAGATTTTATTAATGTGTTCTCTCTAGGAATATCTAGGTCCTCCAGCGCAACTCTATGGTCAACTTTAACTGAAAGTCTCACTGGAGGATCTAGAGATTCCTAGAGAGAACACTCCACTAGGCATTTGTAGCTCCTCCAGCGCAACTCTATGGTCAATGTCTGGCAGATGTTGACCACAGAGTTGCACTGGAGGACCTAGAGATTCCTAGAGAGGTGTTCTCCCATGTAAAAACATAGTGTTTTGTTATTGGCGGTTTTCCCGCTTTCACAGGGGTCCTGTGCCCACAACCCCAGTGAATGTGGAGGGAAGAGTGTAGTTCTGTCTATTTTCTTGATTTTTTTTAAGTGAACTTCCCTGGTAACATTTGATCTTGTGAGTGATTTCTATATATTATCTCTACTTCTGTTAACTGCCATCATAATGATAACTTCAGTATATATAACGCTAACATTGTTAGGTTCTAAGAATAATGAAGAGAGCCCTATTAGGCCATGTCTGATTTGGTCCTTTATTGTTTCCATTTTTCTTTATAGTGTTTTGCGATCACTTCCCATTCTTTTTCTATGTTTTCTTCTGATTTCCCATTTATTAGCTGAGTTAATCTATCCATTTCAATTATGTCCTGTAATTTTATCAACCAGTCATCTATTGTTGGTAGTTTGTCAGATTTCCAGAGTTGTGCTAAGAGTAATTTTGCCGCAGTGGTCATATATAGAATCTTTCTCCAATGCTTCCTTGCAGATATGATCCATCTTAACTGATACCATCTTAACTGACAACATCTCAGACAGATTGTATCATCACCATTTTCCTCCTGTATGATTTTTAACATCTTTGCCTGATGAAGAAGTCAGGGAAGCTTTGAACGCTTGCATAGTGTGTTTTATGCTTTGGAGTTGGCCACTAGGGTTGGCTCCACCTGGTGCAGTAACTCATAGTATCACACACACACACACACACACACACCCATTGATTTCCTGCCACACCACACCAAACAGCATCCATAGTAATGCCTTTTATACTAATGTTACTCATAGGTTGCAATTCCTGCATATCACTGGATCTAATAGTAATACAGTGGGTCCTCCACACTTGTTAGGGTTAGGGGCACAGGACCCCCATGGAAGTGAAAAAATGCAAATAATAAAAAAACACACAACCCAAAACACTTTTTTTTCACATGAAAGAATTCTCCTATAAGAATCTGTGAGTCCTCCAGCACACCTCTATGGCCAACATCCAGCAGACGTTGACCACAGAATTGCACTGGAGGACCTACAAGTGCAAAGAGAAGTGTTTGCTCTAGGAATCTTTAGGTCCTCTATGGTCAACATCTGGCAGAGTTGTGCTGGAGGGCCTAGAGATTCCTAGAGGGAACATATCAATCAAATCCGCAAATAATCAAAACCGTAAAAGTCAAAGTCACAAATGCGGAGGGCCAGCTCTAGTTGTGACATTAGCCCCTAGCAAAATTAAAATTAAAATTACAACATCTTGCACACAGCCTACATGTATTTACAGCTACATAGTTGCATGAAGTTACAATGAAAGTTTGGTGTTTTTAAAGAAAATTTTAAAATAATATATTTTTTAAAAAAATTAAAAAAGTAAAAATTACATTTTTAACAATTTAATTTTTAAGAAAGGGGATCCTTCCCTTTCTCCTCCCCTTGAGCATTGCCCCACTGGCATCATCTCTTCAGTGTTTTAAAGGGACACAAGCAAATGTCACAGTCCATTTCTACCAAAAGGCAGATGTTTAGGGAACACTGGTGTCACACGCACCCTTTAGGGTGTCATCTGGTATGACCAACAATACTACCACCCCCACCCCCACCCCAATTGACACCCTTGGCAGTGTTATCTGTAATTCTGCAGCCAGGAGAAAAGTCATCACTGCATTGTGATTTTCTAAGTGTTTCCAACTCTCCCTTGGCCAGTGAATGATAAGAGGAGAACCTTTGAAGCTGCCTTCTGCTCAAACACAACATACAACACACAACACTGGATGCTGTCTTATTCTGGATCACATCTAGTACCCGGAAAAGCTAATTTCAAACCACAGCTCCCAGAATGTACCTTGCCATTGTACTCTACTTCCTATAACTGCTAGAAGATCTTCAGGATTTCCTACAGTCTCTAAACTTCTATGGGGAAAGAAGCAGTTGAGATGAGGACCTTCGGAGTGCAAAGTGGGTGCTTTGTTACTGAGCCACTACCCAGCGCCTTCCTCTTCTCCATAACAGAGGAAGTGGACCAGACAGATCAGTCTCACATCTCTCCTATGATAGACAACTTCTCTCAGGAGCTCAGTCAAGAATCGTTCCTAATTTGAAACCTACCTGGAGATACCAGGGATTGTCATTCTGCATGACAGGAGACTAATGCATCCACTTTTGAAATGATGGAACCAGAGAGGAGTCCTTACTGCTGCTCTTCTCCTGCTTCATTACTTGTATAAGACTGCCATGAGTGGTTCCCCAATGAGGGTACCCTCAAGGGTTACCATAAAAATCACTTAAATGGATAAATCAATAATAAATAAAATACAAAGCACAATAGTGACCAGCACAAACGTCTCCATGCCTTGAAGCCATGCCCTATGGGGAGTGGCTTAGGGAGTTGGGTACGCTTAGTCTTGCGAAGAGAAGGTTAAGGAGTTACATGGTGGCCACGTTTCAATATTTGAAGGGATGTTATATTGAAGAGGGAGCACGCTTGTTTTGTGCTGCTCCAGAGACTAGGACATGGAGCAATGGAGTCAAACTATGGGAAAAGAGATTCCACCTCAACATTAGCAAGAACATCCAGATGGCAAGAGCTGTCCAACAGTGGAAGGTGTCTGACATTCTTGGACCACTCCCTTAGTTACTGCATAGAGGAAGGTTGGAGAAAATGCTGATTGCAATGATGTCATAACATATATTCACTTTTATAGGATTTTGTCATGACACTAGCTATGGTTTTAAGGAAATGCCCTACTTGGTGCGGTGGACTTTCCTTCCTTCTTTGGAATCTCCTTCTTTGGAGGTGTTAAAACAGAGGCTGGATGGCCACCTGTCGAGGGTGCTTTGATTGTGTATTTGTGTATGGCAGAAGGGGGCTGGATTGGATGTCCCTTGGGGTCTTTTCCAACTCTATGAATCTATGAACTCATTTCAGTCCTGCAACTTTGGTGAGACTATCATCATCATCATCATCATCATCATCATCATTCCCCTTTCCCCAGTTTGGAGTTCAAGGCAGCTTATAAGAGTTAAAACAAATATAGGATACAAAATTTAATTAAAATAACCTGGATCTCAAATGTATCCCATGCATTTTTGCTCAGCTATCCAAGCAACACAAAGAACATATTGATGGTAAGAGAAACATCAGAAGATTCAGGAAGTGACCAAGTTGGGAAAGGAAGCAAGCTATACCTTTTTCATTTTTCACTGGGTCCCTAGCCAGTAAGGAGCTAGAAGCAATGGCACCATTGGAAACATTGCCACTTTCATGCAACTTTTGTAAAGTATCAAAAAAGGCAGTTTGTTGCCCTAAGGAAGCTGTAATCTAAAATTCAATACACATAAACTCAAAGGAGAGAATATCTATTTAGTGGTGGTTTGCAATGTTGGCTATATGGCTGTTTAAAATCCTGGGTTCTGATGATAATTGGATTGAGATTGAGGGCTCCTCTTCTCTCTTGAGCCAGAAATCTGCTGAGTTGGAGGAAGGAGTGTGGCAGAAGGGCTTTAGTGCTGGGGAGTAGGGACCATTTGACATGAAACTGTCACTTCCCCAGGACTGTACAGGTGGGGCTTCTGACCTCACCTAAGTGGAATGTGCATATTACTAAAGGTGAGCCTCAGAAGCACACCCCAGCCTACCCAAATTCCTAGTCAGTGATCACAAGACACAGCTCCGGATTTTTGCTCATCTCAGGTCCGGAGAGGAGTAATTGAGCAATTGCCATGACAAATGAGAGACTGAAAACAGATGGGGAAAACAGTGAGGAGGGGAGGAAGACATGTAGGGCTCCTGCATTCCAGATACGAGGAAGCGGCTTTTAAAAATATATCCTCAAGACTACAATCTGCAACCTCAACATATTCTTCAGATGAAAAGAAAGAGAGTGGTTAAAGCAGATGCTACTTAAACTGTACTCAAATTGAGATGCTACTCAAGGGCTAGTGTGGTGTAGTGGTTTGAGCGTTGGACTAAGACACTGGGAGACCAGGGTTTGAATCCTGGGTGTGCCATGAAATCCACTGGGTGACCTTGGGCAAGTCACATTCTCTCAATCCCAGAGAATGGCAATGGCAAGCCCCCTTTGGAGAAACTTGCCAAGAAAACCCTGTGATAAGTTCACTTTAGGGGTGTCAGAAGTCAAAAATTACTTGGAGGCACACAACAACAACTCAGACTGTAGAAATGGACAGCCAAGTCTATCTCAACAACAGCACCTTTGAAACCCTAGCTCAGACTTTACCAAGCCAGCATCCTATAGGTGCTGGGCTACCATATCCATTTTCCTACCACTGGCTGGGAATTATAGAGGTTGTAATCCATAAATACACTAAAGGCATCAGACCCCATATAATCTTAAAAACCAAGCAGAGTCAGCTTTGGTTATTACTTACATGGGAGACCACCAACAAATACCAGGTGCTGTAGGCTATATTTCAGAGGATGGAACTGGCCAAACCACCCCTGACTATTCCTTGCCTAAGAAAACCCTATGAAATTCATGGGAATTCATCATAAGTCTACAGGTGATTTGAACGCACACACACACAATCCATAATACAGCATCTTTGAAAGGCTGAGATTTAGGGGGACTTCCTCTAGACCAAAAGTTCCCAACCTTTGGTCCTCCATTTGTTTTGGACTTCAGCTCCCAGAAGCCCTAACCAACTTGGCCAACAGTCATGAATTATGGGAGGAGAAGTCTGGATCATCTGGAGGACCAAAGGTTGGGAATCACTGCTCTAGATCATGTAGAGAGGTAGGTCTGTGTCATTAAGTTCCAAGTAGGGCATTTCCTTAAACCCATAGCTACTGTCATGACAAAATCCTATAAAAGTGAATATATGTTATGACATCACTGCAATCAGCATTTTCTCCATCCTTCCTCTATGCAGTAACTAAGGAAGTGGTCCAAGAATGTCAGACATTTAAAGCAATGAGATCTGTACATCTTCTGTTTAGCAGGCAACACAGAGAAAAAAAGGACGCACTATAATAATTGCAGCCATTCACTTAAGTAACCTCTAATCTGTCTCCCATAGGTGAGAGAAATGCACTTTGTGTGCACTCAGAGGCATTTATTCTACATACTGCACAAGTCCCAGGATTGATCCTTAGCTGTAAAATGCAGGCTCAGCCCTGCAACAAATTTAAGCCTTGCCTGGAGATTATACCTCCTCCTCTACAGTTCCTGCACTTAATTATTCCTTATTGTTTTACATAGAGCCACAATTGTACATAGATGGTAATGAGGCATTACAAGTAACATAAGCAAAGGACAGGCCTCTTTGGGGAGGTTACAGTATACAAGTATTATAGGTAAAGAAGAAGTAGCAAGGAATATTCTAGGAAAGTGGGGAAAAGATTAGGGGGAAATGCAGTTATATGTCCATGTTTCATTTCAGTTGTGGACTGTTGACTAAGGATACTTCCATTTAATCTTGAAAGTGTGGGGAAAAGTGGCTGTAGATATTCAATTGTGAGGGAAAGTCACCTTTCAGGTGTTCAGAAACATCATCATCTTTTTTTACAGCTTCTAGGACTTGTTGTATGCCTTCAGGCTGTTTCTGACTTATGGCAACCCTAAGGTGATCCTATCACAGGCTTTCCTTGGCAAGCTTTGTTCAGAGGAGGTTTGCCATAGCCTTTGCTTTGAGGTTGAGAGGATGTAACTTGACCAAGGTCACCTAGGAAGTTTCCACAGGCAAGTGGGGATTTGAACCCTGGTCTTCCAAAATCCTTTGTTCAATACTCAAACCACTACACCATGCTGGTTCTTTTAGGAGTAGCAATGGACATGTCTGTCACTTTAGTCTTCTCCTGTTTCCAGTTAAAAACAAAGCTCATTCTTTTCTATTGAATCCATGAGCAAATTTGCAATGTTTGGAGAATTCCTTACAAAAACAAATGAAATGAAATTATCTACCATCTGCACTGGCCCAGTTCAATAGGTGGAGTTATTAGCTCTTTAGTGAGGATTGTGTTGTACCTGCCTGCTATGTAGTTTTCAAACACAAGAAACCTGTCAGAAAAGAAGTGGTAATCCAAATTCAGCATCACATAGAATCATTGAATCATAGAGTTGGAAGAGACCACAAGGACCATCCAGTCCAATCTCCTGCCATCCAGGAACTCAAAATCAAAGCATCCCTGACAGATGACTATCCAGCCTCTGTTTAAAGACCTCCAAAGAAGGAGACTCCACCAAAATCTCCGAGGGAGTGTGTTCCACTGTCCTCTCACTGCCAGGAAGTTCCTCCTAATGTTGAGCTGGAATCTCTTTTCGTGGAGCTTGCATCTGTTGTTCTGAGTCCTATTCTCTGGAGCAGCAGAAAACAAGCTTGCTCCATCCTCAGTGTGACACCCCTTCAAATACTTAAACAGGGCTATTGTATCACCCCTTAACCATCTCTTCTCTGGGCTAAACATACTAATTTCCCTAAGTCTTTCCTCATAAGGCATGGTTTTCAGACCCTTCACCATTTTGGTTGCCTCCTCTGGACACGCTTTAATTTATCAACATGCTTTTTGAATTGTGGTGCCCAGAATCGGACACAGTATTCCAGATGGGATCTGACCAAAGCAGAATAGAATGACACCTTAATCTAGATACCAAACTTCTATTAATGCAGCCTAAAATTGCAGTGGCCTTTTTAGCTGCTGCATCACACTTAAATTCCAGATGGACAGTGTGTTTGTTATAGAATTATAGAATCACAGAGTTGGAAAAGACCACAAGGGTCATCCAGTCCAACCCCCTGCCCTGCAAGAATATACAATCAAAGCACTTCCAACAGATGTCCATCCAGCTTCTGTTTAAAAACTTCCAAAGAAGGAGTTGTGCTTTCTCATACACTCAGTTTTCCTTTTAATCTTTCTGGAATGTGCAAATGTGGGAATGTTCTTACCAAGAAATGGACCAAACAAAAATCTCACCCACTTCTATTTAAATTGGATATGGGTTTTAAAACCAAAGCTTGGGAAGGTTTTGTTGTTATCTTCATGCTGGTTGGGGGATTCTGAGAGCTGTGGTCCCAAAAAAGCATTGTCCAAGCATTCATTCAGATGCAATAAACAAGGGATGGGCAGCTGTGGTGGGTCTAAGAACTACACCCAATCCATTTTTGGTCCCGCCAAACCACCATGGGTTCCCCAAAAATGGAAGTGATGCATTAGTCACATCCAGTTTCTACTGATCACAGTTTGTTGCCCCTGGAAAGAGCAATGAGAAGGAGGATCATGTCTCCTGAAGGCCTCTGGAGGAGTCATGCTCCATTTTTAGCCTACTTCAATATGGGGAGATGGAGGGTATCAGCAGGTAAGGCCACAGGAAAGTACCTCTGGTCACAGGTTCTCCATTGGCCACTTAGTTCCATCACAAATTAACAAGGTTGAGGATTCCAAGGTTGCAAATAAAACCCAAGACCCCCTTCCAGTTGCTATTTGATCAGAATGATGAATCCCAGAACAAGGGTGTGGGATGGGGACTCAAGCTCTCCCCCAAGACTAGACTGTGGGGGCTGATACCTCTTTGAAATGATCGGACAAACTTGGCCCACCTTGAGTCCTGTGTTGTTGAGCCCCCTCAAGAATGATCAATCAGTAGTATGCTGCTTTTGCTGTTGCTTTCATGGTACTGAGATTTTTATCCATTTTGTTGGATCATGACAATAATTGCAGCTTTTGTTTTTCACCATTTTGTTAAAACATACCTTTAAGTTACCGGTTAATAGCAGCCTGCCTGACAATGTTGACCCCCTGCATGCACACATACACCTCAAAAACAGCTCTAGGGCCCCTGGTTAATATTTTAATGTGGCAGGTGGAGGAAATGAAACTTCACTCCAAGATGTGATCTGACTATTTTGTTTGGGTTTAGCTCCACCCTGCCAGCTTGACAGATACTGTTTCTCTCTTCCTTCTTTGGCAACACCTGTAGGACTTGCCATGCCGGTGTGAACGTGAGTGATTTGAATGCTGAGATTTTGCTGCATGCATCAGCAAGATCAAGAAAGCTGTCACTCTGATTCAGCCTGGGCTCCCTGATAGTGGTAGACCAAGTGGATTGCGTGTCATTCCTTTTCGATCTGTAGATACCGAAAGTGTCTGCAGATCTTGTGTGAATCATCTGCTTGTGGCACTGCTTGTGGAAATTTCCTAATTTCCCTGGCCTTTCCAGTTTCCCAAAACAAAAACAGAAACAGAAACAGAAACAATACACTTTAGGGTAGATCTCGCCAACCAATTGTTGCACCTGGGGTGGCAACAGTGAATCGTTTGCCAAATGTAGATGGTAATAAGGCTATCTATGGCTTAAATACCCTAAAGGCACCAGATCCCATCTGATCTTGATTTGTTCCTGATGTTGAGAGTGTCCAAATCTCAGGGTCCTTTTCTCCGACCCTTAGGGAGAGGAAGAAGGATCTCTGGGTGAAAACACTGTCTTGAAAAGTGTTTCTTATATACAGAGGCATACCTCAGTTAACAAAGTAGATGTCTTCCTGGGCATTACTTCTTTAACAGAAGTAATGGTAGCAGAGACAAAAATCACATAGAAAGAATAGGGGTAGTTCCTACACCACAAAAAAGAAGAGTAGTTCAACATGGTTCAGTAAACTTTTTATTCAAAATTAACACTATGCGCATTTGAAATGAAACAATCACATCAGGTAAACTTTGCATAATCAAACAAAAGTAACTTCAATCTTCTAGAGACCAGTTGAAGGCCTCTTCCAAAATACATCCAGGGATTATTTTTCCTTGCACTAGTATCCTCTTTTCTTATGATTTCCACTTTCATGGCCAAATGTATAGTTCTATGCTTTTTTTATTATTATTATTATGCAGGAGGTGAAGCAGGCATATCTGCTTTCTCCTCTTTGCTTTGCTGTTTGTATGTGTGAAATAAGGGATTTTGGAGGCAGAAGCAGTTTACCTTGCTTAGAGTAGGCAGACACAGACAGCTACAATAGGTATAGCTACAGTAGACTCCCATTCTTTCCCAATTCAGGCTTTATTGTATTGTTTACTGCAGAAACACTCTTGCAATCCCATACCAAAAATTTAATGCTCCAACACTCCTTGACCATCCTCCCAAAGCCAATGCTGATAAAAAAAACTTCCAGCCAGACAATGCAAGGTTCATTCACGGTGGGTGGTGGGAACTGAATGACCTGCAGAGGCACTGGCCAGATGTCAAAAGATTTGGCTAAAAAGAAGCTTATTTATCAGAAGTTTTGTTAACTGAGCTATGTCTATACATACATATGTAATGCATATTTGTTGCTGTGCACCTTCAAGTCATTTCCAACTTATGGCGACCCTAAGATCTTATAACAGAATTTTCTGGGACTGAGAATGTGTGAGTCACCCAAGGTCACCCAGACTGCATATACACTGCAGAATTAATGCAGTTTGACACTGCTTTAATTACCATGGCTCAATGCTATGGAATTCTGGGATTTGTACTTTTGGGAGATATTTAGCCTCTGTCAAAGAGCTTTGGTGACACAACAAAATACAAGCAGCCCTCCATATCCAAGGATTCTTCATCCATGGATTCAACCATCCACGGTTTGAAAATATTGTTTAAAAATAAATTCTATAAAGCAAACATTGATTTTTGCCATTTTATATAAGGAACACCAATTTACTATGGCATTGTATATAATGGGACTTGAGCATCCACGGATTTGGGTATCCACTGAGGGTCCTGGAACCAAACATCAGCAGATGCCAAGGGCCCACAAATTCCAGGATTCCATAGGATGGAGACATGACAGTTAAAGCAGTGTCAAACTGCATTAATTCTGCAGTGTAGCAGCAGCCCCAGTGGGTTTCCATGCCCACAACATTGTCCCTCTCCACCCCAATGTCCTATATCCAATGTACAACACATCTATTTTTGCAGCTGCACATTTATCAACTTTCCAACTGCACAATGCTTTTCCCCCAACTACTTCTTTGTTTCCAACTGCACACCTCAAAACCAAAACCTACTTCCCAAAGCAGTCAGTTTACCAGTTCTCATTGGAGATGGCCTGTCATTACTGCATCAGACTGACCTTTGGGAACCAGGTGGGGTCTGGAATCCAAATCTTAAGAGGAAAGACTGAAAGAGCTAAGTGTGTTTAGGCTGGAGAAGATAAGATCAAGGGGTAATAGAGGAAACTGCCTTATACTGAGTCAGACCATGGGTCCATTGAGACCAGTATTTAGGTAAGATTCTTTCATAGCCCTACCTGGAGACATGTGATATTTCCTGCAGTCTCGGATTGGAGTACTCATCAGGTCCAACCCTACAGTTTCTAAAACCAGACAAGATCAGATGTATTTAGGGTGATAAGATGATTGTACCTCCAGAAGATAGCTGTTTCAATATCCGCAAGGCTGCCAGGCAAACATGGGGACTGATTTGTATGCTTTATCTCCAGATGACAGAACTAAAAGTAATTGATAAATCTTGCAGAGAAGTAAATTGTGGGTAAACATATGGAGAAGCTTCCTGACGCTGGAAGCCGTTCAACAGTCAGACTGCCTTGAGGTGGATGGCGGATTTTCCTCTAGCATTAGAGGCATTTTAGCAGTCATCTTTCAGAGATGCTTCTGTAGTTGCATTTTCCCTTATTGATCTTGCTTTGAGCAGAGGTTTGGACCAGAGGTTCTTCTAAGTCCCCTCCATCTCTAAATTTCTATAATTGAATGGTCTTTCTCAGGCTTTCATTAAGTTTATTATGTTAGCTAGCTTGTGGTGTTTGTGCTTATATATTACATTTCTGTTGCTGTAACCCATTTTGAGTTCCTGGTTTGGAAGGAAGGCAGGCTACATAAATATTAAAATACTTCCTTGCTTAGCCAAACCATCTTATAGAAACTTACTAGGGAAAGCTGCATGTAGACATTGAGAATTATTGTTCCAAAAGAGCAGCAAGAAGAATTCAGAAGGGGAAATTTGATTCTCAAAAGTGCCAGCAATGAAAGCCTATAGCAACCCAACACATTGTGGATCCTTAATAATCTTCCTCGGGCAATCTGAAAAGAATGATAAAATTAAAATCAATTGTATGAACACAGAAAATTGTCTCTCCTGCTTGTATCAATCAATTTGTTACAAAATTGTTCAAAGTAATGGAGATGGTATTATGCTTTGAAACAGATGCATTTGTGTAATGGCGTTCATCCTTGCTCATGCACTGTACAACTTGAAGATATGTGACTGATGCAGATAATCTCTCCATTGATGCAAATATATTCAGTGTGTGGTTGTAGTGGTCAATATTTTCTTTGGTGGCCAGTTTCTGGTAACAAGCCTCTGCCAGAATTTGACAAAGTTACTTTTTTGGACTATAACTCCTATGATCCCCCTGGATATGTTGCCTGGTTGATTCTGGAAACTGTTGTCCACAAAAATAACTTTATCAAGTATCGGCTTCTGTGCACCTGGCTAGATTGGTCCTCAGACAATAGACACACAAAACATAACCCTCCACCATTTCGCAGGTGAAAAACCGGACATGTGTGGCCAAACAACATCAAAATGTGGCCAAGATGGCAAATTTTTTTCATAAGGAAGAACATACAAGCTAGAAGAGGGAACAGGAGTTTGCTTTTGCTTGGGCCTACTGGGAAGGGTAAGACTCTATCCCTTCCTCTTCTCTCCTGCCTATTGAGATAAGGGAGTGTAAACTACTTTTGCACTTTTAACTCAGTTTGCAGCACTTGAAATAAGCTGAGGATAAAGGGGGAAAGTAGACAGAGGCAAAAGAAACTGGGACATTTTAAAAGGAGCTGAAAAAATAGGATAACAGATGATTAATCAGAATTGTCCGTGCCACATTGGGTTAGAGTATGATGAACCTTGTTTGTGGTCTTTCATAAAACTTAGTGGAACCTTCCAGGACCTGTGCTTTCCTGGCATAGCCTTCAAGAACCCCAGATCAACTCCATCCCCTGAAGAAATTGGATCTCCATGGAGGTTTGGTCACATAATAAATGTGTTTATTGAGATGTTTGTAATTCTTTGTATATTCTTTGTATACCAGGTTCCGGCTAGCCTGAAATGCATTGGATTGCAATAAATTGACTTCTGATGCACCCTTACTGGCTGGACCCATGTGTGCTTTTCATCTAGAACACCAGTCCAAAAGTATGGGAACATCTGTCTGTTTCTCTTTTTCCTGCCTTTGAAACATCTAAGGCTCAGGATCTAAATCCAATTGCTAATCCTAACTACAGCAGATGCACTACAGAATGGTAAATCAGTAGTTATGTAAGGCCTGTTGATTCAGCAGAAGTATTCCACTTAGGATTAGTAACTGGAGTTCATTCCTTCTGTTTCAGATATGAAGACATTCACAGGTGCTGGTAAATTCTTCAGAAAATGAGAAGTTGCTGTTGTTCCTGCCTGCCATGTAGGCGCCATGTAGGCGCTATGGATGAGGAGCCTCTCAGAACAAAGGAGCTGGCATCCTAATGCTGCACTAACCTGGCTGAATACACATGGAGGCAAACCCAGGCTTTTGAGTGTTAAACACTTAAAGCTGTGAGCCCAGACGGATCAATCTGACAGTTTCCGTTTCTCCCACGTTCAATTATTTCTCTTAAAAAAACCAACCCAAAGCCCCTCGAGTTCTTTCCAGCTTAAATGAAGAAACGCACAAACGTTGATAAAAGTCTTCTTAAAACAAACTGGAAGGAATTTCACTCAGCTTTAGGAGCAGTCAGTCTCCCAATCTGAACTTTTCTTTTTCTTTGTTCTTTCATTCTCCCTTGGCCTTCCTCGTAATAAGTTGTTTCCCTTTCTTACGTACATGGGCAACAGGTCTGAATCCTTCCTCAACATCGAACAGGTTTCTCTGCTTTTCACCTTGCAAATACCACAAACATGGAGTGTCTGCTTTGGCTCTACTTCAGAAATTACGTACGGATACCAGACTTCAAACCACTGCTTGGAGTGGCTTAGAGTAGGCTGATACTGGCTCTTTCTACACTCCCAGTGGCCAAAGCAAGGGTCAGGCCCCATGGAGAGTGTCCATGGCTGGCCTTGCAGTGGCTGGCCCTGGAGGAATTGCCCTTCTCAGTCTCCTGCCGGTGAACTTGGCACCCAGCTGGAAGACATTTCCTTAATGGCTGGCAAAGAGAAACCCGACCTGCCTCGTCCTCTGCATTTGTCTGCCAAGTGCCCAAGATGGGGCTTGTTGGTCGGCACAGCACTGAGGGAATTTGGGAGGAAGTTATTGACAACTGCCTTCCCCTCCAGCTCACAGGTGTCAAGCTTAAGGGTTTATGTGCCTTGGCAAAGAGGACAATGAGAAGGCTGTGGGCCCTGAGTCCTGGGAGCAGGAGACTTTTCTGCAAAGGCTGCCCTTGGAACTAGGGTTAAATCTATGTGAGTTGTGCCTTCAAGTTGCTTCCAACTTATGGCGACCCTAAGGCGACCCTATCATGGGGTTTTCTTGGCAAGATTTGTTCAGAGGAGGTTTGCCATGGCCTTCCCATGAGACTGAGAGAGGATCGCATAGCTAAAATAAAGTGTTTTACCTGAATTGAATTGAATTTTAAAATCGGGCTGCATCCGGACCCAGTCACAAAGATTTTGCTGCCAAAATCTCCAACCAAATGCAGCCCGGATCCATCCCCGCTCCCAGGCACCTCTTTTCGAAACCGGGAGTTTTCCAGCTTGAAAAATGGCTGCTGAAGCACTTCTGGAAGCGGGGATGGACCCAGGTTGCATTTGGGTGGCACTTTCAGCAGCAAAATCTTTGTGATAGGGTCCAGATACAGCCCAATTTAAAATTAAATTTGATTCAGGTTAAACGCTTTATTAGCCATGCGATAAAGTCCAGTAGGACTTGCCCAAGGTCACTTCACGGGTTTCATGACTGAGCAGGGAGTTAAACCTTGGTCTCCAGAGTAGTAGCCCAGCACTCAAATCACTCCGCCACTGCACTATTAATACAGTTTGACACTGCTTTAACTGCTATGGCTCCATGCTATGGAATTCTAGGATTTGTAGCTTTGTGTGCTATTTAGCCTTCTCTGTTAGAGAGCTCTGGTGTCACAACAAACTACCTTGTTATCAATGCTGCCTACACCTGTCCTCTACCCCTGCCCTGGAAGAGAAGGGGGGCTGCATTGAATGCCCACCATTTTTGGCTTGGAATTGTTGTAAGAGCTGTTCCACTTTGGAATAGACTGCCATACCATCATCATCGTTGTCATCACCAATAATATTAATATCCCACTTTTCCCCCCAAAATCGAGGGTTTTCATAGATGAAAACCAGGACACGTGCAGCAAAACAACAGCAAGGTACGGTCAGGATGGCAAAAGTTATGGACAAGGAAGAACACAAATAGGAGGGAGTACAGCAGTCTGCTTTTGCCTGAGCCTAGTAGGAAGGGCCCTGCCACATCCTCTCCTCTCCCCACTTCTGAGTTAACTGAGTGCAAACTACTTTTGCATTTTTAATTTGCAGCAATTTTAGCAAGCTGAGGAGAAAAGGAGAAAGTGGGAGGAGGAGAGAGAGAAACTGGGACATTTTAAAAGCAGCTGAAAAAGTGGGATGGCAGTGGACTGCCAATTTGGGACAGCTGGACAGCATATAATCTTTCTCTGCCTGCTGGCCTTTGATAGAAGTTTCCTCCTTGAAACCATCCAACATAGTTTTTTTAAAAGGCCAACTGAGCTAGTACAACAAATGACTGCAGCCTAGAAATCTATAAGTTCATTATGCTTCGTATAATCACACTCCTTTCTTTTGTTCAGCTCTTGCCCATGTTCAATCAATTGGACCAGATGCTTATTAATTCTAGAATGTTGAGGGGGATTTTTCTCGCCTCCACTCACTTTCTTTTCTAACCCCACTTTTTGTTTTGTGAGCCTCTGCCATGTCCCTTTTCTTTTATCATCCTAGTAAATCTAAGGAACCTCAGCTCCTGAAGCCATTCTTCACACAGAAGTCGCTCCATCCCATGAATATGGATTTGAGATGAAGGAGTAAGTGGATGTTAAAAAATTAAAACAGCAATATTTATTGCTCTTAATCTGGGCATATCTACGTGGGCCAAATGAAACAATTCCTCCTCATCCTCATAGCAATCTATCTTCATGATGCAGAGCCAAATCTCTGATTCAAGTGCAGACTGTCTTCATGATGTAAGGCCAGTTCTGCATCAAATCCACCCTTTACCTCCTTTAAATAAGCTTAAAATAATTTAATAATATTACTTCTCCCTTTTGATTCAGCTCTGGTTCCATTAATCTGTCTGTTTGGGAGGGAATTTGGGTAGCAGTTGGATGCAAAATTCTGCACTTAGTGGCCATGCTGGCTGGGGGATTCTGGGAGCTGTAGTCTTAATAACTACCTTTCCCCAACTCTTACAGAGGCTGGTAGCTTTTTGCATTACCTTGTACCTAATTATTTTTTAACAAAAGAGATGCCAAAGACTGAATCTAGAATTTTCTACATACAACAAAAGGAAAAGATATAGGACTTGATGCACAAAAGCAGGACTTTCACTAAATTGCTACTAAATCTTTTGGACTTTATATATTTAATATATGGACAATTGATTTTTGGAAGATGTATTATGACTTTCTGCTTGCATGCCACATTCTCTACCTCTAAGCTCAGGTTTTCATCTCTGTAATGCCCTAGTTTGAAAATTTCATTTCTGTCTTGAACTCGCAACTCAGACATGCCTTGGCTCTCAGTCTTGAGCCTGCTGTTTATTTCTACATAGGGCTAATCCTGACCCACCTCTCCATCCTCTTGGCATGTGAAGATCTTACAGCTAATAATGTAAGATCAAATACAATCCCCAGTGCCAAAGTTTCAGCAGGTCAGTTACTCTTGCTCACTCTGTTGTCCATAGAGTGCTGTTTCCAGGTTTTTCCCCCCCAGTGTTAGTAGACATTAGGTAGAAAATATACTAAACAATATATATTTTTCTACAAGGCATGCTAATGCAAAGCCACTGATACCAATTTGTATATGCAAAAAATGTACTGTTCCTCTCTTCTATTTCATTTGCATCCCTTTTATCACCTCCCATCACTTTCAAAAGGAAAACAATATTTTTCCACAGGCATATATGTAAATATCTCTATGCATTTTGAGGGCAGTGGATCCTTCCCATCCAGCCCCAGATTCTGCCAGGGCAAGGCAGACCAACATGGTGAAGATGCTGCTCTTTTGGAAAAAAAGAAAAATCCAGTATCAGTGGATTCCACTGTAGATTCCACCAGCATTCCCACACATAGCATCACTGTTCTTCTGAATGGCTTGATGCATTCTAAAGTACAATATAAATGCTAAGTACTGTATAGGATGTTCTCATTTAAACCCACTTCCCATATTATTCTGTGTAAGTACAATAAGCACTAGGTATTGCAACAACATAAAAGAGGGTTGGAAGAAAGGTTGGGGAAAGACCATCCAAGAACTCAGAGAAATGAAGGCAATTTCAATGCAATGCAAACACCTCTCAGGGCAGCAAGAATGGAAAACTGACAAAAGTGGGTATCATTAGGAGGAGGAGAATGCAAAAGAGCAGACGCTTTGCTTGCAATCTGCAATTAGCAAGAGATAAAAGAGCCCCTCCCAAGCTATTCAGATGCAAAATGTCTTGACGGCAGGAGAAATCCAATACAATTTGGGAAGTGGCAAAATAATCAAGGAAGCTTTATAGAGAGAATACATTCTCATGGTTCATACAATTCTCCCCCTTAATTAACAAAGAAAAAAGAAAAAAAAGGGTAGGGGAAGCATTTGCTTGGAAAAGACTTGGCGCAGCTGCTGGAAAACTTATTGAAGCCTTCCAGGTTTGGCAGCCCATCTTCTAGGTTTTGCTTCTTGCTAGACAAGGTCCTCCATGGATCTTTGACAAGAAATGGAGGAGGAGCACATGGTACATGACTTTATGCACAAGTAAGCCTCAAAGGGCTCTTTAGTTCGCATGCTGATTTGGTCCCTTGATGGTACTCAACATAGGGATAGAAAGAAAATTCAAATATATTCAGAAAACAGCAGAAAAACAAGTTTCTCAGGTGTGTGGAGAACCCTAGAAGGGTGATCATCTTCAGAGTATGAGCCATATCCCAAGCTAAATAAATAAATAAATAAAAATTCACATGTTTTTTCTCTGCAGAAAACAGTAATTTCTGTACAGAAAACACTGCTACAATAAGGAACCAGTGAGAATTTCTTCGCACTTCAAATCTGATGAAGTTTTGCCCAGATGTAAATTTTCTTTCTTCATACTTGAGAAAGGAAGAACTTGATATGTCTTTTTTTCTTTCTCTTTAAATCTGACACATTTGTCCATTCAAGGCCAGTGTTTTTAGTGCTTAACTCTTTAAAGTTAAAGGATTGATTTCTCACATGTGCCATATTAGAGTTTCCATCTTCTTCTTTAAATTGAGAAACTCTCCATATTTAACATTTCCATGCCTGGCAGGGGACTAGGTGATCCTTGTATATAAGTCTATGATTTTATATAATATGGTCCTTTCTATGCTCAGAATAAGTGTCCTCTATTGACTGATCCCTAAGGGACCTTGTATTTTTTGTTTCTTCCTAAAGAAAGTTAAAGCATTTGCAAATTGCCTATTCAGAATGGGAGATGGAGATTTTAATAGTGTGTGTGCATGCACTGTGTTTCTATTTTATTATGTTTAGAATGTGTTTTCAAAATTGCTTTTGATTTGTATTTTTAATTTGCTTTTTGTTAAAAAAAATAGAAGTGTGGTTTAATAGTGTTTCAGCTTTGGTAGCTATAATTTTTAGTGGCACTCTTGATGGAGAGGCCACTAAAATTCTGCTACACTGTCTTTTAAAATGGTTGTGAGCTCCCCTGAATCCTGTGCTGGAAGAAAGGTGTGACATAAATAAAATAAACAAATAAAAGGAGAAAAAATTAGGAAATTATGGATGTACTTGGCTTATGTGTGAAAGCTTTTTTTAGAAGTGTAAATAATGATAAATAAAATTATTAAAAAAAATAAAGGAAACAACTTTTGAAGTTCTTTTTTAAAGTGAAAGGTGAAAATGGCATGGCTTTCCACCTGTAGTTGCAACCAAGGTGGAAAAAAATATGCCATTTTCACCTTTTACTTTAAAATCTTTAGATTTTAAAGGATTCTGTAGGATGTTCCCATGACAGTGAAAGAGAATCATAGTTTTATATCTCTGTGTTGTGAATGGGCCTCTTGTACCTTGTAGGACACAACAGCCTGTAGGACAGAACTGCCCTTTCTACATTTGGCCTACAACTCCTATCATGGCAAATATGGAAAGATTAGGGACGTTATCACACGTGGGCCAGAAAGTGATAATAAAGTGGAAATGAGGCATTCCGAAAATAAACGGAAAATAAACCTTGATTCTGCAAATGGCTTTCACACGTAATTACCTTAATTGCGAAATTAAAGTAAGCGCATTTAACGTTCACACACAAGTGAGAAAAGCCCGTGAATGTACTAGAAATTAGCTTCTTGCACATGCGCAGATAGAGAAATGCTTGCTGGAACAATGGGAAAAGCAGGGAAATGCTCCCAAATGCGCATTTGCTTTTCACATTACGGTAAATGCAAAATTACCTTAATTTCGCATTTGCATTTCCTCCAAACAACCGAATTTCAAAGATCTCGGATAACACCAGTTTCTGTCCACTTTCTGTCCAGTTTCTGTGCGACGTCGTGTGAAAACACGAGGCACAAATCCAGTTTCTGTTTGGGATTTGTGTGGATTAACCAGCAGATTTGCCCCGGTGTGATAACGTCCTATGGCATGTCATTGAATTCTGACTCTCTCTCTGTGTCTCTGTACCTATGTGTGTGGCATTTTTTCCAAGAGGAGAAGTGAATGATCACCTTTGGACACTTACTCACAGGTAGGTCTGGTAGCAGAGAAGGCTCTAGCATTCTACTTGAAGGAGAATCCTTCCCAGCCAAAAACTTATTTCTCTGTAGAAGACATATAAGTGTAGCAGATCAGAGTTGTCCTAACCAGGGGACTGCAATTCTAAGTATCTGTTCAGAAGGATATCACTGGGAATATTGCAAAGACCTGACTAGTCCTCTTTAAAAAGGAACTCATTTCCTCTATAGCAGCCTGGGTCTGGACTAGAAATAAGTGTATTGTGCGAATTGCTGTGGGTTTTGCACATTTGTACCAAAGCTTACCATATATACTTACTATAAGTCAACCTCATGTATAAGTCGAGGGCAGGTTTGGGGGCAAAAATTGTGGATTTTGTTATAACCATGGATAAGTTGTGAGGCACCTTGGGTCCCTTTTTGGGAGAAAGATGGCATAAAAATGAAATAAAAAATGAATAAATAAATTGAAGGTAAAGCTTAGGGGCATGCATCAGAGGATCTAAAGGATGAAGCAAAGAAAAATGATGCCAAAGAACTTAAAAATTCCAGCAGACATTACTCTGTGTTCATCTCAAAGGGACAGGATATATTATTATTATTATTATTATTATTATTATTATCCTAAAGGCTGAATGGATGAGAGAATTGGGGTGTGTGTGTGTGTCAGTTTTTCCAGGAGAGATTATGCTCTTGTCTTTCACCAGGCCATGATTCCTTTTATAAATAAGAGTTAAAATTATAGTACATAAATTGACCCATGGATAAGTCAACTCAGGTTTTTTTGGGGTCAATTTTTTGACTTAAATTTCTAGGCTTACACATGAGTATATATAGTAACTGTCTTCACTTTCCTGCAGAAATTTGCACCTATTTGCTCTCTCTCTGCTGAAAATGTGAAGCCATGCAAAGCGGACAGAAAGCCACTTATTTGATAATGCGCATCCTTGCAGATACTCGTGGATACTCTGGAAAGACCACAAATCCTTTTCCAGTTGGGTTTATCGAGTTTTTGGTTCACCACACCCCCTGCAAAAAACTCCAAATTCCTCTGAATCATGTGTGTGGCCAGATTGCAGTCTATTCAATTGGAAGGAAGAGTATTTTAATCATGTAGACAAGCCTGCGGAAAGCATCGATCAGTGACTTCATCCAGGATGATGTACAGGCTGCACCGACCTTTCCTGAGAAGTATCCTGGGAAGGGGGAAGTAGATGCAAATACTGTGAATGCATCCAAACAGAACATAATCTGAGCTGTTGAGCTACTCAGAAAGCACATTCATCACATTCTCTTCAAAACAAACAATCTTTCCTCCAGGGTCAAGTTCAAGGGAAACCTGTTGTGCAAGTTTGTGGCAGAAGCCTCCCATGCACAACTTGAGTTGCCTGGTACCTGAAGACATTCACAACCCCTCTCTTCTCTGGAGCAGTTTTGCAACTCGTTTTTAATGAATTGCTCTCTCAAACATTAACAAGCCACCCCTGCCCCCAGTTCTCTCAAAAAAGTTTTATAACTCATCATCATTTTTTTGCAGCAGGGATGTTCTTGACAACAGCAACAACATGACAAATGAACATTTAAGTAAATAAACATACAGGAATGCATTAAAATGTATGATGCAGCCAGCACACCGGAAGCATGACTGCAGAGAAGTATGGCAACTGAATCAGCATTTGAAACTGTTCTTCCTTTTGTGTTGTGTGTCTTTAAGTCGTTTCCAACTTACAGTGACCCTAAGGCAACCCTATCATGTTTTTATTTTTTAGCAAGATTAGTTCAGAGGAGATTTGCCATTGCCTTCCCTGAGGCTGAGAGCATGTGGCTTGTCCAAGGTCAGTACATCTAGCTTTCACATTGTAAAGGTTGAAGCAGCTGGTAGGTTCCATGTCAGAGGGGGCACTGAATCCACTTTCACTAGTACTATATGTCCTCATGTATAAGGCTAGGAATTTTATTTAAAAAATTGACCTCAAAAAGTTGTGTCAGCTTATACACAGGTCATTGTAAGTACTGTAATGCTTTCAAACAAGAAATAGGCCCCTTGTCTGAGTAGCATGGTGAAAAATGAGAGCTTAGGGCCAATGCTCTGCGGCAACCCACATGCCATGGCCCTGATCCTCCTTTTTGCTTCCCCCAAAAGAGCGGCCAAATGCCGCTCCTTCTGGGGGTAGCAAAAAAGCCGCCCTTTGAGCCACCGCTGTGGCTCTTTTGCACCCTTTTGGCGCAGTGTGTCTGCACGCTGCACCAAGAGAAGAATGCCCTGATGCCGTGTGCTTCATGGATGGGTGCGTGGCATTGGAGTGGAGTTGGGGCTGCCAGAGTGTGGTTGCCTTGTCCGAACTCCACCTCCAGGCCAGCCTATAGTGCCGGTCCATCGACCCATAATCCTTTGTGGGAGAACCAAAAAGAAGCATCGAGCCCCTCTACTGTCTCTACTGTGGCACTGCTTCTGGCCTTTTTGAATGTCGGGGTTGGAAAATTATGATCTTTTTTTGGCACTTCCCCTCAAAGGAGCACTGAGAGAGTTGAAGGGCCTGGTGCTTCTTTTAGGTTCTCCCAGAATGAACTAATCTCTTGTCTTTCACTCAGAGATGGTTCCCCCCCTTTTTTTTTGGATAAAGAGTTAATACTATACCTTAACTCTTGCCTTTACACCCTTGTTTATATCAAGGCATCACTAGGGGTGCAGGCCATGCCAAGTGACACCCTAACACATGGTGACATTACTGTTCCCCAAACATTTGCCTTTTGGCAGAAATTGGCTGTGCCATTGGCC
The DNA here is from genome assembly GCA_026167975.1 of Phrynosoma blainvillii. Classification (NCBI taxonomy): domain Eukaryota; kingdom Metazoa; phylum Chordata; class Lepidosauria; order Squamata; family Phrynosomatidae; genus Phrynosoma; species Phrynosoma blainvillii. The sequence goes on from JANUYF010000003.1 coordinate 12,891,103, forward strand.
TGTGTCCCTTTAAAACACTGAAGAGATGGTGTGAGTGGGGTAGGCTCAGTAGGAAGAGAAAGGAGAGGCCTCGGTTGTGTTACTGTTTTAAAATTAAATGTTAAATTGAATTTTTAATTTTAATTTTTTAAAAAAACACATTATTTTAAAAAATTCTTTAAAAATATCGCATCTTAACCAATTTTCACTTTAACCACATTAAACTGTGCATCTGTAAATACATTTAGGCTGCGTGTATGATATTGTAATTTAAAGGTCTAATTTTAATTTTGCTAGTTTTTTATGTCACAACTATTACCATTCTATTCAATGATATACGAAAATTATAATTTATGAGAAACAGCAGTACAAAAAACATTACTGAGGATTCTGTACGGTGTATTATGGGAGGAGATCAAGGGATTGTGTGACACCATGAGTTACTGCACCAGGTGACACCAACTTTAATGACAGAGCCCCACTAATATGGGAGCTCCCATTTTCCTTTGGGTGGGAGGAAGCGAGGATCTACCCATGAGGGGGAAAAAATCCTGCCAGGATTTTGAATTTTTCCATTTTTTGCAGTTCTGATTTTTCCTTTCTACACCAACATGTGGCTGGCTGGGCTTAAACAGTTCAGAGCCAGGTACTTAAAGGATTGTCTTCTGCAATACTAACTTACCTGAGGTTTAAGATCAGCTGGGGAGGATCTGCTTGTGGTATCCCACAATGTTATGGGCTGCAGAATGACTACAAATGGCAGGGCTTTCTTGGTGGTGACACCCTAGTTGTGTAGCTATTCCATTAGAGAAGGAGTTGCGACCCATATTCTTGTCTTCCAAGTGCCAGTAAAAAATACCAACCATAGATATTGTATAAGCTTTGGGGAAATAAGCAAATATTTCACCTGTCTTTTGCGTCTTCTGATTTGCATTGCTTATATTGTATTGTAATAGGCATTTGTAAGTTATTACTTTGGATGTTTGCAATTTGCAGTTCTAAACATTTTTAATTTTTAATTGTGTATTTGAACTATATTATAAGCTTCCCTGAACTCTTATGAGGAATGATGGGTCATAAAATAAATAGACTCTACTTTTCTTCCTCTTCCATCTCCTCTGCTTCTTCCTCCTCATGAATTTTGCAGAGCACCGCACATACAACATGGATTTGGAAGACTTCTGAATCCCTTCCCTCCTCCCCATCTTTCTCGAGGACATGTTTGCCCTCTAATTGAGCTGCCTTTATTGAATTTTATCTACTTATTACAGTTGTGCCAGCAGTGAAGCTAAGGAGGCTAAATTGACTTGGCCAAGTCATGGGAAAGAAAAGGTGGATTTGAGAAAATCCATTCTGGGCTTTTGGGACCATGCTGGCTTGCTTTGTGTGCACATGGGGAAACAATTTTTTGCCACCATCCTCAGGGATTCAATGCTCGCTTTTGTGAAGGCAGGTTTGTTCACCTGGTCCAGAGGTGTTGGATTCCCCACAGTTTTGGGAACAAAAGGCTACCTACTTATATCAAAGACAAACAGGGTGGTTATCTGCAGAGCTTGGTAAAAAGACTTTAGAGCAATAGCTATGCTGGCCAAGGGATTCTGGGCACTCTGATCTAAACACCCTCTGATTTTTTCAGGCTCTAGTTGTGTGTCTCTCAGCTTCTTGTTCATCACTTGCAGTGGAGGTTGGTGGATCTATAGTGAATCCATTCCAGGTTCTCTCCAAACATCAAAGGAATGATTCAAGATGCTCAACTAACTAGGGGGATAGAGTTCAATGCCTTGATTTAACCCCTTTCAAGTTTACTGCTCCAGTGAAATTGGACCTATCAGCTTCCGCTGAACACTATGAAGATTATCAGATGGCAAAAAGGATGGGAGAGAAGTGCAACGCTCCTGTCGTTATTGCGCAATTGCGGCAGGATTATGAGATGACGTCCTGTGATGTCACTCTCATCTTGTCCTTCTTCCATCAGTGAAGTGGAATGGACCCGTAACTTTATTAACAGCAGTTTCCCATCAATAAAAAGCTATAGCATCATTCCACTTCACCAACAAGAGAAGGATGGGATGAGAGCAACACTATGGAATGTTGTCTGATAATCTTCCCACAATTGTGTGATAAAGACAGGAGCGTTCCATTTCTCTCCCATCCTTTTTCACCATCTGATAATCTGTGTCTCACACTGCTCAGTTCTTGGAACTGAGTGCCATCATACATCCCCAACACACCCAGTAGGAGAGCCAATCTGGGAGAGTTGCAATGACAGACACTGTGAAGGTAGCACTGAACTTGGCCTTTGACACTGAGCCCAACCCAAGCAACCAGAGACTGTTGTGTCTGAGATCTCAAAGCAAGACCTTCAGAGCCAAGTTCTACCAAAAAATAAAAAAACAAAACAAAAAACAACAACAATCTTCTTCCTTCTCCTACTAGGGTTTTGGGTTCAACTGAGCATATCTAGCAATGCAGATAACAAAGTTGTGTGTTGTGTGTGTTAACCACCCTGGAATTGACCTTAACTCATGGCAACCCTGTGGATGAGACATCTCCAAGGCCCTGTATCCTCCACTGCTATGCTTAGATCTTGTAGATTCAGGCCCATGATCCCCCTAATTGAATCTAGTCACCTGGTGTGCAGTCTTCCTCTCTTTCTACTACCTTTCACCTTCTCTAGCATTATCGTCTTTTCCAATGATTCGTGCCTTCTCATGATGTGGCCAAAGTTTAATCATCTTTGCTTCCAGGGAGATTTCAGGCTCCATCTGTGCAAGGACCCATTGGTTTGTCAGTTTGTCTGTCCATGGTATTCTCAGCTCTCTTTTCCAGCAACACATCTCAAATGCATTGATTTTCTCCCCCCCCCCCCCCGCTTTCTTTGTTGTCGAGCTCTCACATCCATACATAGTGATGGGGAATACAATGGCATAGACAATTTTAACTTTTGTGCTCAGTTGTATATCTTTACTTTTGGGGATCTTGTCTAGTTCTTTCATTGTTGCCTTTCCCATTTCTAACCTTCTTCTGATTTCTTGACTGCAGTCTCTTCTGATAACTACTTGATCTCAAGTTATGGGAAATCTTCCACATCCTCTGAAGTTTCCATGTCCTCTGAAGGGCATGGTAGATGAGACTGACCCCTGTGCTCTCCACCAGCTGCTGAATGGTTCCTCTCATTCAGAATGAAGTGATATTGCAAAAATAATAAATAATAAATAAATAAATAATAGTGAGTCTTACAGGGCTTTGGTTGTCATGAAGGAAGGAAGAGAATAGCAACCTCCACAAAAAAAGACATATGCAGGTGCGCTTTGGACTTATACTTGTCTATGTCACTAATAGGACACTGGCCATAGTCCAAAAAAGTATTTTTTCCAGGCCTCAGTGGTGACCCAACAGTAGCTGTGGTTATAAAAAGCAACATTTTTTTTTATTAATTACAGGTTTATGATTTTGTATGTTTATATTTGATGCCACACCGCCCTCTCCAGTACACAAATGCTTCGTTCTCTATCCTGTGTTGCCAATCTGCAGCTCAGATCTATGTACTAAACACTTAAGTATACTTTTTCCTCAACACTTTCTCAAATCTCTGTTCCTAGCTATCCCAAAAACATAGCAATTATGGGTCTTTCTCACCCTAACTTACACCCAAGCACACCACACCATTCTTTCCCCTCTTGTTCCCTCTGCCAGTATTCATCCATATGCAAATACATTGCCTGCCAGAGTTTCCACACTTGTCAGTCACACTACACACACACACATACACACACAGATACACATAAACAGACACAGATATACAAGGGGTATTGCAAAGTAATAATTATCACCTGGATGTTATTATGGTATTTTGATGAAATTTTGTCAGTGTCATAACTCATCCCTAAATGCATGATGTTGAGAAAATCAGCTCATTGTGTCCTTTATTTTTGTTTTATAGGTTGTGCCAGAAGTGACTAAAAGGTAAGATGGAGAAGTACGAGGGGGTATGGTAAAGTAATAATTATCACCCAGAAGTTATTATGGTATATTGATGAAATTTTGTCAGTGTCATCATCACCAAGTGACTTTTTCTTTTCCTAAAAAATGAAAAATTCTTTGCGGAGTCACCGGTTTGACAACACAGATGACGTCATTCATGAAGTGGAAGAGTGGTTTAAGGCTCAATCTGCAGACTTCTACAATAACAGTATTTGGAGGGTCAAGAAACACTGGGGAAAATGTGTAAATTCTGGATGATAACACCGTAGAGATAAGTTAACAACAAATCAAAACAAACTTCCTGTCAAAATTTTTTAAAGGTGATAATTGAAACTTTACTCATATACCCCTTATATACCTAGAACTAGTTACCATATTAAAACACTGTACAGAAATATAAACATCCTATAGGAACAGCTTATGTTACCATACAGGAGTCCCTCTAACTGAAACTAAAGTCATCCCATGGGTGTGGGTGACTGCAACCATCCATGCCATACCTCTGAAAGACTTTTGCTTACCATCAATGACTGGCTGCCCAGAATTGTCACAGCATGGCTATAAAATCCCCAGTTACTTGGGATCATATTAAAAACATATCCAAGGAGTAGCTGCGTTGGCTGAATAACAAAGTACAAGAACATCCCAATTCCACAAAACAGTGACGCCTTTATTGGACCAAACAAAATGCACAAAATACATGTTGCAAGCTTTTGCAGTTCCACTGGCTTCTTCATCAGGCAAAAAGTGTTTAAAATCAACCAGGAGAAGAGGAAAAGGTTGATGATGTTAGTCACAGGCCTATATTTTGTCACAATACTGTCGGGGGTGTTTTCAATTAAGATGGTATAGAAGGATATCCATGCAAGCAGGCAGGTCTTCTCCTTCTTCTCACACTTGGGAGTATTTAAATTACAATGGGCCCTCGATATCTACTGAGTTTTGGTTCCATGGATACCAAAATTTGTGGATGCTCAAGTCCCTTTAAATACAATGGCATAGTAAAATGGTGTCCCTTTTTTAAAATGGCAAAACTGAGGTTTGCTTTTTGGAATATGTCTATATACTTGCTGCAAAAGCTTGCTGCAAAATTCAAGCTGTGGATGGTCAAATCCATTGATAAAAAAATCCATGGTAATGGAGGGTCAACTATATATATATATATATACACACACACACACACACACACACACACACAGTTGACCCTCCATTACCATGGATTTTTTATCAATGGATTTGACCATGCCTTGGGTCCCTTTTTTGACATAGAAGTGAAATAGATAAATAAATACAATTTTATGTAAAGGATAACATTTTACTCTGCCATTGTATTTAATGGGACTTGAGCATCCATGGATTTTGGTATCCACAGAGTGTTCTGGAACCAAACCTCAGTAGATACCAAGGGCCCACTATCATTTGAAGACGTGGATGGTTGAATCCATGGCTAATACATCCATGGATACAGAGGGTCGATTGTACTTCAAAATTCAAACACATCAGCTTGGTGTCTTGCACATGTATAAGTTCCTCCATGGGAGAAGTGGGATATATTCGTCAAATGCGGAATGACCATATCCAATTCAAGATTGCAAAAGCAGAGCCAGGGATGTGATGCTGCTAATAAGGTTTAAATTTTACTGTCCTTTGTCTGGGTCCCCACATAGCAAAGAAAGGCATAACCTCTGCCTATATTGAGATCCCGCAAACCAGTGACAGCATCTATACAAAATGTATGCCTGTGAATCTCACACTATCCCTTTTTCCTGTATGATTTTTTTAAAAAAACATCTTTTGCCTGATGAAGAAGCTGGTGGCAATTTGAAAGCTTGCTTTATGTGTTTTGTGCATTTTGGCTCACCAATAAACTTTATTGATTTTGGATTTTGTCCCAATGTGGTGCCATTGTGCAAACACAAGTTGTCTCATGCTGGTGTGTATCTACATGCACATTTGGTGGGGCATCTAGTTGCACAACAGTATACCCTAAAGGCACCAGATCCTGTGTGATCCTGGAAGCTAAGCAGGATCAGCTCTTGTTAGTACTTGGATAGGAGAGCAACAAATACCAGATTGCTGTTGTTGTTGTATGCCTCTAAGTTGTTTCTGACTTATGGTGATCCTTAGGTGAACCTATCATGTGGTTTTCTTGGCAAGATTTCTTCAAATGGGGTTTGTCATTGCCATCCTCTGAAGGTGAGAGAATGTGACTTGCCCACGGTTACCCAGTGAATTTACATGGCTGAGCTTGGATTTGAACTCTGGTCTCAAGAGTCATAATCCAATACACATACCACTACACCATGTTACTATGTCCATATTGCAGAGGGGGAGGATGAGGCTGAGGATGCAAAAGAGTAACATATTCAAGGACTCTTTATGAGTTCTTGGCTACATGAGAATCAAACCAGAGATCTTCCATTTTTAGCATTTCACACTGCTTTGCAAATACAGTATATACTTTGTTTGCTGTGTGGCTTAATGCAAATATAATAATTTTATGACTGCTAACTTGGAACGGAAGTGTGCTTGAGTTAGGGTGGTTGCCATCCAGTCGGGTTTTTTTTTTTAAACAGGCTTACCTGGAATATTATCCTTTTGACTAGTTTCCAGAATCAGAGAGGGGGAAACCCACCACAATCCCAGCTGTGGTGTTCTTGTTTTTAGTGCACTTATGGATGTTGCCACAGCATGCACTACAGCCCTAAAGTTTCCCTGGATACTGAGGAAATCTATACAAGTAACATCTTGTTACAGGGAAGTTGGCAAGCCTGAATCCAGAGGTGGAAAGCAATGCAGAAAACCAGGTTGTTCATTTCCTCTACTGGCTGTGTTAGCGTGGGAATTCTTGGAGTTGTGGTCCAAAGAAGGCAATGTTTCTAAGCTCTGGAACATAGGAGAGCAAATGCTTTACATGTATACTTGTAAGCTGCCCGGATTGGTGTACCATTGGGCGGGATATAAATAAATTTTATTTATTATTATTATAACTTCTGCCTCCTAGAGGCACAGGATGTCTGCCTAGGGATGTAAATCTGCAACACTTTCATGCTTGCATGCAAAGGCAAATAATTGCTCTAGTTGCCCTGCTCTGGCACAAAATGGATATTTCTTCACAGTAATCTCTCCATATTCAAATGTCCCAAAGTGTTACAGAGGAATTATTGTATGGAGGAAAAAAACAAGTGGGATTTTCTGGGGAGAAAACCATGTGTTCTGTGCAGGAAATTTGTTTTCCACACAGAAAATGTGTTTTGTGCATGGGAAATGTATTTTGTGCACAGGAAACTTGTGCACAAAACACACACACATGCACACACACATTTTTGTCTGCACAGTAATGTCTTGAGAACACTTCAGAATGTTTGAATATCAGAAGAAAGCCATGCAAAAGTCTTGTTGTCCCTATTATTGTGCCGGATGGGGTTTCTTTTTTGTTTTTTCTGACTTGGAAATGAATAATTGTGAATATGCTTTCTGCCCCCACTCCAGCCTTATCAAAGTGCAAACTGGATCAGCCCTTCCCAGCCACTGTCATGTCTTCCCTTCAAACAACCTTTATATGGTTCTTCTCGTGTCCCTAACTCCTTTAAAAGTGAGAAGTCCAAAAGAGTCTAGTGACTTACCATGGTTGTCGAAAGACAAGCAACAACACTGTGTTTAGAGCAATAGGGACAGGGTGACCAGATGTCATAACCACAAAGGATGACAAGGCACCGCAGTAGGACATTCAAGAAAAATGTATGGCATTACCAAATAAAAGCTAAAAACACTCATATAAATCCATGCTTCTCATTCATGTTCAAAATAGAGGGCATTTTGGAATTACTCCTGGACAGAAGGCGGAAATATCAGACATGTCTGGGAAAAGGAGGACATCTGGTCATCCTAAGTAGGGAAAAACTTATACCAAAGAGAATTTGCTTCTCTTAAGAGAGGTTTGCACATATGGTAATAGAGCTATGGGAAAGGTCACATCCTTACCTACCATCTGCAAAATGGGAATAAAAGCAGATTCCTACCTATCGATCTGTCACCCAGCAATTTAATGAATATTAATGCTGCAAGGGAGAGCCAGCATGGCATATTGGTTTGAGTGTTGGACTCTGGAGAGCAAGGTCTGATTTCTTGCTCAGCCATGAAACCCGCAGGGTCACCTTGGGCAAGTCACATACTGGCAGACTCAGGGGAATGCAATAGCAAATCTCTGAACACATTTTGCCAAGAAAGCACCATAATACATTCACTTTAGGGTTGACATAAACCAGAAATGGCTTGAAGGCAACAATAATAAAAGCTGCAAGGATTAAAGTAAGGGTGAGGAACTTGTGGCCCTCCAGATGTTTTTGCATTGCAGCTGCCATGATCCATCATCATTGGTTATACTAGCTAGGGTTGCTGGAAAATGCAGCATATCTTCCAACTGTCCCATTTTTGTAGAAAAATCCCAAGAATCCTCTGTTGTTCCATGCTTTCAGGTGCTTTTACAATGTTCCAGTTTTGCTGTCATCCTTCCACTTTCCTCCTTCATCCTCAGTTTACTTCAGTTGGTGCAAATAGAGCGCAAAATGCAAAAGCAGTTTGCAGGGAGGAGAGGAGGGGGCAGAATCTTGGCCTTCCCAGTAGACTTAGACTAAAGCAAACTGCTGCAGCCTCTTCTAGCTTGTGTGCTCTTCTTCATGAATCACTTTTGCTCTCTTGGCCACACTCTGGACGTTTTCACACACATGGGTCCAAAGCCGCCTGGAAGCAATCAAGAGCCATTCCAGAGGTGAAAGCAGCAGCATTCCGGAATGGCTCTTGATTGCTTCCGGCAGCAGCAACTTAATTCCTTTTGAAAAAAGGAATTACAAAGACCGGGGATGATGCCGCCCAGCGCCGGGGATGGCGCTGGATGGGGCAGGGCTTGCTGCGACGTCGTGTGAACACACGGAGCAAGGACCCGCACTGACGCCGGCTAGCGCCGGGGATGGCACTGGATGGGGCGGGGCTTGCTGCGACGTCGTCTGAAAAATTTGCAAAGGAGCCGGACTGGGGCCGGACGGAGGTAGGATTGCGTCTGCCTAAAGCCCCGTGTGAAAACGCCCTCTGATGTTGTTGGCCACACTTGCCCTGTTTTTCATCTGTTAATGTTGGTAGGTATGGGTGAAGTTACACTTTCTTCCCTTCTGTATTAGATATTCCTAGGAGTGGGCAGGGGGAGGCAAGCAATCTTATTCCTAAACTCCTAGCTCAGAATTTATTACCAAAAAAAATGCAAGTTTCCTCTTTCTAGCCCTTATGAGTTTTGATGACCAATGGAATTCAAAAGTCATTTTTTGTTTGAAAACCCTTTCCCAATGCTCCTTTTTCTCTGATATTTTTCAAATCTCATTTTAAAAGCGCATTCTTTTGTCCTGTCCTCACCCCAAGATGTACTCTCATTTTCAAAGGTTTTGGAGTCCTCCTGTGAAGGATGCATTTGCTATTTGAAGCGACGCTGTTTGATTTTGCAATACGTCAATACACATGGATCAAATGGCAGCACATTTTCTTTGTGTGTCTTTCCTCTCCTGTCACAACCTCACCAACTTGCTCCTGAGCCCTGCTGTTGTCACATATATTTTTTTCACTGTGTCGATTTCCAGAGAGCAAACCTCTTGTAGGGAAGAGAGGGTGGCACTAAGGAGCTGTCAAAGCTGCAAATTCAGCCCAGTTCAATGATACCTCACCAGTTTGACAAGCTGCATAGGTTTAATCCACAGATAAATGAAAGGGAAGAAGCCTCTCCAGGAGAAGACTGGGGGTGGGTGTGACCTGCGTTGGAATTTGATGCTGTGCCCATTGATCATCATTGCCCTTTCTATAGATGTAAAAGAGGGCACAGCTTCTCTACTTTAATACATGTAGAGAAGGGGAGTTTTGGTCACAATTCATGTGTTTCTAATCCCTGCATGACAAGCTGCAACTACCCAAGTCTCTTCTTCTTATATCCATATTACTGTAGTACTGTGCATTAAATACTTTATACAAGCATGGTTAGCTAGTGTGGTGTACTGGAAAAATGGACTGGGACTTGAAGGTTTGGATGTGAGCCCTCACTGAGCCATGAAACTCACTGGATGACCTTGGGCCAGTCTCTCTCTCAGTCTAACCTATCTCGCAGGGTTGTTGTGAGCATGAAATGTAAAGAAGGATAGTCACAAATGCCACCTTGGTCTCCTTGGAGGAAAGGTACATGTAACAAGTAAAGAAAGATGGAGCTACACTGTCTCTCTCTCTCTCTCTCACACACACACACACATATATTAGCCAGAATCATGGTCTATGTTGTGTAACTTTATGTATACTTAGCTATGTAGCAGCGGCTCCCAGAAACCCTGTTAGTGAATTGCAGAGATACATAATGGGACACTGGCATGATGCACAATAGCATGTCCAAATGCTCAACAGGCCTGATGCACAGCAGGACCAGGGTCCATTGGTCCCAATGCACATCACTTTGGTTGTGCATCCATCTCAATTCACATCATTCACTTTGCTGGCTCCCTTGTGTAACAGCAATCCTTTACTGGATCCAAACATTACAGAACTGCCCAGTTCTAATTTTTGCAGATATTAAGTCCCCAACAGGATTTCCAGTGTTATTTTTTTTTAATACTCAACCTTCAGAAAAAAAAATTGAGTTTATAGAAGATGGATGGATAGATAGATAGATAGATAGATAGATAGATACAGTCCCTATGAGAAGACTGATTGAGGGTGATAGCTGGATGTTTCTAGGAAAGTTAAACACTAGAGGAGGAGGAGGAGGAGGAGGAGGAGGAAAAGAAAAGAGAGAGGAAAATAAAGAAGATGGAGAGGAGGAAAGGGAGGAAGAGGAAAAAGGAGAGGAGCAAGAAAATGGGGAAAAGGAACTTGTGACTCCCCCCAAAGCAATTTTGGAGCTTGTGATCACCAAAATATTGTTACAAAAATTGCATAACATAAAGATGGGGCAAGTTGGTCATACAGATGTGGGGGTGGTATAGAATGTAATACGATTCAGAAAGATGCAACTCATGTCCCTTGCTCTAAATGTTCAAAGGGCTGTGTAAGGTGATCGGATCTTTCAGATCTTAACAGTGGTCAGTTGATGCCTGAGGCCTTAATACTACTCAGTACTGCATCAGAAGAAGTGGATTTATATCCACAAAAGGTCATGTGAAGGTGCTGCCACATTTCCTCCCCACCACCACCTTTCTCCTCCTTCCTTTCTCTGTTTTATGCTGCAAGAGACTAACACAGGTACGTCTTTGAAAACTGCCTAGAACTAGTTACCTATTGTGGCCAATGAGGGCATAATGAACAATGTAGTTACAGTCAGCCCTCTGTATCCATAGATTTTGTATCCACAGATTCAACCATATACAGCTTGAAAAGATTATATATTCCACAAAGCAATCCTTGATTTTGCCATTTTGTCTAAGGGGCACCATTTTACAAAACCATTCTATTTAATGGGACTTGAGCATCCATGGATTTAGGTATCTACGGGGGGGTTCTGGAAACAAACCCTAGTGGATCTCAAGGGCCCACTGTATTTGGTTGGTATAATGAGAAATAGTTTCCATTTACTTCCAAAAGTTGTTTTTAAGGACATCTTTAGAGGCATTTTGATGGAATCAGAAGTGTCATTATGGGGTTGCAGGGGTGCACCAGGTGACAGCCTAAGGATAGGTGACACCACTGTTCTCCAAATGTCTGTCTTTTGCAGAAAACAAGCTGTGGCATTCACCTGCGTCCCTTTGCACCTGAGGCCTTAATACCATAGGATACTGCATATATCATGAAACAGCAGTCATTAAGCTGTAATTAATAATTACCAATTGCATTTCAGATTGTTATTGCTATTACTAGAAAGCACCAGTTGTGTAATAGGATCAGAACTCCAGTAATGCTTAACATGCTTTTGCTTGAGATTCCTAGGAGTTTAATAACTCTGCAACTTCTACATTTCCTAGATTTAGAATACTTTTACACACACACACACACACACACACACACATCCCTTCACATATCTCCCCTCATTTAGCTCCATCATACCGATATTAACTGGAGATGTCAGGAATTCAACCTAGAGTCTTGTTTTATTTTATTTATTAGAAGTATTTATTGATCATTTTTTTCTGCCCACCAGGTCTCCTAAAATGATATACGATAAGATATATTAAAAGAGTCTTTGAAAAAAGACTTAAAACAATATAACTGGTTTTAACAATCTAAAGCTGTATGGAATAATACAGTTTTGACTATAGGCCAGAAGTTCAACAAGGGTAGAACTAGACTTAGCTTCTACAATTGAATGATCTATCTATCTATCCATCCAGTTAACTATCTCATAGATTTATAGTGCTATTAACAAGAGGTGTTAGGTTCTGAAGTTGTGATTTTTATATGTTTGTTTAGTACATGTACTTAAATTCTGCTTTTCATCTAAGCAGCTCAAGGCGGTATATACCTCTTTCTCATTTTTATCCTCATGCCAACCCTGTCAGGTAGGCTAGTGACTTTCTCAAAGTCACCTGGTAACCTTCATGGTTGAACATCAGGCTTGAACTTAGGTCTATCCAGTCATAGTCCAACACTTTACCGCAATGCTATGCCAGCTCTCTTACTACTCTGGCTTTGTGCATAAAAAAATCATGCACTTCAGTGCCGAACAACAGTGTCTCATGCATCTCACAATGGTCTGAAGGCAACGGAAATATTGAGAAAGTGACACACACATTTCCAAGCTGAGAAGTCAAGCTCACCACTGCCAGATGTAATTGTCCCATTTCCAGACTGTCAGTGTTAGCACCTGTCATCTCCAATCCTCTGTGCCAGTCTGAGGAGATAACTGCATAGTGACTGACTTGGGTGCACACATTCACTGACGGGGCAGTGCTTTCACGGTGCAAGAACCACCTGGGGTGTCCCCCTTGAGTGGAAGGAGTAAGAAATGTTTCCTTCTGTCACCAAGTGAAGGGAAACAAACAAAGAAATGCAAAAAAGAAAGTGGGAGAAAGGACAGTTTGGGAAATGCATCCAACACAATACAATCTGTTACCGAGGCCTGACAAACAAGGCTTGAACATTTTTTCCATATCGTCCAACTCTCCCAGTTGTGCAGGGACAGTCCTGGATTAATTCTCTCTTGTCCCATTTTTCCCAAGCTGCTTTTAAAATGTTCCCATTTCTCTCTCCCCCTTCCACTTTCCTCCTTGGTTCTCAGCTGCAAGCCAACTTCAAAATGCAAAGGCAGTTTGCATTCAATTAACTTGGGGCAGGGGGTGGGAAGAGAAGAAGGACCAGAGTCTTGTCCTTCCGAGTAGGCTCAGGTAATAGGAAACTGCTGCAACCCCTCTGAGCTTGTGTGTTCTTCCTCATTAGTTTTCCTCATTCCTATCCTCTCCCTACTGGTGAGTTAACAGAGTGCAAACTACTTTTGCCCTTTCAACTCATGTTGCAGCAATTGAAGCTAGCTGAGGACAAAGGAAGATTAACTGGGAGAGTTAGAGGATTATTGTATTGTTTTTATTGTTGTAAGCCACCCTGATTGGGCCTCCAAAGGGCGGGATATAAATAAATTTTATTATTATTATTATATTATTATTATTATTAGAGGGCATGCTATTTGTTATTATCTGCCCTCAAGTTGATTTCCACTCATGGTGACCCTGAGATACCTCCAAGATCCCCTATTGTCCACTTCTCTACTTAGTTCCTGCAAGTCCATGCCCCTGTCCCCTCTGATTGAGTCAACCCATCTGGCATGCATCCTTCATCTCCTTCTTCTACCCTCTAACTTTCCTAGCATCATTGTCTTTTCCAGTGATCGATGCCTTCTCATTATATGGCCAAAGTACACCAGCCTCAATTTGACCATCTTGGCTTCTAAGGAGATCTCTTGCTTGATCTGTTCCAAGACCTATTTGTTTGTCTTTTTGGCTGTTCACTGTATCTTACTCTTCTCCAGCACTGCATCTCAAATTAGGGGGGTTGCAGACTGCCAGAAATAGTGTGAATTCAGTCCACTTTTAGGGTTAGGGTTAGTGCTAGGGAATCATGGGAACTGTTATTTTTCTGAGACATTGAGCCTTCTCTGTCAGACAACTCTGATGCCACAATAAAATACAGTTCCCATGGTTCCCTAACTCTAACCCTAACCCTAAAAGTGGACTGAATTCACACTATTTCTGGCAGTCTGCAACCCCCCATGTTGATTTTCCTACTGTCTGCTTCCTTTGTTGTCCAGCTCTCACATCTGTACATGGTGATGGGGAATACAATGGCTTGGACAATTCTAACTTTTGTGCTCAGTTGTATATCTTTACTCTTCAGTAGCTTTTCTAGTTCTTTCATAACTGCCCTTCCCATTCCAAATCATCTTATTTTTTGACTGCAGTCACCATTCTGATCAATATTTGATCCTAAGTATGGGAATTCTTTATTTCAATTTCCTCATTGTCTAGATTGAATTTATGTATCTCTTCTGTGGTCATAATTTTTGTTTTCTTTATGTTCAGCATTAATCCTGCCTTTGCACTTTTATCTTTGACTTTCCTTAGTAACCATTCCAAGTCTGCGATGTCTTCCACCATTATTATAGTATCATCTGTGTACCTTAGGTTGTTGATACTCCTTCCTTACTCCTCCTTCTTCTGTTTCTAACTCTGCATTTTAAATGATGTTTTCTGCATATAAATTGAACAAGTACGGTGATAGAATGCAGACTTGCCTGACCTCTTTACCAATTGGGAACCACTCTGTTTCCCTGAATTCAGTTCTGACAGTGGCTTCTTGTTTTTGGCACAAATTTTTCATGAGTACTATCAAATGTGGTGGCACTCCTGTGTCTTTGAGTGTATTCTGTAGCTTTTCATGATTTCTACAGTCAAATGTTCTACTGTAGTCAATAAAACACATGCTGATTTTTTTCTAGAATTCTTTGGTGCCCTCTCTTAGCCATCGTATGTTTTTGCGATGTGGTCCCTGGTGCCTCTTCCTTTCCTGAATCCTGCTTGCACCTCTGGAATTTTCCTCTCCATGTATGGTTGGATTCTGTGTTGCAGAATTTTGACCATAGTTTCCTTGTGTGTGAGATTAATGTATGGTCCTATAATTGCTGCATTCTTTTGTATCTCCTTTCTTGTGTATTGGGATATATATTGTTCATTATGCCTCCCCAAATCTGCTGTAATGGTTTGGAACCTTCTGAAGCGCATTTGGGAGTTATAAGAAGGAGAAGGAGAAGGGAAATCGTAGGCTTTCATGGCCAGCATCCATAGTTTTTTTTGTGGGTTTTTTCGGGCTGTGTGGCCATGTTCTAGAAGAGTTTCTTTCTCATTCTCTAGAAGAAAGAAACTCTTCTAGAACATGGCCACACAGCCCGAAAAAAACCACACACACACACACACACACACATACAAAACTATGGAGAAGGGAAAGTTTGCTTGTGTAACACTGAAATGGTCTCGATAATTTTCTTGTGTTTTTACAATCACTCACTGCTTTCCCCTCAAAAACACAACAACAGAAAAACCAAGTTGTGAAATCTAAATTGCTGTGGTAGATAATGTAGGGTTATAATAACCACTAGGACTTAGCGGTCTATTTTTCAACTTGTTTTTAATCATTAAAGATAATGAGAGTAGGAGCTATTTTTCAGGTTTATAATGTTAAAAAAAAACAACAATGATGGGTGGACAGGACTGGTTGTTCTGCTGATATTATTCCCCACCTTTACTCTCTCACATCTAGGATAACTTTAAGCAGCTTCTGCCCACACATATACAAAGAGAGAGGAGAGAGAGATGGATGATAGAGGAGAGAGGACGAATCAATGGGAGAAACAGGAAGATGAAGCAGCTGGGATAAAACAGAATCCCAAGGATTTAGAAACTGGAAGGAGAAACAAAACTAGGAAGTGTCATGGGAAGGGTTAATTCCCAGACTAACCCTTTTCAAATTGGGGCACAACCTTGAGCTGCAGGAAACCTCCCCGTAAACACTTTCCACACCAGACTCAGGGCAGAATGCCAAAGTCCAATTGATTCCCATGAAACCTGGTGAAATATAAGTTCAGCTCTGTGAATTGCCCAGAATTTGACTGTATCTGGAGTTTTTGCAAGGGGGGGAGGAATTTATCATTATTACTGGAAGGTTACTGGAATAGCATCTGTGTACTAATACTTTGGGCCCTGCCCCATGGAGCATACAATCTAAGTTTCAACTATGGGATGAGAGCAAAGGAGGGGAAAAAGAAAGCAGCAAAAGTAATGGTGGAACAATATGCACATATGCAATTATGGGAAGGAAAGGCACAAAGCTCACTGCGTTTTTAAAAGTTACAATATTGATATCCCTCCTTGTGTCTGAGGATCTTGGGGTGGAGGAATCAAATGAATTTTAAACTTTAAAATGATTTAAAACAGTAAGAATAATTTAATAGCCAGAAGAATTTTTTAAAAAAAACAACCTGATCAAAACCATTTTAAGCCATGCATGTATGCAGATTTGGATGAAATCAAGTAGGACCCTATTAAGTTCTGCCTCTGCTGCCACCAAATGTGAAGTTTTCCACTTACATGAGGACCTGTCGCCAATATGAGGACTTCCTCCTGCCCTACCTCTGTGGTTAGCAGCAGTGAGGAGAATCTAGATGTTCTCATAGTTCTTGTGTGTGATTTTATTTATTTTTTATTTCCACCAGACACCTCCACTCATTATTATCTGCTGCCACCGCAGACTCTGTGCCTGAACTCAATTTTCCAACAGGCAGCATTCGCTCAAGCAAAAGTGTATAGAACAAAAATAATGATTTACCGAACAGAAATTGAACATCACAGATTATTTAATACATCTAAATCACGTCTCTCATTCTCTCACATAGCCATCTCCTAGCTAATTCTGACCCTGGCTCTAACTCTCTTCTATATCTGACCCAACTGACTCTCCTAACCACTCAGACTCCTCAGCGTCACTAATTCCTACTCTTGACAGACTACTCACTCATCCCCTGTCACACACCACCCATTTCAAAATCCACTCAGAGATTCCACCAAACATCTGTTCCTGTCACCTGATAATCAGTGGCCAACAACCTACAATGCTTAGCTCCCTAGGTGGAACGCCACTCTATATCTGCAGGACTCATAGCTTTACAGTGCTGGCTCCCTTGGTCAGCCATTTTGTGGCTGATGAAAAGCAAGGAGTCAGGATTGGAAGAGCATCTGCCTATGTTCTATAGCCACAGACTAGCTGATGACATCTTCCACTGAGATTGCCAAGGTCTTGAAGGATGATGTCCTTGGTCTTTTTTCTTTCCTTTTTTCAACAGTGGAACACATTCCTTCAGAGGGTGGTGGAGTCTCCTTCTTTGGGGTTTTTTCAACAGAGGCAGGATGGCCATCTATTGAGGGTGCTTTGATTGTGTCTTCCTGCATGGTAGGGGTTGGACTTGATTACCCTTTAGATCTCTTCCAACTCTATGATTCTGGCTGTAGGGCATAGCAAAACCTTCTTCACCCCCCCCCCCCCCCAGTTCTCCACTGGTGATGGAAACACCATTCAGAGTGGCTGTTACATCAAAACCATGAATTTGAGAGAGGCCTTTATTGTTGCAGAATACCAACTTTCACCACAACTGAAAAAGGACTTACCCATGTGCCTGAGTATTGTATCATACCCTTCAACTTTTCACAGAGGTAAGTGAGACACATATGATGAAGCAACATCAGAGTGTGGTCAAGGTGGGAAAAGTTATTCATGAGGAAAGAAAAGACAAGCTAGGAAAGGTCTCAGCTTTTATCTGAGCATTCTGGAAAGGCCAACACTGCTCCTCTTTTTTCTGTCCCCTCCTCTTGCTAAATTTGCTGAGTACAAACTACTTTTGTATTTTGAACTCAGTTTGCAACACTGGAAGTAAGCTGAGGGCAAAGGGGGCATGTGGAAGGAAGAGAGAGAACCTGGGACATTTTAAAAGCAGAAAAGTGGGACAGTAGAGAATTAATCAGGACTGTCCCAGCCAAATCAGGACAGTTGGAACATATATGTTACTAAAAGGGTTACAGCCAATGTTAGTACCAGGGATGGAAGATCAGAATGCGGTGTGTGTGTGTGTGTGAAGGGGCATTCCATGTCTCTTCTTTCAACTACTTGGCACAGCACCTCTCCAAGAGCATCCTTCACTCCAGGATCGATCCTTGAGCAGGTGCATTCATCAAATCCCTCCCCAAAAGTGCAGGAACCTGGTTTGGGGTAGGCATCTCCCTAAAACTGATCATCATTGTTATTATTATTCTAAGATGAAGAATTTAATTTTAGTTTTCACAGCTCCTTCTAGGTGAATAAATCCCGCCCTGGCCAACCCAAACCCTGGAAAATCTTGTGAGCTGAGTCTTTGCCTCCTCTGGCATCTGCACCAGTGATTGCTGTTTCTCTCCAGCCACACTCTGTAAAGTTTTATAGTTTCCTGGTTCTTGCTGGAAAAGCCCAACAGTGGGTGGAGGTGGCGGCATTGGGATAGCGTGAGCAAGCAGGAAACCTGAGTGCAGCAAAGGCAGAACATAGCAAGCAAACCAGGTGGGGAGAACCGCTGGTTCAGCAGGCACTTGGCTCCCTTCTTGGAACCAAGGAGAAGGTGATTTCTGCAGCCCAAACAAGAACCGCCTGGGTATTCCCTCACTGCAAATAAAATTCTCCAGCTCAGCCCAAACTAAAATTAAAGGCATTCCCTTTGGTGAGTTGTTTCCTTGCATGTCTGAAAAGGACAACTATGCCAGAATTTGTTTTGTTCACATTCATGGGTGAAAAGTTTCCCTTTCAGATGAAAAAGCAGCTTTAAGATTAATCCTTCACCTAATTCAGTTGGTTAAAAAGAAGAGTAACACCCAGCTGTCAATCACCACTGAGCCCTCTTCAGTCCTCGGCTGAGATGCTGTGGCTGCAGTGGTTTGGAATGTTCATAAATATTCTGACTTCTGAGATTGAATGTTGGTTGGCAAAAAATTCGGAGGACGAACACTTCAGATGTGAATTTTGTGATCTGAAACCTTAGTTTCAGTTTGAAGGACGTGTGACCAAATCACAAAGAAATACACAAACACACTTTCAGACGTCAACATATACAGAATAAGAAAATGCAATTAATCTCTCTACTCTCTGTTTCTCGGCAATACACACAAAATTCTGCTGCTGACAGAGAAAGAAAAAGAAAAGGAAAAAGAGAGAGATTATATCCAGTATTGATGGGAAATATTTCCTATTATTCATTTTTCTGGACAAAAAAAATTGACACTTGGGAAATCTGGTTGAGAAGAATAACACAGTGGCAAAATTTTTGTACACCTGGTATTTGCAAGACCCAAAAGCTTTTTTGGGGTGGTGGTGGTGGAAATTATTCTGCACAGAAATATTTTTAAAAAAATATGTACTCCAATTGTAGCTTTTTTGCAACAGAAGTTTCTAGAGAACCATGTGGAAGGTGTTTTTTTGTGCACAACTGTTGTTTTCTGCAGAAAAACTACAACCTTGTACAAAAAACCCCATACATCTTGCACAAAAATAATGTTGCACAAGGAAACAGCCATGTTCCACAAAAATGTAGCCACTTATGAGTTTTTGTGCAATTTTTGTGCCATTTTCTGTGCA
Source organism: Phrynosoma blainvillii (assembly GCA_026167975.1). Taxonomy (NCBI): domain Eukaryota; kingdom Metazoa; phylum Chordata; class Lepidosauria; order Squamata; family Phrynosomatidae; genus Phrynosoma; species Phrynosoma blainvillii. The sequence goes on from JANUYF010000003.1 coordinate 12,910,720, forward strand.
AAAAATAGCAATCTCACACAAAAACACATGTGGCTATTTTTATGCAAGATTGCTGGTTCCCCCTCCTCCCCCCATAAATAAAACAGCAATCTTGCATATAAGACACATGGGGCTATCTGGAAACAGTGCTTTGGGGTCAAAACCCCATGATTCCCAAGCAAAGAAAACCCAGGTGTATTTCTGTGCAGAGTAATTTCCCGAAACAGTTCAGGATGTGTGAATATTGGGTAGGAAGTGCACAGAAATATTTATTTTCTCCACAGTGGGGAGAAAACTGTGGAAACAATTCGTTTTTCACTTGTGAGGACAGAATAGTCAAATATTTACATCCTCAATTATCTAATCAATACCACTTACAGCAAAGGCTAACATTTAACCACAAACATGTAGACACTGGGTTCTATCCAAAATAATGGATGGGGAACCACTTCCAATCCCACCAATGTAGAAATGCATTAAAGGTTTTCCTTTCATAAATAAAGGAATTGATAAAGTTAGCTCTCTCCACAACCATGTAGAAATCGTACAGAGTAAATATGTGAACTTAACACCATAGGGAGCAAAGTGCTTTCAGACCACTCAGTTCTGGTAAAGTATCTTCTGGCTTGAGAGGGCTGGTGAATGTGTGAAACAGAGAATCAAATCACTCTTGATGAGTACATCCATCCAACTTTCTGCTCTGGAAAATGTCTATTGGAAGCTTTTCACATTGTCTCCAAAACCATCCAACCTATCGGGAAGCCAAGTGTTGTGTGTTTTATGTTTGAGCATCCCCCCCCCCCCCCGGCCCAAGTGAGTACAGCACACTTTTCTTATCTGTGGACTTACCACCCATGGGTTTGATCTTCTGCAGATGGCAAGCCCCCATTGTTTGTAATGGAGGTGTGTGCATCCAGCTTCACTAGCAGCCACATGCACACCACACTGCCATAGAAAACAATGAGACTTAAGGACCTGTGTTTTTTTGTTATCTGCAGGGAGGGGTGAGGTCTGGAACAGATCCCCTGTGGATACAAAAGGATGACCGTACCTTGCATTTATCCCTGTTGAAATGCATTTTGCTGGTTTAGGCCCTGTTTACCAATCTGTCAATGTTAGCTTGAATCCTGATTCAGAGATTTTAGCTATTGCTACCAATTTGGTTTCACCTGAAAATTTCAAAAATGTGCCTTCTATTCCACTATCCAAGTAATTTATAGAGATGTTGAATAAAACTGAGCCCAGACAGAAGAACCCTTTGCACCCAATTTATAACTTCTCTCTAGGATCACAAGGAAGTACTCATGTTTCAGTTAGTTGACTAGTTACAAATCCATCTGACAGTAGCATCATCTAGCCATACATTGCCAGCTTGTCTGCAAAAATGTCATGGGAGACTCGGTCAAAAGCTTTATTGAAAGCAAGATACACTACATCTACAGCATTCCTCTGATCTACCATATCTAGAAAAATATAGATAAATTAGTCTCACATGACTTATTTTTAAGAAATATGTGCTCTTTCTTAGTAATGACATTATTTTTATTGTTTCAGAACTCAAATACAATTATTGGGGGAGGAAGGTCTGAAAAAGGCATAATTGTCAAAAGCGGGGCATGGCTTAAAAAACAGAGAAAAGAATATTGCAAAAAAAGTTGTGCTAATTCCATGTGGATGCTTTTGTCTCCCAGTTGCAACTTAGCTTCAAAGCTAAGACACAGTCACAGGGCATTGAGGTCAGTTGCTCTGGGGAATCACACCATTTCTAGAAAGAAGGACTGAGAGAAACAGGACAGTACTCTGAAGTTTACATCAGCACAAATGAAAGATTTTCCTTTTAGTGTGGATTGTGACCATGCTTGTCTCCTTGGCACTTTTACTGTTTGTGGAAACTGTAGGCCTAAGCAGACTGCCAGAAATAGTGCACATTAAATTGAGGCACTGCCCTGGCTCAGTGCTAGGGAGTCATGAGAATTGTATTTTTTTCTGAGACATTGAGCCTTCTCTGTCAGAGAGCTCTGGTGCCACAATAAATTACAGTTCCCATGATTCCTTAGCCCTGAGCTAGGGCAGTGCCTCAATTTAATGTGCACTATTTCTGGCAGTCTGCAAAGGCCCTGTGTCACAGGGGGGTTGCAGACTGCCAGAAATAGTGCAAATTGAGTCCACTTTTAGGGTTAGGGTTACGGTTAGGGAATCATGGGAACTGTATTTTATCGTGGCACCAGAGCTCTCTGACAGAGAAGGCTCAATGTCTCAGAAAAAAAATTCCCATGATTCCCTAGCACTAACCCTAACCCTAAAAGTGGACTCAATTTGCACTATTTCTGGCAGTCTGCAACCCCCCCCTTAGTCATCCAATGAACATTGCTGCAAAGCTAAAAGGTGTTTTTACATCCTTGGGCTGGAGAGGCTCCTGCGATTCTCTGACAGGATGGGAAGCTGAAAGGCCCATTGAGCAAAAGTGTGGAAATAAATTCAACAGGAATAGGGATGTCAGTTACTCATGGGGCAGATGAAAGGTAGGCAATGTTCTTTGCTCCCATAGGAAGCATAATTCAAAGTTCTCTTGACCTTAAACCTCCCATAAAGAGTTCTTGTGCATTCCATGATGGAAGAAGCTTCCCATAAATATTGGCTCATCAGTATGATCCTAACTCAAAGATGTGCTGGCTGTAGGAAGTTAGGGATGAAGAAAAATCCCTTTAGTATGCTGGCCTATTCATTATAATTTTGTTGCAAATTGATCCCAGAGATCAACTGACAGAGCCACCTGACAGCAAAACTAGTCTTCTGGCTAAGATCTGCTGGCAGAAGAGGCAGAAAGGAGGCAGAAAGGGAGTGGAACATGGGAGGCACCAATTTACATCAGTTCAAATTTTCTTTTAGCCCAGGGCCACCTCCACAAAGCAGGCCTAACTACAGATTTCCACCATCCCTAAATTAGGAGGGATTTAGATTCAGCTTGCCTTGAACTGGTTTAGTGTCAGCTCGACCCACCCTTGGCCATTTTGGACACTTGGGGGGCTGTGGACAGGCGACTCTAGGCTGCCCCAGGAAGTGGAGGATCAGGGCCACGGCTACCATACACTGCGGCTCCGATCCTCCCTTTTGCTGCCCCCAAAAGAGCAGCAAAATGCCGCTCCTTTCAGAGGCGGCAAAAGGGTGCCCTAAGAGCTGGCACGCCACTCTTTCTCGCCCCTTCCAGTGCAGCGCTTCAGGATGTCGTTGGGCTGGGGTTGGGGCGGCTGGCGTGCGGCTGCCCCTCCCCATCTCTGCCTCCAGGCTGGCCCTTTGGGCTGGTCTGCAGAGGCCCTTAGATTTGTCTGCCTAGCCATTCTATCTGCAGATCAACCTGCTGTTAAAGACATGGGAGCATAGGCTGGGATGGGAGCATAGGTTTGGCAATCCCGTTAGGGAAAGATGGAGAGATGGTCAGCTCCATACCTGCCAATATTTCACAGATGAAAACTGGAATGTGTGTGGCAGAGCATCAGAGTATGGTCAAGATGGGAAAAGTTATTAATGAGGAAGCAAACTAGGGGGCTGAACAAATGGCCCCTAAGGGACAGTGTCCTGACACCCCTCTCCTTACCAGATTGGGGCCATGGCAACCACAAACTGTGGGCCCATTCTGATGGTTTGCTGCTCTAAAAAGAGCTGGCAAATGCCACTCCTTTTTGGAGTGGCAAAAAGCCGCCCTTGTCACCACATCAGCAGCTTTTCAGCACTCCTTTGGCACAGTGTGCATGAACGCTGCATCACAGGAGTGCCCTGATGCCATCTGCCATTTGATTGGGTGTGCAGCGTGACGGCAGCATTGCGGTGGAGTCGGGGCAGCTTGCGTATGGTTGCCACGCCTCCACTCCACCCTCAGGCTGGCCCTTTTGGCTGGTCTGTACAGCCCCTAGGAGAGGCTGCAGATGTTTGCTTTTGTTTGAGCCTACTGGAAAGGGCAAGACTCCACTTCCTCCCCTCTCCCTGCTGAATTAAGTAGAAACTACATTTGCACTTTTAACTCATTTAGCAGCAATTGAAGTAAGTAGAGGACAAAGAAGGAAAGTGGGAGGAGGAGAGAGAAACTGGGACATTTGATAAGCAACTGAGTAAGTGGGCTGACAGAGGATGAATCAGGACTGTCTGCAAAATTAGGATGTTTGGAGGATATCTAGCTCTCATATTGCAGTTGACTGGGAGATACCTTATATCCCATCATGCCAGTGATTGATCTAACTCAGTGTGTTTATGGTAGCAGTGGGAATTATGGCACCCAGAAGCTACTGTACCCCCCAAAGCCATTTTTGTGGACTATAAGCCTCTATAGTAGACCTGGCTGAAAGAAAAAAAAAATAGCCCAAAATAGATAATGGACACTCCTATAGGGAAAGCCAGCATGGCATAGTGGTTTGAGTGATGAGATATGACTCTGGAGACTTGAGTTTGATTCTCCACTGGGCCATGAGACCCGCTGGAAAAAGTGGGATGACAGAGGATTAATCGGCTCTGTCTGGGCCAAATTGGGACAGTTGGCAGGTATGAGCTTCTCAATAGTTCAATCCAATTGCTGAAATTTTCTAAGCCCCATAGTGGGATTTTCTTACTCTTAGAATGGTAAGAGAGATGGTTGCAAGGTGGAAAATATTTGCAAACAAGACTACAATATTCCATGAGACAGTGTGGTGTAATGATTTGGGTGCTGGACTACAATTCTGGAAATCAGTGTTTAATTCCACAGTTGAGCATAAAAATCGATTGGGTGAACTTAGGCAAGCCACATTCTCTCAGCCTCAGAGAATGGCAATGGCAAACCACCTCTGAAGAAACTTGCCAAGAAAACCCTTACGGTTGCTATAAATTGGAAATGACTCAAAGGCACACAGCCGCAACAAATAAGATTCCATATGGCTACTCACAAGCAAAGATCACTGTGTTCAATGTGCTATGCTCCCAAATAAAAATATGTAAAACTTCACTTTGTTATTGCCACCTCACACTGGTACTAATGAGAAATTTCTGTCCATCTTAAGTCATTTTCAGAGGGTGGTATGCACAAAGTCTTCCCTGCCTTTATTTCTTTTTTGTAAAAACAAAAAGCCTACAGTTACTTGGCAGATGATGGTCTGTATAGGGAGGAGAGGGTGTGTGTGAATACACTTGCACATGAAAAAGGACACAACTGGGGATAATTTTGAGAGAGAAAATTTTCTGGCCAAGCATATTTGGTGAAACATCAGAAGACTGGCATCTGTGAAAAAGAACGGTTCATTCCTGGATTGTCAAAATGTACAGCTCACAAGCCGCCTGCAGCAGCGATAAAATCACTGCTCATAATTCCTGAAAGTAACAGATTTCAAGCTTGAGCAGTCGGCGAAGTGCCTCCTCTAATCCTCTCGTGCACCACAAAACACAATACACCACCACACTGCACCACAACAAGGCTGGTGATATATTTCGCTACCCAGACAAGGCTGGTAACTGGATCCTCTCAGATTAGCTGGATGAGAAAATGTCAGGAAGATGTTAAACCAACTTACAAAAAGGGAGGAAATGGAAAAGGGGAGGGGGGGGATAAAGATGCCATACTTAAACTTAGCTTACAACCTTACACCAAAATGTAATGTAATAATTAGAACGGACCACTCTTGACAGCATAAGAGGGAAGTCTGATGTTATTCAATGGATGACAAAAGCAAACCCAGTTTACCTGGGGGTACGTACCAATGGGGTTCCTGCTCCAATGGGGTTCCTGCTCAGATATCATAACCACATAGGAGGACAAGACACCATTAAATTGCAGGGCATCAAAGAAAATGTAGGACCTTACAAAACAAAAGCTAGAAACACCCATATAAATAGCAATTCATTTCATATGGTTTATTTACAATTATATTATATATTGTTGTTGTGTGCCTTCAAGTCGTTTCCGACTTATGGTGACCCTAGGACAAGCCTATCATGGGGTTTTCTTGGTGAGTTTCTTCAGAGTGGATTGCCATCTTCTGAGGGTGAGAGAGTGTGACTTGCCCAAGGCCACCCTGTGGATTTACATGGCTGATCCAGGATTCGAACCCTGGTTTTCAGAGTCATAGTCCAATGCTCAAACCACTAAACCAGGGGTAGGCAACCTTTCCCCTTTAAGGGCCAAGGGACTTCAGTTCCCAGAAGCCTCAGCCATGTTGGCCAATAGTCCCATGTTGGCCAATAACTCCTGGGATTCTGGGAGCTGAAGTCCCTCGGCCCTTAAAGGGGAAAGGTTGTCTACCCCTGATCTAAACCATGCTAGCTCTATTATGTTACATATATTATGTTTTATTTTGTACTCAATCGTATTTTTCTGATGAACTTCTCTTCATTAAAATGCCCTGTTGTCTTGCAATATACTTTTAGAACTTCTGAGCAAAATAAATGCTGAAAATTGCACTTTACTAGCAACAAACCCTGGACTGAATCTATTTAAATTATCCCTTTCATTTGCCCATTGTGCCAAATATAAGGGGGAAAAACCCTTTCAACATTTGCATTGTGTCCTCAAACAACCCGTGGCTTCACATGTTTCCTGTCCTTTTCCCCTTAGAGAAACAAACACACCCCGAGCTCTGGGTGTGAGTCTTGTCTGCTGCTGCTCCTAGGGGGAAAAACCTCTAGAAGGATCCATCCTATCATCCTATTGCAGTAAGGACAATTTGCCAAGTAGATGAATTTCTTGAAAGGGAACAGCAAATGTGTTACTCAATGAGCTTCTTAGACATGCTAAAAATGAAAGGAATTTTGGAATTCCTCCTGGAGAGAAGGTTGAAATGTAGGATCTGTTCTGGAAAAGGAGGACATCTGTTCATCCTGTTCCTGCTGCTCACCATAGGTCAGTTGAACTATATGATGTAGTGTGTGTGTGTGTGTGTAAGAGAGAGACAGACATATAGATACACACATACACATGGACACCCCCCACCATTGCCCCCTCAAATAAGATTTCTGCCCACCCAATGAAACTTACCTGCGTTCCCCAAATTTCTAGCTTAAACTTTTACCAGGATTCAAACCTGGTCTCCAGAGTGGTAGTCCAACACCCAACACAGAAATACAGTTAATGCATCCAAATAAAAGGAGCAGGCAAAGTGATCCAGGAGCCAGTATAGTGTAGTGGTTTGAGCATTGGACTACCACTCTGGAGACCAGGGTTCGAATCCTGGCTTGGTCATGAAACCCACTGGGTGACCTTGGGCAAGTCACAATCTCTTAGCCTCAGAGGATGGCAACAGCAAACCCCCTCTGAAGAAACATGCCAAGAAAACCCCTTAGGGTCATGGCTTTAGGTTCGCCATGAGTCAGAAACGACTTGAAGGCACACAACAACAACAACAACAACTCCTTTTTAAAGAAATACTGGGGATGATACGGACTGGCAACTCATTGTTCTGATTACATTGGCTTTCCTCAGGGTGGCCAGCAACACAGGAGACATCCACATTGCAAAAATAATCCGGTTTGACACTGCTTTAACTGGTGCCACAACAAACTATCATTCTCAGAATTCCATAGCATTGAGCCATGGCAGTTAAAAGTGGTGTCAAACCGTATTATTTCTGCAGTGTGGATGCAGCCACAGAGAGAGAAGTCAGAGAATGTAGCTTTACAATGTGGCAATACACGCCTGTCTCCACTTATCCCTTTACCAAGACACGGTCAGCAAGGATCACAATGAGGCCATTTTCTGGTGCCAAGAAAGCTTAAATCCAGTCAGATTTGGTCTTATTCTGTTATGTTTTCTAACACACCCCTATCTCCAAAGCCTTGGGGCAGATAACAGCATTAAAACAATACATTTGCAGCACAGGCCAAATGCAAACATAAATGTGGCTAAGGCAATCTTTTGTTTATAAAATTCTTTCTCTTTTCTCCATCCTCCCTCTGCCCCTTTCTGTTGGTATTAAGATATGTATAAGACAGTGTGCAGAGAGATAAACTGAATGGCTGCCAATTTGAAAGTGGAGAGATACTTACACTTCTATGTAAGATGCAAGGGCAGGATAACGCACTTGGGAAAAGCTCCAGGATGCATCAGCATTCTCTCTCTCTCTCTCTATATATATATATATATATATATCTCCCAAGCAGTTCATGCAAGAATAAATAGGAGCATGTTGTTCTTTCTTGTCTACTAAATCCTGTGAAGGCTGGTGGCTTCCCTGGCAGTGATGTGGTAAATTTGCCCCAGGTTTTGGCTATTTGAGCTGCTGAACCATATACCACCACCACCACCATTGCTGCTACTGCTGCTGTTGTTGTGTGCCTTCAAGTAGTTTCTGACTTATGGCAGCCCTAAGGTGAACCTATCATAGGGTTTTCTTGGCAGTTTCTTCAGAAGGGGTTTGCCATTGCCATCCTCCAAGGCTAAGGGAGTGCGACTTGCCAAAGGTCACCCAGTAGGTTTCCTTGGCCAAGCCAGGATTCAAACCTTGGTCTCTCGGGATCCTAGTCCAACACTTAAACCTCTACACCAGGGTTCAGCAACTTTTTTGTCGATGGGCCGGGAGGGGGGGGAAATGGTGCTGGGGGCCGGTGTGCGCGCTTGCGCATGCTGCCATTTTGAAAAACAAAATGGCGACCGCCCCCTGTGTTGCGCGCGCGCATGTGCACAAAGGCGCCCCACCAGCAGGGCTCCCTTGCCCGTGCCAGGCCTCTGAGAGACCCAGCGCCACCGCGGGGCCCCCCAGGAGGCTTCCCTTCCCTGTGCTGGGCCTCCGAGAGGCCCTGCGCTGCTGTGGGGGCCCCCTAGGAGGCTTCCCTCGGCAGCGCTGGGCCTCCGGGAGGCCCTGCCCCACTGCGGGGGACCCCCAGGAGGCTTCCCTTGACCATGCTGGGCCTCCGAGAGGCCCGGCACCGCCGTGGGGGTCCCCCAGGAGGCTTCCCTCAACTGCCCTGGGCCTCCGAGAGGCCCAGCACCACCACAGGGATCCTCCAGGGCACCATTTTGGAAGCCAAAATGGCACCCCAGAGGACCCCTGCGGCCGCGAAAGGCGGTGGCAGTGGTGCGGCGGCGGCAGCAGCAGTGGCAGGACTGGGCAGGGCTGGTCCGCAGGCCTCCACAGGCCACACCCGGCTCATGGGCCGTAGGTCGCCGACCCCTGCTCTACACCATGCTGGCCTTCACTAGCTTTGTAATAGTGATGGATGAACATTTGGTTTATTATTATTATTAAATAGGATTTACCAATATTTGATGCAACCTACTATCACATAAGCAAGTTAAACCAGCCTACCTGAGGCAGCTTAAAATTTAAAATGGATGGCATCCTGATTTTATCACAAGGATTTAGCCACCAAAATCGCTGCCTGCGTGCAGCCTGGGTCCTTTGCTGTTCCCAGGGGCATGCAGTGCAGCTTTTTTTGAAGCCGGGAGTTTTCTGGCTTAAGGAAATGGCCACTGGAGCATTCCTGGGAGTGGTGATGGACATGGGCTGCACCCAGCTGGCGATTTTGGTGGCTAAATCCTTGTGATAAAATCAGGATGCATTAAATTTTAAGCCAGCTCAGGTAAACTGGTTTAATTGCTTACGTGATAAGCTTCCTAGAATAGTCAAGAAAAATGATTGCTATAGTAAGTAAGAGGGCTCAAGTGAGATGTGCTAGGGGCATGTGTTAGCCAAAGTGCATTTTTCTGAATTTTGGTGTGTATGTGGCATTCCACACGACCTCAGATGTACCCTGCAGTTGACCCCAAGTGCCACCTAAGCAATGACAGGCAGGTCATACAAAGGTCACTTGGAAGACTGGAAAAAACCCATCTCAAAAGCCAGGGAGATAGTGGGAGTTGCAAATGGACGATCATCACCTCCATAATCAGAAAGAATGGGCGATAAGTGCCTAGATGCCTCACCTGATGGGCCAGCTAATGGCTTAATCCTTTTTGCATTCACCTTGAATATTGGCACACCGGATTACCTCACCTATACAATTTCACACCTTTGCTCTGCAGTTAGTTTTAGCTCTTAAAAAACCCTGCATTTTCCCTCTCAGTGTGCTAGTTTGGAGTTCATGGGGACACTACGTCACTGTGGTCTCTGATCTAGTTACTGGCACTTCCGCTCAAACCAATGCTCTTGGAACAGCTGTGTCCCACGCCACTTCAGCTCATTGGAAGGCTCATCTGTAGTAAATATCACCCGTAGTTTTGCCTCACAATCTTTTCCAAGCTAACCCCTGATTTCCTGAGCCTTGAATGACCAAGTGTATGAATGTGAATTACTGTGTGATTTTCCCTTTTGATGAAATAATACTTTAACTGGAGAATTCTGTCTCTGCATCAGTTCTTCAATCCACTGGCCTCTTGGTATACAAGTAGGAGATGGTCTCACAGGGCCTTTGTAGCCGACCCCCTCTCAGTTTGAGCTAAATAAAATTCTCCATACTAGACTTTTGACTACACATGTTCAATTTTAATATCAAAAGCTAAATCTGGACAAGAGGAGTTGGACCAGGGGCAGGCTGGATAGCAGAGATCACTGAATGATAGAGGAAGAGACCACAAGAAGCTTCCAGTCCAACCCCCTGCCATGCAGGAAGACACACTCAAAGCACTCCCAACAGATGGCCATCCAGTCTGTGTTCAAAAACCTTCAAAGAAGGAGACTCCATCACCATCCAAGGCAGCCCCTTTCCACAGTCCAACAGCTCTCACCATCAGGACTTTCTTCCTAAGGTTTAGATGGAATCTCTTTTCCTGTAGCTTGAATCCATTGCTCCATGTCTTAGTCTTGCTCAATCCTCAATATGACATCCCTTCAAATATTTAAACTAGCCTTCTCTTCTTCCTCAGCTGCTCCTCATAGGGCATGGTTCCCAGACCTTTCACCATTTTGGCCACCCTCTTCTGGACTTTCCTTTACCATGTACTGTACTTGATGATAAAATAAGAGCCTTTGGGGGGGGGGGTTCCTCTCTAGAAATCCATCTGTTGCCACCAATTATGGGGGTTCTCCTTAGGAAATCTCACCACTATAACTGAATGTGAGGTTTCAACTGTACTCATTGTAATGACAAAGAGTGAGGGCTTTATCTGATCCCCATCTCTGCCACTAGTGTAAATACTTCCTCCTGTCTGCATTGTGTGACACCAACTGGGGGGGGGGGGAACCATCAACTTTATGCAACATCATCCTTCTGTATTCAATGCTTCTACCTTGTCTGAACCCAAGCTCTCAGTTAGATAGCATTCCTGGAGGCTAAAAGTTTATGAAAAGAAAAAGCCCCCACAATTTGGAATAGGCTTCCGGCCGAACTTCGCTCCACCGCGTCATTGGTCTCTTTTAAAAAGAACCTAAAAACATATTTGTTTCAGCAAGCGTTCCCACCCTAGATGTAAAAACTCTTGTCTGTTGCCCCTGTGTATGACCCTGGACTTGATATTGATCTTCCTTGTCCTACCCCTAACTGTCGTGATTTACCTCTGCTCCCCGTTGATTTTTCTAACTTGTTTTTTAACTTGTATTGTATTTTTGGATTGTCTTATTCAATGTTGTAAGCCGCTTTGATCAGTTTTCTGGAAAGGCGGGGTATAAATAAAACTTTTATTATTATTATTTATTATTTTTAATTCTTTATTTACAGAAGTTAAACATAATAAAGCAGATTAAATATTTATTACATTGGAAACACACACAGCCTCTCTCACGCTCCACTCTAGCTATCTCAGATCCTTAAATGCCATTCATTTTTCCTAAACCTGACTGACTCTTAATAATAAATCTTCTACACCTTTTCACTCAGACCAATCAAACCAAATAACTACCGGATGAGAGTCTCCCTTATCCAAAATGCTTGGGACCAGAAGTGTTTTGGATTTTGGATTTGGAATCTTTGCATATACATAATGAGCTATTGTGGAGATGGGACCCAAGTCTAAACAACATTCATTTATGTTTCCTATGCACCTTATACACATAGCCTGAAGGTAATTTTAGGCACAATATTTTAAAAAGTTGTGCATGAAACAAAGTTTGTGTACACTGAGCATCATAAGGCAAAGGTATCACTATCTCAGCTACCCATGTGGACAGTTTTGGATTTTGGAGTATTTTGGATTTTGGAATTCAGGATAAGGGAGACTCAACCTGGAATACCAACTCACTAACTAATCTTTTTTACTTTCACCAACTATTAGTGTTCAGCTGTATGCAAATCTCCAAAAAAAAAACCCCACCAACATTTCATCTTTCTCCCCCACTAGATTCTTACCTTATGCTCTATTATACAAGCAATACATTAAACAACATTTCCCAGCCCAAGACCATGACATCACGAGCCAACCCTGCAGTTCATACCTAGATGGTAGAGGCACATAATATTGCCAAAATGTTCAGATTTCAGGGCTAAAACCTTAGACTCCTTGTGACAGCATGGGGAACAGGCCTTGGTGATGGCTTGAGGAACAGCAGTGGTATCATGCTTTAAGTGTGATATATTAAGCATCGATGATGCTTGCACAGACTATGCTACTGAAAAAAAAGCAAATGTAACAAATGAGGGAAACACACACACACACACACACACACACACTTTTTTCAAGGCAGCACTCTAAGATTCTTCCTCCTTGATTTGAAAACCAAGGAAGAGGGCCAGACCCTTAGATGTGGGAACCCTAGACATGCAAAGAGAATATGGCTGCTGGGGTTTTATTGGAAAGATTTCTTTAAAGGGGGTTTGCCATTGCTTTCTTCTGAGGTTGAGATATTGTGACTTGCCCAAGGTCACCCAGTAGGTTTTCATGCCCAAGTGGGGATTCGAACCTTGGTCTCCCAGACTCCTAGTCCAACACCCAAACCAATATGCCACCCTCGATCTCACCAACTTTAGGTAAACCTGTTTAACAACAAAACTTGGATGGGTTACTGTTTTTGAACTATAGTGAGGGTTGCCAGATCTCACAGCCTTGCCCTGAGACTCCAGTTTTCCTGGATCATCTCCTGACAGGCTCAGGTCCAGGAATGTGTGCGCATTTGTGTGCGTGTGTATAGTGGCATCACTAGGTTTGGCATCACCTGGTGCAGTAACTCATGGTGCCACCCTCTCCATTGACCTCCTCCCATCCCACATCATACAGAATCCCTAGCAATGTTTTTTGTACTAATGTTACTCGCTAATCATAATTCCTATATATTACTGAATTTAATAGTAATAGTTGTGACATAAACAACTTTGTTTGTTTGTTGTTGTGTGCCTTCAGGTCATTTCCAACTTATGGCAACCCTAAGTGGGTTTTCTTGGCAAGGTTTGTTCAGAGGAGGTTTGCCATTGCCTTCCTCTGAGGCTGAGAGCATATGATTTGCCCAAGGTCACCCAGTGGGTTTCATGGCCAAGCTGGGGATTGAACCCAGGTCCCTAGAGTTGCAGTCCAGCACTCAAACCACTATGCCACACTGGCTCTCTAACCAACTAAACAAAATTAAAATTATAGCTTTAAATTAGAATATCATACGCACAACCTAAATGCATTTACATATACATAGGAGATTATCACAGCACTAATTAAACCAGCTTACCTAAGCCAGTTTAAAATTTAAAACGGGCAGCATCCTGATCTTATCACAAGACTTTTGCTGCCGAAATCGCTGCCTGGATCCATCCAGGTTCATCCCCCCTCCCAGGGCCACTCAGCACAGCTTTTTTCAAAGCAAGTAGTTTTCCGGCTTAAGGAAATGGCCGCTGGAGCAGCCCTGGGAGCAGGGATGGACCCAGATGGACCCGGGCAGCAATTTCGGCAGCAAAAGTCTTGTGATAAGATCAGGATGCCGCCCGTTTTAAATTTTAAGCCGGCTCAGGTAAGCTGGTTTAATTAGCGCTGTGATAATCTCTAGAGTTTCATGTGGTTGAAGTGAAAATTTGGTAAAATGTGATATTTTGAAAGAATTTTTAATTTTTTAAAATTTAAAAACTGGGGCTTCTCCTCTCTCCTTCTACTGAGCCTTACCCCACTCACACAATCTCTTCTTCATTAGGGAGAGGCAGGAAATATATTATTATTATTATTATTATTATTATTATTATTATTATTATTATATTGTTGTTGTTACCGTATTATGGTGACTCCATCATAGGGTTTTTTAAAGCAAGGAATACTCTGAAGTGGGCAAGAGGAAAGGGCTATATCCAGCTCACCTAGTAGAGAGCAGCTTGCTATAATTTGCAAGGAATAATTAGTTTGCTGCCGCAACTTGTAATGACTCTCCCAGGGGTCAGGGGTCTATGTGTTTAGCTTGCTATCTTCTTCTTTACCTCCCAATTGTTGTTGCACCAGGGATCACCCTCCGCTCTGCTCTGAATCTGTCTTCTGACTAAAAGCAAGTAGGCCAAATCAAATGTTCCATCTCCCTCAGAAAGTAAGAAAGAACAATTCCTTCTATTCACCTTGACCCGGGGGGGGGGGGGGGGACTCTTTAACCAAGATTTCTGCCTTAATTTCCAAACAGGAAAATGTATGCATATGTGTATGTTTGAATGATAAGCTGTGATCAGCTGTGATTGGTATTTTCTACCCAGAATGGTCATGCTGGCTAGGGAATTCTAGGAGGTGCAGTCAAAAAAGGTCACTTTTACAATCTGTGCTGAAGCGTAAATTAAGTTTAAGTGAACACAGTGAGACTTATTTCTGAGTTTATGCTCAGAGAACACCCTGATGTGAACAATGTGAGTCTCACTGAGTTGTTTGGTGCTCACACAGTGTGATTGTAATCACATTTCCTGGGGAGCAGACCCGCGATTCTGCAAACCTAATTGGGGAGGAGAGCTCTTCTGGTTTGCTTGTTCTTGCAGACCACCACATGCTCCTCCGTCTGGCTGCAACATGGGAGGCAGGTTGGGAAGCTTCTGAATTAAAACTCAGCAGCTGTCTTTGTTTTCCATGGCCATACGCTTGGCTAGGTGGTGGGAGACAACGTCTTAAAACTGTGTTGAAAACATGGAACCTGTTGAATTCATGCACCCCCACTTCATTCAAACGTATCCCTCTAATACTCACTTGAGAAATGTGAATTCTTGAAAATTGATAAAAACCTGCATAGTTTACAGCAGTTATCATAATTTAGAACTTTACATTTCTGTGGGATTTTCTGAGCGAGCCCAGAAACTGGAAGTCTCGTTCAGATGTTAGCAGCTGCATCCACATTGCAGAAATAATGTAGTTTGACATCACTTTAACTGCCATGGCTCAATGTTATGGAAGTCTGAGATTTGTAGTTTTGTGAGATGTTTAGCCCGCTATGTCAGAAACTCTGGTGCCACAATGAACTATAAATTTGAGAATTCCATAGCATGGAGCCATGGCAGTTAAAGCAGTATCAAACTGCATTATTTCTGAAATGCAGATGCCACCTGCATCTCTGCTTTCAGCATTTTTCCTTTTGTTCAATTCTTCTTTCTGCTTTTAAAAAACAAGGTTAGCCCACTTTGGATGAATACAGATCTAGATCTCACATGAAAACAAACTCTAGCAGACTTTGGTCCTCCAAATGTTTTGGACATCAGCTCCCATAATTTCTGACTGTTGGCAAGGCTATCTGGGTCCTCTGGGAGTTGAAATTCCAAACATGTGGAGGATCATAGTTTGGGAAACACTGCTTCTAGTTTGTTAAACTGGCAAGCCAAACAATCCACAAGTTGTAAGTGGCTTGTTCAGCAATTGACTAGAGTTCATTTCAGAACAGCTTTCTCTAATACTATGGGTTTTTCTCATAGACACACTACAATTTTTTAGTACAGCCCTTCCTAGCCTGGTGTCATTCACATGAGATCCAGGGGCTAGTTCCCTACCCTTGGATCCATTGCATCTCCCTTGAAACAGAAAGTGATTAGAAATCTTGCCCAAAGTTTAAAGTCAGCTTGAAGGGGCCCCCTCTGTGTCCCATCAGTCAGGGCACCAAAATGTGGAAGAACATGGGAGAGGACCTCTTATGCTCTAGCACACCAGTTATGGAATACTTCTCAATACCTCTCTTAGAGATCAAAGATACAGCCGTGTTAGTCTGGAAAATCAGTGTGCAAAGGGATCTTGTAGCACCTTTGAGACTTTGGAGATTATCGCGCATCATAAAAACGCGACTTATCTCTCCCGAAATGAAGTCTAATTCAGGTTGCATCCGGGTCCTATCACATGGCTTTTGTTGCCAAATCCACCATCTGGGTACAGCCAGGCTGCAGCCTGGGTTCCTTATCATGCTTCGGTGACCATTTTTCAAAGCCGGAAAGCTCCTGGATGTACTCGGAGGTGTACTGTAGCCTGGGTGTACTCAGATGGCAGATTTGGTGACAAAAACTATGTGATAGGACTCAGATGCAACCCAAATTAGACTTCAATTCAGGAGAGGTAAGTTGTGTTTTTACAATGTGTGATAATCTTCTAATTGAAAGACAGAAGCTGGTAGCATGTGCTTTTGTAGACTTGAGCCTATTTCCTCAGATGCACAAGATGGAGTGGAGAGTCCAGAGGCAGACTTACATAAGCCGGTTGTGTGTGAGAATGTCAATTGAAATTCATAACTTTGTGGGTATGGAGGTGAGGTGGCAAGTTCAGTTTTAATTATGGTCTTTGGAGGGCAAAGGCAGGAAGAAGGATATTGCCTAAGGTCAAGGAGAGTAGATAACCATATGAATGAGTATTGGAATGTAGTGTAGGAACAGAGAGGAGAAGTGATGAACTGGTCAAGGGTGCCCTCATAGGATGAGGGTTAGATAGTGTTGAAATGTGTGTAGTGTGCCAGGAAACCACACTCTCTATCCAACCCATTGCTGGTGGACTGTAGTGTGGGGATACATTCCAGTTCTGCCATTTCTCCTTCCAATCTTTGTAATTCATTTGTTCAAGGACTGCTGTTCTGAGGTCTAAGATGGAACGTACAAGGAGATTGAAGTGTTCTGCAACCAGTTTTTACGTATTCCCATCCCTGGTGTCTGATTTATGTCCATTTATTCTCTAGTGCAGGGGCTGGCCTATTTGCTCAATGTAGAGTGTTGAAGGGCATTGCTAACATAGTATGGCATAAATCACATTGGAGGATGAGCATATAAAAGTCCCTCTAATATTGTGGATGATGTCATTAGGGCCTGTGATGACCTTTCCTGAATACATATGTGGGCAGAGTTGGCATCTGGGTTTGTGGCAAGGCTTTGTGCCAGTGTGTCCTCCTGTAGGTAAGTACATGTTTGAGGTTGGGAGACTAGGTGAGTAAAGGTCTGCCACCAAGAGGGCAACATTATTGTCCAGAATGGGTTGAAGATAATTAATGACATGTTTGAGTGGTCCCATTTGGGAGCTGTATGTCACCAGTAGTGGGGTTCTGTTATTTTCTGTCCTCAGTCTGTTCTGTAATAGATTAGTCCTGGGTACAAGTCGTGCCTTGTTTATTTGTTTCTTTTTTTACTGGGGGGGTATTGTAGCACAACAAGCTATAGTTCCCGAATTCCACAACATTGAGCCATGGCAGTTCAAGTGGTGTCAAATTATTTTATTTCTACAGTGTGGGTGCAGCCCAGGAGAACAGAAGAGGACAACATGTGATAAAGCCCAACCAAAGACACTATTATCCTGATGCAATTGTGATTTACCTGTCTAGTTGATAAAGCCCTAAGACTTGCCCCAACTGGGGCTCCTTTCAGTTGATGGCCACCTTTGACCAATCTTCTTCTTCTTTTTTTTCACTGGGGAGCTCTGGTGAAACAGTGGTTAAATGCCAGTACTGCAGCCACAAGGTTGTGAGTTCGATCCCAGGGCTCCAAGGTTGACTCAGCCTTCCATCCTTTCATGGGTCAATAAAATGAGTACCCAGCTTCTTGGGGACAATTGGCTTCCAGATTGTAAACTGCTTAGAGAGTGCTGAGTTCACTGATAAGCAGTATAGAAATGTAAATGCTATTGCAAATGCTACACTGCATCAGTTCCCCTTTTTCTTTTTGCCGTAGAAACCTCCAACACAAAACTTGTGTCACATAGCTGCAGAGTAAGTCCCCCCTTTCTCTTTCTCACTCCTCTCTCTCTCTCTCTCTCTGTTTTTCTCTCCTGTCTTCCTCTTCAGACTTGTTATGCCAAAGGAAAACAGTTTCCAAGTCAAATCTCCAAGTTGCAGCATGCAGGATAAGACTCATTTGACTTTTAAATCTTTGTGAAGCAGGGAGGTGTCTGCTCCTCAGATGCAAACAAACATCTTAGGTAGAGGCAGCTGACATGAGAGATGGGTTGGGGTGGGGGATGGAGAATCCTTTATGAACCTTTCCTCCCATTTGAAGATGGGAAAGTCAGTTTTCTTTAAGACTTTCATTGGATAATTTAGATGTGTGAGATAGCCTGTGTCCTCTACCTTCAGTGAATTCTGCCTCTCTCTTTCCCTGTATCCCTTTAAAAGATGGTTGCTGGGTGGATATCTGTGGTGCAGTGTTTTGAACATTAGACTATGACTCTGAGGAATCAGGGTTCGATTCCCCACCTAGCCATGGAAATCCACTGGGTGATCTTGAGCAAGTCACATTCTCTCAGCCTCAGAAAACCCTGTGGTAGGTTCACCTTAGGGACACCATAAGTCAGAATAATATAGTGATGACCAAAGGGTTGCACTTCTTAAATATATTGTTGTGTGCCTTCATTTCTCATAGAATCATAGAACCATACAGTTGGAAGAGGCCACAAGGGCCATCAAGTCCAATCTCTTGCCATGCAGGAAGACACAATCCAAGCATCCCTTAAACAGAGGCTGGATGGCCATCTGCCAGCTTACATCAGCTGTAGAACTGGCCAACAGTGGAACAGACTGGCTCGTAGGGTGGTGGATTCTCCTTTTGTGGAGGTCTTGGAGGTCCCACATCCTCAGCCTACTTCAATAGCTGCAAACTGTGCTCAAAATGCATTGACTCAGCAGGAGGGGAGGGAAGAAGAGGAGGCAGAATCTTGCTCTTCCTAATAGACTCAAGCAAAAGCAAATGGTTGCGCCTCTCCTAGCTTGTGTGTTCTTCCTCATTAGTATCGTTTGCCATCTTAACCACACACAGGTATTGCTTCTCCAAATGTGTCCTGGTTTTCATCTGTAAAATGTTGTGAGGCTATGGAAAGAAACAATTGTAGCGAATGGACACCATCACTATTATTACTATTATTAGTATTATTAGTATTAGTATTTAGTATAGTAAATATTATTTATGTATGTGTCTTGTTTGTTCTTTTTAACTGATGTATGCTTTAACTGATGTGTGTTCTTACCTTTTTTTTGTTATTTTTAACACAGCAATAGTTATAAAGATATTACACATTTAATGTCTTTATTAAATGGACCACATCACAAACATAGGATGGCTAATGGAGAGCACCAGGGAATTCCAAAAGAAAATCAGCATGTGCTTTATAGACCACAGCAAAGCTTTTGACTGCATAGATCATGAAAGGCTATGGAATGCCCTTAAAGACATGGGAGTGGCAACACATCTGATAATCCTAATGAGGAATCTGTACTCAGGACAAGAAGCTACTGTTAGGACAGAACATGGAGAAACAGTATGGTTCCCTATTAGCAAAGGGGTCAGACAAGACTGTATTATTTCACCCTGTCTTTTTCAATATGTATGCAGAACATATTATAAGAAAAGCAGGCCTGGACACAGAAGAAGGAGGAGTGAAAATAGGAGGAAAGAATATCAACAATCTGAGATATGCAGATGACACCATAATACTAGCAGAAAACCCCTCAGATGTGGAACACCTACTAAGGAAGATCAAAGAAGAAAGTGCAAAGGCAGGCTTCATGCTGAACATCAAGAAGAAGAAAAAAGACCACCGAGGACCTTCACAAGTTCAACCTAGACAATGAAGAAATAGAAATGGTAAAAGAATTCTCATACCTAGGATCAAACATTGATAGAAATGGGGACTGCAGTCAGGAAATCAGAAGAAGATTAAGAATGGGGAGAGCAGCCATGAAAGAACTAGAAAAGATTCTAAAATGCAAAGATATACAATGCAGCACAAAAGTTAGAATCATACAAACCATTGTATTCCCTATTACCATGTGTGGATGTGAGAGCTAGACAGTTAAGAAAGATTATAGGAAGAAAATCAATGTGTTTGAGAAGTGGTGCTGGAGAAGAGTGCTGAGGATCCCATGGACAGCCAAAAGGACAAACAAATGGGTCTTAGAGCATATCAAGCCAGAAACCTCCCTGGAAGAAGCCAAGATGACCAAACTGAGGCTGTCATACTTCGGATACATCATGAGAAGAGAGGACTCATTGGAAAAGACAATAATGCTGGGGAAGGTGGAGGGAAGTAGGAAGAGAGGAAGGCCACATGCCAGATGGATGGACTCTATGAAGGAGGTCACTTTGGGTATTAAGGGGTTGCAGGAATTAAGCAGAGCAGTGGAGGACAGGTCTTGGAGATGTCTCATCCATAGGGTCACATGGATCGAGATCGACTCAGGGCAGTTAACAACAACAAAACACATTTAATACATAAATGGACAAATCTATTAGATGAAACTCATACACATTTTAACTTCCACAATGCAATTGCATAACACTTAAACAAAATCAAAAGAACAATAAAATGGCTTCCCAAATGTCTACCATTCCAAATACTACTCCATAATTATATCACTTTTATCTTTATTGGAGTTGTTATATTACTCTGTCATTGCATCTTGACCTTGACTTCTATTGCCTACTGTCTCCAAAAATTTATCGGACGCATATTAGCTGGTCTGTTGTTGTTCCCCACCTTGATCCATGGGAGAGATGGGTAAGAAAATAATAATAATAATAATAATAATAATAATAATAATAATAATAATAATTTACAATGGTGCTGATCTCTAGCACATTCATAGGAAAAACTGCCAGGCCACCACATCTGCTTGCTTATAGAAGCACTGACCTAAAGCAGAGTCAGGTGGCAAAGACCTATGGAAGAGGGAGACTCCAGGGAGGGAGAGAGATCAAGGGGCAGCAGGAAGGGACGTGTGGCCGGAAAATAGGGGAAGGAAGGAGAGAAAGAAGCTGACCAAGAGAGTCTCCCCCTTTACTTGACAGCTTCTTCCTGGGAAGCCTGGAGTAGGAAAGATGAGGAGGTAGGGTGTTAAATGATTCCTTTGAGCCATGTGCAGAGCTGCGGCACTTCCTTGGCCAGATTGGGTTTCAGCAGGACCAGATGTGAACTCCTGGGCTTGGAGATGGGGTCCTGCCTCTACCCAGACTCCAGCCCAGGGGCGGCAGAGAAGGGCTCAGGTGACAGCCAGCCTCTGTTGCTGCAAGTCCCTGTTGGAATCATGCAAATGTTTCCTCAAGGAAAGGCAGGGACATGAGGTGAGAGGAGGCCTGCTCATAAAAAAGGCATCTCCAGCAACAACCCCATCTCTTCTGTCCTGCACATATATACACAACACACAACACACACTGCCCTACCCAGTTGTTCCCAAAGGGGAGATTTCTAATGGCTAAGAGAAACTAGGAAGATTATTTAATCTGACTGCACCCCAATGGGGTGCAGCCAGGAGGTGGGATACAGGCAGGAATTATCACACATAATTCACCGCCAATTCTGCTGGCTGGCAGAATCGGTGACGAATTACGTGCAATAATTCCTGCCTGTATCCCGCCTCCCAGCTGCACCCTGTAAGGGTGAAGTCAGGTTAAATGTTAGTGCAATAATCTCCTAGGTCCTAAGATGTTGGAACTAATTAGGCTTCATCTCTTGTTTGCTGCTACCAGGCTTAGAAAAATTACTGTTTTGAATGACAGTCAGTCTTCCACATCCACAGATTCCAGTTCCATGGATTCAAAATCTTGAAATATATATATAAATTCCAAAATGTAAACCTTGATTCTGCCTTTTACATAAGGGACACCATTTCACTATACCATTACATTTAGAATAAAAGATTCATAGAGTTGGAAGAGACCCCAAGGGGCATCCAATTCAATCCCCTGCCATGCAGGAAGACACCATTAAACCAACGCTGATAGATGGCCATCCACCCTGTCTAAAAACTTCTAAAGAAGAAGACTCCACCACACTCCAAGGCAGCATATTCCACTTTCAAACAGTTCTTACTGTCAGGAAGTTCTTCCTAATGTTTAGGTGGAATCTCCTTTCCTATAGTTTGCATCCATTGCTCCATGTCCTAGTCTCTAGAGCAGCAGAAAACAAGCTCGCTCCATCCTCAATATGACATCCTTTTCATTGAGAGAACGATCGATTCATGGGTGGGGTATAGATTTGATCTGGCTGTCCCTCTCTTGGGGATTTCCAAGGAAATCTTCAGCAGAGACATCTCAGTAGTATAGAAGTAGTATAAATTGTCACAGGAACTTTGAGGGCATTTAGACTGACCGTACAGTTGGTGTCACACAAGGCGGACAGGACTATGTCCTTCTATGTGGCAGAGGCAGGGATCAGCAAAAGCCCTCACACTGAGTATTTGCAATGAACACTGGAAGGCTTCACATTTGGTGGATTAAGTGTAAAGACCCCCTATATTTGGCCACAGTGTTGGGATTGCTGAGAGGAAAGATGGGGTAAAGGGTAGAACCCACACATAAAGGGCAGAAACCTCACAAATGATGGCAGCGGTAGGATTACTCAAACATAAACAGCACACTTGGTGTAGGCAGCAATGGGATATAAGCAGAGATTCTCACATATAGTTCCCAGTTACTGGGACTTGTACAATCTGGGAGTTTGTTCAAAGCAAATTTATAGTCCCCCCAAAAGTAACTTTTCCAAGCTCTGCCTCAGCAATGCTGTATTTGGGAGTGGAGGAAGAATTTCAGAGTTTGATGGAAGGCATTGCAAGTGGCTGCATTGCTTTTCTGACCCTTTCACTTTTGACATTAAAAACTGAAATGAGAACTATTCATAGTGGATTGTTGGACTACAACTCAGGAGACTTGAAGACACACAACAACAACAACAACAACAACAACAACAACAACAATGCATAAAATAAATAATAGTAATAATAATTATAATTTATAATGGGGAAACCAGAGAGATGTAGAGTGGTTGGACTACAATCCTGGAGACCAGAGTTCGATTTCCTGCTCGGCCATCAAATCCACTGGGTGACCTTGGACAAGTCACATGCTCTCAGCCTCAGGGGAAGGAAATGGCACACCTCCTCTTTAGAAATTTTGCCAAGAAAACCCCATGATAGGTTTACCTTAGGGTCATCATAAGTCAGAAACAACTTGAAGGCAAACAACAGCAACAACAACAACAATCACAACTCCCACATCTCTGTGTAAGTTCAGGGCCAGACTAAGACATTTTGACATCAGAAGACCATCTGAAAATGGTGCGCACATCCCTGTCCAAGTCAAGATGTATACAGGGATCTAAGATAAGGCAAGTTACTTCAGCATCTGTGAAAGAAAATCTTGCAAATACCTCTCTGCCTTCCTGACAGTAAAATATACTCATAATAAGTTAAATAGATAAGAATATGCTGTACTTTTATGACATTCAAAATCTGTTGTGTGAGGTGAGCAATCCTTCACAACCCATATCCATCAACATTTCATGGGAACATGTGTGTTCTAGCAACATCAGTGTGTGGTCAAAATGATACAGATGAGGAAGAAAAGACGAGCCAAGAAAGGCTGCAGCAGTTTACTTTTGCCTGAACCCACTGGGAAGGTCAAGATTTTACTGTTCCTGTCTCCTCTATCTTCTGCTGAATTAATGGAGTGCAAGTGACTTTTGCACTTTGAACTCAGTTTTCAGCAATTGAAGTAAGCTGAGGACCAAGGGGGGAAATGGGAGGAGGAGAGAGAAACTGGGACATTTTAAAAGCAGCTGATAAAGTGGGATGGCATAGGATTAATTGGGACTGTCCCTGCCAAGTCAAGGATAGTTGGGGGATATGTGTCTTAGCTTTCATGTCCTGCTTATTGGGTGGATCGTCTGTTGCTGAAGGCCATGAATCTCTGTCCACTGGAGTGGCACCACAACATGAAGACAGACTTAACATTATATTTGATAAAGTGGTGTTCTGTTGGTGGTTTAAAAAAAGCAACCAAAAGAGCCTCACTACATTAGTATAACTAGACTAGAGCCACATGTGAGTGTGTGCATTTCAGTTTTGTAAACCAAAGCCCGTATTCTAATTGAACAGCTCCAGCCCAGAGATTTCATCTAATTGCAAATTGGGCCTTTTGTCCTCCTTCTCTGTTACTTTCACATCAAAGCATGCTGCGATAAGTAAGCTTGCCAGGATGCAATCTAGAGATTTCCCTCGCACCTTTAAATTCATAGTGGCTTAAAAGAGACAAAGCAGTACCAGTTTCTCCTACTTCCAGTGTTTTGATTCATCACACACACACACGCGCACACGCACACATTGCTATACTGAACAAATGTGCTGTGCAGAGGCAGGTGCAGTGAATGGAAAAGGATCAGGGTGGGTAGAAATGGAAAGTTGGAGAAGCCACTACTTTATTGCCTCCCAAGGTGGTGGTTGTTACCTTCAAGTCATTTCTGACTTATGATAATCCTAAGGTCAACCCATCAATGGCACTAACTTTCTGGTGGTGGGATCATGTGCTCTTGTGAGGTAAGAAGCTATGCTGATGGTAGAAGTAATACTGGTAGAGCATCCCATGTGAGACAGGCTTTTGCTGAGGAGCCAGACATAGGGGGGATGCAGACGGGCAGCCCTGGGCCACCCCGGGAAGCAGAGGAAGCAGAGGAAGCAAAAGGCCGCTCCTATTAGAGGTGGCAAAAGGCCGCCCCAAGAGCTGCCGTGCAGCTCTTCTCTGCCTCTTCCGGTGTAGCGCATGAGGACACTATGCTGGGAGGACACCGCTATGTGTAAGGGCACGTGGCGTCAGGACGTCTTTGGGGAGGGGTTGGGTCGGCTGGCGTGCGGCTGCCCCTCCCCTTCCCTGCCTCCAACATGCCACAAAGGACCCGTCTGCAGAGGCCCTAAATGTGCCAAATGGCTACTGAGCAGAAGCGGAGGGTGACACTGGCAGAGGATCTCTCAGAGACAACAACAGTAGCACCATAGCTAACACTTGCTTGTACTGTGCAGTATTTTTTACCATACAATCCAAAATGAAAGAAGAGATAGTGCCTGAAGATGTGATTCCCAGATCAGATAGCATTCAGTGACTTACTGGGGTACAGCAGAGGACATCTCTGAGTAGCATTGTGGCTATTGATGCAGCTGGACTCAAGTTGAAAAGATGTTCAGCCGTTGAAATGCTCAGAGATTCAGGAAAGTCCAAAGCTGCACAACATTCTCTCTGGAAAACTAAGACCAGGAGCAGATTGTGGTACAGACCACGAACTACTAATATCAACAAATTAGAGCAAAACCTTCTTAAATTGGGAGAATCCTAAATAACAGAACTTAGAAATGTTTTCCCTTTTTTTTGGTCTGCAGCTTCCAAAATATCCCCAGCTGGTCCTTGGCTTGGAGATTCTGGAAGATGTAATCCAAAAAAAGAAAAGAAAAGAAAAAAAGGAACTTTTGTCAGTCTTGACCAGAGTACAATCCATTAGAGGGATATAATTTTTCACAAATTTTCTTCTTGAAGGAAGCAGAAAGTAATTCCAGCAATTTCCTTCCTACTGTAAGAAAGCCACCACAAACGGCACTTTCTGAAGACTAGTCACAATTTGATATTTATTTGGAACAAAATTTGCATGTGGTTGTCTTGTGCAGAAAACAACTTCACAAACACAATATTTCTATGCCGAAATGTTTTTGCACAGGAAAGGTTGTTTCCTGAACAGAACAGGTTGATTCCTGCATATAACAACAATGGGGCAAATTTTGTGCAGAGTAAGTCCCCAATTATAGCATTTTGCTGTGCAAGAAACAATTTTTTTCTGTGCAAAATAACCAGGTGTGAAATTTTTTATTGAATAAGTCCTGAACTGTGAATATTCTTAATAGTACAAGATTCTTCTAGTCAGAGTTGTGGTCATTCGAGAAATATGCTTTCCAACCATTTTCCAAATATTTTTGAATATTTTTTCCATCCCTACCATCAAGTAGTACAATCAATACAGGATTTGAGATCAGCAAAGGTCTAGGACAGGGGTAGGCAGCCTAAGGCCCGGGGGCCGGATGCGGCCCTCCGAGGCCTTTGGACCGGCCCCAGGCCGGTCCTGCCGCTGCAACTGCCGCCACCCCCCGCCATGATGATATTGATTATTGTTGTTATTACTTGTTCTTGGGGTTTTCTTGGCAAAATCTCCACAGGGGTTTTGCCATGGCTTTTCTGGGGCTGAGAGAGTGTGCATGTATATTTTTTTAATTTTTTTTTTAAAAAATTATTTTTATTTATTTATTTATTTATTTATGGTGCTTCGCCCCCCCCCCCAATTGTCTGAGGGAAAGAAATCCGGCCCCCAGCTCAAAAAGGTTGCCTACCCCTGGTCTAGGACTCCCCTTACCAGATGATATTTTAAACCAGCTTTCCTGGTTTGGTGTTGCTGAAATGTATTGAATGTACATCTCCCATTATTTACAACCAGCATGAACAATGACCAGTTTTAAGCTAATTTTCATAGGCATTGAGTTATTGTGTAAGCTGCCTTGGATGCCAGCTAAATGAAAATGTGATATATAAATCATCTAAATAATTTATTTGTGCCTTTGTGAATCTTCTTTCTGTTAAAAAACAAAACAAAAAAAATCCAACAACACAAAGCCACTGTCTGTTGAGTGAGACTTGTAGTGATCAAACTACTGAACACATCAAGCAATGAATAGAAAGGCATATTTTAGACACTGAAACAGAAAATGAAAATGAGAAAAGTGGAGGAAGAGAATTCTAATGCAATTCCAAGCAATACTCATTGCCTTTTTAAAGGGAAGGGTTTTCAATGTTAAAAACAAAAAAAGACAAGCCTTTATCTGGCAGTGGAACTGTATAGCATAGGAACATGAGTGGTATCAAAGGTTTTGCACGATTTGCAAACCGCTCAAAAGCAGAAAAAAATCCAATCAATAGAATTTGAAAAGTCAAAGGGCCTTTACAGACTGCCAGAAATAATGCAACTTGAGTCCACTTTAACTGCCCTGGCTCAGTGCTAGGGAATTATGGGAACTGTAGTTTATTGTGGCACCAGAGCTCTCTGACAGAAAAGGCTCAGTGTCTCAGAAAAAGACTACAGTTCCCATGATTCCCTAGCACTGAGCTAGGGCAGTTAAATTGGACTCAAGATGCATTATATTTGGCAATCTGTAAAGGCCCAATGACTTCTTAGCACATTACATGTATTAATAGGCCATACTCATAAGGGTTCCCAGATTTCAGGGCCTGGTCTTCAGTCTCAGAGCTTAGACTGTCTTCTCCAGTTCTCAAGATGAAGGGGAGGAATCTCAGGGTGAGAGTGGTTCTTTAAAAAGTTTGTGTTTATATTTTTCCTTTGTTACTTACACCTTATGTTTTTTTTTTAATGGAATGGTGTACCCACATTGTGTAAAGAGAGCGAACATGGTGTAGTGGTTTGAATGTATGATGTACTTGTAGTCTGGCGGCCAGGGTACAACTCCCTGCTTGGCCATAGAGACCTACCAGATGACCTAGGACAAGTCACACTCTCCCAGCCTCAGACGAAGGTAAAGGCAAACCTTCTGTGAACAAATCCTGCCCAGAAAAAACTATGATAGGATTGACATGAGTCAGAAATGACTTGAAGGCACACAACAACAACAACAACAACAACCTCTGTGTAAGTATTGTTGATGCTTCATTTATCCTGTTTAATGACATCACCAAGTCTTTTCTCTTGTCAAGGTTTGGGCCCTAAAATCTCAGGGCATCCAGATTCTCTGATTTCCAGGGAGTCATGTTCCAAGTGATTTAGTTCCATAGTTACAAGTTATTTAGAGTTTTAAAGGTGGCAGCCAGCACTTTGAATTAAGTTGGGACACAGTTCGGTACCCAGTGCATCTGAGCAAGACAAGGTGTACTCCATTCATCCAGATGTGTGATTATCACTGCATGGTGGACAAATAGTGATGCGTAGGTCAGAGAGAATTGTGCAGAGATGGTAAAGGCTCTGGGCCCTAGCCACTGTCACCATCTTGGCTTTTGAAAATAATGAGTACCATCTAGCTGTTGCTATAGCTTCCCTACTAAACATTGTAAATAAATATCATGAGCATAAAAGGTCCTAGTGATCAGAGCCAGTGACCTGGAGGACTCTTCAATTATATCACTATCTTGTCTATACCCAGAGCTTGGAAAAATTACTTTTTAGACTTATGGCTCTAAGGGTGGCATTTATGTTGCAGAGTCTGACTATTCTGTTTAGTGCAAATCATCATCACCACCTAGGGTTGCCATATCCCGATTTTTGCCAGGACAGTCCCAGTTTTAAAGGGTCCTTGGGATATCCTGCCCAGTTATGGGATCATGTCCCAGCAAGGGCAAGGCCTCCCTGACCCTGGAGCAGCCACGGAGGGCCTTGACCAGCTGGCCAAGCGAGTCCCAAAGACATCCAGGGCAAGGCCTCTCTTGTGCAGCTGTGTGGGTCAGCCAAGAAAACCCCATCCCCAAAGACATCCAGGGAGGGAAGGCCTTCTTCCCACGGTTGCATGGGGCTTCAGCCAGCTAGCTGAGCTCCAGGAAGACCCAGGGAAGGAAGGCTTTCCTCACGTGGCCATGTGGGACTTCAGACTGCCAGCTGAGCTAATGGAAGATCCAGGGTGACTATGCCCAGTTCCTTCAAGCTTTCCTCACAGATTTTGTTCTCCATCCCTCTTATCACCTTCACTGTCCTTCTGTGCCAGGTAAGAAATTTACAAAGCACTTGGCCACGGAGGGTTTGCCATGGCCTTCCGCTGAGGCCGAGAGAGTGTGACTTGCCTAAAGTCACCCATAGACAGGGCATCAAACCCTGGTCTCCAGAGTCCTAGTCCAACACACAAACCACACAGAGCTACATCCCAACCTTCTGTCCAGGAAGAATGTCAAAATGTCCTCCATTTTGAGCACGACTGAGAAGCATGAATTTATATTGTTTTTAAAATTTTATTAATGTTTTTGGCTTTTAGTTGGTTGTGTCCTCTATTTTTCTTGAATGTCCTACATTCCTCCCTACATTTTGTCCCAGTTCCGGAAGAGAATTGTTTCCCGGAAGAAAATTATGGCAACCCTATCACCACCACCACCATCAGTAATTCTTCAAATCCAGGGGCCTTTTCACATCACAATTATAATTTTATGATTCCATTTTAACTGCAATTACTGCATCCTATGGAAACCTAGGGCTTGCATCTTGATGAAGCAGTAAAGCCCTCTGGAGAATTCTAAATATCCCTTAAACCACCACTCCCAGGATTCCATAGAATGTTGCCATGGCAGTTAAAATGGAACCATACTGCTCCAGTTGTGTAGTGTGAAAAGACTGTGGGAGTAAACTTCCAGCCACCTCCAATTTTTGGTTAGTTTTGCTTTGGGGCATTTTTGGCTGCCTTTCCAGCCCCTGAAGCAGTCTTTGTCCTCTTTTGGTCATATGCCAGTTTATCAAAATTCTTCTTAAATTATGGTACCCATAACTGGACACGGGCACAGAGAGATACTATAAATGACAGGTGAAACCAGAGCAGAATAGACTGGTAGTATTGCTTTCCTTGATTTAGGCACAGTAGTTCTGTTGACGCAACTTAGAATTGTCTTAGCTTTTAAAATTTATTCTTTTGGCTGCCATCAAGATTCTTTCTCTTTTTGCTGTAACTTAACATAACTTAATGCACTATTGGTAATGTGTAAGTTTTTTTTTTAAAGATTGCATGTAAACTGTTCCTTGGCACCCTGATGTGCAGTTTGTTTTGCAAAAGTAAGAAAAGTTGAATCAAAAGCAATTTTCATTCTTACATAATGATTTGGAAGAGAGAGTGTCCATCTTCTGTGATATCTGATAATCCCTGACATTAATCAACCTCACTTCGAAATCTAAGCATGTTGTAAGTAGTATTTATCATTATTTCATTCATTATTTCATTTATATCCTGCCTTTCCCCTGAGACAACATAAATAGAAGGCTGAGGAGGCAAAACCACAGCAGATTGGATATGGATTCAAATTACAGGAAAAGAGATTCTGTCTAAACATTAGGAAGAATTTCCCAACGGTAATAGCTATTTGACAGTAGAATATACTGCTTCAGGGAGTGAAGGAGTCGCCTTCTTTGGAGGTTTTTAAACAGAGAGTGGATGGCCATATGTTAGGAATACTTTGATTGCATGGCATGCGGTTGGACTGGATGACCCTTGGGGGTTTCTTCTAACTATGATTCTATGATAATCAAAGATTTTTCAAACATCGGTAGTATCAACACATGAGCTGGTTCACATGAATGCATGGGGAGCCACACATTTGCTAATTCTATGCTAATTTGCTAACAAACTGAACAGGGACCTATTCACTCTACACTATTATAGTGTTATTCTTCCACTTTAACTGCTATAGTTCCATTCTATGGAATCCTGGAGTTTGTAGCTTGGAGACGCAATGGAGCACTTGGGCTGTGAATTCTACATGGCCATCCCTACAATGCCAGTCCCAAGACTCCATACGACAGGACCATGACCATTAAAATGGATTTAAAACACATTTAAAAACATCTTTAGTATGGTTGTGTGCTTGTGTGTGTATTATACAATATTCATGCACAAACCTGACATAACAGACTTATAGATGAACATATATGAACGTGGCATGGACTGTAAATACAGTGATATGTCCAGCCCTACATCTGCTACATCCCTTGTAAGCAGCTATGGTCCAAGGTGGGATGCTGCTGATCACCTGAGATAACCTAGGGAGGAAAGAATCTAGAAGTTGTTCTGTCTATACTTGCTCTTTTTGCCCTGTTTCTTACTTGGCATGGTCTGTGCCTTTAAAAGGGTCCAAATGCAATGCAGGGTGGCAGGGAACAAAGGATCCAAAGGGAGGGAGGGATGATGTTAACAGTCATGAAATGTACCATGTAAAAGTGTGAGTTGTATTTTTTTCTTAAATTGACCCCCACCACATGTTTTATTGCAAGGACCAGTTAGTGTGGGGCTCACGCTCCTGGTGTTTATGAAGCATTGAGTCTGCGAAGGAGAATGAGAAATGCAAGCCAGTGTCCCACGACTCTTGCTAGGGAAATGCCAGGGAGAGAGCGAGTGCTGAATTTCAGGGCATGAAGAGAAGGAATGAGTAACCAAGGGACAGATTAAACAAGCATTCTAACCTGCAGAAAACAAAGACCCTTCCCTGCTCGCCTTTTCCTAAATGGCAAGGAAGGATGTTTAATGCAGCTGTGCCTTTGCAGGACCAATTTTCTTTAAGGCAAAACTACACAATACAGTTAAGAGTGGCTTGTGGACCAAGCAGAGCAAGGGAGAGCAGCTGAGTGAAGCACCTGCCTTGCTTGGATCATAGGTCACTAACAATGGTGGCTGATGGCTTCCATGTGTGTGGAGCACTAAATCTTCCCCCAGTTTCAGTCCAAAATTAAAAGGAACTATCAAAAGAGATATTTGGGGGATAGGGCTCAACCCCTTGGATAGTCCCTTTAAAGTTTTGATGAAAACTTGGAGCAGGCTCACGAACCTACTGATATGAAAACCAACAGCCCACATTGGCTGCCATTAATTGCAACAGAAAGCCCAAATGGGTTCCTTCGAATGGTAATATGTGGGGAAAGACAGATGTAAGGAAGACTCAAAGGGAGGAAAGAGGATCTTATCTCATCCAAAGCTTGTTGTTTCTCCTCTGCCAATGCATACCTAGATGATGATGACAATGGGCTGATGCAGACCGGCAGTTTAGGCTGGCCTGGGGGTGGAGTTGGGGGGGGGGCAACCGCATGCCGGATTCCCTGACTCCCCCCCCCAATGCCGTGCACTTATCCACATGGCATGCGGCGTCAGGGCGCTCTCTTGGTGCAGTGTGCATACACGCTGTGGCAAAAGGGTGCAAAAGAGCCACAGCCACAGCTCTAAGGGTGGCTTTTTGCCGCCTCCAAAAAGAGTGGCATTTTGCCACTCTTTAGGGGGTGGCAAAAAGGAGGATTGGGGCCGTGGAATGTGGTTGCTGTGGCTCCAATCCACTGCTCCCAGGGGTGGCCCAGAGCCATCCCAAACGGGCCGTCTGCATTGGCCCAATGATAGGATTTCTCCTATCCAGGGACCACATCTGTAAAAATAATTGGTTGTTAGAGGGGGGAATGGTCTGGAAGGTATAATTTGTAGGGGGGAAATCGGCAGGCATAGGTGTATTTCTCTCTTAACCATGCACTTTCCTCTGCAAATTATAGGATTTTAGAGTTGAAAGGGCACTCAATGGTCATCTAGTCCCTACCATTGCAGGATATCCACAGCTAAAACATTCCTAAGAGATGGCTAGCTAGCGTCTACTTTTAAAACATCAAAGAGAGGGATCTCCACTGCTTTGGAAGGCAGTCTGTTGTACTGCTGAACAACTCTTATCAACAGGAAGTTCTTACTAATACTTAGTGGAATTCTCCTTTTAATTTGAATCTACCAGAGCAGGAGAAAACAAGATTGTCCCATCTTCTGTGTGACAGTCCTTCAGATCCTTGAATTTGGTTATCATATTGTCTCTCATTTGTCTCATTTCCCTCATTTTCTCCTCACAGGACATGGTTTACAGATCTGTCACTGTCTTTCTTACTCACATCTTTTAATGTTTTCTGGATCATCTTTCTTAAACTGTAGTGCCCAGAAGAGGGACAATCCATGCCTCTTCTTATATTTACATTAAGCAACAGCAGAGATGTGGGTGGGAAACAAAGATGAGAGAGAATTTAATTCACTTTTCATTTTGATAAGAACTTGCCAAAATAACATTTCCCAAATCAGTATGCTAGCCAAAACAAAGTGACCCTTTGGTAGAATCACTTCCCAGAATATTGTGATGTGTTTCATGGAACAACAGCAGCACATTAAAATGCATAGCTTAGGGGAAGATGTGTACAGAAAGGTGTAGCTCTGTGTGTGTGTGTGTGTGAGAGAGAGAGAGAGAGAGAGGAGGGAGTGGAGGAGAGTACAAAGCATCATTCCACTAGGGAAAACTGCATGCAAAATTGTGTATATTAGGCCAATTTGCATACAAATTTGTGCATATTAGGAAAAAAAATGTATGCATATGCATTTTTTGTGCTAGCTTCTAATTAAAAAAGTAGCATACTGATGCAGAAATGGGAGTAAATAAATTGTATGTGGAAGCAACAAGAAACTGTGAGACATGGGAGGTGATAGATTTGTTCTACCTTAGTGGGAAATACCCACTAGCTGGCATAATGTGTCATTCTGACTTTACAGTGAGGACAGTGGGCAGTGGCTATGTTGGAATGGTCCTGACCACCATTATAGATTATGTACAAAAGATGGGCTACTATTGGATGTTGACAGGCACACATAGTCTTCTTAGGACATCTTGAAAGGCTGACCCCAGTGCCCCCTAAAACTGCACCACAGTTATGCACAAATTCAGGAGGGGGAAAATTGGAGTATTAGTTTCACACCAGAGACAATAATCCAAATCCTTTGGAGTGAAACTTTACTCTGTGATCACAGTCATGTGGCAGTTGTGCATTGCCTTCTCAATAATAAATTGCAATGCTGCTCAACCAAACGGGCATGTGCATTCAGTACATGTACTGTACAGTACATATGCATAATGGCATTGCATACCCAACTGCACTCTCACCACCTTGATCTGAATACAGACATGCTACATCAGATTTCTGTTGGGGAACTTATACATGTATAAGGCACCAAGGAGAGCCAGCATGACATAGTGATTAGAGTGCTGGATGGTGATTCTGGAGACCAAGTTTTGAATCCCAGTTCAGCTATGAAAACCCACTGGGTAACCATGGGCAAGTCACATACTTTCAGCAGCTTCAGAGGAAGGCAAAGGCAAAACCCTCTGAACAAGTCTTACTAAGAAATCCCCCATGATATGTTCACCTTAGGGTCTCCATAAGTTAGAAACAACTTGAAGGCATGCAACAACAAGACACTAATAGGATTCCAGCCAATCTCTTTCTACATGTTCACAATACATTCTTGTTGCATTGAGATGACCCCATTTGCACATAATCTTGGGAGCAGTGAGTTTTCCCCCACATCCCTAGCTTCAGTCTGAACTAATTTCATTTTCCATTTAGTGAAATCATGATTATGCAACTAATTCAGAATGGGAAGTACTGGAACCTATTGCACAAGCTAGAAGTCAGTTCTGAAGATCATATCAAGAGACTATAAGACAAACCAGGAGATTGACTCAAAGCAGGAAGAATGCAGGAACACCCCAATGAAATGCATGGGGTCACCATAAGTCAGCAAGTGACTTGAAGGTATGTGCACATGAACGCACGCACACCCACAAAACATGTATCTGGGGAAACCTTCTCCCGGGATCTTTAACTGGTACATTGTGAACCCCATACTTCTCAGGTGCTTTTTGCCATTTTCTGGCATTATTTTCCAGGTGTGTGTAGGGCATGTGCGGAGGTGGATTGAGCCTGAGGCCACACTGAGCACTCTGGGGAGACCTGCATGTGGCCCACAAACTGCATTTTGCCCACCCTGGCTCCAAAACATTGGTGAGGATCACACATACTTCCAGGTGTTGTTGGACCGCAAGTCCCAACAGACCTAGCCAGCACATGGAATGTTGAGGAATGCTGGGGGTTGGAGTCCAACAGCATTTGGGAGACTGCATAAATCCTGCACCTGTTCTAAAAGCATTGCTTCCCAGTTTCCCTCCTAGGCTCAAAATGGGAGAATAGCCTAGCATGGGGTGTTGGTCAGACAAGAGTATAGCTACTGTGATGGAGGGGATTAAGGTATTGCCACTCAAATAAGAATCTTATCCCCCCCCATGTAGTTTTTCTTCAGTATCCAAATTTATATCATAGTAACTTCAAACTTCAGTCAGACATACAGTTTAGCCCCCCAAAGAATAAGGACCAACAGAATAACCAAGAGAATGTGAACATAACAAATAAAGAGTTCTAGGTGGGAAGGATTTTCAGTGTTTCACTGTGCAGCGCTAGAAATTTGGAGTCTGAAGAAAAAATTCAGGGGATGGGGAAGGAGAATTTGGAAGGGGAAGGAATACCATTTTGAGAGAAAGGCAGGATATATGTGCAATAAACAAACAAACAAATTTTAGGAGGTAAACCCTTCACTTTGGAATCCGCACACTCCAGAGGAAGCACCATCAGCACTTCTGCAGGGAAGACCATCACTCCTGCAGAGAAAACACTGTCTCTCTCCTGCAGAGAGACTGTTCCACCATCCTGATGAGTGACTGATGAGGATTTTGTTTTTAGTATATTAGTACGTTATTTTAGTATTTTCATTATATTATAGTGTTGTGTTTTATTGTTTTGTTCTTGATTGTATATGTCTGATGTTCTGTCTTTTGGTGAAATGGACATTATAAATAGATGTTGTTGTTGTTTTGCTGTCCCATCGCACCCTGCAGCTACACCCCGAAACAAAAGCATCTCCTTTGGGGGGATAACATGGGAAGTTTCAGTTAAACAACAACAACAACAACAACAACAACAACAACAACAACAACAACAAACAACAGCTCTGCTTCAGTGACTTTTTGGAGGGACAACCCCTAGACTCCATTGGCTAGTTAAGCTGACCTACATGGAAGAGAAGAATAAATGTCAAAGTGTGATGAGGAGGTCCTACAAGCTTCAGGCAGAAGCTGAGTTCTCAAAGGCAGATCTTGACAGAGTAGTTTGATAGGCAATGTCAGCATGCTGCAGAGAGATTCTCAGAGAAGTTTGGTTCCTGTCTCTCTCAGAACCTTGTAAGTGAATAAGTGGAGGGTAGGGAGAGGTTTGTGGTATTAGCTGGAGATTATGCACACTGACATGTAGGTAGAAAATTGGCTTAAAGACCAGCATCAAAGAGGACAATGGAGAATGGCATTTCACTGAGGCTGGAGGAGTGGAAGGGGGTGGAAAGGAAAGCACCAAGGGTCTCCTATGAGTGTGTTTATTTAACTTCTTCATTATGGCTTGGGGAGGGGCACACTCCTGCTGCAATATCATACATAGAGAGGAGCCGTTGACTATTGGCGGAGGACAAAGTGATGATACAAAGAGAAGGACCCACGCAGACTGGAAACAGGGGCAGGAAATGGAAGAACTGGATTCAGCTTCAGAAACAGGACAGCCTGCAAACTGGGGGAGGATGAAATGGAAGGGTAGGCAGGAGGGGGGATATGTCCAAAGGGAAGGGGGATTAATGTGAAACATAATTTGCTCAGAGAAAACAAAAGAAGCATCTCAACACTCACCAGCAAAGGCAATCTTGCTTTTCTGTAGATCACATCAGCAAGGGGTTTGCAGGAAGGGACCCTTGGCCACAAGGTGAGGTGGGGCTAGCCATGGGTTTGGATGGCCTTGGAGAAATTCACATGGCCTATATGTCTGTCAATGGATGTTGGTGAGTTTGGTGACTGACCCTCAAAAAGGCTCTCCTGCCTCATTCCTAGAAAATTATTAAGCAAATTCTTGATCTCCATGCACCAGTAGAACTCTGCTGAAAGGAGAGTGTAGTACAGTGGGCCCTCAGTATCTGCTAGGGCAGGGGTAGGCAACCTTTCCCCTTTAAGGGCCGAGGGACTTCAGCTCCCAGAATCCCAGGAGCTATTGGCCAACATGGGACTATTGGCCAACATGGCGGAGGCTTCTGGGAGCTGGAGTCCCTCGGCCCTTAAAGGGGAAAGGTTGCCTATCCCTGTGCTAGGGTTTGTTTCTAGGACTCCCATGGATACCAAAATCCATGGATGCTCAAGTCCCATTGAATACAATGGCATGGTATAATAATAATAATAATAATATTTTTTATTTATAACCCGCCCCTCTGCTTGGCAATCGGGGCGGCGTACAACAAAGTAAAAATACAGCAAGTAAAAACATTCCATCCTCCCACCCCTTAATGGTGTCCCTTATATAAAATGGCTAAATCAAGGTTTGTTTTTTGGTATATATATAATATTTTTAAGGTATGGATGCTTGAATCCATGGATACAGAAGGCCAACTGTATTTGCTTTGCGAAATGGTTCACATTTCAGTGATATGAGACTCTTTCATACTGCACAACTAGTAGAACTACAATTCCATTTTAACTGCCCCAGTTCCAACACATGGAATCCTGGGAGAGTTCTAGTGCTTCACCAGACTACAAACCCAGAATTAACAAAGTTGATTTATAATGCCCTTTTCACCAAATTCCATAGGATGTAGCCATGACAGTTAGAGTGGAATTGTGGTGCCATTATTCTGTAGAGTGAAAGGGCCCACAATGTGTGGTGTGTGTCACAAAGAGGTTGAAATTGTGCTGAGACACTGAGATGAAAACCTGTCCTTTTTCCAAGGCAATCAGATGACACCTTTTTTGTCTTGCTGGGTTGAGTTTAGGCAATGAACAACCCAGGACATCAGGGAGCTTCACAAAGTTGCCTCAGAACAAGAAGCAACATGACTCCTCCTGGTCGATTATGTTTTCTTCTCTTGTTTAATCTGAATAGGTTTCAAGATGTTGTCACATAGACAAATCTGACAGGCTTACATAGTGTCATCATTTTTTCATGTTGGTTGAATGATCCCTAAATGGCTATGCCACATAGCTTGGCTACTTGGGATCCCTAACTGGCTGTATGGCCTTCAAGAAGAGGAATTTCAAAAAGGTGCTCCCCAACCCCACTCCTTTCTCCTCATTATCTTTCAATACACAGTGATCAGCATGTGAAGCATTTTTTTCATATTTATTAAACATTTATGCACATTCACATCTACACACATATATAAACATACGAATTACAAATACTGATCATTTCTTTCAATAAACGGACAATTAACACATTCCGACATACACATATGTTTGTCTTATATTAAACAACATACACATGCACATTCATACACACATACACATACATATAGCTATGTAAGTTTACATAGCTATACTGGAAGTCTAATTATTTCATAACTGTCTAGCTCATATCCTTACCCCAATACATTTTCTCCCCTCTAATACTACCATCCAATTCCTTTTTCCATGGTCTTCCATATTTCTCTCTGTACTTCCTTCTACAATCTCTTGTTCTTCTACCCATTACTCTCCTCAGTATCCCACTATCTCTTTTCAACTCTCCCTCTCCTATTCCTTACTCCTTACTCACTTACTCATACCTTCTTCCTTAGGTGCTCAACCATTCTGGAAATCTTCCACACATCTATTCCATTCTTCTATCCCACCCTGAAGCATTTTATATAACGGAGATTTGCATTTACCTAAATATTTGAACAAAGAGTTATTCATCTGTGTAAGGATCAAGCCTACAACGCATTTCC
This sequence comes from Phrynosoma blainvillii, assembly GCA_026167975.1. NCBI lineage: Eukaryota > Metazoa > Chordata > Lepidosauria > Squamata > Phrynosomatidae > Phrynosoma > Phrynosoma blainvillii. The sequence goes on from JANUYF010000003.1 coordinate 12,949,092, forward strand.
AGTACTGCAGACACATATGTAAATATACGAAGTAACAAACATAGAGAACCTCTGAGCATGTACTGAGTGCTTAAGCATTCCCACAGCAAAACTGCCTTTATATGTAAAAAGGGGAAACATTATTTTAAAAAAGTAACTTATGCATGTGCAAAGTGTCTTTCCCATCTCATCAACTAACTATCGTCTGACCACATGCACACTTAGGACTCAGGACCCGCAGGCAGCCTAGACTGCTAGACCTTCTCTTTAAAGAAACGGAAGGTTGATGGCAACTTAATGGTTGTCACAATATATTTGTTCTGTGAAAAACAAAACAGTGAAAGAATTCTCAACATCATGTTTCCAAACAATAATGTACTTCTGCCCTTCAGGCTTTCAAAAGGTCAGAATCAGGAGGCGGGGGCGAGGGGAATCTTTTAGACACTGATTCTAATGAACGAACACAGAGCCTATGCTGGCCTTTTCGAGAATACATTAGAAAGTGCTTAAGTCATATTAGCCTGGTTCTTAGGAATGCTAGCCTTGATTACAGAGTAATACGCAGCCAATGCAACCCAATACCGCACATGCCCTTATCCATCTATGCCCTTATTACTACGCTCAATTAGGAGAATATTATACATGCCATGCAGGGTGATGTGCGGACTGCAATACAAGAGGAGGCGGGGGAATGCACAAAACCCCGAGCAGATGATAGAAATCTCAGTACAGCTAATTTAGGGCCTTTGCAGACTGCCAGAAATAGTACAAATTGAGTCCACTTTAACTGCCCTGACTCAGTGCTAGGCAATCATGGGAACTGTAGTTTATTGTGGCACCAGAGCTCTCTGACAGAGAAGGATCAATGTCTCAGAAAAAAATACAATTCCCATGATTCTCTAGCACTGAGCCAGGGCAGTTAAAGTGGACTCAGTTTACACTATTTCTAGCAGTCTGCAAAGGCCCTTATTAGTCAGTGGAACAAGAGGACAGCTATATGGTTGTAAACCATGCACACACAAACAGCATCACTTAAAGCCTTACAAATGTTCTGAATGCAGATATATTGGACAAACGGGATGTATCTGCACTGCAGGAATAATGCAGTTTGATACTGGTTTAACCACCCTGGCTCAATGCTATGGAATCTGAGGATTTGTAGTTTGGTGAGCTATTTAGCCTTCTCTATCAGAGAGCTCTGGTGCCACAATGAACTACAAATCCCAGGATTCCATAGCATAGAGCCATGGCAGTTGAAGCAGAGTCAAATTGCATTATTTCAGCAGTGTAGAAGCAGCCATGGAGAGAAGAGTGGGGATCACACTTTTCACAATCATTTCCAACTTATGGTGGCCCTCAGGCAAACCTATCATGGTGTTTTCTTGGCAAAATTGGTTCAGAAGAGGGTTGCCATTGCCTTCCCCTGAGGCTGAGAGCATGTGACTTGCCCAAGGTCATCCCAGGGGTTTTATGGCTGAGTGGGGAATCAAACCCTGGTCTCCAGAGTCTTAGTCCAACACCTTAGGCCAGTGATGGCAAACCTTTTAAAGACCGAGTGCCCCAACTAAAAGGTATTCCAGCACTGGGGGAGGACTTCTGGGGTGGGGTGGGGTGGGACATCTGCTTCCGGGGTGGGACCTCCTCTTCCCCCTGTTCGGGCCCTCAGCTGCCTTTCTGGAGACAGCTGAAGGCCTGGATGGGGGTGGGGGGGTGGGGGGGAAGAAGAAGAACATGCCCGTGCCTGTTTCTCCTCTTCCCACCCAACCCTGCTCTCCTGGGCCTTCAGCTGCCTCTTTGGAGAGGTAGCTGAAGGCCCAAGAGGGCAGAGGGGGAGAGCAGGAACAGGTGCACACCTATTCCTGCTCTTCCCCACCATCCTGGGCCTTCAGCTGTCTTTGGGGGATGTGCCTGTTCTTCCTCTTCCCTGCCTTCCCGTACCTTTAACTTTCTCTGGAAAGGCAGTTGAAGTGACAGGAGGGTGGAGGAAGAGGAGGAGCAGGTGCGTTCCTGTTTCTCCTCTTCCCCCACCCTTCCATCTCTCCGTGTGCCCTCCAAAATGACTTTGCATGCCAGAGATGGCACACACGCCATAGGTTCGCCAACATGGCCTTAGGCAGTAGATATAGGGGATGATAGTGACTACTCCTTCAGGCCAGTTCTCCTGGATTTCCAGCCTACCTTCTCTGTTGGAGGACATTGCTGTTTATGCCATAGAGCTGGTCCTGTTGTCAAAGGGCTGGTCCTGTTGCAATCCTTTGTCGTCAATGATACTGTCCTATTGTAGGGTCCAGTGCCAGTCCAGTTTACCTGTGTAGATGGAGTTGTGTTTGTGTATGTGTATCTTATTCCTTTGCCTCAAGCAGCCAAATGTCTTGTGTTAGCTCTGCTCTTTGCATGCAGACTGAGAAAGAGAGAGAAAGAGAGAGAACAAAGGAGGTATTAGATGGAAATAGGGTCAAGAACAGAGCTTGGAATTTCATTTTTTAAAAGGAACTACTTACCTTGTTCATTATTCTGATCTCACAAGAAGCCATTACTTGTTACTGTTTCCTGATGTCCAGTAAGGTAACTGGCAGAGCTTCTGTTTACTAACAAGTTACTGTTATACTATTGTGTCATTGGAAAATACAGGGTTATGGTCTTTGAAAACCCCAAGTGACCAGTTCAGATATTGCAGCCCAGAAATTCTGGGAAAGATATTACAAAGCAGCCCTTCGCAGCTGTAGCATGATACAGCCACCTGTGTGACTCTTCCTCATGTCTCTCTCATTGCTCATATTGAATCAGCACATGCACACACAGGAATTAGTAACAGGCAGACAATACATTTCTGTTCCACTAACACTAGTGAATTGAAGCTGTGGCCATTACAGCCAAAAAAGTTACCTGTTTCAGCTTATTGCTGTGGGAATAACTCAGAGAATTATAGAGTCAGAAGAGACCTCAAGGGCCATCCAGTCCAGCCCCATGCCATGCAGGAACACACAATTAAAGCACTAACCTCCAAAGGAGACTCCACCACTCTCCGAGGGAGTGTGTTCTGATGTCAAACAGCTCTTACTGTCAGGAGGCTTTTCCTAATGTTGAGCTGGAATCTCTTTTCCTGTAGCTTGAATCCATTGCTCTGTGTAGTCTCTAGAATAGCAGAAAACAAACTTCAGGCTGATGCAGATTGGCCGTTTGGGGTGGCACAGAGCCACCCTGGGAAGCAGCGGATCGGGCCCGCAGTAACCCCACACTGCAGCCCCGATCCTTCCTTTTCCCTCCTCGAAAAGAGCAGCAAAATTCCACTCCTTTTAGGGGCAGCAAAAGGCCCCCCCTAAGAGCCAGCGTAGTGGCTCTTCAGCACCCTTTCAGCACAGAATGTTTAAATGCTGCGCCGGAAGGATGCCCTGATGCCACTCAGTGTGCATAGGGCCACGTGGCATCAGGACGGCATCAGGGTGGGGTTGGAGTGGGTGGCATGTGGCTGCCCCACTCCGACTCTACCCCCAGGCCGGCCCTTTAGTCCGGTCTGCAACGGTCCTTCCTCTCGCAATATGACATCTCTTCAAATATTTAATCATAACTATCGCATTACCTCTCAACATTCTCTTCTCCAGGCTAAACAATTAAGCTTATCGCACCAGTACCTGTAATATTCCCACCGAGTCCCTCAAATGTAACAATATGGGAATGGGTGTTACCGCATTAGACTATTGATAATGTGATAGTAACGTTATGAGAATATTATCGCACTGCATTTACTGTTGTACTGGTTCTGGCGCTAAAGTAGTTCCTCAGCCATCCCTCATTGGCGCATGTTCACTGTTGCGAAAACCCCTATGTCTGCATTGGAAAGAATGCTACTGAGAGATTTAGGTAGTGAGCATTCATTGTTTTTTCTCGTAAACACGACACAATTCAATCTAAAAAATAAAAAAAATTAAATTACCTGTGGCACCTTCCTTGCATCAACACCAGAAGAGTTGAGTTGAGTTTGTGGATGTTCTAGGATGGGAGAGGAGGAGGTTGTCTTAGCCAATGAGAACATGAGGACAGATTGAGACCATGTAGGATTATCGCACCCACATAATCTGGAACTGTCTGTAAGCGTTCTTGCTGGCTCAGGATGCATTTAAATAGTTCTCCTTCTGGAATGGGCTAGGGACTGTCAGAGCATGGAACGAGAACTCGATGAGGATCATACCATGCAATAAAATATGTTCCACTCCATTCACATTACGTACCCATTACTTTATGAGAACACAGTGCAATAAACTTAATACCCAGCTCCCTAATCTGCTCCTCATAACTTGTCACCAGTTATAAAAATATTTTTGGCCAAGAGATATAATTCTGTCCTCCCCTCTACACATTCCGGCTACATTATTGTTGTTTATTCACCTACATCCCATCTTTTCCCCTAGATTAGGGCCGAAGGCCACTTACAAAATCTACAATAAATATAGATAAGAATACATACGACATACACAAAAACATGCAATACATTATTGTTAAAATGCAATTAAATTATCCATAGAATTAGAAGCATTCAAAACAACTTCATTAAAAAGACCAAAGAAGTTAATAAAAACACACACACTTAAATATTCTTACAGCCAGTTTCTAAAATCCTTTTGGAGCAGAAAAGTTTTCATTTACTGAGGGAAGGGGAACAAATGGGGAGCCATCTGAAGCCTCCTTAGGAAGGGAGTTAACCTTGGTTACAGGCTTCCAGGACTTGTTAAATCCTGCCTTAAAGGACAGGCAAGGCAAATTCTGTGTATCCCCAGATTAAAAACCAACCCAGATAAGAATTTCCACTTCAAACAGCAAGCCATCACAATCCCTACAACCTGCAAGGGTAGTGTTTGAAACAACTGCCATGATGAATACAATAAACCATTAAAACCATGAAAAACATAAGAGATTCAAAAGTTTATTTAAAACAACAACAACAACAACAACAACAACAAGGGAGAAACCCTTCCAATATTTAAAATGTTGTATCATTTCAAAGGACAACTCCCCAGGGTCAAGGCAACCTGAACTTTGTGTACTAGTCTGGAAACCTCCTGACATGAGGATTTGTGTTTGTGGGGGATTGGGTTGGATGGTCAATGTACAAAATTGTGTTAGATCAAGAAAATAAATCAGAAAACTATTCTGACTCCTTGGAAGATACCCTGACTTACTTTGAAACCAATACATTTGGGTTGGAGAGAAGCTCACCAGTGCTAGTTTAACACACACTCAGCACTTTGAGTTTTATTTCTGTCTTTTCTCTGCCCATGGTCTCTCTGTCATCCCTTCAAAGACCTTCTCCAGTTGGCAAGCTCTCTGTGAGGTCACTAGGAAACACAGACATCTTGCTCTAATCTGCTACTCAATCAAGAAAATGGAAAGAATCAGTGAACTCAGGCACTTGTGTGGGGGGAGCTGCCGGGGTGTGTGCGGCGGTGACCAAAATATGCATTTGCCCCTCTCCTTTGCCACTGTTGTGGAGATCTCCTCATGAGGAAGCCTCCGCTGCCTCAGCAAGCCAGGAGGACCTCTTCTAGGGTGTCACCTGGAGTGGACCGCATTCCCAGCACTCCCCTAGTGATGCTACTGGGCTCGAGAGGAATGCTAGGATGAGAAGCAGTGGGGAAGAGGAAAGGCTGCCACTGCCTGCATTTTTTTATTGCTGTCATTTGCTATTAAGTTGACATGACTTATGTTGACCCTAGGAATAAGGGACCTCTAGAAGCCTCACTTATTCACAGCCCTGCTCAGGTCTTGGAAATTCAGGGCATTTGTTGCTTCCTTGATTGAATCAATCAACCTGTAGTATGGTCTTCCTCTTCTCCTACTGCCTTCCAATTTAGGTAAAGATAAAGGTATTCCCCGTTGACATGGTTGTCAAGTCGTGTCTTGATAAGCATTGTCAGAGACTACTCTGTGATCATGTGGCCAGCATGATTGCACAGAATGCTGTTTACTTTCCCACTGAAGTACCTGTTTATCTATTTGCATTTGCATGCTTTTGAACTGCTAGTTTGGCAGCAGTTGGGACTAGCGATGGGAGCTCACCCCATCATGCAGCACCTGGGCCTCAAACTGCCAACCTGCCAATTTTGCAATCAACAGAGTCAGCATCTTAACAACTTGAGTCACTGTGTCCCTATGCCTTCCACTTTACCCAGCACTATTGTCTTTTCCAGTGAGTCATTGTGGCCTTATCTACAAAGGTAGGATAATCCTGGGACAGCCTGGCCCTGATGGTGCTTTGACCTCCACATTTACTTGACCCTCCGTTCCAGTGCCAGGGCAGCTGTTTGCAGGTGTCTCTTTCTGAGCCACCTGGTGCATCTGCTGCTACTGTGGATCACTTGTGCTGATGTCAGAAAGAGGACCCCAGCCTCGATCACATGGCTGGGCACCTCCTTCTGAACTCAGAGAGAGCAACCGGCAACAGCAGCAGAAGCACCGGGCAGCTCAGTGGAATGCAGTTAGAACAGCTGCCCTGGTGCCAGAAAGGAGAGCTTTAGATCATCTTGGAAGTAAACAAAACTTCCTGGAAGTTACCAAAGTAAAAGATATGTTTTTAATACAGAAGGGTGGAAGGAGGTGTGTAAGTATGAGGGAGAAAATGAAAGTGTTGAAGGTTTGAGAAAGTGATTGGAAGTGGTAGGTAGAGTACCAGGATGAAGTGAATAGAAGGTAACCTAGTTAGAGAAGGTTAATGATTAAGATGGAGAAAGAGAGAAGTAGGAGAGAAGTAAGAGAAAGTTTAGGAGGGAAGAGGTAAGGAGTGGACTGATGAAGGTATAGAGGTATAGATGAGATTATAGGCAAGAAGGAATTCCCCCTTAAATTGCATTGGTAGCAACATGATAAGGAAATTAAATTTTAGGAAGTGTTAAGTAACTTTTAAGTTTGCTTTATGTAGCATATGTATACTGCTTAATTAGTTTATTTTTTTTCCTTTGGGTTTTGAGGTTATCTTTGTTATTTTTCTTTTCAATTTTTCAACCTTTGTATTAGTGATGTAGAGTATATGTATTGTGTACTATGTATTTTCTTTGTTTGCTTGTTTTTGATTATTATGTGTGTTGTATTGTGTGATTTTTTTTACTGTAATTTAATAAAATTTATTTTAAAAAAGATATGTTTTTAATATAGTGTCATCTGCATATCTTAAATTGTTAATGTTCCTTTCTCTATTTTTCATATCTTCTTGCTCTTAATCTAATCCTGCTTCCTGTATGATACATTCTGCAAATAAATGAAAAAAATTAGAAAGATAAAATACAGGCTTCTCTGAACACTTTGCCAATGGGAAACTATTCTATGGTCCTGTACAGACCGGCCCAAAGGGCCGGCCTGGGGGTGGAGTCAGTGTGGTGACCACATGCTGGCCGCCCCGACTCTGCCCTGATGCTGCTGATACACTGTGCACCCCACCACACAGTGGGCAGTGTCAGGGCGCTCCCTTGGTGCAGCGTTCAGACATGCTGCGCCAAAGGAGCTCGGAAAAGCCACTGCCACAGCAAGGAAATGGTGGAGAGACGCAGCCCCTTTGGGGCTGTCTGTACAGCCCCTTCATCTCCCTATTGGGTCCTGATGGTGGCCTCTTTTCCAGATAGAAAAACCAGATGTGGTGTCTTATCTGGCCAACCTCTCCCCCTTCCTTGTCAATGGCAATTTGCACCTTGTTTTTTGCATGCCTTCAAGTCATTACTGACTTATATGGCGATCCCAAGGCCAGTCTATCATGGGGTTTTCCTAGCAAGGTTTGTTCAGAATGGATTTACTTGGCAAGATTTGTTCAGAGGGGATCTGCCTTTCTCTGAGATTGGGAGAGGGTGATTTGCCCAAAGTCACCCAAAGAGTTTCTGTGGCTGAACAGAGATTTGAATCTCCAGAGTGCTAGTCCAACTCTCAAAACAACACACCATGCTGGCTCTCAATTTGTATCTAGCACTTTCATGTTTTGTGCTGTTTTCATATTCCCTTGGAAACTTTTCCTGCTTCTTGTCTTTGGATTCCTAAACTGTATTTCTAAATAGTGAGTTGAAGTTTTTGATAATTGCATGCTAGAAATTTCACTGAAGTGGCAGAGTTCTTATTTGGGAGTAGGAAACCACCTCTGAGTAAGACACATGCACACACCATGTTCTCATTCTGCCCCTACCTCCATAATAATAGCCCTGGATGGATTCCTGGGATATTTGTAAAATACCTTTAGTGGGATATGAAGTGCAGGGACACTTAGTGGGAGATGACAGATAGCAATGATGATGATGGAAGACAAACCAATGCCAACTGCAGGCAAGACAAGGGTGTCCTTTCTCCTTTTGTTGAAACAGAGGATGCATCCAAATTGCACAGTTATAACACTTTCATTCCACTTTAATTGCTTTGGCTCCATCCTTTAGAATCATGAGCGCGTGTGCCACGATTCTCCCCCCTCAGCCCAGCGGAGACCTGGACTTCGGGGGACCAGCCCAGGTCTCCAAAAGGTTGCCTACCCCTGCTTTAGACTGTATGTTCATTTCCCAAGTGGGCAGTCTTAGCTCATGCAAACCTTTTATCCTTCTCTGTCCTCCCTCTCCTTCTGTCTCTTCTCTGTTTTCCCAAACAATAGATCCTTCTGTACTCCTCCTCTTAAATCACTCAGAACAGAGCCAGAGGCTAGTGCCAAAATGGAGAAAACTCTCCTTAAAAATGGGAAAGCCCTTCTGTTCAGGTACAGAGGTTGCCCTAACTTGGCTGCATCCTACATCCCAGGAGTCTTGGGTTGCAGCTGCACCAAGTGACAGCTGACTTTGCAGCTGATGTGCTTCTTCCTCCCTCTTTCCTTGCAAGTGATCTGGCTCTGACTGTTCCAGGTGTGCAGTAACATGCTAAAAAATAGGGAAGTCAACAAGGTGGGTGTCCATCTGTCAAAGAGAGCAAGTGAGGGATGTTGCAGGGCAAGAGGAACAGAACTCCAAGCATCCCATGGGGGCTACCATGAACAGCTCAGCCAATGCTTCCCTCCTTGGGTGGTAGAAGCTTGTTCTTTCCCTCCCACTTTCCATCTCAGGATGTTTGCTTTTGCACAGATGAGTGTCAGCTAGATCATTATACATGGCTTGCTTCGTGGATGTAGTTTTGGCCTCTTGGTAAGGGGAAGTTCTGTAGCTCTGGTGATACAACATGCACTTTGCATGCACACACATCTTGCATCACTGCCATTTCTAGCAAAATTAACAGGTCTCACAGGGCTGGGAAAGCCCTCCCTCATCTGAGATTTGGGAGGGCTGCTTCCTGTTAGCTGACAGCAGAGATAAGCCAAAGTTGTAACACCAGGCCCACTCCCCCTACAGTTCTGGCTTGCTTCTCTTCCTCCATCATCATTATCACTGATGCTGTCATCATCACCATCCATCAACATGCCATAAATTCTAGGACAGCCATCTCCAACCCATAGCCTTCCAGATGCCAGGTCAGGACTATCTCAGGCCCTAAAGTTTCAGGGCCAAAACAAGAAGTATAGGAGTGACCTCTTTCTGATGTCAGAGGGGATGGCCCCTTGTGATGTTATACGGGTGATGTTTAGGTCTGTCAGGTCAGAACTATTTCAGCACCAACTTGAGACCTAGGGAAGACCCCCTTGTGATCATAGAATCATAGAAATGGAAGAGACTACCAAGACCATCCAGTCCAACCCCTTGTTATGCAAGAATGCACAACCAAAGCACTCCCAATAGATGGCCATTCAGCCTCTTTATAAAAACTTCCAAAGAAGGAGAGTACCACACCCTGAGGCAACGTGTTCCACTGTCAAACAGATCTTACTGTAAGGACGTTCTTAATGTTTAGATGGAATCTCTTTTCCTCTAGCATGGATCCATAGCTTGCTCCTTCCATATGACCTCCTTTCAAATATTTAAACATGGCTATCTTGTTAAACCTTAGGGCAGGCCCTACTGATTTCATTAAGCATGATACATGATGTTAAAACTTCAACCACGGTTGTACACAGTATGCCATTTAAATACCAAGACTAGTAAGCTTATCGTACCAGTACCTGTAACGTTCCCATTGAGTCCCTAGAACATAACTATATGGGAGTGGGTGTTACCACATTAGACTATTGATAACATGATAGTAACATTATGAGAACACATATTATCACACTGCATTTACTGTTGTACCAGTACCAGCACTAAAGTAGTTCCTCAGCTATCCCTCATTGGTGCATGCTCACTGTTGCAAAAAACCCTATGTCTGCACTGGAAAGAATGCTACTGAGAGATTTAGGTAGCAAGCATTCATTGTTTTTTCTTGTAAACACGATGCAATTCAATCTACAAAAATTAAAAAAAAAATATATTTTAAATTGCCTGTGGCACCTTCCTTGCGTCAACACCGGAAGAGTTGAATTGAGTCTGTGGTCGTTCTAGGATGGGAGGGGAGGAGGTTGTCTTAGCCAATCAGAACACGAGGACAGATTGAGAGTGGGTAGGATTATCGCACACACATCATCTGGAATGGTCTGTAAGTGTTCTTCTGGCTGAGGATGCATTTTTACAGTTCTCTTGCTGGAACGGGACTGTCAGAGCATGGAATGGGAACTTGATGAGGATCATACCATGCAATAAAGTATGTTCCATTCCGTTCTCATCACATACTCATTACGTTACGAGAACACAGTGCGATAAGCTTATAGCACTTGCAGAAATTATATATTTACACAAACTTTCCAAGGCAGTGTTCTCTCCATGAGATTCTTCTCTCACCCTAAAGACTGGAGAAAAGAGGCCAGACCTTGGGATCTGGGACCCCTAGTGATGTTACATGAGGCAGCACCCTGCTGTTTCATCCCTGACCACTGTCCTCACTGGCTGGGATTCATGGGAGTTAGAATCTGAAATCAGGGGTGCTTTGATTCTGTGGATAGTTGGGCTGGATGGCCCTTGTGATTTCTTCCAACTCTATGTTTCTATGAAACATCCAAAGGGTGCCATGCTAAGAAAGGCTGCTCTAGGGGCTTGCCTTCACTGGTCAGAATACTCTGGGCTACCCCCAGAGTATTCTGGCCCCAAATATGCCCCAAATTCCACCCGTTACCTGCACTCTCTCTACAGCAATGATAGTGGCTGCCTTCCCTCATGATCCCTGTTTAATGCCTAGTGCCACCACTGAGGTCACAATGCGGGGCCCAGCCATGTTATTGATGCTAGGCACCTCGTTCTGATCTCAGGGCAACTTGTGCCACCAGCAATGGCACCAGGCAGTTTGCAGGGACTGTCTGGGAAGGCAGCCACCTGTCATCGCTGCAGAGAGAGAGAGACAAAAACCTGGAGCAAAAGGTAAGTTTTAAAATGTGAGTTAATGGGAAGAAATGCTGAATCATGTGCGGATGTCATGAAGACAGTCTGAGCCTGTTTCGAGATTTTGATCTTGTGCCATGTAAAGAGGATGTAATGAGTCCAAGGAGAATTGGACATAAATAATTTGAACAGGAGGGCTTTAAACTGAATCATGTTGGGGAGGGAGACAGTATCTTGGAAGGTATCTTGAAAGGCAGGAGTACATCATGGGCTGGAAATAATAGTCAAAGTATTATAGAGGGAACAAGGCAAATGATTCAAGGGCCCAACAGTGGGAGAAAAAACCCTCACACAGGCAGCAAGTGGGGAAGACACATGTTCTTAGATGCCTCTACACCAGGGGTAGGCAACCTTTCCCCTTTAAGGGCTGAGGGACTTCCGCTCCCAGAAGCCTCAGCCATGTTGGCCAATAGTCCCATGTTGGCCAATAGCTCCTGGGATTCTGGGAGCTGAAGTCCCTCGGCCCTTAAAGGGGAAAGGTTGCCTACCCCTGCTCCACACTAATGCACAGAACATGGGCAATAAACAAGATGAACTTGAACTCCTAGCACAACAAAGCAAATATGATATAATAGGCATCACTGAAACCTGGTGGGATAAGTCTCACAACTGGAATGTAGGAATAGAGGGGTATAACCATTTTAAGAGAAATAAGGCAAACAGGAAAGGAGGAGGAATAGCATTATATATCAGGGATCTTTACACCTGTGAAGAGATCCAGGAATAAATCCTGGAAATCAGGTGGAGAGCATCTGGATAAAAATTAAAGTGGAAGGAAACAACAGGGATGTTATTGTGGGAATCTACTACAGACCCCCAAGTCAGACTGAGGAATTGGATGAAGCCTTTCTAGAATAGATGACCACACACCCAGAAAGGAGAGATGTAGTAGTGATGGATAACTTGAATTATCCTGATATTTGCTGGAAGTCAAACTCAGCCAATACTTCAAGGTCTAGCAAATTCCTCACTTGCCTCAATGACAATTTCTTTGTCCAAAAGGTGGAAGAGGCAACAAGGGAATCAGCTATTTTAGATCTGATCCTAACCAACAAGGATGACTTGGTCAATGGGGTGCAAGTGTGGGATCCTTAGGTGGGAGTGATCACGTTCTCCTGGAGCAGGGGTAGGCAACATTTCCCCTTTAAGGGCTGAGGGACTTCAGCTCCCAGAAGCCTCAGTCATGTTGGCCAATAGTCCCATGTTGGCCAATACGTCCTGGGATTCTGGGAGCTGAAGTCCCTCAGCCCTTAAAGGGGAAAGGTTGCCTACCCCTGTCCTGGAGTTTCTTATACAGTGGAAAGGAGAACAGGCTGCCAGAAATAGTGCAAATTGAGTCCACTTTAACCGCCCTGACCCAGTGCTAGGGAATCATGGGAACTGTAGTTTATTGTGGCACCAGAGCTCTCTGACAGAGAAGGCTCAATGTCTCAGAAAAAAAATACAATTCCCATGGTTCCCTAGCACTGAGCCAGGGCAGTTAAAGTGGACTCAATTTGCACTATTTCTGGGAGTCTGCAAAGGCCCATAGTCAAACACTCATTCTAGAATCTAGACTTTAGGAGAGGTGATTTCAACAAATTAGGGAAACACTGGGAGTTATCCTGTGGTCAGGAATACTAAAGGAGAAGGGAGTTCAGGATGGATGGGAGTTTCTCAAAAGGGAGATACTGAAGGCACAATCTCAGACTGTTCCAATGAGAAGGAAAAATGGGAGATGTCTCAAGAAACTGGGTTGGATGACGAAAGAACTTTCAACTGAACTATGTTTTAAATGGGAGGTGTATAAGAAATGGAAAAGGGGTGGAATCACTAAAGAGGAATTCAAACAAATAGCTAGCACATGTAGGAGTAAAGTCAGGAAAACCAAAGCACAGAATGAGCTCAGGCTTGCTAGAGGGGTTAAGGACAATGAAAAGGGCTTTTTGGGGTATGTATGTAGCAAAAGAAAGAAGAAGGAAATGGTAGGGCCACTATGCAGAGAAGATGGAGAAATTCTAACAGGGACAGAGAAAAGGCAAAACTACTCAACACCTTCTTTGCCTCAGTCTTCTCACAAAAGGAAAAGGGTGTTCAACCTGAGGAAAATGGAGCACAGGACACAATAGGGGAAATGCAGCACAGAATAAGTAAAGAGGTAGAACAGGAATACCTGGTTAACCTAAATGAATTTAAGTCTCCAGGACCATATGAACTACATCCAAGGATATTAAAAGAACTGGCAAATGTAATCTCAGAGCCACTGGCAATAATCTTTGAGAACTCCTGGAGAACAGGAGAAGTCCCAGCAGACTGGAGGAGGGCAAACATTGTCCCATCTTCAAAAAGGGGGGAAAAGAGGATCCCAACAATTATCGCCCAGTTAGTCTGACATCAATACTGGGAAAGATTCTAGAACACTTCATTAAACAGAGAGTCTATGAAGATTTAGAAGGGAATGCCATAATCACTAAAAGTCAACATGGGTTTCTCAAAACAAGTCATGCCAGACTAATCTGATCTCTTTTTTTGAAAAAATTACCAGCTTGGTAGATGAAGGGAATGTGGTAGACATAGCATATCTTGATTTCACTAACGCTTTTGATAAGGTCCCCCAAAATATTCTTGCAAATAAGATAGTAAAATGTGGGCTAGACAATACAATTGTTAGGTGGATTTGTAACTGGTTGACTGACCAAACCCAAAGGGTGCTCAGCAATGGCTCCTCTTCTTCATCCTGGAGAGAAGTGACCAGTGGGGTGCCACAGGGTTCTGTACTGGGCCCAGTTTGTTATTCAACATCTTTATCAATGTTTTGGATGAAGGAATAGGGGATATGCTTCTCAAATTTGCAGATGACACCAAATTAGGAGGAATAGCTAATACCCCAAAAGAGAGGATGAAAATTCAAACTGACCTTAATAGATTAGAAAGCTGGGCTAAAGCTAACAAAATGAATTTCAACATGGAGAAATGTAAAGTACTGTACTTAGGACAAAAAAATGAAATGCATAGATATAAGATGGGGGATACCTGGCTTAATGAGACTACATGTGAAAGGGATCTAGGATCCTAGTAGACCACAAGTTGAACATGAGTCAACAGTGTGATGCCGCAGCTAAAAAGGCCAATGCAATTTTAGGCTGCATTAATAGAAGTATAATATCTCGATCAAAGGAAGTAATAGTGCCACTGTATTCTGCTTTGGTCAGGCCCCACCTGGAATACTATGTCCAGTTCTGGGCACCACAATTCAAAAAGGATGCTGAAAAGCTGGAGGTGTCCAGAGGAGGGCAACTAAAATGGTGAAGGGTCTGGAAACCATGCCCTATGAGGAACGACTTAGGAAACTGTGTATGTTTAGCCTGGAGAAGAGATGGCTAAGAGGGGATATGATAGCCCTCTTTAAATATTTGAAGGAATGTCATATTGAAGATGGCACTAGCTTGTTTTCTGTTGCTCCAGAGAATAGGACTCGGAACAATGGATACAAGCCCAAGATTAGGAGGACCTTCCTGACATTGAGAGCTGTTTGACAGTGGAACACACTCCCTCGGAGAGTGGTGGAGTCTCCTTCTTTGGATGATTTTAAACAGAGGCTGGATGGCCATCTGTCAGGGATGGTTTGATTTTGAGTTCCTGCATGGCAGGGGGTTGGACTGGATGGCCCTTGTGGTCTCTTCCAACTCTATGATTCTATGATTCTATGAACCCATGTAGTTAAGCCCTAGTACTTGGGAATCCGAGAGATGACTTTTGGAGTGTGTGGCATCTGTCCTTAGAAGAGAGCCAGCATGGTGTAGTGGTTTGAGTGTGACAAGGGTTCAATTCCCACCTCAGCCATGAAACCCATTGGGTGACCTTGAGCAAGTCACATTCTCTCAGCCTCAGGTGAAGGCAATAGTGAACCCCCTCTGAAAAATATCTTGCCAAGAAAGCACAATGAAGGTAGCCATAAGTCAGAAATGACTTGAAGGCACATAACAACAACAACCACAAGAACAACAACAACACCTGCCCTAAGGCCAACCACTCAAGAAACACAAGTTGCCATCCCAACTCAACAGGTTTTTCTTTTTTGTTGGCAGAGAAGGCTACATGTGGAGGGAGCAGAAAAGTGGAATTGGGATGGTAGAAAGTCTACAGGGTCCCCCCCCCCAAAAAATAAGTGATTTGCAAACCGTAGTCTAACTTTTCCCATCTCCAAGTCTCCAGGAGGTCAGCTCTCTAGGAGAAATTTGGTTTGGCCTGGCAGCTAGCTAATTGCCTGCCTGCTGCTCTCCAGTGACAACTCCCTGCTTGCGTTGTGATTTCACAGCTGTGGCAACTCTCCCCTTTCTGCATCACCCCCAAACCAATGCCTATGACCCCTCTCCTTCGAGCAGAAAAAAACTTTCTCCTGTCCTTTTACAAGAATACATTGCTGGGCTCTCACTTAAAAGAAGAAGAGGAAGAAGAAGAAAACCCAACCAGAAACCAAGCAAGAAAAGCAAGAAAAGTTCGTTCTCTTTCTCTGTTTCTCATTAATTATTCCGTTCTCATGAAACAGGAATGAAAACAGATTAAATGATGTTGGCCAAATTCCTGCAGAAGTGGAATCAGACCAGGAGATTTCCTGTGACGAGATGCCACTGGGCTGCTTGCCTGCAGCTAGAGCGGCAAGAGCAGTTTGGATCTGGATGCAGAGCCGGCCTCTTGGATCACAGCTTTTCTTGCCTGTGGTGGGCCAGTTCCCACAAGAACATTGTCCAAAGCTCCTGGGATTCTGCTACTTTATCCCTGAGGTTTATGTGAGAACCAACAGTATATGCTCAAACTAGCCTGTTTTGGTACGGACAGTCCTGGTTAATCTTTTGATGTCCCATTTTCAACTGCTTTTCAAATGTTCCAGTTTCTCTATCCTCTTCCTGCTTTCCCCCTTTGTCCACAGCTTACTTCAGATGCTGCAAACTGAATTCAAAGTGCAAAAGGGATTTGCACTCAGTTCACTCAGCAAGTTGGAGTGAGAAGGGGGTGCAATAATCTTGCCCTTCCCAATAGGCTCAGAAAAAGTTGACCACAATTCAGTGTTGCTTAGGCTGCATTTGCACTGGAGTATCCATTTTGTCACCACTTTGATGGCCATATACCTTTGCAGACTGCCAGAAATAGTGCACATTAAATTGAGGCACTGCCCTGGCTCAGTGCTAGGGAGTCATGGGAATTGTATTTTTTTTCTGGGACATTGAGCCTTCTCTGTCAGAGAGCTCTGGTGCCACAATAAATTACAGTTCCCATGATTCCCTAGCACTGAGCCAGGGCAGTGCCTCAATTTAATGCGCACTATTTACTGGCAGTCTGCAAAGGCCCATCTCAATGCTATGGAATTCTGGGAATTGTAGTTTGTTGTGGCACAAGAGCACTCTAACACGGAAAGCTGAATGTCTCATAAAACTACAATTCCAGGAGTTTCATAGCATTGAGGCACGACGGTTAAACTGGTGTCAAATTTGATTATTTCTGCAGCGAGGATCCAGCCCATGCCACATATATCCCAGTTTTTATTTGGGAAATGATTGCATTTGTGGATTATGTGCAACAACCTGTACCTTACAGAATTCACCAGCCATTGTGCTTATGCTGGCAGGGGGATTCTGGGAGTTGTAGTCCACATCCAGGTCTTTGAGCGGGACAATAAAGAAGATTCACATGTTGTCTTGTTCTCAGTAAGAAAGGACATCTTAGAATCATAGAATCATAGAATCATAGAGTTGGAAGAGACCACAAGGGCCATCCAGTCCAACCCCCTGCCATGCAGGAATTCCCAATCAAAGCATCCCCGACAGATGGCCATCCAGCCTCTGCTTAAAGACCTCCAAGGAAGGAGACTCCACTACTCTCCGAGGGAGTGTGTTCCACTGTCGAATCGCCCTTACTGTCAGGAAGTTCCTCCTAATGTTGAGGTGGAATCTCTTTTCTTTCAGCTTGCATCCATTGTTTCGGGTCCTAGTCTCTGGAGCCGCAGAAAACAAGCATGTTCCCTCCTCGATATGACATCCCTTCAAATATTTAAACACGGCTATCATATCACCTCTCAGCCTTCTCTTCTCCAGGCTAAACATCCCCAGCTCCCTAAGTCGTTCCTCATAGGGCTTGCTTTCCAGACCCTTCACCATTTTAGTTGCCCTCCTTTGGACATGCTCCAGTTTCTCCACATCCTTTTTGAATTGTGGTGCCCAGAACTGGACACAGTATTCCAGGTGAGGCCGGACCAAAGCAGAATAGAGTGGCACTATTACTTCTCTTGATCTAGACACTATACTTCTACTGATGCAGCCTAAAATTGCATTGGCCTTTTTCGCTGCTGCATCGCACTGTTGACTCATGTTCAACTTGTGGTCCACCTGGATTCCTAGATCCCTTTCACAGGTAGTCTCATTCAGCCAGGTGTCCCCCATCGTATATCTGTACTTTTCGTTTTTTCGCCCTAAGTGCAGTACCTTACATTTCTCTGTGTTGAATTTCATTTTGTTAGCTTTGGCCCAACTTTCTAGTCTGTTCAAGTCATTTTGAATTTTGATCCTGTCCTCTGGGGTATTAGCTACTCCTCCTAATTTGGTGTCGTCTGCAAATTTGATAACTATGCCCCCAATACCGTCATCCAAGTCATTAATAAAGATATTGAATAGCACTGGGCCCAGGACAGAGCCCTGTGGCACCCCACTGGTCACTTCTTTCCAAGTTGAAAAGGAGCCATTGTTGAGCACCCTTTGCGTTCGACCAGTTAACCAATTACAAATCCATGTAACAGTTACTTTGTCTAGCCCACATTTTACCAACTTGCTTGCAAGAATGTCATGGGGAACCTTGTCAAAGGCCTTACTGAAATCAAGATATACTATATCCACAGCATTCCCTTCCTCTACCAAGCTGGTAATTTTATCAAAAAAAGAGATCAGATTTGTCTGGCATGACCTGTTTCTCTGAAACCCATGTTGACTTTTTGTGATTATGAAATTATCTTCCAGATGTTCACAGACTCTCTGTTTAATGATCTGCTCCAGAATCTTTCCGGGTATTGATGTCAGACTAACTGGACGATAATTGTTGGGATCCTCTTTTTTCCCCTTTTTGAAGATGGGGACAACATTTGCCCTCCTCCAGTCCGCTGGGACCTCTCCTGTTTTCCAGGAATTCTCAAAGATTATTGCCAATGGTTCCGATATTACATTTGCCAGTTCTTTTAATACCCTTGGATGTAATTCATCTGGTCCTGGAGACTTATATTCATTTAGATTAACCAGATGTTTCTGTACTATCTCTTTATTTATTCTGTGCTGAAATTCTCCTATTCTGTCCTCTGCTCCATTATCCTCAAGTTGAGCACCCTTTGCCTTTTCTGAGAAGACTGAAGCAAAGAAGGTGTTGAGTAATTCTGCCTTTTCTCTGTCCCCTGTTAACTTTTTGCCATCTTCTCCACACAGTGGCCCTACCATTTCCTTCTTTTTCCTTTTGCTACTGACATACCCCCAAAAGCCCTTTTTATTGTTCTTAACCTCTCCAGCAAGCCTGATTTCATTCTGCGCTTTAGCTTTTCTGACTTTACCCCTACACGTGCTAGCTATTTGTTTGAATTCCTCTTTGGTGATTTCCCCATTTTTCCATTTCTTATACATGTTCCGTTTAAAACATAGTTCAGTTGCAAGTTCCTTAGTCATCCATCCTGGTTTCTTGAGACACCTCCCATTCTTCCTCCTCGTTGGCACGGTTTGAAATTGTGCCTTCAGTATCTCCCTTTTGAGAAACTCCCATCCGTCTTGAACTCCCTTCTCTTTTAGTATTCCTGTCCATGGGATCACCCTCAGTATTTCTCTAAGTTTAGTAAAATCAGCTTTCCTAAAGTCTAGAATGCATGTCTGACTATGCCTGGCTTCTCCTTTCCACTGTATAATAAACTCCAGGAGGACATGATCACTCCCGCCTAAGGATCCAACCACTTGCACCCCATTAACTAGGTCTTCCCTGTTAGTTAGGATCAGATCCAAAATAGCTGACTCCCTCGTTGCCTCTTCCACCTTTTGAACAATGAAATTGTCTTCGAGGCAAGTGAGGAATTTGCTAGACCTTGAGGATTTTGCCGAGTTTGACTTCCAGCAAATATCCGGATAGTTGAAGTCACCCATCACTACTATATTTCTCCTTTCTGAGTGTGTGGTCATCTGTTCTAGAAAGGCTTCATCCAATTCTTCTGCTTGAGTTGGGGGTCTGTAGTAGACTCCCACACTAACATCCCTGTTGTTTCCTTCCCCTTTAATTTTTATCCAGATGCTCTCCACTTGGCTTCCAGGATTGATGTCCTGGATTTCTTCAGTGGTGTAAATATCCCTGACATATAATGCTGTTCCTCCTCCTTTCCTGTTTGGCCTGTTTCTCTTGAAAAGGTTATACCCCTGTATTTCTACATTCCAGTCATGAGACTCATCCCATCAGGTTTCAGTGATGCCTATTATATCATATTTGCTTTGTTGTGCTAGGAGTTCAAGTTCATCTTGCTTATTTCCCATGCTCTATGCATTAGTGTAGAGACATCTAAGACCATGTGTCCCCTTTACTTGCTGCCTGTGCACATTTTTTTGCCTCCCACTGTTGGGTCCCTGTACTGTTTGCCTTGTTTCCTCTATGACAGTTTGACTATTTTCTCCAGTCCTTTTGTCTTCCAGGACGTTGTCTCCCTTCCCCACACAGTTCAGTTTAAAGCCCTCCTGATCAAATTCTTCAGACCGTTGGCAAAAACATTTCTTCCAACTGGTGTGAGATGCAGCCCATCCCTTGCCAGGAGTCCGCCCTCATGGAACCGCAGCCCATGATCCAAGAATCCAAATCGTTCTCGACGACACCATCTGCGGAGCCAATTGTTGACATCTGCTATCTTCCTCTCTCTTCCATATAGACACTTCCCACTGGAAAGCTATCAAGCATCCCAAGGTTCTTTTGCCCCCACAAGAGCCTAGCATGGGGTTTCATAAAAAATATTCTATTTTCTGTAAAATTTGTGCAAACCCATAACATTTCATGTGAGACCGCATGTTTTCTACACACACACACCTCTTCACAAAGACTTCCGGACCTTATAGTGACTATGGGCCTTTGCAGACTGCCAGAAATAGTGCACATTAAATTGAGGCACTGCCCTGGCTCAGTGCTAGGGAGTCATGGGAATTGTATTTTTTTCTGGGACATTGAGCCTTCTCTGTCAGAAAGCTCTGGTGCCACAATAAATTACAGTTCCCATGATTCCCTAGTACTGAGCCAGGGCAGTGCCTCAATTTAATGTGCACTATTTCTGGCAGTCTGCAAAGGCCCTATGTTAGCTGGGCATTTTGGGAGCTGCAATCCAAAAAGTAATGTTCCCATGCTGCAGAAGTGTTGGAGCAAACAGTGAAGAAATTTACTTTCTGGGTTCCAATTTATTCCATGGAAGTTTACTCCACTTTAGTGTAGGAGCAAACAGTATTTAAAAAGTGAATGCTAACAGTATACGAGCAGAACTTGTCTAGGAAACTTTTAGTCAGGCTTATCTGATGGTGGCTTTCGTTCAAACTATTTCAGCTGTACAATATAAGGAGAAAGCACTACATGGTTATTAACATTTTCACTTTAGGTGACATTCCAAAGCAGCTCTTGATGCAGCTTTGCTCACTGTTTGGAGATTTTGAGGTGGACATCCCCCTTCAGTGAGAGGCAATTATAACAGTTGAGCTGAAAACCAGTATTCATGAAAACCTAGAAAGTATTTATATTAGCCCAAGAGGGGATGAGAGGTGGAGAGGGGATCTTTCAGTTTGAATTAGGAAGTGGATGGGAGGCAAAATAGGGTCTGAACTATTCTTAGAGATGTGAAGATTTGGGGGAAAAACATACAGAAAAACTCTCTTTTTCAACACCTGGTTTTCTAGAGCATTTTTTAAAGTGTTACTTTTTAAAATTATGGCATATTCTCTTTTAGACTGATGGATAAAATATTTAAAGGCACTTGCCAGTATCCTATATGATTTGTTACATTGTGTAACTTCATGTGGTCCCTCCACATTCATTGGGGTTAGGGGTGAAGGATTCCTGTGAATGTGGAAAAACTGAACACCCCCCCCCCTTATACTTTTTACCTAAGAGAACATATTTCTAGGAATCTCCAGGTCCACTAGTGCAACTCTATGATCAACATCTGCCAGAAGTTGATCACAGAATCATGCTGGAGGACCCAAATGCCTAGAGACGTGTTTTCTCTAGCAACATCTAGGTTCTATGGTCAGCATCTGGCAGAGTTCTGTGGGAGGACCTAGAGCTTCCTAGAGGGAATATATTGATCAAAACCACAAATAATCAAATCTGCAAAAGTCGAAACTGCAAATGCAGAGGCTAACTGGGATGAATGTACATCAGTCTCATTGTGCATGAATCCCAGTGGCCATTGGGCACTGATGAGCATTGGGTACTTTCCAGATAGCAATGTAAAAACAGCCTTCTATTGGATATGGATATTACACAACTCTAATTCCTACATGCTTGGAGTAAGTCAACTTATGAAGATCGAAGTCCCTAACAGGATTCTGACCATGATATTCCTATATTTACTCCTCTAAAGTGATTTCCAGAAGTCATGCAGCAGGTAAACTTTCATGAAAGACTATGCACAATATCTCCTATCAAAGCATTTCCTGGTCCTGGTTTCTGTTTCTCAGTTGTTTTTATGGAAGAGTGTTTTATGTCTTTTTGGTGCTATGGAAGGCTAGAGGAGACAAAATGATTTTCTTTGTTTTACTAGTGTCACTGGTTTCTTCTGTATTTATTGGGTTTTGGCAAGCTCCTCAGTAACTGGCAAAAACAATGGGGTTGCTTACAGTTCAGAACCTAGTAGCTCCATTTGTAATGAAAAGTAAAACAAAAGTATTTTTTTTTAAAATGACTTTTTACAATAAACATGATGCTTTCATGCTAAGCCAAGTTATAAATAAAATCTTGTTCCTAAAGTAACAAAGTGACTTTCATTCTGTAAAAGTTAAAATGTAATATTGCATTGTTTTTCAATTTTTTGCACAGTGCAATGAAAAAATTTAATATTGAATTTTTCAAATTTTTTGGAACAAAAATAGCTGTGGAAATGGACTTTCTCATGGCTTCAACATTTCTGCAAACTTTTCATGTCCAATCAACTTCCCCTCCAGTTAATTTCCAGAGGCAAAAAGTCAAAAGTTAGGATAGGCAAGGACCTCTCCACCGCTGTCCAGAACTCCATCCAGCTGTGACAAATTGGAAGGAAAATGGCAGATCTATTTGCCCTGCCATTCCCAAAGAAGAATCCTTCTCTGAGGGCCATTAAAACCAGTTTCCCCCTGCCCTCACATCGCCATGTCCAGACACTGAAGGGTCAATGCTTCAATCTGGGTGCAAAGTGTTTTCATATGGAAAGGCCAGTTCTGTACTGAATCCAGGCCATCCCTCCCTTAAACCAGTTTAAAATAATTTACTTTTTGCTCCTGATCTTCCTGGAATATCTGGAGTATTCTGGATTGACACTGGGCAGATGTTTATATAGCATCCCACTGTGCCACTTGGTACCACCACTGACACAAGCCACTCCATCTGAGGTCACAGCAAGGCACCCAACCATGTGAACGATGATGGGCATGTCTTTTTCAACCTCAGAAGGAGTGACTTGCACCAGAGGCAATGGCAATGGCAATGGCATGGGACATCCCAGTAGGACATGTGTGTAGACTGCTGCCCAGTGTCAATGCAAAATTCACATTTAATGGAGATGGGGTGGGGTTTGGGGGCAGCTTTGGGGCCAGAATACTCCGGGAGCAGCCCAGAGTATTCTGGAATGTGTAGCTCTGCCCTGAGAAGTCAGGTGGAATATACAGCCTCTAGAATAGGGTTCCCACATCTCACAGCCTGACTCTGAGTCTTTGTTCGGGATGCAACTATGGGCAGGGGGGAGGTGAAATGAGTACATTGCCTCCTCAAATAAAAATTCTTCCTACCCCAACAAATCTTCCTTCAGACTCCAAATTTCTAGGGTTTCAGTCACTGAAAATTTCAGTGCAGCATTTAGAAAGACAGTTCAGGTATCCAAAGTCACAAAGAAAATGCAAATGCGGCAAACCAAAGAGTTCTAGAGATGAACAATTTTCAAGGTCTAACTCACTGCAAAGCTAGAAATTTGAGGAGAAATTCATTGGGGGCAGAATTCTTATGGGGGGGCAATATTTTCATTTTGCCTCCTATAACTACACCCTTGGTCAGGGCCCTCCTATTCCAGTTCACATGGTGTCTCTGTGTGTTTGTGAAAAACCTCTGGGCAAGAGCCCTGATTGTGTATGGTGTGTGTACCTTTTCTTTGTTAGGCATATTTTTTCTTTAATTTGCATGACTGACTCTGAGCAAGTGTGTCCTGCTTAATGACATCACTTGGACAGTCCCTCTATAGTATCACTGTCCCTGGCTTCTTCCTAGATCTCATATTTGGGCCTTGAAATTTCAGGACCTGGGATGATACTAATCTGGCAGCCTGACTCTGGATGGTCCCACAAGAGGGAGGAAAACAACCTCAGTTGCCCCCAGCTGCCCTCCATACATTTTCTCAGGGTCTGACATGTTGTCTCAGCACTAAAAAAATAATCCAAAAGTCAAAGCAGGGTTATAATTTGTTAAGACCCATGAGAAGCTTGCAAAGTAAGTAGCAAAGTTTTATGCTCTCTACCTCTTCTTCACACTAAAGTTTAAACAATGAGCCAAAGGGTGGGAAGAAATGCAGCTGCCCCTCCATATCCATGGATTTTTTTAATCCACAGATTCAACTCCGGGACCGCCTCCTTCCATACGATCCTCTCCGTGAATTCTGGTCCTCTGGGAGGAACCTGCTACAGCCTATAAGAACCCGGCAGTCGGTGACTTTCCAGAGGACTTTCTCTGCCTCCGCTCCAAGATTATGGAATGGCCTGCCAGATGAGATCCGTCTTATCTCCACTCTTGACTGCTTTAAAAAAGCAGTAAAGATGGATCTTTTCTGGCGAGCCTTCCCTGAATAATGCCCCGGCCAAGAAGACAAAGACATAGACCCTGGCTACTCGCTCCCCCAACCGCTATTGCTTAGCTGAACTGCTACTGCAAAGGATTTGTATGTTTTATTTATTGGTATTTTAGTTCTGTATTAGTTTAATATGTTTTTAAAGGGTGGGAGGGTTAGGGAAGGGATTGTGAATTTTGTTTTAACTTGTTGAGAAGTTTTTAATGTGTTGTACGCCGCCCCGATTGTGCTGCAGAGGGGCGGGATAAAAAATACAATTATTATTATTATTATTATTATTATTATTATTATTATTATTAACCATTCATGGCTTGAAAATATATTTTTTAAAATCCAATAAGCAAACCTTGATTTTTAATTTTATGTAAAGGGACACCATTTCTATGTCATTGTATTTAATGGGATTTGAGCATCCATGGATTTTGGTATCCAAGGGAGGGTCCTGGAACCAAACCCCAGCAAATATGAAGGGCCTACTATACAGGAGTTTCTAATGAGGCTTTTATCATGCCATCACCCTACTTCATTCCATAAAATTTACAAGGGCTTCACACAATGTTGTTCTTTGCTTGTAACACCCTTCTTTATCCCCCCCCCCCCACACTACATTCTAATTTTTTGCCTGATGCTTTGGCCACAAATTTGGTGCCTTGGCAGGCATTTGGACTGAATGACTTTTGGATGATCCTTCTAAATCTACAGGTCTATGGTTCTATTATACCATCTCAAAGAAGATCCATTAAGGAGAAAAGCAATTAATATTTGCACAATGCCTTCTAATTACTAGTGTGAAGAACCCTCTGCCTAGAAACAGAGAAGAAAGAGAGAAGATGAGGAAGGGAGGGAGGGAGGAAAACAAAACTGGATGCTGTAACCAATTTAATCTACCATTTGCAATTATTGTAATATGCAATGGAGGACTGCAAATTTTGTATATTTGGTTGCCAGGTCAGGAGTATGCCTCAGAATCCTGAGATTTCAGGGTCAAAACATGAGACCATTTGTGATACTACAGGGTGATGTGATATTACAAGGAAAATGTTGCAAGGGAGAGCCTCTGGTGAGGCCATAAACCATGATACATTAAGTATCAACCACAGTAGCACAGAGTACAATATTTAAATAAAGCAGAGTACAATAATTAAATAAAACACTAGGGTTTTAACACTAGGCTAGGGACCAGTGTTAAAGGAAAAAGATGTTGCTTGCTTCCTCTTCTTACTCTCTTATTTCTTGAATTCCTTGACTTCTCAGGGCAGGGCTACACTGTCCAGAATAGAGTATTCTGGCCCCAAAGATTCCCTCAAATCCCACCCCAACCCCATTACCTGTGCAGGTTGAAAATGAGGTGCCCAGCATTGACCACATGACTGGGTGCCTTGTTGTGACCTCAGATGGAGTGACTTGTGCCAGCGGTGGTACCAAACGGCACAGTGGGATGCTGTGTAAACATCTGCCCAGTGTCACTCTGGCGTGCTTCAGATATTCCTGAAAGATCAAAAGCAAAAGTGCTACTGTCATCATTAATATTTCATTGTCACACCACGTGCAACATTTCACCTAATTTAAAGAAGGATATAGACAAGTTGTAACTGGTTCAGAGAAGTGCGACAATGTTGATAAGAGGTATGGACAATAAAACTAATGAGAAAAGGTTGAGGGAGTTGAACATGTTCAACCTGTGGGAGATGAAACATGATCATACTCTTTAAATACTTAAAAGGCTGTCACAGAGAGTAGAAGAGAGGGCAAACATGTTCTCTGTTGCCCCAGTAGGTAGGACTAGGGGCAGGTCAAATGCTTTTATGGTAGAGAAGGGTAGGATTCACTTGAACATTAGAAGGAAAGTCTTGACAGTAAGAATGGTTTGCCAATGAAACCAATTGTTGAGAGCAGTTGGGGAGGGGTCTCTTTCTCTAGATTTCTTCAAAAAGAGTTTAGATGGCTACCTGCTGGGAGTGCTGTAGCTGGATTTCCTGCACAGAGTAGAAGGTTCACTTGATGGACTATGGGACCCTTTCCAACCTCTGATTCTATACATTACTTGTGTAACTGAATAAAAATGCATTGGATCAGGTTGTTAGTCAGCAAGGGCTGCAGGGCTAAAAAAAGATCACAAGCTAAGATTTGTGTGTTGCTGCCTGCTGCATTATTTAATCAATTATGCTACCACTTCTAGAATAGGTGACATATGCATCTTTTTTAAATTAGTATTAAAAATACACACAAAAAAAAAAGAAAGAAAGAAAGAAAGAAAGAAAGAAAGAAAAGAAAAAGACAAGGAAAATAAAAAAATAAAAAATTTGGTATAACTTTACATTTCATAGTGTTATTTACAAAACAAACAGAGGAGCATTTACAAACAGATATTGTCTTTTCTCTTTTTATCTTTAGCCTTGAAAAAATTCTAAGTATTGCTTCCTTGTATCCCATCTATATGTTGTTAATATTATTCATATATTTTCCCCCTTCTTATATTGTGCTGTTTATCTATTGACTCAAACATTTTTTGATGTTCCTAAAATAAAACTGTATAGATACATATGTTGACCAAGTACATCTTTTGAAGTAAGTCTTCATGTGTTTGGTAGGCTTACTCCCAGGTAAGTGTACATATGATTACAAACTTAATTAAAGTTAGATCACACTAGTGCATGTTAGCATACCCTACACTCCCCACATTTATGAGGTTTCATATTTTCATATTTTGATTTCTAGATTCAGGCATGTTTTAAGAGGCCATGATGACCTTTGGAACACATAGTTTCACATAGGAAATCTAGATAATAACACAATAAATGCAGAATGGATTGCTGATTATTCCATCCTTTTCCAAGGCTTTCCACATGTCCTCTTGCACTGGAGACAAAGGCAGTCCCATTGCATTAGGCGAGTAAGACCATATCTCATACCTACCCCCTGCCATGTTCCCATCCAACTTCCCTTTCCTTCTATCTTGGGGTTGTCCCAAATCCAATCGCTTTTTTCTTTAATCCAGTTAAGACTATCTAATGAAATTGCCCTTTTTGTCAATTCCATGGGAAAACAATTATACTCTTTGTACTTAATGTGACTGTGTTAAGTAGAATCATAGAATCATAGCATTGGAAGAGACCACAAGGGCCATCCAGTCCAACCCCCCCCCCCCCCCCGCCAAACAGGAATACACAATCAAAGCATCCCTGACAGATGGCCATCTGGCCATTGTTTAAAAACCTCCAAAGAAACAGATTCCACCCCCACCCCGCACCAAAAGAGTGTGTTCCACTGTTGAACGGGTCTTACCATTGGGAAGTTCTTCCTAATGTTGAGGTGGAATCTCTTTTCCTGTAATTTGCATCCATTGCTCCTTGTTCTAGTCTCTGGAGCAGCAGAAAACAAGCTTGCATGGCATCCCTTCAAATATTTAAGTATCTCTTGATGATACAGAACAGGATATAAATATCCACCCCACACATGTCCAGTTTGTGACTATGACTATAGTGAAAGAATGCTCTTTCTGTATTGCCCCCAGATACAACTAACATTCTGTGGATTCCTCTGCAGGACTGGTAAGTATTACCCTCTTTACAACTCTAAGTCTTGAATATCCAGTATTCCATATCTCTATTTTCTCTTAGGCTTGTATGGTGTTTCTGTTTGAATTGTATTGTGTATTTGGTTGCACTCTTACATATTTCTAAATAAAACAGTCTTTATTCACCATACTTGGAGATCTCCCACAAATAGTACTGGTATACATAGGTGAAACAACCCAACCCATAGTTACCCTCGTAGGCCTCCTTTGAACCAAGCAGTTCCTCCAACATTTAAGGAGACAATGACACAGTTGGTGAGGAACCCAAGTCCTCCCCAACTTTTTGGGTAACATATGCATACACACACACATGACCTCAGGTTGTAGCAAAGCATGCTAGGAAAAAGAACCAAAGGTCTCTTTCCTGGAAATGTAAATGCCAGCATTAATTCATATTTCTTTTCATTCATTCTTTCTTTCTCTGTGTGTGTCTCAGGTAAAGATGTGTGAACAGTTTCCTGGATACATTTCACTAGCCTTATCAAAGCTTTTTTTTTTTTTTTTGGCTTTCCTCAAAATTCCTTAGATGTTTCCTTTGAGTGGAAAGTTTTACATCCATCTTGAAAATTTGCTTTTGAAAGAATCCAATAACAACAACACTGCAAGTACTTTCTTATTACTGTACTGTCTGCTGCAGCAATCTGGCTTCTGTGAACACTTTACTAACATGTATTGAATTTAGACATTTTAACACTGTCTCTTGGCACCATTTCAGTCTGTATATAAAAAAAGGGGGGAAAGCTGATTTATGACATCCACATGAAAAACAAACCCATAATTTCTAGATTTCAGGAGCCTACATATTTTTAAAGGATATGTATGAGGAGTTCCTTCTGGGAGAAGACAAGTTCAGTGCTTTAAAAAATTAGTGTTTGGACATTTAACTTCCAGAACCTCTGAGTCCCCACAGCCAGAAGCCATTCTAGCTACGGGATTTGGGGAGCTGTAGTTCAAGAAGGAACTTTTCCGAGCTTTGGACAAATTTGCTGTTATATAGCTTTTCTGCTCTAGTGGGTCCCTTCCACACTACTCAGTTATAGAGCTATTATTCCACTTTTACTGCCATGGCTCTCTAGTTTATTGAGCTGTCTGGAAGACATTTTTAAACACCCCTCCCTACATTGCAAATCCCAGAATTCCATAGGATGTTCACAGAACATCTAAATGTGGAATCATAAAAGTATAATTGTGTAGTGTCAAAAGGCCCTTAGTTTCTGGTTTCTGTTACTGTAAGATCATGCTGAATATAGTTTCCAGTTTCTTTTACTGTAAGAACATGCTGAATACAAGTGCACCTGGTGGTTTCCATGTCAGTGCGGTGGTTTGTGATCTGTACTTTAAGGGAGCTGTTAAGGTGCTATCAAGTGTATATATAATTGAATATCAAGTCAGGATCATCCATGCTATAGTATTTCCATTTGGTGGCAGCAGTGGGGGTTATGAAAATTTGACAGCAAAGAAAGCTGACAGGAAAAAAATCACTTGAAAGAAGTAGGTTCAAGTCTATGAAAGTTCATGCTTTTGTTGTTGTTAACTGCCCTCAAGTTGATCTCGACTCATGGCGACCCTATGGATGAGACATCTCCAAGACCCTGTCTTCCATTGCTCTGTTTAATTCCTGCATTCCTGAGTCCATCCATCTAGCATGTGGCCTTCCTCTCTTCCTACTTCCCTCTACCTTCCTCAGCATTATTATCATTTTCAAAGAGTCCTCTTTTCTCATGATGTGTCCAAAGTACAACAGCCTCAGTTTGGTCATCTTGGCTTCCAGGGACGTTTCCGGCTTGATCTGCTCTGGGACCCAGTTGTTTGTCCTTTTGGCTGTCCATTGGATCCTCAGCACTCTTCTCCATCACCACATTCTCTCAAATGCATTGATTTTCTTCCTATCATAGAATCATAGAGTTGGAAGAGACCACAAGGGCCATCCAGTCCTACCCCATTCTGCCATGCAGGAACTCAAAATCGAAGCATCCCCAACAGATGGACATCCAGCCCCTGTTTAAAGCCTCCAAAGAAGGAGACTCCACCACTCTCTGAGGGAGTGTGTTCCACTGTCAAACAGATCTCACTGTCATCTTTCTTATAATTGTCCAGCTCTCACATCCATACATGGTAATAGGGAATATGATGGCTTGTATGATTCTAATTTTTGTGCGGAGTTGTATATTTTTGCATTTTAGAATATTTTATAGTTATTTCATAGCCACTCTCTCCATTCTTAATCTTCTGATTTCCCGACTGCAGTCCCCATTCCTATCAATGTTTGATCCCAGGTATGGGAATTCTTTTACTATTTCTGTTTCTTCATTGTCTAGGTTGAACCTGTGAAGGTCCTCCATGGTCATTATTTTTGTTTTCTTTATGTTCAGCATTAAGCCTGCCTTTGCACTTTCTTCTTTGATCTTCCTTAGTAGGTGTTCCAGATCTGTGAGGTTTTCTGCTAGTATTATGGTGTCATCTGCATATCTTAGATTGTTGATACTCCTTCCTCCTATTTTCACTCCTCCTTCTTCTGTGTCCAAGCCTGTTTTTCTTATAATATGTTCTGCATACAAGTTGAGCAGATAAAGTAAAAGGATGCAGCCTTATCTGACTCCTTTTCCAATTGGGAACCATTCTGTTTCTCTGTGTTCTGTCCTAACAGTAGCCTCTTGTCCTGAGTACCAATTCCTCATCAGGACTATCAGATGTGTTGGCACTCCCATGTCTTTAAGAGCATTCTATAGTCTTTCATGCTACCAACTCATGCTACCAGCTCCTTTCTTCCAGTCAGTCTCAAAGATGCTACAAGATCCCTTTGCATACTGATTTTCCAGACCAGGATTCCATAAGATGCAGCCATGGCAGTTAAAGCAGTGTCAAACTGCATTAATTGTGCAGTGTGGGAACAGCGCCTGATTTCCCAAAGGAACAGGAAAAAGGGATTGACTTTGACTCCCTTTCCCAATATTAGAGTTTGCAATAGGCCTGAGAAGGCAGAATTAAATCTGGCTTATTAGGATTTAGGATCCAGGTCACATTCATTAAGACATCAATGCAGCCCCTTCGGCCACCACCCACACTATGCAACTGCTGCTAATTGAACAAAAACGCAGGAGTCCCAGTCAGTAGATCCATTGGCAATGCTGCCTGGCTTATAAAAACCACTTTCAAGACGTAGTCTATAAATATTTGTGATTCAGTTAATATTTGAATAATGTGGTTGAAAGTTAAATAGCAATGTTCTGAAATGTTTGATCTTTGCAAATTTCCGGCTTGGGCCAACAGCGAGCAAATTTGATTTTTTGAAAGAATGCTTCCATCCCTGTCTACCAATCTGCTTCAACTGTGAAACCATGGGGAAAATATTTTGGCATCTGTGCCTTCCACCAGATGGCATTCTTACAGGTGACCATGAAACCTTTTGTTTCTTTGCATAGGAGATCAATTAGAAGCAAGTATAATGTATATTTCCCCCCATCCTTACCCTGAATTCACATTGAACATTCCACTATCAATCCCATTTCCCCCACAAAAAGCAATTCCTGTTTTGGACACAAAGGAGGTCAGATACAAAGGAGGTCATTAGGACTTCTGTGCCTTGAAATATCATGTTCATGAGGCTACTTTGACAGGTGGGCTCTCCATCTTTGGAGGTCTGTAAATAGAAGTTGGGAGATTCAGTGTGGTATAGTGGTTTGAGCATTGATCTATGACTCTGGAGAACAGGGTTCGATTTCCAGCTTGCCCATGCAATCTACTGGGTGACCTTGGGCAAGTCATGTGCCCTCAGCCTTAGGGGAAGACAATGACAAACCTCCTCTGAACAAATCTTGCCAAGAACACCCCATGATAAGTTTGCCTTAGGGTTGCCATAAGTCAGAAATGACATGAAAGCATCAACAACAACAAACAGAGGTTGGAGGGACATCTTTTAGGAGTGCTTCAGTTGTGTATTCCTACATGGCAGGGGGTTTGGCTGGATGACACTTGTGGGCCCTTCCAACTCTAAGATTCTATGATTTGTGACACCCCTGAAATGTGCATTTCTACCAAAGTCTCAGGCTGTTCTGTGTGGAGGTCAGGAGGACTTGCACTCTTGCAAACCATGTCACAACATCATATACATACACTTTTTTTTCTATCCATCATAGAGTGTCCCCAGTTTGGGCAAAGGCAAACTTGGGGAGAACAACTTGTATTGAACATTAAGCCAAACTTTCTGATGGTATGAACCATACAGCAGTGGAACAGATCATCTTGGAAGATGATGGACATTTCTTCATTGTAGGTTTTTAAACATAGTGAGATGGCACTGGCCAGGGATGATTCAGCTGCAGATTTCCTGTGCTGGCAGGAGTTTGTATAGATGGTTTGTTCCAGTTCTATGATTCTATAACCTTTTCAAAATGGCTTTGAGGTTAAACACAAGCACAATCTGCTTTCTTACATGTGCCTCCAAATCAAGCATAGGCAACTATAGGGGAAAGGGGAGCAGAGGTATTTCCTCCACAAGACCCTCTGTAGGTTGCATTCCTGCTCTACACCAAGGCCAAATACTCCCATTTGAGGGACTTTAGAAGAAAACAGAGGTATTTGGGGATAGTATGAAGTTCTGTGGGTGATTGTAGGTATGTGTGAAATGGGTGCATTTTCATTCAGCCATTGAAACCCAGTGGATGACTTGTGGAGACGCCATAATTTTCATCAGATTTTCTTAGGCAAGGACTTTTCAGAGGTGGTTTACTTCTCCCAAATAAGAATTCTCCCCCTTCAATGAATTTTCTAGCATTGCAATACCTGAAAACTTCTGTTGAGTATCTAGAAATACAGTTTAGGCATTCAAAGAAAAGGAGTAGGCAAAAATTCCCAAGGGTTTGTGAAAACAACCCAAAATATAGAAGTTCTAGGTGCAAATTGCAAGCCAGTGTGGTACAGTGGTTTGAGTGTCTGACAATGACTCTGGAGATCAGTGTTTGAACCCCCACTCAACTATAGAAACCAATTTGAGGACCTTGGACGAGTCACTCTCTCAGCCTGAGAGAGAGGCAAAGACAAACCTGATCTGAACAAATCCTGCCAAGAAAACCCTATGATAGGGTTGAAATAAGTCAGAAACAACTGGATAAGTCAACCCAGGGTTTTGGGATAATTCTTGGAATAAAATTTCTAAACATATACATGAGTATATGTAGTAGTTATTGTCTGGAGGCTGTACAATTCTTTCCACCAACGTTTATAGTAGGACATAGCCTGGGCTAGAATGAGGGAGTATAGTACTGGTCATGCTCACTCCTATCAGCCCAAGAATTGCTGTGAGCTCCTTGGTTGGATGTTTGATTCTCCAGGGCAGAAGACATGGGACAGAACCTTGTTGGTGACTTAACATTCCCCTACGGGAGTGGTTGGGCATTTTTGTCCAAAGCAGAATGGCCACATTGGATTCAAGGTCATGAGAAAGGTCACACAGAGAGTGCCTTTGTGTACACGCAGGTGTGCACTGAGCATGGACAGACAATGTGCAGTGTGTACACCCATGGATGTTCATTTGTTTGTGCAGTGTTGCCATTCAACACAAGAATTGCATAGCCCTATTAAGGTATGGTTCTGCACACGGAGATTTAAAATGCAGGGTCTTAGCTGGAATATAGTCCACCCCATGAGAAAGTGATCTATCTCTGGGCAGAAAGGTTGGACACATGGCTCTCAGAGTTTCTGGATGCTGATTCTTCCCAGCTGGGGGAGAGGTTCCAGCAAGCATGGTCTCAGAGTAAGCATAAATACAACAATGCTATATTCTGTGCATTCTGGAACCACTTTAATTAAATCCACAAGAAGACTTTTTTTCCATTAAATGTTGTTCAAGTGCCAATAAGAATGGAAGGGCCCTGAGAGAAACAGGGGCAAACAGATGGACAGACTGATCAACAGAGAAGAATCTTTTTTGCTTCTCAACTTTCATTCAGGCTCTTCAGACAGAGAAAGCTATGGCGATGTCTGTCTGCTATGGACAGGTGCACTGAGGGAGCATGTTGAAGCTGACAGAAGCCACAAATGAGGCCCAAGAGGAGCTTCTGGTAGCCACAAAGGGATTTTCTGTAGGAAAGGTGTCACAGGGTGATGCACATGGCCCATAAGGGGCAGCTCTGTGCCGCCCCTGGGAGCGGCAGATTGGGGCCGTGGCAACCACACGCTGTGGCCCTGATCCTCCTTTTTGCTGCCCCCAAAAGAGCGAGGGCATGCGGCGTCGGAGCGGAGTTGGGGTGGAGTCAGGGCAGCTGGCATGCAGTTGCCCCACCCCAACTCCACCCCCAGGCTGGTCCTTTAGGCCATTCTGCATTGGTCCACATTCCTTCTCTTCACAAGATTTGATCAAGCACCTAGAAGCTTATCACACTCTTAAATCATACGACTTGCCTGATCCAGTTTAAAATTTAAAGCGGGTGACATCTTGATATTATCAGAAGGATTTATCTACTGAAATCACTGCCTGGGTCCATCCCTACTCCTGGGATGCTCAGCGCACCTCTTTTCAAAGCTGGGAGTTTTCTGGCTTGAGAAAATGGCCACCGGAACGGCCCTGGGAGCAGGGCTGGACCTGGACTGGGCCCGGGTGGCAATTTCAGCAGCTAAATCCTTCTAATAATATCAGGATGCCACCCCTTTAAATTTAAAACTCCATCAGGTAAATCACATTATTTAAGAGTGCGATAAGCTTCTTAGTCAGAATCAGAAGAAAAGCTAATCCCAAACAAACCATGGTCTCCCCTCCTCACACCACCTCAAGCTTCCTGCTACAGCCTCAGCATCCTTCTGCTCCTTCCTTTCCCCAGGGATCTTGATAGAAACAGAAGACATTGAAAGTCACAACCTGACAACAGAAGACGTTGCTCCAGACCACATGGCCAGATTCAGGTTGAGACATTAGAGATTTATGGGGTTGTTGTCCTTGCGTGCCTTCAAGTCATTTCTGACTTATGGTAACCCTAAGCCAAATCTGACATGGGGTTTTCTTGGTAAGATTTGTTCAGAGGGATTTTTCTTTTTGTCTTCCTCTGTGTCTGTGGCCACAGTGGCATCACTAGAGGAGTGTGAGATGTTCAGATCACACCAAGTGCCACCCTAAGGGTGTGTGTGTGAGACACCGCTCCTTCTCAAGCATCTACGTTTGGGCAGAAATTGGATATGACATTCACCTGTTTCCATTTAAAATGCTGTAAGAGATGCTGTGAGTGGGGTGAGGCTCAGTGAGAGAAGAAAGGAGAGGCTCAAGTGTTTTAAAATTCAAATTTCAAGATGTTCAAAAATTCTATTTTTTTTCTAAAAAAATACAAATTTTATTCTTTTAAAATTTTGGTTAGAAATATCACATTTTTTTACTTTAACCACATGAAATTATGCCTAAGTAAATACATTTAGGCTCCCTGTATGATACTGTAATTTAAAGGTATAATTTTAATTTTGCTGATTGTTCATGTCACAACTGTCACCATTAGATTCAGTGATAAATGGGAATTATGATTCATGAGTAACATTAGTACAAAAAACATTACTAAGGATTCTGTATGCTGTAGTAATGAGAGGAGGTCAATGGGGGGGGGGGTGACACCATGAGTTACAACACCCAGGTGACACCAACCCTAGTGATGCCACTGTGTGTCTGCATGCACCAAATAACCCATTCTTCCCCCATCCTTATGCTGATCAGTTCTGATGACATAGGGTTTAATTCCTGGTCCTGCTGTGAACTGTCCAGACAATGTTAAACACTGAATCCACACTGAATCCTTAACAAAGATTTTAAAAAAATAACTTTTGCTCCAGATCTTCCCAAATCTTTCTTCCAAGAGTAATGCCAAGTGGCTGTCTGCACAGGCGTCCCACTGTGTTGTCCACTGTGTCATCACAGGTGCAAATTATTCCATCCAAGACCAGAACGAGGTGCCCATCCATATGATAGAACGATGCTGGGCACCTAGCTTTTGGCCTCAGAGGGAATGACTGGTGCCAGTGGTGATGGGCACTGGGACGTGCTTGTGAACAGCTGCCTGGCTTCGCTCCAGAGTGCCCACATAATGGGCATATTCAGAGGTGGTTTCATTAGTTCCTTCCCCTGAAATATAGTCTACAACACTTGGTATCTGTTGGTGGCCTCCCTTCCAAATACTATCCAGGACTGACCCTTCTTAGCTTCCAAGATCAGACAGAACCTGGTGCCTTTACAGTATTTAGGCCCTAGCTACAGGTAAAAAACAGGTAAAGAAGATACAAGTAAAGCAAAGATATTAAACACAAATACAGGTTGCGTCTCCCTTATTTGAAATGCTTGGGATCAGATGTGTTTTGGAATTTGGTTTGGTTTTTTTTGGATTTTGGAATATTTGCATATCCATAATGAGATCTTGGTGATGGGACCCAAGTCTAGACTTGATGTTCATTTATGCTTTGTACACACCTTATACAAATAACCCAAAGGTAATTTTATACACAATATTTCTAATAACTTTGTGCATGAAACATAGTTTGTGTACACAGAACCACTAGAAAGCAAAGGTTTCACTATTTCAGCCACCCATGTGGATGATCTTGGATTTTGGAGTATTTTGGATTTCTGGATATGGGAGACTCAACCTGTATAGCATTAAGATACTGTTCAGTTTTGTTTTGTTTTAAAAAAAACTTTTAAAAAATTATGAAAATATTTTAAAACACGTTTTAAAAGGACATAACACCAATTCATTAAATCACTTTTCTCTATAGCCATTTCTTGCTTAAAATCTGCTTAATTTATTTTTAAAAAATCTTTGCCTGCCAGTGAAAGGGACCAGCCTGACCTTCCTTTGAAGGGAATTTCACAGCCTAGGAGCATCCACCAAGAATGCCCTCATATAGATATTGTTAGACATGCACAGACTCCAATGGGGCAAAATCACTTATCCTGGATATGTTGTGAGCTACTGTTGTGTGTTTTTTCTCCGTGACATTAGCTGACTTGGTTGGAAGGTAAGACTAGGCAGAATGTTGTGATGTCAAGACATAAGCAAGCCATATTGTATTTTATGGAAGGAAGACGTAGACATTGCCTAATAGGCAGGCAACTAATAGTTTTATCAACAGGAGCTGCAGGGGATTAGAGATGCAATTCTTCACTACGCTTGTACATGAGGGAAGCAATGAGTCATTTTAGCATTTTTTTCCCCCACTGTGAGAAAATCTTCAAAAACAACACAATTTTTAAAGCCTATTTGCAATTTGGGAATTGTTCTGCACAAAATCTGCAGATGGTCAGAAGAAAGACCACTTGTTAACTGTTTATATATGTGTCCCTTTACATTGTTCTATATTATACCACTGCATGACCTGTAGGCTTCTGATGTTTTGTACTTCCTTCCTAAGACAGAAATCTTGGCTAAAAGAACTATTGCAGATCAAGGTGAAATGAGAGGACTGTTCTGTCTCACTTACTTAGGGAGACAGAATAAGGAACATTTAATATAGCCTACTTGCTTCTAGAGAGCCATTGTGGTGCAGTGCTTTGAGTGTTTGATTACAACTCTTAAGACCAGGGTTCAAATCCCCACGGATGTTGTTCTGTGCCCTCAAGTAATTTCTGATTTATGGAGACCCTAAGATGAACCTATTATGGGGTTTATGGTCACCATAAATTGGAAATAACCTGAAGGCACATAACAACAACAACAACAACAACAACAACCTGGAGAATCTTTGCAAGCTTCAGCAACAAAACAATGAAGTCTTGCAAATGATAGCATGGTGCTACTCTACTAGGTGAGTTGGAGATTTGCTGAGAGCCCTTTCTTCTTTCTTCTTGCCTGAATTTGAGCCCAACAAAACAGGAGAATTTACACTCTTGTCTCCACCCTGGAGATGATTCATGAAAACTGGAGACTCAGGACCAGGACCATGTGGCAGAAGTGGAAGAAGTTGGAGGGCATAGCTTTGTGTGGCATGTGGATTTCTCTGGACCAACTAAGTGAGCCTACTGAATACTGTCCTGCCATTAGCATTGAGAACCTAGATTCTACTGCTACTCCAGTTGGATTCTGAACCTGGAATTGTCCATGTATGGATGAGTGGAGGATCTTGTCTACCTTGGGCAGCAAATGCTTTGCTTTCATATGTCATTGGCTCAGGCTGGGCACCAAAATCATGGAACAAAACAGAACAAAAAGCCCATCTTAGCAAAATAATCACCACTCATCCATCCACAGTGGCAATCCAAGCCTGAACACCGAGAGAGGCAATCTGAACATCTACAAAGTGCTCAGGCATAGATTTTGGCAAGTCTCCAGTACAAGGGACATAGAGAAAGCAGCTCCTGAGAATGCCACCCTATCTATTCATGCTGTTCAGACTTCATGGAAATGCACAGAGGGAAGGGGAAGATAACTAAAGACTATTGAGTGGACTGTATACAGTTGGAGCACAGAGCCTTTAGGGCCAGCCCCGAACTGCAACAAAACTTAATGGAGCAAGAAAAACTGGAGAAGCGCCTCACTTCTCAGGGTAATGGTTTGGTTGCTGGAGCTGTGGGATGAAGCTGGAAGAGGGGAAGGCTGGAAAAAAAGAAAAGAAAAAAAGAATGCAAACTGCAAATGTTTCCCCAAGGGTGTGAGGATTATTCTTTGTTGTTTTCTTTTTCAATCATCTCTGATTTTCTAATCACAGCTTTCTGAATATTGTAAAATGAAATTCCAGGATGTGTGTGGAATGGGGTGGGTGGGATGATAGTTGCAAACTCTGGATGGCTCTGAGAGGCAAAGATCTGTTGGGGGCAAAGATGTGTGAGAAAATTCATCAGACAAGTTGCGATTCTGCCGTCCCCACCCACCCTCAGCCACACACGATAAAACAGAATGTAATAACATTGCAAACTTTGTGGCCATTATCTCTTGACTACTGTGTCATTCAAAATGGTGACTGTGAGACCAGATCATTCTCTTTCATCCATTCTTTCCATTCTGCTCTCTTTGGGTCCCTTCATGATGTTACCTTTGTACATTCTTGGACTTTATTCCAGCCTTGTCCCTCCTTGGGTTTCCCAGAACTCAGAAAAACTTATTTTTTTTTGGGGGGGGGGGGAAATATTACTTTCCCCCAGAATCACTTTGACCTCCCCATTGCTTTCAGCCTGTGCTTTTATACCATTTCAGCTCTGGCTCTCCTTGTGTCATCTCAGAGTGAATTTCTCAGTCTATGAGTTTATTGCATGATCCTCATTTTTGTTGCTAATGTGTTGGTAAAAGGAAATGGATACTAACTTTCCTTTTGGGAGCTTTCCTTACCGCACGCTCCTTCACTAATGACATAGGTTTGTTTCTGCTGTCGATGATCCCTTACGTTCTCTTCCACATTCCCCTTTAGTCCTGCATCCCTGCCCTATGCCCTTATCCGGTGTGACTTTGGGGTTTTAAAAATTTGTATTTGTAATGCAATTTAGAAATTATGGCAATGCAATGTAGTGAAACAAAGATAAAAGGAAAGAAAATGGAGGGGGGGGGCAGGTGGGATGAGAAAAAATTAGCCTGTTTGGAAACAGCAAGGGGGACAGGAGAAAAGGAGAAGACTGGCACCACAATTGTCCAATCCTGGAACTGCAGCATCAGGAATTTATCACCAATGAGGCAATAAATTGAGGACCAATGTCACAGCAGCACAATTGGGAACTTATTGATGGGTTTTCCCTGTCAATTGAAAGATGCACTCTTACCACACTTCAGAGGCATAGTAGCAACAGGTTGGAGGCAACATGTCATGATAAGTATCACCAAAGGTGCTATTTGTCCAACTTTAATTGCAGTTTTGAAGCCATGTATGATAAAGTTCTACAATCCCCAGAATCCCTCCACTGTCGTGATTGGTGGCCAGGTCAGGTGGAGGATTCTGGGAGTTACTGACCAAATAACTAATCTTCTCAAGCTTTCCGCCCAGCCTTTCCACACACAGAAAGCCATCCAGGTTGAGAATTGAAGTGAACTCCAACTGAGGTGATGGGAGGGCAGCAGGTTAGTTTCAGACACAGAGAAAGGGCAAGTTGCATATCATACTTAGCATTTTACTCCAGTATCTAATAGCTACTCTTCAGCTCTCAGCATCTACAGTCTGAAGCTTCAATTTGCCTTGTGTTAGAGCCAGCCCTTGAATTGATCCTGAGATCCAGCTCAGCCTTTTACAGTGCTACTGTGGATAGGCTAAATACCCTGAAGACACCAAATCCCAGGGTGTATCTACACAGTAGAAATAGTTAAAGAAAAGTTTGAGAACACTTTAACTTCCATGACTCCATCCTACAGAATCTTGGGGTTTAGAGTTTTCTGAGGCACCAGCGCTCTTTGGCAGAGGAAGCTAAAGACCTTGTCTTAATCTGTACTGGAGAAATCATGCAGCTTGACATTACTTTAACTGCCTTGGCTCAATGCTATGGAATGCTGGGATCTGTAGTTTAGCCTTTCTTGTCACAAAGCTCTGGTGCCACAACAAACTCCAAATCCCAGGTTTCCATAGCATTGAGCCATGGCAATTAAAGCACTGCCAATCGGCATTATTTCTGCACTGCAGATTAGATCCAAATTCCCATTCTTTCACTGGGTCTTCCTTACTTGGGACTAACAACTGGATTTCGCCCTCTACCTCCTTGCATCCACCCCTTGTACTCCACCCCCCGCCCCAAATTCCTTGTATATTATGAATTCTGAAATCTTGTGCATTATAGATTTGGCTGCTTCTGTTGGCCAGGCGACAAATAACTATATCTGTTTGAGAATCCTGAGCCAGCTCTAGGCATTTTTAGAGCAGATATTATGGATATTATTAGGATGAACAAAGTATTGAATTATAGCACAGAATAAGTAGATTTGCAGGAAAATAATGTTGTTGAGGAGGGGATGGCCAATTTAGCTCTTAAATCAAAGTTGAGATAAACGTGGGCTGTTGGCCCTTCCTCAGAAATAGCAGAAGCAAAATTAATTATAATGCAAAACAAAAGGAAACAAGCTAACATGTTCATAATATGTACAGGGTGCCTTCAGTTTATTTTTTTTTTTATTTACTTTCTACAAAGTGTGGGCTCTGAATAGTTTTTATTTCACCACACACATCTGGTGCTTGCAAAATAATTATCCCACTTCTAGGTCTCAATTTGGCTGAGCTTTGCAAAGCAGGGGTGGGAATTATGTGACTTTCCAGATGTTGCTGGACTGCAAGTACCAGCAGTCCTAGCCAACTTTGCTAAACATGCGGAATGCTATGAGCTGTAGTTAGAGTTATCAATTCTCAGGGCCTGGTCCTGAGTCTCCAGTTTTCATGGTTCATCTCCAGGCAGAAAGCAAAGCTGGAAATTCTCCAGCTATGGGCAACAGAAAAAAGCTGTGTGCACATTTCCAGGTCAGTTAGTAAAGTAATAGCTTGCCACAAATTTCAATGTTTAATTGATTCCTTGCTGCAGCTTACAAGGACTCTCTGAGGAGGGAGGGTTTATGTATTTACTGAGTGTTTGCTTTTTCCTTCCCAGTCATTCTAGCACCAGGACTCACCCTCCACTCTACTGCGCATCCACCAGTGACACAGCTCCATTGTTTTTCTGAATCGGTCACCTAAGGCAATGGATTCACCTTGCTTAGCCAGAGGGCTGGACCATGATCAGTAACTTCCCTGCAGAGCTTGGAAAAAAACAGAACAGAGTTAGAGGCCAAAATCCTGAGCAAGACTGGTATGGCAAGACTGTCACATTGAAAACTTTCGTATCTGGGACTACAATTCCCAAAATCCCTCAGCCAATATCACAAAAAAGAAATCCCCTGGGGCTTGTGCACTGTGGGAAAGTTACCTTTTTTTGGATCACAGCTTCCAGAATTCTCCAGGGGTCTTGCTGGCTAGGGGATTCTGGGAGCTGTACTCCAAACAGCAACACTTCCAAACTCAGCTCTGAACCATGGAGAACTCCCCAGTCTGGCCAAATTTTGGATGATGGCTAATTGCCATCAGTAGACCTGTTTTTATTTTTGTTTTATGCCTCCATAAATTTGTCATCTAAGCCGGTGGCCACCACCACATCTTGGTAGTGGTAATTCCCCCAAATTAATGATGTGTTGTGCAAAGAAGTATCAAAAACAGATCTCTGATTACCCAAAGTTATGCTGACACAAAGAAGTTGTGGAGGTTTTTACCCCGTGGAAAAGAAAACCAAGGCAAACCAAAAGCAGCTGCTTTTATTCCCCCAGTGTGAATCGGAACTCGTTGCAGGTTCTTTTGAAGCCAGAGTCGGTGGTGTTGTGCTATGTGAGCAGACATGACAATTCCCTTGGATCCCTCCCTCATTTTCTTTCTTAGATAAGCAAGCTTTGTTGATGACCTGTGTTAATTACTGAGGATGGAAATAATTTTTTTAAAAAATTGGGTAATAGACAAAAGACAGCTTTCCCGAGCGTTGGGAAAGCGTGATGAGAAGAATTCTGCTTGAATGGAGGAAAATCTTTGAAATTTGGGACTTGTGCTCTGTCGAAAACTGGAATAATGTGTTCAGTTCTGGGCACCCCAATTTAAGGATATTGACAAGCTGGAACATATCCAAAGAAGGCTGCCTGAGATGAATCAAGGCCTGGAAATCAAGCCTTATGAAGGATGATGTAGGGAGCTGAATAGTTAAACTTGGAGAAGAGAGGTAACATGAGTTGTTGTTGTTTGTTGTTGTGTGCCTTCAAGTCATTTCTGACTTCTGGTGACCCTAAGGCACACCTATCATGGGGTGTTATTGGCAATTTTCTTCAGAAGGGGGTTGCCATTGCCATCCTCTGAGGCTGAGAGAGTGTGGCCCATTGGGTTTTTACATGGCCGAGACAAGATTGGAACCCTGGTCTCCAGAACTGTAGTCAAACATTCAAACCACTACACCATGCTGACATGGTAGCCAACTTTAAATAGCTGAAGGGATGCCACATAGAAGACGGAGCAAGTTTGTTTTCTGCTGCTCCAGAGACTAGGACACAAATGATTGGATTCAAATTACAAGAAAATAGATTCCATCTAAACAATCATAGAATCATAGAATCACAGAGTTGGAAGAGACCTTAAGGGCCATCCAGTCCAACCCCATTTTGCCATGCAGGAAGACACAATCAAAGCACTCTCTAGTAAAGATGGCCATTCAGCCTCTGTTTATAAACCTCCAAAGAAGGAGACTCCACCTCTCTCTGAGGGAGTTGAACAGCTCTTATTGTCAGGAAGTTCTTCCTAATGTTGAAGTGGGATCTTTTTTCCTCTAGTTTGAATCCATTGCTCTTGGTCTTATTCTCTGGAGCAGCACAAAACAAGCTTGCTTCATTCTCAACAACACCCCTTCAAATACTTAAACAGGGCTATCATATAATCTCTTAACCTTCTCTTCTCCAGGCTGAACATCCCCAGCTCCCTATGTCTCTCCTCATAAGGCATGGTTTCCAGACCCTTCACCATTTTGGTTGTCCTCCTTTGGACATGCTCCAGCTTCTCCACATCCTTTTTGAATTGTGGTGCCCAGAAATGGACACAGTATGCCAGGTGAGGCCTGACCAAAGTAGAATAGAGTGGCACATTAGGAAAAACTTCATAAAATCATAGAAACACAGAGTTGGGAGAGATCGACTTGTTGTTTGTTGTTTGTTGCAGTTTTGTTTAGTTTTGTGCATTCAAGTCATTTCCATCTTATGTCAACCCTAGGGCATATCATGGGGTTTTCTTGGTACATTTCTTCAGAGAATTATAGAATCATAGAGTTGGAAGACATCCCAAGGACCATCCAATCCAACCCCCTGCCATGCAGGAGTACACAATTAAAGCATTCACACCAGATGGCCATTCAGCTTTTGTTTAAAGACCTCCAAAGAAGAAGACTCCACCACCAAGGCAGCGCATTCCACTGTATTTTGGAGTTCTTTACTGTAAGAACTATCTGACAGTGGAATAGGCTCCCACGGAGGGTGCTCAACTCTCCTTCTTAAGAAGCTTGTAAACAGAGGTTAGACAACCATCTTCCAGGGGTGTTTTAGCTGTCTCTTCCTGCATGGCAGGGGGTTGGACTGGATGACCCAAGTGTCCCTTTCCACCTCTATGATTCTGTGTAGACATCCAGCCCGAGTGCAAATAGACAAAAGCAAAAGCAATCCTTGCTTGCTCCATGTTCCCTCCCCAGCTGTGCATAATGCATCCAAGGGCTGTGAAGGCTCTTTTCTATTTACATTTCAAGGGGAGGAACTGGGGAGGGGGGGGGGGAAAGTAAGGGCTGATTGTTCCCAGGTTCCTCTTGTCAGAAGCACAGCCCCCCCCCCCTTCCGTGCCTCTGTTGGTGTCTCTTGATGTATGGATCGCATTAGGGGGATGAAAGTGAAGCATAGCTCAGGGTTTTGGCACGATAATCCCCATTAAACTCTCTCTGGGAAAAAAAAAGAGTCGATTCCAAAGAAACGTTTGGAGGTTGAGTCACTTTAGAGTCTAAATAAGTTACAAGTGGTATTTACACAGTGTGGGGCCAACCATGGAACC
Organism: Phrynosoma blainvillii; assembly: GCA_026167975.1. Lineage (NCBI taxonomy): Eukaryota > Metazoa > Chordata > Lepidosauria > Squamata > Phrynosomatidae > Phrynosoma > Phrynosoma blainvillii. Next base: position 12,993,556 of record JANUYF010000003.1, read on the forward strand.
AGACAGTTCGAGAGATCCGGAGGTTATTCAGACGGTGAAAAAAATCCTGGGAGAATCTGGGTTGTTCACATGCATTTCGAAAGCACCCGAGTATGTTTTTTTTTTTGCAGGGACTGCAAAACAAAACAAAACAAAACCCCACTTAACCCAGGATAATCTATCTGGGGTTTCTTTTCTTCTCATGGGTCGTTCACATGTTTTTAGCATGAGTCCGAGAATAATTTCACTCATGCCTTCTGAGTTTGTTGTTCACACTATGGAACTGCATCTATGCGCACCTTTGTTAGTTCAGATGCTCAAATGTGTCGGCACTTGAATAAAGATGGAGTTGATGATGCAGATGAATTTGAAGTGCATTCAAGGCATACAGTTTTATCCCGGTTTATCCCAGGTCTATTCGCATCAGTTATTCACACAGCTGAGAATGCAAATCTTTTAGAAACCCCGGGGGTGGGGGGAACCCTGAGATCATTTATCCAGGTTTTGTGGGTTTTTGGCAGCCCCCCTAAACTTAACCAGATGCACTCAAAATGCATGTGAACAACCCAGATTCAGCCCAGATTCTACCTGTATTATTTTCACCCTCTGAATAACTTCCTAAAAGATTTGCATTGCTGGCTGTATGAATAACCAATGCAAACAGACCCAGGATAATCCAGGATAAAACGGCATGCTTTGAATGTTTTCGAATAAATCCGCATCATCAACTCCATCTTTATTTGATTTGCCTTAATGACAAAAATGGGAATGGGCAGAGTTTGGGAAAGTTACTTTTTTGGGCTACCTCTGAGGGGCTATGTTGGCTGGGGGATTCTGAGAACTGTAACAATAACCTGACATTTCTAAACTTTGGACATTTCTAAACTTTGACATTTCTAAACTTTGTGTTGTATGCCACCAAGAGGCAAATAAAAGAGCTTGGGAAGTGACTTTTTTCGACCACATCTCTCTCTTTCTCTCAAAGTAGTGGTTTGAGTGCTGGACTGTGATTCTGGAGACCAAGGTCTCCACACTGAGCCATGAAACCCACTGGGTGACCTTGGGCAAGTCACATTCTCTCAGCCTCAGAGGATGGCAATGGAAAAAAAACACCCTCTGAATAAACTTGCCAAGAAAAGCCTTAGGGTCACCACATGGAAACTACCTGAAGGCACAAAACAACAGCAAACAACTAGCAGCCATGTAGGCTAGGAAATTCTGGTAACTATAGTTTCTAAGTTCGTGTGTGCCCTAGAAGAGGCAAGCATCAGGGTTTGGGAAAATTACTTTTCTAAAACTACATCTCTCACAATACATTCTAGGAGATTCTGAGCATTGTAGTCCACAAGTGAATGTTCCTAAGCTCGGGGGCTGTATGTGTCTTAAAAGACTTGGTGAAGATCTTTTTTCCAGACTGCAATGCCCAGAATGCCCCAGGCCCTGGCACAGAAAAGAAAACCCAACAGACTCATTTGCCTTGATTACAAGAAATGGGATAAGACTGGGAAAGTTTCTTTTTGTACTACAGCTTCCAGAATCCCAGTCAGTATAGCCATACTACAAGGCATTCTGGGTATTGTGGTCCAAAAAAAGATACAAGCTCTGGCAAATTATTTGAGAGCCAAGATAATTTCCTTTGGAGATGTGAAGTCTCGTTCTAAGCCACACATGAATTTCTGATGTTCTGTTCCTTTTTTCTTTGTCTTGTCTGATGCATCTGCTCTTATTCTAGACTTTAACTGAGTTATCCAAAGTGCTGAACCCTTTCTCACAAATAGGGTCAGCACCCTGGACAGGTCCCATTAAAGTCTGAAAGAAAACATAACATGGATCAATACACCATTGACATGGAAGCCACTGTCCACCACTGATGTGAGACCCATTTCCATTCTACTTTCAGAGATCTTCCCTAGTCCAAAGGTCCTCCCATTCAGACAATACTGGGTGAAACCAAAAGAACATTTTTCCTTTCTCTTGCCAAATACCCTTGGAGAACATAGGAGCAGATATGATGGAAAGAAACGACCTCCTCTTATTTGCACCCTAAAGCTCATAACCACCGGAATGCAACTTGCTCAATGTGGAGGCTCCATGTGTAGCTACTGTGACTTAGGCTGCATCTGCACTGCAGAAATAATCTGGTTTAACTGCCATGGTTCAATGCTATAGAATTCTGGGAACTGCAGTTTGTTGTGGCACCAGAGCTAAGTGGCGTCAAACCGGATGATTTCTTCAGTGCAGATGCAGCCTTAGAAATAGCTGAGAGTGTTAGCCAATCTGCTTCAATTACCGTAATGCTTTTCTAAACAACTTACCTGATCTTGCAGGACTGAATTCCAGCGGCAAGCAACAGCACAATGCCCCTTCCCCAATGAGTAGTCTCTATAGCACAGCCTGTTCTTGTTATGTGCCTTCAAATAAACTCTAAGTTAAGGCAACCCTATCATAGGGTTTTCTTGGCAAGATGTGTTCAAAGGAGGTTTGCTCCTACCTTCTCCTGAAGCTGTGGCTTGCCCATGGTCACCCGCTGGCTATTCATGGCTGGAATGGTCTTTCAGAGTCCTAAACCAGCACTCAAACTACTATATCATGCTGGCTTCTGGAAGAGGGAATGGATCCTTTTTATTTAATGCTGAAAGCTGCATTCCTCCGGGGGAATGAATGCATGCTGATGATGGATGTAGACAAAGCCAGTTCTTCTGTCTCCTTCTTTCTTTAACTCCCATTCTTTCTCTTTCTGATCCCCCACCCTTCTCTCCTTTTTGTTCTTCTGCCACAACCCACCCCTCATCCTTATGATTCTATGGACGTTATCACACCAGCGGCAAGAAAAGCGGCAAGGAATCAATCCAGAGCCATACCGGAATGCTTCTGGTCGTGCAGCCATAATTCCTCTTTGAAAGAGGAATTCAAAAGAGCTGGAATGATGCAGCGATGGCGCAAGGATGATGCAGGGATGGGCAGGGTTTGCTGCGACGTCGTCTGATCACGGGGCAAAGGATCCAGAATGATGCAGCGATGGCGCAGGGATGATGCAGGGATGGGCAGGGTTTGCCGCGACGTCGTCTGATCACAGGGCAAAGGATCCAGAATGATGCAGCGATGGCGCAGGGATGATGCAGGGATGGGCGGGGTTTGCCGCGACGTCGTCTGATCATGGAGGCAAAGGAACCAGAATGATGCAGCGATGGCGCAGGGATGATGCACGGATGGGCAGGGTTTGCCGCGACGTCGTCTGATCACAGGGCAAAGGATCCAGAATGATGCAGCGATGGCGCAGGGATGATGCAGGGATGGGTGGGGTTTGCCGCGACGTCGTCTGATCACGGAGGCAAAGGATCCAGAATGATGCAGCGATGGCGCAGGGATGATGCAGGGATGGGCGGGGTTTGCCGCGACGTCGTCTGATCACGGAGGCAAAGGAACCAGAATGATGCAGCGATGGCAAAGGGATGGGGCTGCTTTAGACCCCGTGTGATAACGTCCTATGTGTCAGTGTAATAGATTCCTGCCCTGACAGGGCTTGGACTATATGACTTTCGGGATCCCTCCCACCAATATGATTCTATTTCATGCCCCAACACACCTTTCTCTCCCTCTCCATCTGGTAGAGGAAGGAGAGATTGCCTGCGCTTATTGCTTCCATCTCTGGCTTTTGAAATTAGGTCCAGGATGTGCAGATCAGGGGATTTTGGGAGCTATAGTACAACTACCTCTAGAAAAGCAACTTTTCCAAGCTCCAGGGCTGAATAGGGACTCCAGAGAGATTGAAGAAAGTTGGTGCGGTTGAAGAGGAGCAGTTGCAAAGGAAATGCTCTCAGGCACTCTGTATGTTTAGATTCCATGATCACATAAATGTATGCTTGTTTTAAGATCTTTTTGGGGTGTTATTCTCTGCTGCCAACAGCTGCAGCTCATCTGGTACAAAGATGAGAGAGGGCTTTCTTGGTGGCTGCTCCTTGAAAAGGAAAGTTCCACTGGTCAAGTATTTAATGATTTCCTGCTGACAGACAAAAGGGTGAAATTCTGTTGGTTAATCCCAGATAGAGGAACCCATTGAAACTGTGGTTGAATGGTGAGTCAACACAAAGGGAAATCCCATTGATTCAATGGACCTACTCTAGTGAGGACTAAAACTAGGTTTAGGGCCAAAGACATTTTTATCTGAGGCTGCATCCACATTGCAGAAATAATCCAGTTTGACACCACTTTAACTGCCATGGTTGAATGCTATGGAATTCTGTGAACTGTAGTTTTGTGAGACATTTAGCTTTCTCTGTTGGAGGAGGTCTGGTGGCACAACAAACTACAGTTTCCAGAATTCGATAGCAGTAAGCCATGTCAGTTAAAGTGGCATCAAACTGGATTATTTCTGCAGTGCAGATGCAGCCTAGATGGGCCTTTTCTATGTAAATTGACTTGCATAAGGTATTTTTTATAGATGATACTGACATCTTACTTCACTTCTTTTGTTTTTATTTTGTATCTTTGCTGTTTCATTGTATGAGCGTGCTCATTGCCAAGATGGGATAAAATTATTAACTAAAATGTATATTATTATTATTATTATTATTATTATCATTATTATTATTTGTAATGCTTTCTATTTTATGTTTTCCTCAATAATGGGAATCAAGTCAAATTATTAAAACTGGTACGATTAAAATGTGTGTGTGTGTGTGAGAGAGAGAGTTTTATTTTTTTAAAATAAAATCATCTATAGGGTTAAAACCATTTAAAATTCATTAAAAGAAAGACATTTTTAAAAAATCAACAAAACAACACAGAATTAAAAACAGGTTGTGGTCAGTTTCTAAAAGCCTGACTGAATGAAAATGTTTTTATTTGCTGGGGTAAGGAGAGCAAAGTGGGAGCCATGCCAACCTCTCTAGAGGGGGAGTTCCAAAGTCTGGGAGCAGCCACCAAGAAGGCCCTCTCCCTTGTATCCATCAAACAAGTCTGAGAAGGTAGTGTGATAGAGAGAAGGCTCTCATCCCAAAACCTTAGCATTTAAGCAAGTTTATATATTGAGATGCAATCCTTCTAATAGCCTGAACCTGAGCAGTATTGCACTACATCTACATGCTGTGTATATTACAGATGTTACCAAAGTACTGATTATCATGGTCATAATAGGAGAGCAGGGTCTAAGCTATTTTCAGAAAACCAGACCAGACCAGAGAGGCGAGTGAGAGATAACAGTACCATGTGGGACATCTCCATTTCTAACAACTTGCAAATGTTTTACTTTTTCCTTCAAATGAAATAATGGGCAAACTTTATCATACCTCCAGGAAAACTTGCTCAGGGGCCAGAAAGAAAGGAAAGGAAGGGGGAGAAGCATTTTGGCAGGCGTTTCTGGTTTAAAGCCCACCAATAAACCATTGCTGCTATGGATGAATCATAGCGTGTTCAAAAGAACAATTCCTTTTGTATGTCCTGAACTGCCTCCAATTTGTCTCGTTGTTGTTCTTGCATTTTGAGAGATTGCATATCGTGTCCCAGATTGATGTCATGCATGTGTGAACACAGTACAAGACAGTTTTTAAAAAAGAAAAACAATCTTTATTCCTACAGTGGTAAATAGAAAAATGGGCTAACCCCCAGCTGGACCAGGGAAGGCTTAAAACCCAGTGCTTGAAAATGATAGAATCATAGAGTTGGAAGAGACCACAATGGTCATCCAGTCCAACCCCATACCATGCAGGAACACATAATTAAAGTGAGTCACAAATTATTAATTATTTAATTAATTTAGAAACAAAAGGCTAGCATCCTGTAGATGACATTAGTATTGCCTGTGTATGGCTTTTTTGGTCATAATGGAGAGAAGAATTCACTATCTCAACTATCTCTTCCTTTCCTGACCAACGCAACCATAGTAGCTGGTGGAAAGTGAAGGATGATTGAGAAGCATCAGGCTATTTCATTATAGACAAACACACAATGATGACAGCAATGATGAGGCTGACACTATCATTTTGTGTCTGCTATATCACATTCTCTACTGGCTACTACATATCTGTGGCGTGGAGAACTGGCAGAAGGAAGGTGAGTCATACAGAAGAGGAGGGATTCTTAGTTCTTCCATGGCAAAAATTTATCCTCCATCTACAGATGCAGGATCTTGGCCAAATGTCTAAGTAAGTTACATTATGGTTGTGTCTACACTACAGAATTAATGCAGTTTGATGATGCTTTAACTCAGGGAGTAGGCAACCTTTCCCCTTTAAGAGCTGAGGGACTTCAGCTCCCAGAAGCCTCAGCCATGTTGGGCAATACTCCCATGTTGGCCAATAGCTCCTGGGATTCTGGGAGCTGAAGTCCCTCGGCCCTTAAAGGGGAAAGGTTGCCTACCCCTGCAGTTTAACTGCTATGGCTCAAGGCTACGGAATTCTGGGATTTGTAGTTTTATGAGATATTTAGCCTTCTCTGTTGGAGAGCTCGGGCCCCCCCACCAAACTACAAGTCCCAGGATTCTATAGGATGGAGCCATGAAAGTTAAAAGTGGTGTCAAACTGCATTAACTCCCAGTATGGTTGTATAATGAAGGAGTACTTCTCTATTTTTCTTGTGTAATTATAACGTTTAGCTTCTTTTATAGTGATATGGTTGTGCTCACTCTAAAAGAATAGAGGAGGAATATCACGTTGCTCAAGTACTGGCTTATGCCATTGCGTTTTTTTCTATTTGTAAAAGACATGTACAAAAAGCAGTGCCACTCTGAAGGTAACATGTAACAAATAATAAATTACACCTAGAAGAAAAAGAAGAACCCAAGCAAAGGGTAGTGTGAATATGTTGGTTTTTAAAATAATTTTATAAGCTCAAGTTCTGAGTATTTCTAAATTAGTGCTGTTGATACTTTAAAAGCCATCATTGCTGCAGTCCTTCCAACCACCAAACAGATGGCTGCTGTTATTCTTGCCTTTTTTTTTGTCCTTACATTCAGAGTAATGTACATCATCCCTGCCTTTTATCCTAACAATAAATCTGAGAGAGAGAGAGAGAGAGAGAGAGAGAGAAAGTTATATAGAGTGTTTGGTGTTGCTCACCCTTCCTAAAGAAGAGATCACTGTTTTTGGAGTTGTCCATGCCAATGACTATCAGTTAAGCTAACAGGTTGCAGGTTCAGATGGCACAACAAGCCATGATTCAAATAAGTCAGATTTTGTAAGCTGGCAACAAATCATGGTTTTACACAGGTCTGTGGCTGGTTAACAAACCATGGGTTGTTAGCAGGGGCAGCTTTGCATATCATAAACAAGATTTCAACAAATCACATCATGACTTGCTGAGTGATGTGTGCAGAGCTGGATTATCAATAGTTCAATTGACTGAATTGGTTGAATCAGGCTGGACTTTCAGTAGAAGCCAAGACGGCTAAACTGAGGCTGTTGTTCTTTCAATGTATAATTAGACAAAATGGCAAAAATGTTGGGAAAGGCAATAATAATAATAATAATAATAATATGGTTTATTTATATACTGCCCCTCTGGCTAACCAATCGAGGCGGTGAACAACAGAGTACCTTAATACATTACAGCAAATTAAACAACAATAATACAATAATACATTGCAGCGAATTAAATAATGTCCTTCCCTCCTCCCCAAACAACCAACAAATAACAACTTAAGATCCCATCCCTCATTCCTACCCCCCACCCCCTTTAATGCTTGTAAAGTGGGAGGCAGTAGGAAAAAAGCAAGACCATATTACAAGTAGACTGATTATATAAAGGAAGACATGGCCCTGAGCTGACAAGACTAGAAAAGGGCAGTTGATGACCTGGGCTCTTGGAGGTCTCCATCCATAGGGTCACCATAAGTCAAAACCACTTTGATGGCAAATAACTACAACAACTAGAGGGAAAAGGTGTAGCTTGATTTGTCTGCTTCCTTATTTGCTTACTGAATCTCCTGATGTTCCTCTTATCAACAACATTTTGTGAGCTATCTGAGTAACTGAGAAAAATGCAGGGAATCAGGGTTTCTTGCTGAAATTGTAGAGGTAAAAATGGGTCACTCATCAAGATTGCATATTTTATACATATACAGCTGGCATTCCATGTTGCAGTTATGGATTTGTAACATGGAGTTACAGATCTGTAACTGCTTCATATACAGTAACACTATTTAGACCCTTATCACATGACAAAAGAAAGCCAAGATGCAACAAGAGAGAAGTGGATTTCTCCTTGCCTCTCTGCATGCTGTTGAAGCACTTCCATTCTTTTCCCAAGGGAGGCAGTTATAGTAAACTACACAGCTGCTCCCAGAGGCCAGTTTCAGGTCAGTTTCGGCCAGGACAGGGGAAGGAGGAGGAGGCTCTCCAGGCCAGTTTCTGAAAGAAAGGAGAAAGAGAAGGAGGCTTTCCAGGCAGTTTCTGCCAGGAAAGGAGAAAGAGAAGGAGGCTTTCCAGGCCAGTTCCTTCTAGGAAAGAGGAAGAAAGCAGTTTCCAGGCAGCATTTTGAGTGGGTAAGTTTTTAAATTCTTTTTAAAAACACTTGGGGAGAGTATGACTGTTACTCAGCGGGTGGGGCTTTGTTGAGTTGCATTTACGAGTCAATAGGGGGTGGGCTAGCAAGTTAGCTCTATACAACTGCTCCCAGAATTTTATAACCACTACTAATTGTTGAAAAGTTCCGGTCATCAGCAGATTTTAACACTGGTGTTAGCTAGGGATTTTCTTTGAGGAGGAAAGCCGTAGTCCTCTTTCAGGTACTAATTAAGACTTAGTATGGATACTGAAGGAACTGCTGCCATCACCTGCAATACCTGTGGGATGTTTGTCTTCTTACCTACAGATGTGGGGAACTACACATGCTCCAAGTGCAAGTTGGTAGTCTTCTTGGAGGAGAAAGAACAGCAACTGGAGGCACAGGTAACTACACTTCAGCATATTAGGGAGCAAGAGGCTTTCCTAGACAGAACGGAACGAACAGTCTTGGATGGGGACTACACAGAGGAAGTTGCTGGGGAAGAGAAGGTCATATCACATACACAGGAGGTAGACAGCTGGAGGAATGTCACACGCAGAAGTAGGGAGACCAGGGATCGTTCTGGGAGCTTGCAGCTACAGAATCGATTTCAAGCTCTTTCCCTTATCAAGGAGGACGAGGAAGAGCAACATGGACAGACTTCAGGGACAGAGCAGGGGACCCTGGGAGTTCCACCACAGGGAACAGTCACTGCTAAGCCTCGGAGGAGGCGTGTGGTCATGGTGGGGGACTCCTTGCTGAGGGGGACAGAAGCAGTGATTTGTGGGCCTGACAAGATGTCTCGGGAGGTGTGTTGTCTCCCTGGGGCAAAGATCCGAGATGTGACAGAGAGGCTGACAAGACTGGTCAAGCCTACTGACCAATACCCCTTCCTTTTGGTCCATGTGGGAACGAATGACACAGCAAGACACAGCCTTCAGAACATCAAAAGGGATTACGAAGCTCTAGGTAAGAAGCTGAAAGAAATGGAGGCACAGATTGTCATCTCGTCTCTTCTGCCAGCTGAAGGGCATGGTCCAGGAAGAGAGAGGAAAATAGCAGATGTCAACAATTGGCTCTACAGATGGTGTCGTTGAGAATGATTGGGATTCTTAGATCATGGGCTGCGGTTCCATGAGGGTGGACTCCTGGCAAGGGATGGGCTGCATCACAAGCAAGTTGGAGGAAACGTTTTTGCCAACAGTCTCAAGAATTTGATCAGGAGGGCTTTAAACTGAATTATGTGGGGAAGGGAGACAGCATCCTGGAAGACAAAAGGACTGGAAAAAATAATCAAACTGTCATAGAGGAAACAAGGCAAACAGTACAACAGTGGGAGGCAAAAAAACATGCACAGGCAGGGGGACATATGGTCTTAGATGTCTCTACACTAATGCACAGAGCATGGGAAATAAGCAAGATGAACTTGAACTCCTAGCACAACAAAGCAAATATGATATAATAGGCATCACTGAAACCTGGTGGGATGAGTCTCATGACTGGAATGTAGAAATACGGGGGTATAACCTCTTCAAGAGAAACAGGCCAAACAGGAAAGAAGGAGGAATAGCATTATATGTCAGGGATATTTACACCAGTGAAGAAATCCAGGACATCAATCCTGGAAGCCAGGTGGAGAGCATCTGAATAAAAATTAAAGGAGAAGGAAACAACAGGGATGTTAGTGTGGGAGTCTACTACAGACCCCCAACTCAAGCAGAAGAACTGGATGATGCCTTTCTAGAACAGATGACCACACACTCAGAAAGGAGAAATATAGTAGTAATGGGTGACTTCAACTATCCTGATATTTGCTGGAATTCAAACTCAGCAAAATCCTCAAGGTCTAGAAAATTCAGTAAGGCCTTTGACAAGGTTCCCCATGACATTCTTGCAAACAAGCTGGTAAAATGTGGGCTAGACAAAGTAACTGTTACATGGATTTGTAATTGGTTGACTGGCCGAACCCAAAGGGTGCTCAACAATGGTTCCTTTTCAACCTGGAAAGAAGTGACCAGTGGGGTGCCACAGGGCTCTGTCCTGGGCCCAGTGCTATTCAATATCTTTATTAATGACTTGGATGACGGTATTGGGGGCATAGTTATCAAATTTGCAGATGACACCAAATTAGGAGGAGTAGCTAATACCCCAGAGGACAGGATCAAAATTCAAAATGACTTGAACAGACTAGAAAGCTGGGCCAAAGCTAACAAAATGAAATTCAACACGGAGAAATGTAAGGTACTGCACTTAGGGTGGAAAAACGAAAAATACAGATATACGATGGGGGACACCTTGCTGAATGAGACTACATGTGAAAGGGATCTAGGAATCCAGGTGGACCATAAGTTGAACATGAATCAACAGTGCGATGCAGCAGCTAAAAAGGCCAATGCAATTTTAGGCTGCATCAGTAGAAGTATAGTGTCTAGATCAAGAGAAGTAATAGTGCCACTCTAATCTGCTTTGGTCAGGCCTCACCTGGAATACTGTGTCCAGTTCTGGGCACCACAATTCAAAAAGGATGTGGAGAAACCGGAGCGTGTCCAAAGGAGGGCAACTAAAATGGTGAAGGGTCTGGAAACTAAGCCCTATGAGGAACGACTTAGGGAGCTGGGAATGTTTAGCCTGGAGAAGAGAAGGTTAAGAGGTGATATGATAGCCGTTTTTAAATATTTGAAGGGATGGCATATTGAGGAGGGAACAAGCTTGTTTTCTGCTGCTCCAGAGACTAGGACCTGAAACAATGGATGCAAGCTGCAAGAAAAGAGATTCAACCTGAACATTAGGAGGAACTTCCTGACAGTAAGGGTGGTTCGACAGTGGAACACACTCCCTCAGAGAGTAGTGGAGTCTCCTTCCTTGGAGGTCTTTAAGCAGAGGCTGGATGGCCATCTGTCGGGGATGCTTTGATTGGGAGTTCCTGCATGGCAGGGGGTTGGACTGGATGGCCCTTGTGGTCTCTTCCAACTCTATGATTCTATGATTCTATGATTCTAAAAGAGTATCTTTTTTATGCTGGAAAAATCCATTTGGCAAAAGGCACACTTTTATGACCGTGTCCCTCTGGATGGAGCACAGAAGTGTTATGACGTCATGCACAGAGCCAAAGTGAAAGCTTTTTCTTGGCTTTCTTTTGTCACATGATAAGGCTGGTAGTCACAACTGTGGCACTATTACTATGATTGTAAATGCATCCCTCAAACCAACTTAGTAGTAAGCAGCCACATCAAATGAAGGATGTCTGTTCAGCTGGTGACTGGAATGCAAGGAGATGACATTTCCAGTCCCCTTCCTGACAGCAAGTGAGGCTGTGATGAAGGCTTGTGATGTGTTCCTGCTCTGATTTTTACATCCTCACTCACTGGTGGGAGATGGTTGAAAATGTCATCTTTCGTGTACACTGATAGCCAGCTGAACAGAGCTCCTTCACTCAATGCAACTCCTGTATATTATGATAGATTGATGACGGCCAGCATGGTATAGTGATTTGAGCATTGGACTAAAACTCTGGGGGCCAGGGTTTGAATCCTGTCTTGGCTATGTAAAACCCCACTGGGTGGCCTTGGGCAAGTCACACTCTCTCAGCCTTAGAGGATAGCAATGGTAACCCTCCTCTGAAGAAACTTTCCAAGAAAACCACATGATAGGTCTGCCTTAGGGTCGGCATAAGTCGGAAACAACTTGAAGGCGCACAACAAAAAAATGAGAAGATGCTACTCGGTTATTTGTTCATAGCTAAGTAGGTAGTGGAGGAGCTCAGCATATGTATTTACTTATTCTTTTATTTTCTATGTCATCACTCCTAGATTAGGTCACACACATGTAGAAAGGGGGCCCTGTTTCTGGAACTGGTCCACAACCTCAGCTGCCTTAATCTGGCCTTGGATGTATGAATGCAGTCATGTTTTCCCCCTATCTGGTACTTCTTTCTTCTACCTGGACTAGTCGATGTGAGTTCTCTCCCAGTCAGGGATCACATAGTGAAAGGGATGATGTCACAGTATTATGTAGCCTTTAGATCATCTGGCTACAAGATGACATCATTGCAGCAAGCAAAAGAAGATTGTTTAAAGGGGTGAGTGAACTTTCTCACAAGGAGTGCCAAAGTAATAGTCGAAAGAAAGAAAGGAAAGGAAAGGGATGGGGGGGAAGGGTGGTGCCTTTTCGATACAGCTAACAATGTTTGTCAAGAAGAAACAGTGAGTAGTTTTGAGCCTGTCCTCCTGGGCATAAACGTTTGCAAAATAAATAAATAAATAAATATTTCCCCTAACTTCATAATTTTTAAAAAAGTATATTTGATCCTGTGCTTTGTAGCCAACAAAAGCTTTCCTCCCATCCCCAAATCCATATTTCTGAAAATGTAGGCAGCATGGATTGAAGCTGGTTCTTCAGCACAATTTTGCCTTTGTGTTGTTGTTGTTGCTTTTTAAATGGGCAAAGTCTATACACAATACGCTGCACTGCACAGTTAAAATGGTGGCATCTTCTACCACAAGATGCAGGGATGGCAGCTTTAAAAAGAAACTAGACATATGTGATGTAGGTGGGATCATCAGTGGCTTTCTAGTTATGGTAGCTATACATTCTTTTTAGGACCAGAAGCAATGTGCTATTGTTAATGTGCTTCCATTTTAAGTTGCCCCATAGCATAAGCAAGTGTACAATCTTAGACTCATGTCCTGCTTGGGGGCTTCCCATGGACATCTGGGCCTAATACACACTATGATTTAAACCGGTTTGCAAATAGGATTAAACCAGTTTGTATGTGTCTCGTTCACACGGGAGTCGATTTCAAGCCCAATTGTGCTCAGGCTGAATCAGGGTGAATCAGTACAAATCCTCCTGAACCGGTTCTTTTGAAGACAGATCTTTTAGAAGTTCTTTTGAAAAAGAACTGGTTTGCAACCATGCTGAATTAATGTGAACATATTTCCAATCACTTTCGAGTCACCCAGGGAGGGAGGGGCAATGGGCAGAGGATGGGCAGAGGGATGGTACCCATCCCACTACATATCTTGTGACAAACCACAATTTTTTCCCTCTCAGTGCTGCCATGGGGCTGCCATGGGGCTGTGGATTTCACTTTCCAGTGCAGCTAAGTGATCTCTTTAAATCACTCTGTGCAGCTGTTTTCCACTTCTGCTCGGGTTCCTTGGGAGGGCATGGTGCTGTTTGCTGTTGTTTTTTAAAATGTTTTTGATGGTATCTGTGAACTGTCACATTTGTGTGGGTTCATGGGAGGGAGTCACAGCACCATCCGTGGCTGTGGATTTTGATTTCTAGTGCAGCCAAGTGGTCCCTTTAAATCACAGTGTGGTCCCAATCAAACTATGCAGCTGTTTTTCGGATCTGCCAGAAAATTTTCCAGAGGTAAGGCTAGTGTGTGTGTGTGTGTGTGTGGTGGTCCTTGGAGGAGGAAGGTGCATGTGTATGATCAGCTGTTGCTCCCACAGAAGTAGAAATGCTCCCGTAATCTCTCTGCTTCTAGCAACCCATTTCCCTACACAGAGGGGAAGAGCAGCAGCAGCAGGAGGAGTGTGTACATCTTACACACACACACACACACACACACACACTCATGCATAAACACATACACACACAGAAGCCCATGGAAATAGTGACAGCTTATGCGTGCGGCCACACCTCCAAATGCTTGCATAATCGGAAACACACACATGTGCATCATATGATTGACATTTAAAAAAAAAAGATCCAGGATGGATTGAATACACTGAGAAACCATTTTTTGCAGTGCAAAAGTAAGTGTGAATGTGAACCGTGTTAAATAGAAATGGAGACATTCCGTTATGGAAAATGTAGTGTGAACCTCATTTCAGTTCAAATCGATTCTGCAATCCTAGATCTATTTGACTCAAAACCTGGGTTTTTTGCAAGTGTGAATGAGGCTCTGGTTGGCTATTGTGGAAGGACAATGTTGGGTTGGCTAGATTGTTGACTGGATCTGATACGTACCTTTCAACATTTCACAGATGAAAACTGGGACACACACGGCCAAGCAATATCAGTGTATGGTCAAAATGGCAAAGATTATTAAGGAGGAAGAACACACGAGCAAGGAAAGGCTGCAGCTGTTTCCTTTTGCTTGAGCCTACTGGGAAAGACCAAGACTCCACAGCTTCCTCTCTTCTCCCTATTGCTAACTGCAAACAAACTACCTCTGCCTAGGAACTCAAGTTTTCAGTAATTAAAGTAAGCTGAGGACACAGATAGAAAGCAGGAGGTGGAGAGAGGGAAAGTGGGACATTTTGAAAGTAACTAAACAAGTGGGGTGACAAAAGATTAATAGGGACTGTCCCTGCCAAACAAGGGCAGTTAGAAGGCTCTATTTATGGTTGTGTTATGGGCAACATACCTAAAATGTGAGCAATGCATGACAATTTTGAACAAGAGACCACCTTGGGAGAAGGGTTTGTGTCTGTAGGATAGTGGTGATGGGGTCCTTAGCCCCACATCCTGTCTCAGAGATGTTGGCAGGAGGTGGTAATGTCCTAATCCAGTCCCTAAATAGGGTCTGTTAGTTAAGTTGTTAGCTCTTGTAGTCCAGAAGTCCAAATGTGCTGCTTTGTTAAACCGGTAGGAAGGCAAGCAGTTGGGAGATTTTATACCAGGCATAGCCAATCTAGAAGCATCATATTGCCCATCAGTCACAAGAACTGATTTTGCATCTTCCCATTCTCTTTTGGGTTTTAACACTTGGAGGCTTAGTAGACTGAGATCTCAGCCTTGGACCCAAATGATTCTCTGCTCAAAGTCCAGAGGTGCTAACATTTGCTGGGATCTTGACAATAATAATAATCTCTGTCGTTTGATTAATCGATAAGAAGACCTGTATTTCCCCTCACCAGGTATGGGTGTGAGAGCTGGACAGTGAAGAAAGTGGATAAAAAGAAAATCAACTCATTTGGCATTTGGTGCTGGAAAAGAGCAATGCGAATAGCGAGGACAACCAAGAAGATAAACACATGGGTCCTTGAGCAGATCAAGCCTGAACATTGCCTGGAAGTCAAGATGATTAAGCTGAGGATGTCATACTTTGGTCACATAATGAGAAGGCATGATTCATTAGAAAAGGCAACAATGCTAGGAAAGGGGGAAGGATGTAGAAAGAGAAAGAGAAGAAGACCACACAGATGGCTAGACTCAGTTAGGGAGGTCACAGGTTTGAATCTTCAAGACCTAAGCAGAACAATTGAGGATGGGGGGGGGGGGGCTTGGAGATGTCTTATACATAGGGTCACCATGAGGTTGACTCAAGGGCAGCTAACAACAACAACAAGGCCTCCTCCCTTCCTATGAGAATGAGAAGAAAGAGATGGAGCCAACTCCTAAAGAGTCCAGGGCAAATTTAAGGGCATGTTTCTGGCTTTTGTAGCGTGTAGTTGATCTTTTCTTTGTCAGCTTCCTTGGGATTTGTTTCCAAGCATAAGTAGATGTTAGCTCACAAATGGAGCTGCAGGCTGCTGTCCTTTGTACAGCATCCAAGGCTTCCATCCTTTGAAGTGCAATCCCTCTCCAAGGAGAAGGGAGAAAAAGTGGTGAGGTGTGTTGGGGAGCCTGAGGCATCCGTTCCACAGCTCCATTCACTGTTCTTTTTTCTCCCTCTTTCTCTTTTGTAGTATTCTAAGTGTGGAAAAGATCCTTCTTCTCTTTTTTGGAACTATAGTCCTAGAATTTGTGGGCACACTGACAGTAGATTTCTGGGAACTGTAGTCCAAAAATGCAATTCTTCTGAGCTCTGGTCCAAGCGTTCATAAAATTTTGCACTTAGCTTTGATGCCAGATATGCTCTCTTGGAAGTGGTGTCAAATACAGAGAGAACATGCAGGACATCCAGTGGTTGGAAATAACTCATTAAAATTAATTTATTGGGCCAATTTGTTAACATTTTCAGCCATGGATTTAAAATTTGTTGGAGGGAATCCTGTTAGTGAAATACATGTGGGCCTAAACCCTATTTTAGTTCTACCAGATGTTTTGAACTTCAGCCCCCAGAATTCTTGATTGCTGGCCAAACTGGCTAAGGCTTCTGGGAGATGAAGTCCAAAACACCTGGAGGGCCAAAATTTGGGAAACACTGGACTGGAACAAACTCATTGAATCCATTAGATTTGTCTATATGGTATCTACATGTCAACTACATGTTGAGCCAGCATGGTGTAGCAGTTGGAGTGATGGACTAGGACTCTGGGAGACCAGGATTCGAATCCCCCCTCTATCATGGAAACCCGCTGGGTGGCCTTGAGTGAGCCATGATCTCTCAGCCTCAGAGGAAGGCAATGGCAATCCCTATGAACAAATCTTGCCAAGAAAACTCTATGATGGTTTCATTTTAGGATCGCCACAAGTCAGAAATGACTTGAAGACATACAACAACAACATATTGACTTGTCATTCAACAATTGATTGAATGAGTCTACTCTAGTTAGGACTAACCAGCAAGATGCCAGCTCTGCTTTATATGATCCCATCATGGAAGAAAATCGGGGCATGAATCCAATCAGCATTCAGCCAATAATCTTACTTTGAACATAGCACAAGGGGATAGATGGTTGTCTCGCCCCTTTCATGCCATCCAAAACATCCCCTCCCCAGCAGCCGCCAAGCTCCATGGAATCATGGTTATGGCAGAAAGGACTGTGGGACAGGGAGGGAAGGAGGCAACCCAGCAAAAGGACTGTCTCACATCCCCATTTCAGTTCACTGGACAGAGGAAGAGGAACAAGGTTGTTGTTTCTCTCTCTCTTTCTCTAGAGAATTGAAATGGGGATGTAAGGTAGTCCCCATATCTGAGTCCCCTCCCACAATCATTTATAAGCCACAGAAATATTCTCTGTGGGGCTTGGCAGCTACCAGCAAAGAGTTTAGTGAAAGCTGTGTGCCTTTAGCAGTTGTGATGGTGGTTGTTATTATTAGTACTAATTTTCCCAACCTTTTCCCCAGCTTGGGGGGTCAAGGCAGCTTCCAGCAGTTAATGCAGACATATGACTTTATTACTCCAGCTTTTTTCCTTGGTGGCACAGTGGTTAAATGCCAGTCCTGCAGCCACAACATTGTAGGTTCAATCCTAGAGGAAGGCTTCAAGGTCCACCCATCCTTCCATAAGTCAGAAAAAGGGGTCCCCAGCTTGTTGAGACCAATTGGTTTACACACTGTGGATTGCTTAGGGAGTGCTAGTTCATTGATAAGCAGCATAGAAATGAACTTGCTATTGCTATTTTTCCCTGACAACAATCACATTAGTGAAGCCAATGGGAACATAAAACTTTCAGGAGAGGCTCTGGAGATGATATAGAAGTTACAACACCTCCCCCAGCCCCTTACTGCACAATATTGTTACTGATCGGTTGTTAACCAGTTGCTCCAGTTTTATTATAGCACAACTTCATGAGAGATGCCTGTGAATTACTGCCAATCTCGCTTCATTTATCCAATTCCACATCTGCAGATCTCTTTAGTGCCCCCACGTTGTGTGATAGTAGGGCTGACTTCAACCGTTCTCTCCACTTCAGTTACATCAGACCGCTTCCGTTCTTTGTTCTTTGTGTTTGAGAAAAAGCGCATGTCCTGCAATCAGGGAGATTTTGATTTTCAGGTGGCCATTCAGCCTCTGCTTTAAAAAATCCAAAGAAGGCTACTCCGCACCAGCGAGAAATATTTACTTCCAAGCTCTGAGGAGATCTCAGTACTTCCGTAATTCATCCCTGGCCTTCAGCCTGCTTTTCTTCCTCTTCAGCTCAATTTTATAATAATGTAACCCACGGGGACCATTTTTTTTCCTTTGCTCTGGGAATCCCTCATGGAACAGTTCTTCTCCCTAGGGAAGTAAATCCTTGGAGACAAGAATGAAAGATTTCTATATTACTATCCTTGCTGGGTAAAGTTCCCAATTGCCATTTGCATTTCAGTAGGCATTTGGCTGTGCAGGAATACACAAGCGCTGAGACTCTACATGTTGTTGTTGTTGTCGTTGTTGTTGTGTGCCTTCAGGTCATTTTCAACTTATGGCAACCCTAAAGCAGACATGTTACGGGGGTTTCTTGACAAGTTTTTCAGAGGGGGCTTGCATTGCCATCCTTTGAGGCTGAGAGAATGTGACTTGTCCAGGGTCACCCAGTGGGTTTCATGGTAGAATGGGGACTGGAACCCTGTTCTCCAGAGTCACAGTCCAACACTCAAATCACTACACCACACTTACTCTCAGTATTATCTTTTCCTATGAGTCACATATGTCCAAAAATGTGATATTTGATTATATATCTTTATAGTTGAGACTCTTATCTAATTCCTTCATAGCTGTCCTTCCAAATCTCAGTCTTCTATTTTCTTGCCTGTAATTTCCATTTTGATTAATGACTGAGCCAAGGTATAAGAATCTTTCCCTATCTCAATATCTTCATTAACCACTGTATAGTTCTGTGCATCATTTGTAATCATTTTTGTCTTCTTTATATTCAGCCCTGCTTTTACACTCTTTTCCTTAATCTTTCTCAGTAGTCATTCCAAGTCTTTGCTATTTTCTGCAAGTAATGTTGTTCCATCTGGAGCCAGGATGTGTCTTGCTGTGTCACAAAGCATACAATGATAATGTCATGTTCTGGGGACTCCCAAGGTCTCATGTGACGTACTGGAGGATGTCTTCAACACTGGAAGTGGTGACATAGCTAGATGCATCTCAGTCATACATACACCCACACACACTCCACCTGCCATTTTCCACTTGGCCATATTAGTAAAGCAACAATAGGCATGCAGGTTCATATGGATTGAGGCCCATTGCATGAGGCAGATATTGAACTTTTCCCTCTGCCACAACCAAAAAAAGATCTACATCAGTGTAAAGCTGGCTTTTGCCTCTAACAGGATATTAGAGGATGTAATGAGGATGTAGCAGAAAGCACTGTTTCCTGTGTAGGGCCCATTCACACTATGCAATTGTAGTGCTATTATTCCACTTTAACAGCCATGTTTTCATCCTATGGAATCTTGGAATTGGCAGTTTATGGAGGGGCATTTAGGATTCTCAGCAAGAGTGCTCTCTTGCCTCACCAAACTACAAACCCCAGGATTCTATGGGATGGAACTATGGAGTGAAAGTGGAATAATATCACTATAATTCTGTTGTGTGAATGGGCCCTAGAAAACATGTTTTATGTACAAAACCAGAGCTGGGATCCTGTTGGTGTTCTACACACAGGCAGCTTCTTCTACACATGCAGTTTCATTTCATTTCTTTTCTTTTGTGCCTTCAAGTCACCTGTCAACCTATGGCAATCCCATGGATTTCATAAGGTTTTCTTAGGCAAGGAAAACCTAGAGGTGGCTTTGGCAGTTCCTCCCTCTGAAATATAGCCCACAGCACATGTCAGTCTTCCATCCAAGTACTAACCAGGGCTGACCCTACCTAACTTCCAAAATGAGTTAGGATATCATGCCTTTAAGGTATTCAGGCATTCATAGGATTGCTATAATTGCATTGACAACAAATAGCAACAACAACAATAACACTGCTCTCCACCATTCAGATATTGGTTGTGCTAGTTAGAGACAGGTGGTTTTTTAGGGAAATAAGAGGGGAGATCCAGGGTGGTGTAGTGGCTTTAGCATTGAATTATGATTCTGGAGATCAGGAGTCAGTTCCTTCATGGGCCATGGAAATGCACTGGTTGAGCTTGGGTGAGTCACACACTCTCAGCCCCAGAAAAAAAAACCACCTGTTTTTGACCTTAGGTTTGCCATAAGTCGGAAATGACTTGGAAACACACAACAACAAGAGAGGAGATGGAATGTAGTTCCATCTACATAGCTCCACATAGGAGGAACTTTATGTCCCATCTCCAAACATAAGATCATCTCCAAATGCAGGAGCACAGCCATACTCTGCAAAAAAATACTGTGGCATACTGTGTTTTCTCCACAGAGAAAACATTTCATTTCTGCAGAGGTAAATACTTATCAAAGTGCAGAGACTCTTGTGGTAGCCTTACAGCTGCCTCTGCTCTTCCCACAGGGGAAAACCCTTTCTCTTCAGGGAAGCAAACAGAGAAATCTTCTTTGTATCTCTCTTCTCACCGCATCCTCCCTTGCAGCCAACACCACCGTCCAGAGCTTTGGTTTAAATGACCTTGGGAGAGACCAGCTGAGAACAAAATAATACATTTGGAGAAGAACAAAGAAACTTGTTGGATATCTTGAACTTTTGCCCAGCCTGGAAAAGCTTCTGGTTTAGCGAGTTTTTGAGCTGACACTGCAGGCATTTTCATTAGGTGTTTTTTAATTAACATATTGTTCCTGCCTCCTCCTGCGTGGTTGATTAGGTGAGTTGTAATGAATTAAAGGAATTAATAAATTGCGACTGATGAGGGCACAAGGGGAATGAAGCCAGCAGAGGGAATAAAAGAACAGAGCAGAGCAAACAATTTAGGGTAAATAAATACCTTAAAAGAAAATGTTACCTTGGCAAAAATTGCAGCGTACATGGCTTTCATGCGGGTGCCTCAGGGTCAGTCTCCAACACTTGGCTGGATCCACAAATTGCCTGGAGTCTCTCTATGTCAGGGTGGCATATTTTTGGCAGTGGCTGGGGCTGGGGTAATGGAGAAACCTCACACAGTAGAGGCTTGCCTACCAAGCATTATGAAAAGTGCCATGCGTTCATATACTTGATTTCCTCGTATAGGCTTGGCTTCAGTACACAATACCCTCGGGTCAATGATGAGTCTGTCCTCAGTGGATTTGATCTAGTAATGCCAAATAAACCTCCATCATCAGAGACAGGCAGCTTTCAAATGCTAGTGGTTGGAGGAGGACAATACAGTGGTACCTCTACTTATGAATGCTTCTTCTATTGAAAAATTCAACTTACGAAACACGCCTCCCGAAAAAATTTGCTTCGACTTAAGAAAGCGTTCCAACTTACGAAATTGGCGCGAATGAGCTGCTCGCCGAATTACGTGGCATGCCATTGGTTAGCGAAATCTAGCAAAGTCGCACTGTATTGGCTAGCGAAAGAGGAAGTGTTTGCCTAGCGAAATTCGGCTAGGCAACACTGTTTGGGCTTGCAAAAGAGGAGAGGAAGTGTGGCTAGCGAAATTGGTGGCTTCTGTGATCCAGGAAGGTAGGACTTGTGGGTTTTGAACTCCAGGACTGTATTTTTGGCTTCTGATATTTTTGGCTTTTGATCTCCAGGACTGTATTTTTGGCTTCTGTGGCTTCTGATATTCAGGACTGTATTTTTGGCTTTTTTATTCTTTACATTAGTCCTGCAACTCATTTTTATGTTTTTTGTTCCTTAAGGGTAATGTAACATATTTATATTAGAGGTACTTAACGAAATAACCCTGTATTATACATTTGTATTGAGTTGTAGCTTGAATCTGGAGGCCTGGAACGGATTAGGGCATTTCAATGTTAAATTTGCTTCTACTTACGAAATTTTCTACTTACGAAATGGCTGTCGGAATGAATTAATTTCATAAGTAGAGGTACCACTGTACTGTGCATGTCTTTGTGTGGAAGTTAGTTTTACTTCTCCCATGCAGGTGGGAATCCCAGAAGAAACTGACTAATATAACTGCTGAACCGAAGTCAGCCCTCCATATCCAAAGATTCTGTATCCACAAATTCTTTATCCACAGAGTCAACAATCCATGGCTTGAAAGTATTCCAAAATGATACACAGTCCAAAAAGCAAAGCTTGATTTTTCTCTTTTATATAAGGGTACCATTTCACCACCCTATTGTATTTAATGGGACTTGAGTATCTATGGATTTTGCTATCCACAGGGTGTGTGTGTTCTGGAACCAAACCTTAAAGTAGTGGTTCCCAGACTTTGGTCCTTCAGGTGTTTTGAACTTCAACATCCAGAACTCCCAGCCAGCAGGCAGGAATTCTGGAAGCTGAAGTCCAAAACATCTGGAGGATCAGTGTATGGGAACCACTACCCTAGGGGTTGCCAAGGAACCACTGTACCGGTCATGGCCCAAATGAAGGTTGGGAATCATGCAGTTTTCCAGATCTCCATTCTGCAGGCAAGGGAAAAGAAATCTTGGGAGAGGAGAACTGTTTTATATATATATATATATATATATATATATATATATATAATATGCACAATTTTCACAACAGTTCTCCTCTCTCAATATATTTATTTTACTCATCACCTAGGCTTTGTCTGCATGGAGCAAAAGGCCTGTTTCTCCACCCACCACCCCATTCTGGCATTGTCCTATTTGGACCCTGGTTCTGGTGCAAGCAGTCTGGATGATGTCTAGCATGTTCCACAGCAGAACCAAAAGTTAACTTCCTTAAAATGGAGCAAAAAATCTTACCACATGCTCCAGAACTTCTGGGAAGATACAGAACCCATTGGTCCACCCAGCATATCTGCCATTGCCACGAGTCACTCATTCTGAAGTCAGAGTGAGGTGCCCAATGGGGGACCATCACTGGATGCTTCGTTCTGAGCTTGGAAGTGAGTGAGCCATGGTAATGGCAGAACTGGTGGACGGCCCAGTGATATGCCCATGCAGAGAGCCACCACAGCATGGAAACAAAGGCTGAGGAGCAGGTCAGGGTAGTTGTGGGGGCAGGATACTCTGGGATGCCCCTGGAGTATCCCAGCCAGTGGAGACAAGGCCCTAGACTTTCTGGCATGCTCTCAGCAACTCTTGTTGATGCTTCATGTATGCATCAGGAACTGTTCCTTGTAACACCATATTATGATGCCATCAGGGTCTGCCTCTTGTGGCCTCACAAAGTCCTAGGTTTCAGGTTTGAGATAGTCCTGACCTGGCAACCCTACTTCCAGAGCAACAACATCTGGAGAGCCACATAATTCCTAACCCTGGTTTAAACCTACTTGTCAGTCTTAACTAGAGCAGAGTTACTGAATTCCATACTCTCCAAATGCCCTGATTTGGCAGGGGCAGTAGTGATTAATCCTCCCATTTCCCACTTTTCCAGCTGCTTTTAAAGTGTCCCTTTTTCTCTTTCCTCCTCCCACTTTCTCCCCTCCATTCTCAGCTTACTACAATTGCTGCAAACTGAATTACAACAGTAGTTTGCACTCTGCATCAGCAGTTAGGGGGAATCTTGCCCTTCCCAGCTGGCTCAGGCAAAAGCAAACTTGATGGAGGACCATCAAGGCGGCCTGAGCCGCGTCAGCTGGGGAAACCGGGAGGAGCACCGGCGGGAATAAAATCCCTGCCCAGAGTCCATCTCTCCCCCGGTAACCTCACAGCGGCGTTGGGGCTGCGGAGGACTGTGGAGGACTGCTCTTGCCTCGCCCTGCAGCCCTTGGAGGACCATCAAGGCAGCCTGAGCCGCGTCAGCTGGGGAAACCGGGAGGAGCACCGGCGGGAATAAAATCCCCGCCCAGAGTCCATCTCTCCCCCGGTAACCTCACAGCAGCGTTGGGGCTGCGGAGGATTGTGGAGGACTGCTCTTGCCTCGCCCTGCAGCCCTTGGAGGACCATCAAGGCAGCCTGAGCCGTGTCAGCTGGGGAAACCGGGAGGAGCACCGGCGGGAATAAAATCCCCGCCCAGAGTCCATCTCTCCCCCGGTAACCTCACAGTGGCGTTGGGGCTGCGGAGGACTGTGGAGGACTGCTCTTGCCTCGCCCTGCAGCCCTTGGAGGACCATCAAGGCGGCCTGAGCCGCGTCAGCTGGGGAAACCGGGAGGAGCACCGGTGGGAATAAAATCCCCGCCCAGAGTTCATCTCTCCCCTGGCAACCTCACAGCGGCGTTGGGGCTGCGGAGGACTATGGAGGACTGCTCTTGCCTCGCCCTGCAGCCCTTGGAGGACCATCAAGGCGGCCTGAGCCGTGTCAGCTGGGGAAACCGGGAGGAGCACCGGCGGGAATAAAATCCCCGCCCAGAGTCCATCTCTCCCCCGGCAACCTCACAGCGGCGTTGGGGCTGCGGAGGACTGTGGAGGACTGCTCTTGCCTCGCCCTGCAGCCCTTGGAGGACCATCAAGGCGGCCTGAGCCGCGTCAGCTGGGGAAACCGGGAGGAGCACCGGCGGGAATAAAATCCCCGCCCAGAGTCCATCTCTCCCCCGGTAACCTCACAGCGGCGTTGGGGCTGCGGAGGACTGCTTTGGCCCCGTTTGAATGGTGGCATTTTGAGCGCCTTGGACCTATTATAAGGACTCAAAAAAGACCCTTTTGGCTTAACTCCGTGGCTGTGGCTGGGGGGGGGAGGGAATTGCAGGTTTGTAACTATCTGGAGCCGGGAAAAGTGGGCGGGGCAGCGATTGGAGTGGTGCAGGGGAATGGGAGGTATGGCTGGAACAGGAGAAACATATGTTACAAAAGAAGGCAGGATCGCTGCTTAATAGCTATCCCGCCTTCAGTTTCTTCTGTTTCCCAGGATGGTTTGGAGAGCAGACCAACCATTCCACAGAACCTCACTCTGCTCCTTTGCAATGCCAGGTCGGTGAAGAATAAGACTCACATCATCCAGGATCTTCTCCTGGATGAGGACACCGACCTGGCTTGCTTTACAGAGACCTGGCTGGGGGAGGACAGCGCTGCTATATGGGCGCAGGCTGTCCCAGTTGGGTACTCAGTTAGTGAGCAGGTGAGGGGAAGTGGGCGGGGGGGCGGAGTGGCTCTGATTTACAAAAACACCTTGACCTTGACCAGGATACCTATTTGACACACAACCCACATCGAGTGTATGTACCTTAGCCTGAAGGCCAGGGATAGTTTGGGGATTCTGCTAGTCTACCGGCCACCCCGTTGTCTAGCAGACTCCCTGACCGAGCTGACGCAACTGGTCTCTGAGCTGTTGTTGGAGTCTCCCAGGCTTCTTGTCCTGGGGGACTTCAACATTCCGCTCGAGACCAGTTTAACAGGTGCAGCTCGGGAGTTCATGGATACCATGACAAACATGGGCCTATCCCAGTTGGTCAATGGGCCGACGCATTGCGCAGGTCATACACTTGATGCGGTGTTCTGTGCCGAACAGGCCTATCCGTGGGCGGAGGTGGTTGGTACCTCCGCATTGTCATGGACGGATCATTTCCTGGTCAAGATGGAAGTCAGAGCCAATATCTGCCCCCCCGGGGGTGGCGGACCTATTCGAATGGTCCGCCCTCGAAGGCTAATGGAGCCTATCGGATTCCAGAAAGCCTTGGAGGGTTTAATGGTTGGGAATGCCGGTGATCCTGTCGAAGCCCTGGTCAATACATGGAATAGTGATCTTACCAGGGCTGTTGACACGATCGCTCCCAAGCGTCCTTGCCATTTCGCTTCAAATCATAAGCCATGGTACACCTCTGAGCTTAGGAAAATGAAGCGATTTGGACAACAACTAGAGTGCACGTGGCGGAAAACTCGACTGCGATCTGACAGAACTCGCCATAGGAACGTTCTTTGGTGCTATCGGGAGGCGATACGTGCAGCGCAGAGAGCTTTCTCCTCTGCACGTATTGCGTCTGCAGAGTCTCGTCCGGCAGAGCTGTTTAAGGTGGTGAGGGAGATGACGCAGGTACCCCCTGTGCCAAATCCCTTGCTTAACCCGACTACGGCCTGCTGCGACGCATTTAACAACTACTTTGCAGACAAAATCTCTCAGATAAGAGCCGACCTTGACGCGACTATTGGGACAGATTCTATAGGCGAGGCGTCCACCGGCTCCGCCGATGTAATTTTACTGGATCAGTGGCAACCTGTGAGTACCGAGGACGTGGACAAGCTGCTTGGTATGGTGAGGAAGACGACTTGCCCTCTCGACCCTTGCCCATCTTGGCTGGCCATCCGGGGGGGGGGGGGATGCATTGATGAGATTCCTTACGGATATCATCAATGCATCCTTCAGGGAAGGACATGTTCCATCATGTTTAAAGGAAGCGGCGGTTAGGCCGCTTCTGAAAAAACCTTCCCTGGACCCCCTGGACATGAAGAACTATAGGCCTGTGTCATTGCTGCCATTTTTGAGCAAGGTGATCGAGAGGGCAGTTGCTCTTCAGCTCCAGGCAGTCTTGGATGAAACCGATTATCTAGACCCATTTCAAACCGGCTTCAGGAAAGGCTTTGGGGTTGAGACTGCCATGGTTGCCTTGACCGACGATCTGCGTCGGGGCATCGACAGG
This sequence comes from Phrynosoma blainvillii, assembly GCA_026167975.1. Lineage (NCBI taxonomy): Eukaryota > Metazoa > Chordata > Lepidosauria > Squamata > Phrynosomatidae > Phrynosoma > Phrynosoma blainvillii. The sequence goes on from JANUYF010000003.1 coordinate 13,020,142, forward strand.
GGTAGCGTGACCCTGTTGGTGCTCTTACACCTCTCAGCGGCTTTCGATACAATAGATCACGGCATCCTCTTGGACCGCCTGAGGGGGCTGGGTATCGGAGGCACTGCTTTGCAGTGGTTCCGGTCCTTCCTCTCGGGTCGGTCCCAGAGGGTGCTGCTCGGGGACTGTAGCTCCAGCAAGAGGGACCTCACTTGTGGGGTCCCTCAGGGAGCTATTTTGTCCCCGATGTTGTTTAACATCTATATGAAGCCGCTGGGTGAGATTATACGGAGTTATGGTGCTGGGTGTTATCAGTACACTGATGACACCCAAATCTATTTCTCCATATCTCGTTCGTCGGTCTTGAATTCCAATGGCATCTCCTCTCTCAATGAATGTCTTGGGGCGGTAATGGGCTGGATGAGGAAAAACAGATTGAAGCTGAATCCAGACAAGACGGAGGTGCTCACGGTAGCGGCCCCGAAACCAGGAATTGGGTTGCAACCTCCAGTCCTGGATGGGGTCATGCTCTCCTCCAGTGACTGCGTTCGCAGCTTGGGGGTGCTCCTTGACTCGTCGCTTCTGATGACGAATCAGGTCAATGCGACGGTCAGGAGCGCCTGTTATCAGCTTCGGCTGATACGCCAGCTGCGCCCTTTTCTGGAAGTAGGGGATCTTGAGACCGTTGTGCACGCGTTGGTAACCTCACGCCTTGACTTCTGTAATGCACTCTACATGGGGCTACCCTCGTGCTTGGTTCGGAAACTGCAACTGGTCCAAAATATGGCAGCCAGATTAGTATCTGGTACATCCAGGGGGGACCATATTACCCCGGTACTAAGGTCCCTCCACTGGCTGCCTATTAGTTTCCGAGCCCAGTACAAGGTGTTGGTTATGACCTTTAAAGCCCTAAATGGCTTGGGTCCAGGCTATCTTAAGGACCGCCTCCTCCCGTACAATCCTCCCCGCACCCTCCGGTCCTCTGGGAGGAATTTGTTACAGCCTCAAAAAACGAGGCTGGTGACTACCGCCCAGAGGGCCTTTTCTGTTGTTGCCCCCAAACTGTGGAATGGCCTGCCGGAGATGATCCGTCAATTGACATCACTTGACAGCTTCAAGAAGGCTGTCAAGACGGATCTCTTCCGGCAGGCCTTCCCAGAATAACTACCGGCTTATGGCTCCAGTCCCTCTTGAAGATCCTCCCCCTTCTATGGCCTTCTATGACCTCTATGATTAGGTCTTTTATGAGCCAGCATTTTATTTTTATTTTTATTTTTTGTTATGGTTTTTATGTGATTTTATGGAGGAATTCACCTCCTTTATAATTTATTTTAATCGTAATTGGTTTAATAACTTTTTAAGGGGGGAGGGGGGAATTGTTCTTAATTGTTATGTGATGACCTTTTATGATGTAAGCTGCCCCGATCGCTCTCAGATGGGCGGGGTATTAAATAAAAATTATTATTATTATTATTATTACTACCTCTCCTAGCTTATGTGTTCTTCTTCAGTAATAACTTTTGTCATCTTGACCTCACTCTGACATTGCTTGGCCATATGTCCTGGCTTTCTTCTGTGAAACATTGGAGGATATGGAATCCGTGGAACTATGTTAAATTTTGGCTTATCAAATTCCTATTCATTCAGTGGGTCTATTCTAGTTGGGACCAACAGTGATATTTAAGCTTCATGTTTCCAATCCAGTAGGCATGTCTTATGCTCGTTGTTGTGTGACATCAAGTTGGTTTCAATTTATGGTGACCCTAAGGTTATAATGGGATTTTCTTGGTTAGATTTATTCAGTGAAGGTTTGTCATTGCCTTCTTCTGAGACTGAAGTCCAAACCACCCTGCAAAAATTATCCAGTTTGACACCATTTGAATTGCCCTGGCTCAATGCTATGGAATTCTAGGAACTGTAGTCTTGTGAGACATTGAGCCTTCTCTGTCAGAGAGCTCTGGTGCCACAATAAACTAGAATTCCCAGTATTCCTAGCACTGAGCCTGGGCAGTTAAAGCAGTCTCAAACTGGATTATTTCCGCAGTGTGGATTGGACCTGAAGGAGTGTGACTTGACGAAGGTGACCCAGAGGGTTTCCCTGGTCTCCTGGAGTCTTAGTCCAACACTCAAACCACTACACCATGCTGTCTCACTTTGCAGGAAGGTATAAATGGAAACTTGGGCTTGAGTTCACAATTTGTGGGGTCAGAGTTGATGGATACTGCAGTTACTATTGTTTGGTCAAGTGAAAACCCTGCTCTGCAGCTTTCTATAATGGTACATTTTCTTCTAGCCTGGTGGATGGTTGAGGTGTGTGTTGGAAAGGTGGGAGGGGGGGGGGACACAGGATGGAGAGTTGTTAAAAATGAAAAGTGACACCCTGGACCTTCTCCAGGCCTTTTTAATTAACCTGAGCAAACCAGAGCTAAGTTTCTAAGCCAAGCCAAAGGACTCTACCCAACCCCCAAACCCGCCGCCCAACTTCTATTACGGAAAAGCCTGCAGTACCTGGCTGGAGTAATTTAACAACACTTTTATTTCTAGCTCTCAAATGGCAAGGCTGTGAAACAGCCCCAGTCCCTCTGGCCTATCCTTGTCTTTTCCACATTAAAATAAATACTCTTTCAAAAAATTACCCTCTTTTCCTTTCTTGTTCAAGTTTTTAAATAAGAATTATAATACAATAAACGCATATATGAGCAAATATATCCTTTAATTATGTCGGCTTCAGAGTCGGATGACAGAGAGGTTTCAGTGCAAGCCTGGCTTATGTCTGTCTCCTTCAGCCTGTGCATTTCTGAACTTTCTGGATCAGAGCTTGGGAAAAAGTTATATTTAGGACTACAGCTCCTGGACTGCTGCACATTGCGGAAAGAATGCACCACTTTAACTGCAAAGGCACAATGCTATGGAACGTTAGGATTTGTAGTTCTGTTAGATATTTCACCTACTCTGTTTGCATGCCCTCGTACGATGACAAACTACAATTTTAGACTGCATCAGTAGAAGTATAGCATCTAGATCAAGAGAAGTAATAGTGCCACTCTATTCTGCTTTGGTCAGGCCTCACCTGGAATACTGTGTCCAGTTCTGGGCACCACAATTCAAAAAAGATGTGGAGAAACTGGAGCGTGTCCAAAGGAGGGCAACTAAAATGGTGAAGGGTCTGGAAACCAAGCCCTATGAGGAACGACTTAGGGAGCTGGGGATGTTTAGCCTGGAGAAGAGAAGGCTGAGAGGTGATATGATAGCTGTGTTTAAATATTTGAAGGGATGTCATATTGAGGAGGGAACAAGCTTGTTTGCTGCTGCTCCAGAGGCTAGGACCCGAAACAATGGATGCAAGCTGCAAGAAAAGAGATTCCACCTCAACATTAGGAGGAACTTCCTGACAGTGAGGGCGGTTCGACAGTGGAACACACTCCCTCGGAGAGTAGTGGAGTCTCCTTCCTTGGAGGTCTTTAAGCAGAGGCTGGATGGCCATCTGTCAGGGATGCTTTGATTGGGAGTCCCTGCATAGCAGGGGGTTGGACTGGATGGCCCTTGTGGTCTCTTCCAACTCTATGATTCTATGATTCTACAAATCTCAGCATCCCATAGCACTGAGACATGGCAGTTAAAGCAGTATCAAACTGCATTAATTCTGCCATATGGAAACAGCCCGAGAGGCAAAGGGCCTTTGCAGACTGCCAGAAATAGTGCAAATTGAGTCCACTTTAAAGGTTAGGGTTAGGGAATCATGGGAACTGTATTTTATTGTGGCACCAGAGCTCTCTGACAGAGAAGGCTCAATGTCTCAGAAAAACAACAACAGTTCCCATGATTCCCTAACCCTAACCCTTAAAGTGGACTCAATTTGCACTATTTCTGGCAGTCTGCAAAGGCCTTAAGTGCCGGAAGTGCAATTGGATTTTTCCAGCATGACAAAAGATATGCTTTTACAACTGTCTCCCTCAGGAAGAGAAAGGGAGTGCTTCGATGGCATGAGGAGAAGCAAGGAGAAAGCATTTCACCTTTCTTTTCTCATGTGATAAGATCCTAAGTGAAATGGGTTCTATGGCTCTGCTCTGGTTGGTACCAACAATAAGATGTAGCTACGCCCGAAATTATTGCATTCGTAGAACTTCACTTAATGCACTCTAAAAAAAAAAAGTATAAATAATTAATAAATTTTAACCATTATTTTTTAAACTTTTGTATAAATAGTTTTGTTTAGCTGTACCCTTTTTGAAAATTGTGCCTTGGATCTTGTGCAAGGAGAAAAATTAGAAAGAATCAGAGAAGTGGAAAAAAAATAGATTCAGGAGAGATTTATTGGTTTGTTGAAGGACTTTTATCACCTCTTGATCCACCAGAGCCCTTGAGGCAAGAGGCAACTGATAAAACACTTTTTTAAAAATTAAGTAAATAACTAAAAACCAGTTCTAAACAATCCATACCCTTTTTAAAAAAAATAATTTGAAAACCAGGCAAAGGGCCTCTGATGATGATCTCAGATTTTGGGCAGGCTCATAGGGCAGATGATGTTTGAATATTTGAAAGGATGTCATGCTGAAGATGGAGCAAGTTTTCTGCAGCTCCAGAGAATGGACCCAGAGCAATGGATCCAAACTAAAAAACAAAAAGAGATTCCACCTCAACATTAGGAAGAACTTCCTGACAGTAAAAGGTGTTTGATAGTGGAACACATTGCCTCTCAGAGTGTATTGGAGTCTCTTTCTTTGGAGGTTTTTAAACAGAGTCTGGGCAGCCATCTGTCGGGAGTGCTTTGAGTGTATATTCCTGCATGGCTGGGGGTTGGATTGGATGGCCTTTGTGGTCTCTTCCAGCGCTATGATTCTATGATGGTCTAAGCTGCACCACAGAAATCATGCAGTTTGACACCACTTTAACTGCCATGGCTCAATGCTATGGAAGTTCTCTAGGATTTGTAGTCTGGTGAGATATTTCATCTTCTCTGTTAAAGTGCTCTGGTGCCCCACAAACCTACAAATTTGTAGTCTGGTGAGATATTTCACCTTCTCTGTCAGAGAGCTCTGGTGCCCCACCAAACTACAAATCCTATCATTCCATAGCATTGATCCATGGCAGTTAAAGCAGTGCCAGACTGCATTATTTCTGCAGTGTAGATTAGACGGTCGTGTCTGCTAATTCCCACCACCGCCACCTTTACTTGTTTCTGAGCCCTGGAAACTTCGTTCCTGACCTGTCAGATAGGAAGGTGGGAGAAAGTTGGCAAACCTGCCCTTCATTTTCAAGGGGAAGTTTTAAAAATAAAATAAAATAGAATGGAATAGAATAGAATAACAACAGGGCAAGGAGGGAACAAGGAGCATGCTGACCCCAGCGTCAGCATCCGCCAGTGCTGCGGGAACATTCTTCCCAGCTGCTAGAGATGGAGAAAGGTTCAAGCTGCCATCACTCTTGGAACAGCCTCCTTTCTGCCGGCCTGTGGTAGAGGCAGGAAACATTGGCCATTGTTTGCCCGGGGAGTTGTGGGGGTAAAAGTTCCATCAACATGCATGGGTCAGGCCAACAGCTTCAAAGTGCCCTGTTTCTCTTCGTGGTTCCAATTGCATAGTGATCTGCCAAGAACAGCAAAGGTTCTCTTGTGCCCCTCCAGCTCCAGACGGCTTTTAAGTCGTAACTCTGCTTCCTTGGTAGGGGGCTCAAGTTACCTCTTCTCAATCCTGGGATCCCTTCTCTCACCCCCTACAAGTTGTCCCAGCCTCCCCCACATACACTTACACCCATCAGCTTTTTCTGGTTGGCTGCAATTGCCTTGATTGCAAAGGATAAAGGAACAGTGTTGGTTTGGTTTCTGCATTTTAGGGGTTATTCAGACGTTGGGTTGTTGTTGTTTTTAGTGCAACTATGTGAATAATCTGACTCACACATTCCAGGTTTGTTGGAACTGCATCTCTGTGCCTCTCTGTGCGTTCTGTTGCTCACATGTCTCAGCACTGCAAATAAAGATGGAGTCGATGATGAGGATGTATTCAAAACATGTTCAAGCCATGCAGAGTTTTATCCAGGTTCTATTTGTGCCAGGTATTCATATAGCCAAGAATGTGAATCTTTAAGAAAAACTCAGAAAAAGACCAGAGATCGATTATCCTGGGTTGGCAGTCCCCCCCCCCCCAAACTTACCTGGGTGTGTTTGAAATGCATGTGAACAACAAAGATTCAACCTGCATTCTTCCAGGATTCTTTTGAGGAATCCTGAGGAAGGAACAAGCTTGTTTTCTGCCACCCCAGAAACTAGGACCCAGAACAATGGGTGCAAGCTCCAGGAAAAGAGATTCCACCTCAACATTAGGAGGAACTTCCTGACAGTAAGGGCTGTTTGACAGTGGAACACACTCCCTCGGAGAGTAGTGGAGTCTCCTTCCTTGGAGGTCTTCATACAGAGGCTGAATGGCCATCTGTCGGGGATGCTTTGATTGGGAGTTCCTGCATGGCAGGGGGTTGGACTGGATGGCCCTTGTGGTCTCTTCCAACTCTATGATTCTATGATTTTCACTGTCTGAATAACCCCATACAGGCCTCAAGACCATTCCCAATCACCACTACTGCCTTATATCTTTGTCATTCATAACTTGCACTGGAAGCTAAAGAGATGAAGGTCCATCACATATTGTGGTGAGTTTGGAGAAGTAAAATTTGGGACTATAGCTCCCAGAATCCCCCAACCAGCACAGTCACAAATTGGAGCTATGCAGGGGTAGCTGTGCAGGCCATTTAGCAAATTCAAACAGAAATCCCTCAAACAGTGACATCTTTATTGGCCAACCGAAATGCACAATATATTTGTTGCAAGCTTTCGACGCTCCCCTGGCTTCTTCATCAGGCAAGATGTTACAAACCAAACAGGAGAAAAACAATTGGAGATGTTAGTCAGATGCCTGCATTTTGTTGTTTCTGTTAAGATGGTAAGGGGCGGGTATCTCCTTCTGTCTATGTGTCTATTGGATTGGATGTGACTAACATATTGGAACTGTTTTATCTGTTGCAAAAGAATGTGGAAAAGTTACCTTTTGTTTAGCAGCTGGCAGAAACCCCTATACTGGCAGCAGTATAGGAGCCATAGTTGCAAAAGTGCTTCCCCCCCTGCTCCCTTGGCTCCAATTTGCAGAAACAGGAATTCAGAGAGGGAAAATTGAGAATATCATTTGATTCATTAAAAAAAAAAAGGACATCCCCAAATTTATAGTTTCTTCATAAATGTTAATGGAAATAACTTGAGACATTTAAAAAAAAAAAAAAGATCAAATGTGGGAGAAAGCATACCTGTCAGTTCATTCCATCCAGGATCAGAGTTTTAAGTATCTTAACTCCTTAAAGCCTGGGTTTGAATCCCCATGTATTCAACTCTGAACTGCAGTTTCTCCCTTTGGTTTTCTGAGAGGCTTCTCATCTACTAGGACAGGGAAAGTGCATATGTGGTCCCTGGATGGTCCTGGGTCCTTTTGGCGGACCCTAAAGCCCCTCAGGAGACTCCCTCAAAGCCAACCATCCCACTAACTTTTTTCTTAAAAAAGGATTTCAGCTGATTTCAGGGTCCCAATCCCTGAACACTATCCTAAACCACTCCCCACTGTGATGGTTTTCTTTCATTCCTCCTCCACAATCCCCATGGCTGAAATGAAGCCAAAACTGAAAATGGGAATGACATTGGGCGTTTTCACACGGGGCTTTAGGCGGACGCAATCCTACCTCCCTCCGGCCCCAGTCCAGCTCCTTTTCCAGTGTGTTCACACTCACGTCGCAGCAAAACCCGCCCCTTCCGGTGCCATCCCTGCGTCAGTCCGGCTCCTTGCTCCGTGTGTTCACACTCATGTCGCAGCAAGTCTGGCCTCACTCCGGCCGATCCAGCGCTAACTCCGGCATCAGCCCCGGCAAGGTAATTCCTTTTTTAAAAAGGAATAAGTTGCTGCCGCCGGAGCCATTCCGGAATGAGCGGCACGGTCGGCTCCAGGCGGCTTTGGTGGGTCTAGTGTGAAAACGTCCATTGTGTCATTGTGTCACTTCTGATTCAGCAAGAATACTTCTGAGTAGTGAATGTGGACAACAATTGGCCCCTGGCAGTTGCCCGCTCCTGGTCTAAAAGGAAAACATCTACAACACTGGCTTCTCCATGCCAGAACCAGCTATATCTGTTGGATTTCACTGATCTGAAAAGGAAGACAGTTCTTGTGGCCATAATGGGTGGCCTTGGGCAAGTCACACTCTCTCAGCCTATGAGAAAGGTAATGGCAAGCCTCCTTTGAATAACTCTTGCCAAGAAAAACCTGTGAGAGGGTTGACTGAAGTTAGACTCAATTTGAAAGCATATAGGCACAATAAACAGCAACAATATATTGGTCCAAACCATAAACTATCCAGGTTAAACATTCCAAGCTCCTTCAGTCTCTCCTCATAATATATGGTTTCCAGACCCTTCACCAATTTGGACGTCCTCCTCTGGACACGCTCCAGCTTCTCAACATCCTTTTTGAATTGTGGTGCCCAGAATTGGATTCAGTAATCCAGGTGAGGTTGATCAAAGCAGACTAGAGTGGCACTATTACTTTCCTTGATCTAGATACTATACTTCTACTAATGCAGCCTAAAATTGCATTGGTCTTTTTAGCTGCTGCATCACACTGTTGACTCATGTTCAATTTGTGGTCTACCTGGACTCCTAGATCCTTTTCACACGTAGTCTCCTTAAGCCAGGTGTCCCTCATCTTATACCTATGCATTTCATCTTTTTTTTTTTTTTTTTTTTTTTTGCCCTAAGTGCAGTACCTTACATTTCTCTGTGTTGAAATTCATTTTGTTAGCTTTGGCCCAGCTTTCTAATCTATTAAGATCATTTTGAATTTTCATCCTGTCCTCTGGGGTATTAGCTATTCCTCCTAATTTGGTGTCATCTGCAAATTTGAGAAGCACATCCCCTATTCCTTCATCCAAAACATTGATAAAGATGTTGAATAGCAAACTGGGCCCAGGACAGAACCCCAATGGACACCCCACTGGTCACTTCTCTCCAGGATGAAGAAGAGGAGCCATTGCTGAGCACCCTTTGGGTTCGGTAGGTCAACCAATTACTAATCCACCTAACAGTTACTTTGTCTAGCCCACACTTTACTGGCTTGTTTGCAAGACTATCATGAGGGACCTTGTCAATGGCCTTACTGAAATCAAGATATGTTGTATCCACAGCATTCCCTTCATCTACCAAGCTGGTAATTTTATCAATAAAAAAATAAAGAGATCAGATTAGTCTGGCATGACTTGTTTCTCAGAAACCCATATTGACTTTTTTTTATTATGGAATTCCCTTCTAAATGTTCATAGACTCTCTGTTTAATTATTTGATCTAGAATCTTTTCTAGTATTGATGTCAGAATAACTGGTTGGTAATTGCTGGGATCATCTTTTCCCCCTATTTATTTATTTCCAGTATTTATATCCTACCTTTTTGAAGATGAGGACATTTGCCCTCCTCCAGTCTGCTGGGCCTTCTGTTCTCCAGGACTTCTCAAAGATTATTGCCAGTGGCTCTGAGATTACATTTGCCAGTTCTATTAATATCCTTGGATGTAGTTCAACTAGTCATGGAGACTTAAATTCATTTAGGTTAACCAGGTATTCCTGTACTACCTCTTTACTTATTCTGCGCTGCATTTCCCCTATTGTATCCTCTACTCCGTTTTCCTCAGGTTGATGACCCTGGGTGAATTATACACTCTCAGCCCTAGAAAACCCTTTAGGGTTCTCATAAATCAGGAATGACTTGAAGGCACACAATTTCAACAACAATATTGCCGAACTGTCTTACAGGTCTGTTATAAAGATTTGCAAGAGGTGTACGGGATTCTGGATAATTTTCAAGGTATTTGTTAGGATCTGGATGAAACACCATTTGCCAGAGGCATTTTCTGAGCATCAATGGGAGCTGGTAGCTCCCATGTTAGTGGGGTGGTGAATGCATCCTGGGTTTTACCTTGAATTCAAACTGTCCATTATTTGGGATGAAGATTTCAGTACCTTGGATAACTCCTCAAATTTTTTACAAAAACCTGTAGCCATCTCACTGACCAGGAAGATACCAGCTACCACAGTTAAATAAAGTGGATAAAAATTATTCTGGTCTAGGGAATACAGTAGGGTTGCTGGGCAAACACACCTAGCTAGGTGCAATACAGGACAGGGGTCCTGTACTTTTAATGATCTGTGCAGAAGATGCAATTTCAAAAGGTTTTGCTTGTATGAAAAGCTGAAATTTCCTCCTTTACACAAATGTTAAAAGCACAGAACCCTGTCCATTACTTGGTCTGGCAACCCTAGAAGACACATAAGGTACACTAGGGATAGATGAATTGCTCTGTTTTTTATCTAGTGATACCAGTGTGAAAACTGGACAAGGCTGCTCTGCCTTTAGTGTTTGTGTAGAAGAGGAAATTTCAGTTACCTGGTTGTGTGACAAGCAACACCTGCTGAAATTCCTTCTTTTGTACAACCATTTTCAATCTGGCAACACTATCTGCGGCAGTTTTCCATGTATTTTATCTCACAAATGTCTTCTGTGTCCTTTTCTGTGATTGTAAAAAATGTACATTCACAATTATACATTTCCAAGCATACCAAAATACATTTTGAATATACATTGAACTATGCACTACATTGAACAGTGTGCAGTATCCTGTATTGTATTGTATTGTATTGTATTGTATTGTATTGTATTGTATGGAGATGACCCCAATTTTTTTTTTGCATATGCCAACCACTAGTCATACTTAGGACTTTTGTGGTTTAAACAATGGGGGGGGGGGACTACAGAATTTGGAATTATATCCAGAATGCTATAGGAGACCAGTTCAGATATGGTTTAGTGGCCTCCTGGCAAATAAGCCTTATTAGGCTACTGCATTTTACTCAGAGCTGAAATGCGTCATTTCCAAAAGTAATTAGTTCTGAGGCTCCAAAAAGCAGTTAGTAGTACAGTTAACAGTTCGATTAGTACTACAGTCAACGGTAATTAAGGCCAAAATAATGATTTACTTGCTCATTTCTTATAACTAACTTGGAGGCCACCATGTTCATAGCATTACTTAAAAAAAAAAAAATGAATGCTTCAAGCTATTGAACTGTGGGACAGAAATATTCTGCTCCAATCCAGTTTGGGCTTCATCACACAAACCTTTTAAACTGTAATTAGAAACAAAAAAAAAAAAATGCAGCTTTGCCAATGCTTACTGCATGACATTGTCTCCAACCCGTAGCTGTTTCATCTCTGAAGCATAGTTAGGGCATCCCTTTTCACTGACAGGGGAAACTCATTAATGAGCTCATAATCAAACTAGTCCCCAGGTGCAAAATGTTGCTGCTGGGGCAGTTGCAATATTTTTCTGGCACACTCATTTCCATAGTTTTGTGTGATCTATAGAATAAAATGCTTTGCTATAGTCTATAAAAGCACAGGCCGATCTTTTGAAACTCTTTAGTAATTTCAATTATCCAGCATATATTTGTTATATGATCCCTAGTGCCTTTTCCTTTCCTGAATCCTGTTTGGACATCTGGCAATTCTTACTCCAAAGATAGTAAGAGTCTTTGTTGTAGAATTTTAAGCATTGTCTAGCTTGCATGAGAAATGAATGCAGTGGTTCTGTGGTTACTGCAGTTCCTGGTGTCTCCTTTATTGGGGATTGGAATATATACTGAGTGTTTCTAGGCTGTGGGCCATTTTTTCCCCTCAAATCTGTAGACATATCTTAGTTAAAATTAGAGTAAATTCTGTCTCTGTTGCTTGGAGTAGCTCTATTGGTATGCCATCAGTTCTTAGTGCAGCTCTCACTTCACTTTTTAAAATTTGAGGTTTGTTCTCAAATGGTTCTTCAAATGCATGAGGAAGCAGGCTCAAATCTTTGAACGTTCATACTACCAGCTTCTTTCTTTCAGTTAGTCCCAAAGGTGCTACAAGATCCCTTTGCTTATTGATTTTCCAGACTTTTATGTCTGTGAATTCCACCCTTATAATAAGGGACACCTGCCAAGTCCTATAAAGGACGAGCTTTCTGGCCCTCAAATAAGGAATATCCTATATGATAAGGGACACCTGCTCATTCTCATGATGGAATACAATTACACATTAGTTATTGGGTAAGGGAATTACTTAAAAGGAACTTCTTATTTGTAACAAGTTACTTCCAAGTTCTGATTCTTAAGCAACGCCACAGTAAAATAGGATCATCTGGCATGTGAGGATGCTACCAAAATGCATACCGGGTGTGGTTATGGTTTATTGCCCTTAGGAAATGTTGAGCAAAAGACCTTTCCTTTTGTATAAAGGGCTTCCTCTGAACTTCAAGGCAGCATTTCCTCTGTGGGAGTGAGCATAAAGAGATAAATCACTTTGAACAGAGGTGATTTAATAGGACCCTTGGAGGACATGACTCCACCAGAGATTTATAGAGTGTGGGGACAGAAAGGAACCAGTCTGATTTCCTCCCTTAACCTCATGCATCACACAATTCTATTTCCACTCCAAATCTAATAATCCCGAATTGCTTTCACGCTAAGGTTTCCAAGTGGTCAGAGAAGTGCCTCCTCTCCTTTGCCACCATGGTTAATTATGTTGTGTCAGTAGTATAGCTCAGGAATGGGCAAATGCAGCAGGTCTAGGGCTACAGACTCAGAGATTGCAAAAAGCCATGAGAATAATAATAATTAAAAAAAAAAAACACCTAGAAATCATTAGAAATCCAATTTGAGTTTTAGGGGGAATTTAAAAAAAATGTTAAATGGTGTTTTGCAACCTGTTTAACAGTGCATTGCCTCTCCTGCATGCATACCCTTCAGCATTTCACAGATGAAAATCGGGACACGTGTGGCCAAGCCACATCAGAGTGTGGTTGAGATGGCAAAAGGTATTACAGTGACCCCTTGATATCCACTAGGGTTTGGTTCCAGGAGCCCCTATGGATATCAACATCTGTGGATGCTCAAGTCCCATTAAATACAATAGTATAGTAAAAATGGTGTTCCTTATATAAAATGGTAAAATCAAGGTTTGCCTTTTTGAATGTATTTTTTTGAATATTTTCAAATTGTGGGTGGTTGAATCCATGGATAAAGAATCTGTAGGCATAGAGGGCCGACAGTAATGTGGAAGAACAGACAAGATAGGAGAGGCTGTAGCAGTTTGGTTTTTGCCTGCATCTACTGGGAAGGGCAAAATTTGGTCCCTGACCTGGATTGCGGCCAGCACACACAAACCTACGCCGATAAGGATGGCTCAACAAGGTCACTAGCTATGCAGCTGGAAGTAGTCCACAAATCTTGCAGGGAGTGAGAGAAAGAGCAAACCAAAAGCCAGAGCTGAAGTCAGGAATACAGGGGTCACAATAGTCAGTCCAGTCCAAGGTCAGGTCAGCCAGAGGGTAGCAATAGTCCAGTCCATTCTGAAGTCAAGAGTCAAGGCCACAAGGAGTCGAGGTACAGGGAGCCAGTGCAGGCAGCAATCACACCAAAGGATCATGCAATAAACCAGGGGTAGGCAACCTTTCCCCTTTAAGGGCCGAGGGACTTCAGTTCCCAGAAGCCTCAGCCATATTGGCCAATAGTCCCATGTTGGCTAATAGCTCCTGGGATTCTGGGAGCTGAAGTCCCTCGGCCCTTAAAGGGGAAAGGTTGCCTACCCCTGCAATAAACTCTGGCACTGAGTTGGCATCTCTCTGCTTCCTAAATAGGGGACGCCCTCCCCCGTACTAGATGAGGCTGATTAGCTAATTGCCTCGCAGCAATTCTCTGGGATCTGCGTCTGCCAGCACTTTCAGCCCTGCGCTGCCTGAAGGAGGGAACCTTCAAGCCTGGTTCCTCCCCAGAGTCACCACTAGGCTGCTGTACCATCAGAGGAATCCCATGAGTACTAGGACCTGGCTGAGCCTCTTCCTCTGGGGCTGGGAGATCAGGGCTGGGCTCTGGCAGAGCAGGATTAACACCTGGTGTAGCCTCAATTACCTCTTGCTCTGGAGCAGGATTAGCCCCTGGTGTAGCCTCAATTACCTCTTGCTCTGAAGGAGCCCCATCCCCCTCCTCATCCTCCGAGACCTGCTCTTGGCTGGCCATGACAGTCCCGCTCCTCTCCTTTTCCCCTGCTGAGTTAATTGAAGGCAAACAACCTTTGTACTTTGAAGTTAGTTTGCAGCAACTGAAGTATGACAGGGACCAAGGGAGAACGTAGGAGGAAGAGAAAGGAACTGGGACATTTTAAAAGCAACTGAAAGAGTGAGAGGACAGAAGATTAATTGAGACTATCCCTAGCAAATCAGGACAGTTGGAAGGTTTGTTCCTTGAGGGTTCCAGGAGAGTCAATTCATATTTTATTTTATTTTATTTTCGGCCAAAAATTGGTAGTCCCTGGAGTCTGTAGGATTCAAAGGCCACAAAAATAGCCTCGAGATCACGTTACCCACTGATGCTGTACATGGAAGATAGGCCCCTGTTGCAAGCAGCCTGCAATTCAAATTTTGACAGACAGGAGCAAGAGAGGAGGGGAAGGAAAAAAGGAACAGAAAGCAGAATGAGGGACAAATGTGAGCAGTGTGTCTGTGTCTTCAAGTTGCCTGTCAACCTATGGCAACCACATGAATTTCATAGGACTTTCTTAGGCAAAGAATCATCAGAGGTGGTTTCACCAGTTCCTTCCTCTGAAATATAGCCTACAGCACCTTGGCACTCTCCCATACAATAATGAACCAGGGCTGATTCTACTTAGCTGTCATTTAGGGCCTAAGCAGACTGCCAGAAATAGTGCACATTAAATTGAGGCACTGCCCTGGCTCAGTGCTAGGGAATCATGGGAACTGTAATTTATTGTGGCACCAGAGCTCTCTGACAGAGAAGGCTCAATGTCCCATAAAAAAATACAGTTCCCATGATTCCCTAGCACTGAGCCAGGGCAGTGCCTCAATTTAATGTGCACTATTTCTGGCAGTCTGCTCAGGCCTTTAGTGCCAGCGAAGGTATATAGGCTTATTTAATTACCTATTGGATATTTAGGCCTAACTGTTTGTTTGTTTTTCCAAAAAGAAAAAAAGTATGGAGGTGTGTGGTTTGGCTAAAGCCTGAAATGGTGGCTAGTCCCCTAAACTGTGTGTATGTGTATGTGCCTTCAAGTCACCTGTTGACTTATGGCTACCCCATGAATTTCATAGAGTTTTCTTAGGCAAAGAATTCTCAGAGATGGGTTTGTCAATTCATTCCTCTGAAATGCAGCCTTCGGTACCTGGAATTCATTTTCTGTCTCACATCCAAATACTCACCAAGGCTGTTCCTGCTTACCTTCCAAGATCAGACAGGATCTGATGCCTTTAGGACAACACACATAGATACAAATCCTTCCAGTGCTTTCATAGGATGAATTGACCTTACTGGAAGTCACCATTGTAGAATGTCTTCTTGCCAGAAAACATCACCAACTATACCTGCAACAAGTGCAAATTGGTAGCTGTCTTGGAAGAGAAGGTCAGTGCACTACAGCTATGTGTTGTGTCTCTTAAGTGCATCAGCGAACAGGTGGATTTCCTGGACAGAACATGGGGAGAATTGATCATACAAAACCAACAGAAAGAAAGTGCCTAGGAACATGAAGCGGCCTGTAACAGTGAGGAAACACCCTGGAGGAAAGTCACTGTCAGGAGCAGATTGTACAGAAGGAATTCAAAACCTCTTCAACTAAGCAATTATCCTTCCATCTTCAGGAAGACAGCAGTAGTGAAGATGTTCAAACAGAAAATCAGCAACAAGGGATACTGCATGCCAAGGAAGGAGTCACAGTCACCATCTGGAGTACCGTGTTCAGTTCTGGGCACCTCATTTTAAGAAGGATATGGATAAGCTGGAGAAACTTCAGAGAAGGGCAATGAAGATTATAAGAGCTATGGAGAACAAAACATATGAGGAAAGGTCGAAGTAGCTGCACATGTTCAGCCTGGTGAAGAGAAGAATGTGAGGTGACATGATCACACTTTTTAAATACCTCAAGTGCACCCACAAAGAGCAGGGGGCAGGTCTGTTATTTGCTGCTCCACAGGGTAGGACCAGATCTAATGGTCTAAAATTACAGGACAGTAGATATTAATTGAACATTAGAAGGCACTTCTTGACAGTCAGAGCAGTTCAGCAATGGAATCAATTTCCCAGAGCAGTGGACTTCTCTGGATGGCTTCAAAATGAGGCTGGATCTGCTGGGGATGCTTTAGCTGGAGATCTTACATTAACCAGTGTTTGGAGTCGGTAGCCCATGGGACCTCTTCCATCTCTATGGTTCTATGCCTCAGTTTTCCTTGTTTCTCTCTATCATCCTGTTTTCCTTTTGTGTTATTCAATTCAATTGTAAGCCTTTTGGGTGGGTAAAAGTCTCTGTGCAGAACTTAGACACTTCTGGGGCTTGTCTCTTAGTTTTAGGTAAAGCACTAAGAGCCATTGTGGTGTAGTGATTTGAGTGTTAGACAGTGACTCTGGAAACCAGGGTTCAAATCCTTGCTCAGCTGTGGAAACCCTCTGGGCAAGTCACATTCTCTCTGGCTCAAAGGAAGGCAAAAGCAAGCCCTTTCTGATCAAACCTTGCTAAGTAAAACCTGTAATAGGGTCGCCATAAGTCAGAAATGACTTGAAGGCACACAACAACATATAATGGCTGAGATCCTGCACCAGAGTTTTGTAGCCTAAATCTCCACATGAGGAGCTGTGCAACCTTTATGTTGAATGCTAGTGTTGCATAATTTAACCAAGACACCAAATGTACAACTGAAGGCACAAGCAAATGTGCATGTGCCATGCACATCCATGCACAATAGGTGTCTGCATGTGCAACTCCACATCCACAACTTTGAACTGAAAAGAGATGTTCAGCATTGAACAAAAATATCCAGCCACTGGGTCTCAGACACAAACTTATGCCAGGTTCTTGGAGCTGTAGTCCACAAAAGTAACTGTCTTCACTCTTTTAAAAATATGCTAGCTAAGATCCTGCATTGAGGAGATGTAGATTACTCATGGTGTTACACCTTGTTTGTGCTACTCCATCCCATAGCACAATTGCAACCCTGCAGGAAGCAATGTGCATTGATGTGCAATGAGCAATGGGCAATAATGCACAATGCCAAATAGACTTCAATCTGGAAAGTACAATAAGCACAATGAGCAATGGCACCACATGTGTAACTCTTTCATCAACTTCAACAGAATATCCATTATACATCAGCCAAAAATGTCCAGCTGCTTGCATAAGGGAACTTAGAAATGTGTAAGATACCCATAGGATTCCAGCCCCTGAGTTTGCACCATTCACCAGGTTCTATACATATGCAATGATCTTGAAGCCCCACTAAAGACATCCACCAAATTCATCTGAAAAAGTAGGCTCAAGTATAGAAAAGCTCATGCTACCATCTTCTCTCTTTCAGTTAGTCTCAAAGGTGCTGCAAGATCCCTTTGCATACTGATTTTTCAAACTAACATGGCTGTGTCTTTGTCTATGTCTTTGAATTCTTCCACCATTGTGGGGGTTTGCCTAATCCAGGGGTAGGCAACCTTTCCCCTTTAAGGGCCAAGGGACTTCAGCTCCCAGAAGCCTCAGCTATGTTGGCCAATAGTCCCATGTTGGCCAATAGCTCCTGGGATTCTGGGAGCTGAAGTCCCTCGGCCCTTAAAGGGGAAAGGTTGCCTACCCCTGGCCTAATCTCTGGTTACAGAAATAGCATCACAAAGCATTCTTCCACAGTCAAAACCAGGTTATAATGTGTTGCCTTTCTCAGGGTTCATGTCAATGGGAAGAAGACACGGAAAGATTCCTCAGGAATGACTAGAAAGAAGGATTTGTTCCAGAGCCTGTGTGTCACAGACAGACATTTCTGAGGCTGATGCACTGAGGGGATGAAGAGGACCAGCTGGAGATTGGCATATCGGATCTTGAAATAATGGATCTCTGAAAGGTGCCCAAGCCCGAAGGGGCACAGACCCACCTGGGCCCATGGTATGTATTTTGTTCTCTGCAGTTGGCTGTGCCAGAGAGCCAGTGTCCTGGGAGGGTGGGGTAGGGGGAAAGGAGGCTGAAATTAATTGTTTAAAAGCCACCGGCCTTTTCCCAGCAGCTAGCAAATGGAACCTCACAAAAGCAGCACTGTTCCATTTTATTGGATTGAAAACAGATGCCAGGCTGTTGCAAGCTGAGCTCCTGATGCTGTCAAAGGATGAGGTGGGGGCTGTGAGTGGGGACAGACATGGCGGGCTGAACAGCCGGGCGGCGGCAGAGAAGGAAGTGGGGTGGAGGGGGAGAGAACATGTCAACACAAAACACACCAGACTCTGGTGGGAATTCTGACTTTTACTGGTTTTCTCTTCGAGGCTACTGGGGCAGTAAAAGGCCTGACAGACTTTCTCCTTGGCTCCTGTATTTTGCCTCCTTTTGAAAGAAAGTTGTCTGCAACCACATATCCAAGACAAGGGTCCCTTTCACACTACACAATTGCAGCGCTCCCATTCTATTTTGACTGCTGTGGTTGCATTCTGTTGAATCCTGGGATTTGTAGTTCAGGGAGAATTCTTATCCAGAGAGCTCTAGTCCCTCGCCAAAGTACAAACCCCAGGATCCTATCAGATGTTGCCATGGCAGTTCAAGGGGAATCATAGTACTATAACTGTGTAGTGTGATATCAAGATTGTAAAGATAGCAGAGTGGCCCAGGTTGGAGTTATCTACTCCAGGGGTTCTCAGCTGTTTGACAGTGAAATGCACTGCTTTGGAGTGTGGTGGAATCATCTTCTTTAGAGGTTTATCAACAGAGGCTGGAAGACCATCTATTGGGAGTGCTTTGATTGTGTATTTCTGCATGACAGTGGGTTGGACTGGATGAATCTTGGAAGTCTCTTCCAACTCTATGATTCTATGAATCAAACTTAGGTACTTCAGATGTTTTGGACTTTACCTCCCAGAAGTCCCAGCCAGTTTGCCAAGTGATGATGGATACTGGGACATGAAGCCCCAGACACCTAGAGAACAATGCTTGAGAACAAGTGATCTACCACTAATATACAGTTCTAGAACTTTTATAGCATTTTAACTGTTGTGAATCCCTCTTATAGACTCCTGAGATTTGTAATTTGGTGATATTTCTTGAATTATCTGATAGAGACCTCTGATCAATGAACTATTACAGATCCTGGGCTTCTATACAATACAGCTATAATAAAGTGATATTTTTTTTTTAAAAAAAACCCAAAGAACTAATTCCTTAATTCATCACTCTTAGAATCATAGAATTGGAAAACACTACAAGGGTCATCCAGTCCAACCCCCTGCCATGCAGGAATCTTATCATCCAACAGGTCATTATTTCATTCATTCATTACCAGTTGCTGTTTTTGCAATCCAGGAATGTAAATCACTAACTTAATAATTACTAACACATTACCATTATTGTTACAACTGGATCACTGAAAAAAATACAGGAAATATTTTCTGATTTCCCAAGTGGCCAGTTTAGGTATTGTTGTTAACTGCTGTCAAGTTGACTTCAACTTATGATGACCCTATGAATACAAGACCACCAAGTCACCCTATCATCAACAGCCCTGCTCAGATCCTGCAGGCTCAGGGCTGTGGCTTTCTGAGTCTATCTGCCGGTAATGCCATCTTCCTCTTTTCCTACTGCCTTGTACCTTGCCAAGCATCATTGACCTTTATGTCTTCTCATAATATTCCAAAGTACAACAGTATCAATTTAGTTATCTTGATTTCTAAAAAAGAAAAAGTTTGATTTGCTCCAGCACCCATTTATTTGCCTTTTTGGCAGTCCAAGGTATCTTCAATGCCACATTTTAAATTATTCTCTTCCTTTCAGATTTCTTCACTGTCCAGCTTTCAAAGCCATACAGAGAAACTAGAATACAATGGCATGGACAATCCTGACTTTGGTATTCAACAATATATCTTTACACTTCAAGACTTTGTCCTTCTAGTCCTTCATAGCTGCCCTTCCCATGTCCTACCCTTCTTCTGATTTCTTGATCACAGTCTCCATTCTGATTAATGACTGAATCAAGATATAGGAAATCTTTCACTATTTCAATGTCTTCATTGTCTGCTGTAGAGCTATGTAAAAAATCTGTGGTCATTATTTTTGTTTTCTTAATGTTCAGCTATAAATCTGCCTTTGCACTTTCTTCAATAGTCATTCCAACTCGTTGCTGTTTTCTGCTAGTAGTATGGTATTATCTTGTTGTTGTGTGCCTTCAAGTCATTTCCAACTTATGGTGACCCTAAGGAGAACCTATTATGGGGTTTTCTTTAAAAGATTTGTTCAGAGGTGGTTGCCATTGCCTTCCCCTTAGGCTGGGAGCATTTGACTTGCCCAAAGTCACCCAGTGGGTTTCATGGCTGAGTGGTGAATAAAACTTAAGTCTATGAAAGCTCATGCTGTGAACTTATTTCTTTCAGTTAGTCTCAAAGGTGCTACAAGATCTCTCTACATACTTATTCTACAGACTAATAGGGCTATATCTTTGAATCCTACCCCTGGTTGGTATATAAGTAAAGATAGAAGCTGGCCCTGTCTTCCTTTGACAATGGGCTTTTTCGGATTCATCTAAGAAGTGTGATTCTCTCAATATAACTGTCTGGATTTTGCAGAGTTTTGCTGGGGGTCACCTCTATGTCCACTCATTCCATTCTTTTTAGAGTTTGCACTAGGATTCTTCCAAAGACTTAAAAAGACAACAGTTGGAGTTAGTTGAGGGGGTTATAGGTTTTGAAGGGCAGATTTTTCTCCTTTCTGACTTTTAAATATCATTATTTTTGTGTTATTTTTTGTGTTCTAGAAGGTGTCAGAAAGTAGTGGACTGTTCTTCTTTGGAGGTCTTTGAACAAAGGATGGATGGGGCCTTTTCAGGAGCACTTTGTGGATTCCTGCAAGGCAGGGGGTTAGACAAGATAGCCCTTGTAGCCTCTTATTCTAAGATTTTGTAATCTTTGCATACCTTTATTATGCTATTCCAGTGCAAAAAGAGATGATGCAAGATTTAGTTTTGTTTGTTTTTCTATGCTGGAATAGACTATATAAATTCTCAGTCCCCTTTTCATGGGGTGGGAAGAATTGCAAGATGTACAAGATGAAAATTCAGTTAAAGCTGGGCAGGGGCAGCCCCAGACTTTCCATCTTCTGTAATTTCAAACAGGACAGCCTTACAGCATCTCAGATGTGGATGGTGTGGATGCAGGGGAAGAGGGAAGTGGGAAAAGGATTTCATGATGGGAGTTGAGACTATACAGGAAACTTCTGATTTCCAGTCTGGAATTACAAAATTGCTCCCTTCCCTCGTTTCCCTGTCAAGAAAAATATGAGCAATTGACATGACAATATTTGCTTCAATTAGAGCCACGGGTTGGAATTATGATAGGATTCTGTTGGAGAAATGTATCCAGAAAAATTCTCTTTGTAGGACTTCAGGTGTGAATAATTCTCAGATTCCATTTTGTTGAGTTTTTCTGAAGCCCACCTGCACTTTCTTCTGTGAGATTTTATATTTTCTTTCCTTGCTGAAATTCATCCCCATGTGTGCCTTTACTTGTGCACTCTACATAATTTATACCACATTTCCCCACTGAGTAAATGGTTATGTGCTTCCCTTCCTGACAATTATGTTCATTTTAGCCATTCACGTGTTTAAGTATGCAGATTATTTTATTAAAAGGTTCTGATAAGCCTTGCAAGTGTAGGGATTCAAGGTATATTTGTTCTTGCAGAAAGTCTCAAGAAGTGCAGAAATGCTATTTCCATCAAGACTATATTTCCAGTGATCCCCCCACATGGGGATCCAATAAATTCTCTTGGGATTGGTTGCTTGGGCAATGTGATCATAACATGCATGTGTTGTGCCTGTTGGTACAATATATCTGTACATTTTTGTGTGCATGCACATTATTTTTATGTTGCAGAGAGAATTATAAATAACGTAGTTGCCTGAAACAAATTACTTTGTTTTATATTTCTTCTTCCTCTTCCTCTTCTGTCCCCCCACCTTTTTTGGTAAGGAAGGTGTAACAAAGTCTCACTTCAAAAGGCAATTATATTCAGGAATAATTTCCCAGATCTCAGGATCTGATCTCTCTTCTCCAGTTTGCAGGGAAAAGGAGCCCTGGTGGCGCAGTGGTTAAATGCCTGTACTGCAGCCACTCACTCATAGACCACAAGGTTGCGAGTTCAATGCTAGCCAGGGCTCAGGCTCGACTCAGGCCTGCATCCTTCCTCGGTCGCTAAAATGAGTATCCAGATTGTTGGGGGGCAATGAGCTTACAGTTGTAAATGGCTTAGACATCCCATAGCATGATATGAAGCGGTATATAAATGAAGCTGCTTTGAAAAGTGGAGGAATCTCAAGATGAGATCATCACCTTTAAAATTCTCTGTGTCTCTCCTTTCCTCTCCCTCCCTCTCTGCTCTCTGGTGGTCTGGACCTCTACTGTAAAAGGTGAAAGAGGAGAGGGAGCCATTGCACTCATGTCATGTCCTCCAACTATCCTGATTTGTCAAGAACAATCCCAATTAATCCTCTGTCTTCCCATTTTTTCAGCTACTTTTAAAATCCTCAGTTTCACTCTCTTCCCCCTGCTCTGCTCTTCTCTCTGTCCTGAGCTTGCCGTAAACTGAGTTTAAGTACAATAGTAGTTTGCAATCATCTTAGCAGGTGGGAGAGGAAAGGAAGGGACAGAATCTCTCTCTTCCCAGTAGGATCAGGCAAAAGCAAACTGTTACCATCTCTTCTAGCTTGTGTGTTCTTTCTCATTAATAAAAGTTGCAATTTTATCACAACCTGAGGTTGTATGGCCACATGTTTCTTGTTTTTCATCTGTGAAAT
The DNA here is from genome assembly GCA_026167975.1 of Phrynosoma blainvillii. Taxonomy (NCBI): domain Eukaryota; kingdom Metazoa; phylum Chordata; class Lepidosauria; order Squamata; family Phrynosomatidae; genus Phrynosoma; species Phrynosoma blainvillii. The sequence continues at coordinate 13,043,028 of JANUYF010000003.1, forward strand.
GTTGGAGGATATGTCATGTTTTGTCTATGAGCTATCTAGAGGCAGCTGTTGATCACTGCATGAGGAGAATGCAGGACTAGAAAGGCCTTTGGTTTGATCAGCAGGGCTCCTTTATTGTAAGAGAATAACCCTTTCTTTCAGGCAATCACTGGAACTGGAAAAGGAAGGAAGACAGCCTCCTTTGTGTCAGACAATCTAGTACTTTGCCTGCAAAATGCCTTGCTTTAATTTTTCAACATTTCCAGGAAGCTTGGAAAAGGCCCTGGTCTGAAGCTCTGGAGAACCACTGAGCTGGATGGATTAAATTAAATGAATTTCAACAAGGAGAAATGTAAGGTACTAATTTGGGCAGAAAAAATAAAATAAAATACACAGATATAGGATGGATGACACTTGATCTGACAACAGGAAATGTGAAAAGGATCTAGGAATTTTAATAGACCACAAGCTGAACATGAGTCAGTAGTGTGATGCAGCTGCTGAAAAAGCCAATGCAATTCTAGACTGCATCAATAGGAGTATAGTGTCCCGAGGGACATAATATTACTCCTCTATTCTGCTCTATTGCTCAGATCTCACCTGGAATACTGTGTCCACTTCTGAGCAGCACAATTCAAGAAGGATGTGGACAAACTGGAGTATGTCCAGAGGAGAGTGACCAAAATGGTGAAAGGTCTAGAAACCATGCCCTGTGAGCAGCAGCTTAGGGAGCCGGGTATGTTTAGTCTGGGGAAGAGGAGGTTAAGAGATGATATGATGGCCATGTTTACAAATTTGAAGGGATGTCATACTGAGGATGGAGCAAGTTTGTTTTCTGCTGCACCAGAGCCTAGGACATGGAGAAATGGATTCAAATTACAGGAAAAGGGATTCCACCTCATTAGGAAGAACTTCCTGACAGTAAGAACTGTTTGACAGTGGAACATGCTGCCTTGGACTGTGATGGAATGTCTTTCCTTCTCTCTCCTTCTTTGGAGGTCTTTAAACAGAGGCTTGATGGCTGTCTGTCAGGAGAGCTTTGATTGTGTATTCCTGTATGGTAAATGGTTGGACTGGATGGCCCTTGTGGTCTCTTTCAACTCTGATTCTTTGGCTATAGGCCCAATTGAGCTCTTCAATAGCTCTGGGAAATGTTGGGGATCCTTTTTCTGGATGACATAATTTGGAATTATTGCCTCCACTCCTGCATCCATTTTTGCAGGTATTTGTCCCAGGTTTGTTGCAGGCCATAGCAGAGTTTAGTGCTGCTCTTGATTGGCATGTTTCAACCAAGAAGAGAATGTTCAATTTGGTAGCCAAAAATATAATAACGAAGTCACTGGGTAAACCTCCATGGTAAAGGTTACACTTGCATTCCTATTATCACTGAGGACTGCCAAAAATACATTGGGAGGAACTGAGGCAATGGATACAGATGTGTGACATTTGTCATGGCCTGTATCAAATACTTCCAGGACATAATATGACCCTGGCTCCCTGCACTGAGTTTAAAAAGTTGCTGCTCATACTGGAAATTTGGCTGGTTTGAAAGTAGTAGTTTGTTCACAGTCTTTTATAAATTAATCTCCTTGTCCTGGAAATCCACAAGAAAAATATCAGGACAGGAAGAACATTATATGGAGATCAGGAAAAGCCCTGAAAACTACAGCTCTAATTTCTGCCAAATCTCAAAAGTTTTTGGCCAACGTGAAGAAGCCCTCAATGTAAGACAGGTTCCTGTGTTCCATATACAATTAGGAGCAGCAGGATTTGCAAAACCAACAGCAACAATGGGGGGTAGCTCTTCGAAAACAGAGAGAGCAGGAGGGCATGCATACATACCACTTACCTTTGACCCTTTAAAAATTGCTGATGGAGTCCACAAGGAGCCAACAATAACAGCATGACAAACAACGTTCATCCGTCAAATCCACCAGAGTAAGAGAGGGGAGGGGATAAAGTCCCATTCCTCAGTCTAGTTGGCTGTGTTAGCTCCTCCCTGATAGGTTCAAGAAGCTTATATACAACTTCCCCTGCCTGGCCTTGCCTTGACCTACCTCTGATGCACCTTGGAGAGAAGACTTCCTCGAGGCGACTTGTCTATTAGCACTTACCACCTGTTGAACTGCATCTTTCTCCATCTGCTTCAGGGCTCCTGAGAAACATTACGGCTTGCCTTAGTAGGACGTATAGACAAGAGCCTAGACATGCCATGGAAAGGAGGCCCTGGGCAGCCATTTGGAGGCAGGAGCCGTTTGAAATGTCGGAAGCACACTGACGGAGCAACCCTAAGAGAGTCTTGACACACAACTGCTGCTTATCAGCTTCATTCTGCCTCATAAAAACCCAGAGCAGAGTTTCCTGAAATTTACTGACTTGTTCTTCACACCCTCAAAATATATCCCTTAAAACTGTTGGAATGAGTGCTGATGTCAGCAAGTGAGACCTCTGGCTGCTAATGAGACTCTGGCAGAAGGAGAAATTTGTGAGTGACACAGACAAGGAGGGCCAGGGGAGAGCGCTCGGAGAAAGCGTGTGCAACTCTACCTGTGGCTCCCACCACCGCAAATATGAAACTGCATTTAAATACTTGTGGCTTGCATATTGTACCCCACTGGCACACTGGAGGAAGTGTTTTGAACTCCATGAAAAGTCATGCTAACATACATCAGTTAGTTGCTAAATTGGTGCTAGATTCCTGTCCTTTTTTATTTATGGAAAGATACTTTAAAAATGAACAGTCAAACAGTAAACGTATCCAGGGCTAGCTGTACTGGCCATACAACAAAGTGCAATAACATCAAAAATCCACAAAACAGTGATATCTTTAATTCCTTATGTACCTTATCTTTGCCGTAGAAGATGTAACCATGCCACCCAAATCTCTTTAAAAACATCACATCTTACCAAATTTTCTTTAAAAACATCACATCTTACCAAATTTTCACCTTAACCACATGAAACTATGTACATACAAATACCTTTAGGCTGTGCTTATGATATTGTGATTTAAAGGTATAATTTTCATTTTGCTAGTTGTTTATGCCACAGGTACTGCCTTTACATTCAGTCATATACAGGAACTGCAATTTATGAGTAACACATTAATACAAAAATGTTTCCAAGGATTATGTATGGTGTGGTATGAGAGCAGTTCAGTTGGGACCAAGTGATACCATGAGCTACTTTATCGGGTGACACCAGCCCTAATGATGCCACTGAATATGTCCAAATACCACTTGGGACAGCTATATTAAAAAAAGGTGACCCAAATGACTCAGCCAATTTTAGTCCCATCAGTCTGTTGGACATTTCTTCAAAATATATACCAAATATCTATTTAAAAAACCCTTAATAATTGACTTGAATCTAATGAGATAATAGCGGAAGAACAGGCAGGTTTTCGATGCAATTGCTCAACAATAGATCCCTGTTTTGTATTATGCCACTTGATACACAAATATGTCAGCTTAAAACAAAAGTGCCTATATGTTGCATTTATCGATTTTACAGCACCCTTTGACTCTATCAGAAGAGAACACCTCTGGGATAAACTAAGTAAAACATCCATAGATAAAAGATTGCTGATGCTGAAATTCAAGTCAGATTGGATCCTGCTGGCTCACTATCAAACCCAATACCAACCACTCGAGGTGTCCATCAAGTTTGCCTGCTAGCACCAGCATTGTTTAATGTTTATGTTAATTCATTAATAACTGATTTAAGAGATAATGACAACCATGTACCCCCAAAATTGAGACCTAGGAAAATATCAGTTCCCATGTATGCAGATGATACTATTTTATTGTCACAATCACAGCAAGGTTTGAGGAGATTATAAAAAGTTTTCAGTCAACTAGCAACACAAGACAAATTGAATATTAATTATAAAAACACAAAAATACTGGTTTTTGCCAGTAGGTACAAAAACATACATGGTGAATTGATGGGCAAGCTATAGAACAAGTGAAGTCCTTTAAATATTTAGGACTAAATTTGTCTTCTACTGGATCTTGGAAAAATCATTTTCAAAATACGAAAGCAATTACTATTAATACTGCCAAGATTTTATTAGAGCAGAGGTGGTAAACAGTTTCCACTGGCTATCAAAATTTATGAGGCTAAAGTTATAGCTCAGATATGTTATGGGGCTGAAATTTGGGGGCCTAAGATAAAATCAAATTTGGAAACAGTCCAAAATAATTATCTATGAAAATTTTTAGGTCTGCCCAAAGGAATTGGGACCTCTATCCTTTGGTTGGAAAGTGGGCTTCATACCTTAAAGGCTATAACCCAGGTACAAGCTATTAAATACTCGCTGAAACTTACTAAAGGAATAGGAACAGTCCTTGTATTTTTTGCTTTCAAAGAAATTCTGAAATTTGAAAACAAGACACTTTTATCTTGGAATCAAGAAATTTTACAACTTACTTATTCGTACGGGCTCTCAAGGGACTTGCTGTGCTCTTTAAACTATGATAGAGCTACAAAATATATGAAGTCCCACATTTTGAAGCAGGGCTTTCAATTAGATTGTACCTCTGTTGGTCTATCAAAATGTGCTCCTTGGTATGCCAAACTCCCTTCCCAACCAAGTTACCCACAATATCTAAATAGTATAACTAACTTCAAACAGAGATATGCCTTTACAGCACTTTGTTGTCAGTCAGTGACCATGGCTGTGGTGCAGGGGCATTATCAAAGGACAAGCTGGGAAGAAAGAGTCTGCCCATGTGGCTCCAACTCAGTTGAAGATCTAACGCATTCTTTATTGGAATGCCCAATTTATGAAGATATAAGAAACGCCTTATTCAAAGATTTAGGTTTGGTACCAAACAACTCTGATCCATATTGGATCAATCTTTTACTAGGGGACACCGAACCATACACTTCTGAAAAGATAGCCTGTTTTGCTTTTAAAGCATTACTTCTAAGGAGGAAGCTTTGTAAGGATGATGGTTGAGTTACAGGATAGATTTGAACCACAACTGTTTTTGAACAAATTCAGCTGCAAAACAATGTTATATATTTTCTCTAGATCTGGTCCTTGCATCTATTTAGATTCATCTGAGCATGCAAGGTTTTTAATAATAATAATAATAATAATAATAATAATAATATTTATTTATATCCCGCTTATTGAAAAAGACAATCCAAGCGGCTTACATAAAAACCCATACAATATAACCCCTAAGACCACCCCCCCTTAAAACAGTATTAAACATCTCATAATTAAAATAATCAAAACATTTATAAAAACATTTATAAACCAACAGCACAAAACAAAACCTGGCCAACCTCTAAAACATTCCTCATCCATCAGAATGATGGGGCCATGAGAGGAAAAGGGGGCCGGGTAACCTAAGGGGGCTGGAAAACCCGAGGGGACCGGGAAGCCCAAGGCTGGGATAATTAATCTGGAAAGGCCTGCTGGAAGAGATCCGTCTTAACAGCCTTTTTGAAGCTGTCTAAGGATGTCAGCTGACGGATCTCATCTGGCAGGTCGTTCCAGAGTTTTGGGGCGACAGCAGAGAAAGCCCTCTGGGAGGTCATCGCAAGCCTGAGTTTTTGAGGCTGCAGCAGGTTCCTCCCAGAGGACCGGAGGGCGCGGGGAGGATTGTATGGGAGGAGGCGGTCCCTGACATAGCTTGGACCCAAGCCATTTAGGGCTTTAAAGGTGATAACCAACACCTTGTACTGCGCCCGGAAACTAACAGGCAGCCAGTAGAGGAACCTCAAAACAGGAGTAATGTGGTCCCTCCTAGATGTACCAGAAATGAGCCTGGCTGCCATGTTTTGGACCAGCTGAAGCTTCCGAACTAAGCACAGGGGTAGCCCCATGTAGAGCGCGTTACAGAAATCAAGGCATGAGGTTACCAGCGCATGCACAACAGTCTCGAGACCCCTTACTTCCAGAAAAGGGAGCAGCTGGTGAATCAGCCGAAGCTGATAACAGGCACTCCTGACCGTCACATTTACCTGATTTGTCATCAGGAGCGACGAGTCAAGGAGCACCCCCAGACTGCGAACACAGTCACTGGAGGAGAGTGTGACCCTATCCAGGACTGGAGGTTGCAACCCAATTCTTTAACAGTATTAAATCTATAGAAATTAAAAACTAACAATTCATCAGTAAAAACAATTTAACAACCAACATATAAACCCAACGGCAATAATCTTAATCATCCTTAGATGGGGCCACGCAAGGATCACTGGGGTGGGAGTACCCGAGGCCAGGATAATTAATCTGGAAAGGCCTGCCGGAAGAGATCCATCTTGACAGCTCTTTTAAAGCTGTTTAACTGATAGATCTCATCCGGCAGGTCGTTCCAGAATCTGGGGACGGCAACTGAAAAAGCCCTCCAGGAGGTAGCTGCAAGCCTTGATTTTTGAGGCTGCAGCAAATTCCTCCCGGAGGACCAGAGAGCGCGGGGAGGATTGTATGGGAGAAGGCAGTCCTGAGATAGCTTGGACCCAAGCCATTCAGGGCTTTACAGGTAATAACCAACACCTTGTACCAGACCCGGAAGCTGATAGGCAGCCAGTGGAGGGACCTCAAAACCAGGGTAATGTGGTCCCTCCTAGATGTTCCCGAAACGAGCCTGGCAGCCATATTTTGTACCAGCTGTAATTTCCGAACCAAGCACAAGGGTAGCCCCATGTAGAGCGCATTACAGAAGTCAAGGCGTGAGGTTACCAGCGCATGCACAACAGTCTCGAGATCCCTTACTTCCAGAAAAGGGCACAGCTGGTGTATCAGCCAAAGCTGATAACAGGCACTCCTGACCATCGCATTTACCTGATTTGTCATCAGGAGCGACGAGTCAAGGAGCACCCCCAGACTGTGAACACAGTCACTGGAGGAGAGTGTGACCCCATCCAGGACTGGAGGTTGCAACCCAATTCTTGGTTTTGGGGCCGCTACCGTGAGCACCTCCATCTTGTCTGGATTCAGTTTCAATCTGTTTTTCCTCATCCAGGCCATTACCGCCCGAAGACATTCATTGAGAGAAGAGATGCCACTGGAATTCGAGGCCGACGAACGAGACACGGAGAAATAGATTTGGGTGTCATCGGCGTACTGATAACACCCAGCACCATAACTCCGTATTATCTCACCCAGCAGCTTCATATAGATGTTAAATAACATCGGGGACAAAATAGCCCCCTGAGGGACCCCACAAGTGAGGTCCCTCTTGCAGGAGCTACAGTCCCCGAGCAGCACCCTCTGGGATCTGCCTGAGAGGAAGGACCGGAACCACTGAAGAGCAGTGCCCCGATACCTAACCCCCGCAGGCGGTCCAAGAGGATGCCGTGGTCTATTGTATTGAAAGCCGCTGAGAGGTCTAGGAGCACCAACAGGGTCACGCTACCCCTGTCGATGCTCAGACGCAGATCGTCGGTCAAGGCAACCATGGCAGTCTCAACCCCAAAGCCTGTCCTGAAGCCGGTTTGAAATGGGTCTAGATAATCGGTTTCATCCAAGATAGCTTGGAGCTGAAGAGCAACTGCCCTCTCGATCACCTTGCTCAAGAATGGCAGCAGTGACACAGGCCTGTAGTTTCTCATATCCAGGGGGTCAAGGGAAGGTTTTTTCAGAAGCGACCTAACAGCCGCTTCCTTCAGACAAGATGGAACATGTCCTTCCGTAAAGGATGCATTGATGATATCCGTGAGGAATCTCACCAATGCATCCCCCCCCCTGGACAGCCAGCCATGATGGGCAAGGGGCGAGAGGGCAAGTTGTCTTCCTCACCTTACCAAGCAGCTTGTCCACGTCCTCAGTATTCACAGATTGGAGCTGATCCAGTATAACTACATCGGCGGGCTGAAGCCACTGGGAGAGATCATCTGTAGACATGGGGCAGGGTGTTATCAATATGTGGATGACACCCAAATATATTTCTCCATGTCTCGGTCATCAGCCATGATGTCAAATGGCAATTCTCCCCTCAGTCAATGTCTTGAGGCGGTAATGGACTGGATGAGGAAAAAACGACTAAAACTGAATCTAGACAAAATGGAGGTACTCACAGTAGGGGCCCCAAACCAGGTCTTGGGTTACAATCTCCAGTCCTGAATGGTGTCACGCTCCCCACTAAGCACTGTGTTCACAGTCTAGGGGTGCTCTCTTCTGGCAGGCCTTCCCAGAATAGATCATAGTATCTGATTCTGCGCTCTTCCCCTGTTATTCACCCTCCGCTATACACACCTATTGGTATCCCAGAATGTGTGCTGTTTTGTTTTATGTTTATTTTAATATTGTTCTTAGTCTTTTAAGGGGGGCTATTGTATTATTGTTTTATTGTAATGTGTGTTTTAATCTGTAAGCCGCCTTGATTGCCTAGGCAAAAGGCAGGATATAAGAAATAAATTATTATTATTATTATTATTATTATTATTATTTTCTTCATCTTCTTTTTAGATAATTTTAACTATGTAATGTAATGTATTATTTTTACAATGTATTTGATTTCTATATTTTATATGGATTATTTTTGTAATGGTGTATGCTATACAAATAAACTTATTTACATACTTGGGACAGACCTCATTGTCATAGAGGCCATGAAGTCCTGTTGGACTATAACATTTCTCCCTGAACTCTTTCCACATTCTCAGCTCCCTACACCCAATTCAAATCTTCTCCATTCCCCTCTTCATAACTAGCCCTTACTCTATACTACCCTTCCCCATCTTTTTTCTTTTTCTTTTACAGAACAGCCTTTAGTTTATATCCTTTCTTCCATAGCCTCTTCTTCACAGCATTTCATGAGCTGTGACTGGCTGATTCTACCCATGTTTGTCCAACTTCTCACTTCACAATGACCATTCCCAACAAGGAATAGACTAGTTTGAAAGTAGTGCATCCTCTTTTACTGGAGGTTTTTTAAGTAGAAGCTTAAAATGGATGCTCCAGTTGTGAATTTCCTGCATTGGCAGGGCCTACCTGATCCTTGAGGTCTGCTCTGACTCTATAGTGTTCTGATTCTGTGAACCAAGCCTACACAAAGGGATTGGTATGTTTTTTAGCAGAGCCTGGAAACATGATTTTGTTAGACTGTAGTCTAGGGGTAGGCAACCTTTTTGAGCCGTTGGCCGGGTTGCTGTCCCTCAGACAATTGGGGGGCTAAAGCACCAAAAATAAATAAATAAATAAATAAAATAATAAAAAATAAAAAATTAAAAGAAATATGCATGCACACTCTCTCAGCCCCAGAAAAGCCATGGCAAAACCCCTGTGGAGATTTTGCCAAGAAAAACCCAAGAACAAGTAATAACAACAATAATATCATCATGGTGGGTGGCGGGGGGCTGGCAGCGGCAGCGGCAGGACCGGCCTGGGGCCGGTCCAAAGGCCTCGGGGTGCCACATCCAGCCCCCGGGCCTTAGGTTGCCTACCCCTGCTGTAGTCCAACAAAGTCATGATTTCCAAACTCTGCTTTCTGTGGAGTTTATCACAAGGGAGGCAAGTATCCTCCTCCCATGTTTAAAGCTTATTTAAGTCCATGAATATCCTGTGAGAGTGGGATGGTTTTCAGACGATGTCCTACGATGTCACCATTATCCTGCCATTAACCCATGAATAAAGTGGGAAAATCACACCGCTTTTTATTCATAGGAAAATCCAAAAAATAAAAAGCAATGTGATTTTGCCACTTTATTCATGGGTTAATTGTGGGATAATGGCGATGTCTCAGATGTCATCTGGAAATCACCCCACACTTGCGGGATATTCACGGGATTAAATATGCTTTAAACATGCTTTATTCATGGGATTGCCTCCAGTGTGATAAACTCCTATGTCTGGGCATCAGTTGTTGTTGTTTGCCTTCATGTTGTTTCTGACTTATGGCGGCCCTAAGGCAACCCTATCATGTTTTGGATTTTTTTTTTTGCAAGATTTGTTCAGAGAGGGGTTTGCCTTTCCCATCCTCTGAGACTGAGAGCTTGTGACTTGGCCAAGGTCACCCTGGACCAAGATTTCATGGCCGAAAAGGGAATCGAACCCTGATCTTCAGAGTCACAATCCAATACTCAAATCACTATGCCATGCTGGCTCTCTTGTTCTTTTTACTCCTCTCTTTTGCTGTTTCTGACATTAGAGTTGGGTGTGCTCTCTCTATGTGTGTGTATGTAAGGTGTTCATTTCTTTTCTACACTAAACCATGAAAAAATGAAGCAAATCTTTGGAAGGTAATATTAAGTTTTTCTCTCCTTCTCCCTTGAATCTTATGTCCATCTCTCAAAAGTGTTAGAATTCACAGGGTCTGGATGTGACTTTTCCTCCTGTACTCCAGCTCTCAACCCTTTGCTGATGCTCCCTACATCCTAATCCATCCAGAACTCTGTGTGAATCATTCCCATCTTTGAATTGTAACAAAACCAAATGCCTTTTTCAAGTCTAAGTATAGATGAGCATCTCTCAAAGCAGACACAGCCTCAAAGAGCTCCAGCAGGAGGCAAATAAAACAACTGACCTCCTACGCATGATGCCATACGCCAGCCTACCTTCAAATGTCTTTTGAATATATTCTTTGCTCAACTTACAGCAAATATCTGAGTAATTCTGTGATCCTTTGTCAGAGCGTTTTCTCTCCAAAAGATCCCACCCCTCTTATTGTGTGGAGGAGACACAAAAACCTAACCGTCTAACACAGCTGTTCTTCCAGAAATCATATATTTGGGTATCTCTTCTGTCTTGCCATATTTTCTTTCATTTCATTTCATTTCATTTCCTTTTTGAAAGAGCTCCCTGGAATTCTATGCTAGCAGAAATGACTGCAAGAAATGACCATGTCATACCTTCCAACATTTCACAAATGAAAACGGGGACACATGTGACCAAGCAACATCAAGGTATGTTCAAGAGGGCAAAAGCTATTAATGAGGAAGAACGCACAAGCTAGGAGAGGCAGTTTGCTTTGGCCTGAGCCTCCTGGGAAGGGCAAGGTTTTATCTCTTCTTCCCTTTCCCCTGCTGAGTTAACTCAGTGCCAATTACCTTTGCACTTTGAACCCAGTTTGTAGCAATCAAATTCAAAGATATAGCCATGTTAGTCTGTAAAATCAGTATGCAAAGAGATCTTGTAGCACCTTTGAGACTAATTGAAAGAAAGAAGTTGGCAGCATGAGCTTGCATAGACTTAAGTCTATTGTCTCATCTGAGGCAGTAGATCAAGGTCTAGGAAAGTTCATGCTGCCAACTTCTTTCTTTCAGTTAGCCTCAAAGGTGCTACAATATCTCTTTGCATACTGTATCAATTAAAGTAAGCTGAGGGCAAAGGGGGAAGTGGGAGGAAGCAACTGAAACTAGGGCATTTTGAAAGCAGCTGTAACAAATGGGTGAGAGAAGACTAATCAAGACTGTCCCTGTCAAACCAGGACAGTTGGAGGTATACCATGTTGGTTTCAGTTTAATAGAATTATAGAACCACAGATTCATAAGGGACTGCAAGGGCCATATAGTGCAACCCTCTGCCATGCAGGAATCAATTGCTAAAGCATTCTGAGACATGGTCATTCAATCTCTGTTTAAAGACTTTCAAAGAAGAAGAGTCCACCATCCTCCAAGGCAGTCCATTCTACTGTCAAACATTCCTTACTTTTGGAAAAGTCGTCTTAAGGCTTAGGTGGAAGGTCTTTTCTTGTACTTTGAATCTGTTGGTTTATATTCTGTTCTCTAGAGCTACAGAAAACAAGCTCACTCCATATTCTACGTAACAACACTTCAGTACTTTAAAGATGGCTATCATACCAATTCTCAGTCTTGTCTTTATCAAATTAAACATAACCCAAGCCGCTCCTCATAGGGTTTGCTTTTCAGATATTTGACCATCTCGATCAGGACACATTTCCTCTTGTCAGTACTCTTCTTGAAGTGTGGCATCCCTCAGTTTGCTCCCCAAACTTTTTAAAGCAAGTGCCAAATGAGAGTGCAACATAGGCCTTGTCTGTGCTGGCAAGGAGACTCTGGGGGAAGCCCAAAATATTCTGGCCCCACAGATGGTTACCTTGGCTTCAATTTCTATGCCGCTGCAATTATCTGCATGAGCATCCCACTGGGATGCCCATGCACCCACCACAAGTCACTTGCTTCTGAGGTCAGAATGAGGTGCTCAGTGATGATCACATAGCTGGATGCTTTGTTCTGACTACAGAATGAGTGATCTATAGCAGCAGCACCAAGCAGCCCAGAGGAATGCCTGGGCAGAAAGCCTCGATGGTGCAGGAACAGAGGACTCTGGATCTTCTTGGAAGGTCCAGAAGAACAGGTATGTTATTTGACTCAGTTTTAAGGCTAGTTTATAGCCCCATTTTGTGTGGAATGGACCAGATGTCATTTGGTCAGTTCACACCAGAACCGAGGTTTGGAATATATGTCATCCATACAGGACAATGCCAGAGAGGGGATGGGTGGGAACGGCTTTTTGGCCTATGCAGAAAGGTCTCAGATGTTATATTCAGTACAATTTTTAAAATTCTATTCTCTAAAAATATGACAGTCAGCTCCCTTGTACCTTCCATTCCTTAACCTTTCATTAAACAACCATGAGAATAGTCTTATTTCTTTGATCTTTTTCCTTACCTAATACAAAGAGGTCTTGTAGGACCTTTGAGACCAACTGAAAGAAATTAGTAGGTAGCATCAGCTTTTGTATACTTAAATATACCATTGCATTTGATTAAGTATACTTAAGTTTATGAAAGCTTATGCTAGCAACCACTTTCTCTCCATTAGTCCCAAAGGTGCTACAAGATCCCTTTGTATACTAACCCAGATTAACACAGCTATGTCTTTGAATCCTAATCTAATATATTAGTTTTTCTGATAATGCTATGGACTGCATTCTGTCTAGCACCTTGGTATAGAAAACCCTTTCAGTTTTTTCCACCATTTTGTTGTTCCTAATCTTGCAGCACTTTACCAGAGTGCTATGCTGTCTTTATCTGGCAATCTTTCATTTCCATTTTCAGATACAGATGATAACAGTAAAGCTCCTGTATAGTGTATTATTTGGCCTAGCATTTGGACTATTCAATTTAATATTATCTCCCCAGAACTAACTATTTTTGAACAGGTAAGCCTAATGTAAGCCTAAAGTGTAAAGATATACAACTAAGCACTGAAGTCAGAGTTGTCCAAGCCATTGTATTCCCCATCACCAGGTACAGATATGAGAGCTGGATGGTGATGAAAGTCGATAAGAAGAAAATCTCATTTGAGATGTGGTGCTGGAGAAGAGTGCAGAGGATACCATAGACAGCCAAAAAGACAAACAAATGGGTCCTAGAAGAGATCAAGCCTGAAACTTCCATGGAAGCCAAGATGATCAAACTGAGACTGTCATATGTGAAGTCGAAGGCTTTCATGGCCAGCATCCATAGGTTTTTGTGGGGTTTTAGGGTTGTGAGGCCATGTTCTAGAAGAATGCATTCCTGATGTTTCGCCTGCCTCTGTGGCTGGCACCTTCGGAAAAATGAAGATGCCATTCATACATTCTTCTAAAACATGGCCTCACAGCCCGAAAAACTCACAAAAACCTATGAGGCTGTCTTACTTTGGGCATGTTATGAAAAGGCATAACTTATTAGAAAAGACAATAATGCTAGGAAAAGTAGATTGTAATAGAAGAGAGGAAGACTGCATGCCAGATAGATAGACTCAATAAGGGTGGTCATGGGCCTGAATTTACAGGACCTAAGCAGAGCAGTGGAGGATAGGGGGGGGGGCTTGGAGATGTCTCATCCACAGGTTCTTCATGAGTTGGGTCAACGTGAAGGCAATGAACAACAAGAACAACAAAAGTCCAAGGTGCTGTCAGCTCCTACCTTACTGGAACCTCTTCAGTATAGATTTGAACCATCATTATCAACCTTCTTTACAAATGACCCACTTGCATTAAGATGGGGCATTTCACTCCCTCAGAATTACCCAAGATCCTACATTAGACTGGCATAGTGTGAATCTACACTCATACAATGAAGTGATGGTTGCACTACCTTATGGCAGTGCTTTATTTTAAGGATGTAGATAAGTTGCAGGGAGTTCAGAGAAGGGCAAAGATGATGACAAGAGGTATGGAAAACAAAACATGAGAAGAGGTTGAAGGGGCTGGGCATGTTCAACTTGGTGAGGAGAAGACTGAGTCTTTGCACTCTTTAAATACCTCAAGGGCTATAACTGAGAGAAGGGAGCAAGCTAGTTCTCTGCTGCACTAGAGGATAGCACCAGGTCTAATGGTTTTAGGTTCCAGGAGAGTAGCTTTTGAGTGAAAATTAAAAGGAACTTCTTGACATCAAGAGTGTTTCAGCAATAGAATCAATTGCCTAGAGAAGTGGCGGGGTCTCCTCCAGATGTCTTTAAACAGAGGCTGGACAGCTACCTGCTACTGATGCTTTAGCTGGAGATCCTGCACTAAGCGGGGGATTGGACCTGATTCTATGGTTGCTCACCTGCTTGAGAGACAGGATAAGGAACATTTAATGTAGCCTCCTTGCTTCTAGCCAGAATGTGGATGCAGAGCAGAATGTATAATGAGATCACAACATCTGGGAGGGAAGGAGGAAGGTAACTGAAAGTAAATACATCAAGCTCTTGGAGAGTATTTGCAAGTAGCAGCAGTAGTTCAATAAATCCTTGCAAATTGAGGAAGGCTGGTGTTTGACTGAGCTGGAGGTTTGCACATAGCCTTTCTGGAGCCCAACAAAATCTGTCAACCCTACCTACAAGACGCTGGAATTCTTTTTGGGATTATGGAATTATACAAAATCCACAATTTAATAATTTAAAAAAAAAAAACATTTGGGCACAATGATTAAAGAGGTAAGAGATTTTGCAGTAGATGACTAGGGCATAGCTTTCCAGTTCTGTTCCCTTTCCTTATAAATTGAATGCAAAAAGTGTGGCTTCACAAATATGGAAATACAGTTCTCTAGGGCCACTGTGAAGAGTATCATCATGTCTCTGTCATAAAGATGAATGGAGGCAGGATGGTAATCAACCAGAAATGCTAATGCTGTATAATATAAATTGACAGGGTTAACACACATAGACAAAAGACAAACAATGGTTTAAACAATGTGGGAAAATGAATGCCTAAATGAACACCAAGCAGATTTTGACTACTTAATAGCAGTGCACACTGGAAATCGTTTTCATATTTTCCCCTTTCATTTTATGGAATTAACTCTGTTTTCATAATTTCTTTCTTTTGTAAAAAAAATTAGACCATATATAATTAGTTAGTAACTAGTTCTTTCATGTTTGGAATATCACTTATTGGATGAGGCTTTTTTTTTTTTAATTTTTTTTTTTATTGAATTAAAAACAAGAAAAACAAACATACGCCGGGTGGCAGAGGAGGAGGAAAAAGGTGTGGCGTGGCGGGAGGAATGAGGAGGAGGAAGAGAGGAAGTCCAGGTCAGAGGAGGAGGAGGAGGGGGGAGGAAGGGGTGGCGTGAGGCAGGAGGAGGAAGCAGCAGCAGATAAGAGGTGAACCCCTATTCTGGGGTTTTCTTGGCAAGACTAGTTCAGAGGAGGTTTGCCATTGCATTTCACTGAGGCTGAGAGTGTGTGACTTGTCCAAGTTCATCCAGTGGGCTTCATGGCAGAGTGGGGAATCAAACCCAGGTCTCCAGAGTGGTAGTCCAACACTCAAACCATTACACCATGCTGGCTCCTATTCCCATGTACTACCTATGAAACAATTGCAGACTTTTTTGTTGTTCTTGTGTGTCTTCAAGTCCTTTCTGACTTATGGCAACCCTAAGGCAATCTTATCGTGGGATTTTCTTGGCATGTTTCTTCAAATGGGGATTGCCATTACCATCCTCTGAGGCTGAGAGTGTGTGACATGCCCAGGGTCACTTACCTGGCCACAAATTGTACATACCCCAGAATGCATCACCTAGTATATTGGCAGTCCTTTCCCCCCAACACTTTCTCATTTTCTCCCATTGGAAGAGGGGTCGTCTTATACGGTGAGCATATCCCAAACTCTATATTTTAACTGGAAAAGTTGGGGAGTTGTCTTATACGCCCAGTCGTCTTATACATCGGAAAATACGGGTACCTTAATATAAATTAACTTAATACTATTCCAAAATTGATTATTATTCCTTAGATAATTCTACAGTGTACAGATCTAAAACAATCACCAAATTTCCTTTAAATAAATGCAGTAATACACCCTAATTCCCCCAATTGGTGCCAATATTCAATAATGGTCTTTTTAAGAAAAAACATCAGTGGAATAAAATCATAGAAGCATAGATTTGGAAGACACCTCAAGGGCCATCCAGTCCAACCCCCTGCCATGCAGGAACACAGAATCAAAGCACCCCCGACAAATGGCCATCCAGCCTCTGTTTAAAAACCTCCAAAGAAGGAGACTTTGTCACACTCAGAGGCAGCATATTCCACTGTTGGACAGCTATTTCCATCAGGAAGTTCTTCCTAATAAATGAAGAATATCTTGCCCTGTTTAAAAATGGCTGAAGCAGTGTAGAAATCCACCCCACTCTGAATCTTTGGGACAGCAGGGTCTCAAACAGGGTTGTGGACTCATCAAGTTTCTGTTTTGGTGATGGTGGGGTCCCCTTTCAATTCAACAGAGCAAAATTACCACTGTAAATTGTATTGTAAACCTGAAAAAATGAACAGCAGAAATAATCTGACTTGATAGCCTGATAACAAACACAGAAAACAAAGCTGATGCAATTCTGGGTATGCATAACAATTCTGGGTATAGTGTCCAGATTGAGAAAGGGAACAGTGATACACTATTTTGCTTTGCTTTCGTCAAACCTCAGCTGGAGTAATAATAATAATAATAATAATAATAATAATAATATATTTATATCCCGCCTCTCTGTAAAATACAACCAGGGCACCTTATTGTGTCTAGATGAGCTTATCACATTGTTAAATAACTCTCCTTACCTGATCCAGTTTAAAATTAAATTCGGGCAAGGTCTGGACCCTACCACAAGGGGTTTGTTGCTGAAATAGCTGCTTGGGGTCATCCCCGCTCCTGGAGCTGCTCCAGCGGCCATTTTCTCAAGCTGAAAACTCCCAGCTTTGGGGGTTCCATCACTTGAATTATATTTTGGGGCGATTCAGTTACTAAGAATGGTAGAGGCAGAATATAATCAAAATACAAAGTGGGTTAAATTAGAAAGACAGAGCAATCAAATGGAATATATTTCTATCTTCCAGGGAAAAACATGAGGAAAGAAAGAAAAAGAGAAAATAATTAGTCCTATGATGATGAATTATAAAATATGGGAGAAGCGGCTTAAAATATTGGGTATAAAAACTGGAAATGATTACCAATAGAATATTTAAATAAGAGTAACAATGAAGATTTTGGGAAGATATTAAAAAAAAATAAAGACCAAGGGATTTAAAATAACTGGAGACTTCTATGATTCAACAGGGGTATGGATAGAGAAAGAAGAATTAATTATATTAATTGGAAATCAGTATTGGATTGAAATAAAAGGAATAATAAAATTATTAGATGAAATAAAAATGAATATTTTAGACCAGAATGAATTTTTAGAAGAAATAATTTTAAAAAACAGAAGGTGGAAAAGGATTAATAGGGAAAATGTATAAGATTATGTTAACAACCCAATTTAGAATGGTAGAGGGATTGACAATGAACTGGGGGAAAGATTTATTGATTGATACAGACAAAATTAAAATTTGGTTACAAGAAATTGTTAAAATTAAAAATACAAATGTAAAAGAACAACAAACGAAGATGATTGGAAAATGGTATAGGACGCCATATCAATTAGCAATTATAAATGATAAATTTCAGTCAAAATGTTGGCATGGATGTGGAGCTAAGGGAGTATGTATACATATGTGGTCGGAATGCCCATTCGTTCAATAATTTTGGATAGAAGTTAAGGAACAGATAAATACAATAATAGGGATAGAGATACAATTAAGCAAAGAAAAGTGTTTAACTCTTAATTTAGGAGAATTAGGATTGAATAGTAACCAAAGATATGTAATAAAACAAATTCTAAAAGCTGCCCATGCATTGATTGCTTTTGGATGGAAAAAGAAATCGAATTGGAATAAGTTTTATTTGTTTAAATATATAAAAGAATATATATTATTTGATTTTCTTAGGGAAAGAAGACTTAAATATATTGGGGAAAACAATAAAGAACCATGGAGAGATAAATGGGAAACTGTGATTAAGAAAGTGGAAGGTAAAATGGGGTATGAAGAAGTAAAAAATATAATTAATGATATTGATCCACATCTCTGAAAATGACTGTTACATTTTGTTAATCAAATGATTGTTAATTTAAATGGAATGTATTTTCTTCAAATGCTGTTTGTGGAAGGGGGGAGAGGGGAGAAAAGCATATTATGAATTATGGATTGAATAATTAGTACTATGTACTGCATTTATAAAAAAAGAAAAAAATAATAAAAAAAGAAAACTCCCGGTTTCAAAAAGAGTTGTGCTGAGCACCTCTAGGAGTGGGGATGGCCCCAGGCTGCATTCGGGAGGTGATTTCAGTGGCAAAACCCTTGCGATAGGGTCCGGATGCTGCCCAAATTTAATTTTAAGCCAGATCAGGTACTATTACTTCCCTTAATCTAGACACTATAATCCTATTGAAGCAGGCTAGAATCACATTGGCATTTTAAGCTGCCACATCACATGCATCAAATATCATTTGAGATATGATAGATAGTTTGGGGTAGGGTTGCACTGTGTTGAGGAAAGGGAATGGAATGGGAGTGGAAAGGTGCAAGTGAGGGGAAGGAAGATACAGAGAATGACTTGTGCAGCCCAACAAGTTAGATGTGGCCCTTTAGTTGTTATTTGACAAATTTTGACTCTGACTTCCATCAGTCGTCAGTGCTTATTGTTCATGCTACAGATGATGGGAAATGTAGCCCCTGAACACCTGGAGGGCCACATCCTTGAACCTTTCATTTTCTGTCACGCTCACTAATATTTTTATGACTTCTTCTTCCCAGCCATAGTCTCTTGGTCCACTTTGATTCTTTTCTCTTTCCTCCCCTTCCCGTTTTGATTTGCATTCAAGTCACTGAAAGAATTTGTACTTTTCATCATTTGGATACTGCTAAACTCTCCTCCTCCTCCTCCTCCTCCTCCATTTGCTTTTCTCCTATCCTTTTATTCTTTACTGGCTTGACTACTATAATACCCTGCCTTCCAGATTACCTCTTCTTATTCCACTTCATCCTCTCTGCTCTGTTCTTAAATCTGCTGCCCATTTATTTCAGTTTTTTCATCTCTCCTGTTGCCCACATTTCTGCTGTTATGCTTCCTTCCTGCTGTGTTGCATGGGCTTCTGTCTCTGTAGTGGTTCCAGTTTAATTCTTTTGGTTTTTACGTCTCTTTACTGGGGCAGAAATGAAATTGGAGGCACTTGCCACAAAAATGTTGGCTTCATAAGAAATTCAATTTCACTGCAATTATTAGAAGATGAAGGAAAGAAGGTTCATTAATTTGGAATTAATATTGAAAGCATCACCCCAACTCTGAACTGGCTTTGTGATTGTTGTCCTAACTAGAGAAGACCCATTACATAAGTGGAATTTATAGAAGTGTTTACTATTTAAGTTCCCATTGATTCAATGCCTCTACTCCTGTTGAGTCTATAAACTGGATTTAAGCCAATATCACACTGCCAAGTATGACAACCTATATTGTATTCAAATGCTATCATAGGAGCAACAACAGGGAGAGAGAAAAAAGTAATGACTGCATCAAAGCATCTGCCAAGAGAGGCAGCAAAAACATCTAAAAAAACAATGCACAAACATTAAAAAACCTTTTGAGTCAATGTTTGTGAACACTTATGTAGTGGACAGTGGCCCATTAGCACAAACTACAAGAAAAGAGATTCTACCTAAACGTTAGGAAGAATTTCATGATGATAAGAGCTGTTCAGCAGTGGAATACTGTGGTGGACTCTCCTTCTTTGGAAGTTTTAGAACAGAGGCTAGCTGGACATATGTTATTTGATCATGTATTTATGTGTGAAAGGGGGTTGGAATGGATAGCCCTTGGGATCTCTTCCAACATTGTGAGTCCATGATTCTGTAAGTGGGGCACAGTCCATTCCCCAAGGCTCAGGCTACCCCGAGTCAGCCAAATCCTGCCCGCCTTGTTCCTTATAACCATAGCTATAGTAGGGCCAGAGCTCACAGAGTCAACAAACTGGGGTTCTTTGACAAGCAAGGAATATGATATTATTTGAGCACCAGCATGGTGTAGTGGTTTGAGTGCCAGGCCATGAATTTGGAGACCAGAGTTTGAATACTTGCTTGGCCATGGAAACCCACTGGGTGTCCTTGGGCAAGTCATATTATCTCAACCTCAGGGGAAGCCAATGACAAACCTCCTCTGAACAAATCTTGCCAAGAAAACCCCATGAAAGTTTCATCCCATGATAGGTTCAGAGCAGGTTTATCATTATCGTCACCTGAGGCTGAGAACATGTGACTTGCCCAAGCCCTCCCCCCCCCCAGTGGGTTGCATGGCCAAGTGGAGAACTGAGCCCTGGTTTCCAGAGTCATAGTCCAACACTCAAACCACTGTGCTACACTGGCTGCCTCATGCATGGGACTTTTCCTGTGCAAAATTGACACCTTTTATTGCACAGGAAACAACATTTTCTGTACAAGAAATAGCACTTTCTGTGCAAGAAACAATAATTCTGTTAAAAAAACCACCCTGTTACATATGTGGAAAATACTGCTTTTCTGTGCAAAAAAGTGTGAATAAGTCCCGAACTGCAAAGATTAGTATAAGTTCCCAACTCCATCACACGTCTCCCAAGTGATCTATGGTACAAGGGGGGGTTGCAACAGGGGTTCTTTTCCTTTCTGTTGTGTCAGAGATCATTCACAGGAGAGAGTGAGAATACTGGGCAGGTCCTTTGGATATGAGAATGTTCCCTCATTGATCCCAGCAGTTGCTTTTTGGTAAGTGGGGTTTGGGGTAGGGTGGAGGTCACACTAGAATTCACTACATAGCAATGTCATTATGGTGCTATGTGGCACACAATGGTTGTATAGGATTCTAGTGTAAATATTCTGCACAGAAATTGCAGCAATGCATTTTCTGTGCAGAAAATGCTGGAGTTTTGTGTAAAAATACAGGTTGCATCTCCCTTATCTGAAATTCTGGAACCCCAAAATCTCCAAAATCTAAAATCGTCCACATGGGTGGCTGAGATAGTGACACCTTTGCTTTCTGATGGTCAAGTGTATGCAAACTTTATTACATGCACAAAATTATTTAAAAGATTATGTATAACATTACCTTCAGGCTATGTGTATGAGATGTATGTGAGAGAGAAATAAATGCTGTGTAAAGATCCCATCTCCAAAATATCTCATTATATGCAAATATCCCAAAATCTGGGTGAAAATCCAAAATTCAAAACACTTCTGGTCCCAAGCACTTTGGATAAGGGAGACTCAACCTGTATCACAAAAATACCAATTTTTGCACAGACAAGTCCTGAACTGGGAATAGTCTTCCATAAAAGTGAAGTTTTGAAGTTTTTCTTGCAGTTAGAAGAGAATGGCTAAAATTACTTGCTGCTTCCTTAAAAGAAAATAGGCAACCTTCATGAGGCAGTGTGTTGGTGGTTTGTTTTTGCTGTTAATTGCCATCAAGTTGGCTTCAGCACATGGTAATCCTATGGATGAGAAACCTTCAAGTCACTCTGGGTCTTGAAAACTCAGGACCATGATTTCCCTGAGTCAAAGATGATCAAATTGACACTCTCATACTTTGGCTACATTATGAGAAGGAATAAGTCATTAGAAAAGATAATGCTGGGAAATGTTGAAAGTAGTAGAAATAGATGAGGACTGCATGCCAGATTGATGGACTCAATGGGGAAAGTCATGGACATGAATCTGCAAAACTAAGCAGAGCAGGGAGTCTTGGAGAGGTCTCATCCACTGGATCACCATTAGTTAAGGTTGATTCCCAAGCCGTTAAGAACAACAAACCTGTAGTGTCTTCTTCTTCTTTTGCCTTCAACTCTACCTAGCATGTTTGTCCCTCGGCTTTGGTGTATTGCTATATTGTTATGGCTTTTGTTCCACAGGTTTCCAAGTGTCCTTCTGCTGCAGCTCCACTCTGACAGGGAGGCAAAAACCAACATTTGGTCTGTTTTATTTTACCGTGAAATTCAATGGCAGACATATGGAAAACTGCCTTGAAGAGCAAGCCTTAATTTTATTTATTTGCTGCAGGGTCCTTCACAAGCTCAGAGGAGCAGAAACCAAGTACCCATTTTCTGCCTTGGAGTACTGCCCTGGGACTCATTGTGTTAGAAAAAGCCTAGTTTACTTTGTTATTTGGACAGAGTTTCAGAAGAGAGGAGTGTGAGAATGAATATAGGTTTATGGGGGATTGGTCCTTTTCTTTCTCTGAATGGTCCTATAGACTGACCAAAAGCCTTGGGATTTGGCATAAGTTGTAGGTGTACTTACTAAGGAATGTGTATGTGTGTCCATACAATAGTCCATACATTCTTCCCCCTCCCCTTTAATTTCAGTACTAGCCAAAACTTTTTATATTCACAGCAGGGGGTGGGTTATTTTTTATTTTTATTATTTTTTAGTTCCAGGAGTTTCCAATACAGGCCAGAGTAAATGTGACACATTGGTATACATTGTCTTGCCTCCTCTCACTATAATGATGATTCAAATGGAGATGGGGTTTGAAGTTCCCCATGAGGTTTTTCCACCAACCTTTCCTCCCTCATTACATTTATGTTTATCATACGCTTTTTAGAATTATAGCACTAAAGTGGCAGATTATTATATCACTTTATTGCTCTGATTATACAAAAATACTACCACCACCACCACCACTACTAATATTAATAAAAAAAAGATGGGAATGTGGATATATTCTTGTTACCAGATTCTTTTAATACCCTTGGATGTAGTTCATCTGGCCCTGGAGACTTGAATCCATTTAGAGTAGCCAGGTATTCCTGTACTACTTCTTTACCCATTCTGTGCTGCTCTCCTACTGCATCATCTGCTCCATTTTCCTCAGACTGGGGAGAAGATAGAGGCAAAGCAGGTTTTGAGTAGTTCTTTTCTCTGTTCCTTGTTAACATTTCATCATCTTCTCCATGCACTGGCCCTACCATTTTCTTGTTCTTCCTATTGCTAAATAACAACAACAAGAAGAACAACAACAAATTAAAGAAAAGAGCAGAGAGAGAGAAAGAAAGAAAGAAAGAAAGAAAGAAAGAAAGAAAGAAGTCTTTTATATTGTGTTAAGCCTCTCTGGTAAGCCTGAGCTCATTTTATACTTTAGCTTTTCTGACGTTCTCCCTACATGTGCTGGCTATTTACTTGAATTCCTGTTTGATGATTTTTCCCCTTACCATTTCTTGCATATGTCCCTTTATCTTAGCTCATTTGAAAGTTCTTTAGACATCCATCCTGGTTTCTTTAAACACTTCACATTTTCCTCCTCATTTGAATTTTTTGAAATTATCAATATCTCATTTTTAAGAAGCTCCCATCCATCATGAACTCCCTTCTCCTTTAGTATTCTTGACCATGGGATCACACCTAGTATTTCCCCATGTTTACTGAAATAACATTTCTTAAATTCTAGAATGGACATCTGACCACACTTGGCTTCCTCTTTCTGCTGTATAACAAACTCCAGGAGAACATGGTCACTCCCACCTAATGATCCTGCCACTTCCACCCATCAACCATCACTGTTGGTTAGGACCAGATCAAAAATAGCTGATCCCCTTGTTACCTCTTCCACCTTCTGGACAATGAAATTATTGGCCCTTATATTCTTGGCAGAGTTTGACTTCCAAGAAATATCAGAATAGTTGAAATCTTCCATTACCACCACATCTCTCCTTTCTTAGCAAGCTGTTCCAGGAAGGCATCATCCAAATTATCAATCTGGTTTGGAGGTCTGTAGTAGACCCCCACAATGGCATTTCTGTTGTTTCTCTCCCCCTTATTTTTTACCCAGATGCTCTCTATCTGGCTTCCAGGATTTATGATGGATCTCTTCACAGGCCTAAACATCCTTGACATATACTGCTGGTACTACTTCTTTCCTGTTGATCTATTACTCTGAAATAGGTCATCTCTATTACTATGTTCCAGTGATGAGACCCATCCCACCAGGTTTCAGTGATACATATTAGATCATATTTATTTTGCTTTATTAAGAATTCAAGTTCATCTTATTACCCATGCTCTGTGTATTAGTATAGAGACATATAAGACCATGGGTCATTCCTTCTAGCTGCTTATTTAAGTTTTTTTCCTCCCACTGTTGTGTTCTTGAAGTATTTACCCAGAGAAAAAGTGACAACCTCCGCACCAATGTTTTTCAGCTTCTTACTCTGAGCCTTGCAATCCCTTGTGATATCCTCGACTATGGGCCTCTGAAGAATGGCCCAAAGGGCCGGCCTGGAGGCAGAGATAGGGAGGGGCAGCTGCATGCCAGCCATCTCAACCCCAGCCCAAGGACGTCCTAATGCCATGTGCCATTATGCATGGCGCACTGCAGCGTCCTGACACACTGCGCCAGAAGGGGCGATAAAGAGCCGTGTGCCAACTCTTAGGGCGCCCCTTTGCCACCCCTGAAAGGAGCGGCATTTTGCCACTCTTTTCGGGGTGGCAAAAGGGAGGATTGGGGCCGCGGCATATGGTAGCCACTGCCCTAATCCACCACTTCCTGGGGCAGCCCAGAACTGCCCATCTGCAGCCCCCCTATGCCTTGTAGAATCATTGGTTTCCACATGAAGGGAATTCTAAAATGAAGGGGCAATAATCTGTGGCCTTGATGAGTCTTATCAGCCTCTCTGTTACATCACACCAGCAGCGGCCACCGGACCTTCCACCTGGGCCCCTCTTGGCCCCATTACGCCCGGCCTCGCGGCCTGTTTCCCCGGTGTCTCTGGCGGCACAGAGGAGGAGGAGAAGGAGGGCGGGACCATCTTCAGGCCTATAAAGGCTCCTGTGAGCCTTCCCTTCCCCCCCCCCCACCAGCAGCGGCCACCGGACCTTCCACCTGGGCCCCTCTTGGCCCCATTACGCCCGGCCTCGCAGCCTGTTTCCCCGGAGTCTCTGGCGGCGCAGAGGAGGAGGAGAAGGAGGGCGGGACCATCTTCAGGCCTATAAAGGCCCCTGTGAGCCTTTCCTTCCCCCCCCCCACCAGCAGCGGCCACCGGACCTTCCACCTGGGCCCCTCTTGGCCCCATTACACCCGGGCTCGCGGCCTGTTTCCCCGGCGTCTCCGGCGGCGCAGAGGAGGAGGAGAAGGAGGGCGGGACCATCTTCAGGCCTATAAAGGCCCCTGTGAGCCTTCCCTTCCCCCCCCACCAGCAGCGGCCACCGGACCTTCCACCTGGGCCCCTCTTGGCCCCATTACGCCCGGCCTCGCAGCCTGTTTCCCCGGCGTCTCCGGCGGTGCAGAGGAGGAGGAGAAGGAGGGCGGGACCATCTTCAGGCCTATAAAGGCCCCTGTGAGCCTTCCCTCCCCCCCCCCCCCCCCACCAGCAGCAGCCACCGGACCTTCCACCTGGGCCCCTTTTGGCCCCATTACGCCCGGCCTCGCGGCCTGTTTCTCCGGCGTAAGAGCAGGACTGTACATCTGGGACTGTCCTTGGCCCCTATTGCAGCTGACCTTACTCTAGCCACCTGATGACCTTGGGGAGTCACCTCCCATTTATAATTCCAAGGACCTTCATGCAGCTGCGGCTAAAACAAAGGACTGGAGTCAGCTGGGTGCTTATCCCCTCTTTTATATACTGGAGCTGACAATAGTCTGGGAGCGGATATTCAGGTGGTGTGGGGGAGGGGGAGATATGGTGGCAGTAGAGCCAACAGATGTTACAAAAGAAGGAGGGATCGATGCTTGATATCTATCCCGCCTTCAGTTGGCTCTACTTCCCAAGATAATTTGGGGAACGTGCCATCCATTCCACTGACCCTTAATCTGCTCCTTTGCAATGCCAGGTTAGTCAAAAATAAGACACACATCTTCCACGACCTCTTGGTGGATGAGGTGGCCAACCTGGCATGCTTCACTGAGACCTGGCTGGGGGATGCCAGCTCCGCGACTTGGGCGCAGGCTCTCCCAGCTGGGTACTCAGTTAGCGAGCAGGTGAGGGAAAGTGGGCGGGGGGGTGGTATAGCCTTGGTCCATAGGAACACCTTGACCTTGATCAGGAAACCTATCCGGAAAATGACACACATCAAGTGTATGTACCTTAGCCTGAAGACCAGGGATAGTTTGGGGATTCTGTTGGTATACCGGCCACCCCGTTGCTTAACAGACTGCCTGACCGAGCTGACTGCCCTGGTTTCTGAGTTGCTGCTGGAATCGCCCAGACTTTTGGTTCTGGGCAATTTCAACATCCCACTCGAAACCAGTTTGCAAGATCTAACAGGCGCAGCTCGGGAGTTCATGGAGACCATGACTAACATGGGCCTATCCCAATTGGTCAACGGGCCCACGCATTGTGCTGGTCATACCCTCGATGCGGTCTTTAGTACGGAGCAGGAATATCCGTGGGCAGAGATCAAAAATACCTCCGCCCTGTCATGGACAGATCATTTTCTGATCAAGGCGGAACTAAAGGCTGTTACCCACCCTCCTGGGGGTGGTGGACCCATTAGAATGGTCCGCCCTCGAAGGCTTATGGAACCAATTGGTTTCCAGAAAGCCTTGGAGGGTCTAATGGTTGGCAACGCCGGTGATTCTGTCGAGGCCTTGGTGGACACTTGGAACATCGATCTCACCAGGGCTATTGACACAATCGCTCCCAAGCGTCTTTTCCAGCCCTCTTCGAATCGTAAGCCCTGGTATACCGAGGAGCTTAGGAGGATGAAGTGAGCTGGACAACGACTAGAGTGCGAATGGTGGAAGACTCATCTCTCATCCAACAGAACTCGCCTTAGGAAACATCTTGATTCCTATAGGGAGGCTTTGCGTGCAGCGCGGAAATCTTTCTGTTCTGCACGCATTGTGTCTGCAGAGTCCCGCCCGGCAGAGCTGTTTAGGGTGGTGGGGGAGTTGACGAAGGTTCCTCCTGCGCCGAATCCCCTACTTAACCCGACAACAGCCTGCTGTGAGGCCTTTAATATTCACTTTGCAGATAAAATCTCTCGGATAAGAGCCGACTTAGACGTCATTGTTTTGGCAGAATCCGTAGACGAGGTATCCAGGAACTCCGTTGATGGCACTTTATTGGATCAATTACAATCTGTGAGTACCGATGACGTGGACAAGCTGCTTGGAAGTGTGAGAAAAACAACTTGCCCCCTCGATCCTTGTCCATCATGGCTGGTTGTCCAGGGGGGGGACGCGTTGAGGGTGTTCCTTCGGGACACAATCAACGCGTCATTCAGGGAAGGCAAGGTACCATCTTGTTTAAAGGAGGCGGCGGTTAAGCCACTCCTGTAAAAGCCTTCCCTGGATGCCCTGGATAGAAACAACTATAGACCAGTCTCCTTGCTTCCTTTTTTGAGCAAGGTGATCGAGAGGGCAGTTGCTTCCCAACTCCAAGCAGTCTTGGATGAAACCGATTATCTTGACCCATTTCAAACCGGCTTCAGGACAGGATACGGAGTGGAGACTGCCATGGTTGCTCTGACCGATGACCTCCGCCTGAGTATCGACAGGGGTAGTGTGACCCTGTTGGTGCTCTTGGATCTCTCCGCAGCCTTTGACACCATAGATCATGCCATCCTCTTAGATCGCCTGAGGGAGTTAGGAATTGGAGGCACTGCTTTGCAGTGGTTCCGTTCCTTCCTCTCGGGCAGATCTCAGAGGGTGAGGCTCGGGGACAGTTGCTCATCCAAAATTGAGCTTAATTGTGGCATCCCTCAGGGTGCCATCCTGTCCCCAATGCTATTTAACATTTACATGAAGCTGCTGGGTGAGATCATTCGGAGGCATGGAGCGCGGTGTCTTCAGTACGCTGATGACACCCAGATATACTTCTCCATGACCAGATCATCAACTCAGACTTCAGATGGCGCCTCTCCTCTTGATGACTGTCTTAGAGCGGTAATGGGTTGGATGAGGAAAAACAGATTGAAGTTGAATCCAGACAAAACGGAGGTACTTGCAGTTACTGGCCTGAAACCAGATCTGGGAATACAGTCTCCAGTCCTGGATGGAGTCACACTCTCCTCTAAGGACTGTGTTCACAGTCTGGGGGTGCTCCTAGATTCATCGCTTCACATGACTAATCAGGTGAATGCGGTGGTCAGGAGCGCCTGCTATCAGCTTCGGCTGATACGCCAGCTGCGCCCTTATCTGGATAGAAGGGACCTGGAAGCTGTGGTACATGCCCTGGTAACTTCACGTCTGGACTTCTGCAATGCACTCTACATGGGGCTACCCTTGTGCCTAACCCGGAAACTTCAACTGGTACAGAATATGGCAGCCAGGCTGATTACGGGAACATCAAGGAGGGAGCACATAACACCAGTGCTTAAATCCCTTCACTGGCTGCCAATTAGTTTCTGGGCGCAGTACAAGGTGTTCGTTTTGATCTTTAAAGCCCTACATGGCTTGGGTCCATCTTATCTTAGGGACCGCCTCTCCCCATATGACCCCCCCCCCCCCCCCGCGCCCTGCGGTCCTCTGGGAGGAATCTGTTGCAGCCAATAAAAACTAGGCTGTCTCAGACCTCCCAAAGGGCCTTCTCAGCAACTGCTCCCAGACTCTGGAATGGCCTGCCGGATGAGATCCATCTTATTACCACTCTTGCTGCTTTCAAGAAAGCAGTAAAGACGGATCTCTTTCGGCAGGCCTTCCCGGAATAACAGTCGGCCCAAAAGAGGGGCCACCATATTGTCTGACTCCTTTGTAGAAATTTTGTTTTAATTTATTAATTTAATTAACACTGAATTTTAACTACTCTGCGGTTTAATCTTGTTTTAAGGGGATGGGGTGGGGGGAGGAAAGGATTAAAGGGAATAGGAATGTTTTAATGTTGTTCTGTTTTAATATGCTGTTGTCCCCCGCCCCGATTGCCTTGCAGAGGGGCAGGCTACAAATAAAATTTTATTATTATTATTATTATTATTATTATTATTATTATTATTATTACAGATTTTTGTCCCAGGGAGACAGCACAGCTCTCAAGTCATCTTGTCCCTGCTTTTATTCCCCTACAACAAGGAGCCCCTACCACTACCACCATACATTTTCTTCAATGATTGGCAGTGGTCATTCATGTGTTGAATCCTTCAAGGTCACCTGCATATTCTCTGAGCACTGACACTGTTGCTCTTGTTGCTGTTCCTCATCATCCCTAGTAAGGGAGAGAGCTTCTAATAGATTCCTTAGCTCCAAACTCACAGAATAATCCCTGGTCCTTCTACCTCTGTGTATCACATTGCTCCAAACGACTACTTCCTTTGTTTGGGAACTGACCACCTCTTCAGAGACATCCGCTATGTGTTACTCAACCAGGACAATCAGCTGTGCTCTGGCCAAGAAAACGTGCTCCCTAATATGTTGAAGAGTAGATACACAAGCTTTTCAAGCTGCTGGACCTTCTCTTCCAACAGGGCAACCAACTTGCACTTGACACATCCTCTGGCAAGAACACAAACGTACCACAGCTTTTGCAGGTAACTGAAGCAACTCCCTCACCATCCATATTCATAATTAAGATTAATTTTTAAACTAATTAAGATTAGTCTTAAGCAGATACTGAAACAGAAATCCAGGCCTCCCACTCAAATCTCCCCCACAGAACATCCCTGTAAAACTCTTGTTAGCCAAGCACCTGTTTGCCGAGCTCCTGGGACTGAGAGCTAGTGGCTGTTCGCTCCTTTCCCAGCCAAGTCTCTGACTCATTTTCTCTCACCAGATGGCCAGTCCCTCTGAGTCCATGGGCTCAGCAGAGGACCTGGACCTACACACAAAGAACAATAGAGCAGTAAAGCAAGCCTCCATTCAGCTCACACAAACCATCAGCCTTAACCCAACAAACACAAGCTCACCAAAATACAACTCTCAGGGTGAAAAAAAAGTAAAGCTGTGGAAAGCAGTAAAACAGTGGTAATATTATATCCCTTCCCCATTCTTGGAATTTTGTTTTCACATTTTAAGGCACTCTGAGGCTTTGGGGATATGGCAGGATAACAATCTAAATAAAACAAAGGAGAAGATGGACATCAGGTTTTTTAAAAAAGCAGAACACATTTGTCTTTGGAGACTTGCTGTCTCCCATTTTGTGCCATTCACCTGACAGACCAATTATTTATTTATTTATTTATTTATTTATTTAGCAAACTCAACATTGATTCAAGCTGTCAGTTGGGTTCAGTTCTTCTGGGTGGGGGGAAGTTACTCTCGGGGGGGGCGGGAAAGAAGCACAATATTCATTCTGTAACCTGTTTATTCTGTAATATGTCAATCATTTGTAAAAAGAAATTAAAATGTTTATAGTAGATTGCAGAAAGTTAGAGAAATTGAGAGAGAGAAAGAGAGAGAGAGAGAGAGAGAGGTGTATTGATTCTCAAAGAGGACCAGCCAACACCAAGAACCCTCCATTTTATGACTTGCCCTTCTATGGGGTTGGCCACATGCTGCAATTTTCAAATTGGCGCACACTGGTGGCATCACTAAACCACAGTCTCATTAGATAGGAATGGGAATTGTGTGGCCTTTGGAGGATTTAGTGTGACCCTTTGGGACCCCAGACTGCTCAGGGCATCTGCATCTCTGTGGGTCTGTTTTTTAAAAAATTGCAGCCAACTCTCTCAGTTTTTGGCCTCAAATCTAGTATGTCTGAGAACATATATCATGCTTGCATGTGACTCTTTTGTAGAATGGCAGTGTTGCACAATCAAGTCCATAAGCACAACAGTACCACACAGAGAACTCTCAGTAGGCAGGACTCACTAGAAAAGACAACAATACTTGGTAGCTAGAAGGCAATATAGGAAAAGACCACATTCCAAATGGATAATCTCAATGAGTTTGTAAGATTTGAGCAGGGCTATTGAGGAAAGGGTGACTTGGTGGTTTTTCATTCATAGGGTTGCTACCACTTGACATCAACTTGATGGAATTAACAAGAACCAAGACAACTCTGCTCTCACAACCTTAAACTAAATATGGATGTTGCACATGGAGTAAAAAAAGTCCAGCTGCTTCTGCAGGGATTCCAGTCTACCAACAGCTGAAGGGATGATTAAAAGGTCATTCTCCATCCCAAAACAACAACCCTCTCCACCACCCCTGGTTCCAAAAAAAAAAAAAATAAATAAAAAAAAATGAAAGGAAGTGATGTGATGTCAGTTCTGGTCATCTAAAATGGCAACTGCAATGATGTGCTTAGGCCAGCTGTAAATAGGGGTGGTGATCTTGGGTGCAGAGTGTAGCCTTTTTTGCATTTGGTTCTTTTGCTTTGGCTACATCCAAGCATGGTGTAGTGATCTGAGTGTTGGACTATGATGCTGGAGACCAGGGTTCTATTCCCAGCTAGGCCATGAAAACCATTGGGTGATCTTGGGAAAGTCACATGCTCTCAGCCTCAGCGGAAAGCCATGGTAAAACCTACTCTGAATTGAGTTTTCCATGAGAACCCATGATAGGTTCACGTTAGGGTCACCATAAGTTGGAAACTATTTGAAGGCACACATACCAACACCACCACCAACAAGAAATTTCACAACCTACCAGTAGCACCAGTATGGATTCCAGTCAAGGTTAGTTGTCAATATCTGATATTCTTGGGGTTAACTGTAAGCACTCTGGCAGGACCCACTGCTTACTCTTGCCATGGTCAACTCTTTTCTCCCCCATTTTTTTTTTAAAAACTATCTAATCCTTTGCATTGAGTAGTTTGGGATATCTGCAGTTTCCCATAATTCCCTGATGTAGCATCAACCTGGAGCATTACATACAATTAAAATGGCACCTAGATGCAGACCTGCTTCTCAGAATACTGTTGCCTGCTATAGGCAGGCAAGTGTGAAGGCTGGAGACATTTGACAGAGTAGGTAGCCTACCAGAGATAACATACCCTCCAAATTTTGCAAATAAAAATTGGGACACATGGGGCCAAGCAACATCAAAGTGTGGCCCAGATGCCAAAAGTTATTAATGAGGAAGAACACAAAGTTAAGAAAGGCTAAAGCAGTTGGTTTTAGCTTGAGTGTTTGGGGAAGGGTAACTATCCACTCCTCCTACTGATTCAATTGAGTGCAAACTATTTTTGCACTTTGAACTCATCTGCAGCAATTGAAGCAAGCTGAAGACAAAGGAGAAGAGTGAGAGGAGGAGGAGAGAGAAACTGGGACATTTTAAAAGCAGCTGAAAAGCAGAACAGAACATCAATTGAGGCTGTCTCTGCCAAATTGCAAACACTGGAGAATATGAGATAACATTTGTCAGGGTGCTCTCAAAACTGGTGATTCCAGTAGAATTAGCACAACATTCCATTGTTTACATTAGCTTTGGCTGAAATTTGGTAACAAAATATTACAGTTTCAGAGAAGGGGGATAGCCAAAGATTCAGCCAAGAGTACCATATCAAATACAGAAAGGGTGGAAATAATTGTACAGCCCAACAGATCACCAAGGCCCATGTCACCAGAGAGCCTAAAAGTAATGCTTCTAATGGTCTGTTTAGAGAATGCCGTTTGCTAAAGTTACACTATTTGGTATTACAGAGTCTCTAGAAATCAGGCAGTAGGGTGGGAAGATATTTCTTTAGCTATAGCATCCAATATTTATTAATCTTTGAATGCAGAATAAAATAATTCAATGACATCATGCACTAATTCTCTGGAAGACCCAGAAAGCATAGCCAAAGTTCTCAGGCCAAGCTGTTTTCAGGAGATATGACCACACAAAGAGCCACAACCATTGGGAAAGAACCGTTTCCTTAGCTCTGAGTTTTGTGTCTAAAATATATCTTCTTGCTCAATTAGTCTCAAATGTGTTTTGAGCTGCCTCTGAAATTAAGGCAGAAAGGAACATATTTCTGTTCTGGACACTATGGGTGGCAGTGGATAAGAAAATGGGATATAAAAACTGGATTTCTAGGGAAGTTTCTTTTGTAGTCTAAAGACTGGAAGGCCAAAGTACATTACTTTTAAAAGATGCATAGGTTGGATGAATTTGAATAACCATCATTTGCAATTCATTATGTTCCAGATTTAACTTTACTGTTGTTTTAATATTTTCTTGGTTTAATCTTGTTTTAATGGGTTGGGTGGGTGGATTATGTGAGGAGGGAATGTTTTAACTTGTAATATTTTAAAATGTTGTAACCCGCCCCGATTGCCGTGCAGAGGGGCGGGCTATAAATAAAAGTTATTATTATTATTATTATTATTATTATTATTAGCTGAAAACAGAAAATCTGTGCATGTTGTCCTCAGTTCAATTCAAAACAGTTGTGGAAAATAGTTCTCTCTCATGGAGGTTGATTATCTCTGATGGTATATCATTGCTGTTGTGTGCTTTCAAGTCATTTCTTTCAAGTCGATTCATGGTGACCCTAAAGTGGAGTTTTCATGGGGTTAGGACTTTATCACACCACTCTGCTGTCCCGTCACAATTGTGCTAGTTTAAAAATGGAAGCATACCGGTTTGGCATTATTTCCTATCACACTTTTCCTCATGATAGTGCTTTGGCCTTCCATGGTTGCGTGATCTGTTTTCCACACTGCCAAACTCCACCTTCTGAGAAGAAGGATGGGAATGAGTGATTGCCACTGAGCCAACTGACTCCTGAAGCTGTCTGCTGTGTGACTGTGCGATTTCATTACTCATTCATTACCTTGCCGATTTCGTTACTCTGCTTGTGAGTTCTAGTACTATCTTTCACATTGCCCAACAATATAAGTGCCCCCTAGGAGAAACTACTGGCACTGTTTGGCACATTTTGTCCAGAATCCTGTGGATGACTATGTTGGCATTCCAGCATAGGCTGTGGGAGCAAAAGCAAAAGGGTACAATGGAGAATAAGCTCAGAGCTGGCACATCGCTACTGCCGTGTGACCTTGGAAAAAGTAGAGCTATGGGTGTACTGTACCCACAGGATTCTGGCTAGCTTTTGATCCACTTTTAATGCCTGATAGTTATGCTATTACCAACTTGTTTAGCATTTATATTTTTAAAAATAGTCAGTGTCCTCCCTTGGGAGATGTATCATAAACTTCCACCCAGGCAGAACTAGGATATGCCTCCCCCTCACTTCGTGCAGGACTCTTCTTCTTCTGGTGACCACCCCAAGGGCATTTAGTGGCGAGGGAGTTGTCGGATAAGTGTCTGGCTGTATGCCAATAGATAGACACACAACAACAACATTATCCTCCACGAACTCCCAAGGTCCCCCAGGAAGTCTTGGAGAATATATTTCTTGTTCTGCAGCTGGCTATACAGAGATAGCCAGATGCTTCTCTGATGTCCACTGGGCCTGAAATAACCATGGAGAGGGCCCCCTGAAGGAGGAAGATGAGTCCTACTGCATTTTTAGTCATTGCATGAAGGGAGTAATGAAATTCCGCCTCTTCAATGACCCAAAATAAAAATAAATAAATAAAAATGTTTGAAACATAGGGGCTACCTTTAAGCTATATTTTCATGTGTCACTAAGGTCATGAGCCAATGGATTAGGATGCCAGCCAATGTCTTAGGTTTTTAGAATTGCACAATTCCTTGTATTACCCATTAGCATATACGGAGGAGCCCTTACTGCTGCCGCGGTGGCTCTTCTGTGCTCCTTTGGCGCAGCGTGTCTAAACGCTGCACCAAGGGAGTGCCCTGACGCCGCGCTCCATGTGGTGGGGCACACGGTGTGGCGGAGACATCTTCATGGAGTCGGGGCAGCCGGCATGCAATTGCTCACCCCAACTCCACCCCCAGGCTGGCCCTTTTGGCCAGTCTGTATAGGCCCTAACTACAAAAGCTGATGCTACAACTTCTCAGTCTCAAAGGTGCTATAAGATCCCTTTGCATACTGATATTCTAGACTAAGGGCAAATTGAGTCCACTTTAACTGCCCTGGCTCAGTGCTAGGGAATCATGGGAATCATATTTTTTTCTGAGACATTGATCCTTCTCTGTCAGAGAGCTCTGGTGCCACAATAGACGACAGTTCCCATGATTCACTAGCACTGAGTCAGGGCAGTTAAAGTGAACTCAATTTGCACTATTTCTGGCAGTCTGACAAGGCCCTAACACAGCTATGTCTCTCAATTATACTTAGAAGTAACCTCTCTTCTCAATTAAACCATCTACCTAGGCAATAGGATAGGTTTTATATTAAAGTTCTATTAGAGGGTAGATGTTACAGTGTTAGCCTGTTGGTTGCCAAGTTCCTGTCTTTGGTAATTAAAAATAGAGAGAAGAAAATTCCTAAAATTGGTAAGAGTATCTGACATGTTTTCATTAACTATGCCAATTTTATTATGTTTATAGAATATTAAATTGTATCTTATCTGATATTGTACAATTTTTGTTTGCTGTTTGTTTATGGAATGTTAAATTAATAGATGTATGGACTAATTGTATTGATAGGTGTATGGACTGTAATAATAAATACTGTACTGTAATCTAAGTAACCTCTTCTGTCCCAACTCTCCCAAACTTGATAGAAATGTCATTTGCCTCTGTTCTCATTGCTGGCAAGAATGGACTTCCTTTCTTCCATGCAGCTGGTGCCTGGTAAAAAAGGTGAGAGGGGACTTATAATTATGACAATAGTTGTTGTTGTGTGTCTTCAAGTCACTTTCAACTTATGGTTGGCAAGATATGTTCAGAAGAAGTTTGTCATTGCCTTCCTCTGAGGCTGAGAGAGTGTGACTTGCCCAAGGTCACCCAGTGGATTTCATGGTCGAGCTGGAAATCAAACCCTGGTTAATCCATATAGGACAGAGTTTGGGAGGTAGAGAAAGTCCATGGGCTATACTCATCCTGTTCCATCTCCACCCCCCTGCACTCCTATAGGCACTCCAAGAAAGTCATTTTCAGGTTTTGGTACAGTGGTTTGGGGGAATATTACAAGGGGTAGTGTGTACACCTTGCTTTAGCCAAGAATTGCATCCTCTGAAGGCAGAATTCTTCATTTTTAAAAATGTTGATGCAGTGGGAACTGCTTTAGGGGATTTCTTTGGTAGCCATAAGAATGGGCTTGCTGGGCCATATGTGGCTTTTGTGGGACAGAATTAACAGTGTTGGGACTTTGTTCAAGTCCCTTTTGAGCTATGAAAGTCTCTCTGTGACCTTGGGCCAACTCCTCCCCTATAGAGTATATCTGCGCTGCAAAATTAAAGGAGTTTGATGGCACTGTAACAGTCCTGACTCTATCCTATAGAATCCTGGGATCTGTAGTTTGGTGAGGCACCAGACCTCTCTGACAGACGAGGCTGAATACCCCACTAAACTACACATCCCAGGATTCTACAGGGTGGAGCCATGACAGATAAAGTGATGTCAAACTGCTCAATTTCTGCAGTGTGAAAGAGATGCGAGTCTTACCTCACCCATAGCGTCCTTGGGTTTCTAAAGTCGAGAGGGTGAGGGTCGTGTACTCTGCCTTGAACTGAGGGGGAAAAAAACAAGACATGCATGTAACTAATAAATAGAAAAGGCCAGTAATTTCTCTTTGGGAAGAGGACCAGGGATCTCTCCTGAGTCAACCTCTCTCCAAATAACACATTACTGGAACAAAGCTGGGAAGAGTGAGCCAAGGGCTGCCACTGTGAGTGATCACTGTGCTTCTCTCGTATACATTTATGCTTTCCATCGAAACGTCCCTGACTCTGTCTCTTTTCTCTCATGGTCCCACTGTGTGGCTCCATAACCATTGATTTATATTGGGGTGGATGAATGCACAAACTGGTTTTTGGCTCCTCCAGAGGACCATTGTTGTGGCTGCCATTTTGGTGACAGGAAGGTGACACTGCACTCCCAGCTGCCATGGGACTAATTTTTTTTTGGGGGGGGGGGGGAGGGAAGAGAATTCATGCTGTTTCAGAGAGGAGAACTCCCCCACAATAAAATGTAACTCTTTCCCCCCCAATGTCTCCTTCCCCCCATTCCTTCTACACGGTAATGGAGAGATTTCAAGCACGTTCTGGCAATGCTGGGATGATTTATGCACCAAAGAGGCCCTTTTTTTTTAAACCGAAAGTAACTTCTGTTCACTTCCTGTCACTAAAAAAGCTTCCTCAAGGTCCAAAATGCCCCCCCCAAAAAAACATAAGAATGCCACTATGTCTTCTAGAAGGCATTTAGAGCAAAAAACAAAAAACAAAACCCATGATTTTTTTTTGTGGGAGTGCAGGCAATGGGGATGTACAATGCTCCAAGTTCTCCTAGGAGACTAATCCAACCCTAACTTTCCAGATTTGCTCCCTTCTACTTTAAAGAATTTTTTTCTAGTAAAAAAGAAAAAAAAGCCAGAGTGGTCGGGGTATATGAACATCCAGTGGGTGCAGCTGCCTCACTGGGTGTTCACTCTTCTCTGAGGTGTCCCCCAGGCCTGCATCCTTCCAAAGTCGCTAAAATGAGTACCCAACTGTTGGGGGGCAATAAGCTTACAGTTGTAAACCGCTTAGACATCCCATAGCGCAATATGAAGCGGTATATAAATGAAGCTGCTTTGCTTTCTGCACCCCCCTCTAGCCCTGCCTGGGGGCTGCAGAGTAAAAAGTGAGAGTCCCAAGGGCCATATTATACCCCTCAAGGGCCACCTGTGGACCATAGGTCATATGATTCTCACCCTTGATTTAAGTCTCCCTTCCTTCCTTTCTGCTAGCTGAG
The DNA here is from genome assembly GCA_026167975.1 of Phrynosoma blainvillii. Classification (NCBI taxonomy): domain Eukaryota; kingdom Metazoa; phylum Chordata; class Lepidosauria; order Squamata; family Phrynosomatidae; genus Phrynosoma; species Phrynosoma blainvillii. The sequence goes on from JANUYF010000003.1 coordinate 13,080,844, forward strand.
CATCTAGTCTATCCTGGAAAGTATTTACTATAAACAATCAGGTGCCATCAGGAGAGTTGTCTATTTTAGTCCTCGAAGGGTCATGACCAGCCCTCTGAAACCTGGGTTAGACTCTCACAAGTAAGCACTATGGTTACTTGGGAGTAGATGTCCAATATGATCTCTGGCAAGGATTTTTTGGGGTTATACAGATGTTGTGGGTTTTTTTTAGCATGATGATGCGAATCATCTAACTCATGCATTCTGGGTTTGTTATTCACACTACGGAACCACATCAATCCACATCGATCAACACCTTTGTGAGTTCAGTTGCTCACATGTGGAAGCATTTGAATAAAGATGGAGTAGAGCAGGGGTAGGCAACCTTTCCCCTTTAAGGGCCGAGGGACTTCAGCTCCCAGAATCCCAGGAGCTATTGGTCTGCATGGGACTATTGGCCAACATGGCTGAGGCTTCTGGGAGCTGAAGTTCCTCGGCCCTTAAAGGGGAAAGGTTGCCTACCCCTGGAGTAGAGAATGCGAATGCATTCTGAACCCCTTTTTTGGTATGCAGCATTTGATCCCAGGTCTATTCGCATTGGTTATTCACACTACTGATAATGCAGATATTTTTTAAAAATGTGGTGGTGGGGGGGGGAGAGACACCCAATATTGTTTATCCCAGATTAAGTGGGTTTTTAGGCAGCCCCCCAACTTAATCAGGTGCATTCATGAACAATGGAGATTTAACCTGGATTCATCCTGTATTATTTTCAGAGTGTGAATAACCCCTTAGCCAGCTGCCTTCTCAGCCAGCTGCAGCTTCTGCTGGGGTCTAGAGAGAAGCAGCTGCAAGGGTAAGGAGGGGAGATTCATCAAAGCCATATTAAGAAGGAGCATCGCCGAGTTCAATTTAATGCAATCCTCTCTCGGCCAGTCCAACTCATGAGGGAGTGAGCTTCATCGAGCATTTTAATCAACTCAAAAGGCAATTTGTTCAAACCCTCTGTTTATAACCTTGACAAGCGGGCAGGTTATTTTTAAGCACACTGCCAAATGCGGAGAGCAAGCAAGCGAGTTTTCCTCCTAAGACAATCCCCAGGCTGCCTCTAAAGGGGAGCATACACAGTGCATTGCTTGCTATAAACACACCTCAGATTGAACCAGGTAACCAGTCACTTGGAAACCCACAAGCCAAGACAACATTCTCTAAACATATGGAAGAGGCTTGTGGCAAGAAGCATGGCCTATACACACTGAGATTTAACTACTTAACTTGGAGATATCTGACAAATCCAGGAACAAATTAGATGCACTGTTAGATCACAGCCACCATCTGCTCTGAAATGGTTTATCCAGAACCATTGCTGAAATTCATACTTGTAACAGTCAGCATGGATTTTGTTGTTCTTGTTGTTAAGTGCTGTCGAGTTGGCTTCAATTTATGGTAACCCTGGTCCAAAACACACTGCAGAAATAAGCCAGTTTGAGATCACTTTAAGTGCCCTGGCTCAGTGCTACAGAATTCTGGGAACAGTAGTTTTGTGAGACATTTAGCTGCCTGTGTCAGAGAGCTCTAGTGCCACATTAAACTACAATTCCCAGGATTTCCTTGCACTCATCCAGGGCAGTTAAAATGGTCTCAAACTGGATTATTTCTGTAGTGTGTTTTGGACCCATGTGAATGAGAGGCTTCCAGGAGATCCTCTTATGAAAAATTCTACTCAAGTCTTGCAAAGTCTTGTGGCTTCCTAGATTAAATCAATCATCTTGTAATATGGTCTTCCTCTTTTCCTACTGCCTTTCTCTTCACCAAGCATTATAATCTTTTCCAACAAATCACGTCATCTTATGATGTGTTCAATGTCCGATAGCCTCAATTTAGTCACTTTGGCTTCTAGTTCAGGCTTGATTGCTCTAAGATCCATTCATTTGTCTTTTGAAAGTATTCATAGAACTCCCATCCAGAACCACATTTCAAATGAGTTGATTCTATTGGATAGGATGGCACTTGTGGTCTCTTCGAGCTCTATGATTCCATTCCCCTCTGCTTTCTCCACTGTTCAGCTTTCACAACCATACATAAAAACTGAGAAATACTATGGCCTGGATGAATCTGACTTTGGTATTCAATGAAATATATTTACACTTGCACACAAATTAGAATGCCTACCTTTTCTTGGGCAAAGCAGATTGGGCAACCGTTCTCTGCACTGGCGTATCCAGATGTTTTTCAAGTGTTATTGAAAGGTAGAGCTGATGCACAGCATCCAAAAATTGAGCTACAGAAATAACAGACTCCTGTGGTGTTTGCTAAACTGTGCTACGTGGGACTATGGGCTGGAGTGACTCCCACATACCACATAATTCTGACTTCAGCATCAATGTCAGGATGTCTATCTGCAAAAGCACACTTTTGATTTTATAACCAGGATTGGAGGGGGGTACTTGATATTTTCAAGATTGTTGGGTCATGTGCAATTACAGGGGGAACCACAAAAAGATCAAGGCTAGAACCACATAGAGGCTTTGATCCTACATGGTTGTATGAACAGAATCGAGGGCCCTAATCTATCTGGGACAGGTGGGCTCCAGCACTGCTACTCCACATGATGGGCCTTGGACCACTGCCAGTCCTCAAACCATTGGCTACTGGTCCCCAGAGTTGTTTCCAGAAATGAAAAAAACAAACACTTGTAGTCAATGGACATGAATATGGTGCCAGTCCCTGGCACACGGGGGGGGGGGGGGGGGGGGGGGCAAAATGGCCATCCTCCCACGTCAAAGAAGCAATGGATTACAGCTCCCAATGGTGATGCTGGCTGTGTATGTGGCTTCTGGAAATTGTACTCCTAAAAATGTAACATTACTATCAAGAACACTGTTGGTATGAAGCAGCCACATAAAAATACAACATGCCATTGCCCCATGGCAATTGTCTTTATTATGTTCAATGGAGGCAGCAGTGGAACAACTGGGAGGAGTGGAGAGGTCCTGTTTCTGATCGTAATCTTGGACAGTCAAGTGTGGTTTTCTGTGACGCGCCATGGATCTGATAAGGCTTAGATCTTGCCAATTGGAATCTCATTAACCAAGCTGAGAGAAATAGAGGAGGAAAGGGGCTGAACCTGGGCAATATGGTTGGAAAACAGTGACCTGGAAACCTGACACCAAGGCCAGCTGTCTTCTAAAGTGCTTTCTGTCAATTGGGTCCCAGGGTAATGTTTGCTTTGGCCCCCGTTGGTGCTTTGGGCTGCGAGAACAGCTGTTCAGATTTGCTGATGATATCACAATTAGCGGCAAATTGTTTAATACTTTCCCAGAGAGTAATGTTCATTCAGCCCTTTGTGATGGGAAGGCCTTCTCGCCATCTCCCACATCCCATCTAGGCCAATTAAAGGGGCTCAAATGGAGTCAGCTTTGTCTCGGGATCCTCAGGCAGGTAATTTACAGTCACTATTTTACTACTACCATCAGGAATGGCATTAGAAGAGTCAGGATTGCAGCTTCCCTTGAGACATTTACCTTCTGATTCAATGACTGCTCAAGATGTGGAGGGCAAAAATCTGTTTCCCAAAGAAGCCAGGTCATTTCCTTCCTATGATCTGAGCAGTCAAATTAGTTACTTAATTCCTCTTGGAAAACAACAGGCTACAATGTCCTTTGCTAATGCACAGGCAACATCAGATCCTCCAACTGTCCCAGTTTGGCAAGGGCAGTCCTGATTAATCATCTGTCATCCCATTTTTTCAGCTGTTTTCCCAATGTCCCAGTTTCTGTCTACTTCTCCCACTTCCCCGCTTGTCCTCAATTTACTTCAATTACTGTAAACTGAGTTCAAAGTGCAAAAGCAGTTTGCACTCTATTGACACAGTTGGGATGGGAGAGGCAGAACCTTTCCCTTCCCAGTAGGATCACGCAAAAGCAAACTGGTGCAGCCTCTCCTAGCGTGTGTGTGCTTCCATATTAATACCATTTGCCATCTTGACCACACTCTGATGTTGCTTGGCTGCACATGTCCCAATTTTCTTCTGTAAAATGTTGGAGGGTATGCTATACAGCAGAAGTAATGCAGCAGTGATTCTCCAACTTGTTACCCTTGTGACTCCTTTGATATCTCTATATGTGGATGTCACAGCGCCACTCCATCATTCAGCACAGTATATGAATAAAAATATTTTGTTTGTTTAGTGTGCATATTTTTGTCCACACAATCATGTATATTCATACTTCATCTGCTGCCCCCAGACTGTGGAATGACCTGACAGAAAAGATAGGACAGCTGAAAATGCTGACTGCATTTAAAACAGAAATAAAGACATATCTCTTCTGGCAGGCCTATCCAGTCAATTTTAAATCATGACTTTTTAATTTGAATATGAACTCTTATGAATTATTTTAATGATTTTATAGTATTACATTTTAACTGTGGGTTTATGTGTTTTTAATTGTGTTTTGTATTTTAACATGCTGCACTCCACCCTGAGCTTTGAGGAGAGGCAGGAAAAAATAAAATTTATTATTATTATTATTATTATTATTATTATTAAACATTCTATAGAGAAATATCTCTCCTCCTCCTCCCTCAAGCAGAGGCTCCAAACACCCTCCTTACCTTTCTTCCCCCCTCCAGAACAGAAAAAGTTTGGGAAGAGACATATCAAGGCCTTCAAGTCTCACCACCCCTCTTGAGCATCTCTCTCACACATATACCCCAGGGTCCTGTCCCATAGTTTGAAAACCATTGCCCTAAAGGCTTTCACTGGCCCTGCTAACATATAAAGACATATACACAATATGCCAACCAAGAGCATGGAATTCATGGAAGATAAAAGCTAATATAATAATGAGAACAACTGAATGACAATGGTATTGAATACCGGAGCTTGGGGGTGGTGGTGGTGGACTGTGAATCATGCCAGCTAGGCAATTTCAGTAATTTTAGCCAACCAAAGATGACTTCCAACTTCCAAGCTCTACACAGGCTATACAAAAAGCAGGATTTGCTCCTTACCCCATACATAAACTTTTCTAACTTGGAACGTCAAAGGTAGAGTTAAGCCACCAGCTTGATAACTCCTTGAACTGATGGCTTATTTGGAAGCTCCTGTTGAATCCCTTCTGTTTTCTCTGAGGTATGGGGGTTTGGAAGACATGAAGCCTCTGGGGGAGGTGATAGATTTAATATAGCCAGGGAGTGGTTTGGCTATTTTCCATCCTTACTGTAAGGTTGCCTCTCCCCAAAAATCTGGTGCAATGACCTCTGATGCCTTTCATGTCAGTAGGGAGATTGATACACTCTGGGTTTTAATCAGAAATATAAAATTCTGCACCTTTGATAGCTTTCCCAAAGTTTGGACTACAACACAGTGTGGATTCACTGCTCCACTAATTCGGGAATTAAGAGCCACTCTTCCTTGAGTGGTAAACATGGGTATTTACATGTCCTTGTGAAATGTTGGATGGAATTCCCTACTATACCCTATAACATGTGGTGATGACCATTATCATCAGTGGGAAATTCATGAACTCTGTGAAATGGGCCAACCTCCCCCCCCCAAAAAAAAACCCTCCAGAGCTTGGCCTGAATCCTATTGTCAGACCCAACTAAAGTAGGCCTATTCAATCAGTTGTTGTTGTTGTTGTTGTTGTTGTTTTTATTAACTGCCCTAGAGTCATCCCCAACTCATGATGACCCTATGGATGAGACATGTCCAAGACCTTATATCCTCCACTGCACTGCTTAGGTCCTGCAGATTCAGGCTGTGACCTCCTTGATTGAGTCCATCCATCTGGCGTGCAGTCTGCCTCTCTTTCTTCTACCTTTCCTAGCATTATTGTCTTTTCGATGAGTCATGCCTGCTCATGATGTGGCCTTCTAAGGAAAGTTTGGGCTTGATCTGTTCAAGGACCCATTTGTTTGTCATTCTGACTGCCCACAGTATCCTGAGCACTCTGCTCCAGCACTACATCTCAAATGAGTTGATTTTCTTCCTGTCTGCTTTCTTTATTGTCCAGCTCTCACATCCATACATGATGATGTGGAATGCAATGGCTTAGATGATTCTAAATGTGTTCACTCATCATTCAGTAGATGATTCAGTAGCTCTTCTTTAGCTGAGACTCAACAATAGGTTCAGGATGTTATTTCTGGGGACACCAGCATTCAGAATCCTCCCCAGCATAAGCACTGAATATGCTGTCTGAGGGGGTGGGAGGATCTGGGGAGCCATAGTCAGAAAAAGTAACATTTCCAAGCTTGGGAACCTCCATGTTGACAAGCAGTTTAGTATGAACACCAGTTGCTGGGAACACCAGTTGCTGGGTGCATCTACACTGTAGAAATAATACAATTTAAAATAATAATAATAATAATAATAATAATAATAATAATAATACATTTTTATTTATACCCCGCCCCTCTGAGTACAATTGAGGCGGCTAACAATAAACATTTTTACAATGTCAATACAAAGAGACCACTTTAACACCATTTTAATTTTTACAATGTCAATACAAAGAGACCACTTTAACACCACTTTAATTGTCATGATTCCATTGTACAGAATCCTGAAATTTGTAGTTTAGTGAGGCACTAGCATTCTTTGGCAGAGAAAGCTATAGACCTTGTGAAACTACAAATCCCAGAATTTCATTGGATGGAACTACAGCACTTAGTGGTGTCAAATTGCATTATTTCTAGTTTAGATACGCATCCCATGAAAGGGACATTGCCATCATATCACACTTGGAATGGGCCAGTTTGGGAGAAATGATGGAGAATGAGACAGATGGTTCTTCTCATCCAACAGGGCTCATTCGTGGAATTCTTTGTGGCTTCTTTCAAATACACTCATTCTGAGAAAAAATATTTTCCCTTTTTGCTGTAGGCAAGCTTTCAACATCAACCCTACCTGGAACCTATAGAGGGATGTTTACATGGGTGCCCAGAAACCACACACAGGATTTCCTCTCTAGTCCCAGCCAATATGAAAGCCAAAGAAAAATTTTGTGGCTGCCATCAATAGCCCTTAATTCGAAGTGGCAGTGCAGGAAAACAAAAATATAACCACTAACTTTTGGTTCACTGGCTGGATTCTTTCTGCACTTCCTAGGCCATCCATAATGCAAAGCTTTGCCTATGCCCACTGAAAAATTCCAGGGCAGGGGGCAGAAAGGTGACAGAGGATAGTATAAGGAATTCTTCCTTTCTTTGTTGAATGTTTCATCTGATTGCCTTTTGGCTTTTTCTCCCTCTGCATGCATGCACTTCTTTTCTCCATAATTCCATGCAAGGGGGCAGCTGGAAGGGGGAGAAAAGGTGTTGTCTGCCAAAATTTCAGTCCCCAAATTTCTAGCATTGCACTTAAAAACTTTTTGAGCATTTAGATGTTGAGTTTAAGCATCCAAAGACAATGGGCTGGCAAACAGAATTCAAAGACATAGCCATATTAGTCTGGCAAATCAGTACGCAAAGGGATCTTGTAGCACCGTTGAGGCATGAAAGAAAGAAGCTGGTAGCATGAACTTTCATAGACATGAGTCTATGAAAGCTCATGCTATCAGCTTCTTTATTTCTTAGTCTCAAAGGAGCTACAGGATGCCTTTGAATAAAGCAAATAGAAGACTTTTGGACATGAACAACTTTCAGTGTTCCACTCTTTGCAATACTAGAAATTTAGTGATTGAAGGAAAGTTTCATTGGGGAGGCAGAATTCTTATTTGGGGAGTTAATACCCTCATTCTGCCCCCACTCCATCTCCTAGATACACCCCCCAGCCCATTCCACAAGCAGTTGCCTTCCACCAGCCACCTATCTTTGGTTAACATTTGTGCTTAATAAATGAATTAGAAAGTTTATGAAGTGACTTAACCTGTGTTTACTCAAAGAAACAGCCGTTAGTCTGGATTAGTAGACAAAGGGATCTTGTAGCACCTTTGAGACTGAGAAAAAGAAGTTGATATCATAAGTTTTTAAAGGACATTATCACACCAGCCTGCTGTCCTGCCACAATCACAAATAAGCACCACTATAATGCCGCCTTTCACCCTCTGTATTCCCTACACTGTGCATGCATGATTTTCATAGAATCATAGAGTTGGAAGAGACCGCAAGGCCCATCCACTCCAATCCCCTGCCATGCAGGAACTCAAAATCAAAGCATCCTCAACAGATGGCCATCCAGACTCTGTTTAAAAACAGCCTCCAAAAAAGGAGAGTCCACCACTCTCAGAGGCAGCGTATTCCACTGTCGGACAGCTCTTGCCATCAGGAAGTTCTTCCTGATCTTGAGGTGGAATCTCCTTTCTTGTAGTTTGAATCCATTGCTCCATGTCCTAGGACGTTATCCCACGGGGCCAAAAGCAGCAAGAATCGAAGAAGAACCGGGCGCTATAGCGCTAAAATCTTTCAGCTGATCCCACGACGTCGCCAAGAATCCACCAAGAACCAGGCGCTATAGCGCTAAATTTTTCCGACTGATCCCACGACGTCGCCAAGAACCCGGCAAGAGTCCGCTGCGAATGCAACATCATCCGCGTTCTTTTGAATGCCTGGTCTCACCAGGCATTGCAATAGCGCGAGCTGATTGTTAGCGCTATGAAAGCGCTCGCGATGTAGTATGCTCAGCAATTCCCTCCCGGGGAGCATTTTCGGTTCACCACCCATCGTTCCTAGCGCTATTTCCCATCGTTCTTGCTGGCAGCATCCTATATGACGTGTTTCCTTTATTCAGAGGAACACAAAGTGACGAAAACAGCACCAGACAGTCATGAAGAGCTTGTGCGCATGTCCAGGAATGTTGTTATCGAAATCTTGCTGCTATAGTGTGCTCCTCAGTAGCGCTTTACGCGCGGGGGTATTATCGCGAAAGCGTCAATAGCGCTATGATGCCAGTTGCGTGTGCTGGCTGTTTCCACCCATGGGGAATGAAAGCGCTTTTTTAGTGGAATGATGCTTTAATCGGTTTCTTGCCACTTTTACAGCAGCGTGGGATAAGGTCCCTAGTCTCTGGAGCAGCATTTTCATTTTCAGTATGCTCCATTTTCAGTATGACACCCCTTTAAATATTTAAACAGGGCTACCATCTCACCTCTTAACTGTCTCTTCTTCAGGCTAAACATACCCAGCCCCCTATGACATTCCACATAAGGCTTGGCTTCCAAACTTTTCACCATTTTGGTTGCCCTCCTCTGGATACACTCCAGCTGCTCAACATCTTTCTTGAATTGTGGTACCCAGAATTATTTTTAATTAATTTTTTTTCTACAATTGCAAAATTACAGCAATATTATAAAAGGAAAAAGGAAAACAGCTTGATTGGGAATACCAAGGAGGAGAAAGAGAGGAGCAGAATCAATTCCACTCACATGACATGACTGCCTGAGAATTGCAGTAGGAGACATGGAAAAGAAGTGCAATTGGGAGACACTGATGGGTTTTACCCATCAATGAAAAGGAGCACTCTGGGAACAGATGGAACACAAACCAGCTACAGGACAGACACAGCATCAAGCAGTAAGTAACAGCCAAAGACACCATTATGTCATGGAAATAGCACTTTATCAGTTTTATGTGATAAAGTCCTTAGACCTAAGTCTACTTCATCAGTGCTTATGTGTATCGGTGGCTATATTCATTTACAGCTCATGAAGGAATGGTGCTGCTGTTTTGGTCTCCTCTCTTCCAGCTCCAAATTTCATCCTAAATATGAAGAGGTGGTTTATTTGCCTTGATAAAAAGTGTTACCTCCAAACACTGAAAGGGCTCTTTTTTGGAGTGTCTGAGAAGGGAGACAGCCACCATGCACAAATTTTCTAGCAGAACCTACCAGGCAATGGACAAATTTATCATTTTCAATTTTTTCTCAACTTCTTGTGTTTCTATGTTTCAATTCTGTTTCTGCATCAGCAGGCAATCATGGTTTTAAAAAGTATTCATTCATTTACGTTTCTGTGCCTATTTCTTTGCATGCACAGATTTGTATGGCTTTTTGTTTAATATATGTTTTCTATGCTAAAATTTCTTATGTATTGCTTGTAGCATCTTTTCACTAATATTCGTTAATTTTTGAATACATTTTGGTTGGAAAATTGCATTACAAAATTCTAAGATGTAGAAAGAGTGAAAGGTAACTGCAGCCTGCACAGACCACCCAGTTGTTACCAATACATGGAGTGAACAAAATTCTCTGCTGCTAAGAAGAGAGTACTCTTGCTAAAACTCTCTCTTTTTATGCAATTCATTAAGGTACAAGGGTCAGATCTAAAAAAATAATAATAGTTTAAATTTGTACTGACGTTGCCCTGATTAAAAACTTGCCTCGGTCTTGAACTCAGTATGTAAAGTTAGAAAAACTTGGAACATTTCACAAACTTGTGAGTTATCCTCATGCAAGACATTTGTGAGGCATTCTGTATTTTTACAGCCTTAGAAACACCACCATATCTCAGGTTCCTCTCCCTTATCTGAAAAGGGAGATGGTAATCACAAAGTGGTTGTGGAAATACTGAGACAACAAGTCATAGAACTGTGGAGGTTATGGAACTCCTTTCTACTAGAAATGGAGGGCTCTTCACACCATTAATACATGTCACAAAGAAGCTATCCCATCTTTTTTCTGCTTAATGCATTTCCTGTGGGCAGAAAAAGATAGAAAAAGCAATGGGGAAAAAATGAGAGGCATAGGAGTGGTGGTGATGGAGGAGGTCTGGTGTCCCTGTATAATTCTGAGTATCAGATTAGTTCCAAAGGTGCTACAAGATCCTCCTAACATGGCTATGTCTTTGAATTCTGTGTTTTAGGTAAGGTGAAACAACTCTTAGAACTGATCTACCTATCTTGCAGAATCACATAGTTGCCTGGACTGCATGACAATGAAACTTTGGAATGCTTTTCTCAGAGAACAAATTTAATTATGCTTAGGAAACTGGTATTTCAGGGAAAAGCCTGGGATGAAACCCTTCCTTCACATCTGCTGGTTACATGTACCAAAGGAAGAAGGTTTAAATAAGACACGAGAGAGATAGAGCAAGAGAGACTTCTCACTCAGTGGCTGCCTTCCCTTGGAAGTCCAATTGGCCCCCTACCTGTTGTCTTTCCACCACCAGCAGATTAAGATAAGGAAGCATTTGGTTTTTAGTATGTTGCAGCCGACAGAGCTTTTAATGTGGGGTGTAGTATTTTTTTATTTTACATTTCATTCTGTTTTAATGTTTTTTAACTTCTGCTTCTAACTTCTGTTTTCACATCAAATTTAGTTTAATTGTGTTTTAACTCATATACTGAGAACTTTTTAAATTGTATAGTGGGACCTCAGTATCCACAGATGCTGAAGCCCACGTTGTCCCCAAATGGTGGCATGTGCACACAGCCATGCTGCCATTAGGGACAACAGGAGTTCAGGTGCAATCACCAATGGTTGTCCTATACAACGTTGTCTTTTCGGAAAAATCAGTTGTCTCCCTAGATTTTACTTGGTGACTTAAAGTTGGCATAAATCTGTCATGCTTTGGCTTCATCATGAGAAGGCACTGGAGAAAACAATAATGCTAGGAAAGTTGGAGGGAAGCAGAAAGAGAGGAAGGCCACATGCTAGATCAGGGGTAGGCAACCTTTCCCCTTTAAGGGCCGAGGGACTTCAGCTCCCAGAATCCCAGGAGCTATTGGCCAACATGGGACTATTGGCCAACATGGCTGAGGCTTCTGGGAGATGAAGTCCCTCGGCCCTTAAAGGGGAAAGGTTGCCTACCCCTGTGAGATGGATGGACTCTATAAAGGAGGTCATGGCTATGAATTTGCAGGAACTGAGCAGGACAGTAGATGACAGGGAATCTTGAGGATGTCTCATCTACAGAGTCACCATGGGCCGAGATCGACTTGAGAGTGGATAACAGCAACAGTCCTTTCCTTTCCTTTCATCCATTTCCCACCTTTTGTTTCTCCTCCACCACCCTTCGTTTTCCTCCTCCTCCTCCAGTCATTATCCACAGAGGGGAAAAATAATGTATCTAGTTTCTGGGTGAGAGTGGTCTTAATGTCTGGGTGAGAACACTCTACTTCAAAGCTACTTGGGCACCAGTCCAGTAGCAAAAGCATCCGTTGGTCATCGGCATCCCGTCTCCATCACAAGCCCCTTGTGAAGCTGGGAACCTCTTTGAGGCTTTCAGATCTTTTCATGAAATGCCAACTCTGAAGCAAACAATTCTTCCTTCCCTCGATCTGTCTCTGATCCTTGCATTACCCGCTGGGTGAGAGCCAAAGGCAGAGCTCCCAAGGGGGTGGCGAGTTGCAAGAGACGGGTCCAAATTTGCACAACTTAGAGTCATTCTGAGATTAAGTGTTTCCAAGATTCTCATTCCTCCCCCCCCCACCTCCTGCCTGCCACCCCTCCCATTCAATGCAATTTGAGTTTAATAATAATAACTTGTGAACCTTAGGCTTGGGGCTTTGCCAATACAAATAGTGAAAACAATGTGGCTGCTATTAAGAGGAGGGGTAGGGGAAGAGGAGGTGAAGAAGGGGTCTGGAGGGAAGGAGAGGGAATTCCCAGGATGCAGGCCAACCTCAAATATAATTCTAATTCTGTTATTATTTACCCTGGAAGAAAGTTCATTGAGAAGTGGCAAGGCAATGTAAATCATCACATTTATGCTGCATATGTATGTAAATATACCATCAAATGCAGTGAGCACATGACAGACTGGAATGTTCTTGCTTAGCCCTGAGTAATATAGGCCTATTCAATCAATTATTGGATGATGTGTCAACAGGTAGGTCATGGCTTTGATGATGTGCTTAACAACTGTCCCTCTTTGGGAAGGACAATCACAATTAATCCTCCATCATCCCACTATTTCAGCTGCTTTAAAAATGTTCTAGTTTCTCTCTCCCCAATTTTCAGCCTTTGTCTTCAGCTTACTTCAATTGCTGCAAACTGACTTCAAAGAGCAAAAGTAGTTTGCAACCAATTAACTCAGCTTTGGCAGGCAGCAAAGGAGAGGAAAGGAGTTTTACCCTTCCCAGTAGGCTCAGGTAAAGGCACACTGCTGCAGCCTCTCCTCGCTTGTCTGTTCTTCCTCATTCATAACTTTTGCCATCTTGATCACACTCTGAAGGTGTTTGACTCCGTGTGTCTCAGTTTTCATCTGTGAAATGCTGGTTCTATTCTAGTTGAGACTAGCAGTGGGATTTAGGCCATTATATATAATTATATTGGGGATGCTGATATGGTGAAGTCCAGGATGACAAAATTTCCACTGGTGAAAAATAGGTGCAGTGCTTTTTCAACAGCTGTGTTGCTTCTCCAGACTACCTTACCTTCCATGCCCCATGTACATCCCTTCCTCAGTGATGTACATGGCATGGCATTACCTGTTTCCCACCATCATGGTGTACTGGGAAACAGCAGGGTTTAAATGTTCATCACCTACCCAACCTGTCATCCTCTAGATGTGTTGGACTACACCTCCCACCATGCTGGGTGAAGATAGTGGGAATTCATCCATCGCATATGGAGATGCATTGTCTTTGTGCATTGTGAATTGCAACGTCACAATGAGTAGTCAATCATGTGCACCATTCATCCACATACATTGCACTATGCACGTACTCAGTATGAGGGTTGCATACTGTAACTCTGCTCGGGGATATTTGCACTGCGCTGAAGCAATGCAGAATCTCAGCACCTTTATGCAGAATGATTTGGAAGCCATAAGCAAGCCAGAAAACATCCAGGTACTAGGTTCATCCAGTTCAGGACAGAGACACAGCTGTATGTGGTTAGCTAGTTCCAGTAAAGCATTAAAACAAAGCTCTCTTCCTAGAATCCTTAGGAAAGTCAACTGCTGATTTCCCAAACATTTAATAGCTGATGAACAAAATGGTGACAGTTCTGAGAACTTCATTATTAAAAATACAGGGGCACACCACTCTTATGAGCCAGTGTGGTATAGTGGTTTGAGTGTTGGCCTTGGACTCCAGGAAACTAGGGTCCAAGGGCTTGTCTACATTAGCTCTATACTGTGAATATCCCATGAGGTCACTACATGGTGTTTACATCAAACAGCCCCCAAACCCTAATTCGGGTCTGGGCTGTTTACACAACACAGAGACAATTTGAGGCTCCCACCATTTAAAGAACTAACCTTTTGTTCTGGGTTTTCCAGAAAATCCAAAGCAAAACATGGGAGTAACAGGCAGCTGTCAGTCCTTCAGCATCCCTGCCAAGTTGGTCTGCAGATGCCAGTGGCTGTGAGGCCAGAATGAGGCCAGGCACTTCATTCTCTTCTTAGAGTGACTCACACCTGCACCAGTGGCCCACGGGGACCACAGCCATCCATCACAGCAGGTAAGAGGGGGCAAACGCAGGGGGGAATGTGGGGGCTGGAATACAGAGTATTCTGGCAAGTGTAGACAAACCCCAAATCCTTGCTCAGCTCCTGAAACCATGAGATGATCATAGGTAAGTCACGCTCTGTCATCAATGGCAAACCTACTCTGAATAAATTTTCCAGGTCATCATAATTCAGAGTCAACTATGAAGGCACCTAACAACAACATGTTCTTACAATCTCAAATCTTCCTGTCTGCTATAGAGAAGTGTTGTTGTTGCGTACCTTCAAGTAATCTCTGACGTATTGCAACTCTAAGGCTTGGGTTTTCCTGGCAAGTTTCTTCAGAGGGGGGTTGCCATTGACATTCTCTGAGGCTGAGAGAGTGTGTCTTGCTGAAGCTCACCCAGTGGAATTCCATGTCTGAGTGGGGATTTGAACCCTGGCCTCCAGAGTCATAGTCCAACACTCAAAACACTACACCACACCAGCTCTCTGGTAATTCTCTCACAGAGAACTACCAACTACTCACAGAGAACTATCACAAATGGACAATTCCTGATTGGAAAGAGAAAGTCAGACCAGTCCCTCATGCAGAGAGGCAACACTGAGGCCAAGACATCCCCTGCATACATTTCAATGGAAGTGACTGAAAGTTTCAGTCATTTCCCACATTTAAAGACATGGTAGAACTGCATCACAGTGGTGGAGATTCCCTGGAAAGAGGATGATGCAGAGTAGCAGTTCAGACTGAGATGCAGCAGAGATCCTTTTACGCAAACTTCTCATTCTACTCTGCTGCAAAGGATGCTTCAGTGCAGAGGTGGGAGAAAGTTATCTGGCTAAACAGCCATGAATCAAGCCAAGGTGTAATAGAAAGCATCTCCAGTGCAGTGGAGGGGAGAGATCCTTTGGGGTCAGGGGAACCTTTAATGAAGTCATTTCTACGGTGCTCTGCAGGTTCTCTAATAGCACACTGTTTGAGAATTTGCAAACTAGATAAAAACCTCCCCCCTAACTCCCCAATGATGTAGTGGTGTATTGTACGGTGCTGCATTATTTGATGGGAACACTATTCCCCCAGTCAGTGGATATTTTAATTTCCTCTTTTCAGCTCTGAACGTATCCAAAACTAATATCTTTCGTAAAATGCAATAATAACCTCTATTTTATAGCTAATTTTCATTACCCATTAAATCATGACGAATGGAAAAAATCTGATGATGGAAGGAGCAAGGTGCAATGGCAATGCAGACGTCTGCATGGGGGGCGGGGGGGGGGGGGAAGGTCAGTGTTTTGTTTTTTTTCCTATTTTTTCAGCCCTGTAACTTTCCTGGTTTAAGAAATGCAATGGATGTAGTAGAGCCCGGGGAAAAATTGTTATTCATTTTTTAAAAAATCATGACACTGACCCACTAATGCAAGGAGAATCAGCTTTGAAACCCTCAACTCTTTTTACTGATTAATTTCTAGATAGCATCAGCATTTACTTGGGAGTAAGTCCCACTGATCTCAATACAACTATGCATAAGATAGCACTGTTAGTTTCTTACCTCCCTCTCCCAATATGGTATGGGAATGCCTTTTAAACATTAAGACATGATCAGTGTTTGGAAAAGCTACTGTTTGGATGATAACTCCCAGAATCCTCCGGCCAGCATTCTGGGGATTCTGACAGTTGACATCTGAAACTAACATTTCCAAGCTCTGAGTCTGTTTTTAAATAAAGGAGAGGTAGGAATTGTGTCCCTCCAATGCTGCAATGCCCAGCTGCCTTTGCCAAGCATAGCCAATGATGAAAAATGCTGGGATGTCCAATCCAACAATGTATATTGTATTGATATTTTATTGGCTTCTTTCTGTCCCACCTTCTCCTCAAAGCTGGGACTCGAGGCAAAAATACAGGATAAGTCTTCCTTATCCAAAATGCTTGGGGCAAGCATTTTGTTTTGTTTTGCCCCCCCCCCCCCCCATTTTGAAATATTTGCAAATACATAATGAGATATCTTGGAGATGGGACCCATGCCTAAACATGAAATTCATTTATATTTTATATATGACATACGCATAGACTGGGGGTAATTTTATTCATAATATGTTTGATAATTTTGTGCATCAAACAACATTTGTGTAAACTGAACTATCAGAAAGCAAAAACATCACTATCTCAGCCACACATGTGGACAGTTTTGGATTTTGGAGTATTTTGGATTCCAGAATTTTGGAAAAAAGAAACTCAAATGTAAAAAACATGCATACAATGTTATTTAAAATGGGACTAAACAGCATCTGGAAGCCCACGGGATTCCTATCTGGAATTAAGCATATTTGTATTTTTTGCAAGACAGCCTTGGCTCAGATGACATATCATAATTTGTGTGTGTGTGTGTCACCTGTTGACTTATGGCAACCTCATAAATTTCGTAGAGTTTTCATAGGAATGAAATACTTGTATGTTTTGCCAGTTCCTTCCTCTGAAATAGGGCCTACAGCATGTGGTCATACATGATATAACTCTACACTCATGTAGTTGCCTGGTGGATGTGCATTAGCATCATGCAACCAACTATGTATCTACCAGTGTGCCTGCTTATTGCCCCATTATGCAATGGAGAATTCACAGTTGCTGTTTCTTCATCCGTACAATGTTGCGTGGGTCATGGAAGGCACTGACAAATAGTTAGACATTATCCAAAAAAGCACAGCTGCATTGCTGGAATCCTGTTGGTTAACCCCAATTACTGTTGATTCATTGACCAGCTACTGAATGATGAATAAAGGCACAGGTAAATCCAGTTGATTCAATGGCTGTACTTTAGCTGGGATTAACAACAGGATTTAAGCTCATGTTACATGGTTAATTTGTGGGATTCCATTTACAGAACCATGAACTGAATACATCTATCTTATAATGAACAAAAAGAGTACAACCATAGAAGACTGAAAGGCGACCTGACAGTAGGATTGCCACATGTCCTTTACTATAAGGGATGTCCCTTATTTGAGGGTTGGGGAACTTATCCTGTATAGGACTGGTTTGTTGTTGTACCTTCAAGTTATTTTTGACTTATGGTGACCCCCAAGGTAAATCTATCATGGGGTTTTCTTGGCAAGTTTCTTCAGAGCAGAGTTGCCTTTGCCTTCCTGTGAAGCTGAGAGAGTGTGACTTGCCCAAGGTCACCCAGTGGATTTATATGCTCAAGCGGGGAATTGAACCTTGATCTTCAGAGTCATAGTCCAACACACAAACCACTACATCATGCTACCTCTTATAGGTTGCTGTCACTTATTATAAGAGACATTTCTCATTTGAGGGTTGGAAAGCTTTTCTTTTTATTTAGACTGAACAAGATGCCAAAAAATCCAATATCTTGTAGACGTGGACCCTTCCAAAAGACAGAAACATGTGCATCATGTAATTTATGAATGAGGACAATATGCTGATTTGTACAAAGAGGCATACCGCTAAGTTAACTGAAATCAATACCTTCATTTGGCATTTAGGCATAACACAAACTCATTAATAGCTATTTCCTGATTATCAGTCCTGCATGTCATGAATGTCAATTGTCCCTTATTGCTATTTTGAAAACCTGGCAACACTACATGATAACCATGTTTAAATATCTGAGGGGATGGCATATAGAAGATGGAGTGAGCTTGTTTTCTGCTGCTCCATGGTCAGACACATGAATCAACGGCTTCAGATGAAAAGAGCTTCCACCTAAACATTAGGAAAGGTAAAAGATGTTGGACAGTGGAACACGCTCTTGGAGAGTGGTAGACACTCCTTCTTTGGAGTTTTTTAAACAGAGCCTTGATGGTCATCTGTTAGGAGGACTTTAGTTCTGTATTTCTTGCAGCCCCTTCTAAATCTAAGATTCTGTAGTTCTGTAGCATATTCATAGAAAACCAGTGCAGTATAGTGTTTTAAACATTGGACTGTGGTTCTGGAGATCAAGGTTTAGTTCCTTGTTTGGCCATGAAAACTGACCTGCTTTTTTTTTTTTACAATATGTTCTGCCTATAAGTTAAACAGGTGTGTGACCTTGGGCACGTCACACACTCTCAGCTCCAGAAATCCCCATCATAGGTTTGCCTTATGGTCACCATAAGTCAGTGGTTCTCAAAGTATGGGATGGGACCCCCATGGCAAGCATGAGATTTGGAGGCCTTGATTCCTCTTCCTCCTCTTCCTCCTTTCCAAAATTTCTTTTCTCTTGAAGAGGAAGAGAAAGGTAAGTAGGTGTATGCAGCCTCTGCCTGAAGAAGGAGGAGGAAGAGAGCTTTTTCGTTATAAAATGTTAAAATATGAATACATTTTTCATTCACACATTCACTCATACATTCATGTATCGTGTCTTAAAATATATGAATATTTTAACAATAGATGAATGTGTGAATAAATGTGTGAATGAAAATATGCACACGAAACAAAATATTTTTATTCATATACTATGTCGAGCTGGGGGAGATGTCTGCATGTAGATGTAAAGGAAGTCACAAGGGTAAAAAGTGTGAGAACCACTGCCATAAGTCAGAAACAACTGGAAGGCACACCGCCACCGCCACCACCACAACAACAGCAACATACAGGTGTCTGACACCTATAGGGTTCCTACTGGCCCTTCATTTTTTAATTATTTCACCATTTTGCTGATAAATAAGTCAGCGAATCAAGACTATCCATTTCAATGTGAGAGAAACAGCTCTTAGATGTGCGATGTCATTTTATGACAGCTCTCGATGTTGCTGCAGGATCCTTGCCATCAAAATGTCTCCACATTTCAAGAGTAGTTGCAGTGCTATTCTCTTAATGCTTGCCCTTGATTCCAGAATGGCATATGTGCATGAGCAATCTGTGTTTTCCCCCCTATTTTATTTCATGTTTTTTTTTCATGTATTGTTCAGATTACTGTGTGGAAACAGTCTGGCCCCATTTTCAATCCATGGCTTTTTCTTTCTTTTATCCCTTTTCCTTTTCAGGTTACTGATGTGCACCAGAGCATAGTTTCATTGATTAAATCACAGCATAATATGGACTCTGGATGTGATTGCATAATTGCATCAGGATTTTTTCCTGTTGCGGTTCAATCCATATACACACCCATACATCTCTGCTGAAATTTGAGGAATCTGATATGGATTCTGGATAGCCTTCTAGAAATTCAGTTGAATAAGGACACACGCACACACAAAAAGACTTCTGCCAAGTGATTTTTCAAATGAGAATGAAAATTAAACAGAAACAAGAAACCTCCAACAGTCTGCCTAGGAACCAGCAATGAAATTCATTTATCATGGATTTCTTCTATCCCATTCCCCTTCTCCACTTTGTGCTCTGCCTGCATTTTAATTCACCTACCACTTATTTGACTAGAGAAATTTCTGAAATTCATTAGAAAAATTATTCAGCTTAACGTAGAAGGCAGGCAGAATGGAACATGGGCAGAACAAAGGGGAAGGAGTGGAATGAGACAGGGGATATATGCTCAGTGGGGTGTGAGAGCAAGTGTGGCATGGTAGATTGAGCACCCGACTATGACTCTGGACAGTAGGGTTCCAATCCCTGCTCAGACATGGAAACTCACTGGGTGACCCTGGGCAAGGCTCACACTCTGAGCCTCAGAAAATTCTATGATAGGATTGCTTTCAGGTTGCCATTTGTTGTTGTTTAATTGCCCTCGAGTCAATCTCGACCCATGGCGACCCTATGGATGAGACATCTCCAAGACCCTCTGTCCTCCACTGCTCTGCTTAATTCTTGAACCCCATACCCATGACCTCCTTAATAGAGTCCATTCATCTGGCATATGCTCTCCCTCTCTTCCTACCATAGGTTGCCATAGGTTGGAAACAACTTGAAGGCACAAAACAACATAACAGCAACCTTAGACTGTAGTCCTCAGTATCCTATGTATGCTGTGGAATTCTGGGAATTGTAGTTTGTGGTGGCACCAGAGCTCTCTGACAGAGAAGGCTAAATGTCTCACAAAGCTACAATCCCCAGAATTCCATAGCATTGAGCCATGACACTTAGCAATAGCAATAGCATTTACATTTCTATACATGCTTCATTATGAACTAAGCAGTCTCTAAAATATGCAGATTACAGCATAATACTAGCAGAAAACCTCACAGACTTGGAACACCTACTAAGGAAGATCAAAGAAGAAAGTGCAAAGGCAGGCTTAATTTTGAACATAAAGAAAACAAAAATAATGACCACCGACAACCTTCACAAGTTCAACCTAGACAATGAAGAAATAGAAATAGTGAAAGTATTCCCATACCTGGGATCAAACATTGATAGAAATGGGGACTGCAGTCAGGAAATCAGAAGAAGATTAAGAATGGGGAGAGTGAGTATGAAAAAACAAGAAAAGATTCTAAAATGCAAAGATATACAACTGAGCACAAAACCTAGAATCATACAAGCCATTGTACTCCCTGTTACCATGGATGGATGTGAGAGCTGGACAGTTAAGAAAGATGATAGAAAAAAAATCAGTTCCTTTGAGACAATGTGGTGCTGGAGAAGAGTGTTGAAGATCCCATGGTCAGCCAAAAGGACAAACAAGTGGGTCCTAGGGCAGATCAAACCGGAAACCTCCCTGAAAGCCAAGATGACCAAACTGAGGTTGTTGTACTTTGGAGACACCAAGAGAAGAGAGGTCTCTTTGGAAAAAACAATAATGCTGGGGAAAGTGAAGGGAAGGAGGAAGAGAGGAAGGCCACATGCCAGATGGATGGACTCTATTAAGGAGATGATGGGTATTAAGGGGTTGCAGGAATTAAGCAGAGCAGTGGAGTAAAGAGGGTCTTGGAGATGTCTTATCCATAGGATTGCCATGGGTTGAGATCCAAAACAACAAAAGCACTGAACCTAGAAACTGCTCTTTTCTTGGTTGCTTGATTCTTTTCTGTAATCCTTCAGCAACACCCATTCACCTATTTATGTCCATTGTCTTCTCTCACCTGCACTCTGACTTCATCTGTACTGATTAATTTCATTTGCATTGATTAGTTGACAGAGAAGTCAAGTCATCAAAGATGACTGGTTATGTGGTGTTGTGGCATTGCATCATTCATTATGTGTTCCCTGACTAGTTGAGATTAATGTTATGACTAATCCAAAAATGAAAAAACAAAACAAAAAAACAGTGCCAAGAGGAAAATGATACTGAAGCAGCAACAGCCAGGAGATGTAACAGGATTTCTTTTTAAAGAAAATGAGTACTCACATCATAGGATTCTGTTTTTTTCTGAGGGGAATATATTTCTGCCCTCACCAACAGTCTGGCTGTGGAGAATATTTGGCAGAGCTCCAGCATTTAATATCACATGTAAAAACTCCCCAGTGCTTCAATTTTATGCATAGCCACTATTGAGTAACCCCATTGACTTCAGCAAGGCTTACCTCTGAGCAGGCATGAGATCATGTTAAATTGATAAGACTGTCCGGATGCCTTGGCGCTGCTGTTTACTCATTGCTGAAGGATTCGTAGTTTTGGAACACAACAAGACTCAAGTCTGTTTGATGCTACATAGTTCTAGTACTTGGCAGCCCTTTAACTGCTAGGGGAGACTCTTATAGACACCTGGAATTGGTAGTTTGGTTAAGCACCAGGGCTCTCTGGTTGAGAACTGTGTTGTTGTTAACTGTCTTGGAGTCAACCTCGACTCATGGCAATCCTGTGGATGACACATCTCCAAGCCTTGCTGTCCTCCAATGCTTTTCTTAAGTCTTGTAGATTCAGGCCCATGAACTCTCTGATTTAGCCATCTTGTGTGTGGTCTTCTTCTATTTCTACTACAATCTACCTTTCCTAGTATTATGGTCTTTTATGTCTTTTCATGATGTGGCCAAAGTATGACAGTTTCAATTTAATCATCTTGGCTACACGGAAGAGTTCTGGCTTGATCTGTTCAAGGATCCATTTGTTTGTCCTTTTGGCTGTCCATGGCATTCTCAGTGCTCTTCTCCAGCACCATATCTCAAATGCTTTCTTCACTGTCCAGATCTCACATCTGTACATGGCGATGGGGAATACAATGGATTGGATGATTCTCACTTTAGTGCTCTTTACTCTTTAGGATCTTGTCTAATTCTTTCATGGCTGCCCTTCCCATTCCTAGCCTCCTCCTCCTCCTCCTCCCCCTCCTCCTCCTCCCCCTCCTCCTCCTCCTTCTTTTTTCTGCAGTCTGCATTGAACTGTTCTAATCAATCTTTGATCCCAGGTATAGGAAACTTTTTACTGTTTCAATTTCCTCATTGTCTAGGTTGAATTTATGTATTTCTTCTGTGGTCATTATTTTTGTTTTCTTTATGTTCAGCAGCAACCCTGCCTTTGCACTTTCATCCTTGGCCTTCCTTAGTCATTGTTTCAAGACTGTGATGTTTCTGCTAGTAGTATGGTGTCATCTGCATAGATTGTTGATATTCCTTTCTTCTGTCTTCACTCCTCCTTCCTCTACTTCTAAATCTGCTTTTTATATGATATTTTCTGCATGCAAGTTGAACAAGTAGGGTGATAAAATGCAGCCTCTCACTTGACCCTCTTGTGAGTTGGGAACCATTTAGTTTTTCCATATTCTGTCCTGACAATGGCCTCTTGTCCAAAGTACAGATTTCTTAACAAGACTATATGTAATGGCACTATACACAAAACTACAAATCCCAGGATTCGACAGGTTGAAGCCATGGCAGCTAAAGTGGTATCTCATTGTTAGCATTATGTCCTGTGAAGGAGATCCTGGTTCCACAAAGGATATGGATCCAGTTTACTTTCTGTAGATGTTGAGGGACATGATATAGATAGGGAGAACTATATTTAAGAATATGGAATTATCACCCATCCATCAGAAGCAATTGTGAGAGTGTGCAGAAGGAAGCATCTCCCAATGTGTCAACATTGCACATTTTTCTTAGCAGTTTTGAACTCTGTGGTCCTTTCCCCACTACCCCCTCCACTGCAAAGTTTTCATCTGCAGGTTTTTAGAACCCATCATTTATAAAACCACATGGGTTGCTTTCCAGTTTGTTTCCTCCTTGTCCTGTAGTCTGTGGCTCCTAATACCTTCATTCTCCAGCACTCAAAATTTAGTACTTCCTCCTCATGCTACACCTCATTATATTTCATTTAAAACTCCACCCAAATGCATTTTCTGGAAATATAAAACTTTAGGTATCCAGGGAGGCCAAAAAATATGGGAGCTGGAGAAGAGAGGATCTAGTAGAATCCTACAAGAGGGATCTTCTAACCAGAGATGCCATGAGATCTTGTTGATTATATAGATACTCTCTCTCTCTCTCACACACACACACTGAAGTTGCTACCATAGTGCAGAATTAATGTAGTTTGACACTGCTTTAGCTGTCATGGATCCATCCTATAGAATCCTGGGATTTGTGGTTTGTTGCAGCACCTAAGCTCTCTGACAGAGAAGGCTAAATATCTCACAAAACTGAAGTTCCCAGAATTCCTTAGCATTGAGCCAGGTTAGTTAAAGCAGTGTCAAACTGCATTAATTCTGCAGTGTAGATGCAGCCTGATTTGGTCACCTCAGAGCCATTCACTTATTGATGTTGTTCCTAATCTCTCCAAATCGATTTGTTTTTCACTCATCCTCACTACCACATAAGGCACTCTCCAATATAAAACTTATTGCTCTGCTGTAGACTCCTGTATTTTGTGGGAGAAATGTCTATAGTCCCAAACGGGAAAACAGTAAGACAATGCACGGGCCTTTGGATGGCTGTCCACTGCTTTCCCTTTGCAGAATTTGGATAGGATTGTTTTCTGGACTACAGCTCCTCGAATCCACCAGTCTTCTGTTCCTTTGACAAGAAGGGAGAAGTCATCCATATGCAAAGTATCATGTATCTCCTTGGCTAGTCTAGCACCTGAATTTACAAGGAGAGGGATGTCAAGAAGCACTTAGACTACTCACATCTTAGGCTTGCTGATGTAGCATCTCTTTTTGGAATGTTATAGGCAGACAAAATTTGCCTTAATGCGAGGAGGGTGGCAGCTAGCTTGTAGGTTTCATTATAGACCTCATCATATTTCAAGCATCAGACCTGTCTGAGAAGTAGGGATGGAACAGGCATTTGCCAGTTTCTCAGCTGAGGTTGAATTTGGAGTTCCCAACCTCTCAAGAAACTTGCATAGTAAATTTTTTTTTAAAAAAATTGCTTCTTTGTTCTTGGTGCAAAATGAACTGTCTGGTTTTTAAAAACTACAGAATAATTTGAGAAGCTGCTCAGAATTTGGGGCAAGTGTGCAGCTTCACTGTGAAAACCCACACTTGCAGTCTTCCTGTACCATCTTCATTGGTTTGAATGCTGAGCAAACCAAATATTATGCAGAAGGAAAAGAAACTCAGGCTGACTAAAGTTGTAGCTTTTGCCAGTTTGAATGCTGTACAATTCTTTTTCCATGAGGAAAACTATACAGCTTCCTATTTCTGCATTGAACGCTGCACAGTTTCTGGAAAATATGCAGGGTTTTTTGGACAAATTGCACATCTTTTGTAGGAAAACTGTGCTGTTTCATGTCATTTCAGGGGGTGGGGAACTTTCACTTCCATATACAGAGATTTATTTATTATCTCACCATTACTCCTGGAAACTTTTCCTTTTACATGGTGACAGTCTAAAAGGTGTGTGTGCATGGCAGGTATGGAGTTAAGGTGCCTAGATTAAACACCAAGCTAGTTTTTAAACATGTTTCCTTTCCATGCCAGGAAGAGCATACTGTTCTTCTCATTGCTAGTTGGCTTGGGGTTGCAGAACAGAAAGAAATTATTTTCTTATCCCCATCCATTGGCAAAAGGACTGAGGGCCTCCAGGGGCTAACTGGTGGGGATCATGTCTGAATCTACAAGAGTAGGTGGGGGATTGCATTACTGCAACCTGTTGTAAGGTGCCTTCAGTATTATTTTGATTGAAAGTCAAGATAAAAATCTTCAAAATAAATAAATACTTTCTCAGAAAGACTTCTGCCTGAGCTCTCAAAGAGCCAAAGCCAGTCCATTCTCAATAGATGGACTAATTCCACACACACACACAGAGAAAGAGAGTTTAAAGCATTTTTTCTTTCAAGATTATAATTTTGAGGTCACCCTCATACACAAAAAATAGCTTTATATTTGCAATGTTTTTGTTTTCTGTTTATATTGGAGAATACGATCTCTTTTTAGATTTGGGAATACGGTTCTAGACATCAAACAATTATTATGACTGCTTTTCTAACATGTGGTTTTCTTTAAGAGACATGTACACTTTAGTAACTTAATCTCACATCATGAATCACCATTTCTACCACCAAGCAACCAAGATCGAAGAACTTACAGGATGGGATGAGACACCCCATATAAGTCCATAGATGGGTGACGATTTCGTTTGGTTTGGTTTTCCCTTTCTATTCTTTGAAGAACTTACCAAAATTTTCACATTTCCTCATGCATTTGATGGGAAAGAACTTGGCCTCAATCCAATGTAACTCCTATTTAAAATACCTGTTGAAATCAATGGGACTGATGTTAGGCTGCTGCCACACTGCAGAATTATTGATACTTCTTTAACTGTCATGGCTCCATTCTATGGAATCCTGGAATTTGTAGTTTGACAAAGAAGGGTAAATATCTTACAAAGCTGCAACTCCCAGAATTCCATATCATTGAACCTTGCCAGTTAAAGTACAGTTGTCTCTCCTTTTTTGCAGACTTCAAGTCTGCGTCCTTCGCCTATTTGCGGGCAGGAAACGAAGGACACCTTTGGGGACGCAGTTTTCCATTTTCTGGGGGGGGGGGGAATGGATCCCCGCAAAAACAGAGGGGCAAATGTAGTGTCAAACTGCATTAATTCTGCAGTGTAGATGCAGCTTTAGCTGTAACTAACAGGTCTGATCAATCTGTAACTGACAATTGGAATTCACTGAGGGATGAGAATTATGTGGCCTTCCAAATATATTTGGACTTCAGCTCCCAGGATTCAACTAATAATGCTAATAATGCAAGCTAGGGCTGTTGGGACTTGAAGTATTACAATATCTAGAGAGGTGTATGATATAGTGTCATGAGAAAAAACAAAAAGAAATGTACCCATATTTTCCGGTGCATAAGATGACTGGGCGTATAAGACGACCCCCAACGTTTCCAGTAAAAATATAGAGTTTGGGATATACTCGCCGTATAAGACAACCCCTCTTCCAATGGGGGAAAATGAGAAAGTGTTGGGGGAAGGACTGCCAATATACTAGGTGATGCATTCTGGAGTATGTACAGTTTGCGGCCAAGTAAGTGACCTTGGGCATGTCACACACTCTCAACCTCAGAGGATGGTAATGGCAACCCCCATTTGAAGAAACATGCCAACCAAACCCCATGATAAGATTGCCTTAGGGTCGCCATAAGTTGGAAAGGACTTGAAGACACACAAGAACAACAAAAAAAGTCTGCAGCTGTTTCATATGTAGTACATGGGAATAGGAGCCAGCATGGTGTAGTGGTTTGAGTGTTGGACTACCACTCTGGAGACCTGGGTTTGATTGCCCACTCTGCCATGAAACCTACTGGGTGAACTTGGACAAGTCACACACTCTCAGCCTCAGGGGAGGGCAATGGCAAATCTCCTCTGAACCAGTCTTGCCAAGAAAACCCCAGGATAGGGGTTTACCTCTTATCCACTGCTGCTTCCTCCTCCTGCCTCATGCCACACCACACCACCCTTTCCTCCTCCTCTTCCTCCTCATGTAACCTGGACTTCCTCTCTTCCTCCTCCTTCCGCCTCACTCCTCCTCTGCCATCCGGCGTATAAGACAACCCCCGACTTTGGAGAAGATTTTCCTGGGTTAAAAAGTAGTCTTATACGCCAGAAAATACAGTAAATATGGAAAGAAGAAGCAAAAAACATACAGGTAGACAGCTTAGATGTTTGGCTCTTAAAAGTCTGGCTTTGAAGCCTATGTATTCATCCATACTGTGGTACTGAATTTTCACTACCACCACTTTTTTCCTGACAGATTCTTCATCATAAATAATGGTTGTCCAGTAGGTACAGCATTGTACTCTCTGTGCTGGAAATAACAAGTGTGTCTATTGAACTGGGCCAACATAGATGGCTGAGAATTTAGTTTGGTTCTAGTTGACAAGAACTGACCGTCCTTTGCAAATGCCTTTACACAATGAATGGAAAGAACTTGAAGTTATTCTTAAATACAAATGTGGGAGAAAGTGAACAGGCAGATCTATCTATCCCGAAATCAGCCTGGCTTCCCTGGGCTAGCATGAGCCTTTCAGAGTGGGGCCGTGCCAAGGAAATAGTACATTTCCCATGCCAGTCCCTGCGGCTCTCACAGCTTGGTGCTTTGCCACTATCATTACCCTTTGCGTATGGCATTTGCAGCCAACTCTCCATCCATTCATTTTGAATTAATTTTTCAATTACAATTTAGTGTGGTGCTTTGCTGGAGCCCAAATGTGTAGCATCTGCTGCATTGCCCTTTCAGTATTGATGTTTCATTGTATTTACTTACTAAAGAAAGGGGAGGGAAAGTGATGCCTAACCAAGCAGATTGGGAAAAAGCATCTCCTTTACATAGGGATGTCAATCCTTGATTATTTTGTCCTCACATGCAAGGACGAAGAATTACTCAAGTTTTCTCTCTGCTGTGGGAGAAAACAAATATTTTACACAGTATTCTCCCCATATTCAGGTATCCCAAAGTGTTCCAGATAATGTTTCAGTGCAGAAAAACATGTAGGTTTCTTTGTGCAATAACTCATTTCCTGCACAAGGAAACATGTTTTCCACACAAAAAGACACATTTTTTTTTCTGCACAGAAAAATCATCCAGAACACTCTTGGATATTTGATTACTGAGAGAGAATTGCTCCAAAGCTTTGCTGCCCCGTAATTCTTCCCATTAGGTTTCCAGACTGTTTAGAAACTCATTTTTTTAAAAAACTGGGAAACAAATAATATAGAAAATTATTTCCATTCTTATCTTTATGCAACCCAGGACTGCTGTGTTGTTATGCTTACAATGGCCAAGATCCTACATCAGGGTTGTGTAGTTCTGGTATTGATTGTGCTACACCAACTTTGTGTTGCTTGACAAATGTAGAACCCAAGAGCCAGCATGGTGTGAGTGTTGGACTATGACTCTGGAGATCAGGGTTCGAATCCCTGCTCAAGCATAACAACTCACTGGGTAACCTTGGGCAAATCACTCTCTCTCAGCCTCAGAGGATGACAGTGGCAATCCTGAAGAAAGTTCCCCCAAAAAACCTATGATAGGTTCATCTTAGGGTTGCCATAAGTCAAAAATCACTTAGAGGCACATAACAACAATGCAGAGCTGAACGTACAACCAAATGCACAATTTCAATCCACAACTGAATGAACTACCAAAGGAGTACTCCTGCCGAATTCAGCAAGGGAAGACAGATATGCATTAGCTGAGAATGTACATTTGCATGTGGCATAGCATGTGCAGCTCCACCTCCACAACCTTGAACTGAAAAAGGATGCTGCATATTGAACAAAAACTCCCAACCTCCTCCACAGGGGAGCTTCTGCATGTGTTAGACACCAATATAATTCTAGATACAGAGTGATGAGTAGAGACATAAAGCTTTGTTTATTTCATTCTTGCATGAAGTAAAGAAGGATTTCAAAAGGTTTTCTCCCATGAGGTGAGATTACAAGTGTTTCTGTGTATTTTTAAATGATTTATTATGTTTCAGAGGGTTTTTTAAAAATCATTGATGCAAAAAAAAAAAAAACTTTTGCAAAAAATAAAAGCCCTGGAAATGTGAACACTGATCATGTTTTCTATGTATTGAGACACACCTGTGGTGGACTGCTGTCCAGGATGACCCTTCAGTTTTAACCCCAAGGTCCCTATCCTAGTTTACCCTCAAGATTAATCTTTGAATTCGGTACTTGGGTCTCAAGGTGACCACTATACTGGAGAAGTGGCTGTGTAGATCAGAGAGTTCAGTGTGGCAAAGCATGAGCATCTGTTCTTGTTAATGATTAAATTAAAACATTGAGACAGAGGTTGAAAAGAAAAAGTAAAGATTTATTATATCACATAAAATAAGCATGTTAAATGATGGATCACTGCATCAAAGAGTTGGAAGAAACCACAAGGGCCATCCAGCCCAACCCCCTGCCATACAAGACTTCATAATACTTATGAACACTGCTTTGATTCAGTGGGACTACTCTACTTGGGACTAGGAACAGGATTGAGTCTTATGTAGGATTCAGAGGCACTGTATTTCTCAATGTCAGTTACTTGGGAACACGAGTGGAGTAGTGGTATTCTACTCATGTACTGCATTTGGGTTTTCCAGAGGCATTTGGCAGACCACAGAGGCCGCTTATTGACAAAGGCTGCATCTGCACTGCAGAAATAGTCTGGGTTGACACTGCTTCAACTGCCATGGCTCAATGCTATGGAATTTTGGAAATTGTAATTTTCTGAGACATTTAGCCTTCTCTGTCAGAGAGCAATGGTGCCACAACAACCTACAATACATCCATGGATTTATCACCAATCACTGGGCTCCCAGTGGGTTTCCATGGCTGACTTGGGTTTTGAACCTGGGTTCCTTTAGAGTCCTCGTCCAACTCTCAAACCACTACAACATCCTGGCTCTCAGATGATCTGACATTCCATCAAAAATGCAACTTTTTGCAGTGGTTCAAGAATTTCAAGTAACCAGACTGATAGATGAGCACTCCATGGACATGCTAGAGACAGCGTATTCTCCTTCTGGTCCATTTATGTTCCCAGAACTTGGAAAAGTTCCTTTCTTGAATTAAATTGAAGTTGAACATGAGTCAACTATGCAGCAGCTAAAAAGGCCAATGAGATTTTAGGCTGCATCAATAGAAGTACAGTGGCTAGATCAAGGGAAGTAATAGTGCCACTCTATTCTGCTTTGGTCAGGCCTCACCCGGAATACTATGTCCAGTTCTGGGCACTACAATTCAAAAAGGATGTCGAGAAGCTGGAGCATGTCTAGAGGAAGGCAAAATAGTGAAAGATATGGAAACCACCCAGCCTTATGAGGAACAACTTAGGGAGCTAGGTATCTATAGCATGGAGAAAAGGTTAAGAGGTGATATGATAGCCCTGTTTAAATATTTGAAGGGATGTCATATTGAGGATGGAGCAAACTAGTTTTCTGCGCTCCAGACTAGGACCCGGAACAATGGATGGAAACCACAGGAAGACAGATTCCACCTAAACATTAGGAGGATCTTCCTGACAGTGAGAGCTGTTAGACAGTGGAACACAGTCCCTCGGAGGGTGATGGAGTCTCCTTCTTTAGAGGTCTTTAAACAGAGGCTGGATGGCCATCTGTTGGGGATGCTTTGATAGAGAGTTCCTGCATGGCAGGGGGGTTGAACTGAATGGCCCTTGTGGTCTCTTCCAACTCTATGATTCTATGGTTCTAAATCTTCCAGAATCACCCTGCATCTATCACTAGCTAGAAGGTTCTGGGAGCTGTCCTTCAAAATAATTAAAGACATACATAAATAAACTATTCCAAGCACTGACAATTTTTCATATGCTGTCTCATATGTTTGTTCCATTCCATTTCCACCACAATCTGTGATGGACAAATAAAAAGGTAGATACAGATGCTGAGACCTAGGGTGTCATAGTGGTTTGAGCACTGAACAACTCTGGAGACCAGGGTTTGAATCCCTACGTGGCCATGGAAATCTACTGGGTGACCTTGGGTAAGTCACACTCTCTCATCCTCAGAGGATGGCAATGGAAAACCACATCTGAAGAAATTTGACAAGAAAATATTGTGTTAGGGCATACCCCTCCATCACATCCACCACTGTTAATAAATCTCTTTCCCTCCCCCCACCCCAACAATACTCTCAACACTGTCTAAGGATTGCACAGGGCATTTTTACCATATTTTAGCCCAGGGGTAGGCAACCTTTTTGAGCCGGGGGCTGGGTTGCTGTCCCTCAGACAATTGGGAGGCCGAAGCACCAAATATAAATGAATAAATAAATAAAAATAAAAATATATTTTTTAAAATATATATATATATATACATGAACACTCTCTCAGCCCCAGAAAAGCCATGGCAAAACCCCTGTGGAGATTTTGCCAAGAAAACCCCAAGAACAAGTAATAACAACAATAATCAATATCATCATGGCTGGGGGCAGGCGGCGGCGGCGGCGGCGGCGGCGGTGGCGGCGGCAGGACTGGCCTGGGGCCAGTCCAAAGACCTCGGGGGCGGCACATCCAGGCCCCGGGCCTTAGGTTGCCTACCCCTGTTTTAGATTCACCAAGTTTGCATTCTACCCACCCCAATCTATCATAACATCGCTGGATGCTTCTCGGTAAATGCCTATGTCAAAGAGGCTGCAGCAGAGAGTTTGGTTGTTACATAAAGTTCGGAAAGAATCTCGTCTCAGCATATGCCTTATACAGACATAACTTGGACTTCCGCCTGCGTATGTCGCTAACAGGGTGTCACTGTAGATAACCAGCAGACTCTCTTGCAAAGCAAACTGACACAAAACTATCCTGGAACTAGGTCAGAAAAGCACACTAATGAAGTATGCAAGGACATTCCACTATATGTACTTCCAGTCTACTTCTGTAAAGCGATCAGTTTATAGAAGTAGATTGGTAGTACCTAGATTGGGTTGTTATTGCATACTGCATTTGTGTGCTAGTACGATGTCAGCCACTCTGTTTGATATAAAAATGATAAAAGCAAAAGCCAAGGCAAAACCTTGAGGTGCTTGAGGTCTCTTCCAACTATGTGATTCTATGATTCTAAGATGCAGGCGCTTGTATCCAACACCATCACTCCTCTTCTCCTGTATCAGTTGGAAGAAACCCCAAGGACCACCCAGTCCAACCCCATTCTGCCATGCAGGAACACACAATCAAAGCACCCCCAACAGGTGGCCATCCAGCCTCTGTTTGGAAACCACAAAAGAAGGAGATTCCATCATCCTTTGTGGCAGCGTATTTCATTGTCAAACAGCTCTCACTTCTTAATGTTCTTAAAATCAATCTTTGATCACTAAGACCCCAAAGCTTGGAGAAATAGCCAGGTTGGAACTTGGTGGGAAAACGAAACCCACAATTCCACCAGCCAAGCATCCCGGAAGAGAATCTTCCATAGCCAGGATGCCACAGATGAGAAGGCCCTCTCCTATATCTTACATTTCAAAAGGATGCCCAAAATAGGACTTTCCCCATACATCTAACTCCAGTACACATTGTTTAATATATATATATTTACCCTAAAAGACATTTTCTACATACTTCTCCTAAAATACATATTTTTAGTATTTGTTTCAACCAAAAATTACATTTTGGTAGATATTTCAGTACTATTTTATTTATTTATTTATTTTGCTGATAAATCCTTTGTAGAACTCAGAGAAAATAACCACAGGATAAATATATTCTGATCTGTGGTTTACTCTGGGCAGGACAAGTCAGACCAATTTGCTTAAAAATGCAGACCTAACAAATTCCCCAAGCATTCCTAATACATGCATGGGTGAATCATCTCAATATTAACCTCTACCACTGCTATGTATAACAGGAGTAATAACACTGCCAGGACATGATTATTTATTGGGAGAGAGTGATGGTGGAAGAGGCAGAAGACATGCGATGAACATTAATTCCTCCAGCCTGAGATCTCAAGGCATTCTAGCAGAGCAAGGTGGGAGTTACCTGGATGACGGAACAAGCCTGGGGCATCTAGGAGAGTTTGTAACAGGTTTTTCATCCTTCTGTTTTGCAGGAGGGTGCAAAGCAAAGGTATAATACACAGCAGGGGAAGAAAAACCCACAAGCCTCAAGGAAATCAATGCAGAGGCCAAATCCCTACACATTTTCTTTCCATCCCAATGCCTTAGTAAAATGTGGAGAGTAGGAATGAAATCCTCCACTAACAGGCTTATCGCATAGCTAAAATAAAGCGTTTTACTTGAATCAAATTTAATTTTAAATCAGGCTGCATCCAGACCCTATCACAAAAATTTTGCCGCTGAAATCATTGCCCAAATGCAGTCCGGGTCCATCCCCGCTCCCAGGCACCTCTTTTAGAAACCGGGAGTTTTATGGCTTTTTAAATGGTTGCCAGAGTGCTCCTGGAAGCAGAGGTGGATTTGGGCAGCGATTTCAGCGGCAAAATCTTTGTGACAAGATCTGGATACAGCCTGATTTAAAATTAAATTTGATTCAGGTAAAACGCTTTATTAGCCATGTGATAAATTCCTAAGTTTCTTCTTGAAGGAAGCAATGAGTAATTTTAGCAATTTGCTTTCTGCTTTGAAAAAATATTCAAAAATCACACAGTTTTCAAAGGCTATTCATTATTATCACTACTAATACTATTAATAATACTAGTAGCCAGTATTCTAGATTGACTACTTAGTTTTTGTTGGTGCTGTATACCTTCAAGTCATTTCTGACTTATGGTGACCCTAAAGCGAATCTATCATAGGGGTTTCTTGGCAAGATTTGTTCAGAGGAGGTGTGCTATTGCCTCCCCCTGAGGCTGAGAGCATGTGACTTGCCCAAGGCCACCCAGTGGATTTCATAGCTGAACTGGGAAGAAGGAGGAGGAGGAAGAGCAACCACCACCACTACCATTATTTGATCAATAATTACTACTACTACTAGCCAGTATTCTACATCAGCTACTTAGTTTAGCATACTTAGTAACTTCTCCTGGGCTAATACCAAACCTGATAAAATAGACAACCTTCATCCTGCTCTGATTGCAGGCTGAATGGGTCTCCTTTTTTCCCCATACAACTGATGGGGAAGAAGTTACAATCATGACAATAGTGTCACAATTGTGAGTGACTAAGTAGGAATTGTGAATCCAGAACAGTTATGGATGTGTAAATCTAGGACTGATTGATCATTCATTCTGATTCAAAGACCATAGATAATTATTGGGTGACCCACCGCCTCATTCTAACCTCAGAGAACATTGGCAGCAGTGCGCCAAGGAGGGAGAAAGCTTGCTGCAAATGTTATGGGGGGGGGCTGAGGGGGGTTCCTCAGTGGCATGGTTTGAGGTCTGAAACTTGCTTCTCACAAGCAAAAAAACCCCTTTCTTTAAACACCATTTTGGGTAGGGAAGTGGCACGATCATTGGTAAATGGAGGCACCTGACAGGCAGCGATCTGTTGGCATCGTGAGCTAATGGAGGAAAGTGGTGGCATGTGCTGGACCATGATCTGTACTGTCTCCCACACTACACTCCCTGAAACCAATGTGTATCCATTCTCTACATTACAGACAACTCAGAAGAAAACTTTGTGATTTAAAAACCTGGGTTAAAGGAGTGTACTCTGAGTTTGGTGCAGATAGGGCAGCACACCAGATGTCCTAAGTATGCCAGATTTAGGGGAAATGTTGTGCATTGTGTGCACTGATTGCGCTACATTTGGGAGCGGGTTCAAGTTCTCTCCCCCCCCCCCCCCCGAGAGACAAGTCCTGGAAGGTTAGAACAGATAGCCTTCTCCCTTGGAGAGGGAAAGAAGGGCAGAAATATAAAGCCTGCATCCTTTACGCAACTGATGAGTCTGTATTATTGATCCAGACACAACACTAGCTAAAGCATGGAGTGTTTTGTTTTTGTTTTTTTGCTGAAGGGAAAAATGCTTTTCACATACAGAAAGTGACTAGATTGCTATCTAGTACCATCTCTCCAACCCCACCGTGAATTGGGTGACAGCCACCCCAGAGCTCTGTCTTCCAACAGCTTGCTACTGTTTTGATCCCTGGCACTTGCCACCTGACACCAGACACCTAATGGCAGAGCTAGCCGTGATCCCAATGCAGGAAACAAGGGTCTGACACATAGGAAATTATCACACGGGGATAAGAAATGGGAGAGAAATGCTATGCTCTTGTCATGTTTGTGTGATCCCAGTAAGATTTTTACATGATGTTGTACACATCCCATACTTGTCCTGTCATGGAAGTGTTGTGCTAGTGCAAGTTCTCATTAACGTCAAAAAAGTGTTAATGGCTTGCCAATAGCGCTTCATTAGCGCTATCACAAACATGTGAGAGGCAATCACGTTTCAATAGTACCATTGAGAATCCATCATTAAACCTTCCGGGAAATCCCCTACAGTTTCCCAGAGTGCAGTTCAGCAGAATCACTTCCTGTGTCACACTTGTGAGTCACAGAAACACACAGAATATTGTGATACATGGGGGGGGGGCATTGTTGTTCTGTCTGCGCAGGCACAAGATTTCACAGAAACGGGTTGCTAACGCTAAAAGCTGTTGACAGGTGCAATGTAAAAGTGCTATTTTACTGTTCATGAATTGTTAATGCCCTGTTATTGTGGCACGTGTGAAAGTAAGTGTTTCAATATCGCCATTGTATAGTTCTTGCTATATAACATTAAGATAGCACTATGAAAGTGTAAATAGCGCTCATGTGATAATCTCCACAGTGGCCAACTGGGTTGAGAACCCAACATGATGTCTGACAAGGAAGAGAAAATGCTGTGAAACAATTGTGAGGTTAGGCGAGCCAGTTCAGGAACATCCCAGGCTCCGAGGTTTCCAGGCCAAAAACGTACACTTAGCAATGGCCCATGGTGATTTTATTAAGTGATGTGCATGAAGTACCAACCACAGTTGTACGCAGCTTGTCATTAAAATACACATATACAGAGATAAACTATTTTCCTTTCTGGGAAGGATGGTATACCTGTATATACTCAAGTATAAATCGAGGGCAGGTTTGGGGCCAAAATTATGGATTTTGCTATAACCCATAGATAAGTCAAAAGAAAAACATATGGGTCTGCAACTAAGAATCTGAAGTATGTAGCAAAGGAAAATAATGCTCAAGAACTTTTAAAATTCCAGCAGGTATAACTGTGATCACAATAAAGGATGGAAGGATGAGGGAGCAGAGTGGGATCAGTGCTTCCAAGTCAGATTGCACTCTTGCCTTTCACCAGGGGATGGTTCCTTTTTAAAATATAAGAGTTAAAGTACAGCACTTCCAGTGAACAGTGGATAAGTTGAGTCATTTTTTTTACTAAAACTTCTAGACTTATACATGAATATATTCAGTAAATCCTAGCTAAAGAGGCTGTTCCCAGAGCAATGCTGAATAAGGGGATTATTCCTTCTCAGTTATTTAGGGAGATAGGCTAAAGAATATTTTGTCTAGTATACTTGCTTCTAGCCAGGTGGTGGATATAGAGCAGAGTGGAAGGTGAGTCCTGGCACTACAGTGACTGGGAAGGAAGGAGGAAAGTAACTAAGTAAATATGTTTACCCACCTAGGGGACAAATCAATTAAGCCTTGCAAAATGGTACGAAGCTGCTGTCATGCTAGATGATCTGGAGATTACCACACAACTCTTTCCTCTTGCATGGAGCAAAACTGGAGAATTTATACCTTCACCTCCTGCCAGGTGATGAATTAGGTAAACTGGATCTGGTCTGGCAACCGTAGTGCAGCTAAATTTTGTGAAGTTGCTACATCTTTAAGGAGAGATGGTAAACTTTTACATCAAGTACCAAAATTTGACATGCCAAACTATGGGTGACATTAACCAGTGATGGCTGGTGGCTTCCATGCCATTATGGTGTTGAATCTTCTCTTGGCTTTAGTGAGAACTGTAAAAGAAGCTATCCAAGGTTCTCAACGTTATCCTTCAAATTGGTTCAGGATCTTCAAAAAATTCTATAAGGTTCAGACTGAAACCCAGAGCTGATTCACCATCCCATTGACATGGGAGCCACCAGCTGGCATTAAGGTTACAGGCTTGAATGTTCTCCATGCTAGTCAGAGAAATTGGAAAATAGCCACACTGGTGAGGGATTTGAGGAGTCTGTGGTGGAGTGGTTTGAATCTGATGACTGGGTTTGAATCCCTGCTCAGCCATGGAAACCCACTGTGTGTTCTTGGGCAAGTCACACACTCTCAACCTCAAAGGAAGGCCTCCTCTGAACAAACCTTGCCGAGAAAGCCCTGTGATAGGGTTGCCATAAGTCAGAAAATACTTAAAGGCACACAACAACAGCCGAGTCCAAAAAGAAATGAGAAAAAGGGGAGGGAGGAATTTTCTCAGACCCTTCTTTTGGCTATATCAGAGGCTTTATTCCTTCTTTCCCTGCTTCTTAAAAGTTCCAGTTCTGCCGCTCTCAGCTCCTGTCTTTCCCTTCTTTCCTCTCTTCCATTAGTGATGAATTATGAATTGTTTGTTTTGATTTCAACAGTGTTCTTAAAATTAGGTCCTTTGTTCTACAATGGTTTTAATTGCCTTTTACCAGGTGAGGTGTGGGTAATAACATATTGCTAATGCATTCTGCTTGCAATGCAGGCAAAACAGGCTTTGTGCTTTGTTCGCTGTGGGTAGAAGTGGGGAATCAAGCTTGGAAAGGTTACTTTTCTCAGACTGCAACTCCCAGTGTGCATGCTGGCTGGGGGTTCTAGGCAAAATATATATATTAAATTATACAAATTAATATATATTAATTTTTTGAAGCTCAGATAGGGGTGAAGGAGAATTTAAATTAGCTAACATTGTGATGTGAAGTCTGATAATTCCCACCCTCTGATCTTATGCTCCAGAATGTAGCTGTGAATGAAATCAATTATTTTCGAAATGCAGAAATCAAATTCAGCACGGGGAGGGGGGAATGCAGGTATGGCTCAGTTAATGAAATAAGATGCGTTCCTGGCCTTTAATTTTTTTTAATAGAAACTTTGGTACAAGAGGCAAAAATAACATGGAAGGAATAGAGAGAGGTTCCTACACCACAAAAAAATAAAATAAAAAAAGAACAGTTCAACATGTTTCAGCAAACTTTTTTTTTAAAAAATATACACAGGTGAAATGAATCTGCCAGATCATTTCAGCCTTGCATAAGAAAAAATAAATAAAAAATGTACTAAATCGTCTAAAGACCACCTGAAAGCTGCTTCCAAAATACATCCTGAGATGACTTTCTTTCAACAGCCTCTACTTTTCTTATGATTCCCATTTTGAGGGCAAAACCTACAGATCAATGTTTACTTCAGTATGTCAGGGTAGCTGATAAGGCAGGCTCATCTGCTCTTTGCTTTTCTTCATGTTTTGCTCTTCACACAAGCTCAATAACTGTAGGCAGCTATTTTCCTTGCCTGTTGCAGGTATGCAGACACAACTACAGTAGGGATTCTAGAATAAAATCACATTATTTCCCAGCTTGAGCTTTATTGCATTATTTACTGCAGATATGCTGTTACAACTAGACACTGACTTTCCCTCTTTCTCCTGCCTTTCTTCACCATCCCCTGATACCAATGCTGCAAAAAAACTTCCAGCTAGACAGAAAACAAGAGGGAGCTGGGCTGGTCTTCCTTTAAAATGTTTGTAAAAAGGAGCTTCCTTGTTAGAGGCTTTTAAAACTGAGGTACTCCTGTACCTATGAGCCAGTGTGGTATAGTGGTTTGAGCATTCAACTATACTCTGGAAACCAGGGTTCAAGTCCCTGCTTGGTCATGGAAATGCACAGGGTGACCTTGGCCAAATCACACACTCTCAGCCCAGGAAAACCTCATGATAGGTTTGCCTTAGGGTCGCCATAGGTCAGAAATGACCTGAAGGCACACAAGAGCAACAAATGCCTGTACCTACAAAAATGTTCATGATGATGATGATGATGATGATTTTGCCTCCCTATATGAGTGAGTCCAAGCTCTAAGATCTTTGGGGGAGGCCCTTCTCTCAGTTCCACCACCTTCCCAGGAACATTTGACAGGAACAAGGGAAAGGGCATTCTTGGCTTTTGGGACTCTTTCCCAAAGGAGGATATAATTGAGATATTGTTGTTATTGATATTGTGCCATTTTTGAAAGTACAAAGGAAAATTTAACATACCGTATAAGGATCTATTCTCCTCAGTTATCGTTATGTGCCTTCAAGTTGTTTCTGACTTATGGGGACCCTAAATCAAACCTGTCATGGGGTTTTCTTAGCAAGATTTGTTCAGAGGAGGTTTGCCATTGCCATCCCCTGAGGCTGAGAGTATGTGATTGCCCCAAGGTCTCCCAGTAGATTTCATGTCCAAGCTGGGAATTGAAACCTGGTCTCCAGAGTCATAGCCCAACACTCAAACCGCTATGCCTTGCTGGCTCACAAGAATGGAAATTGTGAAAGCTTGGAAGAACCTGCTGGGCCATTCATTTTGTACACGGTTAGGCAGGGTTTGGACATTGACCCTGATGGAAAAGCTGACTTTTAAAACTTGAGAGACAAGAAGAAAGAGTATGGAATATAATTTTGAAATGACATTTTATCTCTTTAAAACATCTAGGGATAGCCGTGTTGGCCATAAAACAAAATACAATAACATTCAAAATCCACCAAGCAGCAATGCTGTTTCTTGCGTGATGCTTCCATTGGGACTGCATTTGTTGAGTCTTACCTATACAGCACCTAAAGATTTTTGTTTTTGTTTTTCAGATGCAACAATATAGAGGTTTATTGAGAAATTCAATATTTTCTGCCTAAGAAAGGAGTGGGTAGCTTCACGCAGGGCAGAAATAGACTGGATTTCAGAGGACATTACTTTTTCTGTTGCTAATGGAGTTGAAATTTTACTGCCTGGATTTTACGACTCTTTCCCTCCCAGTGCCCACATAGCTGAAGAGAGGCTCTGCCTGCATTGATATCCCTCCGGATCATCTCGACTGACAAGAGCAAAAACAACTTGACAAAATGTAGGATTGTGACTCCAACACTCATTCTTTTCTTCTTTTGTATGATTTCTAACACCTGTGCCTGATGCCGAAGCCTGTGGAGCTTTAAAGCTTTTGTGCATTTTTGGTTGGCCCAATAAAGATATTGCTATTTTGTAGATTTTGGATGTTATTATATATTATATCTCTTTCCCACCCTTGCTTCAGAAACAAACTTTGCCCATGGACTGCCATCAAAACATATGTCATTTGGGACTGACATATTGTAACTCAGTATTGTGTTCTTTTTGTAGTTACATTCCACTGGATTGGTTTTGTGCCATATTGATAACGGTACCTGATTTTGATACAAAAAATTAAGAGGAGAAAAAAATACCTGCAAAAGTATGCATTGGAGGAAAGCAGGAACAAAACCACGATGGAGTGGGGAGATGCATACATTTGAAAAATATTTATACAAAAATGAATACCTATGAGTCTGGTTTCTCTGTGCCACAGCACAATGCTCATGCATGACAACCACAAATGAGCAGACAGTTATGCTCAGTCTTTCCAATGGACAGTAAAACTAGCCACATTGGGAAGGCTCTAGCCAAGATCCTGCTCTGGGTTTGTGTAAGCAAAAATCTATCCATG
Source organism: Phrynosoma blainvillii (assembly GCA_026167975.1). Taxonomy (NCBI): domain Eukaryota; kingdom Metazoa; phylum Chordata; class Lepidosauria; order Squamata; family Phrynosomatidae; genus Phrynosoma; species Phrynosoma blainvillii. The sequence goes on from JANUYF010000003.1 coordinate 13,121,550, forward strand.
CAGAGTGTGGTACTCAGTCCTTGTACAATATTCATAAGGAAATACACCCTCAAATGTTCAACTAGAGACTCAATTGGCTATACCCCAAATGTCCAACTGAATGTGCAATTGAATGCACAACCCAATGAACATCCACTTACACAATGACACTGCATGCACAACTCTGCTTATGCAACTTGAACTGAATGTAGATGTTTTGATGTTTAATATTTACAAGATCATATGCTAGATTTATGATCTGTGGAAGGCAGCAAAAATTGAGGAAGACTGCATGTCAGATGGCTAGACTCAATTGTGGATGTCACAGGCCTGACTCTGCAGAACCTGAGCAGGGTAGTAGAGAATAAGGGGAGTTGGAGATGTTTCATCCACAGGGTCATCATGAGCAGGGACCAATTCAAGGGCAGTTAACAACAACAACAGCCTGGACTTACAATCTCATAACTTTTGGGATTCACATATACAAACGTTAATGACCCAATGTGAATCTAAAAATCTCTGAAGCCAAGAAGCATCCCATCCAAAGGATTTCCAAGGTGTTTCAGATTAGAGTGCTGGAAAATGAGGTCTGTAGTGCTTTCTTGGTCACAGGACACATTGAAAGAAGCAGTTGTGACAGACCCTGAGGGCTTGGGCCAAAAGCCCCCTACCACCACCACCACTGCCCTATTTGGATGATGCATGTCCCAAATCCCAGTTCTGGTGCAAGCAGTTCAGATGATGTCCATGTTGGAGTAGCATTAATGCTTGTTTGTAGCTCTATGTTTTGCCTTGAGAAGAGGTGGTGGTTCTCTACACAGGAACATTGATTTATCTCTGTGGTCATTTGGTCAGTGTGACTGTGAAGAGGTCACTTCTTCCCCCATCCTTTTCCTGGGGGTTAATAGACTTTTATGGCTTTTTGTTTTCTCTCTTCTCTTTCTGCTCCTCCTCAAGCATGGACACATAAACTAGGCTGTGCTTCTAAATATGTTTTTCTTCTCACTTGCACTCATGAGGGTCAGCTCTAGGGACTCTTGTACCAAGTCTACTGATTAGTTATTTTGTAGAACCTAGATGTAATAATAAAGTTTCTTTTACCTGCCTATGTATCCTGTTTATTTACCAGCAGCTCAGATCTAGCCTTTACCAAATACTTGTGGAGTACGCTTGCTGTTTGCTATTGCTGCTAAACTAAGCTCACCAATTTTGACCACAGTAATTTTTTTAACAGTCCACACTAGAAACAGACTATACCATCCTTAAAATGGAATAAAAGAATGTACGTGTTGCTCCAGATCTTCTGGGAAGATCTCTATATTCCTGTGCCACAGCATGGGCATCCTGTTGGGCTGCCAGGTGCCTCTGTCACTGCTGGAAGACACTCGTTCTGAGGTGAGAACAAGGTACCCAGCCAAGAGACCATGGCTGGGTACCTTGTTCTCATCTCAGAAGTGAGTGCCTCATGGTGGCAGTGGACATACCAGGCAGCTCAGTGGCACACCCATTCAGACAACTGCTACAGTGTGAGAATGGCAGCTGAAGTAATGGGGGCAGGTCAGGACAGCAGTGGGGCCAGGATGCTCTGGGCTACCCCTGGAATATCCTGACAAGTGCAGACAAGACCTGTGATGATAGACTTCTGTCGTAATAGATACATTTCCCAAGGCGGAATCTTGGCTCGGCATTTACATTAATAAATCAACTACAGAACCCAGAATCCTGTTAGTGCCTCATGCAGGTCTCAGTTCCTCGGTGGAAAGTGTATGGACATTTTTGTCTGGTGCCTGTATGGGGTACTGGTTTGACTGAAGGGCTAAGACTCCAAAAGTTGTTGTTGCCATGTACTTTCAAGTCCATCTCTGACTAATGGCGACCCTAGCATGAATACATCACAGGGTTTTCTTGGCAGAATTTGTTTGGTGTGTGTGTGTGTTGCATTTGCCTGCCTGTAAGTCACATACACTCACACTCTCTCAGCCTCTCATTTTTGTAATGGGAAATGAAAAAAAAATACAATTGCACCCATTGGATGAAACAGCAAGAGGGGGTTGCTTATTTTTAGAAAAAAATAGTTGCATTGGTGATGAAAATATTTGTACAACTATTGGTAGAGGGGAATGAGGACATTGCCCCTCCAATAAGAAAAAAAAAAAGATTTCTGATCTCAACCTCAGTGAAATTTCTAGCATTGCAGTAATAATTCAGTTGAGCATTTAGAAATACAGTTTAGGCCTCCAAAAGAAAGGGTTGGGAAGGTGACCATGTAAATGTGAGCACAGCAAATACATGTGTTTTAGGTGTGAAGGGTTTTCAATGTCTCACTCTCTGGAATACTAAAGAATTGGAGACTGAAGGAAAATTTCATGGTAGGAGCAGCATAATTCTTATTGATAAACCCCTGGCAGTAAATAAAACCAGCCCAATTTTTGAAGCCCCCAAAACTAGCCTGCAACCTCAGGCATAGTGGAGGATGGTGTACTGTCAAGCTCCCTTTTTTGTACTACAGTTCCCTTTTTTGTACTACAGTTCCCAGAATCCACCACTTAGCATAGGCAGTGCTGCCTTTCCAGTTGGCCTCTGTGCATGGGAGACAGGGTTGAAGTTGTTCTTTGCTTGACGAAACAAAGAAGATTATCTATGATTCTACTGTTGGCTTACCTGAGCCAGCTTAAAATTTAAATTAGGCAGCATCCTGATGTTACCAGAAGGATTTAGCCACCAAAATCACTGCCCAGGTCCTGCCCAGGTCCTGCCCAGGTCCATCCCAGGTCCATCCCCGCTTACACGGGCTCTCAGCACACCTCTTTTTGAAGCCGGGAGTTTTCCGGCTTAAGGAAATGGCCACTGGAGCAGCTGTCCAGGAAAGCAGCCAAGTATGCTGATAGCCATAGTCAGAGCAACACAAAACAAAACAGTGTGCAGAGGTGAGGCAGTCAAGAGTTCTGTGCACAGAAACAGTCATAAAGCAAAAGTCTTGTAGTAACAAACCAAGGGTACAACCAGACAAAGTCCAGGGTTCCAGAGAGAGATGAGTTGTGTAGACAATCCAAGGTCAAGGAGTCCAGAGAGACAAGGCAAAACAGCAATCTAAGCATCAAAGGTCAAGGAGAGACAAGGCAAACCAGCAATCCGAGCATCAAGGTTTCCAGTTGAGAAAACAAGGAGAGTCAGGATCAAGTGTGCTTTCACTAGGAAGCTCAGATAATCTCTGACAACTATGCTGGCATCTGGCACCTGTTTATATTACTAGACCGCAGGTGCTCAGCTGTTGTTGATTACTTGGCATTTTTCATAAAGCCTCCCCGAGAGCCAGAGGCCCTCCCTTTCCACTCTTTGTTGGTTGAAGGTAGGTATGGTCCCTTCTCCCTCCTCCATGCCTGAAGGCTCTGCTTCTGGAAGGCTTGGCTGCTGAGCCTCCTTGGGGACCACAGACTCTTCTGGAGCTGGCAGGGCAGAACTAGGGCTAGACTCAGCTTCAGGCTCAGATCCAGGTTGAAACTCTAGCTCAGCCTCCCCAACCTCAGTCAGGCTGAGCATGACAGCGGCCCTGGGAGGGGGATGGACCCGGGTTGGACTCGGGAGGTGATTTTGGTGGTTACATTCTTGTGATAACATCAGGATGCCACCTGTTTTAAATTTTAAGCCAGCTCAGGTAAGCCAGTTATATTAGCAGTGCAATAATCTTCAAAATGGCTTAGCTCAGTCCAGGTAAAGGAAATTTCATTTGGGAGTACAACTGAAATTTCAAATGAAATATCCCTTCAGCTGGACTGACCATGTTCATTGGGTTGTTAGTGTGAAAGTTCTGTGTCCTATGAATACAGTGGGGCCTACTTCCCACAAAGTTAAGTGTGCATAGGACACTGCCTATTGTGTGGGGACAATGTGCACACACACATTATGGGCAAACTCCTATATTAGGATTGAGCAGTGTAAATCTCCATATGTGGAGTTATGAGCTGATTGTACTGTGTGACCCTGTGCTGAATGTCAATGTCACACAACTGAATACACCACTATGGCTCTGTCTGCATGGGTCAAATAAAATGGCTTCCTCCATCCTCTCAGCACGGAGACTGGATGACATGCAGCCCAAACCCCAGTTTTGGTGCAGACAGACCAGATGACGTCCTGCTAATTCAGTACCAGAACCAGGGCATACTCCTCCTAACATGAATTAAAATGCCTCCCTGTTTGCCCTGACATGGGGCAGCTGTTTGAAACATGTCCAGCTGTGCTACCCTGAATGTCTGCTGCCACTGTTGGTTGCTCATTCTTAGATCAGAATGAGGTGCCCAGCCATGTGATTATCATTGGACACCTTGTTCTGACTTCAGAGCAAAGTGATGTGATGCAGCACCAGATGTAGAAGGCAGCACAGTGGGACACATGTGTGAACAGCCACCCAGTGTCAGAACAGAGGGCAAGGTAAAGGGAGGAGTATCCTGGCCAGAGCAGACAGGATCTGAATCTGCAATAGAATGTGCAACTGAAGGCTCAAGCAAAGATGCAACTAAATGTGCAGCCACATGCACAAAAATGCCCAATTCTATAAGGGAACTGATACATGCATAAGACACCAACAGCATTCTGGCCTTCTTGGCTGTTTACAAAACCCTCTGTAGCTGAATGACTTTGCCTTTTGTGTACAAATATATTATTTTGACAAGGTCCCCCATGATATTCCTGCAAACAAGCTAATACAAGAAGGGCTAGACAATACAACTGTTAGGTAGATTCATAATTGGTTGCCTGGCTGAACCCAAAGCATGCTCAGCAATGGCTCTTCCTCATCTTGGAAAGAAGTGACTAGTGGGTGCCATGGAGTTCTGTCCTGCGCCCAGTGCTATTCAACATTTCGATCAATTACTTGGTTAATATAATAGGGGATATGCTTATCAAATTTTCAGATGACATCAAATTAAGAGGTGTGGGTAAATACCACAGAGGAGAGGATCAATATTCAAAATAATCTTAATAGATGAGAAAGCTGGGCCAAAACTAACAAAATGAATTTCACCAGGAAGAAATGTAAGGTTAGACAGAAAAAATAAACTGCACAGATATGGGATAGGGGACACCTGGCTTGACAACAGTACACATAAAAGGGATTTAGGAGTCCTAGTAGACAACACTTGAACATGAGTCAACAGTGTGATGCAGCAGCTAAAAACACCAATGTGATTCTAGACTGCATCAATATAAGTATATGAGGGAAGTAATAGTATCACTCTATTCTGCTTTGGTCAGGCCTCACCTGGAATACTGTATTCAGTTCTTGGCCCCACAATTCAAGAAGGATGTTGACAAGCATGAGTGTGTCCAGAGGAGGGTGACCAAAATGGTGAAAAGTCTGGAAACCATGTGCTATGAGGAGAGACCTAGGGAGCTGGGTATGTTTAGCATGGAGAAGAGAAGTTAAGAGGAGATATGATAGCCCTGTTTAAATATTTGGAAGGATGTCATACTGAAGATGAAGCACATTTGTTTTCTTGCTCCAGAGACTGGGAGATGGAGCACTGGATTCAAACTACAGGGGGGAAAAATCCCACCTAAACTTTAGGAAGACCTCTGTAACAGTAAGACATGTTTGATAGTGGAACATACCATACTTCCTCGGAGCGTGGTGAAGTCTCCTTCTTTGAAGATTTTTAAACAAAGGCTGGATGGCCATCTGTCAGAGGTACTTTGATTGCGTCATCCTGCGTGGCAAAATCGGGTTAAACTGGATGGCCCTTGTGGTCTCTTCCAACTTTATGATTCTATGATTTTATAGCGTAGCATATTAACTTTTAAATTTCTGTGATGTTCAGTGTTTTTAGAATGCTTGCATTATTTAATTGTTATACATTTTTATTGTCATTTTAGTTGATTTTATGCTAAGCCGCACAGAGATCTTATGATATCAAGCAGAACAGAAATACTCTAAATAAGTAAATAAATAGATAAATATGGGCATAAGATGACTCCACTAGAATAGCCCCCCTGCCTCTGATTTTGCATCTTTCCATTCTGGTAAGTGGCCAAGAGGACGAAGCCAGATCTGTAAAATCCCTGACATTTGGATGCCCTCCTCGAAGAGAGATGGTAGATTTTGTCTTGGAATGGTTAACATTCAGAAATTCCACACCATCTTGATGCACTGAAATCTGTCGCTTCTTGAGATACCTCGGTTTCATATTCCTGTCGTTAACCTAGCAGCCGGGATAGCCATAAAAGGCAAAATGGAGTTTATTTTGTTGGGAAACAATAAAGATTTGAATAGGGGAAAGTGTAAAGCAGCTAAACAAACCCGTTGTGAGGAAATTATACCATAATATGCAGTTCTGAACATATGCTGAACAAATATGTATCTCTATAAAAATCTCTCATCCAGATGCCTGGTTTGTTTGGAGAAGCAATCTGTTCGGGGAAATAGACAGGCTGCGAGTTTACAAGGCAAAACCAAGCATTTTATATTTTCTTCCTCTGCAAAAACAACAACAACAACAAGGAATATGGGATGAACGCCCAGCAGTTACCCTTGCAAAAATCTCAAACTGAAACATGGCTAATAGGCCCTTACCTCGGACCCATTCATACTATACAGTAATAGCACTATGATTCCACTTTAATTTTCCATTTCCACATCAATCTGTGACTGACAAATAAAAAGGATGCTGAGAGCTAGGACGTTATCACATGCGGGTCTCAAAGCGGCAAGAAAGCGGTATGGAATCAATCCAGAACTATACCGGTATAGACCCCACAAGACGGAAATGGCTATCAGATGCAACTAGCATCATTGCGCAATTAACGAAACTGCAATAGATGCGCTCCTGGGAACCGTATCTGCCGTTCACACACAAGTGAGAAGATCCCTTCCAGAACCCAGCAAGGATGTTCTTGCTGCCCGATCAAAACAGGAAGTACACGTCATAAGATGCTTCCTCACAGATCCATGGGAAATAGCGCGGGGAACCATGGGTCATGTCGGGGAAATGCTCCACGATACGTATCTCGTGATCAGACATACGGCGAAAGCGGTATTATTGCAGTATCATTCTGGTTGCGCAATTGTAATTCCCCAAGAAACCGGCATTCAAAAGAACGGGGATGATGCCGCATTGGGACGGGGTTGGGACGGGGTTCTGTGCAACGTCGTGTGAACACACGGGGGAAAAAACCGCAATAGGACGGGATTGGGTGTGGATTCTTTCTGCTTTAGGCCCCGTGTGATAACATCCCTAGTGTGGTATACTGGTTTGAGTGTTGGACTACAACTCTGGAGACCAGGGTTTGAATCCCTGCTCAACTATGGAAACGCACACGGTGACCTTGGGCAAGTCACACTCTCTCAGCCTCAGAAGAAGGCAAAGGCAAACGTGTTCTGAGTAAATCTTGCCAAGAAAAAACCATGCTAGGTTTACCTTAGGGTTGCCATAAGAAACTACCTGAAACCACAGAACAACAACCAATAAATCTGCTCAACCCAAGACATTCTGTTGCTGCAGACATCAGCTCCAAAAACATCCATGCAACTCTGTCTGACATCTCTGGCTTTCTGGATCTCTGACCTTCAGAATATATTTTTGGACTACTCCTTCTGGCAACTCTGGTCTTGGCTTTGGACTCAGCCAAGGATTGTTTTTCCCCTTTAAAGTTTGGATTGTTTGTATCATGCTTCTGCTTGTGATCCTGGAGATTACTGCACTTCATTTTTCACCCAATCTGGGCCCGGGCTGGGAATGGGCTTGAATGGGTGAAAATGGGAGTTATCGCACACAAAAACGCTGCTGATGCCACTGGCCGATTGCCACCCATCTCCAAGCTGTGCTTATCCTGCCGATTTTGCAAGGACGGAAGCTCCCAGATTTTAAAGGACATATCCAGGATGCTGACTCTGTATTGGAGATAGGATTCAGAGCCTCTGAAGTCTGGAATAAAACCCAGAACAGATTCACTACAACCTGACACCCAAGCCAGTAGCTGCAAAGGGAACTGTCCCACTGGCAGCCTAGAAACAACATTCAGTTATTGTATGAGTGGGTTTCAGGGGCACCTCAGGCAGCAAAATATCTTGAGCCAGCCCTAATAAATCAGAGGAGTTATCAAGGGGCAGGCTGTTCAGTGTTGTTGTTTTTGCACATTGTGGACTTGATATGGAATGGGTAGTATCTGGTCAGTAATAGTGTTTTGACAAGATCCCACCTAAACATTATGAAGAACTTCTTGATTTTAAGAGTTGTTCCACAGTGGAGGAGACTGTCTCAGAGGATAGTAGACTCTTTCACTCTTTGAAGATCATTTAGCAAAGGTTAGATAGGTAATGCTCAGGAGTAGTTTAGTTGTGTATTCCTGTATAGCCGGGGGCTGGAATAGAAGGCCCTTATTTCCCTTTCAGCTCTTTGGTTTTATGATGTTTTTATTCAGTCTCATAGCAAAAAAAGGCAAAATCCGCATAATTTGACTGAAAGTGTTTTATCGATTGCACTCTGCCCTCTAATCTTCAAGTATAGGGCAGGATAGAAATAATTTAATACATAAATATGTATTCCATATTAAAAAAAATAAATACATAACTAAATATTTAGATCCATAAATCAATATGTTCTGAGGTCAAATCTGGAATCTTCAGAATTTATATTTGAAGAGGTTTTCCATAATAAGTTGAAAGGGCAAATGAAGAAGGGAATTAATTTACTGCTTCCCACATAAGGAAGGAAGGGAGGAAGACATTCAGGAAAAGGAAACCTATTAAGAGTCTATTCCAAACAGATGGTATAACTACTTCTACTAATCCAATGTCACTGTGCAGATTCCCCAGGAGGGTAGCTAAGAGGGGGCACAATGTGGGCATTGCCCCCCCATAACAATTCTGCCCCCAATTACATTTTCCTTCAGTTCTCAAATTTCAGGCATTGCAGAAACTGAGAAACTGAAAATCACTCATGTCCCAAATGCTTATATTTGCTGTAGTTTCGCATTCCTTGATAACTCTGTCTGCCCCAGGTTTTTTTTTTTTTTTAAATGCCTAAACTTTATTTCTAAATGCTTAACTGAAATTTTAACCTATTGCAATGTTAGAAATTTGGAGACTGGAGGAAAATTTCAGGAAGAGGCACAGAATTGTTAATTGGGGCAGCATTGTCCTCATTTTGCCCCTCCTTCCTGTAGCTATATCCCAGACTTTTTCTTATTTTCTTCTTTAATGGATTTTCTATGGAAAGAACAACAGAAGACACAGTGAGGGAAATGCAAAGCATATACAAAGGAAAGATGATGTCATCTGGGTCTCCATAAAATTCTGTGAATAAGGCAGTGTTATTGCATGACAAAAGCTCATCCAGAATAATTCTTAGGATGGAGTTGTTTGAACTCACTACCCAGTTATGCCACAATAGGCAATGGTTGCAAAAGGGAAAGTGCCATGAGTGCAGTGGACATGGAAGAAGTCATATAGTCAAGAAACAGGCTGCTCAGAACTGACAGATTATGGCTGGCATCTTATTAGTGGCATATTCAGGCAAACATCAAACTTACACCTATATATATATTTTTAGCTTATGCAGAGGTTAGTATTTTCTTCTTAGAATCATAGAATCATAGATTTGGAAGAGACACCAAGGACTATCCAGTCCAACCCCCTGCTATGCAAGAACTCAAAATCAAAGCACCCTGACAGACAGCCAGACAGCCTCAGTTTAAAGACCCCCAAAGAAGATGACTCCACCACAATCCGAGGGAGTGTGTTCCACACTGTTAACCAGCTCTTACTGTCAGAATGTGCTTCCTAATGTTGAGATGGAATCACTTTTCCTGTTATTTGCATCCATTGCTGCGGGTCCTATTCTCTGGAGCAGCAGAAAACAAGCTTGCTCCATCCTCAACATGACATCCCACCAAATATTTAAAAAGGGCTATCATAATCTTAACCTTTTCTTCTCCAGGCTAAACATATCCAGCTCCCTAAGTCTCTCCTCATAAGAGAGTTATTTCATCATTCTGGTCACCCTCCACATTCCAGCTTGTACACATCCTTCTTGAACTGTGGTGTCCAGAACTGGACACAGTCTTCCAGGTGAAGTCTGGCCAAAGCAGAATAGAGTGGTACTATTACTTCCCTTGATTTAGACCCTATTCTCCTATTGATGCAACCTAGAATCACATTGGCTTTCTAGCTGCTGCATCACAATGTTCTCTCATTGGCAATGACCAAAGACCAACATCTAGAGTTACTCTAGAGCCACTCCTGCCTCCTCCCCACTCCCCATGGCTATTCTATGCCAGTTGGAGAGATTCTCAACCCCTGCTCCGCAGTAGCTGGTAAAATCCATGCCATTAATCTACTCCAGCCTTCAGTCTGAAGTTCTAAACTGCTATCCAGGGTGCTAAACCCTTCCTTTAGCACTTTAGAAAGACCCTGGAAGGTTGGGACAAAAAAGACCTGAGTTGATTCAGTGTCTCACTGACATGGAAACCTCTAGCCACCCCTTCCCCTGCTATACATGGCTCTTGAAAAATAAATCCCACTGAGTCCAATATGGCTGACTTGCAGGAAACTGGGTATAGGATTGCAGCCTAAATGAATCTATAAATCATATGTTCAAAGGAAATAATTCACATGCTGTCAGATTTAGCGTTATGGCTTGCCAGACCCTGCTGGAACTTATCCCAATTCATTGTTAGTCACTGTACCCTTTCCCCCACCCTCCTGAGCTAATTCTGCCTTGACCTGAATGTGTAAATGCGATACAAACTCTGAGAGGGGCAGAATACAGCGGCATCCTGAGCCAAACCATGTGCAATGAAATATTGATGATAGATGCTCCAGTACAATTCAGTGCATCATCAAAACTATTGAGGGACTGAAAAGCAAGGGAAGACTAGACATGTCTATGATACAGAACATTAACACAAAATAAAGGAATTCTAAATATCTTGCAGGATCAAACCAAAGGCCTCTCTAGCCCAACATTTGGTTTATGCAGTAGTTATCCAGAAGCCTATCAGACATCCACAAACAGGATATGCATGAAACTGTAATCTGCTACTAATACATATCCTCCAATCATCCCAATTCGGCAGGAACAGCCCTGATTAATCCTCTGTCATCCCACTTTTTCAACTGCTTTTAAAATGTGCCAGTTTCTTTTGTCTTCTCCCACTTCAACTCTTTGCTCTTAGGGCCAATGCAGACTGGCCTAAAGGGGGTGGAGTTGAAGTAGGGCGACTGCACGCCAGCCACCCGAACTCCTCCTCAACGCCACCATCATGCCGCATACCCAACTGCATGGCATGTGGCAATAGGGCAGCCCGTTGGCACACCGTGCACACATGCTGCACCAAAGGGGCGCAAAAGAGCTGCAGCGGCAGCTCTAAGAATGGCTTTTTGCCATCTCTAAAAGAAGGGGCATCTGCCAGCTCTTTTTGGAACAGCAAAAAGGAGGATCAGGGCTGCGGTGTGTGGTTGCCCCGGCCCTGATCTGGCACACCCAGGGGTGCCACAGAGCCGCCCCTTAGGGATCTCTGCATTGGCCCTTAGTCTACTTCTGTTGCTGCAAACTAAGTTCAAAAATAATGTGCTCCCAATTAATTCAGCAGGAAGGAGATGAGAGGAAGGGGTGAAATCTTCCCCTTCCCAGTAGATTCAGGCAAAAGCAAAATGTTGCAGCTTCTTCTAGCTGGTTGTTCTTCTACATTAATCACTTCTGTCAGCCTGACCAGACTCTAATGTTGCTTGGCCATATGTGTCTTGATTTTCATCTGTGAAATAGTGCCTGGTATGCTTGTGGTCCCTAGCAAACTGGGGTAGGGACTGAAGGAAATGCAGAATTAAGCCCTGTCTGAAATGTTAATCTTACCATTATTTCCTCCATTGGTAATGTTGTAACATACATGCTAATGCTCAATATAGCCAAAATGGCACCACAGAGTACAACATGGAACCAAACCCCAGCAGATACCAAGGGCCCACTGTAAGAATATCACCATCATCGTCGTCGTCGTCGTCATCATCATCTCACTTTTTCTCCAATCTGGGACTCAAAATGGCTTATGTTTTTATTTGTTGTCAAGTCAACTTTTCCTTATGGAAACCCTATGAATGAGAGACCTCTAAGGGCTCTGTTCATCATCAACAACCCTGCTCAGGTCTTGAAAACTCAGGGCCACAGACTCCTTGATTGAATCGATCCACCTGCAATGCAGTTTCCTTCTTTTCCTACTGTCTTCCACATTACCAAACATTATTATCTTTTTCAGTGACTCACACCATCTTATGATACTGCCAAGGTGGTTACAACAGTTAAAACAAAGAAAACTAAAATTTGCATTGTGTAAAAGTTTGAAATGTAATTAAACTATCAATAAAATTAAGACCAGTTAAAGACATAGACCAGAATCCAGTGGAGTATTGCATGCTCTTAAGTGGACTTCCATCTGTGCCAAACAGAATTGCGAGGATGCATAATGTCCTTATCCCATAGAGGGCTACTGTTACATAACTATCAAACAGAGCCGGAAAAGTGACCGATGTGCAAAGGGACCAAAGCAAATTGTGTTAGGAAGGATCTAATTAGGGGAATTTATAATTAGATCAAATATGCAAGAGTGGGGCCCTAACAACATCCCGCAAGACTGGAGTACTGATATGTATACCAGAGGACTAAGAGATCCCACAATGGATGGATATTTATTAAAGGGGAAAACTGCACACACACAAATACAGCATACACACACACTGTACACTTAGAAATAAAGGAGTGGAAGCAGAAATAGCTTGAGATGGGCCAGACTAAGGAAGGTACTCATCTCTGAAGGCTTCTCCGGGATCCACTGTGGATGTTGATGATAATGATGACGATGATGCATGGCCACCGAAACAGGGGAAGGGATGGCCGAGGGACCTATGATCAGAGCAAAGACTGATGTGGAGTCAGCATGCACTCCAAAGATAGCACGTGGAGCCTAAAAATCTCAAGGTTTATATAGGCCATATCTTGCTTCTAGCTATTGACTAAACAGCTTGGCTGAAGCCTGGACAAAGGCATTGATCGTCTTAGCTTTCTTAAACCCAGGTGTGAGACCAGTCTAAACAATGCATTTGGTTTTGATTCAATCAGGGAAGGAAGGCTGGAGAAAGAGGGTGCAATTAAATCTGATCACTACCCCATCAAGAGTGAGACTCTGGACAATGTATCTTTTTTTTTTTTTTTTTGGTATAATAGTTTCTCCCCTTTAGCAACTCCCAAACCTGTCTGGTAAGGAATTTTCCATTTGTTTGGGTAGGTCCTCCTGATGCCTACCTGACTTGCCATCTAGAGGATTATGGCTAACATCCCACAGAGGTCAGTTCAGGGTCAAAGAGGGAACTTTACATGTGTCCCAAAAATTTATTAATTTCATATTTGCTAAAAATTGGGACCAATGAATTATGGTCTATGATGCTCACTGGGCACATTTGATGTGCACTGGCCACTCTTACTGGTGTCCCATTGTGCATCTTCACAATTCAGTAACCAATCCCATTGCAGATGGCACAAAGCTCCATCTTCAATCCCAGGAAGGGGAGGGGCAGCTAGACGCCGGGCGCCCCAACCCCTACCTGAGGACGTCATCGGAGCACCCATCATTGCACACGACGGGCGCTCCAATGACATCCTTCCAGCTCAGTGTCCAGACACGCTGAGCCAGAAGAGATGCCAAAGAGGTGTGCGCCGCCTCTTGCGGCACCCTTACTGCGCCTTGCGGAAGGAGCACTATTTTAGCACTCCTTCCAGGGCCGGAAAAAGAGTGGATAGGGGCTGAGGCGTGTGGCAGCCTCAGCCCCAATCTGCGGCTTCTCAGGGTGGCCCATGGCCGCCCATCTGCAGAGGCCCCAAGTCACTTAGTTTTTGTTGCTGTGTGCCTTCAAGTGATTTCCCACTTATTGTGACCCTAAGGCGAAACTATCAAGGGATTTCTTGGCAAGTTTCTCCAGAGAGGATTTGCCATTGCCATCCTCTGAGGCTGAGAAAATGTGACTTGCCCAGGGTCACCTAGTGGGATTCCATGGCTGAGCCAAGATTTGAACCCTGGTCTCCAGAGTCCTGGACCAACACTCAAACTGCTAAAGGCATTCAAAGTTAGGTTAAGTGAAAAGTCATACAGAATTCCAGTTAGTGCCATTAAAAAGAAATACTGAGCATGATCCCTCCATGCTGTAACATTTTGTTGTGGGGCCTACTTGTACTACTTCAGTCATGACCCATTCCGCAAAGAATGCTTGGAATGTATATTATACTGTGTATATGTATATATTATTATATATATTACAGGTTAGAATACTCCTTCCCTGCCCTTAAATAAAATAAAATAAAATACAGCCTGGCTAACACTGTTTTGTCAGGGATCCCCACCACACTCCCACCATGATGTTTCTGAAGATTCCTTTGAATTTACCCTTGCATAACCCCCAACTGTCTCAATTTGGCAGAGACAGTCCCAATTAATCCCCTATCATCCCACATTTTCAGCTGCTTTTCTGATATACCAGTTTCTCCCTCCTCCTCTGACTGACCCCCTTTGTTCTCAGTTTACTTCAGTTGTTGGAAAACAGCGTTCAAAGTGCAAATGTAATTTGCACTCAGTTAACCGAATGGGGAAGAAAGGAGAGAAGAGGGTGGATTCCTCCCTTTCCCAGCAGGCACAGGCAAAAGCAAACTGCTGCAGCCTCTTTTGACTCATTCATTCTTTCTCATTAATAACTCTTGCCATCCTGGACCCACTCCAGTCTCCGATATTACTTGGCCACACACATTTGCTTGGTGATCCACCTGTAAAATGTTGAAAGGTATAGAGAACCAGCATAGTGTAGTGCTTTGACAGTTGGACTATGACACTGGAAATCAGGGTTTGATTACCCGCTTGAGCATAAAAACCCACTGGGTTACCTTGGACAAGTCACTTTCTCAACCTCAGAGGATAGCAATGGCAAACCCCCTCTGACGAAACATGCCAAGAAAACCCTATGACAGGTTCGCGTTAGCATCATCACCATAAGTAAAAAATGACTTCGAGGCACACAACAACAAATATTTTTTATTCAGGAGTTGGCATAGTGGTTTGAGCACTGAACTACAACTCTGGAGACCAGGGTTCAAATCCCTCCTTGGTTATGGAAACCCATGGGCAAATCACACACTCTCAGCCTCAGAAACCCAATAACAGGGTTACTTTAGGGTTGCCATAAGTCAGAAATGACTTGAAAACACACAACAAGAAGAATTATAAAATTATTATTATTATTATTATTATTATTATTATTGGGGATCCAGTGTGCTGTAATGATTTGAGTGTTGGACTATACGTCTGGAGACCAGGATTCAATTCCCGGCTCAGCCATGAAACCCAATGGGTAACCTTGGGCAAGTCACATGCTCTCAGCCTCAGGGGAAAGCAATGAAAAAAAAATCCTCTGAACAAATCTTGCCAAGAAATCACCAGAATACGTTCACCTTAGGGTTGCCATAAGTCAGAAATCACTTGAAGGCACACACTAACAAACTACTACTACTACTACTACTAATAATAATAATAATAATAAACATGCTTTTGAGGAAGCAGGCCCAAGTGTATGTAAACTCATGCTACCAACTTCTTTCTTTCAGTTAGTCTCAAAGGTTCTACAAGATCCCTTTGCATCATCATCATCATCATTATCATCATCATCTGAGATATTTCTCCACCATCCCATAGACACTCAGCCAGATCCTTTTATAGCCTGGTAGTGCCTCTCCATCTTTGACCCTTAAACGCTCATCATCTTCTCCTCGGAGGCTTCGCTAATGGATCCAGCAGATCCTCTGGCTAATGAACTTTATCTCCACTTCCCACCCTTCCCATCTCTCCGGAGTCGGTGGGATTTGAAGCGAGACCTTCTTGATTCTTTCTCCAGCCTCTGACTGCAAAACCCCATCACCAGCCTTTGTTAAAAGCTGGCTGTCCAGACTCCTGAGTTCTTTTTGCTTAGGTTGCCAACTGTCCGGCTGGAAGATGGAGCTCCCTCCTTCTGGTCTAGGAGACGCCGGGATGCCTGGCCCGTAACTTCCCAGCATCCTGGGCCTATAAAGAGAAGCCAAAGCCTTTGGAAAGTCCTGGTTGCAGTGTGGAGGAAATCAGGGAACTGGAATCAGATTATAAACTAAGTCAATAACATTACAAGAGCAAATGCCTGTTGGGTTTTGCCCTCTGGGGCCATTTCCAAGTTATGAAAGGCTACAATTAATATTACAAAGTAAATCACTTGGTTTTGGAACCTCCCTCCGGGTAAACGTTGTAACCATGTGCGGTCAAAGAAAGCGCAAAGACGCACAGGGTATTATTTTCTCATTTCAAACCAATTGCATCTGGGGGGGGGGGGGGGGTCTTGGTGATCCAAGCTGTTCTCTCAGAGAGAAAACAGGGGGCATGAGAAGTGTGGAATGGATGTGTTTGGAAGGAGAGAGAAAGAGAGAGACAAAGAGAACAGGGAAACTTGTTTTCTTGGATGAGAGGTAGTAGCCGGCATCCACCTTGGAATGGATTCAAATGAGGGCTGTGTAATAAGAGACCCACTTCTCTGGGCAAATTTGTTAGGATTAGGGTCTAACCGAGCTGTTGAAGAAAATTCAGGGTGGCTCCCAGCCAAAGCGAAATGAGCCTCCTGGCTTTGTCTCCTGCAGGAGAATTGAGGCTAATGGCTTCGGTTCAACCTCTGATAGAGGAGGGGAAATATATATATATATCTATACATTATTTAAAAAAAATAAAAATCCAGGAACAAAGACACTAATTCTTCCCAAAGCCCTCCAAATCTCAGTTTATACATTTCTGTTTATGTTCATTCATAATGGATACACACAGCTGTTCTGATCATTCATATTCAAATTCCATATGCATTTTTATTATTTATTACCTCCTCTTCAAACACACTCCAGAGAGGGAAGTGCAGCCAGGATTTTTTTTTAATTTTATTTTTATATTTTGAATGTGGGGAGAAAGGAAAGAAAGACAGGGTGGTAAATTTCTTAACCAAGTAGGGACCTTGGGAAGGCAAGCCCATTTCCTGCACTGGGGTGGCTTGTTCCTCCTGCCTTGGGCTTGCTTCCACATTGTCACATCTGCCGAAATGGGATGGTGTTGCCAGAGTGAAGCCTGGAGAAGGCTCCTGTACCTTTAATGGTTGCATAGATGAAATTCCAGCAGCTTTTGCTTGTAACAAGCAACACCTGAGAAACTCCCTCTTCTAGGCAAGCACTAAAGGTAGAGGAGCCCTCCCTAGTTTTCACTCTGGCAACCCTAGCGGTGGTGTGTGTCTAAACTGCAGAGCTTTAGAAAGGCAGCCTTTTTGGACCATAACTCCCAGAATCCTCCACCCAACATGGCCACTGACTGTTGTAAAGCGCCGTCTCAAACAGGGTGACCAGATGTCCTCCTTTTCCAGGACATGTCCTACATTCCAACTTTCTGTCCAGGAGGACTTTCAAAATGTCCTCCATTTTGAGCATGGCTAAGAAGCGTGAATTTATACTTATATGAATGCCATGTCCTACATTTTTTCTTGACTGTCCTATATTTTGGGGTGCCTTGTCCTCCTTTGCAGTGAGGACATCTGGTCACCTTGCATCTAAAATCCAGAATGGATCCCCCACTTCATTAACATGGAAAGCACCAGCTGCCATTGGGCTTGGATTACCCTAAGCAGAGCTTGGAAAAACTCCCTTGTTTATATTTCAGCATCCAAAATCTGCTAGCCAGGGGGATTCTGGGAGCTGTAGTCCAAAAAAGTAACATTTCCTAGTTCTGGTATTATTGTGGTAAGAATAGCTTCCAACCTACAAAGAAGTCACAAGTGGGCTGTATTTTGGTGGGGCTGCCAGACAACCAAATCCCCCGGCCACCATGACTGCTTTTTCCTTCCTAGTACACTAGGCTAAAGTGCTGGCTGGGGGATTCTGGGTGCTGTGGTCCAAAAAGCTCTGCCAAGACATTGGTTTCCAATCTACACCTTGCTTTGGGATTAGCAGGGATAACTCAACTTGGGTACTGGCAGTACTGAAGGGGTTCAGATCCTTTGCAGACTGCCAGAAATAGTGCACATTAAATTGAGGCACTGCCCTGGCTCAGTGCTAGGGAATCATGGGAACTGTAATTTATTGTGGCACCAGAGCTCTCTGACAGAGAAGGCTCAATGTCCCAGAAAAAAATACAATTCCCATGACTCCCTAGCGCTGAGCCATGTGCACTATTTCTGGCAGTCTGCAAAGGCCCTATACCAGAAAGCCCACACCTAGCGTGGGCTTTTCAGAAATAAAATGAATGTTAAATGCCACACTGATAATATGGCTGCCTTCTCTTCTCCTCCTCCATCTCCTTCCAGTGGAGGATGGTGGCTCCATGCCAATGAATCTGCTTTGGGTTTCAGTTTCCAAACCTTAAAGGAACTCTCAAAGGGGTGAAACCCGTGGTGGTGAACCTATGGCACTATCCTCCAAATATGCTCAACAACCAGGCAACCCCTATGAAGTTTGGACTAAAGCATGGAGTGGATTTATTGCTTCGCTAACTTGGAAATCTCCAACCACCATAGCCAGCTTCTCCTTCTCCACCACCATTCCTACTCCTCCAGATTTTGTTGCACTGCAACATCCATCAGCCCTGGGAAGGATAAACAGTGTTGTAGAATGATGAGAGTTTTAGCTGTACTTCAGAACTTCCAGGTGTTCTGGACTACAATTCCCTTCATTCCACAACACTGTCAATACTGGCCAGGGCTGATGGAAGTTACAATGCAACAACATTAAATCTCTGTCACCCCACTTTTCCAACTGCTTTGAAAATGTCCCAGTTTCTCTCTCCTCCTCCCGCTTTCTCCCTCCATTCTAGTCTTACTGCTGTAAACTGAGTGAAAAGTGCAAAAGTAATTCAAATGCAGTTAACTGAAAAAGGAGGAGAAGAGAAGAGGGGGTAAAGACTTGCTCTTTCCAGTGGGTTCAGGCAAAAGCAAACTGATGCAGCCTTTCCTTGTTTGTGTGTTCTTCCTCTTTTTGACTTCTTGACCACACTCTCTGTGTTACATGGCCACATGTGTCCTAGTTTTCATTTTTGAAATGTTGGAATTGTCGCTCCCAAAAAGGAACTTTCTCCAAGCTCTGAAAGAAACAAGAAGTGCAGAGACTCAGGTGAGGTTTGTTGATGAAGCAAACTTGCTCTGCTTGCTTCCCAGCTTCTGCCAAGTTTCGATGGAGGCCCTCTCCATCCTCCCAGCCATCCTCCTTTCAAACGTCTCGCACTCCTTCCCTGAACACACTTCCCTTTGTGAGCCTCGTGGCGGGTTCAGCGTTATTCAATAGCATGGGCCTCACCCAGCAAAATGCATTTGCTGCACTGGGACCCTGTAAGGCGATGCTTTATTGTGTCTTTGCCAGTCATTGTGCCCCAGGATTGAGGGACATATTCCAGGCTTCCTCCCACTGTATCAGAAGAGAGGCTGCTCTCCATGTAGGGGTTACCCCAGTCCGCCTCTCAACTTGTAATACATCCTCATCCTTCATACCTGTCATTACTTTATAGCTTAATGCAGCACATAAGGACTTAAAAAGGGCAGGGAAGGAAGGAAGGAGAGAGAAAGGGCGAGAGAGAAGGGAGGAGGAAAAGAGAGGAAAAAAGCAGCTGAAATTGGTCCGGGCACAGAATTTGGTGTTTTGTTTTGCTCAAATTCTTCTCCTGGATGTCTGAGCGTCTGTTCTTGGTTGGAAAGGTGCTCTTCCCCTTGCCTCAAAGGAACTTATCACACACCTGAAAGAGGCATCATACCTCTTCCGGGTTCAATCATCGATCTAGGATACAGATGTTATCACACATAATTCGCCACCGATTCTGCTGTGATACTGCCAGCCGCATCCAGCCCAGATCCAAGGTGCGCTCAGCTGGCCAATTTTTAAACTTGGAAAACTTCCGTTTTCGAAAAAGTGCCAGCTGAGAGTGGCTTCGACCCAGGCTAGATGTGGCTGGTGGCATCATGGCAAAAATCAGCAGTGAATTATGTGTGATAACATCCAGGTGTATACCAGATCGAGGACTGAACCTGAAAGACGTAAGACATCTCTTTTGAGTGTGTGATAAGCTCCAATTGGACGTTATCACATGGGGCCTAAAGCAGTCCCATCCCCGTCGCATCCCCGTCCCATTGCGGTTCCTTTTCAATCCAGAACTTACCGGCATACAGAAAGCAGCATCATTCCAGTCGTAGCAAAATGTAATTCCCAAAGAAACCGGCATTCAAAAGAACGGGGATGATGCTGGGTGATGCCGCAAGGGGACGGGGATGCAACAGGGATGCGACAGGGATGGGTGCGACGTCGTGTGAAGACATGGGGAAAGGAAGTGGATTGGGATGGGGATGCGACGGGGATGGGCAGGGTTTCTCTGCGACGTCGTGTGAACACAGGGGAAAAGGAAGCGGATTGGGACGGGGATGCGACGGGGATGGGACTGCTTTAGACCCCGTGTGATAATGTCCATTGTTGTTGTTTTGTGCCTTCAAGTCATTTTTGACTTATGGCAACCCTAAGTTTTCTTGGCAAGATTTTTCAGAGGAGGTTTGCCATTACTTTTCCCTAAGGTTGAGAGCATGTGACTTGCCCAAGGTCACCCAATGGTTTTTATGATCAAGTGGGAATCGAACCCTGATCTCCAAAGTCATAGTCCTGCACTCAAACCACCACACCATGCTGGTTCCCATGCAGGCAAACATACATAAACCTCATACCCTCCAACATTTCACAAATAAAACCAGGATATGTGTGGTTAACAACATCATTAATTGGAACTGTCCATCCGAGCCATGTAACCCCCACTTTGGGCAAGTCACACTCTCTCAGCCTCAGTGGATAGCAATGGCAATCCACCACTGAAGAATCTTGCCACGAAAAATCCATGATAGGTTCACCTTAGGGTCGCCATAGGTTGGAAATGACTTGAAGGCACACAACAACAATGATCCCAAATAGGGGCAGTTGGAGGGTATGTCATTCTCAGAATCCCTTCCACCCCATCATCGAAAGTTGCATCTACACTGTAGCAATAATACAGTTTGACACCACTTTAAGTTCTGTAGCTCCATCCTAGGGAATACTGAGGTTTATAGTTTCATAAGGTCTTTGGTCATCTCTGCCAGAGTGCTGGTGCCTCACAAAACTACAAATCCCAGGACTCTGTATGAAGGGGCCATAGTAGTTCAAGTGGTGTCAAACTGCATTATTTCTACAATGTAGATGCACAAGTTATTGATAAAAATGTTGAAGAGTAATGGCCGTAGGACAGAATCCTGAGGTGCTCCACTTGAGATTTCCTTCTAGTTTGAAGCACAGCCATTGATAACTACTGTTTGGACATGGCTTTTCAGACACTCATGGACACACCTGACAGCATTTCTATCCATTCCATTTTTAAACAGCTCGCTAATCAAAATATTAAGGGGAGGGCCTTATCAAAAGCTTTTCTGAAATCCAGGTAAATGTCATCCATAGCATTCCCACTATCTACTAAACAAGTGACCCGACTCAGCCAGCAAAAGATATAACATTTGGTTTCTATTTAAGCTTCTACTATACTGTTAATACTGTTACTATTGGTAGTAGCTATTCATTTTAAAAATATCTTTTTATCAGACACAAACACAAACCTTTTTATATGCAAGACAAACAAACACAATTACAAAATACATTTAAACTACTAATCTAACAAATACTACTGACTTCCTCTCCCTAACTAGTGGACATATATAACTATTTGTTCTACCTTCCTTATATGATAATATATTCATGCATCCACAAACCCTGTTTATTTACTAAAACCTATAATTGAGTCATATCCCCAATATTAGTAGTAGCAGCTATTCTGAGGTCACTATTTAATTGAGCAGAAAGATGACAGAGGAGCATCAGTCCCCAAAACACAGCAATAGCCTAGGAACGAATGACAGCTGACCCAAGTTCTGCTCTGGTGCCACAACAAACTACAGTCCCCAGAATTCCCTCACGTTGAACCATGACAGTTAAACTGGGATCAAACCAGATTATTTCTGCAGTGCAGCTGCAGCTTCAAACGATGTATCTGCTAACACAATAGCTCCCGCATGAGGCTTATTGAAAAGTTTCCCTTGATATTTTTTTATAGAAGAAGAAACAAAAACTGGAGAGCACTCAATAGAATCCATAGTGGAGGAAAGGGAGATGTGTCTTCAAGCGCTCCCTGGATGGCTGTTTTTTATTTTGGAAAATTTTTATTATTTTCCAAAATAAAAAACAGCCATCCAGTGAGCACTTAGGAATGTGTCTCCCTGTTTTCTCTTTTTTAGCATGATGGTATCTTCCTACAAATTTGATAACTGGGGCTCACTCATGAGTGGCAAATTGAAAACTGTTCTCTCATCTCATTGCAGGAATTTTTAAATATTTGAAGACTGTTGTCATGTCATCCTTACTGTGTTGTCCTGGCTCCTTTTTTCCCTTGGCTAAACAATCCTCAGTTCCTTCAAACTGTTCCTTATGTGTCACATATACAAAAGTCTTTCACGATCCTGTCTCCATCCCTGAATTCAGCCCCATTTTGTCGACACGTTTTTTAATAGGTAGTCTCCTGGCTCCAAGTCCCAGCCTTCATTTCTTATTTACAAAGACATTATTTTGTAATTTTAGCGTGCCACCAGAAATGTTATTACGGAGGTAGAATTCACTGACAATAATGTTCACGACAGAGAGCGGCTTCATATATAAAACTCTTTCTGTGCAGAATATTAGTGCTGATATTAATAATGGATTTGCCATTGAGCTTTACAATAGGGAAAATGGTAAAGAATAATTCGGGACATCATGTGTGTGAGCTTCAAGATGATCCCAAACTATGTTGAATGGTGTGAAAAAAATTCCAATTTTGATGAAGGTAAGGAGTAAAAGCTACACCAGTGGTTCTCAAACTGTGAGACAGGATCCCCCGGAAGACATGAGAATTGCTCAAGGGGGAGCACAAAACTGGAGGCCCCAATCCTCCTCCTCCTTCTCTTCCCCAACTTTTTAATGTGCAAAAATGTGTTATTCCTTTATGAAATGTTAAAATATGAATATACATATATGTGAGAATGAAAATACACAGACAAACCAAATATTTTTATTCATATACTATGACGGGTTTGTGGGGTGATGATGTCCACATGTAGAATCATAGAATCACAGAGCTGAAAGAGACCACAAGGGCCATCCAGTCCAACCCTATTCTGCCATGCAAGAACTCACAATCAAAGCATCCTCGACAGATGGCCATCCAACCTCTGTTTAAAGACCTCCAAAGAAGGAGACTCCACCACTCTCCAAGGGAGTGCGTTCCACTCTCAAACAGCTCTCACTATCAGGAAGTTCCTCCTAATGTTCAAGTGGAATCTGTTTTCCTGGAGCTTGCATCCATTGTTCTGAGTCTTATTCTCTAGAGCACCAGAAACCAAGCTTGCTCCATCCTCAATATGACACCCCTTCAAATGCTTAAATAGGACTATCATATCACCTCTGAACCTTCTTTTTCTCCAGGGTAAACATATCAAGCTCCTAAGTCTCTCCTTGTAAGGCATGGTTTCCAGACCCTTCACCATTTCGTTTGTCTTCTGGACATGCTCTAGCTTGTCAACATCTTTTTTGAATTCTGGTGCCCAGAAGTGGAAACAATATTCCAGGTGAGGCCTGACCAAAGCAGAATAGAGTGGCATTATTACTTCCTTTGATCTAGACACTATACTTCTATTGATGCAGCCTAGAATTGCATTGGCCTTTTTAGCTGCCACATCACACTGTTGACTAATGTTCAACTTGTAGTCTACTAGGCCTCCTGGATCTCTCTACTAGGACTCTTAGATCCCTCTACTAGCAATAGCAATAAGAAGTACATTTTTATACCACTTATCACTGCACTTAAGCACTCCCTAACCAATTTACAATGTGTAAGCTAATTGCCCCCAACAATCTGGGTACTCATTTTAGCGACCTCATAAGGATGCAAGCCTGAGTCGAGCCTGAGCCCTTGGCTGGTATTGAACTTGCAACCTTAGGTTTTGCAAGTGAGTGGCTGCAGTACAAGCATTTAACCACTATGCCACTAGGGGGGGAAGCAGACTGGTGGCTCTGCGCCGCCCCGGGAAGGTGCGCTTTGGGACTGATGCATCCTCATGCCTCGATCCCGCTGCGCACCGGCGGCGCCCCAAGAAAGGAGCGCTAAAATAGCGCTCCTTTTATACGTCGTAGAAAGTGCGCTCCAAAAGCATGAGGCGCACTTTCGGTGCCCCTTCCGCCGCAGTGTGTGCAGACGCTGCGGCGGGAGGTTGCCCCCGGAGCGCCGGCTGTGTAGAGGGCCGGCTGCTCCGGGGGCGACCTCAGGAGGAGGAAGGGGCGCCGAGCGTGCGGCTGCCCCTCCCCTTCCTTGCACTGAGGATAGCTTTTTAAGCCGTCTGCCGAGGCCCTAGGACTCTTAGATCCCATGTAGACGTAAAGGAAAGTTCATCTTCTAGCTGAATCAGAGAAATGCAAGGGCATTGAAAGTACACAAATGATGTACTGGAAGATCAGCCTAGAACAAGGGTAGGGAAAGGGTAGCACAAGGACCACATGCAACCCTCAAGAACATTTTGGGATCCTAGGGCCCCATATATATATATATATATATATATATATATATATGGGTGTGTTTAAAAAAAAAAGTCAAGTGGAGGCCAACTTCCAGAAGTTTACTTCTGCGTGTCTTTCTTTTCAAAAAAATCCTACTCTTGGATCTAAAATGGCCCCAGAGGAGACCATCTGCGACAATATATATGTCAATGTCTGGTTGTCTTTCTGATTTTCTTTTAAAAGGCTCTCTAGGCTCCAAAATGGCCTTGCAAGGTATATGTCAATATTGCCTGGGTGGGCTAAAAATATATCAAAATCAGAGTATTTGGGGCCAAAATTTTAAAAAGCGGGGGCGGGGGAGTTCAACAATGGTCAGAATACTGTTTGTGTCATATTGTATAAGTTACCTCACATGTAGTTGTATGTTTTTGGCCATTCTGCCACAGGTGTATTTATATCCCTTAACCATCCTCATCTGACAGATACAATCCTGATTAATCCTCTGGCATCCTACTTTTAAGAAGCTTTTAAAATGTCCCAGATTCTCCCTCGTCCAACATTTCACAAATGAACAATAGAACAACAAACACCAACCCTCCAACATTTCACAAATGAAATCTGGGACAAGTTGGCAAAGAGGTAGAATACAAGCTAACAGAAGCTGCAGCAGTTTGCTTTTGCCTCAGCCTACATGGGAGGGAAAGATTCTTCCTTCTCCTGTCCTTTCCCCTCTGCTAAATTAATTACTGTTGCACTTTACACTCAATTGGAAGCAACAGAAGTAAAGTAAGAACAAAGGAGAATGTGGGAGAGAAATTGGGATATTTTAAAAGCAGTGGAAATAGCGGGATGGCAGAGGATTTATCAAGACTGAAAACCATGCTCTATGAGCAGCAGCTTAGGGAACTGTTTAGCCTGGGAAAGAGAAGATTAAGAGGTAACATGATAGCTATGTTTAAATATTTGAAGAGATGTCATAATGAGGATAGAGCACGCTTGTTTTCTGCTGCTCCAAAGACGAGGACATGAAGCAAAGGATTGAAACGTCAGGAAAAGAGATTCCACCTCAACATTAGGAAGAATTTCCTGATAGTAAGACCTGTTCAGCAGTGGAATATGCTGCCTTGGAGTGTGTTGGAATCTTCTTTGGAGGTTTTTAAACAGAGGCTGGATGTGTTTTGAATGTGTCTTCCTGAACGGCAGAGAGTTGGACTGGATGGCCCTGGTGATCTCTTCCAACTCTATGAGTCTACAGTTCTATGACTTTCCTTGCCAAATCAAGATAGTTGGAAGGCATACAAACAAAGGCCAAAATCCAATTGTTAGTCCCAAGGCAGGTGAGTACAGAGTTAGGAAACTGGAAAATAACAAGGTAAAGTTGATATGGTAAACAGGCAGACTGGCTGGCAGATCCCTGTACAGCTGGGATGGGATGTGTGTGACCACAGCCACATGTTGTTGTTCAAGCATAACTACGAGCAGCCCTAACCACCGTCACTCCACAAAATTTCTGGAAATGCCATTGAGCATTTAGAAATACAGTTTTGGTATCCAAAGGAAAGGATATGATAGACTCCTCTGAAAGCAAACACTCGCACAAACTTACAAACTTACTCCACCGATGTGTGAAAACTGATTCTTAATTTTGACATGTGTGCTGATACCACACAGGCATTCAGCATTTCACTGGAGAAAAGCAAATATAGTAGTCTTGGCCTTTGAATGAAGCATATCTGAAGGAATTTTAAGAGGGTTACTCCAAAGGCTTACAGAGAAATCATTACACAGATTAGACTTATGAACAGCTCAAATAATTATAGCAGGATGACATTCACAACATTGTATTAAGTTCACAGTCACTGCTATTTAGTTTTGTTGTGCACTTTCAAGTTATTTCTGACTTATGGTGACCTTAAAGTGCCTGTCATGGCAGAATTTGTTCAGAGTGGGTTACAAAATTTGTTCAGAGCAGGCCTACAGGTCATGTGTTTCAAGTCTTCTCCAACATGATGAAGTGCAGTGCATTTCTATTTACAGGTCTGTATCAATATCTATATACATTCAAATTTTTGTTGTTGTTAACCTTGAGTTGATCTCAACTCATAGTGACCCTATGGATGAGACATCTCCAAGACTCTCTGTCCTCCATTGCTCTGCTTAATTCCTGCAACCCCTTAAAACCTGTGATCTCCTTAATAGAGTCTATCCATCTGTCACGTGGCCTTCCTCTCTTCCTGATTCCCTCCACCTTTCCCAGTATTATTGTCTTTTCCAAAGAGTCCTCTCTTCTCATGATGTGTCCCAAGTCCGACAGTTTAAGTTTGGTCATCTTGGCTTCCAGGGAGGTTTCTGGCTTGATCTGCTCTAGGACCTACTTGTTTGTCCTTTTGGCTGTCCATGGGATCCTCAGCACTCTTCTCCAGCACCACATCTCAAAGGAATTGTTTTTCTTCCTATCCTCTTTCTTAACTGTCCAGCTCTCACATCCATACATGGTAATAGGGAATACAATAGCTTGTATGATTCTAGCTTTTGTGCTCAGTTGTATAAAAAAGTTCAAAAGGTATGATTCTAAATTTTGTGCTGAGTTTTGTGCTCAGTTGTGCCCACCTGTGCAGAACCCTTTACTTACAACAGCTTGCTGTGACACCTTTAACAACTATTTTGCAGATAAAACCTCTCAGATAGGAGCTAGCTTAGATGCCAGGATTATAGCAGAACCGACTGATGTGGTATCCAGTAAACCCGTTTCAGAGATTAAACTGGATCGGTTTGAGTTGGTGAGTACCGTGGATGTGGACAAGATCCTTAGAAAAGTGAAGACGACGACGTGTCTCCTTGATCCCTGCCCATCATGGCTGGTTATCCGGGGGGGGGGGGTGCCTTGATGGCTTCTTTAAAACAGGTCATCAATGCATCCCTTGGGGAAGGAACTTTTCCAGCTTGCTTAAAGGAAGCAGTTGTCAGACCGCTCCTGAAGAAACCTTCCCTGGACCCCCTGGATCTGAAAAACTACAGGCCAGTATCCCATCTGCCATTTTGGGGCAAAGTGATCAACGAGCCGTCACCTTTCAACTCCAAGCGATCTTGGATGAAACCAATTTTCTAGATCCATTTCAAACCAGCTTCAGACCTGGATTTGGGGTGGAGACTGCCATAGTCGCTTTGGTAGATGACCTGTGCCTAAGCATCGACAGGAGAAGTGTGACTCAGTTGGTGCTTCTGGATCTCTCAGCGGCTTTTGATACGATAAATCATAACATCCTTTTGGAATGCCTGGGAAAGTTAGGAATTGGAGGCACTGTAATTCAGTGGTTCTGTTCCTTCCTCTCAGGCAGATCCCAGAGGGTGATGCTTGGGAACAGTTGCTCTTCAAAAACAGAGCTCAAATGTGGCATCCCTAAGGGTGCCATTGTGACCCTGATGCTATATAACATCTATATGAAGCCTCTGGGAGAGATCATCCATAGACATGGGGCTGTTATCAATATGTGGATGACACCCAAATATACTTCTCCATGTCTCGGTCAGCAGCCATGGCAGCAGACGGCTATTCTCCCCTCAGTCAATGTCTTGAGGTGGTAATGGACTGGAAGAGGAAAAACCGGCTCAAACTGAATCCAGACAAAACTGAGGTACTTACAGTAGGGGCCCCCAAACCAGGCATTGGGTTACAATTTCCAATCCTGAACAGGGTCGCGCTCCTCACTAAGGACTGTGTTCGCAATCTGGGGGTGCTCCTAGACTCGTCGCTTCACATGGTAGATCAGGTGAATGTGACAGTCAGGCGCGCCTGCTACCAGCTTTGGCTGATTCACCAGCTGTGCCCTGTCCTGGAAGTAAAGGACCTAGAAACTGTAGTACATGCACTGGTAACCTCATGGCTTGACTTCTGCAGTGCACTCTACATGAGGCTACCCTTATACCTAGCCTGGAAACTACAATTAGTACAAAATATGGCAGCCAGGCTGATCACTGGGAAATGTAAAAGTGATCACATTACACCGATCCTGAAATCTCTTAATTGGCTCCCTATTGGTTTCCGAGCACAGTATAAGGTGTTGATTACCTTTAAAGCCCTACATGGCCGGGGCCAACCTATCTAAGGGATCGCCTTCTTCCATACAATCTGCCCCACACCCTTAGGACCTCTGGGAGGAATCTATTGCAACCAATAAAAACTAGATTAGTGGTAACCTCCCAGAGGACATTCTCTGCCGCCACACCTAAATTGTGGAACACCTTGCCGGAGGAGATCTGTCAAATAACCAACTTGGACAGCTTTAAAAAACTGTCAAGATGGATCTCTTCTAGCAAGCCTTCCCAGAATAGATTTTTCCATCGGAATTTGTGCTCCTCCCCCGCTAGATATCTTCCGCTAGACACACCTATCGGTGTTCCAGAATGTGTGCTGTTTTAATCTTATTTGTTTATTTAATATGGTATATAGTCTTTTAAGGGGGGTATTGTATTGTTGTAATAATTAGAATGTATGGTTTTAATCTGTATCGTATATCTGTAAGCTGCTTTGATTGCTTAGACAAAAGGTGGGATATAAGAAGTATATTATTATTATTATATTTGCATTTTAGAATCTTTTCTAGTTCTTTCATGGCTGCCCTCCCCATTCTTAATCTTCTTCTGATTTCCTGACTGCAGTCCCCATTTCTATCAATGTTTGATCCTAGGTATGGGAATTCTTTTACTATTTCTATTTCTTCATTGTCTAGATTGAACTTGTGAAGCTCCTCAGTGGTCATTATTTTTGTTTTCTTTATGTTCAACAATAAGCCTGCCTTTGCACTATCATCTTTGATCTTCCTTAGTGGGTGTTCCAGGTCTGTGAGGTTTTCTGCTAGTATTATGCTGTAATCTGCATATCTTAGATTGTGTGTCCAAGTCTGCTTTTCTTGTAATATCCTCTCCATACAAGTTGAACAGATATGGTGAAAGGATGCAGCCTTGTCCAAAGGACCCCTTTGCCAATTGGGAACCATTCTGTTTCTCTGTGTTCTGTTCTGACAGTAGCCTCTCCTCCTGTGTACAGATTTCTCATTAGGACTTTCAGATGTGTTGGCACTCTCATGTCTTTAAGGGCATTCCATAGCCTTCATAATCTATGAAGTTGAAGGCTTTGCGATAGTCTATGACAGGGGTCGGCAACCTTTGTTGCCAGGGGGCCGGGGGGGGGGGGACGGCACAGCCGCCGTGGGCCCTTCCAAAATGGCACCCGTGCTTGCGCATGGGGTGGCGGCACGTACAGGGCAGCAGCGGTGGTGGCGCTGGCGCTGCGGGCCGTAGGTTGCCGACCCCTGGTCTATGATGCACATGCTGATTTTCTTTTGGAATTCCCTGGTGCGCTTCATTAGCCATCATATGTTTGCAATGTGATCTCTAGTACTTTTTCCTTTCCTCAATCCTGCTTGGACCTCTGGGATTTCTCTCTCCATTTATGATTGGAGTCTATGTTGCAGAATTTTGAGCATAATTTGCCTTGCATGGGAGATCAGTGCTATAGTCCTATAGTTGCTGCAGTCTTTGGAATCTCCTTTTTTGTGGATAGGGATGTATATTGACTGCTTCCAATCTGTTGGCCATTGTTTTGTTTTCCATATCTGTTGACATATGTTGGTCAACACTAGAGTTGACTCTGTCAGTGTGGATTCCAGCAGTCCTGGTGATTTGTTTTTCGCTATTTCTCTTATTGCAGTTTCCACCTCAATGTTTGGAATTTGGGGTTCATCTTCATATGGCTCTTCATTCCATGTCTCCTCCATTTTGTCATCTCTTTTGTATAATTCGTCTATGTATTGCATCTAGCACCTTTTCATTCCTTCTTGGTCTTGAAATAGTGCATGGAAATTTGATTCACACTTTTCATTTTATCCTTTTTTTTTTGGAGATGCATTTCTACTTAAATGAGTAGATGTGCAAATGGTCACCCTACGGAAAGTAGAGCTCTCAGATCAAAGGAAGGAAGGAAGGAAGGAAGGAAGGAAAAAGAGCAGCTTCTACACCCTTGTCCATGTTGCAACTTGGAGACTTTACACAGGTTCTAGTATGTGGACCATGCAGCTCCCATCTGCAGCATAGCTGGTTCTAACAATCTGACTTTTCTGTGCATTAATATTTACTACTTTGTGCCATTTACACAACAATCAGGAAGACAAAATAGCCTGTTCCTTCTTGTACCCACTGTTAAGAGCTTGGAAAAGTTGTTTAGGAGGACAACTTCCAGAATCTCCTGGCCAGCATGATCTGCCTGTCTCCAGAAAAATTCCAAGAGTGAAAGCTAGT
Organism: Phrynosoma blainvillii; assembly: GCA_026167975.1. Classification (NCBI taxonomy): domain Eukaryota; kingdom Metazoa; phylum Chordata; class Lepidosauria; order Squamata; family Phrynosomatidae; genus Phrynosoma; species Phrynosoma blainvillii. Next base: position 13,152,479 of record JANUYF010000003.1, read on the forward strand.
TATTTGAAACTTGGCAAGGATAGTAATGGAACAGTCTACAGTACCATCTTTAGTCACAAGGTGGCAGACACCCATAACTGCCCAAGAGACAAAGCTGAAAATTGAGGGATTCATTTATTCAGTGTGCCTTTAGACAATTCCATGTGCTGATTTCCTCTGTAGAATGAGGGAGAGGGAGGAAATATGAGAGAAAATGAGAGATAGCACATGCTGGTGTATAGGAGGAGGATGGTAAGGAGAGACAAAACCTGAACAAGCACCATGGTGGGGACAATGACAAGGTCATTGAGATGGCGGGGGTCTGGAAAGAGTGCTCCCTCTGTTGGAAAGCAAGTTTTACATCATTGTAGATTAGGTTTGGAAGTACACTGCCAGGCAAAGAGGGTCCCTCCTAGGAGCTAAATCCTGCACATTTCAGGCTTAACAGAGAAGCTCTGGAATCACTTGCTGGCATGCCCAAAGTTGGAGATGTAGAATTATAGAATCAAAGAGTTGGGAGACATCACAAGGGCCATTCAGTCCAACCCCCTGCCATGCAGAAACTGTCTATCAAAGTACCCATGGCAGATGGACATCCATCCTCTGTTTAAAAACCTCCAAAGGAGAAAACTCCACCACATCCGAGGAAGTGTATTCCACTGTTGAACAGCTCTTACTGTCAGGAAGTTCTTCCTAAAGTTAATGTGGAATCTCTTTTCCTGTAGTTTGAATCCATTGCTCTAGGTCAGGGGTAGGCAACCTAAGGCCCAGGGTCCGGATGCAGCCCCCCGAGGCACCGGCCCCAGGCCGGTCCTGCCACTGCCGCCCCCCACTGCCACCACTGCCGCCTGCCATGATGATATTGATTGTTGTTGTTATTACTTGTTCTTGGGGTTTTCTTGGCAAAATCTCCACAGGGGGTTTGCCATGGCTTTTCTGGGGCTGAGAGACTGTGCATGCATATATTTTTTATTTTTTACTTTTTAAAAAATATTTATTTATTTATTTATTTATTTATTTATTTATGGTGCTTCGGCCCCCCAATTGTCTGAGGGACAGCAACCCGGCCCCCGGCTCAAAAAGGTTGCCTACCCCTGCTCTAGGTCCTAGAGGCTGTAGGAATGGAAGAATACTGGATTGCTGGAGGAGGGAAAGAGAGAGAGTCCTTTTCTTCTTCCCCGACAACTAAACTTCTTCTCAAGCCACCTTCATGGTCTTCCCACTCCCATCTTTCAGTACACTCATGGCTTGATGTTGTGTGGTGAACTGTTATAGGAGAGTCTGGGCAGAAGCCTGGAAGAGTCTGGGAAGATCTCTACACCTATGTCCACCTTCCCTCCACCCTCTCAGTGTTGTGTAGGGGCAGATTCTCTGACCCAGCCTCGATGCCAGAGACTTTCTCTTTGCATGAAACATTTTTTTAAAAAATTCAAAATGGTCTGACAGCAAGGAGAACATTGATTAAATTATTTGTTCTCCCTTGTACAGCGTATTGTGCAACACCTGCCTCTTCAGGGGGCCTCTAACCACTGAAGGCTACAATACTTTTGCTTTGACTATACCATTAATAATCCAGTCTTTTGCAATGGAGGGAGTAAGCCAGGGAGCAAGAAAAAGTGGTAGAAGAAAGGGGGAAAGAAAAAGACTGAGCAGGGCAGAGGAGGTGGGACTAAGAAATTTCTAACCCATGTGAAGCTGGTGCTTCCACTTGTGTTGGTGGTGTAGATGAAGATGATGACAACAGTGATGATAAATACAATAGTGATTATGGTGGTGGTGATGATGAATTAGACCAGGGGTAGGCAACCTTTTTGAGCCGGGGGCCGGGTTGCTGTCCCTCAGACAATTGGGGGGCCAAAGCACCAAATATAAATAAATAAATAAATAAATAAATAAATAAATATAAAATAAAAATAAAAAATTAAAAAGTAAAAATAAAATTAAAAAATATGCATGCACACTCTCTCAGCCCCAGAAAAGCCATGGCAAAACCCCTGTGGAGATTTTGTCAAGAAAACCCCAAGAACAAGTAATAACAACAATAATCAATATCATCATGGCGGGCGGCGGCGGCGGCGAGGGGCGGTGGCGGTAGGACCGGCCTGGGGCTGGTCCAAAGGCCTTGGGGGGCCACATCTGGCCCTTGGGCCTTAGGTTGCCTACCCCTGAATTAGATTTTAGAAAAGTCTTACTTTTTTGGACAATTTAAATGCCATCACTCATTTCAAAGAATGGAAGCCACTCCACATGCCCAGAAGCTTCACTGTGATAGCTAGGGAAACCACCTCATGAAACCCAATTGAAGAGGACCATAGTTTTCCTTTAAACAACATACTTTTAAAAATGAGTTTCTCTGAGACTATGTAGATTTCAACCAATATTATTATTCTTTGTGCTTGCTGTTGTTCTTTTATCTTTATGTTCTTTTCAGGGGGGGGGGAAATTCCTGCCCATCACATCCAGAAACTTACAATTCAGAGTGTCTCTTGGCTTAGTCTCACATTCCCTTGTAAAGAAGCAATATAGAAACACATTAAAACCACAAGTGAGCATTTGATTGAATATTTGCATCTTTTAGCATTTGCAGCCACATCTTAAGGGGACTGTCCTTTCAGATTAATCCATTCTCATTAAGCAGTCCTCATAAATTGGGCCATCTCTGCTTAAGATGATCAGTAATAGTATTGTAATGTTTCTTGGCCCACAGAGACAACAACGTACAGCAGTAGCTTGCACACATGCGCTGAGCTCGACAGAATCTCTGCTGCACACCAGAACGCTCCAGGCAGCGAGAGACCAATCTGGTCACAACCAGTTTGCATTGCACCAGCAGAGCCAGGAGGACTTCCATGTAGGCCAAGTCACGTCTTCCCCTCTTAAAATCAAAGAATAATTTAAAGATGTGGATTGCTAGAAACAAGAAGATGATAAAAGATTTGCCATGAAAGGACAGGTATGATGTTGTATTTTTTATGACAATAGTGTTGTTCTTACTTTCTAAAACTCTGGATACTCTTGTTGCATTTATCCCAAACATAATCTTTCCACACCATGGCCACACTTTGAGAATTTTCCAAATATCAGATCAGGCCCAAGCAAACTCTCGAGCTCAAAGCTTCTCCCACTCAGGAGCATTAGTGTCCTCTTCTTTTGGAGTGAGGTCTCAAAGGGGTGCAGAAGTGTTCAGAGTGAAGGCAAAGTGACAGAGAAAGCATTATCTTTACTCTGAATTAGCTTTGTCTACTCACCACATAGCTGGATCCAAAACATCTACATGATGGTATGATTATTCCAAAAGAAGATATATGCTTGTTAAAAGGTGTTGAAGCAGATGTTCAGAGGGCTAAACAAATTCTTAGCAGAAATGAATATGATTCTGAAGCCCCCTCCCATGCATCTCTTCCCCTCCCCCATGTTCAAGTCTGACTATTCAGAGCAGTCTTAGCAGCTATCAGTTAGGGTTACCAGGTTGGCTATCAAACAGGGCTCCTGTAACCCTAATCCTGAATGATCATGGAGCAAGGTGGGCTACCAGAAAACTCTGTCAAGCAAGATGAAGTTACTTGTATTTTCTCACCATCCATATTTCATCTTTTAGCCACAGCCATCCCCTATTGTCTTGCTGGTAGAGAGTGGGAGAACTGGCATGGAGATGCTAGCAAGAAGAACAGAGTTGGCCACTCCTCGATGCCACCACTCTCCATCATATCCTGCCCTAGGCATCCTATCTACATAGTTTCCTGGAATGGAAGAATGGAAGCCAATTCTTGAGGAGCACCACTGGACTGTAGACCAGTGCTTTGAATTCAACCATCTTAGCATGTGCATCTCCAACAAAGAGGAATGTCTGGGGAGTGGGGCTCATGAGGACAGCTGAAGGGATGCTGCCCCCTAATGTGATTTCCTCACCCTACATTGAAGGGCCAACCATGTCAACCACCTAGAATAAATAGCTTCAGAAGATGTTCTTCCATATATATATATATATATATAGGAGTTGGAGAAATATCTGGTTACTCCTCATCCACCCCTGTGTCATGCCCAGCCTGGCTGAGGACCCTGGAGAGGACTCTGACCCTGAGCCTGAGCCTGGTCCTAGCTCTGCCCTGAGAGCACCAGCAGAGTCTTTGGCCCAGGTGATAATCAGGAGCCAAACCTCCAGGCATCAGAGCCTCCTGGAACTGTAGACACTGAGGAAGAGGATGAGAACAGTGTACCTACCTTCAGCCAGAGGAGATCTGAAAGGACATGACTCTGGCAATCTCAGAGGCTTTATACCAGGGGTAGGCAACCTTTCCCCTTTAAGGGCCGAGGGACTTCAGCTCCCAGAAGCCTCAGCCATGTTGGCCAATAGTCCCATGTTGGCCAATAGCTCCTGGGATTCTGGGAGCTGAAGTCCCTCAGCCCTTAAAGGGGAAAGGTTGCCTACCCCTGCTTTATACAAAATGCCAAATAATAAAAAATCAGCTGTGCTCATGGGAGCTGATTATAAAAGCTGATGATGAAAAACTTAAACCAAGCATAGTTTTCCTACAAGAAATGCATAGGAAAGGAACAGGAAATATCTTCCAGAGGTCTCCCTTTGCAACTCAGTACACTACAGCTGACTCAAATAAGTCGAAGGGAGTAATGATACTTTTCCCAGATTCATGCCCATTTCAGCCCAATATTATAATATGTGACCTATCCGGTTGCTTTCTGATTTTGAAAGGATCCATAGCCAACCCTACCCTCAGGTTGGCAACCTTTTATTCTCCCAATTCTAATCCTCAAGCCTTTATGCCGTCCTTCCTGCAAACCTTGAGGGAGATGACAGAAGGGACTACTATTATTGGGGAAGACATGAACGAAGTGCTTGACTATAAAATGGACAAATCTCACCATCTTTTCAAGACTAAAAGAAAGCTACCCCCCGATTTCAGACCTTATAGATAAAGAGGAGTTGCTAGACCTGTGGAAAATACTTTACCCCTTGGCTAGGGATTATACCTTCTATTCACACACACACACCACACCTATTCCAGAATGTATTACTTCCTTGTTTCACAATCCCCCCTTTCCAATGTTATTGATGTCCAGATAGAACCTATAGTCTATTCTGACCATGCAACCACAGTGCTAACCTGGCAGTTAAACCCAGATTCACAGAAACCTTGCATTTGGAGGTTTAACCTCAACCTTTTTACTAATGAAAAGTATAAACCCAGATTCAAGATGAAATTAAGCAGTTTTATTTGGGAAACCAGAAACCTCAGAAACCCTACTGTGGGATACCTTGAAAGTGGTTCTCAGGGGCCTATTAATTAAAGAGGGAGCCACACAAAAAAAGGCTCAAAGGTGCCACCAAAACCAAACTCTTTCAAGACATAGCTCAGTTCTCACTTGCCCACAAAGAATCACTTGATTCTAAGATCTTTCACCAACTCTGGTGGTCTCAGAGGCTTTATAAAAATGCCAAATAGTCAAAAACCAACTGTACTCATGAGAACTGATGATAAAATCCTGGGAAGGACACCAGAGCCTTTGTCAGAAGCTATCTGATTTCCCTGGCAAAAGCACTTTGTTCCTTGACTCTCTGTTTGACTTCTTGGCTTGGATCTTTGGACTTCAGACTGACCATTCTGCTTTGCTGGAACCCTTGACCTTCATGAACTGCTTGACTACACTCTTTGTTTGATCCTTTGGCTTGCACCTTGTTTCTGGACTCTGTATTTTGCTTGTAAGTCTCCATTCAAGACTTGCCTTACTCCACAAACTCTGTGTGGTGTTCTTTTGATTATTTGGACTTTGTTATCAGCTGCTGGCTGCTTTCCCAGACACTCTGTCATCTTCTGACCACCGATGGCCATTGAGGTGGGATTAGCCAGCTAGAAAACAAGTGTGGTAGACTGAGAGTGTGTGAGAATGCGATGGGAAGACATAGCTACACCTAGCAGTAATTTATAATCCACCAGTGTGTGTCAGGATCTTAGCCAGAATCTAGTAGTACTGGATTTTCCCTGTTCTGAAGAGACAGCATCCTCATGATGCTAGACTTCCTTGTCTTGATGGTGTTCACAGACAGGTGGAAAGGATTCCATGCTCTCAAAATTTACAATGATGTTTCTCTTGACAATAGTTTTCAAACAAGGTACAAAGGATTTGTTATTACCTTTAAAGCACTACATGGTTTGGGTCCAGGTTACCTACAGGATTTCCTCCTCTCAGTACACTCAGGTCCTCTGGTGGACATTTACTCCAGGACTAGGTTGGTAACTCTAAGCCAAGGACTTTTTCTTCAGCCAGCCCTAGACAGTGGAAGACCTGCCCGAAGAGATTCAACAACTGAATGCACTGTCTGAATTTAAAAGAGCATTAAATACCAATCTCTTCTGGCAGGCTTATCCAAATGATTTTTGAATTGTGGATTTAGATGCTGAATTTTAAATGTGGACTGTTTCCAAATGTGTATGTCTCATATGTCCTTTTAAACTGTTGCCATGTTTTAATTAATTTGCTTTAATTGTGTTGTCCATTGTGGATTTGTTCTTGTTCCTCACCTTGATCCATGGGAAAAAGTAGGTAAGATGATGATAATGATGAGCTTTGTAAATTTGCTAGTGATGGATGATGATTTTAAAAAATGCAAATAAAAGAGAACAGAGAGTAAGATTTTTGTGCATAACAAATGCAGATTAAGTGGCTTCATATTAGTTTTCCTGGTAGAAAAATGCATATCATTTCACCCCACCAAATCCAATAGCCTGAAAAAGCAATCTGGAAAGAGGGCTGTGTAGATGATGAGCAGACAAGAGCACCTGACCTCCCAAAACACATGCGGGTTGGATTATGTTGGATTCGTACATCACTAACTGTCATCTACTGAAAGAGGCCCAAGAGCCATCAACATAAGATATACAACAGGTCTTTAATGGACCTTTGCAAATGCTCACTTGGTTATGATCCCTTGGCTGGAAGGCAATGCACATCTCATTCTTAAGTGAAAGGGTTTCTGCTCAGGGCCATGATCCTAAAGGCTTGATGGACTGCTGTTCTCCTTTCCCTGTAGCCCCCCTTGCATGTTCAGTCCTTTGGAAACTCCTTGGTTCCCTCTGTTGCTTGACAAATATCACAGGCAAGTGGGAGAGGTTTATGTTTAAATCTCCCATCCGTTGCTTGGGGGCACGGGTGAGGTAATTAGAAACAGACTTGATCATAAATACATTGAAAATACTATAAGTAATAATAAATTAGGCCTACCCATTTATCACTGACACCAGATACTCGCTCCCATTCTGACTCAACGCGCAATACCAAGAAAGGAAGAAAGGAAAGAAGAAGCAACAATCTACGCCAGGTTCAAAAAAAAAAAACCAAATTTGAATGCAGCGGACACAGTAGTCTGTATGAAAAAGAAGACTTCTCTTCTCTGCCTTTTCCAGCACAGAGATCATCTGTACGATCATGCTTGCTTGTGATGATCTATTTATTTGCTATGGGATTTAAATAGATGCTAGGATGTGTGATATAGAGTCAATATGGCATGCTTTATTGTTGGATTAGGATTCAGGGAGACCAGGGTTTAAATCCCTACTTGAACATGGAAATCCACTAGGGGACCTTGGGCAGGGCACACTCTCTCAGCCTCAGAGAAAGGCAATGACAAACCACCTCTGAGGAAATCTTGCCAAGAAAACCTTGTGGTAGGGTCATCTTAGGGTTACCATAGGTCAGAAATGACTTGAACAACATAACAACAACAACAACAACAACAATGAGACATTGTGCTGCTTCAGTAAACAAAGGCACGGTGGTATGATGAATCTGCTCCAGGTTTTGGTCTGAACCTTAAAATTGCTATCCAAGATATCTCGGAGCTATGGGTCATCACTTGAAGAACCACTTTGAAGTTTGGGCTAAAACACAAGCAGATCTACCCTAGAACTAACAAGAAAACCACCAATGGTTACACGTAGAGGTTCCTCATTTCTTTTCTTCCTTTATAGCATCATCATGCAGCATGTCATCTACACTGCAGTAATAATGCAGTTTGACACTGGTTTAACTGCCATGGCTCAAGGCTATGGAATTCTGGGATTTGTAGTTTTGTGAGATATTTAGCCTTTGCTGCCAGAGAACTCTAATGGCAGCACAAACTACAAATCCCAAGATTCCACAGGATGGAGGTTTAACAGTTAAAGTAATGTCAAACTGCATCAATTTTGGAGTGTGGCAGAAGCCTGAGATTGTATAAAATGGCTTTCAACAAACGTTACCATTTGAGAACTGGGCAGATGCCTTGCAGAGGCTTTTTGGGATGGGGGGAATATAGTGCCAGGAGCTGCCAAGGCTCAAACTAGAAGCCTTTGAGTTTGGACATGGCTGAACCATGTGCTGAGCCACAGCCCTGCATACCGCACACATGCCTAATATTGCACTGCATATATGTATGCATGTATGCATTTAATCTGTACCACACCTTTCTTCCAGTATGGAATTCAAGGTGGCGTACAATCTTTTAAAAACCTAATATAACTTAAAAAAAAAAAACAACTCTTAGTAGAAAGGTTAAAATAGAATAAATCCAAATCTTTATTCAAAAACCAAAAATGAAAAACAAATACAAGTTAAAAGATGTTTTAAAAACACATTTAAAACATAATAAAATAGAAACACAACAGTAATACCTCATTAACAGTTCCATCTGTCACTACATATTAAAAACTGAATGCTGTTGTTGTGTGCATTCAAGTCATTTCTGACCTATGGCAACCCTAGGGGTTTTTGTGGAGAGATTTGTTCAAAGGGGTTTGCCGTTGCCTTCCCCTGAGGCTGAGAGAGCATGACTTGTTCAAGGTCACCCAGTGGGTTTTAGGACCAAACCCTGGTCTCGAGTCGAAGCAACACCCAAACCACTACACCATGTTAGCTGAAATACATCCATCCATCATCCATCCATCCATCCATCCATCTTTACCTGCTGGTGGAAAGACTGAAGGGAAGGGGATATTCAGAGCTTATAGGGAAGGTAGAATAAGCATAAAATGTTTATTTGAGAGCAACCACAGAAAAGGCTCTCTCCTGTGTCATCAACAGATGATCCTGTGACGGTGGTGGGACTGAGAGAAAGCCCACCCTCTCCACATCTTAAAGCTCCCCATCCACAAAAAGGGAGACACAAGACACTGCAACAACTATAGGACCATAGCACTGATCTCCCATGCAAGCAAAAACAGGCTCAAAATTCTGCAACATAGACTCCAAACATACATGGAAAGAGAGATCCCAGAGAGATCCCAGAGGTCCAAGCGGGGTTCAGGAAAGGGAGAGGCACTAGGGATCACATTGCAAACGTGTGATGGCTAAAATTCTATTTTAAAACATAGTCAAGAGAAACAGGCCAAACAGGAAAGGAGGAGGAATAGCATTATATGTCAGGGATATTTACACCAGTGAAGAAATCCAGGACATCAATCCTGGAAGCCAGGTGGAGAGCATGTGGATAAAAATTAAAGGGGAGGGAAACAACAGGGATGTTATTGTGGGAGTCTACTACAGACCCCCAACTCAGGCAGAGGAATTGGAAGATGCCTTTCTAGAACAGATGACCACACACTCAGAAAGGAGAAATATAGTAGTGATGGGTGACTTCAACTATCCTGATATTTGCTGGAAGTCAGACTCAGCAAAATCCTCAAGGCCTAGCAAATTCCTCACTTGACTTGAAGACAATTTCATTGTCCAAAAGGTGGAAGAGGAAACAAGGGAGTCAGCTATTTTGGATCTGATCCTAACTAACAGGGATGACCTAGTCAATGGGGTGCAAGTGGTTGGATCCTTATGTGGGAGTGATCATGTTCTCCTGGAGTTTCTTATATAGTGTAAAGGAGAAGCCAGGCATAGTCAGACACACATTCTAGACTTTAGGAAAGCTGATTTTAGTAAACATAGGGCCTTGGCAGACGGCTAATAGAGCCGTCTCCGAGGCCAGAAAGAGGAGGGGCAGCCGCACGAGCGGCGCCCCTTCCTCTTCCTGAGGTCGCCCCTGGAAGCGCCGGCCATCCGGACGGCCGGCGCTTCCGGGTTGACCTCACGCCGCGGCGACCACACGCGCCATGGCGTTTGAGTCAGAGAAAGTGCGCCAGCCGCTTTTGGGGCGCACTTTCTCTGAAATCTAAAAGGAGCGCCAATTTGGCGCTCCTTTTAGATTCGCTGGGGAGGCGCCGCGGTGAGGCTGCCTTGGCCCCGCGGCGCTGCGGACCAGGGCGTCTTGGACGCCCTCGTCTGCATCCCCCCTTAGAGAAATACTGGGGGTGATCCCATGGTCAGGAATACTAAATAGTTATCAAATTTGCAGACAACACCAAATTAGGAGGAGTAGCTAATACCCCAGAAGACAGGATCAAAATTCAAAATGACTTGAACAGACTAAAAAGCTGGGCCAAAGCTAACAAAATGAAATTCAACACGGAGAAATGTAAGGTACTGCACTTAGGGCGGAAAAATGAAAAGTACAGATATACGATGGGGGATACCTGGCTGAATGAGACTACGTGTGAAAGGGATCTAGGAGTCCAGGTGGACCACAAGTTGAACATGAGTCAACAGTGCGTTGCAGCAGCTAAAAAGGCCAATGCAATTTTAGGCTGCATCAATAGAAGTATAGTGTCTAGATCAAGAGAAGTAATAGTGCCACTCTATTCTGCTTTGGTCAGGCCTCACCTGCAATACTGTATCCAGTTCTGGGCACCACAATTCAAAAAGGATGTGGAGAAACTGAAGCATGTTCAAAGGAGGGCAACTAAAATGGTGAAGGGTCTGGAAACCAAGCCCTATGAGGAACGACTTAGGGAGCTGGGGATGTTTAGCCTGGAGAAAAGTAGGTTAAGAGGTGATATGATAGCCTTGTTTAAATATTTGAAGGGATGTCATATTCAAGGAACAAGCTTGTTTTCTGCTGCTCCAGAGACTAGGACCCAGAACAATGGGTGCAAGCTCCAGGAAAAGAGATTCCACCTCAACATTAGAAGAAACTTCCTGATAGTAAGGGCTGTTTGACAGTGGAACACACTCCTTCCTCTGAGAGTGGTGGAGTCTCCTTTCTTGGAGGTATTTAAGCAGAGGCTGGATGGCCATCTGTTGGGGATGCTTTAATTGGGAGTTTCTGCATGGCAGGGGGTTGGATTGGATCAGCATGTGCTTTATTTCCTTCAACAGGAAAGCCTTTGACTGCATAGATCATGAAAGGCTATGAAATGCTCTTAAAGACATGGGAGTGCCAATACATCTGATAGTCCTAATAAGGAATCTGTATTCAGGACAAGAGGTTACTGTCAGAACAGAACATGGAGAAACAGAGTGGTTCCCAACTGGCAAAGGGGTCAGAGAAAGCTGCATCCTTTCACCATATCTGTTTAACTTGTATGCAGAATACATTATAAAAAAAAAAAAAAAGCAGGCTTGGACACAGAAGAAGGAGGAGTGAAAATAGGAGGAAGGAATATCAACAACCTAAGATATGTAGATGACACCATAGTACTAGCCAAAAACCTCACAGACTTGGAATACCTACTAAGGAAGATCAAAGAAGAAAGTGCAAAGGCAGGCTTAATGCTGGACATAAAGAAAACAAAAATAATGACCACCAAGGACCTTCACAAGTTCAACCTAGACAATGAAGAAATAGAAATAATAAAAGAATTCCCATACCTGGGATTAAACATTGATAGAAATGGGGACTGCAGTCAGGAAATCAGAAGAAGATTAAGAATGGGGAGGGTGGCTATGAAAGAACTAGAAAAGATTCTAAAATGCAAAGATATACAACTGAGCACAAAATGTAGAATCATACAAGCCATTGTATTCCCTATTACCATGTGTGGATGTGAGAGCTGGACAGTTAAGATGAAAGGAAGAAAATAAATTAATTTGAGATGTGGTGCTGGAGAAGAGTGCTGAGAATCCCATGGACAACCAAAAGGACAAACAAGTGGGTCCTAGAGCGGACCCTATCTTAGGGTTTTCTTGACAAATTTCTTCAGAGGAGGTTTGCCATTGCTATCCTCTGAGACTGAGACAACGTGACTTTGTCAAGGTCACCAGTGGGTTTACATTGCTGAGCCAGGATTTGAACCCTTGTCTCAAGACTCAAACCACTACACCATGCAGGTTCCCTTGGTTATTTGGGTAGACATTTTAAGGTGTGATACTGGTTTGAGCTTAGGCTTTCTTTGTATATTCCTTTTGTCGCTTAGGATGAAGAAGGATAGGTTAAAAATTATTACTGGAAAATTAACAAATAACCTCATTACTTTCCTGGGCTTCCAGTGTTTTAGCAGCTGGAGTCCTTTGCTGTGCCATATACTTCACCTTCCTAGAATCCAAATGTAGGGAATTTGCTGAACTAACTAACTGGAAAGTCCAGGAACCCCACCTCTAGATCAGAGTTCTTTCTGTCGGCTTGGAGTGATTCAGGTTGGAAAAAACAGGGCAACCACATTCTCCGCTGTAGTCTGTGTTTACATACCAGTTCCAGTGGAATTCTCCAGTTGACTCCCGCTGTGCATTCCGACAGCAGCTCCATCTGGTTGGAATATTCTTTAATCACCAACAAATGTCAATGACATGTCACCCAGAGAAAGTTTCCAATCAAAGAGGAAGACATCACTTTGGGCAACAAGAAAAGATGCGTTATTATTCAGCCAAGGGGATATCTTAGGATTGGCGTTCAGTCTGTCACTTTGTCAACACTATGGCCTTTCTCCTTTACCTCCTGTTTTATCGTTGAAGCCACCAAGAACTTAGAAATTTCTGCTTCAGGGATCTTTCTATTACAAAACCTCTGACTTATTTTTTCCCCTTGGTGTCTGGTTCCATCCTTTGCATGTGTCCTGGCATTGCTAGTGGTGGTCCATAGTTTGAATCTGGGGGGATTCACTGGGGGTGTAATTCGTCACCAGTTTTCTTCTTGAAGGAAGCAACCTGTAATTTTAGTTATTTCCTTCCTGGAAGACTATTCACAATTCAGGATTTATTCTATGTAAAATTTACATGTGCCTTCCCCCCACTTCAGGATTTATTCTATGTAAAATTTACATATGCCTTCCCCCCACTTTTCTGAGCAGGAAACAGCCTTTTCTGTGCAGAAAATAACATGTTAGTGTAGATATTTTTGCACAGGATAGGCTGTTTCTTTTGCAGAAAAGGCTTTTTCTTCTGCACAAAACATCCACTTACCAATTTTGTGCAGAATGAGTCCCCAGATACAGCATTATGTGTGCAGAAAAGATCCTTTTCTTTGCAGAAAATAATATTACTGTGAAGAAAATAATGCTGTTTTGTAGAAACATTCCTGCACAGAAAACAGCATTTTTATTTTTACTTTTTTGCACACAATAGCCATGTGCAAATTATGTACACAATATGTTCTGAACAGTGAAGATTTTCATCAGTCTGGATGCTTCTTGTCAGGGTTTGCTGACACTTGAAAAACAAATTTTCCATATATTTTTCAAGTATTCTTTCCATCCGTATGCATAATTCCGACATTTCAGTTTACAGTGGTTGCATCACCATTCAGAACATGAGCTTTCAATGATCCTTACAGTCTTTTTGGTCTTGGGACTGCAGATTCCTCTGTGGGTCAAGTTTAGTTTTCTTATAATGCTAAATATTTACACATAGAGATGTGTAAAAGAAAAGAAGAGGGACTTTGAGATATCTCTATGGGACAGCAAAGTAAACATAGTTCAGTGATTCTCTAAATCCAGCAGAGAGGAAAAGAAAGAAAATCAGGGCTGGCAGGTTTGTCAAGCTAAAAAAAAAAAAAAGTAAATATAATAAAAACAAATATGATTCTATGGATGAAGCTACAAGAATAAGTGGATTGATTTTGATAGTGGAGAAATGTGGAAATGGTCAAGATGAGATGTTTCTCTAAGAAATCCTAAGGGATGTAATACAAAGGCCAAGGCCTGTTTTGTAAGGTACTAACTTCCATACAAAGAAACCCAGATGTGGGAATACTTATGGGAACAGAATGCTGAGTAAGATATTTTAAATGCTTAAGGAATTTCTCCTTTTCCTTCTTTTAGTGATATTCACTAACACCAATGAAAGACAAAAATCGAGTGACAGTAAGGTCTAAATACGGTAGAACCTGGCTGAAGAAAACAGTGGAAGCTTCTAGTGATCAAAAATATCTTGACATGTTCTGCTGATAGGATAACTTGTAGAACATTGAAAGAAGATATTAAGAAGAAGTAGGATGTACAAAGTTTGGGAAAAGTGCTTGCTCCTTATTTGTGAGTTTGTATGGATGTCATAGTCATTTGTTGATCAATTGTTGCCACTGCACATTTTTGTAAAAAAAAAAAAAATCTATATTAAATTGGTTTAATTGCTTGTTTGAGGTGGAAGCCTGGGCTACCAAACCAGAGTTCACTTGGCACTATCTCAATAAATAAACTGCTGAGTTCAGTCTACTATCTGACTCCATTCATGATCTTTAAATATATTTTTAATCCCTTTCGTTGTCTGTCTCTTCTGGACTAATGGGTGATGCAGTTATCCTTTTAGGTTTTGTATATTTTAGTTGACCTGTATCTAGAAATACATAGAGAGAAAATACTTCAGATTATTTAGTTCAATGCATATTTAAATGTAGATCATTTTACAAAAGAAAAATCACAGAAGATTGCAGAAATAGGGTGGGACAGACTTATAAAAATACACAGACAAAAGAAAGAATGAGGCTGATGTGTCCACCTTTAAGAGGAGACCCTTGGACATGTTTTCTGTTGCTGTTTATGGATCACTGCAAAAGTTTTTGGTGCAGGTACACACCTTCTGAAAGCCTCCAATATCAGGCAAAGCCAGTATATGTATGCACAATGAATTTTTTCAAGACTGATTCAACATTTGGTAAAATCCGCATACAAACAGCCTACACTAAAAATCAATCAACCAAATAAAAAGAAAACAAAGCCCAGATTGATTCTATTGTGTGCCAAAGATTAGAGTGGCTATCATGTGCCAAATTACTCATAGGTAAGGATGGGAAAGGAAGGTATATAGTTACTTCTCCAAAGGCATTTGTTCAATAAGATCTGAGAGTCACAAATAGCAGAGAAAGTTACACATCATTTGAGAGCACAGTAAGAAAAAAAGGCTAGGCTGGAAGACCTAGCCCTGTTCAGGTGTCTCATTTCAGTGGTTAATAAATCTGTGAGGGAAAGGACCAAGAAGCAACATGCCAACTTCACCTCTCTTCATCAGGTGGCTCATCTTAAACATATTGAGAAGTAACTTATACAATGAGGTCCTTTTGGAACCATGCAGGCTCCTTGCTAGAGATGAAACTCTGTTTACTTCACTTCTGCATGCCAGAGTGAAACATTTCAAAAAATTTCTCTTTGGGGGACAAAAGTTATAAAATTTTGTGCATTTTTGAATGGTTCTCTTTCCCCCCCCCCCTTCTCTCCCTCCCTCCCTCCTTCTTTTCTCTTTCTTTTTTTCCTTTCTTTTTTTGTAATACAATGAATTTATTTCTTGTCCAAAAATGTTTTCCTCTTGCAGCAAAGAAAATTTTCTGTGAAATAAAGCATGGAAAATGGGAGGGGGGGGAGGAATGCCCTTTTCACTTTTGCTGACAAAAAGCAAACAAACAATAATGCCCTGATATCTTCTTGAAAAGAAAAATTTTGAGGATGAAAAAATGTGTTAATATTTTTTACATCACTATTTCCTACAAGGGATGGAATAATTATTTGAAAATATTTTTAAATGTTTTAAAAACATGTTTTTGAGTGTTGTGAAACCCTGATAAAAAAGTATACTGAACTGACAGGATCTTCACAATTCAGGACTTATTCTGTGCAAAATTCACATATGTTTGTTTTGTGCAAAACCCAGCATTTTCTGCATTTGATGTTGTGTGCATTCAAATCATTTCTAACTTATGGCATACCCATGGCAAACCTATCACATTTTTTTTTGACAGAATTTGTTCATAGGGGGTTTGCATAGGAATTTGAACAGAAAATGTATTAATTCACCATCATTTAATGCAAAATTTACACTCAGGTAATTTGCAGAAAAAACAATATTTTCTGCACAAGAACAGCATTTTCTATGCAGGAATACTCTTTTCAGCACAGACACAGCTGTTTTCTGTTCAAAGCAACAATGTTCAAATTGCACAGAATAGTTTGCAAATTATGAATGAGCTTTGAACACTGTGGGGCTTCCAAAGACTTTCTGTCAGTGGGAATAAAATTGCCTAAATTAGTTACTGCATCCTTTGAGAAAAAATTAGTGAAGAATTGTATTCATCCCTCCTGGTTTATTTGAAAAGCTGGAAAACAAGAATTCTAAATCTAGGGCTGTGAAGAAATCTTACTAAATTACATGTAAATAGTGGTGATCAAGAGTGTGTTAACCCCCAGAGAATTCCTTTCTCACAGCATGAAAATGAAGTGAGAAGCATTTTACTCCATGTCAAAGATCTGCATTTTGTGCAAAATGGTATTTTTTGCAGAATGTGATTGAAACAAAGCATACATTTGCTCAGCAAGTGCAGAAGGACTGACTAATGAATCAAAAAGATGCAATCAAGTAATCTGATTCTTCTGAGTTTTAAAAAAATTATGTGGCAAGATCAGGAGTGTAGCTATGGGGGGGGGGGGTAAGCGGGCATTGTTCCCTCCCCCAGATAAGAATTCTGCACCCCAAATGAAATTTTCCATTTAATTTCATTCCATTTCCCATTTTCTGTGTTTGCTTACTCTTGGTAACCTTGCCTGCCCCCACTTTTTTGGATGCCTAAATTCAATTTCTAAATCACAACTGAAGTTTTAAATTGCTCCAATGATAGAAATTTGGAGAGTGAAGGAAAATTTCATGAGGGAAACACACAATTCTTATTTTGAGGGGTAACTGCCTCATTTTGCCTCTCGCCAGTAGTTACATCCCTAAGCAACACAGAAACTATCATGGTAGCCATGCAACTTCCTCCGTTATTCAATATGTGCCAAAAGGTGTTCTCACAAATGTTCAAACTGTCGCTGTGTCCAACAGGGAACCTCTTGTGACCTCATAGGAAATGAGAATGAATGATTACTTTGGTAAATGACCAGAAAATCTGAGTAAAATAAAATGAGAAAAAAATTGTGCTTTCTTGTTCTTGAGCATGAGAGTGAATGAAGCTAGGACTCATATCTATAAAATTAGACCAAATTGCATGTAAAGCTTACTCCAAGCTTCTTTGCTGCAGATGTTTAACATATGGAGGGTGAGAAGATTGGCATCTAAGGAGAATGACACTAGCTCATCCTTGTTCCTTCCCCATTAACTGCATCCACAGAATGACATCAACACAAGGCTTCTGACACTCTGGAATGCTGTTTCAAGGAGATGCAGATGGCAACAGTCCCGTAGAAAGGAAAACATTCAAATATAAAACAATATGTTCAACAATATGTTGTAGAGCACCTGCAATGCATATTTTGAGTCTGGTAAAGATTTCTCATCCTGTAATTTTTTTCCATGGCTTCTTGAACCTCTGTTCCACATTGCCATATCGTTCCTCTGCTCATGATGCATATTGGAATGTATCTACGGGAGTTACAAGACTTCTGACCCTGCCTCCCCTTGAAATTTTCATTCACTTTCCAAGTTTGTAGCATTGCACTAAATTAAACTTTGGGTTGAATATTTAGAAAGAGAGTTGAGGCATCCAAAGAGAATGGGAAGGTAAAGCAACCAAGGGGGCTGAGAACACAGCAAATGGAAAAGTATTAGGTTATTCTTTTCAGTGCCTCACTCTCTGCAATGCTAGAAAATGGGTGATTAAAGGAAAAATTCATTTGAGGGTGCAGAATTCTTATCTGGGGAGCAATGCTCACATTTCTTTACCCCGTAGTAACACATCTGCATACTGTATACATCTGTGATCTTGAAAGAAGGTGTATGGATATGGAAGCTGGAAAACGGGGGGGAGGGGGGACAACTGGGATAGGTACTTTGATCATGTGTGGTATTTTGGTGCCATTTCTCCTCAAATTAAATACAACTCATTTTTTTAAAAAAAACACAACAAATAATATAAGAGTGATAAACAGAAGTTATACCTAAAGCATATGACAGTATAGTGGTCTGAATGTTGGACTATGACTCTGGGCACTTGGGATTCAAATCCTTGCTCAGTCATGGAATCTCATTGGGTAACCTTGGGAAACTCACATTCTCTCAGCCTTAGAATAGGACAGTGGCAAAATTCCTCTGAACAAATCTTGCCAATAAGTTGTATGACAGGGTCACAATGAGTCAGAATCAACAAAGGCACATAGGAACAACAAGACAGTATCTGAAAAGAGTGCACACAGGAGGCAGAATACCATACTCAATTGTAACAGAAGACCTAATGGAATAGTTTAGTCTGTTCCTCAAAACTGAGTAGTCATGGCTAGTGGTTCCCATGTCAGTGGGTCAGCAAATCCAGGTTTTAGTATGGACTATAAATGAGCAGTCTTAGAAACCTGTTTTGGAGAAAGGGTCTAGTACCTTAAATAGCTCCATTAAAGTTTGGATTAAAATCAGAAATAAATTCACTGTTCCACTGATATGGAAGCCACTGGTTGCCTCTAGCTACTAGGCAGAGTGAAGAACCGAGATGGGCTTCCATAGAAGAGAAGAGGAGCTACTTGCAATTACATAGAAAATCATGGCTAGAATTCTGTTGATGTCCTTATGCACATGCAAGTTCCTCTAATGGAAATAGTTGGCCATTCCCTCCCCCTGCGTGTGAAATATTCACATTTTGGTCAATGTTACACACTCCTTGAATGGAATGGGCTTTTACATGTGTAGCCATTGCACATAAGGATACACATTGCTCATGCATGTGCACATGCATCACATATCGGTACACATTGGAAGTGCATTGTTTGTTGTGGATGGATACACATGTGCATTCGGTTGTACATTTATTTGCACATTTGTCTCCTGCTTCAGCTGCCCAACACATTAGACAGAAGGTTCTTAAAGCACAATTAATGTGTAGATGTGTATGTAGAGATTTAGGATATGCTCTAATGTAAAATGTCAGCCAATAAATGTAAAAGTCAGGTTTAAAAACCAAACAAGGAAATACTTCTGCCCAGCTCTCTGCTCTCCTGTCCTCTCTCCTCTCCCTGATCCAATCCCCCCAAATGAGTTAATATTTCTTCCACCCCCTACCAATTGAAAATCAAAGCTGGATATCTGGATTGCAAACATGATCGCTTTGTGTAAAACCTATGGATGGTCCATTGAGCAGTGATGCATCATCTGCTTCCAATCAGGCCACCTTAAGAAAGCCTAGAGAGATCTGAGGCTCAGGTTTCTGCTCATCAGGATTTCTCCCAAAGAAGCACTTCAATCTTTAGGGAGGGGATGAAAAGCAATCTCCAGTAGTGGGGGACCAGGTGGGTTTCAGGAGATTCGGAAGCAAACAGAAGCAAAATGCATTGCCAAGAGCTTGAGGAATGTGATTGCTGAACAACAACTCCCACA
This sequence comes from Phrynosoma blainvillii, assembly GCA_026167975.1. Taxonomy (NCBI): domain Eukaryota; kingdom Metazoa; phylum Chordata; class Lepidosauria; order Squamata; family Phrynosomatidae; genus Phrynosoma; species Phrynosoma blainvillii. Next base: position 13,171,988 of record JANUYF010000003.1, read on the forward strand.
ATGAGCACTGGGTTTGTGGGAGTTATAATAATTTAAAAAATGACTTTGTCCTGCTGTGTTACAAAGCAATATGCAGTTCAGTTTCTGCATCTCTGTCTTTCTTTCTGCTTTCTAACCCTCCCTCAACTAAAACTCATTTTTTAAAAAAGAGATCCCGATAGTGTCACCTTAACTACTTCTCTGTTCTAATGGTAGCCACTGGCTTTCATGTCAATGGAGCAATGAATCCACTCTGGGCTTTGACCATCTGGGTTTAGATCAGAGGTAGGCAACCTTTCCCCTTTAAGGGCCAAGGGACTTTAGCTCCCAGAATCCCAGGAGCTATTGGCCAACATGGGACTATTGGCCAACATGGCAGAGGCTTCTGGGAGCTGAAGTCCCTCGGCCCTTAAAAGGGAAAGGTTGCCTACCCCTGGTTTAGATACTCTGCTGAATTCCACTATTTTGTTTTGACTTTACAAAACTGCTCTAAATGTTAAGGTGTATCTTTGCTTCAGCACCACATTGCTGAAATGGAATCCTGACATCTGGACCTGGACTGGGTCATTAAATAAACTGCTCTCTTCAGTTCATTGTGCCTCTATTCTTGAACCCAAAACTGTGCAGGTTTCTCCTTCATTATCCTCTACCCACACATCAAGCCACATAGCCTCTCTTCTTCAGGGCTGCCCTTACTACTATGGAAAGGAAAGCAAGCATCTCAAGCAGCAAGCTCCCTGCTCCCAAGATATTCTTTCTAAAGTGTCTAGCAGTTTCTTTGTATTACATGACATTGCACAGTGTCCACGTTTAATCAAAACTGAGCAACAGCTGAATTAATAAAAATGTTGAATTTGTGAAAAAAACTATGTGTGGTACCCAACATTTTTACTGTGCTTTTCAGTTTGTGTTTTCAAACTGAGGATGGAACAAGCTTGCTTTCTGCTGCTCCAGAGACTAGGACACAGAGCAATGAATTCCAAGTACAGAAAAACAGATTGCACCTTAGGAAGGACTTTCTGATGGTAAGAGTTATTTAACTGGAATGCACTGCCTTGGAAAGTGGTGGAGTCTCCTCCTTTGGCGGTCTTTAAACAGAGGCTGGATGGTCCTCTGTTGGGAGTGCTTTGATTGTGTATTCCTGCATGGCAGGGAACTGGGTGACCCTGGGGTCTCCTTCAACTGTATGAGTCTATGAATTCAGAGCCCCAAAATACCTTTAAAATAGCTACAATATTGAAAAAGTTTTTTTCACTGCAGGCCTGTGTAATACATCATCATCAACAACAACAACAACAACATCATCAACATCATCTTCATGGGTGATAAATCCATCCTTCTTTGTGCACTGGGAACAGACTTGCTGAAACAGCCATTATAACCACCTCTCTCTGGAAATGCCCTCAGCTGCTCAGTTTTTGTCATTCCAAAGCAAAAACTATTCTCTGCCCAATCGACAAATAATGAAATGCCTTCCCTGAGTTGAGTTGGCAAAGCTGCTGAGTATGTCTCGAGCTGGGACTTTGTAAGAGCAGTGAAAATGTGGACAAAATGCACTTTGCTGAGTGTCGAAGGCATTAGGGAAGGAAAAAGAGAGGGGGGGGGGTACTTTGGCCATGGAAAATGCTGCTTCAGCAACAGCCTTGCTTATTCATCTCTCTCCAATTGTGGCACAGGAAACAATTTCTGTGCATCAAACAGAAAAGCACAGAACCATTCGGGAAGCTTCTGGGAAGGCTTTGCCCTTGCTAGGGAGTATGTGCCCTGCCAGCAGAATCGCACATTGGGTGCAGAGAGAGAAAGCGCCAGCCCTTTCCCTCTCGCCCTGGGGCTGCTGTCAAGATCAGAGCTGGCTCTCCTGCCGAGTCTTGTTCACATACCAGAAGGAAGCTCTTTACCTGCAATCTGGGTCTGTTGCTTGTGCAACTGTTTTGCTGAGAAGAATGTTTGCAAACAGCTCTGCTCTCAAATGCAACTGTCTAGGGAGAGGTAAAATGGTTCCAAGTTCTGCTATCAAACCATTTGGGCCTTGGCTTTTTCTATGCATTTCTGTCTTCCCCTGAACTGAAGCTCTGGAGAAGATAGTGAAGAGTTCCAGAAGGACCGAGGGGAAAAGCATTGCTATGAGTACCAAGAATGGGAAAAGCTGTCTGTTTATATTTCCCCCCATGTTTCAGTTCTTTAAACCTTGGATGAGATCTTGCAGCCATAAAGAAGATATGATCTCTCCTCCCTACCAACCATGCCTGTGAAGATGGTGGAGCTGAAAGAAGGGCCTCTCCTGAGGATCTCAAGGCCTGGACAGACTCATAGAGAAAGATATAGTTTCTCAGGCAGCCTGGACCTTAGCATATCCTCCAACATCTAATCCAACATAGATGAAAACCATGACGTGTGTGGCCAAGCAATATCAGAGTGTGGTCCAGCTGGCAAAAGGTTTTGATGAAGGAGAACAGACAAGCTTGGAGAGGCTGCAGCAGTTTGTTTTTGCCCAAGTCTACTGGGGAGAGCAAGATCCCACCTCCTTTACTTCTCTCCCTGCTACTGTCAAGTGCAAACTACTTTTGCATTTTGAACTCAATTTGCAATAACTGAAGCTGAAGGGGGAATTGGGGCAACAGAGAGAGAAACTAGGACATTTGCAAAGCAGTTGAAAAAGTGAAATGACAGAAGATTAATTGGGATGGTCCCTCCCAAACTGTGACAGTTGAAGGGTATACCTGAGCCATATAGGGTCATAAGAGCTTAATTTAAGTTCTTCTGGAGATATGGAGGCAATTTCAATAAATTTCTCCCAGGCATTTTAGATCCAGGAGTGCCAAAAAGTAGGCATTCAATGCCCATTTAAAAATAGGACTCTCTTAGACCTACAACCAGCTCAGGGGACACAGAAACGTGAGCTGGCATCCTTTTTGCCATCTTATGCATGTTTAAGTTCTTCTTTGGAAGGTGTTGGACATTTTTGTCCTAATTTGGAAGTGCCATATTTGCTTCAGGGTTGTGAAAGAAGAGTTGTGCATGTGATGCCACTGCACATGGATGGACGTTTTACATGGATTTACCTTGTGCCTTGTACAGGATGTGCACAAATGTACCATGAAAGCAATCTCAATCCCCAGAAGCACCTCAGAACCCCATACTCCAATTTGCATTGCAGTCTCTCTCAGTCTGATGACAGGAATTGACACAGACCAATTCCTGTCACCATTTTGAGAAGGGATTTAGAGTGAAGCAAAAGTATTTGGGCTTGCAGTATACATGGGTGGGGTGCAGCATGTAGGTGGGCCTGAGAATAAAATTGGTGCCTGGCCCCATGCAATTAGTTGCCCTGTTCTACTGTTTTAACTTGGCTTTCATTGCTGAATGTAGAATAGAATTTTTTTAAAGGTTTTCCTCTCTCCTTCCACTTCTGAAGTTCCCAAGAAATTTGGAACAAGGCCCATCATCTATAATATAGTGAGCCAGAGGATAGCTTCAGCAGCTTACTTAATTCCTTAAAGTATGTGTTCCTTGCCTTTCCTTTTTCTCCTTTAGCTGGCTCTTTTTGATGCTGATTTAATAAATTAATTCCCATGTTTGCTTTCTGCCTCATTAAAGCACATTTATTAAAACTTCTATTCCAAAGTAGAAAACATCACATTCGGCAAGCCTGTGTACCTCCAATGCTGAAGCACAACGTAGATCATTAAATGCCTGTCAGAACAGCCAGCCATTCTGGGGATTCATTTGTTGTTGCTGTGTGCCTTCAAGTTGTTTCTGACTTAGGGCAACCCTATCATGGAGTTTTCTTGGTAGGATTACTTGACTGAAAAAAAATTAATGCGAATTTCTCAGAGGAGGTGTACCATTGCCTTCCCCTGAGGCTGAGAGCATATGACTTGCCAAAGGTCACCCAGTGGGTTTCATGCTCCCTCTAAAAACATAGGTTGGGAAATTCTGAATGGCTCTGAAAGAAAGGGGGAACAGAGAAAGGGCAAAGATGGTGTGACAGGACAAATATCAGCTGTTCACGGTTACCTTGTAGGAATCCCATGGAGTCCATTATTATTATTATTATTATTATTATTATTATTACCTGGGATCTTTATTCTACACAAGCAGCAGTCAAATGCTAATATGCTTATCCTGCCTGTTGAACAGCAGTGTTGATGGGTGGTGGTTAAAATGAAGTGGCAACATTCATCACTGTCTCATTTTGTAGATTCACATGGCACAGATCCAGACTTGAAGCCTTCGCTCTGATTGAGATGGAGAAGAAATTCGCATGAATTTTTTTTCAGTCAAGCATGTCTATATCTTTCAGATTTCTGACCTGGGGTAGAAACCCTGAGGGGCAGATGCTGGTTGGAATCCTGTTAGAATCACAGAAACATATAGTTGGAAGATACTTCCAAACCATCTAATGAAGCTGCCATGCAGGAATCCATTACTAAAGCACTCCTAAGAGATGACCATCAAATCTGATTAAAAACCAGCAATGAACAGTCCATCACCTTCTGAGGGAGTCCCTTGCACTATAGAACATCTTTTAGCATCAAGACGTTCCTCCTAATGTTTAGATGGAATCTCATTTCTTGAAGTCTGAGCCCATTGCTCTGTGTCCTGCCCCCCTAGAGCAAGAGAAAACAAGCTTGTTCTATTGTCTAGATCAGCAGTTCCCAACCTGTGCTCCATGGAGCATTTAGGGCTCCACCAGCCAAAAAGGTTGGGAACTAGATGACAGCCTTTCATGCCTTTATACTATCTGAAAGCTCTTATCTCTCCATATGATCCTGCTCAAATCGTAGGATCTTCAGGGGATGGATTTCTCTCTGTTCAGACACCTTCAAACAGACCTTCAGCCTTAATGTAGAGGGACATGCAAGCACTTGAAGTCAAGCAGCCTTTTCTTGATCAACAGGGGAATGAGCCTCCATCAATCCCACAAGCTGCTTACTGGTAAGTAAATGTGTTTTTGGGGGAGAAGTCTAGCTGGAATCCACTGTGTAGCATCATACTTATGGTGCTATGTAGTACATATTGGCCATACAGGATTCTGTTGACTGTTTCCTGCATAAAGAGTGCTGTTTTCTCTGTTTTCTCCATGTGTGAATTTGGTGTGAAATAAGTCCCAATGTGAAAACTGCACATTTTCAAAGACTTTCTCACTGCAGGAAGAAAATGATTAAAATTATTCATTGCTTCATTGAGAATGAAGTTAGCAAAGAATTACATCCCTATGTGCCCATGGGTGGCCAAACCATACTAATATTTGGCTAGCAATAAAAGAGCACTCCAAAATGTTGAAGTATTTAGGAGAATCAGCATGATGTAGTCGTTTGAGCATTGGACTATGACTCTGGAAAACAGGGTTTGAATCTTCACTTAGCCATGAAACCCACTGGGTGACCCTGGGTAAGTCACACTCTCTCAGTCTCAGAAGATGACAATGGCAAATCCCCTCCGAAGGAACTTGCCAAGAAAACCCGATAGATCCACCTTTGGGTTGCCATAAGTCAGAAATGACTTGGAGGCACACCACAATAAAAACAAGGGTTTTTCTAGGACCTATTTAGGAATAGAATCTAGCTTTGGAGCATGGATTAAAACCTAAAATGCCCAGCCTTTATGGTTTGGCTCAGATATTGCTGGACAGCATAATCTGAACCTGCTTATGAGTTCAAATATTGACACTTTCTATACTTCTCTTTCTTCCTCTTTTTCCTCTTTAATAAAAACAATTACATCTTTTGAACCATGGTCTAGAATTGTTCTGTAGTCCTTAAGAGTTTGCAGATACATCAAATTAAAAGTTAAATAGTTGACCCACTTCATCAATCTCATTTGTTTAAACGTTTTGGTAAATATCAAATAATGGCCATTTATTCTAGAAAGAGTACTCAATTGATCTCCCTTCCTTGATGCAGATGAAGTAGGTTAATTTTAACCTTCTTTTGTAACCAGCTCCAGGTCTTGTTAACAATCTTTCAATTGCAGGAGGTTCATTGCTTTGCAAAACACTTAGCTATTGATATGCTCACTGTATACTAATTATCTCAATTTCCTTCTTTCCTTTGGCCAAAATGAAAAAAATAAACTATAATTGGCCAGTGGCGCTGGAGCTAAAGCTTTAGTGCTAGAGGCACTGGATGTTGCAGCCTTAAACTCTTGAAGAGAAAGCTCATGGGATGAAGGATTTACATATCCTAGCTATGTATTTTGTAGATGCCTCCTGTACCTGTCTTTTACCCCTGCCCTGGAGGAGAAGAGACATTTCTCTTTTTGGGGGGCTGCATTAAATGACTACCCTTGTTGGCTTGGGATTGTTGTTAAAAGCTGTTCCACAGTGGAATATACTATCAGGGTGGGGTGGGGGTGGGGGTGATGGATTCTCCTTTGAAGGTCTTTAAACAGAGGTTGGGTGACTATCTCTTGCAAATATTTGTCTGCACAGCAGAGGATGGACTGGATGACCCTTATGACCCTCACTTCCAACTCTAGAGATTATCACATTGCCCTTTCCCATCCTTTCCTCTCAAGCTAGGTGTGGGATGTGAACTTTTAAATGTGGATTTTATCGCACGCCTCTGTGCCCAGGCAGGAGGCATCCTGTACCCGATCATGGCATCCCGTACCTGATCCAGACTTCTCCCTCACTTTTTGAAAGAATGAGATTTTCCCATTCTCTGCAAGGCGCGGGATAAGTCCAGATCGAGTATGGGATCGAGTATCCTGCCTGGGCATGGAAGTGTATGATAAAATCCAAACTTAAAAGTTTACATCCCATGCATAGCTTGGGAGAAAAGAATGGGAAAGGGCAGTGCGATAACCTCCTCTATGATTATATGGCTGCATCTGCACTGTAGAATCAATGCAGTTTGATACGGCTTTATCAGCCATGGCTCCATGCTATAGAATTCTGGTATCTGTAGTTTTGTGAGACATTTAGCTTTCTCTCTCAGAGAGCTCTGGTGCCACAGTAAACTACATATCCCAGGATTCCATAGCATGGAGCCATGACAGTAAAGCAGCGTTGAACTGCATTAATTCTGCAGTGTGGCAGCAGCCTATTTTTCCTACAGAACAAATTTGGAAACACTGCCATCGATCCCAGCCCTTTCCACCAGCCATCATTCCAGCAGCCATAGGAACCTCTGTGTTGCATTTCAGTTGTACATCAGTGCAGGAGCTGTAAAGACCCTACTATCAACAGCAGTGGCACTAAAGCAGCAATGTTCAAGGGACACTTTGTTTTCCAAGGCTGCTAAGCATTACAGTTGAGGTCTGGTGTGGTGGTATTGCTGACTGTCAGTTCCCCACACAGATAGTTTGACCCTTGGACTGTAAATTTTAGAAGACAGTTTAGAAGTTTAAATATCTTTTATAGATTTGCACTGATGTAATGGAAGAGTATGACTTAATTCTCTGTGGCATTTCGTTGACTGTTTCCATAGTGATAAGCATTAGGATTTGAAGCGCTTTCTGGGATTATCAGATTCCACCAGTGAATACTCCTACCTATTAGATCCAGGAATGTATGCTACTCTACGAAATTCCCAATGCAACTAGTGTGGTCATTTAATGCATCCCTCCAAAAGACAGACAGAGAAAGAGAGAGAGAAGCAGGGGGGGGAGGCAGTATATAGATATGGATGTGGGCTAGGCATGTATATGTTGAACAAATTTCCAAAAATATAAGCTAAATTTATTTCCAAACAAGTAAGCTTATCTCACCAGTACCTGTAACATTCTCATCGAATCCCTGGGACGTAACGATATGGGAGCGGGTGTTACCGCATTAGACTATTGATAATGCTATAGTAAGGTTATGAGAATACATATTATTGCACTGCATTTACTGTTGTACTGGTACCAGTGCTAAAGTAGTTCCTCAGCTGTCCCTCATTGGCACATGCTCACTATTGTGAAAACCCCTATGTCTGCTTTGGAAAGAATGATACCGAGAGGTTTAGGTAGTGAGCATTCATTGTTTTTTCTTGTAAACACGATGCAATTCAATCTACAAAAATAAAAATATATTTTATAAATTGCCTGTGGCACCTTTCTTGTGTCAACACTGGAAGAGTTGAATTGAGTTTGTGGATATCCTAGGATGGGAGGGGAGGAGGTAGTCTTAACCCATCAGAACACGAGGACAGATTGAGACCAGGTAGGATTATCGCACACACATAATCTGGAACTGTCTGTAAGCGTGCTTGCTGGCTGAGGATGCATTTTTACAGTTCTCCTGCTGGAACGGGCTAGGGACTGTCAGAACACAGAATGGGAACTTGATGAGGATCATACAGTGCGATAAATATTTGAAGGGATGTCATATTGAGGAGGGAACAAGCTTGTTTTCTGCTGCTCCAGAGACTAGGACCCGAAACAATGGATGCAAGCTGCAAGAAAAGAGATTCCACCTCAACATTAGGAGGAACTTCCTGACAGTAAGGGCGGTTCGACAGTGGAACACACTCCCTCGAAGGTTTTGGTGGAGTCTCCTTCCTTGGAGGTCTTTAAGCAGAGGCTGGATGGCCATCTCTCAGGGATGCTTTGATTGGGAGTTCCTGCATGGCAGGGGGTTGGACTGGATGGCCCTTGTGGTCTCTTCCAACTCTATGATTCTATGATTCTATGATTCTATGAAAATACATTCCGTTCTGTTCTCATCACGTACTCATTACGTTACGAGAACACAGTGCGATAAGCTTAAAGGATCTTCTTGAAGCTGACATCTCGAAAGTACATGTTCATGCTTAGCTAAAACAGTAAGATCTTCTTACTCTGGAATGAAAGAAGGTGAATGTGTATCTTTCAATAGTTGGAATAGAAGTCTTTTAGCAATAGCATACAGGATCCAACCACTTAGATGTTTTCCTCTTTTTATTCCCTTTCTTCAGAAATACCTTACTTTAAATATCCAATTACTAATGAGAAAATCTTTGTATTTTTATTTAAACTCTAGCAGTTATTTCTAAACTTGTATCTAGATGTATAAATTGCCACACACACACCCAAAAAAGAGGCCATGGATATGTATAAAGATTGCATCGGCTAATTTAAGCATCTGGATACAAGTTTAAAAATAATGTGTTGCTGTGTTCCTTCAAGTCATTTCCCAACTTATTGCAACCCTAAGGTGAAGCTAACATGGGGTTTTCTTGGCAAGGTTTGTTCAGAGGGGACCTTGCTTTTGATTACCTCTGAGGCTGAGAGTGTGTGACTTGCCCAAGGTCACCTAGTGGGTTTCCATAGATGAACAGGGATTCAAAACCCGAGTTATACTCCAATGTTCAAACCACTACACAACGCTAGCTCTCTTTTAGAGTTGAAATAGAAATACAATGGTACAACTCATCACAGGAGGTTGACCTATGTGTCCTTAATAAATGAGACTGAGGGGTCTGGACTGAGGGTCTGGAAAGCAAGCCCTATGAGGAACGACTTAGGGAGCTGGGGATGTTTAGCCTGGAGAAGAGAAGGCTGAGAGGTGATATGATAGCCGTGTTTAAATATTTGAAGGGATGTCATATCGAGGAGGGAACAAGCTTGTTTTCTGCTGCTCCAGAGACTAGGACCCGAAACAATGGATGCAAGCTGCAAGAAAAGAGATTCCACCTCAACATTAGGAGGAACTTCCTGACAGTAAGGGCGGTTCGACAGTGGAACACACTCCCTCGGAGAGTAGTGGAGTCTCCTTCCTTGGAGGTCTTTAAGAAGAGGCTGGATGGCCATCTGTCGGGGATGCTTTGATTGGGAGTTCCTGCATGGCAGGGGGTTGGACTGGATGGCCCTTGTGGTCTCTTCCAACTCTATGATTCTATGATTCTATGATTCTATGATTCTATGAGGGGTTGTACAGACGGGCAAAAAGGGGTGCTTTCAGGCTGACTTATTTCTCTGAAGATGCCAGCCACAGATGCAGGCAAAACATCAGGAATACATTCTCCTAGAATACAGCCTCACAGCCTGAAAATCCCACAAAAACCTCTAAATGTAGCTTCTTGGTCACTGCTTAATATGATGTCCAAGCTCACCATCACACCTGAAAATGCACACACAGCATCAGTGTCATGATTTAATGAAGGCATATATATGACACAATGAAGAATGAAAGCAGCACTGACAAATGACAGATTTGTAGGGATGTCTTTATATGTCTGGAATCACAGCCACTTCTACAGCGTCTCTAGTTATTTTCAGAAGTATTTTGATCTGGCAGCCAGTTTCTATGGATCGAGGACAAAGAAGCCTGCGGAGTTGGACAGGAGAAACTGCAAGAGCAACCTGTCATTTTACAGACGAGAGAAATGGAAACTAGGAATCAAAGGAAAGAGTCACAGCCAAAGTTTAGAGAACGGGAGGGAAAAGAGGGTTCACACCACATGTGCAAAGCAGTCAGTCACGTGAGAGAGTCTCCCCACCTGTTCTGGCAATCAATCTTTGCTTCAAAGGTAACTTGAAAGATACCATCGGCAGTGGCAAGATTGAGTTTTGAGCTGCAGCTCAAACAGGAATAGAGATCACCACCGATAAGTGAATATATGAACTCTCAAGGTTTGAATTAGTTAATCACATCTGATGAGGCCCATAGACTTCAGGGGATGGGGAAGGGGTGGAGGAAGACAGATTAAGCAAGCTAGTTGGCTGTCCTTCTAAAGGGAGAGATTTAGGAATTGGCAAAGGCAGGAGGACCAAGCTGGAGAATATGCAGTCATGGAAAATCCACATTCGTGGTGTGTGTGGAGGGGAGAAACAGCTATTGCAGTTGCATCCCTGCCTTCTTTCTGTGCAAATTAGGATGGGAAATGCACGTAGATCATGAGATCTCACTTATGCACGTAGATCATGAGAAGGGTTTATATAGGATAAGAGAAATAATTTATACATCCAGATATGTACAAGAAATATTTTTTCCTGTTGTTATTTTGTGCTTTCAGGTCTACTCAATGTGTGGCAGCCCTATCACAGGATTTTCTTGAGAGGAGGTATTCAGAGGAAGTATGTCATTGCCTTCCTCTAAGGCTGAGAGAGTATAACTTGCCCAGGTTCACCCAGTGGGGTTCCTGACCTTCCAGAGTCCTAGTCCAGCACTCTAACCACTTCACCATGCTGGCATTTTAGAAATAATTGCTAATGTTTAAATAGAAATACAAGATTACAGTTCACTAGAGGAATGCAACCTGTGTGCCTCCTCAGTGAGATAGATATATTAGTCTGAAACAGGCTTCCCCAAAGTGAGATTTCTTGGACTCAAAGGGCCTAAGCAGACTGCCAGAAATAGTGCACATTAAATTGAGGCACTGCCCTGGCTCAGTGCTAGGGAGTCATGGGAACTGTAATTTATTGTGGCACCAGAGCTCTCTGACAGAGAAGGCTCAATGTCCCAGAAAAAAATACAATTCCCATGACTCCCTAGCACTGAGCCAGGGCAGTGTCTCAATTTAATGTGCACTATTTCTGGCAGTCTGCTTAGGCCCTAAGTCTTACCATCCCTGGCCAGTAGGGAGTGTGCCATTTTAAAAAAAGTAAAATTATGTCATAAGTTGTTATATTATCCCATAAAAATAATGCCATAATGCCCTCACTACTCACTACCCCCCAAATAACACGTTATACATAATGTTATTCTTTGACTGTGTCCACACTGCAGAAATAATCCAGTTTGACACCATTTTAAGTGCCATGGCTCAATGCTAGGGAATTCCGGGAACTGTTTGGTGGGGCACCAGAGCTCTCTAAAACTAATAATTGTTAGTTGTTTCTGTCGTGTCCCAGTTAACAAGAGACTTTAAAACTCAGTTTTCTCCTGCTTCTCTTGTGCTGCCTCTAGGGACGTTTTCACACAGAGCAAAAAAGGGAGTCGTTCCTACCTCCATCTGGCCCCACTCCGGCTCTGTGCAGGAAAAGTTCACATGACGTCGCAGCAAGCCCCTCCTCATCCTTCGCCATCCCTGCGCCATCCCTGCCTCACTCCGGGGTCTTGCTCGTCGTGTTCAAACTACGTCGCAGCAAGCCCCGCCCCATGTTGCGCAATCCCTGCGCCATCCCTGCCGCTAGCCGGCTTTAGCGCCATCTTTTTAATTCCTTTTTTAAAAAAGAATTACAGGCGCTTCTGCCGGAGGCAATCAGGAGTCATTCCGGCGGCTGCTGTTTTCGCCGCCGGAATGACTCCTGATGGCTTCCAGGGGGCTTCCAGGCGGCTTTAGAGCCGCCTGTGTGAATACGTCCTAGGACTTTACCTTCACTTTACTTTACTTTTCAAGATATGCCATGCCAAATCTTGGGAAAGCTTTGTTTTTGACTCTAGATCCCAGAATCTCCCATCCTGGCAGCTGCAGCCCCCAAAAGGAACCTTTCTAAGGTATTCCCTATGAGAAGCAGTTTAGGGAGCTGGGTATCTTCAGCCTGGAGAAGAGAAGGTGAAGAGGTGACATGGTAGCCATGTTTAAATATTTGAAGGGATGTCATATTGAGGAGGGAACAAGCTTGTTTTCTGCTGCTCCAGAGACTAGGACCCAGAACAATGGATGCAAGCTCCAGGAAAAGAGATTCCACCTCAACATTAGGAAGAATTTCCTGACAGTAAGAGCTGTTAAGGCAATGGAAGATGCTGCCTCGGAGGGTGGTGGAGTCTCTTCTGTAGAGGTTTTTAAACAGAGGCTGGATGGCCATCTATCAAGAGTGCTTTGATTGTGTATTCCTGCATGACAGAATGGGGTTGGACTGGATGGCTCTTATGTTCTCTTCCAGTTCTAGGATTCTTTGATGCTATGATTGTACGCTCTGTGGAAAGTGTGGTAGCAGTACACTCTGCTGGCAGAGCAAGTTTGTCTGTGATGGATGTAGCTGTTGTTCAGCTAAAATGGGACAGAGGCCTGGGTGGAACATGGGCAACATAGCACTGAATGGCCCCATTGTTGATGTGACTTTCTCCAAGCTCCAAAACTAAAAATAAAAAGAAGTCCCATACACTTGAGTGGGAAGCAGGATATCACCACCAGAAGAAAAACCCTTATAGAAGATGGAAGAAGAAGATTTGTCTAAGGACCAGATCTTCTCCCTACCAATCAATCCTGCAAACTGTATGATGCCAGGCCTGGTCCCTTCCCCTTGGCAGTCTTTCCAGAGAAGTTGCTGGAGTTAGCAACCTTTGCATACCCCTTCTCATTAATTGGGACCCAACATGGTTTGAGTATTGGACTAGAAGTCAAGACCAAGATTTGAATCTCAGCTTGGCTATGTAAACTCATTGGGTAACTTTGCACATGTCACACTCTTTCAGTCTCAGTGGATAGCAATGGCAAACGGCCTCTGTATAAATTTACCAAGAAAATCCCATCACAGGTTCATCTTATGCTCGCCATAGGTCAGAAATAACTTGAAGGCACACAACAACAAACTCACTAATTGCATACCCTCCAACATGTCACAGATGAGGACCAGAACATATGTGTTCCAAAAAGATCAGAGTGTGGTCAACACAGCAAAAGTTATTAAAGAGGAAGAATAGCAGCTAGCAGATGCTGCAGCTGTTTGTTTTTGCCTGAGGCAACAGGGAATGGCACGATTCTGCCTTAAATGGGCAACTATTTAAATAGAAGGAAGGAAGGCAATCTGCCCCTCTCCCCTTTGAAATCCATACTACACTTCTTTCATTTGGCTTACTTCATTGGAAAGCTTCCTGTGATTTGTCAATCTGTCACGTTCTCCTTTCTGCATTCTTGCACCTCATTCCCACTACGATTTAAAGCAAATTGCTCATTGGGTTATATGTGCCTCGTCCCCACTTGAAGCTGGTTCTGATCCTACTGTGCTCGGTTTTAATGACAATGAAGCGAGGCAAATGCAAAAAACCCACTGTTTCCTAACACTAGTTTTTTGGTGGTCTTTTTGAAAAGAATCGAATCGAAAGCATTTCAACAAGTGGGAATGACGGATCTGAATCGCATCATTCTGGAGGGGAGGGACTAATGGAAGAGGGATGTTTACCATCCCTCCTCGGTTTTTGGGAAATCAACCATTCACCACCACCACCCCCTGTGCTGCCTTGTGCATGCAGTGTGACCTATGGGCACTATATATATATATATATATATATATATATATAAAACAGGCTTTATAGCCTATTTATAGCCTCCAAGCTGTATTCCTATTGTATTTGTATTGTACTGTTCACATTGTTTTTCTATTGGGCATTGTATAATATTGTACCATTTTATATTGTTTTATGCTGGTCACCGACTGTAATAATAAAATTTCATTTCATATATATATATATATATATATATATATAAACTGACAGAATATGCGATCCATTGTATTTGCAACTACTTGCAATTACTCGGGTTGTCTGCTGGGAGATTGGGCCAACTGCAGCTCAGTGAGGCAAATATTTGCAAAACCAATGTAGTATATATATAGTTCCCAAGCTGGGCTGCTCAAAGGGGAAATGGTGTGCTTGAACAGCCTGGATTCAGTTGCTAAAGTTGCCCCATTTGGCGCCTGGAATGGCCCTGTCCTCACTGTATTGCCACTTGCATCACTGATGATGCGCAGATGATTGACATGCATTGTGAAGCGGCACAAACTAGTGGGAACAAACTAGTGGGAACTAGTGGGCACAAACTAGTGGGCACAAACTAGTGGGAACAACAATTGTGCCAAAAAAGAAGTGATTACAAGGGAATAATGAAAAGATCTGCTTTCATAGGACCTTATCCCACGCTGCTCTCAAAAGTGGCAAGAAAGCAATATGAGCATCATTGCATTACTATAGCGCTAGTATAAATATGGTGCTAGCGCTATAATAGCGCTATGGATAAGCTCGCGCCATTGCAATGCCCGCTGAAACCGACATTCAAAAGAATGCGAATGATGTTGCATTCTGAGCGGTTTCTTGCTGGATTCTGAGCGACGTCGTGTAATCACACGGAAAACTATAGCGCTATAGCGCCTGATTCTTAGCTGATTCTGAGCGACGTCGTGTAATCGCATGGAAAACTATAGCACTATAGCGCCTGATTCTTAGCAGATTCTGAGCGACGTCGTGTAATCACTCGGGAAGATATAGCGCTATAGCGCCTGATTCTTAGTGGATTGTTGCTGCTTTTGGCCCCGTGGGATAAGGTCCATAGTGGGAACAATGGACTTTTTGTAACCCATTCACTGACACAGAGTGAAGGCGAATCACAAACTGGTTTAAATGTAAATGGGAATGAGCCTTTGATGTTATCCATGTTATGTTCTTCCCCCATTGGAATATGCAGTGCCAGTCCTTCAACAGGCAGGAGACAAAGAGCCGTTGCAGACCAGCCCAAAGGGCCAGCCTGGGAGTAGAGTTGGGACGGGGCAGCCACACACCAGTCACCCCAAATCCACCCCGACGCTGTCCTGACGCCATGTGGCTGTATACACGGTATGCAGTGTCAGGATGCCACTCTTTTAGGGGTGGCAAAAGGAAGGATCGGGGCCACGGCATGGGGTTGTCACAGCCCCGATCCACTGTTCCCCAGGATGGCTCTCTGCCTCCCCAAACAGGCTGTCTGCATCGGCCCAAAATGGCCGACACCTGGAGGGCTGTGGCTTAATTATGTGGAGTTTCCTAACATAAAAATTACGACCCTCTTTGTTTTGTGCTCTGGATCTTTTTACAGCTCCCTGAAGCTCAGGACATCTTGTTTCTTCCCTTGTCACAAGAAGAATATGCTATCTGTTCTAAGAACTGGGAGTGGGGGTAGGGTACTGTCATCTTGTTACGGCAGAATATGTCCTATAATCTATACAATTGATGGTCTTAGAAATAAGTCCACATCCAAGTGGGGCTGAAAGAAGACAGAGCCAAAAGTAGAGTGAGCATGAAATTTTGTGTGTGTGTGTGTGTGTGTGTGTGTCCCCATATTTGTTTATGAATGCTGGCAAATTAGGATGTACAACAGAGCTGCATGGTATGAAATAGACCCCGAATTTTTGAAATAGACCCCAGATTCTTCAGTTTTTCACAAACTGAGTAGCAATATGACAGTGTTGACAAGCAATTCTCCCTTTCAAAAATATAGGTTGAATCCTATTGTTAGTCCCAAATAGAGTATACCCATTGAATTAATGAGATTTACCAATATGTTGACTCAGAACTCAACAATTGATCCAATGGGGACTAACCAACAGGATTGCAGTAGTATTCCACTAATATTAGTTGATTTACCTTCCTCTCCCTCTCAGTTACCCTTACTTGCCAATTATAATATCATTTAGACCAGTCTGGTAGGCTGTATAGCATTGTAAATAATTCCTAATTTGGCACACACACAAAACAACCACCTCCAAAAACAAAACAAAAAGCAACCATCAGACAGGATGGAGGCAGGAATTGTTTCAAAGAAGCAACAGCTAGAGAAGGAATTCTATATCCACAAAAGCCAAAGTGGGGTTCTGACTCCTTGAAACTGCTACTTTTTTTGGCTTTCAAGTTGAAATTAAATTAAAGAATATTTGGCATGGCATTTTCTCTTACCTGGTTAACATTGCTTCAGCTGCTAGGAAATTAAGAGCCAAGTACCTCAAAATAAATAAACAAACAATATAATAATAATAATAATAATAATAATAATAATAATAATTTTTATTTATATTTCCTGCCTCTCCCTGCGGATCGAGGTGGGATTACATCAGTAAAAAGTAACAGCAATATACAAAATACAGGAATATAAAAAATATATAATACCAACAATAAAATATCAACATGATAAAAATTCTAATAAAAATAACCCAATTGTCATCCACACTCAAAAGCCAAGTAATCATTCAAGATAAATTAAGGGAATCATGTGGGTAGGCCTGCCGGAAAAGCTCCGTCTTGAGTGCCTTCTTAAAAGTGTCTAGATTGGTAGTAAGATGGAGCTCCTCCTTGACAAAGGAGGTCAAATAAATTGTAGCAGGATAAATAGAATGGTTGCTTATCCTTTAAAGCTTTGTATACCTATGTTTTAATATGGGTGGGGGTGAGGGTGGGATGGTGTACCTTTTATACTAGAAGATAGTTTTATTATACATTTTTCTAGACTTTGGTAATTTTCATCATTTTAGGCATAGGGGTTGTTTGGTAAACATAAATGACATGTTAATTTTTCATTCTGTATTTTTATACGTCTTCAATATTTTGTTTCTTAAAGTTAAGTGTGATAGACCATGGCTGTAAACCAGGGGTAGGCAACCTTTCCCCTTTAAGGGCCGAGGGACTTCAGCTCCCAGAATCCCAGGAGCTATTGGCCAACATGGGATTATTGGCCAACATGGCTGAGGCTTCTGGGAGCTGAAGTCCCTCAGCCCTTAAAGGTGAAAGGTTGCCTACCCCTGCTGTAAACAGTAAAGTTGCACTTTCAAGTTTTAAAAAATCTAGGTGCCTGTCTGCCTGCCTGCAACATCAGTATAGTCTTTGGACGTTATCACACGGGGCCTAAAGCAGAAAGAATCTTCACCCAATCCCATCCCATTGCTGTTCTTTTTCCTGTGTTCACACAACGTCGCACGCAACCCCGTCCCAACCCCATCCCAATGCTGCGTCATCCCCGTTCTTTTGAATGCCGGTTTCTTGGGGAATTGCAATTGCACGACCGGAATGATACTGCAATGATGCTGCTTTCGTCGTATGTCTGATCACGAGATACGTATCGTGGAGCCCAGGCCCGGCGCAGGCTTCGGAAGGGGTGTGTGTCCCTTCCCAACCCAAGCCGAGAAAGAGAGCCACTCGGAAGGGGTGTGTGTCCCTTCCCAACAAGCCGAGAAAGAGAGCCGCTCGGAAGGGGGGGTGTCCCTTCCCAACCCAAGCCGAGAAAGAGAGCCGTTCGGAAGGGGTGTGTGTCCCTTCCCAACCCATGCCGAGAAAGAGAGCCGCTCTGAGGACGTCCGTTCAGAGCGGCTCTCTCTTGGGAAGGGGTGTGCGTGTGTGTGTGACAGCCGGCTGTCTCTCTCACACACACACACACACACACACCCCTTCCCAAGCCTGGAAGCCTGGTTGCTTTCCTTGGGATGAGGCCGGGCTCAGACCCTGGCCTCATCCCAAGGAAAGCAACCAGGCTTCCCTTGGGACGAGGCCAGGGTCGGAGGAGCCCTCCGAGCCCGGCCTCATCCCAAGGAAAGCAACCAGGCTTCCAGGCTTGGAAAGGAGTGTGTGTGTGTGACAGCCACGGCAAGTGACAGCCGTGGCTGTCCTGTTTCTGCGCATGTGCAAGAACATCCTTGCTGGGTTCTGGAGGGGATCTTCTCACTTGTGTGTGAATGGCACATACGGTCCCCAGGAGCGCATCTATCGCGGTATCGTTAATTGCGCAATGATGCTAGTTGTGTCTGATAGCCATTTCCGTCTTGTGGGGTCTATAGTTCTGGATTGATTCCATACTGCTTTCTTGCTGCTTTGAGACCTGTGTGTGATAACGTCCTTTGACTTTCACAATTTCTTCTCCTTCTAGTTTCTCTCCTGAAGTTCACAACTTTCCCCCACAAAATCACAAAAGTCACAAAAACAGTGGAGGTGCAAAGGTATCATGTTGGAAGATACGTGGAAGAGATTCAATAATGTTGTTGTCACTGTGCCCCAAGGAGAGACACTCTTTTAGTAACAGTGGTCAAACTGTGGCGGCATCTGCACTGCAGAAATAATGCATTTTGGCACCATTGTTAGTGCACTCTGCACACCCTGCATTATATTTGGGGTTCCCATATTTTCATATTTGGAGCCAGGCATCTTCTTAAGGCAGGGGAAGCAACCTTTCCCCTTTAAGGGCCGAGGGACTTCAGCTCCCAGAATCCCAGGAGCTATTGGCCAACATGGTTGGCCAACATGGGACTATTGGGCTACATGGCTGAGGCTTCTGGGAGCTGAAGTCCCTTGGCCCTTAAAGGGGAAAGGTTGCCTACCCCTGTCTTAAGAGGTCCCAACGACCTTTGGAACACAAGCTGAATTTCCCATGAGAGGGACACAGAGACCTGAGGATATATGGAATGATGAGCCATGTAATGCTGCAATAAAAGCTGAATGGATGTGCTGATCACTCCTGCCTCCCCCAGGTTCTCTGCATATCCTCTAACACTAAGAGACAAGGGAGGTCTCATTGCGCCAAAGGCTGTAAGCCAACACTTTCTACTACCCCCTGCCATGTTCCCAACCAACCTTCCTATCCATTCACTCTTGGGTTGTCCTAATCCAATCACTGTTTTCATAACCCTAAAGTTAAAGCCATCATTCAGTCTGGAATCCCAATGTTGATTCCTGAGAAGACCATTAGGTCTTTGGGCCTCTGCAGATGAACCCAAAGGGGTGGCAGAGAGCTGCCCCAGGAAGGGACTGATCAGGGCCAAGGCTGACACACCTGGGGCCCTGATCCTCCCTTTTTCTGACCAGAAAAGAGCCGCAAAAGGCTGCCCTAAGAGCCAGCGCATGGCTCTTTAGTGCCCCTTCCGGTGCAGCATGTCAAAACACTGCACCAGAAGGACGTCCTGATGCCGAGCACCATGGGTAACGGTGCACGGCGTCAGGATGTCCTTGGCGTGGGGTTGGGGTGGCTGACGTGCGGCTGCTCATCCCCATTTCTGCCTCCAGGCCAGCCCTTTGGGCTGGTCTGTAGAGGCCCTTTGTTAGGTTGCAAGATAATACACCTCTTGAGGCCAGGATCTCAGAAATAAATATCAGTCCCAAAGCTATCCCCCTTGTATGCACAGAGAGATTCTTGCACTTGCTATGTTTCCTCAGACCCTAGTCTGAGCCACATCCTGCTTTCTATGGTCATCTCTTCAGGACAGGTAATAATCACCCACCTGTATCCCTAAACTCCACTAATTTCCAAACTTCCATTTCAGGTAGCTCTGAATGCTGCATCTGCGTGAATTTCCATTGTGTGTTTAATTGCACTCTTGCATATTTCTAAAATAAAACATTATTTAATTCATCCAAACTTGGCATTCTCTTCAGTGAGTACTGGTATACACAGGTAGAAATGATCCTCTAGTTTGCCAGCCTCTCATAAGCTTCCTTGAGCTAAATAAATTCTCCAGTTTTTAAGAGAAGCTGACAAAATTGGTGTGGACTTCCCAGTTCCCCCACCTTTCTTTGGGTAACACTGCTTTAACTGCCATGGTTCAATGCTATGGAATTCTGGGATCTTTAGTTTTGTGAAATAATTAGCCTTCTCTGTCAGTGAGCTCTGGTGCCACAACAAACTACAAATTCCAAGATTCCATAGCATAGAGCCATGGCAGTTAAAGTATTATCAAACTGCATTATTTCTGTAGTGCAGATGCAGCCTGGGTTTCTGTGTGAGAGAAAAAAAGAGGGAGAAACTATGCAGATTCTGAACAAATTTCAGATTGAATCAGATGAAAACTTGCCACCCTGGGTAATATTGCTAGTTGCTGTGACATCAGCAGTAGTCACACTCAGTAATCCCTGGAGAAGTTTTGCAACATTGTGCTTATTTCAGGATGTAATTCTTTACTAATATCATTCTCAAAAAAGTAATAATGAATATTTTTAGTAATTTTCTACCTGCTGCAGGAAAGTCTTCAGAAATAGCACTTTTTGAAGACTATTTGCAGTTTGGGACATATTCTGTGGAAAATCTGCACCTTTTTGGCCAGAAAATATTATTATTATTATTTTAAATGTAGTTCAGCAACAAAAATACATTTCACTATCTCATCTCATGTGTGTATGGAGGGATCAGATACATTTAGGGATGCAAAGAAGTGATTAATTTCCTCATTGAGAAAGGCAAAGATTCCCCCTGCCTGCTCACCCACCTGTCAGTTATTTTCTAAGGTTGTACTTATTTTCCTTTCTGGTTTCCTCCATGTCCTTTCTTTGCCTCCCTCACCCCATCCTAAAAACCTGAATACATTTGCTGCCTGCCTGGTACATTCATGCCTCTTTCTTCTGTTGCAAGGAGGGACTGAGTGACCGGCTGCCTGTTCATTACTGTGACAGTTTTATTGAAATTGTAAATTATGAGCCAGCATTGTGCAGGAGTTTAAATGCCTCTTGTCTTGGAGATGCTTTTCCTATTAGCAGATAATTTTTTTATTGTTCTCAGACAATGGTCTGTTGTCCTTAGGATGTAAATCGTGAGAACATGCTGTGCTTTGTCCTGTCTCTCTCTACCCACCCCACTGCTTCTATGTCCTCCTTTTGAAAGACAGTCCCTTTCAGGATCCTGTGGTTGCTGTATTGCTCCATTTCCAGCAAGGAGGACAAAGTAATGCACCTAGACACAGCACCATGTTCCAGACAAACCTGCTTGCCTTCCACAAGGTCTGCACATACTCCATTATTCTCTCCCCCCCCCACTCCACCCTGAGGGTTTTGGATTTCTCCTCCTCACTCTGTACTAATCCAAGACTTTATTAGAAGATGGAAAGTGCTGGCCTAGGAAAAGAAGACAATCCAAGCTGTTGCATGTGAGTTTGGGAATTGAAAGATTCAATGGACTTGGTTCAAGGATGCTTCTAGTTCTCAGAAGTTGATCAAAGGAGAAAATACACAGAGAGAGTTACACGCAGGACGTATGATATGTGTGCATGTATGCACATATGAGGTCTTTTATCCTGTTCTGGGGAATGCATTTGCAGAACTCCTCTATGAAAGATCAGGGAATTACTAGCAGTTCTTTTGAGAGTTAGGTTTCATTCATTTTTAAGGCCTTACATTGCTCCTGTTCATTCATTTTTGAAGCTTTATATACAACTTGGAAATGTAACTTTATTAGACTATAACTCTCATAATCCTTCAGCCAGGATGGCCAACTATAGTCTAAAAGTAACCTTTCCGAGCTTTGGCGTAGACATTAATCTCTAGCTATGATACATAAGAAATCTTGAAGAGTACGTTTGTTCTCTTCCTCCAGCTCTAGAACTGCACCTGGATTTTACCCAAGTACCCCTAGCTTCTAAATCAGTGAGAAACTGCCTTGCATATGGTGGTACTGAAAGACTTCTTGCACAGTATCCCCAAAATGAAATATTTGAACTAAGTCTGGTGCTGTTGAAGTAAGTTGAGGACAAAGGGGGAAAGTGAGAGGAGGAGAGAGGCCGGGACATTTTAAATGCAGGTGGAAAAAATGGGAGTGCAGAGGATTAATTAAGACTCTTCCTGATACATTAGGAC
Organism: Phrynosoma blainvillii; assembly: GCA_026167975.1. Classification (NCBI taxonomy): domain Eukaryota; kingdom Metazoa; phylum Chordata; class Lepidosauria; order Squamata; family Phrynosomatidae; genus Phrynosoma; species Phrynosoma blainvillii. The sequence continues at coordinate 13,194,105 of JANUYF010000003.1, forward strand.
AGTCAGGAGACACATGTCTCATTTCAGCTCTTGCTTCTCCCCAAAGTACTGTGTGGCCTTCTGTCTTCTTGGGTTGGGAGGATGAATTGCCCTTGGCTTGCTGGCACTGCATACAGTAAGTGGCAACAGTTGTCTCCTAGGCCATGAGGATGAGTGAGGGTGGGATCATTTCTTCAGATCTGATGAGAGAATACACTGATGGGTTCTGTCTTCTCTGGGAGCCTTTGAGTTAGCCAGTGTGTCTCTTCAAGGGGCTTCAAAGGGAAGAAAGAGAGATTTGGTGGTTTGTCTTGGGTCAAGAACAAAGCTCCATTGACTGATGACCAGCAGTTGTTGTCTCTGTCCCTTGAAGTGCGTCAGGCATTTGATTCCCTTGTGCACAAAAGGATTGTCAGGAGCAGACCCAGTCTGCAGACAGGCGCAAGCGGCTTTTCTCACAAGGGGCTCTCCCTCCTTCCTTTTGCCCTCATGTTGCCCCTCTCCAAATAGGAAGGAAATAAGACCCTCCAGCTTCTGTCTCTACAGCCTGGCACAGAGTCCAAGTCGCCGGTTTCTTCTGCACCTGGCTTCTCTCAATGCTCTTGAGAGGTGTCTCTTGGATAGGAGCCAGTTTCAATGGGGGCCGAGAGAGAGGCAATGTAATTCCAGCCCTCCCTGCCCTTCCATAAATGGATGGGAATGTTCCAAACTGGGAGGAATATCAGCTTGTTGGCCAAGGTCAGGCGAGGAAGCTCTGGGACATTTGCTTTACATAGAAGCCCTGACCTTCCTTTAAGAAATTCCTAATTTTTTATTGAGCTAAACCCCAACCCTGGGAGGCCTGAAGTGGGTCACTTTTGTTGTTGTTGTTGTTCTGGCAATTGCTGCTGCGTTACCTGCTACACAATGGCTGGGTAAGGTGGTTGAGTAATGCAATTTTCAGCAGGGATGAAGGCATGACTGTAAAAATAACACAGCGAGAGTCACCATGAAACCAGCTGTTTTCATGTTTAAATGGAAACCTAATTTTGTAACAATCGGGGGGTTAGAGAGGATATCTTGTGGGGGGGGAGAGATGAGGTGAAGGAGTGGAGAAACAGCAGCTGCTGTGCTCCCACTATCTCCAAAGCACCTCTTTGGGGCAGAAATTCATTTTGGAAGTGGTTTTAACAACAGAAATGAGCCTCACACAATTTACAGCCCCTGTAAAGTAGGGGATGGCTAGATTATAGTCTGTTTCTGCTCTGTGTCATTTTCCCATGTGCTCATTCACAACTCCATTCCATCACATTTTTGCATCAACCTGAAATTAAAAATCACACGTGCACAGAAACATCTGTATGACTTTTGCATATATTTCCTCCACAAAATGTGCATTTTTGCATACATGTCCCCAACATACGCATTTATGTAATCGTTTTGCCCCAAAATGTGCATTTCTGGATACACATTTGTTTGACTAGGGATGGGAGTCTTTACTAGATGCTCAATGAAAAAGAAGGAACGTTGGAAGTAAGTGGTCCTTAGAAAGTTTTTAAATGTTCAGTAGGTACAATTGAAAGCCTCACATGGGGATGTAGAGCTAACTATGCCCTGTAGGGATGCAGAGATCCTTGGGAGCAAACTAAAGTCATACATGTGGGCAAAGTGTAATAAAATGCAGTTTAGGGAAGCTAAAGACATTTCTACTCAACTTGGATTTCTTGTATATACTTCAAGAACCTGCTCATCAAGAGCACAGAACTCTGTTGCTTAGGATGGCTGACTGGCTATTAAGATAGGGTTTTGTGCTGAGATCAGGAGATGGAGTAGAGCAATGACTCTGATGCAGGATCTCTGCCAAACTGAATAGAATTAACCTTTTAAACCATCTCTTTGTCCCACTACCCTCAAAGGTACATCTGGAACGTGAGTGAGGGCCTTCTCTGTAACTGTCCTAAGACTCTAGAACTTCCTTCCTAGAGAAGTTTCACAGGTACCCTCCCTATTTTCTTCAAGCAAAGACTTTTCTATTCTGACAGGTATCTGAAGAGTGATGATATAAATCCCATCTTACACAATGCACTGGATATTGCTAATTGTTGCACTGGTGTCTGTGTATTTTAATGATATATTTTAACCTGGTTTTATTTTTTTTTCTATTTGTTCAATTGTTTTAGCATTTGTATCTTGTAGATTGTTTAACAATCTTTTTCATCATTGTAAGCCACTTTGAGTCCTAATCAGGGGGAAAGGTGGGAGAGAAACAGAATAATAGAACCATAGAGCTGGAAGACATCACAAGGGCCATCCAGTCCAACTCCCTGCCATGCAGGAACTGTCTATCAAAGCACCCCCGACAGATGTCCATCCAGCCCCTGTTTAAAAACCTCCAAAGAGGGAGATTCCACTATTCCCTGAGGGAGTATTTTCCAATGTCAAACAGCTCTTACTGTCAGGAAGTTTCTCCTAATATTTAGGTGGATTCTTTTCCTGTAGCCTGCATCCATTGTTCCATGTCCTATTCTCTGGAGCAACAGAAAACAAGTTTGCTCCATCCTCAATATGGTAAAGGTAAAGGTATTCCCCGTTGACAAGGTTGTCAAGTTGTGTCTGATCATAGGGGGCAGTGCTCATCTCTGTTACTAAGCCGAAGAGCCATCGTTGTCAGAGACGACTCTGTGATCATGGGGCCAGCATGATTACACAGAATGCTCTTTACCTTCCCACGGAAGTGGTATCTATTTATCTACTTGCATTAGCATGCTTTCGAACTGCTAGGCTGGCAGAAGCTGGGACCAGGAGCTCACCCCATCATGCAGCACCCAGGCCTCGAACTGCCAACCTGCCAATCTTGCAATTGACAGAGTCAGCATCTTAACCACTTGAGCCACTGCATCCTCTGAATTTACTACATCCTCAATATGACATCCCCTCAAATACTTAAACAGGCTATCATATCATCACTTAACCTTCTCTTCTCCAGGCTAAACATACCCAGCTCCCTAAGTCTCTCCTCATAGGGCTTTATGGTTTCCAGACCTTTAACCATTTTGGTCACCCTCCTTTGGAACACTCCAGCTTCTCAACATCCTTTTTGAATTATGGTGCCCAGAAATGGACACAGTATTCCAGGTGAGGTCTGACCAAAGCAGAATAGAGTGGCATTATTACTTTACTTGATCTAGACACTATACTTCTACTGATGCAGCCTAGAATTGCATTAGCATTTTTTTTGCTGCATCACGCTGTTGACTCATGTCCTACTTGTGGTCTACTAAGACTCTTAGATCCCTTCCACATGTAATCTTGTTAAGCCAGGTGTCCCCCATCCTATATCTTGCATTTGCATGCAAGTGCATAATGATGTAATTATAAAGAAGAAGAAGAAGAAGAAGAAGAAGAAGAAGAAGAAGAAGAAGAAGAAGAAGCCAGTGTAGTGATTTGAACATTGGACTACGACTCCGGAGATCAGGGTTCAATTCACTGGTTGGGCATGGAAACCCATTGTGTGATCTTGGATGAGTCACACACTCTCAGCTACAGAAAACCCTGTGATACATTCACCTCAGAGTTACCATAAGACATAAATGACTTGAAGGCACACTACTACTACTACTACTACTACTACTACTACTATTATGACATGACTAGCTCCATCCTGCTACTGAGCACCAATAAGACAAAGAATTGAGATAGGATCTCACCCAGGTCCTTGTGTCTGCTCCTCAAACTGTCCTTCATTGATGGGAAGGGGCTGGCCACATCATCCTTCACTGCCCCACACACCAGTGCTGCAGAACACCATCCCTTTGGACAGTTGGCAGGCTTTTAAGGTGGCAATGGTACCACAATCATAAATGTGAATAGGAAAGTTATGTAGTCATAAGCCTACGTTACAACATCTCAACTAAGAGGATGCCAACCTATGTTTCTATCATTTATAGCAAAGTAGAGTTTGCTTCACCAAACATTCCTTTTGTGGGCTCAGCTATTCATGCTAATTTTGACCTATTCTCTCTCTATATTATTAATGGTTTTTAAAAGTCTTTTCGAACAAAAAGTTGTAAGCACAGAAATTGAAGAGTGACAAGTAAATTAACAACAACAGAAATTTGAATCATAGACTTGGAAGAGATGCCATAAGCTGAAAATGACTTGAAGGCACACAACATCATCAACAAGATGTGTCTAGAATAGCCTTCTTCAACTCAGCACTCCTCAGATGTGTTGGGTTACAGCTTCTTTCCTCTTCCAGTGCTGGCTGGGAATGATGATGAATTTAATTGTCCAAAAGATCAGGAGAGTATGATTGGGGGAGTTTGTTCTAGTGCCTGCCTAGACAAGAGGAATGTACTACCTCCTTCCATTCATTCTCTTACCTGTCAGTCATGTTAGCCTAGTGAGTGTCCGAGCAGCTGGTAAGATCCATTGTGTGAGGACTCTTTCACACTATACAATTATAGCACTGTGATTGCACTTTCACTGTTATGGCAATGTCCTATGGAATCCTGGGATTGACATTTTAGGAAGGTTCACTTAGAATTTTCAGCCAGAAAGTTCTAGTGGTTTCTCATACTACAAACTCTAGGATGTTTCAGAAGCTGGCACAGCACAAGCATTTCCAGGATTCATGAGTGCAAGGTAGACAATATAGAAAAGATCCTTCAGCAATTTATATGTGTAGGAGAGGAAGATGCTTTGGTGTGTGAAAGTAGATTTGACAAATACACAAGTGTGTCTCTAGTTTCAATGGTGCCGTACTGATGGGAATGTAACTGGAAGCTAGGGTGCAGAGCTGTAGATAAAAGTATGATGGATCTGGATGACTGAATATGCCTGCAAAGAATTTTTGAGAAACTGGAGGTTAATGGAAGAAAAATACCCCACAGCAGGCAGGGGGTAGATGCCCATCTTCACCCCATCAATCCCGTCTCTGTTTTGGTGCTGCCTTCCAGAGAATGCCTTCTTGGAAGAAAGTCTGCTGACAAGTTTGTTTCATTGAAGGGTAACTTCTGTGTTGGAAGCATCTTTTCTTTGATCATATAAAAGGGAGATTAGTATTGAAAAGCACCTGTCCATGTGTGGAAATGTTAGCTGGAGCTTTTAGGGCTTCTTGAATGCAAGCAAAGCCCTGGATTCTTCTTCCTTTGTTATTTTCCATTGCATGGAGACATGGGGTTGCAGAGCTGAGAGTTTCACGTTCCTTCTCATACTGTGTATGTATGTGTATGTATGTGTGTGTGTTTGATAGGGTGGTCATTTCCAAACTCTGTTCTGGACATTACTTGGAAAGGTTTTTTGTTTTTTTGAGGGGGTTGTATGTTTGTTTTTGTTTTTGTTTTTTGAGGGGGAGACTGGAGCAGCTAGTCGCTTTCATGTTGGGGATGTTGTGAATCTGTTCTTAGTTCATGCCTGACTTTAAAGGAGAAAGCCAAGGTGCTGAAGACATTTAGAGGATAAGATTGAGCACCATGGAAAGGTCTGGAGTAAAACCTAGAGGGGAATCACCACACCCCAAAGCCACCAGCAATACCTAGTTTTCAACTATAAACATCATCACCATTGAAAGATTATAATTAAAATGATAATTTAATAGCTGAGGGATTTGATATGATGAATTTAATTGTCCAAAAGATCAGGAGAGTATGATTGGGGGAGTTTGTTCTAGTGCCTGCCTAGACAAGAGGAATGTACTACCTCCTTCCATTCATTCTCTTACCTGTCAGTCATGTTAGCCTAGTGAGTGTCCGAGCAGCTGGTAAGATCCATTGTGTGAGGACTCTTTCACACTATACAATTACATACAACCCCCTCAAAAAAAAACACCTTTCCAAGTAATGTCCAGAACAGAGTTTGGAAATGACCACCCTATCAAACAGTCAACCCTCTGTATCTGCTGATTCTGCATCCATAGGTTCAATCATCCATGGCTTGAAAATATTTTTTTAAAGCCCAAAAATCAAACCTTGGTTTTGCCATTTTATATAAGGGACAACGTTTTACTATGCCATTGTATATAACTGGAACTGAGCATTCACTGTTTTTGGTATCTATTTGGGGGGGGGGGGGGAGGGTTTCCTGGAACCAAACCACAGTGGAAATAATAATAATAATAATAATAATAATAATAATAATAATAATAATTTATACCATGGCCACACTGTAGGGGGAAAAAACTGGATTGAGAGAGAAAGCAAACTTACAGATTTGTCCATTCACTGAAAAATCTTTAAAAAACAGAATCTTAAAGTTGGAAGGTACTTTAAAGGCCATCTATTCCAGCCATGCAATAATATGCAACTAAAACATGTGTGAAAGATCTCCATCCAACCTCTGTTTAAAAACCTCCAAAGAAGGAGAGTCCACCACCCTCTGAGGTAGTTGATTCCACTCTCAAGCAGCTTTTACAATAAAAATAAGTTCTTCTTAATGTTTAGGTAGAATCTCTTTTCTTGCAATTTGAATCCATTAGTTCTTGTTTTAGTCTCTGGAACAGTAGAAAACAAGCTCACACCATCTTCTGCATGATTTCTCTTCAGATATTTATAGATAGCTATCATGTCACCTCTAAATTTTCTTATCTCCAAGCTAAACATATGCAGCTCCCCATAAAACTGGGTTTCCAGACCTTTGATCATTTTGGCCACCCTCCTCTGGATATGTTTGACTTTGTTGATATCCTTCCTGAACTGTGGTGTCCAGAAATAGGCACAGTATTCCAGATGAGGTCTGACCAAAGCAGAATCTTGAAGTGCTTATCTCTAAAGTCGGGCTGTGAATACTCATGTGTTCAACCATTTTTCTGGTGCTGAATCAGAGATGTCGACTCTTTTTTTCTTGACAAATTCCTGTATTTAACAGCTGAATGGCACGTAGATACAATACAATCCGCTTTGTACTCTATGCAACATAATCCTATCCATACCATTGAACTTGGCCAGTGCAGTCGATAGAAGTGTAAGTCTTTGCTTATTTCATGTTCACATACAAAGACAAATACTTTAAAATGTTTTCTCTCTGCTGGGCAAGATTATTTGCACTTTTCTTTTCTCCTCCTCCTCCTCCTCTTTATTGGTATAGTGTTGAGTGTTGGACTATGACTCAATGATTGTGAGTTCCTGCATGGCAGGGGATGGACTGGATGGCCCTTGTGGTCTCTTCTAACTCTATGATTCTATGAGTCCATGACTCTAGAGATTATGGTTCGATTCCTGCTCAACCCAGAAAACCCCATGATAGGGTTGCCTTAGGTTTGCCATAGGTTGGAAATGACTTGTGGGCACACAACAACCATAAATGACTTCTTTTCTTTCTTTCTTTTGCAATACCAAACAAAATCATTTCCTCCTAAAAATCATAAAAATACAATGAGATTTGCCCAAAAGGTGTTTCACCTGAAACTAATCTATTTTGGACACTTTCTATGCAAAATGCTTTTGACAGAAATAACAATGTTCTTGCATAAAAACATTCCTCTGTAAATGGCAAAACTCTCTGATTTGCTTGTCCCTAATGCTCACCATTTTAATTTCCCTCCATCTACAAACACTTTTGAGGAGGCATCTCAGAAGGAAATTCTCCCATGAAAAGAAAGAAGCTTCTGGTCCTGAGGCCTCAATGTAAAAACACTTTCTTTGCCAAGAAGGCATGAGACATCTGAGAATCTTTAGGATAATCTGTTTGGGGATTCCTTTTTTGTAGTACCGTTTTCCACTCTCTCAGTTCCCCATGGCAGATAGGCTGTTGCAGACCCTGTGAAGAGAAAACGATGCCGCCATACAGTAGTTTAGCTATTTCTAGTTATTTACCAACAAACTGAGGAGGAAGGAGCTGGTGGGCATCCAGACAACCAGACACTGTAAGCCTTTAAAGCAATGTCAGTTTCCACAAACAGAAACAGAACGCCCTTGGCTGCTACTATCCTCCACCTTTTTCTAGTCAGCCAGATGCAGCAATTCACACTTCTGTCTCCTTTTGTAGAGTACACTTCAAGTGCCCATACTCTTTCTTTCAGCCCTCATCTGAGCATACATTCAGTAACAGGAGCAGCCTGCTTCCAGCTCACATGGACACAAACATCTTCCAAGCCAGAGACGGACAAATGTTACCTTTCAGATCTCCCTTTGCTGCTCCCATCAGACTTACCAGGTAGTTACAATTATTATTATTATTATTATTATTATTAAAGTTTATTTCTAAAGCGCTGTCAGTGTACACAGTGCTGTATGTACAAATGACGTGATTTGCAGTGCAAAAACATCTGGAGGGCCACAAATGCACATTTCAGTTCTAGGCCAGGCTGAGATTCTCTGTCAAGCTGTTGAAGCAGAAAGCCTTGCCTGGTGAAGCTATGCAACAAAATCAGGAGGGAGGTCCAGGAGGAAGGAAAACAATACAAGAGACTCTCCCAAAACTCACCTGGCCAATGAGTGCCAAAGTGAGAAAGAGAGAGAGCTTTGCCTAGCACCATCCAGTTGCCATTGAACAACTTAGAGAACAGTGTTGTGCAAGGGAATAGTGGACACCTCCTTCCGCAACATCCCCCAAAGTGCTTACAATGGCAAAGATGGGGCTTTGTTGTTGTTATTGCTGTTGTTATAATGTGCCTTCAAGTCATCGTCTTGTTGGGCCTTTACAGAGTGCCAGAAATTGTGCAAATTGAGGCCACTTTAACTGTCCTGGCTCAGTGCTAAGGAATCATGGGAACTGTAGTTTACTGTAGTTTATTTTTCTGGCTCAATGTCCCAGAAAAAAAATACAATTCCCATGATTCCCTAGCACTGAGCCAGGGCAGTTAAAGTGGACTCAATTTGCACAATCTCTGGCAGCCTGTAAAGGCCCATAGTGTGACCCCCTTTGCAGATGACGCAAAGCGCCATCTTTAATCCCAGGAAGGGGAGGGGCAGCCAGCCACCAGGCGCTGCAACCCCTTCCTGAGGAGGTCATCGGAGCGCCCGTCATTGCACATGATGGGCGCTCCGATGACATCCTTCCGGCTCAGTGTCCAGACATGCTGAGCCGGAAGAGACGCTGAAGAGGTGCACGCCGCCTCTTGCGGTACCCTTTCTGTGCCTTGCGGAAGGAGCGCTATTTTAGGCCAGAAAAAGAGTGGATTGGGGCCGAGGTGTGCGGCAGCCTCGGCCCCAATCCGCAGCTTCTCAGGGCAGCCCATGGCCGCCTGTCTGCAGAGGCCCTAAGTCAAATCTATCGTGGTTTTCTGGTAAGATTTGTTCAGAGGAGTTTGCTTTTGCCTTTCTCTAATGCTTAGAGAGCATGACTTGCCCAAGGTCACCCAGTGGGTTTCCATGGCTGAGCAGAGATTCAAACCCTCATCTTCAGTCATAGTCCAGCACCATTGTACAACAACATAAAGAAAAGGTAGTCTCATTTTACAAAAGCATTACAGTATGGTTCATTTTCTCTATGGGGGGTTGCAGACTGCCAGAAATAGTGTGAATTCAGTCCACTTTTAGGGTTAGGGTTAGAGTTAGGGAACCATGGGAACTGTATTTTATTGTGGCATCAGAGTTGTCTGACAGAGAAGGCTCAATGTCTCAGAAAAATAACAGTTCCCATGATTCCCTAGCACTAACCCTAACCCTAAAAGTGGACTGAATTCACACTATTTCTGGCAGTCTGCAACCCCCCTATGTCTCCTACCCTTCAAGCTATATTCCCAGAACTGTTGTGATTAGGATAACACCAGTAACCACAGCACACTCAATGGAACCAAGACTAAAATATATCTTGGTCAAGTCATACCCCCTACCAGTGCTCCAGCCAACCAAATGAATAAGGAAGAGAAAGCCAAAATAAACCTGAGTCAGAAAACTGGAGACATGACACCATACTTATTAGTTCAAATGCACTACAAACCAAATCTCTTTTGTTAGGTTCAAATAACGTCTTAAAAATTTTGCTCTGCACCTATTTTGTGGCAGTTATTTGTTGAATACTAATACTAACACAAATATCTCTTTCCTTCTTCCTTCTCTCCCATTGTGGCTAAAAAAGATATAACATAAAAGGAATATTGAAGGAAAGGGGCACTCATCAAAGATGCATGTCAGCCTCAGATATGGTGGAATATTGCAGAAGTAAACGCGAAAGCACAGACACTTTCTTGAATCAGAGCAATCCTCTCCCCACAACTACATGCAAAAGTTTCCACCTATATCAATGGAGCAGCAGGAAAAGAAATGAAAATAATAAATACATTCAGGGGGCAAAAGGCACAGGAGCTAATGTCTGCTTGATTGAGTGCATGAAGAAGTTAACACAAGTACTCGGAAGGCACCCTTAATCTTATTCAATAAACTAACTTGCCAGATGTACTTGGCCTTTCTATAATAACAATGATTCCCTACACAGAGCAAGTGAGATTGGCATGTCCTCAGGGACCACCTCTTTAACAAAATTGCTGGTCGGAGCAATTATGGTTTAGTGCTAGATGAGGGTTAGCATTTCTAAGAGGCCTGGATGGCGTTATCATCCAAGGTCTATTTGCCTTTGGTTCCACAGATGTGCCGTACATTATGAAACCTAGAGACACACAGCTTTGACCTTGAACTTCACACAATATTTCCCTTGTCCATTGTTGATAAGAAGGTGATGGATGGGAGTGAAGGACTCCCTTTACTAACTGGCCACTTGAAGCCTAAAGGTTCTCCTGATCACTTCCGCTTGAGAAAAGTGTCTATTGAGTCTTCTGAGAGAGACATTTTCTTCTGAATTTGGTCATATTCTTGGGTTACCAGGAGACACTCCTCAGTTCATCCATGCCGCCATAATCAGAGATGAGTTGCGTGGAGCTTGTCAGACTTTCCCCAGGGGTAGCTTCATAAGCACTCAGCTCCCTTTTTAATGCTTTTCCAGCATCATTTAAGCCCTTGCTGTTCCAACAAGTGTTTAGCCCAGCTTGGCCTGGCCTAGCTCAGCCTGGCACCTTGGCCCCAGCTGAACCAGAATGCGAAAGTTACCTTTTAAAAGTAACAAATTAATATAATATGTTTTTACATACCTGCTGCCACCCATCAACTCTCTACTGTTGTTTTTGGATAATGCTTTTGAATAACCATGTTAACCATTTTGTACTTTGGCACTCCATTTCTTTTCTTTCTTTCTTTCTTTTTTTAAAAATATGTCTAAAAGGTAAGAAAATGGCCTTAGATCTGGGAAAACAACCTCTACGTGCCCCTAAAGCATTGTTTGTCCAAATTAGGAGGAAAAGTAACACATTCATTATGCACAAAAATAATAATGTAACCAGTTAGTCCTAACTGCAAAATTGCCAAAGCTACTGTTGGTAAAGCTTCATTGCCCCTAAATGTAGGATATTGCAGGTAACATTGATTCTTGTTACTGTCATACATTGTGATTTACAATGCATTATCTTCCTAAGATATGTTTATCTGTCATATTTTCTCTTTTATAATATTGGTAGTCTTATTGTTGTTTTAGAGTTGGCATATCATTTTAGATTATGAACATCAATCTGTGCACATTCAAAATAAAACAAGAAAGGGACAGGATAGTCTTAGTAAAATAAACAAATAAAAATTATAAGAAGTTGCAAGAGGGGAGAGAAGAGAAATAGTTGCAGGACTGTGGCTTTTGGTTACAGACACATGGGCTGCCAGCTGGGTAAATAGTGTAAGTCTACTAGTGTAGCTGGTGGCAGAGCAGCAGAGGTAAAATGTCTGTGGATATAGCAGTGATGGCAGGGTGACCAGGTGTCCTCCTTTTTCCAGGACATGTCTTACATTTCAACTTTCTGTCCAGGAGAAATTCCAAAATGTCCTTTATTTTAAGAAGCATGACAATATATTTATGTTAGTGTTTTAAACTTTCATTTTGTAGTGCCCTATATTTTTCTTGAATGTCTTGAATTTTATGGTGTCTTGTCCTCCTTTGTGGTTAGGACATCTGGTCACCCTAAGTGATGGGGGGCAGGTGAGAGCATAGGAAATTGTCTTTGTCAAAAAGTAAATCTGTCCTGCTCAGTAGCCATCACTTTGTCTTGTGACAAGGATGGCTTTATCTTCCACCTCCCTGTGCTACTATGTCCCCCCCTCCAAAAAGTGGCTTATGCTTGTTTAATGGAATAATTTACCCATGTAAGTCAGTGAGGGGATTTTGGCTGAAATCTTTTAACATCCCCATTCAGCTTTAAGTTGTAAGGGAAATTCAACTACCCTGATGAAATTTACCATAGGATTTAAGACCATGTCCGTCTGAGACGAGATATTTGGTTAGTTCTCTGCTTTGGTCAAAACTCACCTGGAATACTGTGTCCATTTCTGTATGCTGTTGTTGTGCACCTTCAAGTCAATTATGATTTGTCTAAGGCAAACTTATCATGGCGTTTTCTAGGGCTGAAAATGTGCAGCTCACCCAAAGTCACCCAATGGGTTTCCATGGCCGAGCAGGGAATTGAACTCTGCTTTCCAGAGTTGTAGTCCAATGCTCAAACCATTACATCATTCTGTCTCTCCCATTCCTGAACAACACCATCCAAGAATGATATTGTCATTCTGGAACTTTTCCAGAGGAGGGTGACCAAGATGGTAAGAATCCTGGAAACCAGGCTCTATGTAGACCTGCTAAGAGAACTGGGTATGTTTCATCTGGAAAAGAGAAGGTTGAGAGGAAATCTCATCGCCATCTTTAAATATTTGAAGGGTTGTCATGGGCTAGAAGCAGTGGGCTTGTTTTTTGTTGCTCCAGAAACTGGAACCCAAACCAATGGATTCAAAATGCAAGATACAAGAAAGGAGACTCCATCCAAACATTAGGAAGAACTCCTAATGGTAAGAAATGTTCAACACCAGAGTGGACTGCCTCAGGCTGTGGTATACACTCCTTCTTTGGAAGTCTTTAGACAGAGATAGGATGGCCATCTCTTTAGCTGTATATTCTTGCATGGCAGAGGGTTTCACTAGATGGCACTTGGGGTCCCTCTCAACTCTATGATTTTGTTATCATGATTTCTATATTAAAGAACTGACTAAAATTCTATCTTTGAAGGTAGTTTAGAAGGAGCAGGGGGTCAAGTATAGAAAGGAGGAAGACTGAGTATCAGGTTTATCTTTCTCTTCTACAAAATTCATTTAGGAAAGAAAAACTCTTAATCTTAGTCCTGAAGGCTCATCATACCATGGTGCCTTCTAACCTACCACTCTTTTGTCTATTGACATAAGGATTCTTTGCGGTTTCTTCTATATCTATAGTATATATGGGTCATGGGAGGAAAGAGGATGATTGTGTCTCACATCCTTTCACACAACAGTTAAGTGCTTGCAGCTCATTTGTGGACCCACGGGGTGCAAATTTTCAAGGATTAAGGAAATAAAAAAATGAAATTTCTTATATGGTGCATGTGCGTAAGTGTGAACATTTCTTGTTAACTATTGTCACCTGTTCTGATCTTATAGAAGAAGCAAGATAGAAACTGAAATAACAAACTATTTAGCATTGTAGGTCCACATTGTAGCTCACTCTTATGTTAGCTCCAACTGGAACAGACCCAGCAAATCAACTGTTGAATGGGCAATCAACACTTTTGCATCTCATTAATCCAAAGGGTCTACTCTGCTTGCGCCTAACATAGGATTGAGTTAGGAGTCCATTTCATAGGCTGCTGAAACATGCCCATCCCTTGGTTAGTCCCAACTACAATAGACCCACTGAATCAATTGTTGGTAATTACATAGGTAAATTCCACTGATTCAATGGGTCTCTTCTGGTTGGGTGTAGCAATACAATTCAGACCTATATTGATTTACATGGATCAATAAGATGGTTCAGTTTAATGGAATTTTCTGTATCACAAATAACCTGATGGGTTTCCTACTTACATATTCTGCTGAAGTATATGGCAGCTCTACACAAGATGGTCAAAATCACTCTTTCATAAATGTCACCTCTTTTCCTCACACCAATTGTCTAAGCGACTATATTTCTCAATCCCTGTCAAATAGGTCACTCAGATGACAGACTCAATATACAGAGCCAGTATACACCAACCTGTTTTATGTTACAATGGCATAAAATGTTTTCTAGGTTATAGTCTTGGACAGGAACTAGCAATTTCAGTCAGAGACTTGTCTCACAGAAATGTGTTGACTGTGAGAATTTTCATCATCTTGTTTGCTACCATTATGTTTCCTAACCATAGTAGAACTTCCTCTTTTCTGTTTCTTATCCATCCTTCCTGGATTCTTACAGTTTATTCCCTACCTGCCTGCCCACAATTAGGACTAAACTGAATGACACTGTAATGCCACACAACCAATCATGTTTGGTTAAATTATTATATTACTATGTGAACATGTGAAGAAAATTGAAAGTAATGGCAAGTGATGGCAAGTACAGTAGAATCAACAGTGAAAAGCTATTTCAATACTGCTGAAAATATTCACAAAAATGGGTATAGTTTTGGCTCAACTCTATCATACTATGCTCACCCCATTTCGTAAAAACTGGGACCAGTCAAGCATTTAACTGGCCAGATGGTTCAGGACAGGCAAGGTCAGCTCAGGTTCTGTTACCTGGAAAAGCCAATCAAAGTTAAAAGCCAGTGATTAAAAAACACAACTGAAGGTGAGCACTGGGCCTGTATTTCCAACAGTGAGCATCTGGAGGTATTCCTTGATATATTTCCTTCACGTTTATGAGGAAACATGATCCATAAGTCTCCCTTTTTTGTTTGACTCATTGCCTTGAATCCCTGTCCAGTCATAACCCACTGCCTGCACCCTGTGTACAGAACAAATCAGCCTGCGACCACATCAGACTCCGACCACCAGGATACGTCCATCTTTCCTAAAGTTATAAGCCACAAGCAGGGATGTTCTGAGCCTCTGTGAGAATCTGAGAGCTGCATATCTCATACCGACGGCATGTAGCCCACTGCTGACTCGCCCGCAGGAAACATATGTCACCATTTAAACAGATCATGAAAGCTTCAATCGCTTCCTTATGCTGGGGCCTGGGCAGTCTCTCTCTTTCACCCTCAATATTGGCAGACATTTATGTTGCTTCTAGTAGGGGGGCAGAGCTGAGATAAGTCTTGGGAACATTTACCCAGGAACAAAAAGATATGCAAACACACATAAACACACCTGCAGGTCCAGTTGTTTCTGGAGCTAAGGACAATATGGGAGATAAAGCTTGGCAACGTTAGTCTTTGGACTAGAACTCCCAGAATTCCTCAGCCCATATGGCCAATGAAAGGTTGCTTTCTGGACTGAAGGACCCAGAAACCCACCCCAGCTGGGAGGATTTGGGAACTTCTGTTTCAGACAAGTAGTGATCCTATATTTGAGAAGTGTTGCCTCTAATTCCACTTCATTTCTTTCTACATTTCCTAGCAAGATGGTTTTGCTGCCTTAAGGAGCTGAGCAGTGAAACAGCAAGAAAAACAACCTGCTGTCAGCACCTCTTTAGCTTCTTGGCTTCTCCCAGCACTGGGGCCAATAATCTCTACAACCCCCACACCCAATACACATCCTGTCTGTACTTCTTATACCAGAGACATAATGATGAGGAAATGTTCACCAGGTCCAACTAGCTCTGTCCCAAAAGCTCATTGCCTCAGCTTGTTCCACCAAAATTCAAGGCGTGAGGTCCTGTCTGTTGCTGGATTACAGTAAAACTCTGCAGCCATAGATTTCCAGCCTTTCCAAGGTCACTCTGGGGCCATTCCAGTCATAAAGTGGGGGGGACATGCTGTGCCCATATGCTGTTGGCTGTGAATGGGGAGATGGCTTGCATAAGAGGGGTGTGCAATACTTTTTACATAGGTGTCTATATTGTATAACCATGGATGAAACCAGGTTTAGTTGTCATACCAAGGTAGAATCATGTTGGTGCCTTACATCTGCAGAAAGTGTTTGGCATTTTTGTCCAATGAGGAATGTCTGCATTTAGTTCAAGGGTGCAGAAGTGGAGTTTGGCAGGCAGGAATACAATGTGCATTTAGCTGCACATTGTAAATTTGGTTATGTATTCATAATATTGCTACTCAACACAAGGGTTCTATCTCATCATCAATGTGCAACTTCACATGCAAATACTTATGCTATACAATCTTGATCTAGGATCTCAACCAATGCCTCTCTTTCTCCATCAAGTAAGATGTTTTCATGGGGCCACTTTGGGATGATATGCTTCACATTGAAGACCAAAGAAATTGAAATGGTTGCTTCTGCAAAGAATGCCTCTCTTGAAAGGCAGGCATGGACAAAGACAGTCTCTGGTCTCTGTCATTTTTACATATGTTCCTTTCTAGGTCTGTTCCTTCCTGTTTCTACACTAATCTGCTGTTGTCATTAATACATTCAAATCCACTCAAATGTAACATTTTAATGTATATTTAAATACTATTTTCACAGACATTTTTTTCTCAACTGAAACACATTAGAACATATTTTGATGTGGGTTTCCTGAGCCAAGAATTGCACCGGAGCATTCAGGAGGTACAACAGGCACTGGATAATTAACTTCCAATCCATACATTAGTCTGGAAGGTGCTGATGAGATGAATTTGTATTGGCATTCAAAAAGATCAAATTCCTGAAGCAGCCCAACTCCACAAGCTCAGGATGACTGCTTTCAAAGAAAGGATGAGGGGTTTAGAGAGTGTTCCTTTCAGAAGAGGCTCCATCCATCTCTTTATTTATACTCTGTCTTCCTCAATCTTGGACTCAAGACAGCTTACAAAAGAGAGAACATTAGACTGATAGCATGTCCTAAAAATGGACATTAGAACACTATTAAATGAACAACAATGTTAAAATTATATAAAATATTACTCTAATATAAAGAACAAAAGCTGTACAGCACCATTAAAAGCCTTCTTTGTAAAACAATAAATTCTTGTTGGAATAAAAAGGCTTCCAAAGTCTGGAAGCAGCCAGAAAGAAAGTCCTCTTCACGTTTCCAGTAAATGTGCCTGGCAATGTGGTAAGACTGAGAAAAGTGCCTCCTCCAAAGATCTCAGCGTCCAAGCAGTTTCATATGCGAAACACACAGTCCTTCAGTTAGCCTGGATTCCCTTAAGCTCTTCCAAGTTTACTACTTTGAATAAAGAAGAAAAAGTCAGTGATATAAACCTAGAGAACCAGTTGAGAGTTTCAGTAGTATGTTTCAACAGACATAGCAAAGCTCATCCTGAAGTGACCACCTTTATCCTGTCAAGTTTTCTTCTTAAGGTATATTTTATTTAGGCAAATCCAAGATTAGATATAGAAAATCCTTTTATTTGTTACCAGTAACAAACAACTGTTCTGATTTGCCAAAAGGACATTGGATACCAAAGAGACACTAAAGACATCAGCATCCAAATACCAGTTTTCAAATCTGTCTATAAACATTGCATATGTCTATATTATGGGCTGCAATACAGTTGGCATCTTATACATATATAAGGTCCCCTATGGAAGCAGTGAGATGTAAGTGTCTTATACAGAATGACCATATTCGATCAAAAGTTAGAGAAGTGGAATTGTATATGTGATGCCACTGCACATGGACTTTTTGGGGGGTGGGGAGGGGGAAATTGTTGTATTCAGCAAAAAAACACCAAAAAAACAAAAAACGTTTACGCATATGTATATGGTGTGTATGTAAATGATTTATATTGTTGTTGTTAACTCTCTCTTGGCCACTACAATATTGTACTCTACCTCATAGGCACATTTGGTGATAGGTAGAGTACCCCATTTTTGAAGAAATGAATCCCATTTTGGGGATTCGTGAATCCCGCTTTGGGAGAAAGGTGAGATATAAACCCACAAAATAAATAAATAAAATAGTGACATGGATGTGCCCCTGGGTTCTTGAGGGCTATGTTAATGAAGCACAACCTCTGGTAGGTTCTGTCAAGCTGATAAGGATATGAGCATTGCACCAGTGGCACACTGTATGATTGGTGTCCTGTCTCATGCCTGTGTATGTTTCCCTACAAAAATTGTTGGACATTTTTTACCAAGTAGAATATTGTGCATGGAGATGGGCACTAAGTACTGAAACACACCACACATGGAGAAGTGCACTCTGCTTGGACACATATGCAGATTTGTTTGTGCATTCAGTTGCACATTTGGTGTCATGCTTCAGTTGCACTACACTGCCATTCAACAGAAATGGTGTGTAGCACAATTAACATGTAACTCTGCTTGCATAGATTTCTGCTACATGATCCTAATGTAGGGTCTCCATCTGTCACTGCTATTTGGTTTTTTAATATATTTTATTTATAACCTTTATAACATATGAATAAAACATAGCTAATGGTATCATTTAGATCAGGGGTAGGCAACCCTTTTGAACCGGGGGCCGGGTTGCTGTCCCTCAGACAATTGGGGGGCTGAAGCACCAAAAATAAATAAATAAATAAATAAAAATAAATATATATTTTTTTAAAAAAATAAAAATTTTAAAAAATATATGCATGCACACTCTCTCAGCCCTAGAAAAGCCATGGCAAAACCCCTGTGGAGATTTTGCCAAGAAAACCCCAAGAACAAGTAATAACAGCAATAATCAATATCATCATGGCGGGCAGCGGGGCGGCGGGGGGCGGCGGCAGCTGTTGCCTACCCCTGATTTAGATACTAGTCATTTCTAGTAATTAGTTATATTTGTAAGAAGAAAAACCTTCTACATTCATAGTGGTTGAGAACCAATTTCATTCTTTTAACTCTTAACTTTGTTATTTTCTTTTTACCTTACATAGTATTTAAATCACACTGTCAATAGCAACCTTTACCTTTTCAAGAGGTTTTTTTTTTTTTTTGTGGACCTGCTTCTTACAAAGTTGCTATAAAGTCACTCAAAGTTATGCCTACAGAGTTACTAAAATTTCAAATTAAAAGTATAACAGTCAAAGAGAAGGTTATTAAAAAAAACATATGCTTCTCTTGAGTTTACAGTCTTCTTGTAAATGTTCATTCCCCATTCATTGCAAGACACTATATAATCAAACCATGCCAATCTTTTCTCCAGTATTTTATCACTGGTGTCCAAACTTTTTCTACTTCTTTTAATGACTTATTATTTAGTCTGCATGTCAGTTTATCTAGTTCCATCATATCCAGTAGTTTTGTTAACCACTCTTCAATTGATGGTATTGTTATCCCTTTCCAATATTTAGCTAAGATAAGCATGCAGATGCCAACATATATAAAATTAATTTCCAATGTTCTTTTTGAGTTGTTTTGTCTAATACTGATGTCGTCATGTTAAGCAAAAATAATTCAGGTCTCATAGGGATACATTTCCCTAATATTTGTGGCATTTTAGAGTGTATTGATTTCCAGTATTTTTTAATAATGGGACAGCTCCACCATAAGTGAAAAAAATATTCTTGTGTTACTTTGCACTTCCAACATGTTGGGTTGACTTCTTTATACATTTTATTTAATTTGTCTGGAGTAAGATACCATCTGTGAAATATCTCGATATAATGTTCTTTAAGGTCCTGAGATTTAGTAAATGTTTGTGTCTTTCTCCAAGAATCTTCCCATTGTTCTAATGTTATTATATTTTGAATATTTTGAGCCCATTTAACCATGTCTGTCCTGCTATCTGAACACCCACCTGGGCAAGTAAAAAGAGGCTTATTACCAAAGGTTGCCCACCATGTGTACTGGCCTCAGAAGTGGAGAGAGTAACTGCACCAATGAAATCTTCAAAGTATGGTGCCAGAAACGAAGGTGAATTACCCCATTGGGAAGCTGCTAGGAATAGAAATTCACCTTAGATAAAAAGCTGCATACCACTTCTGCATTGTTTACATTAATCCTCTCCCCCAAGAAGATTTTTAAAAATAAATAAATAAATTAAATTTTTAAAAAATGCCAGTCCATGTGATCCCTGGAAGATTCTGGGGGAGACAATTGCCCCATGACCCAATGCAGTTGCACACCTGTGGTTTATAAGCCCCAAAACATATCATATGATATACCCAACTCTGTCCCTCAACACAGGTTAACAACCAAGATTTCAGGAAGAAGATCCAGGAAATGCCACTGTTTTTCCAGATCATCTGCTCCATGGAGAAGTTGAATGACTATGCTTAATGTAATAGCCAGACCTTCAGAGCAGGAAGTTCTGTGAGCAGAGATCCAGTTGGATCCAATAAAATGTCGGTTCATATGATATTATCATGGAAGGACATAGTGACTGCTTCCTAGCTCTCAAATTCCTATTCTCCTAACTTAGGTCTGTAGAAATTATGAGACATTCCAGATGCCCTAGAACCATGTTGGCAAACCTGTTGCGTGTGTACAGGAATATATGGTGCAGGAATGTTACTGAGTTTGGACACTCAGGGCAAATGCAGACCGGCACAAAAGGCCGGCCTGGGGGTGGAGTTGGGGCAGGGCAGCCACACGCCAGCCACCCCAACTCCACCCCGACACCATCCTGATGCCATCCTGACATCATGTGCCCATCCACACAGCGTGCGGCATCAGGATGCCCTCTTGGCACAGCGTGCACATACGCGGCGCCAAAAGGGCACAAAAGAGCCGCTGCCACAGCTCTAAGAGTAGCCTTTTGCTGCCCCCAAAAGGAATGGCATTTTGCTACTCTTTTGGGGGTGGCAAAAAGGAGGTTCGGGGCCATGGCATGTGGTTACCACAACCCCCATCCACTGCTCCCGGGGCGGTATTTCTGTGCGGTATTTCTGTGCCGCCCTTTTCAGGCCATCTGCATCAGCCCTCAGTCTCTAAAAGGTTCGCTATCACTGCCCTAGAATCAAAATTAGAAGATGCATAATTTCATTGATGGAGTTAATATACATTTACTTTGGCCAGTGGGCAATCTTTGGGTGACTGGTACTCAGGTTGGTACTCAGATGGTAGACATCAGCCAAGTTCTTACATTAGGATCCCATAGTGTAAATCTCCACATGAGGAGTTACCCATTAATTACAACTTTCCTGTTGATTCACAGAACATTTTTGCACAAAAGAACTAAGACACTACATGTGCAACGGAACTTACAACCAAACAGGTGTATATATCCATGTGCCTACAATGTTCACTTGCAGGTGCAATGGCACCATATGTACAACTCAGCCTTCCAAACGTTAAACTGCATGTACCAGATATAGGACGTTATCACACGGGGGGTCGCGGGGAGAAAGTGGAAATAAACCGGATGAGCGGAAGACTTTAATTTACAGGATTTGTCCTGTTCCGCCTCGTCTGATAACTAAATTCAAATTTAAAAGGGGGTTAATTCGAACAAAAACCTGATCTTTTCATTTCTGAAAATGAAAAGATCAGGTTTTCGTTCGAATTAACCCCCTTTTAAATTCGAATTTAGTTATCAGACGAGGCGGAATGGGACAAATCCCGTAAATTAAAGTCTTCTGCTCGTCCGGTTTATTTCCACTTTCTCCCCGCGTCTCCCGATGTGATAATGTCCATAGTCATGTATAAGTCCTGAAATTTTAGTTTAAAAAATGACCCAAAAATCTGGGTTGACTAATCCATAAGTCAATGCGATCCTGTACTTTAACTCTTATCACAAAATGAATGATCATCTTCTCTCAGTAGAGAACGGCAAGAGCTTCGTCCATCCTGGGACTGTAGGTCCATCCTGGGACTGCAAGAGCTTCGTCCATCCTGGGACTGTAGCTCTGGTAAGAGAGACCTCACTTGTGGGGTCCCTCAGGGAACTATTTTGTCCCCGATATTATTCAACATCTATATGAAGCTGCTGGGTGAGATAATACGGAGTTATGGTGCTGGGTGTTATCAGTACGCTGATGACACCCAAATCTATTTCTCCGTGTCTCGTTCGTCGGCCTCGAATTCCAATGGCATCTCTTCTCTCAATGAATGTCTTCGGGTGGTAATGGGCTGGATGAGGAAAAACAGATTGAAACTGAATCCAGACAAGACAGAGGTGCTCATGGTAGCAGCCCCGAAACCAAGAATTGGGTTGCAACCTCCAGTCCTGGATGGGGTCACACTCTCCTCCAGTGACTGTGTTCGCAGTCTGGGGGTGCTCCTTGACTCGTCGCTCCTGATGACAAATCAGGTAAATGCGACAGTCAGGAGCGCCTGTTATCAGCTTCGGCTGATACGCCAGCTGTGCCCTTTTCTGGAAGTAAGGGATCTTGAGACTGTGGTGCACGCGTTGGTAACCTCACGCCTCGACTTTTGTAATGCACTCTACATGGGGCTACCCTTGTGCCTGGTTCGGAAACTACAACTGGTACAGAATATGGCGGCCAGGCTTGTATCGGGAACATCTCAGAGGGACCACATTACTCCGGTTCTGAGGTCTCTCCACTGGCTGCCTATTAGTTTCCGGGCCCAGTACAAGGTGTTGGTTATTACCTATAAAGCCCTAAATGGCTTGGGTCCAAACTATCTCAGGGACTGCCTGCTCCCGTATAATCCTCCCTGTGCTCTTCGGTTCTCCGGGAGGAATTTGCTACAGCCTCAGAAATCGAGGCTCGCAGCTACCTCCCAGAGGGCTTTTTCAGTCGTCGGCCCTAGGTTCTGGAATGACCTGCCGGACGAGATCCGTCTATTAACATCCTTAGACAGCTTTAAAAAGACTGTCAAGACGGATCTCTTCCGGCAGGCCTTTCCAGACTAGTTATCCCCACCTCGGATATAAATAGCCGCACAAATGACGTTCCTTACGTGGCCCCATCAATAGATGGAGAGGATCATTGAGTCAGGCTTATTAGTTGTTTTTTGTATTGGGTTTTTAAACTAAATTGAATTGATGTTTTAAACTGTTCTGATTTAATATTGTTTTAAGGGGGGTAGGGGATGTCTTGTATTATATGTTTTATTGGATTGTATATTTTAAATTTGTAAGCCGCCCTGATTGGAGTACCACTGGGCGGGATATAAATATTATTATTATTATTATTATTATTATTATTATTATTATTTATTACAAAAATCACCAACCCCCTTTACTCTCTCTGCTGCAGCTTCACTTTTGGCCTTTTTGAATGCCTGAGTGGGAAAATTGTGGTAGCAGCTGCTTTTGGGTGCTTCCCCTCAAAGGAGCACTGAGATTAATCAGGTTCTGAAGAATCTGAATAAGATATTTGTGTATGTTTGTCAAGTTTTTTGGGTTAAAATCAGACAAAGTTATAAAGTTAAAGGCTATAATAATTGCTAATGTAGTTGCCATTTCCTTTCCTTTGCTTTTTCATCTTTTTTTTTTCTTTTACACATGTGCATTTTCTTAGCCCTGCCTGTGCCTGATCATCTCCCCTACACATTGCCCAGCCATAATTTATCGTAGTTTCCTCCTCATCTATCCAGGCTTTAGGGTGAGCACAAACAGTTATGCCTCTCAGAATTTTAAGTTCCTTGACATGGTTTTCCTTTACTTCATCCTTTACATTCTTTGTTACATGCCCCTAAGTTTTACCCTCAACTTATCTATGGGTCATATCAAAATCCATAATTTTGGCTCCCAAACCTGCCCTCCATTTATACATGAGATCAACTTATAGTCACATATATATGGTAGATGTTCTAAATCTATCAAAAATGTTCAGATTCTTCTATAGGAGGATTTATGTATACATAATGCAGCAACAGAATTCCAGACGTTGTTTTAAATTTTAAATTCTTTTGAGCTGTTTAAATTGATTTTACTTGTATAGCATCCTGAGATCCCATGATATAGAATGGGATATAAATATTTGAATGAACCAAAGAATGAATTGCTGAACCATGTCAACATTTAGGTAAATCTCATTGGTTCAGTGGGTGTATGCCTGTTGGGTTTAGTAATCAGATTTAGCCCTCAGTCTAAATTAAAGTTTACATGTTTTTCAGGGGCCTCAGTACCCAGGACATGACAGAACTGATTCTTTTACCAGATCAGGGGTGGGCTTTTGGGAGCGGTGCATGCTCCCTCCCCTCATGCCACTGTGTCCTTTTCCTGATGAGGAAAAGGACTGGACGAGTGTGTGTCAGGAGGAAAATGGGGACAGTGTGGGAGTGGTGAGAATGCATGCGGGGAAGTGCATGTGAGGGAGCATGGGACGCCATGGGGGGTGGGAGCACACATGAGGAGAGAATAAGGACAGCATGGGGATGAGCTCATGCGGGGAAGCATGGGATGGTGCAGGGGATGGAAGCATGCATGGGGGAGTGCAGGGATGATGTGGGGATGAGCATTCACCATAGAGGGTGGGAGTGGGCACGGGGGGAACATGGGGATGGCTGACAGAGTGTAACACACCCAGAGTCACCCAGTGGGTTTCCATGGCCAAACCGGCAACTACACCATGCTGGCTCTCTCAATATAACTAGTAAAGATTTAGTTACATATTTTGCATACTGCCTGTTTGCCTTACTTTGGTAAAACTGAGCTAGCATGGCATTGTGGTTTGAGTGCTCGAGGCCAGGATTCGATTCCCACTCAGCCATGAAACCCATTCGGTGACCTTGTCCCACGCTCTCAACCCCACACTCTCAACCTCAGGAGAAGGCAATGGTAAACCTCCTCTGAACAAATTTTGCCAAGAAAACCCCATGATAGCTTTGCCTTAGGATTGCCATAAGTCAGAAATGACTCAAAGGCACACAAGACACACACACAGTCTCAGAGAGACCCAAGAGATGCTTTCACTTGTGAACTCTGTTGAAGGAGACTGAGGGGGGTTGCAGACTGCCAGAAATAGTGTGAATTCAGTCCACTTTTAGGGTTAGGGTTAGAGTTAGGGAACCATGGGAACTGTATTTTATTGTGGCATCAGAGTTGTCTGACAGAGAAGGCTCAATGTCTCAGAAAAATAACAGTTCCCATGATTCCCTAGCACTAACCCTAACCCTAAAAGTGGACTGAATTCACACTATTTCTGGCAGTCTGCAACCCCCCTGAGTCTTAATTGAACCAGTCTTCATCTTTCCCCAAAGGGGCTAACACTCCAGGAATCTGCCCTTAATCCAACAGTTAAAACCAAAAAAATCTGCTGCCACTCCCCAGTGTTTTCATTTGTTTGTTTTAATTACAGAGAAATGGGGCTGCCAACATTGGAACCAGCCTTTTTAACCTTTGTTTTTAAGAGCTGTTTGGTTGCCTGGGCAGTCACATTTAGATTTTGGCAACAAAATTTTTTCATTTGTGGATTTCTATAATTCACACCTCTGCTAAAGATCCAGGTGGTAGCTGGCTGGCTATTCTCTCTCCAGTTGGCAAATATATATATGTGTGTGTGTGTGTGTGTGTGTGCGTGCGTGCGTGTGTGTGTGTGCGTGTGTGCGTGTATATATAAATAATTGGGGTTGCAGGCCAGGGAAATAATAATTTCCCTTAAAGCTACTGCCCAAGGCAAATGTTTTACAATGCTTCCTGGGAGGAATGCCCCCAGGTGTCACTGGTCAAAGCTGAGAGAAGGGGTTGTTGTTTTTTGTTTTGTTTTGTTTTTGGATTACAGTTCCCAGAATTCTATCCTCAGTATGGCATTCATTTTGGATGCCTCCAACCCTAATTTCCATGTTGTCCCATCCAGAGCATATTCTTCATGTGCTGTCATAGGTGGTGCTTTGACATTTCATTTCAGAACTGAAATGGTCTCAGGCGCCACTGTGACATGATAAGTAGCAAGCAGAAAGGACTAACGTACTTGATAAACATGCTGACTTAAGATGATATGCTTATCTTACAGTGGAGCCCTGTCTAGCAATTCCTCAACCTACTCAGGAGGCTCTAGATGTAAACAAACCAGTTCTATACTGGAGAGGCAAGCAATCTCACCTCCTCCGCACAATCCATGCCACATTCTCTCCATACTGCTGAGACTGGCATTCTCTATTTTGCAACTGATTTTCTGCAGAAATAAGCCTTCTCTTTGC
Organism: Phrynosoma blainvillii; assembly: GCA_026167975.1. NCBI lineage: Eukaryota > Metazoa > Chordata > Lepidosauria > Squamata > Phrynosomatidae > Phrynosoma > Phrynosoma blainvillii. The sequence continues at coordinate 13,219,922 of JANUYF010000003.1, forward strand.
TGACAGTTCTGCTATTTGGCTTACACAGCTTTTTAGGGTGTTGGTGCATCTGTATTACTTTGTTCCTCCTAAAATTTTGATCATATCACATTCCTTTGTGATTTTTCAAACTATACTTTTGGTGCATGAAACTGGTGTGAGTGATGGAGTACTGCATCACAATTTAGGAACATGCTTAAACTGGGTATCTTACACAGATATATTAAGGAGCCAGTTTGTTGCAGTACAACTCAACTTTCCATTTCACAAATAAGAACAATCACTTCTTTTCCCATGAGCTTTTTGTGCACAAAGAGCATATTAGAAGCAACCATTATGAGTCACAGATATTTGTATTCTGAACCATGGGATTATGCATTTTGCTGACATCTCCACTCAGAGAGATGACTTACATGGCAGCACAGAGAGCTGCCCTGAAATCTTTTATGATCTATAAAAGTCAATCTTTTCAAGTGCAACATTAAAGCATGCTTGCACCATCCCATTCTAAACACACCCAATCTCACCTTGTTTCAAAAGCTAAGAAGGATAAACTCTGCTTAGTTCTTGTACAGAAGATCACAGGGACCTCCAGGTAGGGTTGAAGAACACTTCCAACTGAAATGCAAGAAAGCTATGGCTGCCAGTCAGGGTTGATGATACTGAGCTAGACAGACCAATGATTCAATTCAATATAAAGCACCTTCCTATGTTTCCACAATTCGGAGTGGGGGGGGGGGACACATACAGCTATTATCGGTTTTGAAAACCTTGGTAGAAGATATTGACTGGAATCCTCTTGACATATGCTAGCATAACCAGGGCTTACGCTAGCATAAGGACTTTTCCCCAGTGTTGCGCAAGGAGGTATCCAGCTTCTCCTTGTACAAATTCTGAATCGGAGGGGACAGGGTTGAAGAGCAGCCAAGCCTGCAATGGCTGCCATTTTTTTGGCTCTGAGCCCTGCCAGCCGTTTGTTTTTGTTAATACGTATTAAGAAGACTTTGAATCAAAACGGAGAGAATAAATACTACACAACTTTTCTACAATAACGAGCTCTTGGATCCAGTGAAGAAGTTTGCTACTTTTAAGAACTATATTGCAACTTGATTGCAACTATGTAGCACAGCCCGAGTCAGAAAGAACAACAACAAAGACCGTGCTGGAAGTGCTTTAGTGGAAGACGGAACTGGAATTGAAAGTTAAAGGTATTTAATGAAAGTAAAGGTAATAAGGGAGTAATTATAGAAAGGAGACATTGTAAAGGTAATTTGGCTAAATCTGAAGAAATTCAACTCTAAAGAGTGGCTGAAGTGGATAAGGCAAGAAACAAGGGAATGGGAGGACAAGGGAAAAGGGTGGAGTCTTAATTTAACAAGACAAAGAGTGGCTGGTACAGAGAGGAATGGTGGTAGTAATAAGAAGAGTTCAACTGAGATATCTGGAAGAAAAGAGGTGAAGAGGCTGGAATTAGTGACTAGATCAGACTATTGAAAGAAAGGAGTGGTGAAAAGGAGGCTGGGAGACGGGGGCAGCAATCTGAAAGGCAGAAGTGGTAGAAGGATAAGGGAACCGGCAAAGAGGCTTGTGCTGGAGGCGAGGAGGGGAAACGGAGAGAAAGGCATGGCGCAAGGAGGATGGGAGGATGGGGCAGTGATTTGTGAGGCAGAAGCAGCAGAGGGGCAACCTCATCTTGACAACCTCATCTTGACCAGGAAGCCTATCCGGAAAACAACCTACATCGAGTGTGTGTACCTTAGCCTAAAAATCAGGGATAGCTTGGGGATTCTGTTGGTATACTGGCCACCCCGTTGCCTAACAGACTCCCTAACCGAGCTGACCGCCCTAGTCTCTGAGCTGCTGTTGGAGTCACCCAGACTTTTGGTTTTGGGTGACTTCAACATCCCACTCGAGACCAGATTGCAAGATCTAACAGGTGCGGTTCGGGAGTTCATGGATACCATGACAAACATAGGCCTATCTCAATTGGTCAACGGGCCCACACATTGTGCAGGTCATACCCTCAATGCAGCTTTTAGTATGGAACAGGAATATCTGTGGGCGGAGGTCATAAAAACCTCCGCATTGTCATGGACGGATCATTTCCTGGTCAAGATGGAACTAAAAGCCACTATCTGCCCCTCTGGGGGGGTGGGTGGTGGTGGACCTATTAGAATGGTCCGCCCTCAAAGGCTAATAGAACCAATTGGTTTCCAGAAGTCCTTAGAGGGTTTGTTCATTGGTAACGCCGGTGATTCTGTCAAAGCCTTGGTGGACATTTGGAACATCGATCTCACCAAGGCTATTGACACAATCACTCCCAAGCGTCCTTTCTAGCCCACTTCGAATCGTAAGCCCTGGTATACAGAGGAGCTTAGGAGGATGAAGCGAGCTGGACAATGACTAGAGCGCGAATGGCAGAAAACTCGACTCTTATCCGACAGAACTCACCATAGGAAGCATCTTGATTCCTATTGGGAGGCTTTACGTGCAGCACAGAAATCTTTCTGTTCTGCACGTATTGCGTCTGCAGGGTCTTGCCCGGCAGAGCTGTTTAGGGTGGTGGGGGAACTGACAAAGGTTCCACCCATGCCTAAGCCCCTACTCAACCCAACAACAGCCTGCTGTGAGGCATTTAACATCTACTTTGCAGATAAAATCTCTCAGATAAGAGCCAACTTGGACGCCAGTATTTTAGCAGAACCCATAGACGAGGTATCCAGCAGCTACGTTGATGGCATTTTACTGGATGAATTTCAATCTCTGAGTACCGATGCCATGGACAAGCTCCTTGGAAGAGTGAGGAAGACGACTTGCCCTCTCGATCCATGTCCATCTTGGCTGGTCGTCCAGGGAGGGGGGGGAACGCCTTGAAAGTGTTCCTTTGGGACACAATCAACACGTCCTTCCGGGAAGGCATTGTACCATCTTGTTTGAAGGAGGAGGCGGTTAGGTCACTCCTGAAAAAACCTTCCCTGGACCCTCTGGATAGAAACAACTATAGACTAGTCTCCTTGCTACCTTTTTTAAGCAAGGTGATCGAGAGGGCAGTTGCTTCCCAACCCCAAGCAGTCTTGGATGAAACCGATTATCTTGACCCATTTCAAACCAGCTTCAGGACAGGATATGGAGTGAAGACTGCCATGGTTGCTCTGACCGATGACCTCCGCCTGAGCATCGACAGGGGTAGTGTGACCCTGCTGATGCTCCTGGATCTCTTAGCTGCCTTCAATACCATAGATCTTGCCATCCTCTTGGACCGCCTGAGAGGGTTAGGAATTGGAGGCACCACGCTCCAGTGGTTCCGTTCCTTTCTCTTGGGTAGATCCCAGAGGGTGAGGCTTGGGGACAGTTGCTCGTCTAAAATAGAGCTTAATTGTGGCATCTCCCAGGGCACCATCCTGTCCCCGATGCTATTTAATATCTATATGAAGCCGCTGGGTGAGATCATTCGGAGGCATGGAGCGCGGTGTCATCAGTATGCTGATGACACCCAAATATACTTCATGACCAGATCATCGGCTCAGACTTCAGATGGCATCTCTCCTCTTAATGACTGTCTCAGAGCGGTAATGGATTGGATGAGGAAAAACAGATTGAAGTTGAATCCAGACAAAACGGAGGTACTGACAGTTACAGGCCCGAAACCAGATTTGGGAATACAGTCTCCAGTCCTGGATGAAGTCACACTCTCCTCCAAGGACTGTGTTCACAGTCTGGGGGTGCTCTTAGATTCGTCACTTCACATGACTAGTCAGGTGAATGCGGTGGTCAGGAGTGCCTGCTATCAGCTTCAGCTGATACACCAGCTGCACCCTTTCCTGGAGGTTAGGGACCTGGAAACTGTGGTACATGCTTTGGTAACCTCACGTCTGGATTACTGCAATGCACTCTACATGGGGCTACCCTTGTGCTTAACCCAGAAACTGCAATTGGTGCAAAATATGGCAGCCAGGTTGATTACTGGAACATCCAGGAGGGAGCACATAACACCAGTGCTTAAATCCCTCCATTAGCTGCCAATTAGTTTCCAGGCACAGTACAAGGTGTTGGCTTTAACCTTTAAAGCCCTACATGGCTTGGGTCCATCCTATCTTAGGGACCGCCTCTCCCCATATGAGCCCCCCCGGGCCCTTCGGTCCTCTGGGAGGAATCTGCTGCAACCTATGAAGACCAGGCTCTCGCAGACCTCCCAGAGGACCTTCTCTGCGACCACTCCCAGGCTGTGGAATGGCCTGCCAGACGAGATCAGTCTTATTACTACTCTTGCTGCATTTAAGAAAGCAGTAAAGATGGATCTCTTCCAGCAGGCCTATCTGGAATAGCCTCCCAGCGAGAGGAGTCCACCTACCTTCTCTGAGCCCCCCCATGACTGACGTATGCTGCCTATAAATTGTTGATTTTAATTATATAATGTATTTTAATTATTCATCAGTTTAATTCAGTTTTAAGGGGAGGGAGGGTTAGGGATTGGGATGTAAGATGTTTTAACTTCTTTGTGTTTTAATTATGCTGTAACCCGCCCCGATTGCTGAGCAGAGGGGCAGGCTAGAAATAAAAATTATTATTATTATTATTATTATTATTATTATTATTATTATTATGGGAATCAGCAAAGAGGCTTCTGCTGGAGGCAAGGAGGAGAAACGGAGAGAAAGGCACAGTGGAAGGAGGACTGGAGGACAGGACAGCGATTTGTGAGGCAGAAGCGGCAGAGGGGCAAGGAAACCAACAATGAGACTTGTGTTGGTGGCAAGGAGGAGAAATGGAGAGAAAGGCATGGCGGAAGGAGGACGGGAGGACGAGGCAGCTGTGAAAAGGAGAAGAGGACAGCAACAGGGTGAGAAACCGAGAGATCCCAAGGAAAATTGATAAAAAGAGACTCGGTTGAAAGGTGACTTGAAGGAGAGGACAGGAAAGACATTGAATATAGAAAGAATTGACTCAGGTCTGCATTGTATATTTGTTCTATATATTGAATTGAAATTATTGGGAAAATAATTGGTGGGGAAGATAAAATTGATTATAATTAGTTAACACAAACAGACGTGATTAGTAGTAACAATTTTGGAATATTTAAGGAAATAACTTAATTAATTTACTGTATTATTGAGTTAGTTTATAACTTATTTTTGGAATTACGAAAATGATCATGGGGGGGCTGAGCTGATCTATACTTAAAACTTTTGGGAGGGAATTAAATAGACTGTTAAATTGATTTTGTATTTATTGGAGTTAATGCTGTTTTATATACTCTAAAGCTGAGACAAAACTGAAAATTTCTATGCTTAAGGGAATTTAATTTGATTGATGATAATTAATAGAACTTGATTTTAAGGGTTAATTTGCAATAACAGAACTATCATAGAATCATAGAATCATAGAGATGGAAGAGGCCACAAGGGCCATCCAGTCCAACCCCCCTGCCATGCAGGAACTCCCAATCAAAGCATCCCCGACAGATGGCCATCCAGCCTCTGCTTAAAGACCTCCAAGGAAGGAGACTCCACTACTCTCCGAGGGAGTGTGTTCCACTGTTGAACCGCCCTTACTGTCAGGAAGTTCCTCCTAATGTTGAGGTGAAATCTCTTTTCTTGCAGCTTACATCCATTGTTTTGGGTCCTAGTCTCTGGAGCAGCAGAAAACAAGTTTGTTCCCTCCTCAATATGACATCCCTTCAAATATTTAAACACGGCTATCATATCACCTCTTAACCTTCTCTTCTCCAGACTAAACATTCCCAGCTCCCTAAGTCGTTCCTCATAGGGCTTAGTTTCCAGACCCTTCAACATTTTAGTTGCCCTCCTTTGGACACGCTCCAGTTTCTCCACATCCTTTTTGAATTGTGGTGCCCAGAACTGGACACAGTATTCCAGGTGAGGCCTGACCAAAGCAGAATAGAGTGGCACTATTACTTCTCTTGATCTAGACACTATCAATCAATCAATCAATCAATTTATTCGGTCTTAGACCAGTATAAATCTAGACACTATACTTCTACTGATGCAGCCTAAAATTGCATTGGCCTTTTTAGCTGCTGCATCTCACTGTTGACTCATGTTCAACTTATGGTCCACCTCGATTCCTAGATCCCTTTCACACGTAGTCTCATTCAGCCAGGTGTCCCCCATCGTATATCTGTACTTTTCGTTTTTCCGCCCTAAGTGCAGTACCTTACATTTCTCCGTGTTGAATTTCATTTTGTTAGCTTTGGCCCAGCTTTCTAGTCTGTTCAAGTCATTTTGAATTTTGATCCTGTCCTCTGGGGTATTAGCTACTCCTCCTAATTTGGTGTCGTCTGCAAATTTGATAACTATGCCCCCAATACTGTCATCCAAGTCATTAATAAAGATATTGAATAGCACTGGGCCCAGGACAGAGCCCTGTGGCACTCCACTGGTCACTTCTTTCCAGGTTGAAAAGGAGCCATTGTTGAGCACCCTTTGGGTTCGGCCAGTCAACCAATTACAAATCCATGTAACAGTTACTTTGTCTAGCCCACATTTTACCAGCTTGTTTGCAAGAATGTCATGGGGAACCTTGTCGAAGGCCTTACTGAAATCAAGATATACTATATCCACAGCATTCCCTTCATCTACCAAGCTGGTAATTTTATCAAAAAAAGAGGTTGAATCAAGTTAAAGATATTGTTAGATAAGAAAGTAGAGGGAGGAAGAGAACAATAAGTTAGAAATTTTTAATTTTTTTTAAACTTGAAATTGGTTAAGATGGTGACAGGGATTTAAAAAACCGACTCCCACTATTGGATCCTCTCAAAGAAGAGGATCTACTGATACAACAGCCAAAGTGACGGATCCTATGGAGACACTTTTGGAAGAATTTCAAAGATTTAAATATGAGACGCGCCATGAGATGAAGAATGAATGGAAACAATCCAAAAAAGAAACCAAAGAAGATCTGCATAGGGAGCTTGGGGAATTTGGAAAGAAATCAGATAAAATATCGAATGAAGTAGAGGGATTAAGAATGGAAGTTGAAGAGCTCAAAGGAACAACCAAAGAATTAAAGACTACAATGACAGAATTATCTGTACAACAAAAGCATGAGAGTTATATAAATCTGACACAAGAAGTCCATTACGGGGATAAATGCTTGAAGATGAGAGGGGTACCAGAAGCACCAAACCAAGATCTGTTTGAGAAAATAACGACATCTTTAGCAGAGTTTGCTGGAATACCAAAATAAGAAATCATGAGAGATACAGACAAACTGCATGACATTTGGCAGACAGGCACATCTCCATCCCAATCCAGACAGCCATTGATTGGTTGGCAGTATGTCACAGAACTCCTTTTTAATATTATCTGGCTAGTATCAGTGTGGTGTAGTGGTTTGAGTGATGGACTAGGACTCTGGAGACCAGGGTTCAATTCCCATCTTGACCATGGAAACTCACTGGGTTACCTTGGGCAAGTTTACTCTTTTAGCCTCAGAGGATAACAATGGCCAATCCCCTCTGAAAAAACTTGCTAGGAAAACTCTGTAATAGGGTCATCTTAGGGTTGCCATTGTCAGAAATGACTCAAAGACATATAATAACAAGTAGCTACCATCCTCCTAGACCTCCTCTACAGTGTGTTGGTAGAGCTTTATGCTTTGCCAGTGTCAAATAGGATCTTGGCCAGTGTTATTATTAGAGGACTTTCCAGGGAGAGCAGATAAGGGTGGATGCCCCAAAGCGCCCATGACTTTATGTACTTCATTACAAGTTATATGACTGGCTATAAGTCTCGGGATGCCTGTGTTGGAAACTGAAATGAGAAATTTATTTTTGTTTTTCTGCTTCTATTCCAGTGGCTGATCTTCGCTCCACATTTATGATCCTAGTCATAAGAAAGACTTTCATGCCCTCCCTCTTAGCCACACACCACCTTCCCTGATGTCTGTTCCTTCATATATATGCACAGTGCTTGCTTTCCCAAAATTTAGAAACAGTTAAAAATATTTTATGCTCCCTGGTGAAATGGCACACATTTAAGGCCATTTACACTGTGAATTATGCTTTTAAAATGTTCTGCAATTTGTAAGCATCGTTAAAAAAAATACGAAGTAAGTTATCTTGGAAATAACTGCAGAAAATTACAGCCCTGACTTCCAGCTGAAGAAGCCATGACCTGAGTGGTTCCAGCTCTGGAGGATGGTTTTGTGACTAATGCAAGCAACCAGTTATGGAGCTGCAGGGCATTTTTGGAAATAATAGGCAGTCATCTCACTGGTTGTCACCTAGAGCAGATTCAGAAGAGATGTTTAGTTAGTCAGCCTCCTACCTGCGGTTTTTATAGTGGTTCTAAAAGAGGAATGGGGTGAATGTGAGAGAGATACAGGGGGAGAGAAAGAGAAAGGTCTAAGAAAGAGACAATGACAAGATGTACAAAGTCATGGCGTTGACATATGCATTCACATGTATACATACACATTTCTCAAACCAATTTCAATAGCTCAGCAAATGTAATCAGGGATTTAGCCATCTATAATGAGAGCCAGCATGGCATACCAGTTTGAGTGTTGGACTATGGACGTTTTCACACGGGGCAAAAGGAGGACGCTAGCCGGCCTCCCGCCGGCCTCACTCCGGCTCCATTTCCTGTGTGTTCACACACGTGCAGCGGCAAACCCCGCCCCTTCCGGTGTCATCCCTGCGTCCGGCTGGCTTTTCGCTCCGTGTGTTCAAACACACGGAGCCCTAAGTCCGGCCTCACTCCGGCAGCGGCAGGCTAATTCCTGGCTAACTCCGGCTTCAGGTAATTCCGGGTGGCAAAAGGAATTAGCCTGCCGCCGCCGGAGTCATTCCGGTGTCAGCAGCATGGGGTCCAGCCGGCTTTAGGGGAAGGGCTCCAGCCGGCTTTAGGGAGCCCTGTGTGAAAACGTCCTATGACTCTGGAGACCAGGATTTGAGTCCCAGCTTGGCCATGAAACCAAGGGCGACCTTGCATGAGTCCTATAAGCTTATCGCACTGTGTTCTCATAACATAATGAGTATGTGATGAGAATGGAACGGAACGTATTTTAACGCATGGTATGATGCTCATCGAGTTCCCATTTTGTGCTCTGACAGTCCCTAGCCCATTCCAGCAGGAGAACTGTAAAAATGCGTCCTCAGCCAGCAAGAATGCTTTCAGCCAATTCCAGATTATGTGTGTGCAATAATCCCACCTGGTCTCAATCTGTCCTTGTGTTCTGATTGGCTACCTCCTCCCCTCCCGTCCTAGAATGTCCACAAACTCAATTCATCTCTTCCGGTGTTGATGCAAGGAAGGTGCCATGGGTAATTTAAAAAATATTTCTTTATTTTTGTAGATTGAATTGCGTCGTGTTTACAAGAAAAAAACAATGAATGTTCACTACCTAAACCTCTCAGTAGCATTCTTTCCAATGCAGACATAGGGGTTTCGCAACAGTGAGTATGAGCCAGTGAGGGACAGCTGAGGAACTATTTTAGCACTGGTACCAGTACAACAGTAAATTCAGTGTGATAATATGTGTTCTCATAACGTTACTATCGCGTTATCAACAGTCTAATGCGGTAATGCAGTAACACCTGTTCCCATATTGTTACGTTCTAGGGACTTGGTTGGGAACATTACAGGTACTGTTGCGATAAGCTTACCACTCTCTCAGCCTCAGATGAAGGCAATGGCAAACAGCCTCTGACCAAATCTTGCCATGATGGAGTTGCCTTAGGGTTGCAGAAGTCAGAAATGACTTGGAAGGCATACAACAGCAACAACAACAAGAGCAACTGTAGCAGTGTGTGTGTGTGTGTGCGTGTGCGTGTGCGTGTGTGTGTGTAATTATAGATTTATAGAGTTGAAAGGAATAGCAAGGGCCACCTATTCCAACCACCTGCCATTCAGTAATGCACATCCAAAACACTCCTGAAAGATTGCCATAGCTCTTTTTAAAGACCTCCAAAAATGGAAAGTATACCATCCTCCAAGACAATCGATTACACTGTTAGACACCTCTTACAATGCTTAGGTAGAATCTTTTTTCAGATACCCATCCTGCATTATATCTGATGTTGGCAGCTACAGATTTTTTTATAGAAACCCCCACTAAGAATCAAACCTGAATCCACTCTGCTGGGTTGCCACATATCTTCTTTTGCAAAGGACAGTCCTCTATTTGAAGGTGTCCTCTATTGGAGGGCTGAAGGGCTATCTAATCTGAGTCTGATTGAAAGAACCATATGATTGGACTGCAGAGGCCTTGAAACTGCCCATCTGTGGTTAATACCTGCAGAGTCATGCTATGCAATTTATGTTTAAAGATCTCCAACATAAGGAGAGTCCACCACTCTCCAAGGCAGTCCATTCCACGGGTGAAGTTGCTCTTACTGTCAGACAGCTTTTCCTAATGTTTAGGTGGATTTTTGCAGGAAGAGATGAGGTGCTACTTTGAATCATTGATTCATGTCCTAGTTGCTGAAGCAGGCTTGCTCCATCTTCCACATGACATCCTTTTAAATATTTAAAGGTGGGCATCATGTCATCTCTTAGTCTTCTCTTCTCCAAGCTATATAATATCATGGAGTAACTGCTACCAAGTGGGATTTCTTAGGTATAGCTTGCAGTGTGCAGTTACAATTGTTGCTTTGTCCATCTTCATAATTTCTCCATCTTCACTCCCCTAGTGTGGGAGTGCACCAGGTATGTTCTGACTGCCCTTGAGCACCTGGTAGTTTCCCTTCTTCTCTAGATGTTCAAGGGCAGCCAGAAAACATCCAGAGGCACCACCATGGCTGATCAGTGGCCATTCAGAAATCTACTTTTTTGCACTATGACTTTCATAATTCCCCAACAACTGCTGTCCATGGTTGTTTGAGATTCTTGTAGTCCAGGGCAGTAACTTTTCCATGACCTAGGACCATTTAGGCACAATGCTAGTAAACTCATATTGGCTGTCAAGGTCACCTGATTCCTCCAGGATCTCTTCCAGAGATCCATAACTATTTGGATAATATGAAAAGGAAGTAAAATTGAGTCCATCCCTGTCCATCATCTACAAGCTGTCCCTCTGATGCAGAGGGTATAAAGCAGGGGTAGGCAACCTTTCCCCTTTAAGGGCCGAGGGACTTCAGCTCCCAGAAGCCTCAGCCATGTTGGCCAATAGTCCCATGTTGGCCAATAGCTCCTGGGATTCTGGGAGCAGAAGTCCCTCGGCCATTAAAGGGGACAGGTTGCCTACCCCTGGTATAAAGCTTGGACCCAGTGGCTAGATCTCTTCATTTAAGCCCACTGGTGTCAGAGCTTGATGATAGATGCTTTGACCACAAAAGGTCCTTCCTAATAGAGTACCTTAGAAGGAGGTGGACTATCCTTCTTTAGAGGTCTTTGAACAGAGATTGGAAGGTCATTTTTCAGGAATGCTTTAGTAGTGTGTTCTTGCATAGCAGGAAGTTGAACTAGATGAGATGGCCCTTGCAGCCCCTTCCATCTGTAAAATTTCATGATTCTATGATTCATTTCCTAGTATGTTTAAATAGTACTGAGGAAAAACTCTTATCTGAAGCCCTACAATGCCACTGACCAGTCCAAGAAGGTCAGGTGTAGGAATAATGTGGCCCTGCAGTTATTCTAGAACTTCTTGAGAATGTCCAGAGGAGGGTGACCAAAATGGTGACGGGTCTAGAAACCATGCCTTATGAGAGACATAGGGAGCTGGGTATATTTTGCCTGGAGAAGAGAAGGTTAAGAGGTGATATGATAGCCTTGTTTAAAATATTTGAAAGGATTCATATTGAGGATAGAACAAGTTTGTTTTCTGCAGCTCCAGAGATGATGACACAGAATAATGCATGCAAACTATAGGAAAAGAGATTCCACCTCAACATTAAGAGGAACTTCCTGAAAGTAAGAGCTGTTTGACAGTGGAACACACTCCCTTGTAGAATGGTGGAGTCACCTTCTTTGGAGGTCTTTAAACAGAGGCTGGATGGCCATCTGTCAGGAATGCTTTGGTTGTGAGTTCCTGCAGGGCAGGGGGTTGGACTGGATGGCTCATGGTCTCTTCCAACTCTATGATTCTATGATTAATTTTCCAGCACTCTTTACCATTGGCTATGCTGATTGAGGGCAATGGAGGTTGCAGTCCAACATATCTAGGGAGTCACACAATTCCCATACCTGGAATAAACAACAAACTAGAAGGGTTGGCAGTTATGATTCTATATATGCCTGCTCAAACTTAGTGCTTTTAAGACCTTGCCTGGAATCTGATAAATCACCTGATGTCAGAACTTGGAAAGGTTCATTTTTTGGACTATACATCCCAGAAGTCCTCCGCAAGCATGTCCTTTACTATCTGATATTGGCTCAGACAAAAAACACTTTTAAAGCATTGCTCACAAGGCTTGGAATTATGATGCCGGGAGGTCTCAAGAGAAATAATCATTTGAAACTGGGGGAAACATGGACTTTGCACTTGCCATTCAGTCCAAAAAGGATGTCGGCCCTTTGAATGTTTTCTCTGAATGCCTGAAAACCCTTGAGAAGAAACTAAAAGAAGTCTCAAAGGGTCCCAACCATCTCCCTTTGCTGCCTGCCATTCCACCCTCTCCTCTCAAGAGGTTGCCAGAGGGTGCTATTTGGAAACCAAGATGCCTGTTGGGCCTGTTTTTGGTCCCCTGGCACTGTCAGTAAAGTGAATAAGATTCTGCCTCCACAGAGATGCTGTGAGCACCTTCCCTGTGGATATGCCACTGGGACCATGGGAGCTGTGGTCTAAGCCTCATTATTTGTGGCATTTTATTCACTTTACAGAAGTTCTCAGGGGAGGGAGAAGAGGCTGGTGGACCTCCAAGGTGCTGCTCTCATCAAGGTGCTATCATATTCAGGGCTCCAAAATTGGGTTTTCCTTGTTGGATAGGGGATAGCAGCCAGTGAAGTTTAAGATATATTCAAGGTTAACCTCAGGCTTTTGCTGCTTGAGGTGGAGCAGCAAATACCCCCACTCATACACACTGCCCAAAGTCAAGAGGCATACCACCCAAGAACTATAGTTTAGCCCCCAAAGTGCTTCTCTCCCTCTTGCTGAGGAAAAATAAAAATATAGCCCAGTTTACTGTCAGTGATCTGAGTCTTGCTCTCAATTGTGTCACCTTTCTCTAAATTCTACGTCCATTCTTATCCCATTCTTTGATTTTTCTATATTGCAAAATGCTGCTTTTATTTTCTGCACACAGATTTTTTTCATATTTATATTCCTTCTTTCCCCATCTTCTGTATATTTTCCCCTGCTGTTGTTGTTGTGTGCAATCAAGTCATTCTGATGTATGGTGACCCTAATGCGAACCTGTCATGGGTTTTTCTTGGCAAGATTTGTTTAGAGGAGGTTTTCCATTGCATTCCCCTGATTGTGAGAGCATGTGACTTGCCCAAGGTCACCCAGTGGGTTTCACGGCTGAGCTGGGAATTGAACCTTGAGTCCAACACTCAAACCACTACGCCACACTGACTCTCAAAGGAAGTTATAGCATAGGAATTATCTTGTTGTTGTGCACCTTCAAGTCATTTCCAACTAATGGTGACCCTAAGGCAAACCTATCATGGGGTTTTCTTGGCAAGATTTGTTGAGAGGGGGTTTGCCATTGCCACCCTCTGAGACTGAGAGAGTGTGACTTACTCAGGATCACCCAGTGGATTTAAATGCCCAGGCCATGATTCAAACCCTGGTCTCCAGAGTCGTAGGCCAAGATTTAAACTACTACACCATGCTGGCTCTCATATTTTCCCTTGACTATTCATTTCTCCCCATAGACTAAAGCTGGAGTGTACCTGTTTTTCAAACTATGCACACTTGGCTTTTTGAAAAATATATACGGTATTCAGGGGTAACTGTGTTGGTCATGCAACAAAATGAAATAAAATCCATCCATCCATCTACCCACCCATTTTCACACACACACACACATACATCCTTTTATTTATATCTTTCTTCCTGCCTTCCCAAAACTGGGACTCAAGGCAGCTTACAAGCAGTATGAATTACAAGTAAAAACTCATGGTTAAAAGCATACAAAAAGTCATGATGGAGACAACATTATAACAACAAAAGTAAGAAAATGTAAAACAAAGAATAAAATCAGTAAAGCATGTTAAAAACACTCTTTTTTAAAAAAGAGAGAGAGAGTAAAATCCTCAATAAATAAAAAGGTTTTCTCCTTCCACGAAAAAGACAGTAAAGAAGGATCTACCCTGTCCTCTTTCAGAGTCTAGAAATGGCTCCAGAGAAGGTCCCAAATTAAAAATAGACATCATGGTGATACTCTGTACTTACTCATCCAAGTATCTTAAACAGTTTTGTTCTTGTTTTCTCCCTCTGCTGCTGCCATACGGCAGCAATAAAGCAGTTTGACACCACTTTAACTTCCATGGCTAAATGCTAATGAATGCTGGGATTTGTAGTTTGTTGAGGCACAAGGACTCTCTGACAGGGAAGGCTAAATATCTCACAAAACTACAAACCCCCAAATTCCATAACATTGAGCCACGGCGGTTAAAGTGATGTCAACCCACTTTATTTCTGCAGTGTGGCAGCAACCCGAAATGCATGGCAAGTCTCACAGATGTGCAAACATCCGAGATAAGGTGCACTATGTCTCTCAATGAAGTCTCAGGAGGTGCAAAATGGCTACTTTTTTCAAGAATCTCAACTCCCAACAAATTCTTTTCCATTCCTGACCACAGGATGACTCTCCACAGCAGTCTTGGTAGAGCCATCAAAAACAGCTGCTTCTGTAACCTTCCCTTTTGAAACATCCGGTAAAACATATTCCATCTATCTCCCTAGGCAAATTGGTTGATTTCCTTCAAGTTAAATTGTTTCTCTTAATGCAATATGTTGTTCTTAAATGAGATGCATTGGCGCAAACCATAGTTTGTCGGCTGTAAGCAGCTGTCAGTATCAGCAGGGGGCATTTAACCTAAACTGACCTCCTTGGAACTGAAACCTCATGTCCAAACTTCAGTCTCTTCTCTGATTATCAATGACAAGGGAAAACAATCATTCTCCATTTTCTCTGTGACAGCCTCTTCAATATTTCATGACTCCAATTGTGTCACCGACTCTTCTTCTTCTCTCATGGCAAAACAAATCCCATTTCTGCAGAATCTGCCCCCCTACCCCGCGCCCCTCTTCCTTGTGTGTCATGTTTGCTGTCAAAACTTGTTATTGTCTTGGTTGCTTTTCTCTGGAAATATCTTCCAGTTTTGTTCATTGGAAGTGTTCTCCATTTTTTCCCCATACGAGGAGTCCCTAAGCAGAAACTGCTTACTTACTTTGGGAATAGACTTGGCCTAGTATGATGTGAAAACCCGCTGGGTGATCTTGGGCAAGTCACACTCTCTCAGCCACAGAGGATGGCAATGGCAACCCTCCTCTGAGGAAACTTGCCAAGAAAACCCTGTGATAGGTTTGCCTTAGGGTTGCCATAAGTTGGAAAGGCCTTGAAGACACACAACAACAACACTATGATAATTGTTACTGTGTGTGTGGTGTGTGTGTGTGTGTGAAAATGCCACAACTTTCCAGTTGAAAGTGCAACCTCTATGATGAATGAAATGGCACACACCATTGGCAGCATAACATTGAGTGACATTATTTATGGAAGATAATAAAGAAACATTTTGTTCTGTTGGGTTTGTAATGCAAGCATAAAACCCATGGTCGAGAATGCTCACTTTTAGTACAAATGTCTCCTTCCCATTTTTCTCTTTTGCATTAAAGGTGTATCAGACATTGACAAAGATAGTGTGGGAAAGGCTCAAAGATGAGGTAAACATTAAGTGTGAAAATGTCCATCAAGCCTCAGTTTTGCAGAGCCCACTGTTATCCTGTCCATAAAAAACAAGGTGACAGCTTATAGGGACTGTGCTTGGGTTAAGCAGCTGAGATGGCTTCTTTGAAAAGCAAAATATGGAAGAAAGAGTTTGAAATATATTTCTCTCTTGTTGTTGTTGCTTTGTTGTGTGCCTTCAATTCATTTCCAACTTATGGAGACCCTTAGGCAAATCTACCATGGGGTTTTCTTGGCAAGATTTGTTCAGAGGAGATTTGCCATTGCCTTCCCCCTGAAGCTGAGAGCATGTGACTTGCCCAAGGTCACCCAGTGGTTTTCATGGTGATGCCAGGATTCAAACCCTTGTCTCCAGAGTCATAGTCCAATGCTCAAACCCACATGAGAGGAATACACAGTAAGGAGTTGTTGGAACTGTTGGAACAACAACTTAATGCATTTATCTGTGCACCTTACATTTGCTTGCCCTCTTGTCTTTGCAGAGAGGAAGAGATTTCCAAACATTCCATAAAGATCCTCCTCCTTCTCCTCCTCTGCTCAGATTCTTTCCAGATCTCTGGTGAAATTCTTGCATGTTCTCACCAGCCATGGTTGCTCCATTCGCAGCCCTCCTGCTTCCCTGTAAACTCCTAACAGATTTTACTCCAGGTCTTCAAAGGGAATGGATGAACGGGGCCCAGCTCCAAGTTGAAACAGTTTGTGGAGAGATTCGGAACAACCTCAGTTCAGGGGCACTGCCCTCCAGCAGGGATCAGAGGCGGGGTTGTGAGCCTCCAACCCTTGCCACAGGCATAGGCTCTGTGTGTGCCATTGAAGGAAGGTGTTAGCAAACAACCGAGCAAGCAGGCTTCAATTAGGATCTTGGCAGGGAATCAGAAAGCCACATTCTGTTATGCTGCCAGGTCATCAATGGAGCCATCAAGCAATGCCTGCGAGGCGCCAAATCTATCAACTTCACCATATGGTTGCCATCTACCAAGAGCCATTTCCTGCCTCAGTGGAGTAGCTCTGGTTCTCTCCGTCCTTCCCTCCCTCCAGTCTCTGGCATTGTTCTACAGAAAACTCTATGACTCCAATATATATATTTTTTTAAAAAAAATGGCACCGCAGGTAAATGGAACAAAGCAAATGATATCACTTTTGCCCAAAGTCTGCTTGTCGTGCATGAAATTAGAACCTGGATAAGTCATTTTTGGGGGCTACAATGCTGGATGGAGGATTCTGGAGTATGTGTGGTGTAATAGTTTGGGTGTTGGGGACCATTGTTCAGATCCCTGCTCAGTCATGAAAACCCAATGGGTTGCCGTAAGTCAGAAATTACTTGAAGGCACACAATAAAAGCAACAACAGCAACAACAAAGTGTCAAAAAGCAACTTGTTCAATCTCTGGATAGAACAGATTGATAGGAGAGTGTCAGCCCAAATTTCTCCACACACTGAGCTCTACAGATCATATTAACATATTAAGTACTTTTTTTCTGGAACAGACCCAATGTTCATCTGCCTTTGCATCTTTTCTGAAGTAACTGTTGCTGATACATTTCTTCTCACTAAATTTAGAGCTTTTAGGAAAGACGCATGCTAGGGCTAAAGCTCCTAGAATCTCTCAGCCAGCTTGAAAGATTTTAGTAGGTGTAGTCCGAAAAGAAAACTTTACCAAACGCTCACAAATTTGCATAATGTTTTAAAGCCATTCAAAACAGTGCACATTCAGATGTCCTTTGGTAAAGTGAAAAACTAATTTTGCATTTTGTCCAGTTTCCCTGCTATGTTAAAGTGACTAACCTCATTCTATTGGGTGATATCAGGCAGAAATGAAGGAAGAGCAGGACCTTTATGCTATGTTTGAAAAGACAAATTGGATTCACAGCAGAGTAGTGCAAATTCTGTATTGAAAAAGGATGAATTTTGAATCAATTGCACAAATCAGGTAAACCTCTATGTATTTGCATATTTACTTCTGCTCGTGATGAATAAAAGCAAAGAATAGTTCCTGCCACCCACAGATACCCTGAAATTCTGTGTAATCTTTTCTCTAGCTTCTAAGATTCCACTAGCTCAAGTGTGTCAATAAGGATTAGGAGCATGACATAGTGGTCTGAGCATTGGACCATGACTCTGGAGACCAGGATTCAAATTCTTTGTCTGCCATGGAAACCCACTGGGTGACTTTGGGCAAGTAACATGCTCTCTGCCTCAGAAGTAGGCAAAGGCAAACGTCTCTGAATAAATCTTGCCAAGAAAACCCCACAATAGGTTCACCTTAAGGCCACCATATATTAGAAATGACTTGAAGGCACACAACAACAATAACAGCTTGCTAAAACCACTCAGCCAGTGGCATCACTAACTATAATGGCTGAAGTATTTGGAAAGGAACTCTTCTATGCTCTGTTGTAACAAAGGGTTAGCAATCTTACAGCCCACCAAATGTTATTGGAGTGAAATTCCCAGCACTTTGCACCATTGGCCATACTGGCTAGAACTGCTGGGATTGCTATTGTTGGACTACTCTGGCTGTAGCTCAACAACAGCCAGAGAACCACGGGATTCCATTCCTGCCTAGTAATATAAAAAGGGACATTTTCAATCATTTGGCAGTGTACTTGTACCTATTTTTACAAGCTTTTGTTATTGCAGATTGAGTATGCCCTCACCACTTAGGGCTTGTCTACACCTTCCAGAATACTCCTGGATGTCCCCGGTGTATCCTGGCCCTCAATTTGCCACTTACCTGCTTTGCAGTGACAACAATTTCCTCACATGCATGGTCTCAAGCTTCTCATTGCCCCTACCACTGTGGGTGTATTGATGTAAGACCACAACAAGGTGCTTAGCCAACTGGGTGCCTCATTCTAGCCTCAGAGTTACATGCCTGCAGCAGTGGTGGTGGTGGGCAGCTCAGGTCTCTTTGTGGTGATGATGGTGGCTGCCTTCATTCCTTTGGTCCTGAACTGCCCACCATGGTTAGAGCATGGCTCTGAGGCCAGAGCGAGGCTCCAAGCCATGCTAATGATGCTGATCACTTCGTTCTGACCTCAGAGCAATATGCCTGCAGTGATGGCGGCAGCAAGCAGATTGGAACCATGCAAGTGAAGACAGCTGCCGTCATTGCTGCAGAGAGACCAGAAAACCTGCAGCAAAAGGTGAGTTAAGTAAATGCAGGTTAGGTGATGGAAACCCCAAATTAGGTGAAGATAGTCCAGACCTGATTTGGGATTTTAAGCTTTCATTGTATAAATAGGACACGGCGAGCCTGGGGGAAAATTGGGGTATTAGTCAATATAGACAAGGTCTTAGGTTTTTTCCACCATGGGCCAACAGTTTGTTGTATTCTGAGGTTTTCTTAAAATAATTAAAATCAGCTGTTTTATGTGTATTTTATTATGTATCTTACCTTTGAATAACAGGAAAGGAAAGAGTTAAAATTGCAATTACTATGCTAGCTACTTTGAGAGGCCTTGGGACAGCAACTCTATCATCTGTATTTGTTGCTTTTTCATTTTAATAGGCACATTTTTAATTATTTTCCTTTTTTGGAAAAAAAAAGGATACAAATAAAAGAAAAGAAAAGAAAATAAGCAAGAAAACTATTTTTAAAAAAGTACATTTCCAAGCTTGGAAATGTAAACCTCAAAGTACGAACAGAATACACTGTTACAAAGGTAGCAGTTCTCCTCCCCCTTCAGCAACAAACATTTCAGTGGGATACTGCCTCTGAACATAGTGATTCTGGTTAGCCATTATGACTAATAGTCATCGGCAGATGCAATAGATTCATCTTATCTCCTGTCAAAACTAAGAGTGATGCTTCATAAAGCGGAGCTTTGATTTTGCATCCTTGAGAGCACATACGGTGAGAGAAATCCATTTGCCCTAGGAGATAAACTATTGCCATTCACATTTCCTGTAATCCCACTGTTGAACTCTTGGAACTCCTGAGGCTTAATATAGCCCCCTGTTTGGTCACTTAAATGGCTCTTTGTGCCTGTTCAAGCTTGGAAAAATGTTGACCCTGACTATATTTCTATTGGCACCACCTGCAAGGGTGTCATGCCAGCAATCGAATGAAAGGGAATTCCAGAAAGTTAATAGTTATGGAAATCTTGCTTCATGACTGCCTGCAGGCCTGAGTACAGAAATCTCCTCCTCCCCAATCTACGGTGAAGGATAAACATTGCAGCCCCTTTCAAGGCCTTAACAGGTGAACATTTGAAGTATTCTTATAATGAGTTAGATGACCTGGTTAGTACTGTCTAGTCTATCTGGCAGCAGCTCAACTTCAAGGCCTCAGGCAGGGATCCACCTGGTCCTGCAAGCCAAAATCATTTCACTGAATAGGGTGCAGGATTGAGTCAGGGATATTATTGCCCTGAAAAGCATTGTGCCCTGTAAAGCCCTATGAAGCAGGTGTCTTGTTGCTGTTCAGCCAGGAGTGAGCAACACGTGGTCCATGGGCCACCAGGATTGTCACTATGGGGGAAAGCAATTGAGAATTCTCATAAGAATTCTCCCTCCTCCAAATGAAATTTTCCTTCAGTCCTCAAATTTCTAGCACTACAAAGAATGAGACATTGAAAATTTCTCCCACCTAGAATTCTGATACTTGCTGTGTTCATATTCCCTTGGTACAGACGCTGTGTTCATATTCATATTCCCTTCGTAACTTTTGCCTACCTTTTTTCTTTAAAAACTAAACTCCTTAAACACTCAACTGAAGTTTTAAGTTACTACAGTGCTAAAAATTTGGAGACTGAAGAAAAATTTCATGGGGGTAGTGAGAATTCATATTTAAGAGGGAAACACCGTCATCCCCCCTACTTGTAGCTATACCCCAACACATGCCACCTCCAATTATTTTTTGGGATCCCATAAGAGTTCCCGCCACTGTAGCCACATACACCACATTTGTCAGTACAATGATAATGGAAGGGGAGAAAATACTGTTATTATTGTAACTTTGCTGCTGAATTCAGACCGCAAAACAACCAGAAAACAACACACCTTTGAACAAAAAGCTCCCACTTTAAAACAAGGTATGTAGGGGGGCATGTACCATATTTTCAAATCAATCAGCACTCCCAGAAATCTTTGGGAAGTACTAACTTTGAAAGAAGGTCTCTGCTTCCTGTGCATCTTGTTTTAAAGCAGAAATGTTTTGTTTAAAGGCTTTTTGCTATCTTTCTGTCTATCTGTCTACCTATTGTTGTTGTGTGGCTTCAAGTCATTTCCAACTTATGGCAACCCTAAGGCAATTCTATCATGGGTTTTTTCTTGGCAAACTTTGTCCAGAGGAGGTTTGTCATTGCCATCATCTGAGGCTGAGAGAGTGTGACTTACCCAAGGTTACCATGGCTGAATGGGGAATCAAACTGTGATCTCCAGAGTCATAAATCTAATGCTCAAATACCTACACCTCACTGGTTCTCATCTATCTCTCATCTGTTTGTCTGTCTATCTATCTATCTATCTATCTATCTATCTATCTATCTATCATCTATCCACCCATCCTTTTATTTTATATCCAATCTTTCTCCCAAGATGGGATTCATGTTATTAGCATAACAAAAGTGTTTGTCTAGTTCCCAGTGGGTGTCCATGGGGGACAATGAAGCTCATACCGCCACTAAACAATGAGCCCTTATTTTCTTGGGCAATGTGAAGAGTATCTTGTAGTAATATTTTCCCAGAACCTACATTTCCATCTTGTGACACTGAGTCATCAGGACTGTAGTAAGTTCACTGCATATGGTTGCCAGGTCAGGAGCTTCACAGGCCTTGAGATTTCAGGGTCAAAACCAGAAACTGGAAGTCCCAAAAGATGTCACCAGTGATGTTACGAGAGTGATGGCACAAACATCAATACTTGAAGCATCAAGCAGTGTTGAACAGAGGATGCCACTGAAATAAAAACACCAAGTCTAACAAATGAGGAAAATACAAACACCTACACATTTCAAGGCAGCGCTTTCACCTTGAGATTTTTATCCCTTGTCCTGAGGATCAGAGAAGGGGCGCAAGACACTGAGACTCAGGCTCAGGCCCTGGGATCTGAAAACTCCACGAATGAATCTGGAAAATGGATCTCACCATGACCAGTGGCAGTAACATGACTACTTTCTTCCCTGTTCTTAGCAAAATTGTTGTTGTTTTTTTGCTGTTATTGCATGTGGCATACAGCAAGAACTCTGTTGACAGCCTGGCTCTAATTTTGAATCCTCCACAATACATTGGTCCCAGCATGATTCCAAGGCATTGTTGGGAAAACAGTACTCACCACAACAAAATGGTGGAGAATAATCAGAATGGTGGAGAATATTCAGAGATGACTTTTCAACCCAGCTTTCTTTTTCTGCTGCTAGTGGTGGGGAGAGGGGAGAGCTGTAACACCCTCAGAAAAATGTCTTCTGAGAAATGTTGGCTCTGCTTTAGATGAAGCCCTGCTTCAGATTCCTCTCCCTAGGAACTTTGTCAATGTACAGAGCAGAACTCTCTGTAGTGGTGCCACAAATTAGTTTCCCTTAGGGAAACTAGCCAGACTACATCACTTTCAAAAATTTAAGAGGCAGCCTAAAAGCACATTTTGTTTTGCCAGGTTTTCAAAGAATGATAATTTGCTGGGTTCTATTGAAATTTGTGTTTAACTCTCTTACTGTAGTTCTTGGCAAAGTGTGAGAAAGTTAACTTCAGACTACATATCCCAGAATGTCTCAGACAGTGAGCACACAAGCTGTCTTGAGGATTATTAAATTTTTAATTCCCAAAAGTAACTTTGTGCAAGCCCTGACCATTGGATTATGGTTTCAGGTTGTTGATTTTAATGGAAGAAAATTGTCCCTTGTTTTCAAAGATCTGATTTGGGGTGGTAGAGCTTAACTCTTATGGCACTCATATTAGTTTGTTGTTGTTAAACTGCCTTTAAGTTCACTCCAACTTATGGTATTCTTGGCAAGATTTATTCAGAGGAGTTTGGACATTGCCTTTTTCTAAGGCTGACATAATGTGACTTGTCCAAGATGGCCCAGTGGGTTTCCATCACTGAATGACAGTTCAAACCCTGGTCTCCCAGAGTCCTAGCCCAAAACTTAAACTACTACACCATAATGGCACACTCTTTACTTATTGTTGTTGTTGTGTGCCCCCAAGTCATTTTTTACTTATAAGAATCCTAAGGTGAACCTATCATCCTCTGTGACTTGCCCAAGGTTACCCAGTGCTCAAGTGGAGAATCGAACCCTCAGCTCCAAAGTCATAATCCAACACTGAAGCCACTACATAACTCTGGCTTATACTGGGTCTCAAAGTTGACTCTGAAAATGAAATATTGAGCACAGAATCAAAGAACTGCAGTGCAGTGAGGTACCACAAGGATCATCTAAAGTTAACCAACTCCATTTGAGAGAGAGGCAGGGTATAAATTTGATAAATAAAAAGTGCAGGAATCTGCAACTTATGGAAGGGTCTGACCCATTCTCTTCTTTTGAAGGAAGAAGTCATTCTGCTTATGTAAACAGCATGCACAAAGTGAAAGCAGAAGCCCTCTTTGCTGGTGTGTTGGATCACGATCTATGACTATTTTCCCAGAACTTGGCTTGTAGCCTTAAAGAGATGGTGAATAAAACAGGATAGCACCTCATACACTTACTCCATCAAAAGTTATTTGTTGCCAGCCTCACTTCATAGTACTAAACACCAATGATGCCATTTCTGAAATGGAGATTTGAGAAAAGAAGCTTGCCTGGTAGTGATGTCTGGGTAAATAAAGTGTGTGTGTAGGGGGGGGGGGGGAGAGAAATCTTTGCCTGACAATGAAATAATGAACACGTTCCTCTATCTCCTAAAATGCTAAGACAGGGAATAAGTTCCTCTGCCTTCCTGAAGCAGGCTACACTCTCTGGGAGATGAAGAGAAGATGACTTTTCTTGTTCTCATTAGCCTCTCTATATTGTTCAGCTTGGCCCTATTCCCCCACAAGGCACTTTTCTGAAAGATTTGCCCCGAGAGGCCAACTCTTCCCTTTTTCTGGATGGTTTAGCATTCTCTCCATCTTCAGGGGAGGAAAAGGAGGGGAAGAAGAAAACATTTCACTTCTTCATTTCACAAGCTGTCAGAAGTTCTTAAAGTTAAATGTCTTCACCAATACCCTCTGTTCTGTGAAATGATTCTTCCTGTTTAAATATTCATTGATACTGGAGCTTGAGGGGTGTGTGGGAATTTGATAAAAGGAGAGGGTTCTTCTTCCCTCTGACATGGTCAGAAATCACCATGAGGGGCAGAATCATTTCTGATAACAATAAACCCTTACTTTGGCCCTCAGATCACTTCATCCAAGGCACAGTTGTCTGCAGTGTAGGCTGAGACAGCCATAAATCTAAAAAGGATTGAATAAAGAGTGCAAATATTTTAATGCAGAGTGGTGGGCATAAATTCTGCAGGGCTTTAGAAAAGCAGCAGAAATACAGTTCTGCTTTTCAGGGGGGCGTAAAGCATACACAACATTGGAAATGATTCACGAGACTGCCGTGGTGTTCAATCATACAGAATGGAATAAAACAGCCACTAAACAGTTTGGAATTAAGGATTCCAGGCTTGGAGGCTCCTTCTTTGGACTCAGCATTCTCGGTTTCATATTAGTTAGAGCTGAGCTGAGATCCGTTCTGTTTTCCATCAAGTACCAAAGTCCTGTACAGAGCAAGTGTGGCACAGTGCTCTGGTGGTTGGCAACGAAAGAGGACCTGCCTTAAACTGAACAAGCATCTGCTCCCTGTCTTGCTTCCATAAAACAGACAAGCTTGAATTTAACCACCAGCTCCCAAAGTGTGTATGGGTACAGAACATACCTTGGTACACCTTCTTTCCTTCAGCACCCTGGTGACAATTACTCTGTACAGGATCTTTTACTTGCCAAGTTAGTAATCCTAACAGCATTAAAACAAAAATAAACTTATGGCATCAAGTGGAAATATCCTTCCAAGTCCTGTACTGCAGGACAAGCCCTGGTAACCATCCCAACAAGGAATGGATGCTGAGATGGGAATTAATTTTTCTTTCTTTTCTTGTTTTTAGCAATGACAAAGGGATTAGGAGTGGTGTTTCCTACATGCAGAAGTAGGCTCTAGACTTCTATTTCCATGCCAAACCAAGTGCATGCATGGATGCAATTTGGCCCTAGTTTAAACCACGTCCAAATTGGTAAACTATCTCAGAAGGAGTAAGGGATTTTGAAGCAAAATTCATTCAGGACAAGTCCAGCCTTGTGTCTGAAAATAAGCTTGCTGAGATGGGGGAACCGAACTTGGAGAATGCTGCTATCACTCTCAATAAGATAGGGGCTATGCAGACGGGAAAAAAAGAGGTGTTTTCAGGGTGACTTGTAGCTGTGGCCTTTAGACAACGCGTGCCTAAAAGTCTCCAGGAAAGCACCCTCTAGCCATCGTATGCCGAGAAAAGCTGCTCCAAAAAGGAGCCACTTTTTTTCTGCTTCTTTGGTGAAGATGCACACCTTCGCATGTGTGTATATATATGCAGCGACACTGATGCACCAGAAAATGGTCATATAAATGCACTGTCACACATGCGGCAGAAATTGACTTGGCCATTCAGAGCATGTGCCCTATGATACAAGCTTTAATTTAAAGCACCTATGCTACCAGGAGTGGATGCACTGGTGCAGGTATGCTTGAATATTAGTACCCTAACTGTAACCCTAACCCTAATTGTAACCCTACGCATGCGCCCTAGCAACTGTCCTCTGTTATGACAATAAATGCATTCTGTTGCGTGTATGCTTGCTGTCAGCATGCACAGCAGTTTGCATGAAAGAGGCTTTTGTGACCTCTTCTGTGCAGGTGTGCAGGTGTGCATAAGATCTGCACACCACTTCCTGGCATGACTGGGGGGGGGGCTCCTGGAGTAACATTTGTCCATATGTCCTGTTGACCATGTCTCTTGCATGACCATCAGCTACACGTATCCAGTCTGTCCACACAAACCTCCCTTGCATGTACCTCTCCTCTCCCCTCTGATCTGTGTGGGACATGTTTTGTGGAGGAAGATGGAGTGTCTTTTCAGTTGACAAACCCGTTCCTTCACCCCAAGGGTGGCACAATCAGACAGTGGCACCTGTCTACTGCACCCACTCCTTGGGGGAAGTGGAGATCAGTGAATCCTTGCATGATCTGTGGGTGTATGACAGATCCTGTGCAGGTGCACAGGGATGCTTAACTTCAGTCACCTTTGTATATAGTGACAGACTATATACCACCCTATAACAAGTCCTGTGCAGATGCACAGAGATGCCGAACTTTAGTCACCTTTGTACACAGTGACAGATTATATACTAGCCCATGACAGGTCCTGTGTAGGTGCACAGGGATGTTTTCCTGCCCAGACACGCAGGTGTGGAGAGATGTTCCTGCACACATGCACATGTGTTTGAGAACAACAACAACAACAAAATTAAAGCAGCGGTCGGCCCAGGCAGTTGCTCCGTCTCCCTTTGCGATGTCCTTAGGGCTGGTGGTGCAGTTGCTGGGGCTTCAGTACAGCCTTGGAAAAACTGCATTGACTCCCCCCATTGTGGTTGCTCTGTACCCATTTAGGGCATCCTCAGGGCAGGTGATGCGGTTGCTGCAGTTTAGGGAAAAGGCAATTTCAGGTCATCTTTTCCTGCCCATCTGCATATCCCCATAGATACATGATATTTCCTGAACTAAGGATTCATTCTTCTGCTTCCACCCACTTCTCAGTTCTCAGTCTCCAAAATATTCCCTCCAAAGGAGACAAGCAGAGAAAAGAGAGTTGTCCTCCTCTTCTCTTTTTGGTCCAAGGACTGCCACATCATCTTTTACTATGGGCCTCTACAGACGGGAGGCCATGGGCCTCCCCGAGAAGCCGAGGATTGGGGCTGAGGCTGCCCCACTCCTTGGCCCCAATCCACTCTTTGAATGGCCCTGGAAGGAGCGCTAAAATAGCGCTCCTTCCTCAAGCCACAGAAAGGGCGCCGAAAGAGGTGGCGCACACCTCTTCCATCACAGTTTTTCTGGATGCTGCAATGGAAGGACATCATTGGAGTGCCTGCCGTGTGCAATTGCGGGCACTTCAATGATGTCCTCAGGAAGGGATTGGGGAGCCTGGCATCGGCTGGCCCTCCTCTTCCTTGGCTCGAAGACGGTGCTTTGTGCCATCTGCAAAGCCCCTATATCTTTCAGTTTAGGACAAACTGTGGGGGGGGGGGGGAAGACTTATTATTTCAATCTGCAAAATCAAGCAATAAAAGCCTTTCTTGTACTGTATCACTTTGAACATAGAGGAGAAAAGTAATCATATGATTGAAGATTTCCATAAAAACCCACAAACAAGTGACTGTCAAAGAAAAGGATTCTGCCTTCTTGCCATGCTGCATTTATGCAATGAAGGGAAGTTTTCTTGTAATCTTGTTATAAGTTCGGAATACTCAAACATTGAACCCTCACTTAAAGCCTGAAGTAACACAACCACCATTACTGCTTGTTTTTGTTGAATGGCAAAATTTACCAAAATAAAGTGAAATAAAGCATTGAACATTTTATCCATGGACTTAGTACCTCACATGTGTGGATTTCCCCACCCCCAAGAGTCCCTTGAGGATTATGTGGAAGGATCCATTCTTACATACATAATGCAAAAAGGAAACCAAAGGTCAAGATCCTGCAGTGGAAGACATTATATAAAGCTCCACACCGGTGGAATTATGACATGTCTCCCCCTTACCTCCCCCTAAAAACCCCACTTTAGCTTGCTGCAGCCTCCTTTCCTCCAACACAACCATTTATTGGCTGGTAGAGAATAAGGGGAGCAAAGCTGAGAAGTATTCAGTTACATTCCTTTAGCTGGACACACAGCAACAGGCATCCTCTGGGATTCTCCGGTGGTCCTCTAGAAGTTCTGGAGGGTGATGTCATTACATGAAGAGGCCACTATACCTGAGAAGACTTGCCTCAAAGCCAAGCACTTTCCATGATGGTCTCAACCCAAGCTCTATTTTGCTTTGGTCAGGCCTCACCTGGAATACTGTGTCCAGTTCTGGGCACCACAATTCAAAAAGGATGTGGAGAAACTGGAGCGTGTCCAAAGGAGGGCAACTAAAATGGTGAAGGGTCTGGAAAACAAGCCCTATGAGGAACGACTTTATGTTTAGCCTGGAGAAGAGAAGGTTCTCTTATGTTTAGCCTGGAGAAGAGAAGGTTAAGAGGTGATATGATAGCCGTGTTTAAATATTTGAAGGGATGTCATATTGAGGAGAGAACAAGCTTGTTTTCTGCTGCTCCAGAGACTAGGACCCGGAACAATAGGTGCACGTTCTAGGAAAAGAGATTCCACCTCAACATTAGGAGGACCTTCCTGACAGTAAGGGCTGTTCGACAGTGGAACACACTCCCTCAGAGATTTTGGTGGAGTCTCCTTCCTTGGAGGTCTTTAAACAGAGGCTGGATGGGGTGCTTTGTGAGTTCCTGCATGGCAGGGGGTTGGACTGGATGGCCCTTGTGGACTCTTCCAACTTTATAATTCTATGATTCTATGATTCTAGTGTTTGAGCAGTATTGCTCCTACGTACTGGGAGGGAATTCAGCCTATTTGTTCAATTCTGAGATAAGGATCACCTCCATTAAGGTGTGCAACCACCTATACCCTTGAGGACCCTGGGTCTATAAGGGTAGTCAGCATTTTGCCATTCCCAGGCCCAGGAAGTGTGAGCTCTTTGCTGAAGGAGTCTTTCAGAGGGGGCATGACTCTAATCTCTAACTTCTTTGGTTCTTCCTTTAGTGATACTTCTCTTTTTCTCTGTCTCTCACTCTCTTTTGGCACTTTGTAAAAGGCCATCCTATGTACTGATGTTTTCTCTCTCTTTCTCTCTTTCTCTCTCTCTCTCTCTCTCTCTCTCTCTCTCACACACACACACACACTTGTCTTCCTAAGGATACAACTTGGGAATGTTCCTGTTTTTTGACTGCAACTCCCAGAATATTCAAGCCAGCATACCACTGGTGATAGTGGCTGGGGAATTCTGAGAGTTATAGTTCCAAAGAAGAAACTTTCTGGAGCTCTTTCTAAGATTGCATCTGCACTGCTGAAACAATACAGTTTGACATCACTTTAATTGCCATGGCTCAATGCTATTAAATTCTGGGATTTGTAGTTTTGTGAGCTATTTAACCTTCTCTGTGAGAGAGCTCTGATGTTGGGATTCCCAGGAACGGAATCTCAGGATTCCATTGGCTGGAGCCATGGCAATTAACACAGTGTCAAAATGCATTATTTCTGCAATGCAAATGTGGCCTAAAAATGAGGCAAAGGTACTTTATGGCAATACTGTTGCTTGTTGGACAATGATGATGGTGGAGGTGGTCACCCAGTGATGTTTTTAGAATTTGTGTATTGTACTTTAGAGACCTGAAGGAAACTTAAGATCAATTATTCCAACCCCTTGAGCAAGGCAGGGCCACTTATCCATCTGTCCTTTACAAATCATCCCACACAACCAGTCTGGCAAAGTGTTTCATTGTATAAAATACATAAAGAACAGTAGTTCACAATTAGTCCTGCCAAGCCACACTCAGTAGGGGAAGATAAAAGAACAAAGTGGAGAGGCCTAATATAGCATAGTGGCTAACTGACTCAGCTAAGAAATAGAATATCCTTAGAAAAAAAAACCACAATCAGTTCTAAATTCCACTTTGGTGTAAAATAGTATATTGATCTATGTTACAAGATTGCAAAAAATTACTGAGATAAAGTACATGAACTTACTGAATTTCTGTTTTACGTTCTTTCAGTTGGAAAGACATAAAGTATTTACAAAACAGATTTAAAATAGTGCACACAACATGCTTTGAAGCACTATATAACTCATAGGGAGGTCTCACTGAAACAGGAGGAATGTATACTTTAAAAAACAAACAAACACCTCATGTTAAACACATCTTCCATTTTTCCAGTTTTCCATGAGAGGAAGAAGCTAGGCCAAACTGTTCATCCACCTAAAGTGTAAGCATACTCTGCCTGAGACAATATTACAAAGCCAGTTCTACACTACAACAGATAGAAATCTATTAAGAGGGAAGACAGGACAGGACTCCCTCTGAGTAGGCTAGGAAGCAACATGTTACTTGTTAGGAGTTACTGTTTGCAGTAAGGAGCTGGAACAGTGTTACCTTTTTGCCTCCAATGGCTATGGTATAATTTACTATGGGCCTTTGCAGACTGCCAGAAATAGTGCAAATTGAGTCCACTTTAAGGGTTAGGGTTCCCATGACTCCCTAGCACTAACCCCAACCCTTAAAGTGGACTCAATTTGCACTATTTCTGGCAGTCTGCAAAGGCCCTACATCTCTATATAGTACAGTATGGTATAGTAATAGGGTTTTACATTACAATAATGTAATAGATTTCCTGCCTATCATTCATTATTGAGTGTGTTCTGACTCCATATGATCAATGGGAGAAGAAGAGATGCAAGAGATGCACGGATGGTTACCTGCCTCGTTGTGGGCTGTTGTGCAGCTAGTGAGGAGCAGAGAGAGGGAAGAGAGAGAGAAAGCACATGTGTACAGTGGAGACACTGTGACAACATGAGCTGCATTAGAGACTAGACCAGGGGTCGGCAACCTATGGCTCGCAGGCCGCATCCGACCCATGGACCCCCGCTTACTGGCCCCCGCCGACCCCCGCTGCCCCCGCCGCTGCCACCTGCCACCACCGCCGCACGTTTTGGCCGCTGCACAGCCGCTGTGTGGCTGCATGCTCCGCAGCTGCCATTTTGTTTGCCAGAATGGCAGCTGCAACTCATTTGCGCATGCGCAGGAGTACTGCACATGCGCAAAGGAGTCGCAGCTGCCATTTTGGCAAACAAAATGGTGGGCGCCACTTGCAGCCGCCATTTTTTTTCCAAAATGGCGCCTGCAACTCCTTTGTGCATGTGCAGTACTCCTGTGCATGTGCAAATGAGTTGCGGCTGACATTTTGGCAAGCAAAATGGCAGCCACGACATGCGTGGAGGCAGCCATGTGCGCGCATGAGCACGCGCCGCCATTCCCCCCGCCCTCTGGAAGGGACCACCGCAAGGGACCAGCCCGAGGTAAGTGAAGGTTGCCAACCCCTGGACTAGACTATACTGTCCTGTACTGTACTGGGAAATTTGAAAAACCACTTTGAAAAATAACCCTACCTTTTCTACCTTCTTCCCTTCTTCCCAAATGGAAACTATTGTGCCTGTAAAAAGAAAGTGAGAAGGGCAATGTGAATGCATGGGAATGAGCTGCTTTGGAACTGGCCATTCCAAAGAGTGGCACGGAGCACCTTGGACTGGATGGCTTGATGTGAGCTATGAGAAAGACTTTAGAGGAGGTGGCTGTGTTCCTCTGCACATGTGAAGGTGTCTCAGGCATGAAAGAGGAGGAGATGTGAAGGGAAAGGGGATGAGTGAGTGATTGTTTCAGCATGCCTGCCCAAAACATTTGTGTGCAATGCATATGGCAGCCATGTCGATGGCTAGACTAAAGTTTGTGAGCATGAGTGTATGGAAGAGTGTGTCCAAACAGCACAGTCCATTCAGAATTATGATGATGACATGGGTGGGGGAACTATAGAGCATTTTCCTGTATTTTTCAATGGCACAAGAGTAACAGTAAAGGTAATGTGTTAGTAATCCAGGAAGTTTCTTTCTAGATCAGAGTAACAGTAACAACCAGTGGATGAGTACCATAACTCAGGGGGGTTGCAGACTGCCAGAAATAGTGTGAATTCAGTCCACTTTTAGGGTTAGGGTTAGAGTTAGGGAACCATGGGAACTGTATTTTATTGTGGCATCAGAGTTGTCTGACAGAGAAGGCTCAATGTCTCAGAAAAATAACAGTTCCCATGATTCCCTAGCACTAACCCTAACCCTAAAAGTGGACTGAATTCACACTATTTCTGGCAGTCTGCAACCCCCCTCACTCATTTTCAAAAGTAACTCTACAAGCTCTGGATTTGGCCTAGTAATGTCAACTGAATGGCCATTTGAAAACTGGTGCTGCTTGCCTACAGAAGATTCACATAAATGTCCTCATATGATGAAAGAATGTAGCAGCAACCTCCATCCATTGTTAGCAAAACTTCCCCACTGGTCATGAATATCACAGAAATCTGAATGAACCTTTTATATATACTGAAATGTACATAGAATCATAGAAATAGAAGAAGAAATAGAAGAGATGCCAAGGGTTACCTTGTCCAACCCCCTACCATGCAGGAAGACACAACCAAATCACTTCTGACAGGTGACCATCCACCCTCTGCTTAAAAACCTCCAAAGGAAGAGGCTCTGCCACATTCCAAGGCTGCCTATTCCAGTGTTGATCAGCTATGACTATCAGGAAGTTCTTCCTAATGTTTGGGTAGAATCTCTTCTCCTGGTTTAGCTTGGGGAAGAAAATATTAAGAGGGGATATATTTAAATATCTGAAAGAATACCATATTGAAGAAAGAGCAAGCTTATTTTCTGCTGCTCCAGAAACTAGGATACAGAATAATGGATTCAAACTACAGGGAAAGAGACTCCATCTCAGCATTAGGGAGAACTTTCTGATGGTAAGAGCTGTTTGACAGTGGAACACATTCCCTCGTAGAGTGGTGGAGTCTCCTTCTTTGGTGGTTTTTAAACAGGCTGGATGGCCATCTGTCAGAGGTGCTTTGATTGTGTATTCCTGCATAGCAGAATGGGGTTGGACTGGATGGCCCTTGTGGTCTCTTCCAACTCTGTGAATCTATTATTCTTCCTGTCCCTATATATGCCTGGCTGAAGAATGACGTCTGCTGGATGGAAGGGGCTCCAGCTCTTTGTGTACTACCAGTAAGGTCAACACATGATCTATTCTATACAATGCAATACATGGGAGTGGGCCTTTTCACCTGTGGCATCCCAACTGTGGAATACCCTCCCCTTGGAAGCCCAAATGGCACCAAGTGATTTCATTTAGTTGCAGTGTAAAAATCTGGCTATTCATCTAAACCTTTGGGCTGCATTGATTTAACTGTTTTAATCTTTTAAATTTGTTTGAACTAAATAATAGTGCTTCCAATGTTTTAGCTCATTTTTTTTAAAAAAAATAGCATTTTAAAATGTTTGTTTTCATTTCACTTGTAAGTTGTCAACCTGAAATCTTTTTGATATAGGGCAAAGTAGAAATATTTTAATGAATAATAAATAAAAGTGCAGTGAAGGTAGGGCATCAAGTTTTCTGATTCAACTCCACAATCCCCATTTTCCAAGTCTTCACTGCACCAAAAGGTCAATGTGAAGCCATTTATGTGGTCCCTAATCCCAAGATTTCCTCAGAAAAAGGCTCCTGCTTCAAAAGAAAATGATGCCAAAGCTGTACACAGGGAAAGTAAAAGCTCTGAACAGACACCAAGTAGAATATTTTTAAAGAGATAAGCAGACAGGGTTCATGAAACCTTTCACACATAACACAATCCAACTCCTCTATTTGTATGGGGGGAAAGTTTCAGCACAACCCTCAGTATAAATTATGAATGGCAATGAGAGCAAAAGCTTTAATAGGGACTCAGGATCTCTAGCTTGTTTGGCCTGAGCTAATACTGTGCTCTGTACTCTAAAAAAGATAGTCAACTCCTGAAAGAAAAAAGGATCCTTCCAAATTTCACCCCCGGAAAAGTTTGAAAAAACTGGTTATTCTTAAAACAACACTAAACTTTCTATGAGAACCTCTCGTGCACTTCATTTTATTTATTATGGCTGCCACTGAAATTTCACCTAAAGCAGCATTTGAAGTGAATTTAGGGTTTGTTTGTTTTCCTCAGGCAAAAAAGCACCCCAAGAATTTCAAGTGACTGGTCTGACTTCTTTTCTTGGTCTGGAGAGTGAAGGGGAAGTGCAACGGTAAAACTCAGCTGAGGAAACGTTAGCAACTTGTCACCTCACAGCCTGGCTTGCTGGGAAGTGGGTTGACTTGGCAACGGCCCTTTAGTTAAGCAAACTTGACACGTGAAAGATACCAGGCCTGGGCCTTGAAATCCGGACCAAACAGCCCATGGAGATGGCTTTGGGGAATTCTCCCTTACAAGCTGGGGAGGGGAATAAGTGCAAAGCCAAATGAAATACCACAAGCCAATCCAGGGTAAACACTCAGGCCTTTCAGAGCTGCTCACAAAGAGCGCACGAGGGGGAAGGGAGAGAAAAAGGAGGGAAGGAAGGGAAGGGAAGGGGAAATTCCATGGAAAGGATACTCAAGATGAAAAATATGTAAACAAGTCTGAGGAAAACAAAATGAGAGGAGGCGGTCAAAAAGAGAAGGGTGTGCCGTCTCCCTTCTCCACCAGTCTCTCATGGAAGAGCTGGTGCACTTCTTCTCCCTTTTCCCATTTCCCAAGCTAGCTCTCGCTGAGCATGACAATGTGGCACAGCCCCCCCCCCTCAATACCGCAGGCCTGTATTTACAGATATAAGCTGCCCTGTTTTCCATAACACTGTCATCTTCAGCCTCAAGAACTTGGCATCAAGGCAACCACAGCGTGGCGGGTGGGGGGAGTGTTTTGCTTCCTACACTGGCTGAGTTTTCTCTAATTCCATCTGTAGCCTTCAATAAGCTAAGACTCTATTAACTTCCAGAAATAATGGAAGTTAACCCCACTTTAACTGCCATGTCTCAATGCCATGGAATTCTGGGATTTGTCATTTGTTGTGGCACCAGAGCTCTCTGCCAAAAAAGGCTAAATATAACTACAAATCCAGAATTCCATAGCATTGAGCCATGGCAGTCAAAGTGGTACCAAACTGCATCATTTCTGCAATACTGATTAGACCTAGAGCTTGCTTTTCTCCTCAATGCAGACGAGCAGCCATGGGCCACCCCAGGAAGCTGCGCCGTGTGACCGAGGCATCCCTATGCCTCGATCCTGCGGCGCAGCTTTGCCGCCCCTGAAAGGAGCGCTAAATCAGCGCTCCTTTCACAAGTCGACAAAAGTGCGCTGCAAAAGGCTGCGCCGCACCTTCATTGACTCTTCTGCCGCAGCGTGTGCAAACGCTGCGGCGGGAGGTCCTCCTCGGAGCGCCGGCCGTGCGGAGGGCCAGCTGCTCCGAGGACGACCTCGGGAAGGGGTTGGGGCGCCGATCGTGTGGCTGCCCCTCCCCTTCCCTGCCCCCAAGACAGCTCAATAAGCCGTCTGCTTAGGGGGTCACTCTCTGGCAGGCTAGATGTTTCAAAGGAAGTATACTTTCCAACTGTCTGAATTTGACAGGGACAGTTCGAATTAATCCTCTGTCATCCCACTTTTTCAGCTGCTATAAAATGTCTCAATGTTCTCTCTTCCCCTCCCAGTTCCCTCTCCTTTGCCCTCTGTCTGCTTCAATTACTGTAAGCTTAGAGCCTTACTGCATGACAAAAGAAAGCTGACACACAGTGGGAATGAAGCAGCTTTCTCTTTGTCTCTCCACATGCTATTGTAGCACTTTCGTTATCCTTTCAGAGGGAGATGGTTGCAAAAGTGTGCCTTTTGCAAAATGGATTTATCCAGCATGACAAAAGACACACTTTTATGACCATCTTCCTCAGGAAGAGAACAGAAGTGCTTTGATGGCATGCAGAGAGACAAGAGAAAGTTGCTTCTTTCTCACTGCATCTGAGTTTTCCTTTATCATGCGATACGTCTCTGAGTTCTTGTTGGAAGATTTTTTCATTCTCCTTCCCCCTCCTTAAATAGATAGGGATTTCCTGCTTGCAAACTCTCTCTCTCTCTCTCCCTTCATTCAAACTAACCATGTGACTTAGGTCACTCTCCCATTGGGATTAACACACTTTCTCTCTCAATGATTTTCATTTGAACTGTTGGTCTTCCATCTTCTTGTTTGTCCTATCTTTGGAAAGATGGTGAGATAAGTATTTTTTTTTTACCTGAACTATTCACTAGCTAGACTAGGATATAGCTTCTATGTAAATATAGATTAAAGCCATTAGTAAACTTTTGTTTTGAACTACAAGCTACTTGTGTTGTTTTTGAGTCAGTCTCAGTTCTTAGGGAAGCATTAGACAAAGAACCATCCTCTGCTACTCTGCTGATTTAAAGCTTGGCTTTGATATTTTTGATATTTAAATATTTTTGTTTCCTTACCAAAGGCTGAAGCCTTAGGAAACTTAAATTACTTCACAGTTCTTAGTGCAAAAGTGGTTTGCACTCCCTTAACTCAGCAGGATGGAGAGGAGGAATCATTTATTTCACAGTAGACTCAGGCAAATTCAGTCTACTGCCATTTCTCCTGGCTTGTATGTTTGCCAGTTTGACCACACTGCATTGTTGCTTGGCTCTATACATCATAGCTTTCATCTCTGAAATGTTGGAGGGGACGAGGAAGCCAGATTGGGAATCCTCCAATCCCAGACTATCTGTAGGTATGCCATTACTTGGGGCCTCGGCAGATGGCTTATTGAGCCATCTCCGAGGCAAGGAAGAGGAGGGGCAGCCGCACGCGCGGCGCCCCTTCCTCTTCCCGAGGTCGTCCTTGGAGCCGCCGGCCCTCCGCACGTCCGGCGCTCTGGGGACAACCTCCTGCCGCAGCGACCGCACGCGCTGCGGCAGAAAAGTCAGCGAAAGTGTGCCCGACACTTTTAGGGTGCACTTTCACTGACTTCTGAAAGGAGCGCTATTTTTGCGCTCCTTTCAGAGGCGCCGACGGTGCGCCGCAGTGCGACTGCTCCAGTCCCGCGGCGCACCGTCGCAGGGCATCTTGGACGCCCTTGTCTGCTTCCCCCCTTGGTCTGAGAAATTCTGAGACAATCTGGAGATGTAAAGGAAATTACGGGCCTAAGCAGACTGCCAGAAATAGTGCACATTAAATGGAGGCACTGCCCTGGCTCAGTGCTAGGGAATCATGGGAACTGTAATTTATTGTGGCACCAGAGCTCTCTGACAGAGAAGGCTCAGTGTCCCAGAAAAAAATACAATTCCCATGACTCCCTAGCACTGAGCCAGGGCAGTGCCTCAATTTAATGTGCACTATTTCTGGCAGTCTGCTTAGGCCTTACATCTCTGAACAATAGTCAGCAACCAAGATGAAAATGAATGGTGGGGCGGAGCTTCTCTTTCTGAGGAGGCCTAAAACCAGAAGAGGAAAGCAATAACCTTCTCTTCACCCCAGCTTTTGCTGCTGAACAACCGGTATCCAGCAGAGCTTCAGGTAGTTTGGAAAAGTTACTTTTTCAGGCTACAGCTCTGAGACCTTCCAAGCCAACTTGGAGCTTCTGAGAGTTTCAGTCCAAAAGAAAAAAGTATTTCCCCAAGTGTTCAGTAAAATATGGTCTACAGCCATATAGCTGTAAATAGTGTAGCCTTACCCACCACATTTTTTCTCTATACAACCGTTTTAAGATTATGCCCATCACCACATCTTGTGGCAGAGAATTCCATAAATTAACTACATATTGTGTAAAGAAATGCTTTCTTTTGTCTGGCCAGTATCTGTTTCCAACTAATTTAATTGGATGACCTCAAGTTCCAGACTATAAGAGAGCGAGAAAACACTTTTCCCCACTTTCTCCATTGCATGTGTAGTTTTTAGAAACAACTATCACATTCCTCCTTAGTTCCAAACCAGATATGATGTCTAATGTGTTATTGAAATAAAAATACATCGTTTTGCTTCGTTTTTAAATATGAGCAGGAACGACTGCCATCAACAGGAGATTTTCTCTCTATGCAAAAATAGCTGCTTCAAACAAGGCATTTTAATTAACACTTTTTGTCAGCAGAACATGAAGGGGTTCAGTTTTTCCTTCCCTATTTGCTTTAAGTCTGATAATTATCATCTTCATATGAAAAACTTTGAACATATATTGTCTTGGCCTTTGTCCTTTTGTCATCTAATAAGATACAAAAGGTTTAGCTTTTCGATCACTGACCACTTATGTTAAACATTCATTGCCATTTGGATGCCCATTCATTTGGTTAAGAATGAGCCTTTCTGAGGTGTTTTTTTTTTAAACAGTTCACTTGGATTGAAGCAGAATTCAGAGTTTTAAAATAAAAGGAACATTGGCTTCATCAGCAGTAATAACTTCTACTTATTCTCCAACTCTTTCTTATCATGAACAGAATAACAGAGGCCTTGGCAGAGCTCTGCTTACTTGCCTCAGCTGCCTCCTTTTGTTGAATCTTGGTGCATACGAGAGAGCTAGAAAGTGGAGGGAAATCTATCAAAGAATCATATAATTGGAAGGGGTCATCTAGTCTAACCGCACTAGTGCACTAATCCTAAACTAAATGATTTGTGATGCATGGCCACACAATCTCTGCTTTAAAAAAATGAAAGTGAGTTTATCATCTTCTGACAAGTCTGTTCCACTGTTCAGAAGCTCTTACTATCAGGAACTTCTTCCTGCCATTTAGTTTAACATTGTTTAACCCTGGGAGGTAGCAAGGTGTATTGGTTTGAGTTTGGATTATGACTCTGGGAGAACAGGGTTCAAATCCCCACTTGGACATGGAAACCCATTGGGTGACCTTGGCCACGTCACAGTTTCTCAGTCTCAGAAGATGGCAATGGCAAACTCACTCTGAAGAAACATGCCATGAAAACTATGTTATAGGTTTGCCTTAGGATCGTAAGTCAGATAGGACATGAAGGCAAACAAAACAGCACAGAGACAAAATTCATTACCATATGTAACTAAGAACCAGGGGAATTATTATTAGCTCAAACAAGGGGTTGAGTTACAAGCAACCATGGGGAGCTTCCCACCTTATACCAAGCTAGAGACAAGGATCACAGGCAGAACTCTCTTTATGAGCTGTATTTTATTAAGAGAAGCACACACCAATGCACATACGCACACACATTTGCACAAGAGCTAAGGAATACAGAGCTGAGCACTGGAATAGATTTGAGGTTCCACTAATGGTGATAATTATCAAAGATGTGGTCACTCCTGATGGTCCAATTGGATGGTTGGACATGGGACTCAGCTTATAGGAAATGCACAGAGGAACAGCAGTGAGCCAGAACTAGAGGAATCCAGGCTGGCATGGAGTCAGCCTGGAATCCAAACTAGCCCGGGGAACAAAGGAAATTTGTAGGATCAACTACAGTTTTAGAGCAAAACTAGCCTGGGGCAAAGACCAGATATCCTACATCAAAAGGCCAAATTTGCATGAGGAATGGCCACTTGAGATAAAGGTCCTTGGAGTTGAATGGTGGTCATAAATGAGCACTCTCTGGCTTGGAGTGCCAGACATCCTGTTGATCAATCACGTAGCCTTCCTGATCTGAAAGTGTTAATTGCTCCTTTATCATAACTCCCAACCTGCCTACATGATCTGAATTCAGAGGCTCAGGGCTATGTGACCTGTCACTTCGAGGTTCATGGCTACTACATAGGGCACATTTAGGGTCATATTATCAGAATTCTATGCTTCTCATAGGAATCTGGTCACCAAGGCAGTGGAGGAAAATCAAAGGAAATGGCAAATGGGTGTTGTAAATAGTAGATGAGACATTGGGGCAGGTTTATGACTGGAATGAGAGTTTGCCTTCTGATCCCAGGAGATGGATCTGGAGGAACTAAACTTCAAAGATCCTTTGATATGGACAACCAGACCATTGGGGAGGGGGAAAAGGGGATTGGTCAGAGGGCTTTAAAGTACTGGTTTGGTGGGAAATACTCAGAGTTGTTTCTAAAAGGATTGCTGTGACAAAGTGTCTTGATTCTGAATAAAACTATAATGAATTTACACTTAACAATTTTTTTTGGTTCTTTAAGTCTCTTGCTACCAAGCTTGACACATAGAGCGGAACACACACACCACAAAATTGGAAGACTTCTGCTATTTGTAATACATGTCAAAAATAACTTGAAGGCACACAACAATCATGGAATGAAGAGATAAAGAGCTCTTTGCCTTGGTCTTAGTTTGCATAGAAGAAAATGAG
This sequence comes from Phrynosoma blainvillii, assembly GCA_026167975.1. NCBI lineage: Eukaryota > Metazoa > Chordata > Lepidosauria > Squamata > Phrynosomatidae > Phrynosoma > Phrynosoma blainvillii. The sequence goes on from JANUYF010000003.1 coordinate 13,259,677, forward strand.
TGGTCTGTATAATTTAGAGGGTTGGGTCAGATTGTCAGAGGCTGGATTAAGTCCATGTGTCACATACATCCTGACCCTAGTGCAGGGAAAGGGCCATAGCTTAGTGATGGAGCAGGTGCTTTGTATCTGGAGGCAAGGCTAAATTAAGTTGGTTGAATCCTGCAGCTGTTCCTAAAATAGGGACCCCTTTATGCACATGTGTGAGCTATTCTAAAAGAGGTGACACAGAAATTAAATAGTACAATAGATAACAAAGCAGATATCTTCAAATGTGAACACATTTCCAGCCCAGCAATTTTGGTGAGACGACAGCTTGCTCCCATGCATTATTACTCAGTTACTCAAGTAATGCACAAAAAGTGCATGATCACAGAAACACTGAGAGCTTCAGGAATTCATTGGGGATGATGAAGAAGGAGTTAACACCTTTTCCCTTCAATACTGGGCTCCTAGCCATGGAGGGGCCCAGAGCAATTACGCTTATGGAATTGTTGATCATTTGGTCCTGTCTCGAGATAGCATTGGAAAGACTCTTGCCTAAAACTCCAGAGAGGGATTATCAATCATGGCAGAAGGTATTGTCTTTGGAGCATGGTGGAGACTCCTTCTTTGAAGTTTTTTAAAGTGAGACTGGATGGCTGTCTGTTGGAGTGCTTTGATTTTGTCTTCCTGCATGACCAAGGACTGGACTTGGTGGCCCTTGAGGTCTCTTCCAACTCTATGATTTTAATATTCTATGTGGATCAATGGTCCAACTCAATAATAAGCAACTTCCAATGTACCTTAGAGTGAAGACAGAATTTAAAAAAGTAATATGCATGAATGAAAATGTAAGTATCGGGAGGCTGTAATGGAAGGGGAGAGCAAAGGGAGCAAACTGTACCCTGTTAAACCACCTCTGCTCTGTAGTTGTTTTTGGAAATCATTAGGCAGATAGCTCAGGAAACACACTGACGTCTCTGATTAATCTCCTGATTAGTAACATCCGTAGTCTATTTCCTGGGCATGTCAGGACTGGACAGAGGAGAAATTCTGCTCATACTGAGCTACAGACCTCCCCTCACCCCAAATATCTGTGATGAAAGAAGGGACAGTCTGGACTTCAATGTAATTGTAAGAAGAGAAGAAGTCATTGCTTGTCCAGAATTCCCCCAAAGCAGTTGCTTATTTTAACTGGCAGTCAATAGTTCAGGACATGCCAGAGGCAAACATACATAATGAAACAAAAGTTAAAAGCAATAACTGTATTGTTTAACTATATTGATTTACACATTTAAAAATATAAGGAAAGGGCTGTGATAGCCACAAGTTACTATTCAGTTGGTCAAAACAGGTGTCACACAATTTTGCATACATATAAATGAATTCAAACTATAAGAGATTCCACCTAAATATTAGGGGTATTTCTTTACTGTGAAAGTAGTTAGACAGTGAAATAGAGTGCCTCAGAGGATGGTGGGTTCTCCCTCTTTGGAGGTTAGATAAGCATCTTCCAGGAATGGTTTCATTGTACATTTCTGCCTGAAGGGGTTGGAGTAGGTGGCCCCTGTGTTCTCTTCCAACTCTAAGATTCTACAAGTCTGTGAAAAGGCTGTAAATCTCATTGGCAACAATGACAGTTCCTTCTGAATAAGAAAGCATTGAGCTATGCTGCCTAATAATTCTTATCTGAGCTCTTGTTCTTGTATGCCTTCAAGTTGTTTCCAACTTATTATGGCAACCCTAAGGAGTTCATCGCACACAAAATAAACCCAACGTACCTTTCCCAGGTTAGATTCAATTATGGGATGCAGTTGGGTGTTATTGCATGCAAAATGCCTCCGATGCCGCCACCTAACTGCATCCCACCTAAATCCCAGCTACAAGCTGCACTCAGGTGGCTGATTTGCAAAGTCAGGAAGCTCCCAATCATGGGGGTTTCTTGGTAAGATTTGTTCAGAGGTGTTTTTGCCTTTGCCGTCCTCTGAGGCTGACAGAGTATTACTTGTCCAAAGTTAACCAATACTTTTCCATGGCTGAGTAGGGATTCAGACCCCTCTAACAGATCTCAAATCATGGACAGTCATATTAAGAGAGGGGGGGGCACCCAAGTCAATTGTGATCTTTATCATTTTTAACTTTACAATCAACAAACATGTAAAGTGGATTAGGCTGAGAGGTCAGTCTGTTGTCCAAGATAACCCAGTTTCATGGGAATTTGAATCCCTCCAATACTCTACCCATTACTTAATATGACCCCATTGGCTATAAGCAGGCCAGCAAATTGTACACAGCACTCTGCAATTTGTCCCTGGTTTGGGGTAGGGTGAAATCTATTAGTGGTTTATGCATTGAACTATGACTGGAGAGCAGTGTTCAAGTCCCTGCATGGCCATGGAAACCCACTGGATGATGTCGGATGTCATCATTTCTCAGCTTCAGAGGATGGCGATGGCAAACCCCCTTTGAAGAAATTTGCCAAGAAAACCCTGTGATAGGTTTGCCTTGGAGTCACCATAAGTCAGAAAGGACTTGAAGGCAAATAACACAACACAAAGACAAAATTCATTACCCTGCTCTCCTTCTCTCTCTCTCTCTCTCTCTCTCTCACACACACACACACCATGGCCAAGATGAATGATTGATGTTGGAGTTTTTCAGGGCTCTTTCTACAGAGCATGAGCCCCTGTAATAGGATTGGCTAGAAGGGTTAACAAAGCAAAAGAAGCCTTGTTTCTGGAGATGGAATTGTTTGCAGTCACGGACACATATTGGAAAGACTGAGTAAATACCCCTGAAGGGCCCACTTCAGGATTTCTATTGGATATATGACTTCTTCAACAGCCAGTTTTGATACAACTAAATGCAATGTTTACTTCCAACAAGTGGCTGGGGGAGGGTTGACAGGAGGAAAGGGAGGGAGGGGAAGGAAGGACACTTATTGAATAATTGTGCAACCTTCAAGAAAAAACCATAAATTACCCAGCTCTATATGTCACTATAATTTCCAGCCAAAGTCCTAATGAATCTTTCTAAACAATAGTGTCAGGACAGGTCGGAAAATGTATTGGACCTTATAAGCACTTGGGTAAGCAAAGCAGAAACATTAATAATAACTCAAAGTCATCTGTAACCAAAACTCTGCCAACTGAAGGGCTGGCTGGACTACCTAACATGGTTAAAAAAACAACAATCCAGTTCCATGTTGCAAATGCTAGCCAAAGTCTGCTGAAGGAATGCTGGGAAGTGAAAGGAAAGGAACAAGGATGGAGATCAATTCTAAAATCAGAAGAACAAGCAGAGAAGGCTCATGGCAGTGGTATGGAATTTTGATAATTTTGGAGGGATATGCAAACATGGGCAAAATTATCCATCTAGTGGCAAATACCAATTTAAAGGAGGGAATTCATAGGGTCCTAAATTGGGTGAGACCTACCCAATAGGGGGAGGACTGTGGCTCAGAGGCAGGGCACATGTGTACCATTCAGAATGCTCCATGTTTAGTCTTTAGTATCTTCACTTTAATAGGCATGCAGTGGCTCAAGTGGTTAAGATGCTGACTCTGTTGATGGCAAGATTGGCAGGTGGGCAGTTCAAGACCCAGGTGCCGCATGATGGGGTGAGCTCCTGTCACTAGTCCCAACTTCTGCCAGCCTAGCAGTTCAAAGCATGCAAATGCAAGTAGTTGTACCACTTCTTACCACTTTGGTGGGAAGGTAAACAGCATTCTGTGCAATCATGCTGGCCACATGATCACAGAGTAGTCTCTGACAACGCTGGCTCTTTGGCTTAGGAAGGGAGATGAGCGGCGGCCCCTATGGTCAGACACAACTTGACAACCTTGTCAACAGGGAATAACTTTACCTTTTTATCTTCACTTTAAAGCAGGGGTAGGCAACCTAAGGCCCGGGGGCCGGATGCGGCCCCCCGAGGCCTTTGGACCGGCCCCAGGCCAGTCCTGCTGCCGCTGCCGCTGCCCGCCTGCCATGATAATATTGATTATTGTTGTTATTACTTGTTCTTGGGGTTTTCTTGGCAAAATCTCCACAGGGGTTTTGCCATGGCTTTTCTGGGGCTGAGAGAGTGTGCATGCATATTTTTTTTAAAAAATTATTTTTTTAAAAAAAATATTTTTATATTGATTGATTGATTGATTGATTGATTGATTTTTGGTGCTTCAGCCCCCCAATTGTCTAAGAGACAGTAACCCGGCCCCCGGCTCAAAAAGGTTGCCTACCCCTGCTTTAAAGGAAGCAAAGCAGAACAAGTCAGAGCTTCAAAAATTACCATTTTGGACTACAACTCCCAGGCACATATACCCTGTCAACATGGCAAGTGCCTCTGCAGTCTGGGAAAGACAGTCCAAAAAGTAAATTTTCTGGATTCTGGATCATGCAGCAAGTGGTGGGAAAAAAACAACAACCTTTCTCTGAGACTCTGGAGAGTTTCAGCTTGCAGGTCCTGCACTAGGGTAGCCATCTATCCTACTTTACCAAGAACAGTACACTGAACATGGAGATGATCTAGGGAAAATATATAAAGGAGTAACTCTATTGGCTGTGCAGCAAGATGCAACAAAACCCACATGCAACAATACCTTTATTGGGTCAACTCCAAATCTAAAATAGATTATGCAAGTTTTCAAAGCTCCACTGGCTTCTTCATTAGACAGAGATGATTTTAAAAAATTATACAGGAGGAAAATGGTGATGTTGTTAGAATTGGCCAACATTCAGTCTGAGATGTTGTCAGTTAAGATGGTATTGAGGGATTTCAATGCAGGCAGAGGGCACTCCCCTTATTGGCCCTGTGAGGACTAGGGACAAAGAGCAATAAAAGGCAGGTAATAAAATTTCAATTCTATTAGCAAGTTAGCTTTGCACAGGGCAGGGACAGCTGGATCTCAAGAGAAGTTACTTTTCTGTTGCTAATGGAGCTGAAATTTTATTACCTGTCTTTTATTGTTCTTTGTCCCTAGTCCTCACATAGCCAATAAGGGGAGTGGCCTCTGCTTGCTTTGAAATCCATCAATATTGTCTTAACTGACAACATCTCAGACAGAATGTAGGACAACTCTAACATCATCACCATTTTTCGCCAATATGACTTTTAACATCTCTGCCTGATGAAGAGGCCAGTGAAATGTCAAAAGTTTGCATAATGCATTTTATGCTTGGCATTGGCCCAATATAGGCCTGTGGCTGTAACATCATCACCATTTTTCTCCTGTACGATTTTTAATACCTTTGCTTGGTGAAGAAGCCAATGAAGCTTTGAAAGCTTGCATAATATATTTTATGCTTTGGAAATGGCCCAATAAAAATACTTCTAGTTGCAGATTTTGGATTTTGTTGTATGGGGATGATCTGTTCCTCACACTTTTCAGTGGGATCTACACACCAGCTATGAAAAGAATTTTCCTCATTAGAACGTAGACTTCAATGAAGCGGAAGGTGGGAGTTCAGTAGTGAATAAGTTTGTGTTGAACTTCTTCCAGGTCTCCAATACTTTTATTTCTGCCTGTGACAAACAGATGGATGACTGTATGCCCTGATTTACTAAGGACAGTCCTCTTTTTTGAAGGTGCCCTTGTTTGATGAGCTGTCCATGTATGATTTAAAGATCAGGAACCATAAGAAACTAGCAGAGCAGAAGGCTTGCAACTGCCATCAACTATTAGAATACACAGTAGGTTCTCCACATTTTCTGGTGTTAGAGGTGCAGGACCCCCATGAAATGGAAAAACTGCAAATTAAAAAACACTTTTTGAACCTGAAAAAAGCCCTTTCCAGGAATCTCTAGGTCCTTCAGTGCAATTCTATGGTCAATATCCACTGGAAGTTGAGCATAGAATTGTGTTGGAAGATCTACAAATGCCTAGGGAAGTGTTTTCTCTAAGAATCTCCAGGCCCTTCATCATGACTCTATGGTGGACTTCCGACAAAGATTCGGAAGGACTTAGAGATTCCTAGAGAGAACCTATTACTCAAATCCACAAATAATCAAATTCACAAAAGTCAAAGCTACATATATGGAGGACTGACTGTAGACAGTAAATTGAGTAAGCATGTAGGCTCATTGTCTTCCCATATTCTTTCTCACTATCGGATGACTACTATATTTTCTCTTTAAATTATACTGCTAATGTGGGCAATCCCAACCACTTTGCTCTTTATCCATAGAATTTGGTCAAGTGAATGGGTTTAGGAAAATATTTTAAAAACCAAGACTATTTTAAAAGAATGTCTAGATTTATATCTCAGTGGGTCAAAAATCAGGGTAAGAGACAATCTGCATTTTGGGGATTTGGGAGCACATTTTCATCTTCAGCTATCTCTGGCTGTAGGTAAAAGGGGTGCAGAGAGACAAAGAGAATTGAATTTCACTTACTGATTCAACAGTAAATTAGCCAGCAAATTCTTTGCTTGCAGGACTCTGGTGATTTGATCATTGCCCAATGAAAAGCAAGCAGGATATTGCCTTGTATGGTAAATGAAAAGAAGAAATGATTAATGTGGTGGGGGAGGTTGAAGGGTACAGAGTGGCTTTAGTGTCTTCCATCCCAAACAACTTCCACTTAAAGAGTTAAATTGTACACTCATCCAACCATTTTGTGTATGTATGCATATGTCAGTGACCACTAATGCATGATCACAAGAAGTCTATATATGTCAGAAACATTTACAAATCCTGAAAGTCTGATTTATGCCAACAAGATAAAGGGTTTATTTGAAAAATTCATACATCATTCATTATTATCCTATTTTAAATAAAACTGCTCAGGCATCCAATCAGAGAGCAGAGACAAGACCATGGGACATCTGTGACAAATCGCAAGCTGTGACTATAATGAATAGATTAGTGAACCTTGTGAATACGCCATTGGATGGAATTCATTTGCATAAGACCATCAGAGAATAAATACATATTTTTATTAGCATTAGCATGAGTATCATTTCTGGTAAACCAGCACCCTCGGGGCCTTGCAATAGTAGAAGGAAAGTGGTTTTTGATGGGATTGTTTCAGAAACCCATAATCGGAGGGTGGGGAAAAAAAGGCCTGTAGCAGGGTAGGAAAGAGGATAAAGGAGAAAAAAAGAACAGATATGTACAGAGTTGACTAAAAGCTATAGGGAAAAAGATAAGACAGTTAAAGAAGTGGATGAGTTTGTATGAATAAAAAAGTTACAGGGAGTACAAGGGCCTTTTATGGGTACCAAGGGGGAAAGATTGGCTGTAGACTCTGCATGTATTAACCAACTAGCCATGGTCTGGAGTGAATGAATAACTCTAAAATGACTGTTACTGAATTGCCTTTTTTTTTTAATTGCTCTTTAGGAAGATAAGTAAAGAAAAGAGGCAGCAGACAATTAGGAAGTAATGAAGGCCTTGTAAATACACTTACTGATAAAAAGCACGTAAGGGAATGCTTGACAAAGCAAATGTATACAAAACAAGAGGCTAGGCTAGGCAGTATGCAACCAGAATTATTAAAGAGATTGGAGCCAAGCTATTTGTACTCCTCCCTCTCTCCTTCTCCATCTCTTCCCCTTTCCTCCCCTCATTTCCCTCTTGCATTAAGCTATAAGCTAAGCATGATTTTCTGGGCACCAATGGATAAGAGTCAAGATTTGAGCACAAGGAGTTTGTGAAGTGCTGTGTTATTTCCCACTCACATGACATCAGGGATCAATGTTGCCATTTAGGGCTCTCAGTGCCAGACACGAGACTTGGAAGAAAAAGATGACACAGAAGAAACCAAGATATTAATGGACTCTTCTATTATGCCATTGTGTTAAGACCCAGAGTGGGAAATAGGCATGTAAATCTTTGCTTATTTCATTCTCATACAGAAGAATGATGGATTTCAAAAGTTTTCTCCTTGCTGGAAAAGAGAACATCAGGAGTCTGAACCTTTTGCAATAATAATAATAATCATCATCATCATCATCATCATCATCATCATTTCTGCTCCAAAATACTTGGTTTTTCCAAAATAAAACATTTTTGCCCAGAAAATAGTACCTTTTGTGCAAACAATGCTAAATTATGTGCAAAATTGGGGTGTTTTTCTTTTGATGGACACATTTTTCACTACAAATCCTGAAACTTGAAAATTCTTGTGGAAATTGACCATTTCCCCAACTTTGTGTTTCAAGCAGTCAGGATATCCTTTTACTTAAAGGACCAGAACATTTGAAAGTTTGTATCCCTTTATAGTGAAGTCCAGGGTTATTTTTTATTTAAGGCATTTTTAGCCACCTTTAAAGAGTACAGTCTTCCCATGGCTAACATCTGTTTAACAGTCCTTTCTGGATTTGCTTAATCCTCTTTTAAAACCATACAAGCTGGTGGCCTTCATACTCAGTTTCATACAATCTGCTACTGATATTTATGGGACTCTATGATCTGCCATGGTTTAATATGTAATTGCTAAGTAATGAAGTTCACCCTAAATCTGTACTTTCAAGAAATAACAGTGTTCTGGATTGTTTCTCAACAGAATTCTAGCACTCTCCCTCTTCTGAGTTTGTGTTTTCGAAGGAGTTTATTACAAGCAAGGCTGTCTCATTCAGCTCTTCTTCTGGCTAGGAAGTTTATCCTTTTTATTTCTTTACATATCTTTTTAAAAATGTTCAAGCCACAGCTGCCTCATCTATGATCCACAAAGCTGTTTGCTTTGTCACAAAGTTTAGAAACATCTAGTTTTATACTTAACTAGTTGTGTACAAAGTAACCACCTACCTCCAAATCTGAATGAATTAATTTGTCGGTTGGGGCATTCTCTACCAGAACTTTAAAAAAAAAAACAGTTAAATTTATTGAGTTATATGCCAATGGATTTTCCTCTTCATCCAACAATAAGTAATACCACCCATTATTCCTGTAGTACAGAGAATTAATTTAGGGCTCTTGGCTACTGGAGACAAAACATATGTTCTAGAATTGCTGTTTGTAGACCATACTACCTGATTTTAAATAAGCTGGGAAATGGATGATATAATTATTCAGGAAAATGTTCTGCATATGGTCAGAGGCATTCAAATATTTTTGATTAAGAATTCTCCTTTAATTCACCAGCTGATCTTTGTTGATGAATTAAGTAGCACTGCACTTCAGTCCTATTCTTAAACTGTAATGCATAATTCCTTATTAGCCTTTTCCAACACATGGGGTTTGAAATGTGGATGAACAGTATACATGCAGATGGGGAGGAGAAGAGAAATTAAGTGATAAAACTTAATTGAACAGGCTGTTAGATTCCATGCTTTACAACAGCTTTTCCCAATCTGGCAATTCCTAGATGTGCTATACTAAAAATCCCCTAGACATCAATCAGATTGTCAAATTTGTAGTCCAACACTTCTAGATAGTGTGAGTATGGGAACTTCAAAACTACAAGGAGGGCACTTTTGAAAGAGTTAATAACAAAACGTTCCACAAGGGGGCAACATTGATAGCCAAACATGCTATTCCCTATAAAGTCCATAGCTTCTTTAAACACAAAAATTGATTTAATTAAAAAATTAATGAAGACATCAAATCAAAATTTCTTCTTCCCAACAATGAATTCATTTTTCTGTTTCCTAACCATCAATCCTAACACTAACAAATTATCTGCATTGTAACCCCAGTTCAAGGACCCTTCTTGTATTAGATTCCTATAGAATGTGTATGTGGCACAAAGAATGTGTATGTAGTCAGCATAATTTTACAAGTCGATATACAATTTGTTGATATACAAATTGATATACAATATAATTGATATATAATTTCAGCACATAGAAGTATATATGTATGGGAAATGGACATGACTTTCAAGACAACACGGGCCAGAAATGAAATGAAATGTGACCTCATGGTTGTTTAAATGTACTCCAAGGCATCTGATATTACTAATGACATATTGATTTAACTTATGATAGATATACTAGTTATAATGTATTTATGATAATACACTATGATATACTGTCAAGAGCACCAAAATATGAATCAGGAACTTAAAACGTCGTGAATGTGTGTGCAGAAATTTTAGACCTTTGTTCAGACACAGAAAATAACACAGGAGTGCAGCATTGCCTTCTATGACTGGCCAGTACCATGAAGACTCTCATAGAGTTGGAAGAGACCACAAGGGCCATCTAGTCCAATCCCCCTGCCATGTAGGGACTCAAAATCAAAGCATCCCAAACAGATGGCCATCCAGCCTTTGTTTAAAGACCTCCAAAGAAGGAGACTCTACCACACTCTGAGGGAGTGTGTTCCACTCTCAAACAGCCCTTATTGTCAGGAAGTTCCTCCTAATGTTGAGTTGGAATCTCTTTTCCTGTAGCTTGCATCCGTTGCTCCGGGTCCTGTTCTCTAGAAGAGCAGAAAACAAGTTTACTCCCTCCTCATATGACATCCCTTCAAATATTTAAACAGGGCTATCATATCACCTCTAAACCATCTCTTCTCCCGGCTAATCATACCCAGTTCCCGAAGTCGTTCCTCGTACGGCATGGTTTCCAGACCCTTCACCATTTTAGTTGCCCTCCTCTGGACACACTCCAGTTTTTCAACATCATTTTTGAATTGTGCTTTCCAGAACTGGACACAGTATTCCAGGTGGGGCCTGACCAAAGCAGAATACAGTGGCACTATTACTTCCCTTGATCTAGACACTGTACTTCTATTGATGCAGCCTACAAACACATTGGCCTTTTTAGTTGCCGCATCACACTGTTGACTCATGTTCAACTTGTGGTCTACTAGGACTCCTAGATCCCTTTCACACGTAGTCTCATTAAGCCAGGTGTCCCCCATCTTATATCTATGCATTTCATTTTATTTGCCCTAAGTGCAGTACCTTACATTTCTCCATGTTGAAATTCATTTTGTTAGCTTTGGTGCAGCTTTCTAATCTATTATAAGGTCATTTTGAATTTTCATCCTGTCCTCTGGGGTATTAGCTATTCCTCTGGATTGGCTATGTGTCCCATATAAATATTAGAGGTCTGGCTGATATCAACAGAAATGGATCCTTTCTCTGCTGTTGAGCTCCAAGGTCCAGCAATTCTTCTTAGGAATTTCAGGAAGGAGAATGCAGTCTCTCAATCTAAAGGCAAGTCTACACTTAGGGGAAAAGTCCAAATGGACTCCAAATCTTTTCTGTCCCACAACTGCCCAGGAATTCCCCACACCTGTTTTATCTACAACAATTATTGTTTATTGTTTATATTTTGTACATTGTATTCATTTTATTGTGTAATCCTGCCTCGATCCGTAGGGAGACTTTAATAATAATAATAATAATAATAATAATAATAATAATAATTGTCTATACTGTGGATATTGCTGTGGTCTGCTATCTGCTCCCACCACCACCGCCTTTCTGCCTTTCTCACAGCTCCAGGACAGTTCACTATCAGATGCCATTTACCTTCCTGACTTGGAAAAACATTAAAACAAAGATTTTTCCTGCTTGTGAAGTGCCCAGCAATAGGAGTACCACTTTATTCTGCTTTGGTCGTACCTCAGCTGGAATATTGTGTCCAGTTTTGGGCACCACAATTCAAAAGGATGTGGACAAGCTGGAGCGTCTCCAGAGGAGAAGGACCAAAATGGTAAAAGGTTTGGAAACCATGCCCTATGAGGAGCAGTTTAGAAAGCTGAGTATGTTTAGCCTGGAGAAGAGAAGGTTAAGAGGTGATATGATAGTCTTGTTTAAATATTTGAAGGGATGTCATACTGAAGATGGAGCAAGTTTGTTTTCTGCAGCTCCAGAGACTAGGGAGATTATCGCACTGGCTTTTCACCCAGCCTCAGCATGGGCTGAAACTTCTGAATTTTTTTTAAGATTATGTGTTACCGCACACCTCCGGGCCCAGTCCAGAGGCACTATGTACCTAATCTTGGCCACCCTGAACCCAATTCGTACTTCTACCATACTTTGTTAAGAATGGGAGTTAACCATTCTTAGCAAAGTACGGCAGAAATATGGATCAGGTTTGGGATGGCTAAGATTGGGTACATGATGCCTCCATACTGGGCACAGAGGTGTGCTGTAACACCCAATCTTAAAATTTTTTCAAAAGTTTCAGCCTGCGCTGAGGCTGGACAAAAAGCCAGTGCGATAATCTCCTAGGACACAGAGCAATGGATTCAAACAACCGGAAATGAGATTCCACCTCAGCATTAGGAAGAACTTTCTGACAGGAAGAGCTGTTGGACAGTGGAATGTGATACCTCAGAGAGTGGGGCAGACTCCTTTTTTTGGTGGTTTCCAAAGAGAGGAAGAATGGCCATTTGCCAGGAGCACTTTGTTTGTCTATTCTTGCATGGCAGGGGATTGAATTGGATGGCCCTTCTATGTGTCATATGTCCTCATAGTGCCACCAGTTTCGGGGGAAACACCATGCCCCATCTCTCCTGATCAGCACAGATTTGAGGGGAAATTGGTTTTTGGTAGAAATCCCAGAATTCCATAGCACGTCACGGCTGCCATTTTGCTTGCGAAAATGGTGGCCGCAACTCGTTTGTGCATGCACAGTACTCCCGCGCATGCGTAAACGAGTTGCGGCCGCCATTTTGGCAAACAAAATGGCGGTCGCAACGCGCACGGCAGCGGGAGTGTGTGTGCGCTGGCACCAGGGGTCAGCGGGGGCCGGTTGGCGGGGGTCTGTGGGCTGGGTGCAGTCCGCGGGCCATAGGTTGCCGACCCCTGGGCCAGAGCATGGAAAAGTTATAAACTCTAGAAACTCTTCCGAGAGAGTTTAAACTGAAGACCTCTTTGTTTCAGCAGGCCTTTGGGGATGGATTGCTTAGACAGAACTGGCCTGGCATAATTGCTGGATTGTAGTTATCTGTTATCTTTTTCATGGTTTATGTTTTTAACTATTTTTACTTTTTTGATCATTTAATTACATTTATAACCACTCTGGTGTAGTGGTTTGAGTGTTGGACTAAAGGCCTAAGCACACTGCCAGAGATAGTGCACATTAAATTGAGGCACTGCCCTGGCTCAGTGCTAGGGAATCATGGGAACTGTATTTTTTTCTGGGACATTGAGCCTTCTCTGTCAGAGAGCTCTGGTGATACAATAAATTACAGTTCCCATGATTCCCTAGCACTGAGCCAGGGCAGTGCCTCAATTTAATGTGCACTATTTCTGGCAGTCTGCTTAGGCCCTAAGGGGGGAATCAGACGAGGGCGTCCAGGACGCCCTGGGCCGGCGCGCCGCAGGGCCGCAGCCTCCGCACCTCGGCGCACCGGTGGCATCCCTGGAAGGAGCGCTAAATCAGCGCTCCTTCCTCAAGACAGCGAAAGTGCACCCTAAAAGAGGCGGGCGCACTTTCGCTGTCTTTTCCGCCGCGGCGCGTCCGGTCGCCACGGCGTGAGGTCATCCCCGGAGCGCCGGCCGTGCGGAGGGCCGGCGACTCCGAGGGCGACCTCAGGGAGAGGAAGGGGCGCCGTTCGTGTGGCTGCCCCTCCTCTTCCCTGCCCGGAAGATGACTCTATTAGTCGTCTGCCGAGGCCCTAAGTTACTGGGAGATCGGGGTTTGAATATCTGCTTGGCTATGGAGACCCACTGAGTGACCTCAGACAAGTTACTCTCTCTCAACCTCAGGGGAATACAAAGGTAACCACCCTCTGAACAAATTCTGCCAGGAAAACCCTGTGTTAGGATTGCCATAAGTCACAAATGACTTGATGGTGCACAACACAACACAACACAACAATACTTTTTGTAGACTGTGAATTTTTAGCTATGTTTGTTTTAACTATTGGAAGCTTTAGCCTAGTACTGTATGTTTTTTAATGACTTTGTAGTTTTAATTTGTTTTATTGATGTGATGGTTTCAATTCTGTTTTAAAAGCTGCATTGTTTTTTAAAGGATCTTTTGCGAGCCTCCTTGGGTCCAATTTAGGAGAAAGATGCATATAAATTAAATAATTTTTTAAAAGGTAAGTTGGTTTGAGTTCCAAACTGAGGAAAACACAAAATATTAACAACAACACATTAACAATAATGTCAATAATAAAGACTACAACTGCCAAAATCCTCCATTTGCAAATTAAGCAAACAGCTCTCCCTGTCCTCGAAAGAGAGCTAAGCAGAAACTTTTCTAATTTGGACTTAGGAAGATTTAGATTTGTATTGATTGTACGAATGCCAACAAAGAAAATTTTCATGGGTATTTAATTACGAAAATGACCAGGGCCAAAGATCAGGAAGCAGAACATCTCATGTGCTCCCCTAGAACAAAAGCTAATCTGAAATTGCAATTGGTCATAATTTAGAGATATGAAACTTTTTCTGACCCCCCCCCCCCCCCCGGTTTGCCGGCTCCACATGTGAAATTCTCGTGAGTATTTAATTAAGAAAAATGGGTAGAGAAAAAAACAGCCAAGTGGCCAAAACTGGATGACTGAACAGAACGTGTTTTGAAATACAAATTCAGCTCGGTTTGATACTATCACGTCACATGATGTCATATTCCAATTTGTGAGGAAACGAATCAAGGCAAGAGAGACAAAACAAAAGCAAAGAGAGGTTCCCTGAGGGAGGGGCACAAACTCCAAATTGTCAAAGCATTCCAAAAAGAAATGTGATTATTTCGCTCTGTTCTGCTCTACCCAGAACTAAACAGCTCCAAGTTCATAGGTCATACTGGTGATGCATTTGTTCTTCGAGTCTTCGGCACCCTTTGGCTCAGACCAAATCAGGGGTGGAGGGAGAAAGATCATAAAAGAAGAGGGGTTTTTGAAAATTAATAGCCTGTAAATTAGATTCAGACTGCTGGGGGGGGGGGGGGAGACATAATGACCTGTGAATGTGTAAAGGAAATCTTGCAGCATCAAGGGCCTCTACAGACTGCGGAATTGTAAGCCCTCAAAAAAGATATGTTCCGAGGAACCCACACAAATCCAATGTAATTGCTGTTTTGTGTAGTATGTATCACGCTCTCTCCAGAGGAAGGAAATGGGCAGATTAAAGATTGCTTGATTTCAGAAAAAGAATTTATATCAGCATCTTTCAAAGCCTTACTTTGGAAAGTTAATTGGCTTGGCTGTGACATGGTCACCCCAGCTGAATTGAGAATGGAGGGGAAACGGCAAAATATTCATAATGAGATAGGGGAGCAGGGGAGGTGATGCCCCGGTGACTTATTTGGGGACCGCTATCAGGACCAATTTTATGCAAAGGGCATATTAACGATTAAAGAAGGGGATAAATGGTGCATCAGCTTCATTTCTTAACAGAAGCTCAGTGGGGACCACGTCACCAGTGCTGTTGAGAACTAGGCTTCGTGCAGAGAAAATTGCCATGAGAACTTCCTAAACTCAGCAGTATTTGAAACACAAGTACCGAGTAGAAATGGAATTTTACTGGCTTTTCATGTTTAGCTTGTCCTTCAATAATGACCTGAACTCTCTCTGACCACTGCTTTGTTTACATGTTGAAGGTTGATCATTAGATTGCTTTGGATGTTACAAAGAATCCGGGAAAGAAAAGCACATATGACTTGCATTTCATATGTAAACACCCTAAAAATATACTCACACATTTTCTCTTACCCATAGCTGGAGTATTCTCTTCTCCCCCTTTCAGAGCTTAGAAGATTGTTCTTGTTGTTGTTGTTAGCCATCAACTTGGCTTTGACTTATAGTGACCCTGTGAAAGGTGACCTTTACTGCCATTCTGAGAAGTACCTATAAGGATCAGGGAAGGAAGGTGTTTCAATGATCAAGTTAGACACAAGGTTTAAGGCATTCTTCAAATGTACAAGTGTTTCAAATGACTGCCCAAATTTGACCGATGCCGGTACCACTCACACTTGTAACATAGAATGCCACCTGGTAACAGGGTCTGTGAGTCTGGACCACTGGGAAGTGGGCTCTGGATTTCTGTTCATAGAAATCCGCTCCCAGATTATGGAATGGCCTGCCGGATGAGATCCATCTCATTTCCACTCTTGACTGCTTTTAAAAAGCAGTAATGATGGATCTTTTCTGGCAGGCCTTCCCTGAATAATGTCCTGGCCCAGAAGAGAAGACAAAGACAGGACTCAGGCTATTTGCTCCTCCAACCGCCATTGTCTAGCCAAGCTGCTATTTTAAAGAATTGTATGTTTTACTCATTTGGTATTTTAATTTTGCATTAGTTTAATATATTTTTAAGGGGTGAGTGAGTTAGGGAATGGGTTATTGGATATTGTTTTAACTTGTTGCGATGTTTTTAACTTGTTGTATGCCGCCCCGATTGTGCTGCAGGGGGCGGGATAAAAATTATTATTATTATTATTATTATTATTATTATATTCCTCGTAATTTCAGGTCATTTGTGAGTCTTCCTTATACTCCTAGGGCTTGTCTTCACTTGCCAGAATACTCTGGGCCCCCTGAAATTTCCCCTGAATTCCCTCCCTCTTACCTGCTTTCTTTTGCTGTGGGTTTTCAGCTCACTGCAAATGATGGGTAGCAGCCTTCCTACATGGTCCTCATTCATTGACCAGTGCCACTGCTGAGGTTACAAAGAGGCATCCAGCCATGCTGTTGATGCCTAACAAAAGCAATAGCAATAGCATGTACATTTCTATACCACTTATCAGTGAACTCAGCACTAACTAAGCGGTTTACAGTCTGTATGCCAATTACCCTCAACAAGCTGGGTACTCATTTTACTGAACTATGAAAAGATGGAAGGGTGAGTCAACCTTGGAGCCCCTGGAATCGAACTCACAACCTTGTGGCTGGAGTACCAGCATTTAACTACTGCGCCACCTTTGCTTGACAGTTTGTCCTGACTTCAGAGTGACTCATTCCCATGGTGGCGGCAACGGGCAACTTGCAAGGACCATGAGCGAAGGCAGCTGCCGTCATTGCTGCGAAGAGAGCCAAAAACCCACAACAAAAGGTAAGTTTTCAAAATGTGGGTTAGGGTGAGGAAGCCCCAAATTGGTTGCTGGTTTCATGAAGACAGTCTGCACCCAATTCAGGGTTTTGGCCCTGCATCATGTAAACAGGATGCAGTGAGCTTTGGGGGGAATTCAGGATAATTTATCCATGTAGACAATCCCCTATTGTCCTAGCACGGTAGTATCTTCTGCTGATCCACTGAAAGAATTCAAAGATATAGCCGTGTTAGTAATTCAAAGATATAGCTGTGTAGAATCAATATGTAGAAAGATCTTGTAGCACCTTTGAGACAAACTGAAAGAAAGAAGTTGGCAGCATAAGCTTTCCTAGACTTCAGTCTATTCCCAAATGCATCTGAGGACATAGACTGAAGTCTATGAAAGCTCATGTTGCCAATTTCTTTCTTTCAGATAGTCTCAAATGTGCTACAAGATCTCTCTCCATACTGATCCACTGAAAGTACTTCTTAGAAGTTGGAAATGTATCTTTTGGACTACTCCCAGAATTCTTCATCCTTTGGGGGTACAATGCTAGCTGTGGGATTTATGGGAGATGTAGCCCAAAAATAACTTTCACAAGTTTTGTTTTCCAGTGTAATTCCCAGAACTTGGAAATGTTACTTTTTGGATTACAACTCCCAGAATCCCCTAAACCCCATGACCAGTAGCTAAGGGTGATTCAGAGTGAGGGAGTGTAGCCAGGTTGTCTGGGGCACTCTAGATGGTGTAGTACAAAAGAAATGCTTCCAAGATCTGGTAATTCCTTGTATCTTCTCAGCTCTTTAGTTTCCACTTTGGTTGGCAAAAAGCCTGTCACAACAGTTGCCTTTTGTTAAGAGACATTAAATTGCATCAAATATTTTCATGCAAACACTTCTGGTGATCATGCAGGGAAAAGATAAAAAAGTTGACACATTGTTATGCATGCTGAGCCCTTTGGGGTGGGATGGGTTATAATAAAAATAAATTATGACACTCATGAATGACAGAAGAACAATTTTTTAAGGGGAAGGAATCATTTCACTGTTGCCCAGTTGGCACAGATGCAAGCATTCCTTTTCTGATTTGGGCCTGTCCCACCAAAATAATGTGCTAGTTCTTGGTAATTTTTGTTCTGGTATGTGTGTGCATGTTTGAGTATGTATGTGTTTTAATCTGGTTTTAAAATTTTGATTGTTTAATCTTGTTTTAAGTTTTGTATCTTGTAGATTTTTTAACAGTATGTTTTTTTTTTTAAATTGTTGCAAGCCTCTTTGAGTCCCAAACTTGAAAAAAAAATGACAGGATAGAAATAAATATCATCATCATCATCATCATCATCATCATCATCATCATCATCATCATGTCCAACCCTCTGCCATGCAGGAATCCATGACTAAAGTATTCTTGAGGGATAGCCAACCAACCTCTGTTTACAGTTCTGGGCAGCATAATTTGAGAGGGATATTGACAAGATGGAACATGTCTGGAGCACGACAAGCAAAATGGTGAAAAGTCTGGAAACCACCATGCTCTATGAAGAGCGGCTTAGGGAGATGGGTAAGTTTAGCCTGGAGAAGAGAAGTTTAAGGGGTGACATGATAGCCATGTTTAAATATTTGAAAGCATGTCATATTGAGGATGGAGCAAACTTGTTTTCTGCTGCTCCAGAAATTAGGACATGGAGCAGTGGATTCAAGCTACAGGAGAAGAGGTCCCCTCTAAACATTAGGAAGAACTTCCTGATGGTAAGAGCTGTTCAACAGTGGAATACACTTTCTTAGAGAGTGGTGGAGTCACCTTCTTTGGAGGGTTTTAAACAGAGATTGGATGGCCATCTGTCAGGGGTGCTTTGATTGTGAGTTCCTGCATGGTAGAGGATTGGACTGGATGGTCCTTGTGGTCTCTTCCAACTTTATGATTCTATGATACTAATTGCCTTCAAAGAAGGACAATCCACCATCCTCTGGGGCTGTCTATTCTACTCTCCAACAGGTCAAGAAGTTCTTCCTAATATTTAGGTACACTGTTTTCTTGTATTTTGGGAGTGGGGAGGTTGGACAAATGCTGTCCTTGTGATGACTTCATGGCAGCCCATCCAGTTTATACAATTACAAGGAGCTTTTTGCTTGGTGCCATCCTCAGATCTGGCTAACATTGTGGGACTCAACCCATTAATTGTACCACTGGAGATGCTCTGAGCTCTTCCTCCCAGGCTTAACTCCACCTAAGGACCAGATTTTATACTTTATTTTTAGAGCTGACAGCCTTACACAGTGTTGCAACCTTTGCATGTTTACACTGAATTCCCTAATCCATGCAAGATTGGTTTGTTTAATAATGCGATAAGGTTCATAGTCAACTAATTGTAAGAGAACAAGTTTCTCCTTTCTAAACTGACAAGTATCTTGATTTCTGTTTTGACAGGATTTAATGCCAGCAGAGTTGTTTGGTCTGGTGTTTGAAATCTGCAGTTTTTCAGCTAACAGAGAAAATGTTTTTGAGTTTTTAAATGCAGCTGGCCAGGACAAAAATAAGACTGCAGTCCTCCACACAGCATTATGTAAGGGGTAAATTACATTGAATGTAGGCACACCTATGTGTGTTTGTTACCTTCACGTCACCTGTTGACTTGTAGCAGCTCCATGAATTTCTTAGGCAAGGACTACTCAGAGGTGGTTTGCCATTGCCTTCCTCTGAAATACAGATTCTGGTATTACTTGTTGGTTCCCCATCTAACTACTAACCAGGCCTGACCCTGCTTAGCTTCCAAGGTCAGATGAGATCTAGTGCCTTCAGGGTATTTAGGCCCTCTGCAGACCCTCTGAGAAAAATATGCATTCCATTCCAGTGGGTTGAAGATCTGCTCCACATTTTCATGTGAGCTTTAAACATGCTGTCTTAGGGGGGATGCAGACCATCACTTTAGGCCAGCCTGGAGGTGGAGTTGGGGCAGGGCAACTGCACACCGGTCGCCCTGACTCTGCCCTGACTCTACCCCGACTCTGCTCCAACGGTGTGCACCCAACTGCGTGAAATGTGGCTTCAGGGCGCCCCATTGGCAGAGCATGCAGACATGCTGCGCCAAAGGGGCACAAAAGAGCTGTGGCAGTGGCTCTAAGTGTGGCATTTGCCCACTCTTTTAGGGGCAGCAAAAAGGAGGATTGGGGCCATGGCGTGTAGTTGCTGTGGCCCTGATCTGCCACTCCCAGGGGTGGCACAGAGCCACCCCTTATGGGCCATCTCCATCGACCCTAAGGCACTATCTCTATTTTGGTGCTAATGTTCAAAGAATAGTAAAACTGGAACAGGTTACAGGTGCCATCTAATCCAAACCCCTGCCAATGCAGGAATCCACAGCTGAAGCACCTCTGGTGAACAGCCAGCCAACCTCTATTTAAAAAGCTCCAGTGAAAGAGAATCTGCCACCTTCCATTGTGGTTTATTCTATTCCTGAGCTATGACCATCACAATGCACTTCCTAATGTTTCATTGATTTCCTTTCTTGCTATTTGAATTACTGGTTTAGAGCCTATCCTCTTTCACAACAGAGAACAATCTGCTCCATCTTCCTCAAGGCAGCCCCTTCAGATATTTGAAGATGGCTATCATACCACAGGGTGTATCCATATTGTAAAAATAAAGCAGTTTGATACCAATTTGATACTATCCTATAGCATCTTGGCATTTGTAGTTTGGTGAAGCATCAGAGCTTTCTGACAGACCAGGCTGAATACCTCATTGAATTACAATTCCCAGAATTTCCCAAGATGGAGCCATGACAGTTGAAGTAGTGTCAAACTGCTTTACTTTTGCAGTGTGGAATTGCTGTCAGCCTTCCCTTCTCCAAGCTAAACATACCCAGCTCCCTCAACTCTCCCCCATAAGTCTTGGTTTCCATACTTTTAACCCACCGTGGTCCTCTTTTGGATGCATTCTCTCTTGTCAATATCCTTCTTAAATTATAGTACCCTAAACTGGACCCAATATTTCAAGGGAGGTCTCACAGAAGAGAGTTGTACTATTTCCTTTCATTTGGACACTATCTCTCAAAATTGAGGCAACCTACAAAGTTCAACACCTTAAATGGCACCAATAAAGTTCACCCCAAATTCCAAAATAGTCTCACAGTCCCACCAATACCAGCTGCCATTGACGGTTTTGCACCATTCTTATTAAATGATACCTCTTCATTTGGGGAGAAAAGTGGTGTTTAATCAGAATGAATTTTACAAGAATCTCAAAGTCTGCTAGTAATGGGTTGCCCTTTCCTTAACCAAATCACCAACACATATGTAGAAACCACAAGGACATTTTTCATTAATATCTTTTACGGAAACCGAAAAAGATTTTAAGATGAAAAAAATAATAACCCTGTAGCTTTTAATCACAATTTAAACACAGCTAGCGTGGCACATTTCCCAGATTAACAGGTGTTGGACCTTTCCCTTGTACATTGTATCGGATTAATCTTATATTAAATGTACATCCTGCAGCTCTCCATTTCATATTCTACTTAGCCGAACTTTCATTAAACATAGGATTACTTGAGTAAAGTATTTGAGAAAGTGGGTAGTGGTTTCACTTGAGGGACTCTTAGGAGAAGTGGATTATTTGGATCCTTTTTAATCTGAATTCAGGTCTGAGTTTGGTTCCAAAATAAATTTGGTTGACCCTTGTTAGGAGATCAAGGTGGTGATCGGATTCTGTTGAGTCTCCTTGACCTTTCTGTGGCTTTTAATGCCATTAACCAAGGTATACTGTTGGACTGGTTGGGAATGGGGTGGTGATACAGCAGTTTTGTTCCTACTTACTATTTCTGATCAATTCCAGAAATAAGAAGTGAGTGGGAGCAAGGCTCTGGTCAGCTCCATGGCATGTGTTCTGTAATCCCCTTAGTACATAGAGAGATCTTGTAGCACCTTTGAGAAAGAAAGAAATTGGCAGCAGTCTCAAAGGTGCTACAAAATCTCTATGTACTGATTCTGCAGACTAACATGGCTATATCCTTGTAGTCCCCTTAGTTTAGAACATGTGCACACATACCCCACACACAAACATTTTGAACACAAACCTCATGTTTGTTTCTAAAAACAATATTTGTGAGCAAAAATTGTGTTTTCTGAAGGGAAAGCATGCTTTTCATACACACGCCCGCACCCATTTCAAGAAAAACAGCTGAATTTTTAATTCAGGAAATTTTAGGTTTTGCACACACACACAAAAATCCCTTCATAATTTTTGTGTGCACACACACACACACACACCAAACCCTAACATGTGTGTTTTGGGAAACTGTTTGGGTTATGTTTTCACAAAAAACATTGTTTTACTACAGCCCCCTCCCCCCAAAAAAATTCTTGTGTGCATTTCTGCACAGAATATATTTTCAGAAACACTTCAGGATACCAAAATACTGGGCCAAAACTGCACAGAAAACAGTGTTCCTCAACCAAGTTTCTTGAGTGTGAGAAAACCCGTGGTCCCCCATCCCAGGGAAATGAATGGTGGTGAATATTCTTTCCATCTCTAACTTTTAAACATTTATATCAGAATGGAAATCATGTCATCCTCCTCCCCAAGCCATTTTGCAGTCCACAGAGTTCCCCACTTTCTCATCATTTCTTTTTCATTTTTTGGTATACTGGTGACATTCAGTTGTCTCTGTGCTCCTCATCTCCATCAGAAGTGTCAGATTAGTAATGGGCTAGATTGAAACATGAGAACCAGTGTAGGAGAGTGGTTTGAGTGTTGGCCTATGACTTTGAATACCAGGGTTCAATTCCCAGCATGGCCACAAAACCCACTGGGTGACCTTAAGCAAGTTGCACTCTTTCAGCCTCAGGGGAAGGCAATGGCAAACCTCCTCTGAACAAATCTTGCCAAGAAAAGACCATCATAGGTTCACCTTAGAGTTGCTTAGGAATGACTTGAAGGCACCCAAAAACAAGTAAAAAAAAAAAAAAGAGTAAATTTAAGGTGAACCCTGGCAAGACATATCATTAAGAAATGGTTATGCAGTCTGTTCTAGGTGGGTTTATACTCCTTCTGGAAGAAAAAGCAGATAGCTTGGGGTCTTTCTAGATCCACCTTTGGCACTGAGGGGTGTATAACAAAATGAAGGCATTGTCCTCCCGAAGAAGAATAGTCTCCCTTTGAATTTTTTCCTTCAATCCCCAAATTTCTAGTGTTGCATAAGATTAGGGGTTTTTCATCAGGGTAGAAGTTGCTGATGACCCAAGAGAAGCTAGGAGGATAAGAAGACCTTCTATGTCAGGCAGAAGGAACCAGTAGAGCCAGGAACACTGAAGGAGAAAGAAGGGAACACATCTGCCTGTAGGTCTCAGCAGGATAAATTGCAACAGTTGGGAAAGGGCATGGCTTTAGCAGGCTATCTTGGAAAAGCTTATCAGGAAGATGAGTTAAAAGGTACAAGCAGAAGAAGTCAGCTTGGCTTTATATCAACAGATGCACACACAACTGTCCTGCTATAAAATATTGGGGAGGTTAAGTGATGGGTTATGCAATAGTAAAACAGTTATTGCAGCCACGGGAGATGAGATAACTCTGAGGAGGAGGCAAGTATGATTCAAGCCTGTTTAAGGTCATTCCTGCGAGAATGGACTGAAAGAACAAAGAAGGGACAGTAGGGGAAAATGTGTTTATCAATTGTAACAAATAAGAATGGAGTCCACCATGAATTTGACATTGTATGTTGTTTAATCAGGCAATGTTAATGCTTGTCATTTATTTTTGACAGTGAACATCTCCGGTATGGAACTACGGTGCTGAATAAAGGTTTGCTGAGTTTTAACTACTGAAGTCTGATTTTCTGAACTTGATTAGCTGCTGGATTTGACACTTTCCAAACAAATTGGCCAGGCTAGACAAGCTCAAACCCAGCATCATTTCCTGTGATCATCATGCCAGAAGCAGCTGAAGGAAGCTTGACAGATGGTCCAGCTAACAGAGATGCCCTAAGAGCCATTCTTGTACCCAGTAAACCCAGAAGAAACAGGCTTGGTTAGCCACTACAGGGAGCTGTATCAAAGAGGAAGTGAAGATTTACTCCAGGGATTCTTTGCCTTAGATGAAGAAAGGCCAGAGACTTGCAAAAGGCTGCCTCTGGAGAGGCCCTGTTTCGATAGGGTCCACTATGGTAAGCCTGGGAGAAGAAAACTCTGACTGGAGCAACCAATAAAACATCTTGCACCATAGAACATGGAGTAGGCTCATGTGGTCTTGCAAGTACCAGAGTGTTCCCTAGGAGCCAGTATGGTATAGTGATTTGAGCATTGGACTATGACTGGAAAAATAGGGTTCAAATCCCAGCTCGGCCATGGAAATCCACTGGGTGACTTTGGGCAAGTCACACTCTCTTAGCCTCAGAGGATGGAAATGGCAAACCCTCTCTGAAGAAACTTGCCAAGAAAACCCTGAGATAGGTTTGCCTCAGGGTCACTATAAGTCAGAAATGATTTGAAGGCACACAACAACAAACCAAGAGAAGAAACCACACATCACTGAGCAGCTTAGGCATGCCAGAAAAGAGGTAGCAAAGTAACCATGGGAATGTGAACACAGCCAATAAAAAAGTTCTAGGTGTGAAAGATTTTTAACATTTCACTATCTGCAATGTTACAAATTTATAAACTAGGACTAGAGCTCCCTAGCAGTGAATGCTGATAAAATGCCAACACCCAGGATTCTGTGGATGGACCTCTGAAAATTAAAGTGGTATCAGACTGTTATTACTGAATGGTTCAGATTTATTCATATTCTGCAGCTTCTCTCTTTCTGAGTAGAACCTGGGCATATGCACAGAGAGTATTTGCTATACCCATATATACCCATATTCTGATGAATATTTCCTTTGTATGGCATGTACAGGTTGAATCTCCCTTATGCTTGGGACCAGAGGTGTTTTGGATTTTGGAATATTTTCATATAGATAGATAGTGATATCTTGGAGATGGGACCCATGTCTAAAGATGACATTCATTTATGTTTCATGTACACCTCATACACTTAGCCTGAAGGTAATTGTAGACAATATTTTTAAATAATTTTGTACATGAAACAAAGTTTGTGTGCAATGAACACACACAAAAAGCAAAGGTGTCATTACCTCAGCCACCCATAGGGGTAAAAATGGGTTTTGGAATGTTTTGGATTTTGGAATTCTGGGAAATTCAACCCATATTGAAGTTTGATAGCCAGAACAATTGTGCCATATCATCAAGGAGCATGCCAGATCTAGCAGCATTAGAAATTTCGAGTTTTCTAACCAAAACCCAATTGGTCATGGGAAGTGTTGCAGAGCATTCTTTGTTCAAGGGCCTCCACCACCTTTTGGGAAAGTGCAAACAGATTTGTTTAGTGTGCAAGGAAACCCCCCTCTGATTAAACAATAAACAGGGAAGAGAAAAATGAAAATAAAAGCAGCTTGTCCAGTAAAAGGGGGTGTTATTTGGGGGAACTGTCAAAGCTTTCACTCCCATGGCGCCTCTGTTTCTCGTCGGCGTGATGGAAGCTGACATTGTGTGAACCTTACCGAGCAAACCCAAATTATTTTAATTTCTAAATCCAAACAGTCCCAATTATATCATTTCCCTTGTGTGGAATGCAAAGGGCCAGGTAATCCTCTCCCTTCATTTCTTTTCTATTGGGATCAACATATCTAAATCCAGCAAAAGAAAAAAATGGCATGGGGGAAGGTTGTAACATTTGCAAGTTCAGGAATCCCATCTAGGATTAATGCACAAAGTGTTTGGGGATTAAAACCTAACCAGATACTCAGAGGGCACATCAGATTTGCAACAAATTCATCCAGTTATGTTATGGAGCATATCCGAAATGCTTTTTTTCCTCCCCTTTTCTTCATTAAAGACTGGCAAACTCAGCTTTCAGGATTTCGAGAGGTGTCATGTCATTTTATTTGCTTTGACAATTTGTTGGAGTCTGGCTGCTGACTGGGAATCTATACACCGGTGGCTCTCAAAGGGAGAGGTAAGTCTCCTTCATGAATATGCATGGTTGCTAAAATTCAAACATAAAGAAACTGGGCGGGTTTAAGCATATCAAGAATGACTGCATAGTTTGCATGAATTTACGGAATTTGTCCTGAGCATGGAACTTGAAACGTCTTGGCAGTGAGACCATTTCAAAGCTAGTTTTCATCACTTGGTTCATTTATGTTGCTTAAGAAAATCAACATTGCTTCTTCTTTTTTTGCCTTCTTCCATTGCCCAATTTACTATAGCTTTCTAAAGCAATGGCCTTTACATTTTCCAGATCCAAGACAAGCATTTCAGCCCAACCTGAAACATGGGCTATTTTAAAAATAAGTAAGCATAACTATTTGCCCTGTTCCAGTGCAGATTTTCATGAGACCTGAGATGAATCTTCCGGGGGGGGGGGGGGGGACATTATGGCAATCATCAATATATTTCTGTTTTTCAGTGCTTGGACCATTTCCACCCTCTTCCCTCTCTTCTCCCCAATGCTTTATTTGCCATTTAATTGGATTGCCTGGAATGTCCTGATGGTTTCATCCATCCTGACAAATGAATGACAATATCAAGACACAATGGTCAATATCATGGTTGCTTCTGAACAAAACAACTTGGATAAAATAGATGTGTGGGCAGATACCAAGGACAGTGGGGGCACAAGAAATGGAAAGTGATACCAAGAGAAACAAGCAATTGAACAGACAGAAGTGCTCTGGAAAGCATCCAATTGACATGAAATTTCAGTGTCAATATGTCCACCCCAAAGCAAATATCAAAATTACAAAATATTTGGAACAAATTAGTTTTCTTTCTTCTGTTCTTCCTTCTTGGTCCATCCTTTTGGGGTTTTTTAAAAAATTCTTTCCCCATTCCCCCCCTCTCCCTCCCTTCCTTTCTTTTCTTCAAATTGTGCAGTTTGGGATGACCCACTAATATTAGCTCATATTGTGACATGGTTGTGGGTCATGGATCCCCACCTGAAGTTGTCTTCTAAAGGTGTACGTTACTGCTGCTATTATGTGATGATGTAACCATATGGCAGTAAATATCATTTGCTGGCTAATTGTTTCCATTTCCAGTACTCTTTTCTTTAGAAGACACAGTTCCTGCACAAGTTTTTCTTTTTATTATTTCACCTAGATGAAAAATGATTGGCATCTCCAGCCTTTAGGAAATGCATTTAAGACACAATGGAATAAACTCACATCCTTCCTTCCATTCCTCCTCCTCTTTCTTTGCTTGTTCTGGCACCCTTCTCTCTTAAGGGTATTGCTTTTAAACTCAACCTGCTTGCCCACTTTCTAGATCTCATTTCGTCTGGTATCAGGATACTCCTGGTTCTGTTTCACTTCACTTTTGTCTGGCCTTTAGCTTTATTTGGTTTCCTTTCTTCTGCCAAAATTTCTGTTCTATTGCTTCAGACTATAGGCTATAGTCCCTTGGATGGTTCTTGTTTCATTCTTGCCCCAGGTTCCTTCCACCAATCGAAGATCTTTCTTAAAGGGTGGCGACCACAATCGCTACTGAGCATCCCCTCTTACAGAGTGGAGCCAAACCAGCCCTCTGGTTCTCCAAGGAGTTGATGGTGATGAAACAAGTGAGACGGAGACTAGAGAGACACTGGCGGAAGTGAATCTGACTGAACGTGGGCTAGAGCCTATTTGAAGACCTACTGTGTGGCAGTGTGGGCAACAACGAAATTATTTTTTGCTTCCAGCATTGCATCTGCATGGAGCCATCCAGCAGAGCTGTTCCGAGTGGTCAGGGGCCTTTTACACATTTACCCTCAAGTAGGAAATGCAGACCACTCAACGGCACACTGTGAAGAATTTGCATGACATTTTGCAGATAAAATTGCTCAGATCCACTCCGGCTTGGATGCTCTAGTTGTTATAGTACCAGCGGATATAACTTTGGCACCTGTCAGTCCAGCAATAACTGATGCTTTTCAGTTTGTGCAGCTTGATGATGTGGACAGGATTCTTGGAGAGGTGAAAGCCACGACATGTGTCTTAGATCCTTGTCCTTTTTGGCTTATTAAACAGGCCAGAAGGGGAGTGGGTGAAGGAGGTAGTCAGTGCCTCCCTGCAACAAGACAAAGTCCCAACATGCCTAAAAGAGGCAGTTGTGAGACCTTTGTTTAAAAAGCCATCCCTGAATCCCACTGTAATGGATAATTATCGACCAGTATCGACCATTTTGGGCAAGGTACTGGAATGTGTGGTGGCTTCCCAACTCCAGGGGTTGAAACACTGGATCTGGCCTCAGTGGTACATGCCTTGATTACATCCCGTTTGGACTACTGTAATGGGCTCTACATGGGTCTTTACTTAGAGTGTTCAGAAACTTCAGCTGGTCCAAAGAGCTGTAGCCATGCTGTTAACTGGGCAGGTTGCAGATACCACATAATGCCCCTGTTGAAACAGCTCCATTGGCTGCCAGTTTGTTTCCAGGCACAATTCAGGGTGCCGATTATGACCTATAAAGCCAGGGGCAGGCAATCTTTTTGAGACCTGGGCCGGTCTCCCGTAGCCCAGGTCTCAGCTGGGCCAAGGTGGGGGGGGGATGGCGGCGCGCACACGCACACACCCTCCGCCTCCGTGCGCGACCCCCCCCCCCGCGCACCCCGCGGCCTTTGTTACTGGGGGGCCGGGGGAGGGGGCAGGGAATGGTGCGGGGGCCGGATTCCCTCGGTGGCTACGGGCCTCCTGGAAGCCCGTCGCCACTGAGGGAGGCCTCCCAAGGGGGGTCCTCAGTGGCGACGGGCTTCCAGGAGGCCCGTCGCCACCGAGGGAGGCCTCCCAAGGAGGATCCTCAGTGGCTACGGGCCTCCTGGAAGCCCGTCGCCACCGAGGGTCGCCCCGAGGAGGCTTCCCTCGGTGGCTACGGGCCTCCTGGAAGCCCGTCGCCACTGAGGGAGGCCTCCCAAGGGGGACCCTCAGTGGTGACGGGCTTCCAGGAGGCCCGTCGCCACCGAGGGAGGCCTCCCAAGGAGGATCCTCAGTGGCTACGGGCCTCCTGGAAGCCCGTCGCCACCGAGGGTCGCCCCGAGGAGGCTTCCCTCAGTGGCTACGGGCCTCCTGGAAGCCCGTTGCCACTGAGGGAGGCCTCCCCAGGGGGGTCCTCGGTGGCGACGGGCTTCCAGGAGGCCCGTAGCCACCGAGGGAGGCCTCCCAAGGGGGATCCTCAGTGGCTACGGGCCTCCTGGAAGCCCGTCGCCACCGAGGGTCGCCCCGAGGAGGCTTCCCTCGGTGGCTACGGGCCTCCTGGAAGCGCGTCGCCACTGAGGGAGGCCTCCCAAGGGGGACCCTCGGTGGCGACGGGCTTCCAGGAGGCCCGTAGCCACTGAGGGAGGCCTCCCAAGGGGGATCCTCAGTGGCTACGGGCCTCCTGGAAGCCTGTCGCCACCGAGGGTCGCCCCGAGGAGGCTTCCCTCGGTGGCTACGGGCCTCCTGGAAGCCCATCGCCACTGAGGGAGGCCTCCCAAGGGGGACCCTCGGTGGCGACGGGCTTCCAGGAGGCCCGTTGCCACCGAGGGAGGCCTCCCAAGGAGGATCCTCAGTGGCTACGGGCTTCCTGGAAGCCCGTCGCCACCAAGGGCCCCCCCTTGGGAGGATTCCCTTGGCAGGGACGGGCCTCCTCAGGGCGACATGCGTGCTCCCGGCGCCGCGACTGCCATTTTGGTCTCCAAAATGGCGGTCGCAACACATTTGCGCATGCGCAGTAATCCTGCGCATGCGCAAACACATTATGGCCGCCATTTTGGGGGCCAAAATGGCGGTCGCATTGCGCGCGGCCGGTGGACGGCCGAACCAGGCGGCGGCGGCAGCGGCGGCGGCAGGGGTCCGCCTGGGCCCATAAGTCCGCCAACCTGGGCCGGAAACGGCCCACAGGCCGTAGGTTGCCGACCCCTGTATAAAGCCCTATATGGCTCAGGTCCACACTATTTGGCAGACTGTATCTCCATGTATGAACTGTCCCAGTCTCTGAGATCCTCTGGAGAGGCCCTTCTCTCCATCCCACCACCATCACAAGCATGACTGGTGGGGACACAAGAGAGGTCCTTCTTGGTGGCTGCCCCTAGACTCTGGAACTCCCTTCCCAGGGAGACCAGAATGGCTCCCTCCTTGTTGGCCTTTCACCAGCAGGCTAAGACTTACCTGTTAAGACTGGCTTTTAAAACAGAATGTTTGTAAGGACCAGCTTGGGATGTTGTTTCATTTTAAGGTGTTCTATACAGTTTTATCTTTTTGAAATGTATTTTATTCTTTTAATAGCTATCTATTTTAGCATTGTAATAATTTAATTCCTTTTTAATGCACCTCTTTTCTATGTTTTTAATTGCATTGTTTTTAATATTGTTTTTTTAAAAAATATTGATTAAAAACAATATAGAAAGACATAAAACATATTACAAACTTAAAACTTATATACATTGAACATACATACTTACATATATTAAATATCAACTAAACTACAAGACTTCCTAAACCAATCCACTGATTCTGAAATTAACTTAGGTAGGGTGCAGACAGGCAGCTCTGGGCCGCCCCGGGAAGCGGCAGATCAGGGTTGTGGCTATCTCACACTGTGGCCCCGATCCTCCCTTTTGCCACCCCGAAAAGAGCGGCAAAATGCCACTCCTTTCAGGGGCGGCAAAAGGCCGCCCTAAGAACCAGTGTGGAGCTCTTCTTCGCCCTTTCCGGCACAGTGCATCAGAACACTGCACTGGGAGAACGTCCTGTTGCCGTGTACCATGCATAACGGTGCACAGCATCAGGACAGCATCGGTGTGGGGTTGAGGCAGCTGGCGTGCAGCTGCCCGATCCCATCTTTGCCTCCAGGTAGTGTATAATTTTACTCCTAATTATTATTACTAGATGTATCCTAATTATATAACTTAGAACAAGGGTAGGCAACCTTTCCCCTTTAAGGGCCGAGGGACTTCAGCTCCCAGAAGCCTCAGCCATGTTGGCCAATAGTCCCATGTTGGCCAATAGCTCCTGGGATTCTGGGAGTTGAAGCCCCTCGGCCATTAAAGGGGAAAGATTGCCTACCCCTGACTTAGAAGATACCAAAAATAAATAAAAACAGAAAGCAACTAGACCTCTACTTATATTATTAAGGTTTGTTACAATTCATTATAATTCATAGTTATATAATGGTGAAACCAAATATCTTCTGGCAAAACAAGTTCTGATCGGTAACCTAACCATTATATCATTTTGTTAATTCAAGCATTAACTCCATTGCTGTCTCTATTTCTGCTCTATATATCCAATAAAAGGTTTCCAAACTCACATGAAGTCTTTGAGGTTTTTTCTGTAGAACTTGTGTTAATTTGTCACTTTCCATTAAATCATATACCTTCATGATCCATTCATTAATTTCTGGAATTGTTTTTTGTCTCCACTTCGATGCAAATGTTAACCTAGCTACAGTGGTTAAATAAAAGATAAGTCTACCTTGGCTCTTTTCTATTGTTTCCTCTTGATTTATACTTAGAAGATATCTCACCGGGTCTTTGCTTAGTTTACAATTTATCCTTGTTTCTATCTCTTTATGAAACTCATCCCAATATATCTTTGTCAGTTTACAATTCCACCACATGTGATAAAATGTACCTAAATCCTTTTTGCATTTCCAACATTTATTGCTTTCTTTTTTGTAAATTTTTGCCAATTTAAATGGAGTAAGATACCATCTAAATTGCATTTTATAAAAGTTCTCTTTTAGATTATAACTCAAAAGTGTATTTCAATCTTTTTGTCCAGGTTTTTTCCCATTGCTCCAAGCTTATCGAGGTACCAATATTTTGAGCCCATTTCATCACTTGGGGTTTAACCTTCTCCTCTTCCATATCTATTTTCAACAGTAATTTATAGAATTTCCTAATTCTATGACCCTGTTCTGATTTTATTATTTTTTCAAATTCTGAATCTGCATCTTTAAATCTATTTGATTTTATATCTAAAAGGAATCTCTCTTTAATTTGGTAGTAGGTAAACCAAGAACAATTCAAACCTTCCAACCTCAATTGTTCTAGGGGGTTTCAATTCCATCTTATTTTCCTTTAATAAATTTTCATATGTTACCCATCTTGTAGTATCTAACTGAGGTCTGTTTAAAAAAGCTTCATTTGTAGAGGTCCATCTAGGGATGCCTATACAGAGTCTGTATTGTTTTTTAATATTGTGAAGCCACTCTGAGTCCCAGTTTTGGGATATTAATAATAATTATAATAATGGCATGGCTTCCTTATACAAAGCTTTCTCCTTCCACTACACTGCATCACTTGGTTGTTCAATGCAGGCCTGCAGAGACAGTTTCCCTGGTTTTGTCATGTTGAGGGTGCAACTACAGTATACAACTAGGGTTGCCATATTCCTGTCCTTCATATCTGGGAATCTAATTTGCATAATATTATTAATATTAATTTGCATTCTGATTATGCAAATTCAACACATTCCTCATTGAACTTTTTCTACCATTACGTTTCTATTGCAGTACCAGTACCAAGCTAAGACCTCTTTATTTTTTCTTTTCTCCCCAGCTGGTATGAAAAGAGGGAGGCTTCTAAGCAGCCTCAAAGAGTAAAGGCACTTCCTTTACTCTCGCAAAGGAGTTTGGAAATGGTGTTCCATTGTGCTCCCTATCCCTAGGATCAAGCCACCAACACAACCACTACACGACAGAAGGCCATCTCTGCTTGCTTCCTTTCCCTTTCTGCCTTCTAGACCTGTCAGAGGAAATGGGGAGGGAATGGAAAAAAATAAGGCAGCAATGCTACACTTGTTTAGTACCAACCAGAGCCTGCAAGGCAGGATGAGGCTCTTGCCAGTGCTGGTCTTCTAGCACTGTTTCCTGATTCATCATCATTCCACATTTTAACCTACCCATCAGTTTGTGAAGAAGGAGAAATCCAGGATTTACTGCTTCAATTAGTGCAGCCGGCCAAGACATTTATTTAGTCCCCTCAATCCAGGATTATCCAGGTTTTCCCGGACAAATGGCAACCCTATATACAACACAGCACAGTTTCTGTTCTTTCCCTGATTCATTTTCCTTCATGGCAAGACCAAGCTGGTCATCCCATTCAGAGCTCAGAAATGTTGCTTTTTGGAGTACAATGCCCATGCTGGCTTGTGGATTTTTGAAGCTAAAGCCCCCAGAGTAATGTTTTCAAGCTCTGATGTCATCAAAGGGAACACAGTCCTTCCTTCCCTCTTGCTCAATAGGACTTCCAAATCATCTTGGCTTCTCTAATTAAACCAGAGTACCTACATCCATACACCCCAACTGTCTCCATTTGGCAGGGACAGTCCTAATTAATCCTCTGTTAATTTACAATGTCCCAATTTCTCTTTCCTCTTCCTACTTTCCCCCTTTGGTACAAACTGAGTCCAAAGAGCAAAAGTAACCCAGCAGATGGAAGAGGAGAGGAGGGATGAGGAAGAGATGGAAGAGGGAATATTAGCTTTTAAAATGTCTCAGGGCCAATGCAGAAAGCCCCTAAAGGGTGGCTCTGTGCCGCTCCTGCGAGCGCCAGATCGGGGATGCAGCAACCACATGCCATGGCCTCGATCCGGTTTTTTGCCACTCCTTTTGGGGGCGGCAAAAAGACACCCTTAATGGCACTGCCGTGGCTCTTTTGTGCCCCTTTGGTACAGCATGTCTACACGCTGCACCAAGGGGGCACCCTGACGACATGTGGCAAGCGGTTGGGCATGCGGCGTGATGGTGGCATCTGGGTGGCGGTGGGGCAGCTGGTGTGTGGTCACCCCACCCCAAATCCACCCCCAGGCCAGCCCTTTTGGCCAGTCGGCATCAGCTCTCAGTTTCTCTCTCTTCTTCCCACTTTCTCCCTTAGTCCTCAGCTAAACTTCAATTGCTGCAAACTTAGGTCAAAATGCAAAAGTAATTTACATTCAATTAACTCTTCGGGGGGAGAGGAGAGGAAGAAGTGGAATCTCACCCTTCCTAAAGGGCTCAGGTAAAAGCAAACTGATGCAGTCTCTCCTAGTTTCTGTTTTCTCCTCAATTAGTAACTTTTACCATTTTGAACACAAACTCATGTTACTTGGCCATATATGTCCCAGTTTTCCAAATGTTGTTGGGTACAATACATCTTGCTCTTGGGTTTTCTGAAGTCTTGCAATTTTTCCAAACACACATTTGCTTTCCATTTCCATATCAGTTTGTGAATATTTTAGTGGAAAAAATGTATGAAATTCCACATGCATTTTATAAGTATCCCCCCCCCCCCGCACTCACTGATTTTTGTATGCATTTTCCTCAATATATCCTAAAATTTGTTTTTCCAATTTGTTTGGGGAAGTGGCCAAACAAAGAACCGGGCACTATGAAGCAGTTGTCTTGTTCAGCCCTGGTTCTGTTTCATCAAAAAATAAGGGTGGATGTTGTGTTATCCTTGGCCTGCATGGGACTTCTGGGCCTCATTTTTGTGGGCCCTGAAAACCTCCACCAGTCTCCCAATGCTCCCCCACCCCACTCCATTAAAAAAAATCAGCATGATTTTGGACTATTTTTTGCTCCCAAATCATGTAGCAAGCCCCAAGTTGTGAAAATACTGTATCCCCAAAGCACCCAAGAAGTCTGTACTACCCCAACATGCCTCTGTTTTTCTCTCTCTTTTCAAGATGGCATTGGAAAATGATGCAGTTTTACTGTTGGTGTTGCTTGCCTTCAAGTTGTTTCTGACTTATGGTGACCCTAAGGCAAACTCATCACTACCTAACATCATTTTGAGAGGTCTGTTGTTAACTGCCATCAAGTCAACGTCAGCTTATGTGACCCTATGAATGAGAGACCTCCAAATTACCCTATCCTCAACTGCCCTGCTCAGATCTTGCAGACTCAGGGCCATGGCTTCCTTGATTAAGTTTATCCACTTGGAATGTGGGTTTCCTCTTTTCCTGCTTTATTTTATTTTATTTTATTTCATTTGTATGTCACCTTTCTACCCGGAGAGAACCAAGGTGGCTCACAGATAAAAAGGGTGCCTTTTACCTTGCCAAACATTATTGTCTTTTCTAGTGAGTCATATCTTCTCATGATAGTCCAAAGTGCCATCTTGGCTTCTAGGTAGAGTCCAGGCTTCATTTGCTCTAGGGCCAATTTATTTGTCTCTTTAGCAGTCTGTGGTATCTGTAGAACTCTTCTCTAGCATATTTCAAATGAGCTGGATTTCTTCCTATCAGTCTTCTTCACTCTCAAGCTTTCACAACTATACATAGAAATAGGAAATACAGTGGCACAGAAAATCTTAATTTTAGTATTCAATGATATATCTTTATACCTCAGGATCTTGTCCAGTTCCTTCATAGTTGCTCTTCTAAGTCCTAGTCTTTTTCTGATTTCTTGATTGCAGCCTCCATTCTGATTAAAGACTGAACCAAGGTATGGGAAATCTTGAATAATTTCAATCTTTTCATCGTCTGCCTTAATGTTATGTAAATCATCTGTGGCCATTTTTTTTTAATGTTAAACTGTAAACATGACTTTGCACTTTCTTCCTTAGCTTTCTTCAGTAATCACTCCAAGTCTTTGCTAGTTTCTGCTAGTAGTATGGTGTCATCTGCATAGATTAAATTGTTGATGAGTTCCTTCCTCCATTTTTATGCCTTCTTCCTCTGAGTCTAATCCTGCTTTACATATGATATGTTCAGTATACAAGTTAAACAGATAGGATGATAAAATGCAGACTTGCTTGGCCCCCTTGCCAATTGGAAACCATTCCATTTCTCTGTATTCTATCCTAATGATAGCTCCTTGGTCCTGAGTACAGGTTCCTATTCACCAGGGCAATCAAATGTTATAGTACATCAATTTCTTTAAGAGTGAGTCATAGTTTTTCATAATCTTCACAATCATAATCTATAAAGAGCCCTGGTGGTGCAGTAGTTAAATGCCTGTACTGCAGCCACTCACTCACAAACCATAAAGTTGCGAATTCAATACCAGTCAGGGGACTCAGGCTTGCGTCCTTCTGAGGTCACTAAAATGAGTACCCAGCTTGTTGGAGTCAATTAGCTTACACATTGGAAACCACTTAGGGAGTGCTTAAGTGCACTGATAAGAGGTATAGAAATGTACTTGCTATTGCTATAAAGCACAGGCTGATTTTCTTTTGAAATTCTTTGGCATGCTCCATTATCCAACATATGTTTGCAATATAATCCCTAGCACCTTTTCCTTTCCTGAACCCAGCTCTGGCATCTGGCATTTCTTGTTCCATATATGGTAACAGTCTTTGTTGTAGAATTTTGAGCATCATTTTGTTTGCAATCCTTGGTATTCCCTTTTGGGAATGGAATGTATAGAGTGTTTTCAGTTCGTGGACCATTTGTTTGCTTTCCATATTTGTTGACATATTTTAGTTAGAACTAGGACCATCTCCATCTCCAGGCCTATAAAGGCCTATAAAGGCCGCAGTGAGCCTTCCCTTTCCCCCCCCCCCCCCCACCGGCAGCAGCGACGGGACTCTCCATCTGGGCCCTCCCTGGCCCCAACACGCCCAGGCCTCGCAGCCTGCTTCCCTGGCGTCCCCGGCGCGCAGAGGAGGAGGAGAAGGAGGGCGGGACCATCTCCAGGCCTATAAAGGCCGCAGTGAGCCTTCCCTTCCCCCCCCCCCCCACCGGCAGCAGCGACGGGACTCTCCATCTGGGCCCTCCCTGGCCCCAACACGCCCAGGCCTCGCAGCCTGCTTCCCTGGCGTCCCCGGCGCGCAGAGGAGGAGGAGAAGGAGGGCGGGACCATCTCTAGGCCTATAAAAGGCCCCATCGAGCCCTATCCCCCCCCCCTCAGCGGCAGCGGACTCCATTGGGCCTTGTTTTGGCCCTGACGTGGCGCGCCGTTTTCCCCGCTGAGGAGAAGGAGGAGGGCGGAACCATCTGGGCTTCGAAATCGGCCCTTATTGAGCCTTCTTCCTCTGTAGCAGTACAGCGTTGGAGCGGACCCTGCTATCTAGCTCTGCATTGGCCTATGAACCTTGTGTTGGCAATCATTGATTGAGGGTGGTTTACAGTTACGCCCTACTTTTGTGTTATCTTAAGTGATTTTTGTGGTTGTGGCCGTGGCTGGGGTAGGGGAGAACTGTAGGTTTGAAATCACCTGGAGCCAGGAAATGTGACGGGGGCAGCAATCGGAGTGGTGCAGGGGAATGGGAGATATGGCTGGAACAGAGGCAACTTATGTTACAAAAGAAGGCGGGATCGCTGTTTAATAGCTATCCCACCTTCAGTTCCTTCTGTTTCCCAGGATGGTTTGGAGAGCAGACCAACCATTCCACAGAACCTCACCCTGCTCCTTTGCAATACCAGGTCGGTGAAGAATAAGACCCATATCATCCAGGATCTTCTCCTGGATGAAGACGCCGACCTGGCTTGCCTTACTGAGACCTGGCTGGGGGAGGACAGCACCGCTGTATGGGCGCAGGCTCTCCCAGCTGGGTACTCAGTTAGTGAGCAGGTGAGGGGAAGTGGGCGGGGTGGTGGTGTAGCTCTGATTTATAAAAACACCTTGACCTTGACCAGGATACCTGTCCGGTGCACAACCCACATCGAGTGTATGTACCTCAGCTTGAAGGCCAGGGATAGTTTGGGGATTCTGCTAGTCTACCGGCCACCCCGTTGTCTAGCAGACTCCCTGACCGAGCTGACGCAACTGGTCTC
The DNA here is from genome assembly GCA_026167975.1 of Phrynosoma blainvillii. Taxonomy (NCBI): domain Eukaryota; kingdom Metazoa; phylum Chordata; class Lepidosauria; order Squamata; family Phrynosomatidae; genus Phrynosoma; species Phrynosoma blainvillii. Next base: position 13,297,243 of record JANUYF010000003.1, read on the forward strand.
TGAGCTGCTGTTGGAGACTCCCAGGCTCCTTGTTCTGGGGGACTTCAACATCCCGCTCGAGACCAGTTTAACAGGTGCGGCTCGGGAGTTCATGGATACCATGACAAACATGGGCCTATCCCAGTTGGTCAACGGGCCGACGCATTGCGCAGGTCATACACTTGATGCGGTGTTCTGTACTGAACAGGCATATCCGTGGGCGGAGGTGGTTGGTGCCTCCGCATTGTCATGGACGGATCATTTCCTGGTCAAGACGAAAGTCAGAGCCAACATTTGCCCCCCCCGGGGGTGGTGGACCTATTCGAATGGTCCGCCCTCGAAGACTAATGGAGCCAGTTGGATTCCAGAGAGCCTTGGAGGGTTTAATGGTTGGGAATGCCGGTGATCCTGTCAAAGCCCTGGTTAATACATGGAATAGAGATCTTACCAGGGCTATTGACACGATCGCTCCCAAGCGTCCTTGCCATTTCGCTTCAAACCATAAGCCATGGTACACCTCTGAGCTTAGGAAAATGAAGCGATTTGGACAACGACTAGAGCGCACGTGGCGTCGGACTCGACTCCGATCTGACAGAACTCGCCATAGGAACTTTCTTTGGTCCTATAGGGAGGCAATACGTGCAATGCAGAGAGCTTTCTCTTCTGCACGTATTGCGTCTGCAGAGTCTCGTCCGGCAGAGCTGTTTAAGGTGGTGAGGGAGATGACGCAGGTACCCCCTGCGCCAAATCCCTTGCTCAACCCGACGACGGCCTGTTGTGACGCTTTTAACAACTTCTTTGCAGACAAAATCTCTCAGATCAGAGCCGACTTAGATGCCACTATTAGTTCAGAATCTATAGGCGAGGTGTCCAACAACTCCGTCGATGTGGTTATACAGGATCAATGGCAATTTGTGAGTACCGAGGACGTGGACAAGCTGCTTGGTAAGGTGAGGAAGACAACTTGCCCTCTTGACCCTTGCCCATCATGGCTGGCCGTCCAGGGGGGGGATGCATTGATGAGATTCCTCACGGATATCATCAATGCATCCTTCAGGGAAGGACATGTTCCATCATGTTTAAAGGAAGCGGCAGTTAAGCCGCTTCTAAAAAAGCCTTCCCTGGACCCCCTGGATATGAGGAACTATAGGCCGGTGTCATTGCTGCCATTTTTGAGCAAGGTGATCGAGAGGGCAGTTGCTCTTCAGCTTCAAGCAGTCTTGGAGGAAACCGATTATCTAGACCCATTTCAAACCGGCTTTAGGACAGGCTTTGGGGTCGAGACTGCCATGGTTGCCTTGACCGACGATCTGCGTCTGAGCATCGACAGGGGTAGTGTGACCCTGTTGGTGCTCTTAGACCTCTCAGCGGCTTTTGACACGATAGATCACAGCATCCTCTTGGGCCGCCTGAAGGGGTTGGGTATTGGGGGCACTGCTTTGCAGTGGCTCCGATCCTTCCTCTCGGGTCGGTCCCAGAGGGTGCTGATCGGGGACTGTAGCTCCAGTAAGAGAGAGCTCACTTGTGGGGTTCCTCAGGGAGCTATTTTGTCCCCGATGTTGTTTAACATCTATATGAAGCCGCTGGGTGAGATAATTCGGAGTTATGGTGCTGGGTGTTATCAGTACGCTGATGATACCCAAATCTATTTCTCCGTGTCTCGTTCGTCGGCCTCGAATTCCAACGGCACCTCTTCCTTCAATGAATGTCTTCAGGCGGTAATGGGCTGGATGAGGAAAAACAAATTGAAATTGAATCCTGACAAGACGGAGGTGCTCACGGTACAGGCCCCGAAACCAAGTATTGGGTTGCAACCTCCAGTCCTGGACGGGGTCACACTCTCCTCCAGTGACTGTGTTCGCAGTCTGGGGGTGCTCCTCGATTCGTCGCTCCTGATGACCAATCAGGTTAATGCGACGGTCAGGAGCGCCTGTTATCAGCTTCGGCTGATACGCCAGCTGCGCCCTTTTCTGGAAGTAGGGGATCTTGAGACCGTTGTGCACGCGTTGGTAACCTCACGCCTTGACTTCTGCAATGCGCTCTACATGGGGCTACCCTTGTGCTTAGTTCGGAAACTGCAATTGGTTCAAAATATGGCAGCCAGACTAATATCTGGTACATCTAGGGGGGACCACATTACCCCGGTACTGAGGTCCCTCCACTGGCTGCCTGTTAGTTTCCGAACCCAGTACAAGGTGTTGGTTATTACCTTTAAAGCCCTAAATGGCTTGGGTCCAGGCTATCTTAAGGACCGCCTTCTCCCGTACAATCCTCCCCGCACCCTCCGGTCCTCTGGGAGGAATTTGTTACAGCCTCAAAAAACGAGGCTGGTGTCGACCTCCCAGAGGGCATTTTCTGTAGTTGCCCCCAAATTGTGGAATGGCCTGCCGGAGGAGATCCGTCAACTGTCATCACTTGACAGCTTCAAGAAAGCTGTCAAGACGGATCTCTTCCGGCAGGCCTTCCCGGACTAACTATACTGGCTCCGTTCCCTGGTCTTCCCTCCGGATGCTTTTTTCTTGTGACCAGGCTCCACCACAAGCTAGTAGATACACATTTGCCAGCACTTGGTTTGTTTAAATTGTTTTAATTGTTTGTTTATATGGAGGATTTTAACTCCTTGTAATGTGTTTTAAATTGCAATTGATTTAATAATTTTTTAAGGGGGGGAGGGGGGCGAAATTGTTCTTAGCTTTGTATGATGTTTTTATCTTGTTAGCCGCCTCGATTGTACTCAGAGGGGCGGGGTATCAAATAAATATTATTATTATTATTATTATTATTATTATTATTATAGTAGATTCTGTATCTGTAGACTGAAGCAGCTCTATTGGTATGTCATCTGTTCCTGGTGATTTATTTCTCCCAAGTGTTCATTATGTGTTGTGCAGCTTCAGACTTTCCTTTCACCTCTGAACATGTCAACAGCTGAACATTCTTTCAGCTTGACTCCTTCTGTGTCATTAGCCACAGCACTACTCCTAGTTGTCCTCTGCTCTACCCCAGTAGCTCATTGAGTACTATCTGACTTGTGAGCTTCATCTTCTGGCACTATCTCTTGTTTCATTTTGGTTGTCTCATCATAGTGTTTTCATGGTGAAAGACATTCAAAAAGTGTTTACTGTGTCTTCTTCTGTTCAGTACTAACAAGTGTTAGCTATGGTGCCACTGCTTTTGTCTCTGAAATATCCTCTGCCAGTATCACTCTGCACTACTGCTGCTGCCCAGTAGCTATGTGACACCTTTAGTACTTTTTTTTTTTTTTTGGACCGCAGAGGAAAATGGAAGAATTTGGACTTACTGTAGGGAGAAATGCAGCCCATGTGTGGGCTTGGGAAGGAGCATTGGCACCTATCTCCACATAGTTGCCCACCCTGATCAAGAAAATGGCCACTGTATACAGCATACATATACGTATTGCTTTAAAGGTGTGGCAAACCCTCATCACCATCTCCATGTCCTTACCCATACATATATACTCAGTAACTTCACACAGGAGCATTAAAACCCATAAAGAGTGCCCAGTGACAATTTTATTTTTTAATTTTTCTGCTTTTGCCCCTTCCAGTTGTAAGTGGTGAAGAGAATAACCTTCTCATGAAGCAATAGCTGAACCTGGACAACTTCTTTTCATGGACTCCCAGTTGAGAGATGGTAGAACTGAAGCTGAGGGAGACTTGGCCAGGAGCAAAGTGAGCCTATAGCATAGAAAGATATTCATTTTTGGTCTACCAGATCCTTGTCAAACTCTCTGCCATTGGCCCACTGTGTCTCTCATTTCATCATTCATGTTTTTGCTAAAACCTCTTTCTGCTTTATCAAGTTACGGAGAGGAAAAATGTATATGTCATTTGGGATTCTTGCATTCCTTTAAATAAAAAGAGCAAGGGGATGAAAGAAAATCCTCATTAAAGGAAATAGGGTGAGGGATGTCTTTCTCGAAAGCTAATGAATAGCTGTTGGCTCTTCTTGCAGCTGCTCCAGCTTCCAAATGGGCAGCAAACTTTGAGATTTGGTCTCTTCCTAGCTTCGGGCCAATGAAAGAGCACACAGTTTGCCACATGGTTTCCAAAGGGGGGAAAACTCTGACCCTCTTCCCAGCAGCCCTGAGCTAGAAATGGAAGAGAAAGCATCTGTGAGAAAGAGCCCTGGTTGTTTTTCTTGGAACAAAGTGGAAAGCCTCAGATAGGGGTAAAATCCTGATTCCACAAGAAAACGAAGTGGTGTAGATTTCATTCAGGTCTGGTGGATGGTTTATTTCCCTCAAATGAAAAGACCTCACATAAATCACTAGACTCTCTGAGGACTTTTCAAAAATTGTGATGCAAAACAGAACCACCAGTGTCCGAGGCCCAGTCATTGTCTGTGAGGAACATGGCAGGAGCAGAGCTCCCTTTTCACCCTTGTGGCTTCGACTCCAACCCCCTTAACTCCTAGCTAATTCTTTTCCTTTCTTTTCTTTTTCCAGGGCTCTCCCTCTGAATCTTCTCCAGAATTGTACAGCTTTTGACAAAGAGGAAGAAGGGAAGATGTGGCAGAGAAAAGAAAGCAGAATAAAAACCTTGGAGCAGTGGTATATTATTGGTTTATTTCATTCTTTCTGTTGGGGAAGAAGGCCCTCCAACATTTTGTAGCCCTTCCAACATTTGATAGGCAAAAACCACAATACATGTGGCCAAACAACACCAGCATCAATGAAAAATGATCTTTGGCTGATACGCCAACTACGCCCTTTCCTAGAAGTAAGGGATCTACAACTGTGATACATGCGCTGGTAACCTCTTGTCTTGATTTCTTTAATGAGCTCTACATGGGGCTACTCTCCTGCTTAGTTCAGAAACTTCAACTAGTACAGAACATGGCAGCAAGGTTGGTCTCCAGTACATCTAGGAGAGACCACATTACACCAGTTTTAAAATCATTACACTGGCTGCCAATTAGTTTCCAGGCTCAGTACAAGGTGTTGGTTATCACCTTTAAAGCCCTACATGGCTTGGGTCCAACCTATCTTCGGGACCACCTCCTTCCATACAATCTGCCCTGCGCAGTCAGATCCTCTGGGAGGAACTTGCTCCAGCCTATTAAAACTAGGCTGTCTGCAACCTCCCAGAGGACCTTCTCAGCTAATGCTCCCAGATTATGAAACAGCCTGCTGGATGAGATCCATCAGATTACCAATCTAAACAGCTTTAAAAGAGCTGTGAAGATGGATCTCTTCCGGTAGGCCTTTCCTAACTAGTCTTCCCGGCCTGAAAAGTGAGTTTTGCCCTTTCCTTATCCCCTGCCATACCTGCTACTGGCTGTCTGCTTTGCTTTTATATTTTTCTTAACTATTAATTGATTGTTTGTAGTTTGTCGTGTTTTTAACCTTATCATGTTGAATACTGTTTTAAGGGGTAGGAGGGTTTGGGGATTATATAATTCTGATGTTTTATTACTGTAAGCCATCCGATTGCATTTGCAAAGGGGCGGGATACAAATTATTATTATTATTATTATTATTATTATTATTATTAGAAAGCACTCATAAGCTAGGAAAGGGTGCAGCAGTTTGCTTTTTCCTGTGCTTACAGGGAAAGGCCAGATTTCACCTGCCTTTCTCCTCTCCCTCCCTGCTGCATTACTTGAGTTCCAATTACTTTTGCATGTTGAAATCAGTTTGCACAGATGGAAATAAACTGAATATGAAGGGGGAAAGTGGAAGGAGGAGAAAGAAATCGGGACATTGTGAAAGCAGTTGGAAAAGTGGGATGACAGGGGAATAACTAAGACTGTCCCTGTCAAATTGGAGTATTTGGAGGATATGGGGCAAAGGTCTGCATTACCAAATATGTTCATCACACTGGCATATTGAAATAATAATAGAATTCAATAGCAATCAACAATGAGAGAAGAGGCAGAAAGATAAAACGTTTCCAAGTAATATATCAGATTAAAATAAACAGGTCAGTAGGCCAAATGTTTGTAGGGGGGAAATGAATTTGCACAGTGGCAGAAAGCTGCTAAGAAAATGAGTGAGACCCAATGCATTTCACAGGAAGCTCCCTGGTCTAAGCATGGAATGATGTGTGGCTTGCTGGCCACCCCAAGGCTGTTTTTGTGGTTCCCTATTTGTCACATAAAGAATTGATTTGCTATTCCTGGAAGCCAGAAGGAGCCTGATATTAAAACAAAGTCTCAGGCCCTTTGAGGAAGAAGACTTTGGAGTTGTCTTCTTTTCAAAGCTAGAAATGAACTTCTGGTCACCTCTGCTTTTGAAACGAAATGTGCAAAGAAAATATATTGATTTTTAATGGGGTGTGGCCCCTGGTGGGGCCCTGAAGGATAGGCTTGCCAGTTCAGGATCATCCCAAGCCCAAAGGTTTCTAGATCAAACTTGAGATCTAGGGATTGTCCCTGGTGATGTCATTAAGTGTCGATCATTATTTTCTATTTGGAGATTAAGACAGAAATCTTAGCTAAAAGCTAAGGCGTGTGCATCTTCTTTCTGGTTTCCAGCCTGCATACATCATGTTCCAAAACTCCTTCCACCATTCATATCATCACACACCCTAGCCTTGTTGATGTTGTTGTGTGCCTCCAAGTCATTTTTGACTTATAGAATCATAGAATCATAGAGTTGGAAGAGACCACAAGGGCCATCCAGTCCAACCCCCTGCCATGCAGGAACTCTCAATCAAAGCATCCCCGACAGATGGCCATCCAGCCTCTGTTTAAAGACCTCCAAAGAAGGAGGCTCCACCACTCTCTGAGGGAGTGTGTTCCACTGTCGAACAGCTCTCACTGTCAGGAAGTGCCTCCTAATGTTGAGGTGGAATCGCTTTTCCTGTAGCTTGCATCCGTTGTTCCGGGTCTTATTCTCTGGAGCAGCAGAAAACAAGTTATCTCCATTCTCAATATGACACCCCTTCCAATATTTAAACAGGGTGATGGTGATGACCCTAAGGTGAACCTATCGTGAGGTTTCTTCAGAGGGAATTTGCCATTACATCCTCTGAGGTTGAGAGAGTGTGACTTGCCCAAAGTCACCCAGTGGGTTTCCATGGCTGAGCCAGGATTCAAATCCAAGTCTCCAGAGTCATAATCCAACACTCAAACTACTACACCACACTGGGTCTCTTCCTGGCCTTAAGCAACATGTTTCCTCCTTCCTTTGTCCCTCAATGATCCTAATTAAAGCTGAAGTGGTCAGCTTATCACCATACTCACAAGTTTTGCATTTCTATGACTAGTCATACAGTCTGCTTATAAAGGTCCTTCCTGGGCACTAGTTTACTCCATGCATCTGAGGAAGTAGACCTAAATCTATGAGCGCTTATGCTACAACATCTTTGGCTCCGTTAGTCTCAAAGGATGTTATCACACGTGGGCCAGAAAGCGGAAATAAAAGTGGAAATGAGGCATCCCGAAAATAAACGGGAAATAGCCCTTGTTTCCGCATACGTCATTACCTTCATTGCGCATTTACAGTAAGTGCATTGAACGTCCACACACAAGAGAAAAAAAAAACGTAAATGTAGCCGAAATGAGCCTCCTGCACATGCGCAGAGAGAGGAATGCTCGCTGGAACCATGGCAACAGCGGGGAAATGCGGCACAATGCGTATTTGGTTATCAGACCTACGGTAAATGCGAAATGATTCCCGTCGCACAATTGCAATTCCTGAAGAAACCGAAATTCAAAAGATCTCGGATCATTCCGCTTTCTGTCGGGGTTTTGTTGGGGTTCTGTGCGACGTTGTGTGAAAACACGGGCCAATAATACGTATTAGGTTGGGTTTTCGTGTGGATTTTGTTTGGATTGGGCCCCGTGTGATAATGTGCAAAGGTGCTACAAGATCCTTTTACATACTGATATTCCATACTAACATGTCTATGGTCTCTGAATTCTGCCCCTCTCTCTACTATCTGTAACTGTCCAGAGGGTGCTCCTGGGAAATATGGTTTCCTCCCAAAGTGTGGCTCCCAAGTGTAGTATCCAGTTTTTCAAGCCACATTTCAGCTCCTCATGTACACAGTTTGGGATTCACTGTCATAATAAGTGTAGCAATGTTATCATCAGTCTGAGTCACTCTTGGTATGAGCAGACGGATTTGTGTCTTTGGCATGCAGACCTTTTCATTGTTTATAACAAAAGACGCTCAGGGTATTAAAACTAGTGAGCTGGTCAGACATTATGGTGCTACATAAGGATGTGAAAATCTGTCAATCATGTTTTCATTGCATTTCCCAGAACCCCAATGGCATTCTCATTCCCTTCCTATTCCATATCAGGTTGCAGGACTCCTTCTGCATGGAAGTTCATCCATATTTTTTTCTTTAAATATGCACACATTTTTATATGGATTTTTCCTCATGGGGTAAACATTTCTAACAGGTTTTCCTCATTGACGAAATGATGTTTGGGTGAATTTTTCAAATAGACATCCCTCACCCACCCACCCCCCACCCCCAAGTATAGGCATGGCTTTCCTGCATCTTTTGTTTGCCAAAATGCATGGTAAGCCTCATAAATACAGTGTTTTTCAAAGCAAACTATGCTTTGGGGTTTTTTGTTTTTTGTTTTTTTGTTATTTGGTCTTGGGAGATTTTTTTAATGGATATTTAAGCAAGGGAATTCAAATGCCACAAATTTATATTGCATCCCTAATAGGGCAATGCATTAATAAAAATGTGGATTTGAAATATATGATCACAGTAGCCATACACGTACACACAAGCCATCCTAACAATGCCCATAGATGTGATGTAACAAGGTTTACATGCAATAAATGTTATTCCAGGTTATAGGGCTACAGTTCCCCATCTCAAGATGCTCCGCTTCAGTGGGTCAGCAAAATCTACTGTATATGAATCTGACATTGAGACCATTGTGCCCTAAAAGTTAGTTTGCAGCTGTGGTGTATTTTCTCGGTTATGCTTTGTGCACTTGTGAAAAGTCCCCATAATGAGAACATACCAAAGGCATGATGAAATGTCTATAAAACAAAATATATGGAGAAACATTTGACTTGTACTTTCAAAAGGAAAAGGAAACCCTGCAAAGCTTAGATCTTGCTGATGAATTTAAAGGCAATCGTTTTCATTATCAGCTTATGAAAGCCAATACTTTTTAAAACTTAACTTTTCCCCTGTTTTGCCATGTCTGCATCCAAGAGCATCCATACTGGAACATATACTGCTGCTTTGCATTGTAGATTGGAGCATCGATATACCTAATATGTTGTATTGTCTACTTTGGCTGTCAGCAACTCTTGAAGTCTCAGACAAAAATGTTTCACACCTCTGGTACCCATTTTATCTGATTGTGCAACAGATTGGCCTGAGAGCATTCTCCATGCTAGACACGCACTCTTTTATTGAACTGTAGCCTGACTGTGGGTCTATCCACACTGCAGAAATAAAGCCATGTCTCTATTCTACAGAATCCTCAGATTTGTAGTTTCCAGCATGGCATAGTGGTTTGAGCATTGGGCAACAATTCTGGAGACCAGGATTCAAATTCCTGCTCAAGCACAAAAGCTCACTGGGTGACATTGGGTGAGTTACACCTTGTCAGCCTCAGAGGATGACAATGTGAACCCCCTCTAAAGAACTGAAAGATATAGCCATGTCAGTGTATAGAATCAGTATGTCGAGAGATCTTGTAGCACCTTTTTGGGGGGAAAGAAAGAAAGAAAGAAAGAAAGAAAGAAAGAAAGAAAGAAACCTGCCAAGAAAATCCTATGATAAGATCTCCATAAGTCAAAAATGACTCGGAGGCACACAACAACAGAGGCACAAGAGCTCTCTGACAGACATCGCCAAGCTACAAATGCTAGGATTCAATAGGAGGGAACCTTCACCATTAAAGTGGTGTGAAACACCTTTATTTCTGGGGCATTTATTTCTTGTTTGTTGGTTGGTTTGTTTGTTTCAGTATTTATTTATTTCAGTATTTATTTATTTATTTTGGTATTTATTTCTTCAGTCTTTATTTCTTTACAGGATGTATCCTGTAAAATATTTTCGAAAATACTGGTTAGGTCCAGTGTCATGCCTTGTTCCCAGGACCCAAGTTCAGACTATAGAACAGACAGTGAAGCAGAAGGACAGGGAGACATAATTTTTGTAGATTATGATTTTGTAGATTAAGCAGAGGCTGGATGGCCATCTGTTGGGGATGCTTTGATTAGCAGTTCCTGCATGGCAGGGGGTTGGACTGGATGGCCCTTGTGGTCTCTTCCAACTCTATGATTCTATGATTCTATGATACAGACAAGGAAACAGAAGAATAGGGGGACGTGCCAGTAGTTGAGACAGACATTGACATTCTCCAACAGCCACAACATCCAGGTATGGAAAGCAAACAAGAGAGGGGCATTTTTATTGGAAACACTGATTAATCAGGTAACAACTGCAAGAAGCTGCCAGACCATAAATATTCTAGCAACCCCTTCAGGATGTTGTTGCTGACAACTGACTATGCAGGAAAAAGCAACTCATCTCTTGTTCTCGTGTTTCTGAAGGACCTTGGACCTTGCATTGTAAATTGACCATGCTTCCAGATGCTTCTTTAGACTTAAGCCTTGGCTGTCTTGCTGTACCTCAAGAGGCAGATCATATAGCTAAAATAAAGTGTTTTGCCTGAACACTTTGAATTGAATTTTAAATTGGGCTGCATCCAGACCCTATCACAAAGATGTTGCTGCTAAAATCGCTGCCATATGCAGCCCAGGTCCACCCCCACTCCCAAGCAACTCTTTTCGAAACCAGGAGTTTTCCAGCTTGAAAAAATGGCTGCTGGAGCACTCCTAGAAGCGGGAATGGACCTGGGCTGCATGCAGGTGGCAATTTGGGTGGCAAAATCTTTGTAATAGGGTCCGGATACAGCCTTATTTTAAATTAAATTCAATTTAAAATTAAATTCAATAAGGTAAAGTGTTTTACCTTATTAGCCATGCAATAAACGGGTTTTGAATGAGTATCAGCATGCAGTATGTAGAGAGATCTTGTAGCACCTTTGAGACTACCTGACCTGGAGAACTATAACTGGCTGGTACGCTTCTGTACACAACTGGATATGCTACTGTCTCATCACTAACAGATTTTGCTTTGTACTTTGCCCCTGGCTGGCCCACAAGATAGGACAATACTGAAAGAATGCATCTTCCTATACAAAGCTGGCAGAGTCTTAAGATCCTCAGAGGAAGCTTTCTCTTGGTCCCATCACAGGCCTATCTGGTAAGGATAAGGGAGAGAGACTTCTCAGTGGTTACATTGATCTTGTGGAATTCCCTTCTACGGGAGGCTAGGCTGACCCATGGGTATCACTAGGGGGATGCAGGGGGTCTAGACCAAATGAGGTGACATATCAGAAGGGGCTGCCTGCTGGGTCTGGTGGGTCTGGTGGACAGGTGGGAAAACAAGTCACCTCTCTTTTCCCCGTAGCCAGCAGCTCCACCAGACCTAGAAAAGGCTGTTGAAGAGAGGAGGGGAGGATATTTTTAAAAATGATCTGGACTGGGTGTCAAATATACTAGGTATGCCACTGACTGGCCCCCTCTCTGATCATCTTCTGCCATCAGGCAAATGTCTTTTGCTCAAATGGGTTTTGAATGAGCATGCAGTATGTAGAGAGATCTTGTAGCACCTTTGAGACTAAGGAGTTCTATAGACAGCCCTTAAGGGGCGGTTCCATGCAGCCCTTGGGAGCACCAGATCAGGGCCATGGCAACCGCACACCATGACCACGATTGGGCACTTTGCTGCTCCAAAAAGAGCTGGCGAATGCCGCTCCTTTTTGGAGCAGCAAAAAGCCACCTTTGCCACCGCAACGGTGGCTTTTCTACGCTCCTTTGACACAGTATGTCTAAATGCTGTGCCAAGGGAGTGCCCTGACACTGCCCACCATATGTTTGGGTGGGCAGCATGATGATGACATGGGAGCAGAGTCGGGGCTGCCAGAGTGTGGTCGCCACACCCTGGCTCCACCCCCAGGCCAGCCCTTGTGGCCAGTCTGTACAGGGCCTAACTGAAATAAAGAAGTTGGCAGCATGAGCTTTTGTAGAATTCAGCCTACTTCCTACTTCAGATGCATCTGAGGAAGTAGACTGAAGTCTACGGAAGCTCATGCTGCCAGTCTCAAAGGTGCTACAAGATCACTCTACATATTGATTCTACAGACTAACATGGCAACATCTTTGAATTCTATCTACATGCAGACAACCTTTTTATGGAGTGGGTGTGCTCTATTTTTAACTTGGGTATGCTTTTAAATAATTTTATACTTTTTTTAAAAAAGTATAGATTTTAATATAATGGTTTTAAAAGTGTTCTTTGATATTTATTGCCAGTTTTTTTTTGTTTTGTTTTGTTTTTTTAGCTGATCTTGTCTTCAGTTTTGTGAGCCGCCTTGAGTCCCATGCTGGGATGAAAGTGGCATATAAATGGAATGAATCATAGAGTCAGAAGAGAGCACAAGGGCCATCCATTCCATATCCCTGACATGCAGGAATAGATAAATGAAATAACGTTGAAGTGATAAGTTCATCTTAGGACTTCCATAGTTCAAAAATATCTTGAAGGCACACACTATACACATCTATCTATCTGCAAAAATGTATTCTCCCATATGAATTTGTCCGTGTTGTGAAATCTTCTGGGAAGGCCCTTTTCTCTTGGTAGGAATACAGGAGAGGGCCTTCTTGATGGTTGCTCACAGGCTCAGGAACTTGTTTCCAGAAGAGGTTAGACTAGCAGATTCCCTGCTGTCCTTTCAAAGGCAAATTAAGACTTTTTGTTTCAACAAGATTTTAAAGGGCGATTGGTCAGGGTGTGGGAAGAGGTCTTCTAGAAAATGCCATATTTTTTTTTTATGTTCTTGCATTTAATTGCTGTCGTCTCCATTGCTGACCCACACCATAAGAGACTTTAGCAACTGTGGATTTTGGTACCTACTGGCAGTCTTGGAACCACTCCTTTATGGATGCCAAAAGCCAACGGCTGCAAGACCCCATGTGTTTCTCTCCCGCATCAACATGCATGAAATTGTCAAATCATATATAATATTATTGCTTGGCTGAGCTCTGTTTCCTAAGTTCTCTTCAATAAACAATGAAATACTGATATGTCTCTTTCATGACAAGGGATACTCTGAATCATTGGATTGAGGGATTTGGGGATGACGTATTTCTGTTTGTTTTAATTAACATTTTAAATATACTATATTAGTATTGCTTTAAATTAACATACTGGTTAGTGCCATTCAAAGATATGCATTTGTAATAATAATAATAATAATAATAATAATAATAGCCACTACTTTACTAAACTAAGCAAAACTAACTAAACTTTACTAAAACTCCCATATCCCCAAGGCCCCCCAGAAGGTGATTTCTTTTCACCCCTTCCTCATTACAAATGGATGGAAAGCAAAACCAATCAAATTGTCAATATACTCTTTTCTTCAACAAAATGTTGGTGATGTAATGCTTCCTTGAGGTATATAATGGGGGCATGTTCAGCGATTACCTCTTTTTTGTTGGATGTGTTCCAGTGCATTCATTTTGTACTGGGAAAATTCCAGTATTTCTAGGTGCACGTGTTCTGTTCAATTACATTCCTGCAATGTTAGATTCAATTGAGGGTCAATGTTGTTGGAACCTGCATGCTTTTACTGCTGTAAATCCTGCCGCCACCCCCAAAAGAACCTACTCCATTCACGATCCATTCCTCAAGGGCCAGAAGATCTTACTGTTTTAGCTACACATGAATGCATATTTTATAGATGTCAATTTCAATAATTTTTTTGGAAATACGGTCAGCTTATATTAATGTATATAACAACCCATGTTCATATACTATGTACTTCTCTCCCCCACCCTTCCACCTTTTCTTTTCTCTTCTTTTCTTTTCTTTTCTCTCCTCCTCCTCTTTGGTAGCCATAATATATATATATATATATATATATATATATATATATATATAAAAAATCTTTATATGCCCTAAGTTGCAACATCCGTGATAAAACCCCAGCCAATAGGATTAAAGTGCAGCACTGGCTAGTGAGGTAGAAGATAGCAACGGCAAAGTGGAAGGAAATTGGCATCAAAATAGAATGAATGCATTTGCAATGAGCACCGGCTTAAAAGTGGGAGGCACACAAATAAACATAAAACTTGGTAAGTTGATTTAATTCATTCCTTGCTCTTACGGGAGCAAATTTCATGGGTGCTGACCCAGAGGTTCTCTGGAGTTGTGTCACTAAGAAAACATGTGCTTTGACAAGGGCTGGCGGAAGACCAAAGGGACCAAAGAGAGCTCTAAGAATTGTGACTGATGTTTTAATGGAGGGAGAAATCTTATCACCCGAGCCCCCCTTTGGGGAGTGGGGGTCTCGAGGAATACAATGGCAAAGCACAAGGCCAACAGTCTAATAAGCGTGCCTGTCCTGTAGGTGATAACAGGCACTTTCTAATATCGAGGGAAAGCTCAGAGTGAAGGGAAGGCTGGAAAGTTAAGCAACCATGGTAATGGTAGTGTAAAGAAGAAGGGGCCACCAAAGTGACCCTGATGGAAACTCAAATCCCCAGAACGAAAGTGGCATGTTTAGGAGTCAAAGAGCAGGAGGAAGAGAGCAGGGCTCCTGTGTGGTCTTTGGGGTGGTGGCTGGGCTTTGGATAACCCAGCTGCAAAATTCTCAGCCAAGGGAAAGACTACAGACCTCCATCAGTTTCTGAATATAGAAAATGGGTCCTGGTGGGGAAGTGAGGGTGGGAGGAGGAGGAAGGAAGGAAGGAAGGAAGGAAGGAAGGAAGGAAGGAAGGAACCCAGTGAGTTCTGAGAATGGGCCTTGACCCTTTTTGCTTCACAAATGCTTTTTTCTTTCCAGAAGTGCTGACTCCAAGCATTGGTTCTGTAATGAATTCAGCCGCTGCTCTGGGGGAGCTATGCCTGGCACTGACAGACCATTTTCCATCAAATGGCAGAGAGAAAAGGGGATTTCAGTTTTGCTTCCCCCCGCCACCTCTTTTTATATATTTCTTTCATGGTAAATGTTTCTGATTTCACAGGCTGATGTGCTCACCTCTTGAGTTTAATAGACAATAAGCCAAGCAGTGTGGGCCTCTTGTTTAGCAGATGGAAAAGGAGCTCACTTTCAATGCAACACGGGAGGAGAGCAGCACAGAAAAGCCCCTCACTGTGCCAAAAGGAGACAACCTCAAGTGTCACGACTCAACATTTTAGCTGGGATCAGGTAGAAGAGAGTGGGAAGGAGAGAGAAGGGGAGTCAAACTTGGCTGTCTCCCTTTCGGTGTGGAAATAGACTGAGAGGATAGCCAATAATACCAGAACAAGGTATTTTCATCAAGGTCCCTGGAGAGAACCTGGGTATTTTATAACAGAACATTAAGCATTTTTTTTAAAAAAAAAGAAAGAAATTACACTTCAGAACAAATACTTAATGTCTGCCATTTCTTGGTAACCAGTGAGAACAAAGTCTTCTAGTGCTATGGCCCCCTCCTTTCTCTTTCTGCCTTCGTCTCTCTCACACACTTTAGCCTTGTTCACACATTTGTCTCGCTTTGATAGTTAACATGCTCCCACTCCTATAACCAATGCATGCCAGAAAAGAGCCAGCATCTTCAGTGTTCACCTTCTACCTCTAGGCCTGAATGTATAGATAGGTTGTTATGTGCTTTCAAGTCATTTCCACCTTATGGCAACCCTAAGGCAAACCTATCATGGGGTGTTGTTTTTTTTGGCAAGATTTGTTCAGGAGGGGTTTGCTGTTGCCTTCCTCTGAGGCTGAGAACACACACATACACACACACATTGTTGTTGCTATTTTGTGCCTTTCTTCTGGTGATTTGTGTTGGTCAGATCCTGTTTCAGTTTTCTGTATGTTGCAGGATCCAGGAGTTCCTTAAGTTTTTGTTTGTATTGTTCTGTTTCCATGATTACCGTGGCATTGTCTTTGTCTGCTGGGAGAATGATGATTTCTGGATCTGAATTGACATCCTTGATGGCTTTTCTTTTTTGATTATGTTGCTGGGTGGTTGTTTTGCCTTATGTAGAATTCTTGCAGTTTCTCCTCTTATCCCTTCTGCTTCCTCCTTCAGGAGATGGCGGAGGGAGGATTCAACCTGGGCAATGATATCTTCAACTGGGATTCTGTTGATGGTCACAATAAAATTGCCTCCACAAATCAAAGAATATGAGAGAATATGCATACTGAGCCAGCCGGAAAATAGGTGGTAGCAGAACACGTCATAAACCAACCTGGGCAAAGAATGCTATTTGAAAACAGTGAAATTCTGTACCATGCCAGCAATTGCCAGGTCAGAATGCACAGGGAGGCCACTGAAATCCATAAACACCTGGAGAACTTCAACAGGAAAGAAGAAATGCTGAAACTAAACAAAGTTTGGCTACCAATACTGAAGAACACAATATCAAGACACAATATATGCAAATGATACCATCCAGGGTCAGGGGGTTTCCCTGCAGACAATGGATTGCTAATAAAAAGAACACACATATCCTCCTCCATATCCTCCCACCCTTAGGCCTTGCCATTCAACAACAGACCAACCCACAAATTAACATGTAAATCACATCCTCCCAACCAAGGGTCACACAAATAAATATATATATCCCCCACATACTTCCATGCCACCACCCTCTGAAAATGCCAGCTACAGATGTAGGTGAAACATCAGCTTCCAGAACTCAGCCACATAGCCTGGAAAACCCACAGAAAACTATAGACGCTGGCCGTGAAAGCCTTCGAGTTTCCAAATTGTTTCCAGTTTCTACCACTGCAGAGAAATAATGATATTCTTTTTCACCACCCATCACTTTTAAAAGCAACAATATTTTCATCAGGGATGTGTCTAAATATCTCCATAAATTTCAAGGGCAGTGGCTCCTTCCTACCCAGATTTCACTCAGGGAAAGCAGGTCAGCAACATAAAAATGCCATCCCTTTGGAACCAAGAAAGAATGGAACCAGCAGATTCCATGGCAATTTTTGCCAGCATCCCTAGTCTGAAGTGGCATGATGACAGTGGTGGCAGACAGAGACAAGGAATAGGACAATGACAAGACACTCCTTCTTTCCATAGGGGTAGGAGGAGGAAAATGAGGCTGCACACCATGCATCCCCCAGCCAGAGACCAGCTCTTTAATACAGTCAATTAGTTTTTCAATTAGTGTCTGGCTTTGTGGTCCTCAGAGCCAGAGGAGGAGGAGAGGCCTCACAGTGGCAGGCTGCCTCCTTAGGGCCCAGCTGGCCAGCTGAAATTCCACATGGCTCTGCCACCAGAGAAGGAGAGACCTCGCCACAGCGGGCTCCTGCCTTGGGACCTTGCATGGCTGGCTGAGGCCCCACACGGCAGGGGGAGGTGGAGGCCCAGCCCCCAAACACACACCCCTGACCCCAGCAAGGCCTAGAAAAGCAGCTAGGCCTCACATTCCACCGCTGCTGCAAAGGAGGAGGGGGGGGAGAGCTGGGCCTGGCTCCAAACCGGGGCCAGGACATTCACAAAGGGTTAAAAACCATGAATGTCCCAGCAAAAAATGGGATATGGCAACCCTATCAGAGACCTAGCAGCTAAACAGCAGTAATTTTGCCTCTGTCTTGTGTCTTAAATTTAGTTATTCTGACATTCCAGCTAGCATGACTACTAGCTATCATTGTAATCCAAAAAGTAGCTTTTCCAGGTTCTGATTTCTTTCCAGTGCTTGCGGTGGTGGAGCAAGGTATTTAAGGAAGTAGTATTTCTGTTGAAAAAAAGAGTAATGCTGATCCTTCTGTTTCGGTAAGCTCCCAGCTACTGAAAATTCTGATATCTTCTCCTCATCACTTGAAAATATTGAGTTCTTCTTCCTTTCTTTTTCCCTAGTCCACTATTGCTTCTCAAAGAAAAACCTCTCTAAGAAAATGTTGGGTCAGCACTAGTTTAAATATATCTGAATTAGGAGATTCTTGAGGATTTTATACAATCCACATTATGAAGCAAATTGACCTGATTCATGTGCCTCAAACCCAGTGTATCAGAAAGCAGCTATCCATTGGTTTTTGCTGTTTTCTGAATTTTTCAGAAAACAGCAGTAGTTGGCTTACAAATTTACCAAAAAGCACATATAATGTGTGTTTTAGTTGAAAATTCATATGAAATATTGTATTTGAGCACTAAATGCATATAAAATACATATTGCAGGGTTAAATGCACAGACAAATGAATATTTTGTGGAAAATGCATTAGCAAATCACATCAATTTGCTTCAGGGTTTTAACAAAACCAGATATATGTGGAAATGGGACACTGGAAAAACACTGAATTGTCCATCTCTAATCAAATTATGCATTTAAATACATTTCAATATGCATTTTGAAAGGAAGTCTCCCTCTCCTCCCCCCATTGTAGATCAATGTGGAAATGGAGAGGAACTATGAATAAAAACATTGCAAAAATGGCATGTACATGAAATATGCTTAGTCTCCCATTTGTATTAAAGTAAAATATGATTATTATTTATTTATTTATTTATTTTGCAGGGATCATGTAAAGTTGTGCAAATGGCATAAGGTGGAGGCACTTAGTACTAAGTCAAGCACTGAATATATTTGCTGTTCCAAAACCTGTTATCTATGCAGGGAAACCCCTTGCTTTTCTTACACAAAGAACATTTGCCCAATGAAGTCCTCAAGTGTGAAGCTAGTTTCTTTTTCTTTGACATGGCATCTTGAAATACCCTATTTTCATCATGAATACAAATATTAAGATGTATTCTTTACATCATTACGTTGCTGTTGTTGTTGTTGTTGTTGTTGCTGTGTGCCTTCAAGTCATTTTCGACTTATTGCAACCCTGAGGGGAACCTATCACAAGGTTGTCTTGGCAAGATTTAGTCTGATGAGGTTTGTCATTGCCTTCCTTTGGGGCTGAGAGAATATGACTTGGCCAAGGCCACTCAGTGAGTTTCCATGGCTGAGATGGAATTCAAACTCTTGCCTCCTGGAGTCCTAATCCAACACTCATATCTCTGTATCATGTTGGCTTTCTTTACACCACACTGGTTTGCACTATCCCACATTTCATACCAATCCCTCAAAAATCCTTGCACATGGAAATCTAGTTTATCAAGGAAAATGATAAAGTAGAACCCTTCTTCTGGCCTTGTAGTTTTTGAAATGAAGTGACTTTTTGGTGAACCATATGGGATGACATTCAGCCATGCACCACCTTCAGTCTGCAGTGGTGGCATCCACCCAAGGAGAGTTTCTGCCACATGATCAGCTTTCTGCATTCCTTGTGTCTGCTGGCTCCTGCTTTAGCAAAGAAGCAGTCAAGTGCTGGCCTTGTGTGTTATAAATTGTGTCTCACTAGAAAGAGACAAGCAATAGGGACCAAACTCATTGAGGCACCATCTGTCTGCCTCAGTGGTCTGTGAAATGCCAGCGGGCCAGCCCCTGATCAAACAAAGGTGGATTTGGGCAGAGAATGCCTTTCTCTACAAAAGTCCTATTAATTATCCATTTAAAGATTTGCCTTTTAGAAACAGAACGGCAAAAGAAAGAAGGGGAAAAACCGCAACTCCCATGCTGTCCTCTTGAGCGTTAGAAAACTAGCTATATTAAACCTTAGGTTTCATTTAATCCCTGTGAAACAGCTGGTTTTGAAACAATCCTTTATGTGTTTTTTTAAATAGAATAAATGGTTCATTATTGCTTCTCTTCATAAACATTTCTCAGACTGAAGGGTGAGCGTGTTTTCTGGGAAACTCTCAAGACTGGTGTCATTGTCATCACTGCTGGCATCATCACAAGCATTAATAAAAGAGACTGTGTGTATATGTGGGTGGGTGTCCTCAGCCTTGCAGAAAGAATCTAACCATATCAATTGAAACTAAGGGGGCCCTGGGAATAGAGCTTGTAGTAACTTATTTAGTCACTAGGTGGCAGAGGTCCTTAATCTTCTCTGGAGATAAAATTGGAGACAGGCTTCAGGAATTCAGTTCTTCACAGGGCCTTCTGGTAAATCCATAGGCTGCCTCCTTCTGCAGGACCAAGAGATCTTTCTCCTGTAGAGAGAGAGAGAGGATGGGGAATTTGTGATGCCTGATGAGTGGGAGAATAATCAAATCATAGAATAACAGAGTTGAAAGAGACCACAAGGGCCATCCAGACCAACCCCCTGACATGCAGGAATACACAATCAAAGCATCTCCAACAGATGGCCATCCAGCCTCTGTTTAAAGACCTCCAAAGAAGGAGACTTCACCACTCTCTAAGCGAGTGTGTTCCACTGTCAAACGGCTCTTACTGTCAGGAAATATGTCTTATGTTGAGCTAGAATCACTTTCCCTGGAGTTTCCATCCATTTCCCTGGGTCCTAGTAACTTTCTCCATTCTCAATATGACACCCCTTTAAATATTTAAAGAGGGCTATCATATCACCTCTTAACCATCTCTTCTCCAGGCTAAACATGCCCAGCTCCCTATGTTGCTCATCATAGGGCATGGTTTCCAGACCTTTCACCATTTTGGTTGCCCCCCCCCCCCCCATTGACATGCTCCAGTTTCTCCACATCCTTTTTGAATTGTGGTGCCCAGAACTGGACACAGGATTCCAGGTGAGGCCTGACCAAAGAAGAATGAAGTGGTACTATTACTTCCCTCAGTACTTCTACTGGGACTCCTCTATTCCTTTCACATGTATTCTTGTTAAGCCAAGTGCCCCCTATCCTATATCTATGCATTTCATTTTTTCCACCTAAGTGCAGTATCTTACATTTCTCCCAGTTGAAATTCATTTTATTACTTTTGGCCCAGCTTTATAATGATTAAGGTCATTTTGAATTTTGATCCTGTCCTCTGGAGTGTTAGCGACTCCTCTTAATTTGGTGTCATCTGCAAATTTGATATGAACTCCCTTTATTCTTTTATCAATGTCACTGATATAAAGATGTTGAATAGCCCTGGGCCCAGGACAAAACCTGGTGGCATCCCACTGGTCACTTCTCTCCAGGATGAAGAGGAGCCATTGCTGAGCACCCTTTGAGTAAGCCAGTCAACCAATTGCAAATCCACCTAACAATTGGATTATCTAGCCCACATTTTACTAGCTTGTTTGCAAGAATATCATGAGGGGCCTTGTCGAAGCCTTTACTGAAATCAAGATATGCTACACCCACAGCATTCCCTTCATTTACCAAGCTGATATTTTTTTCACAAGAAAAGAGATGAGAGGAGTAAAATGAAGAGAGAGAAAAGCTGAAAAACTACCATGCTACCATGTCATTGAGAAAAAGTAGAATCATAGAATCATAGAGTTGGAAGAGACCACAAGGGCCATCCAGTCCAACCCCCTGCCATGCAGGAACTCCCAATCAAAGCATCCCCAAAAGATGGCCATCCAGCCTCTGCTTAAAGACCTCTGAGGGAGACTCCACCAAAATCTCCGAGGGAGTGTGTTCCACTCTCGAACCGCCCTTACTGTCAGGAAGTTCCTCCTAATGTTGAGGTGGAATCTCTTTTCTTGCAGCTTGCATCCATTGTTTCGGGTCCTAGTCTCTGGAGCAGCAGAAAACAAGCTTGTTCCCTCCTCGATATGACATCCAAATATTTAAACACAGCTATCATATCAGCTCTTCATTTTAAGATGAAGGAATTTAAGGAATTCATTTTAAGATGTCTCGGGAGGTGTGTTGTCTCCCTGGGGCAAAGATCCGAGATGTGACAGAGAGGCTGAGAAGACTGGTCAGGCCTACCGACCAATACCCCTTCCTTTTGGTTCATGTGGGAACGAACGACACAGCAAGACACAGCCTTCAAAACATCAAAAGGGATTACGAGGCTCTAGGAAAGAAGCTGAAAGAAATGGAGGCACAGATTGTCATCTCGTCTCTACTGCCAGTTGAAGGGCACGGTCCAGGAAGAGAGAGGAAGATAGCAGATGTCAACAATTGGCTTCGCAGATGGTGTCGTCGAGAACGATTTGGATTCTTGGATCATGGGCTGCGGTTCCATGAGGGCGGACTCCTGGCAAGGGATGGGCTGCATCTCACACCAGTTGGAAGAAACGTTTTTGCCAACAGTCTGAAGAATTTGATCAGGAGGGCTTTAAACTGAGTTATGTGGGGAAGGGAGACAGCACCCTGGAAGACAAAAGGACTGGAAAAAATAGTCAAACTGTCATAGAGGAAACAAAGCAAACAGTAGAGGGACCCAACAGTGGGAGGCAAAAAAACGTGCTAAGGCAGCAAGTAAAGGAGACATATGGTCTTAGATGTCTCTACACTAATGCACAGAGCATGGGAAATAAGCAAGATGAACTTGAACTCCTAGCGCAACAAAGCAAATATGATATAATAGGCATCACTGAAACCTGGTGGGATGAGTCTCATGATTGGAATGTAAAAATACAGGGGTATAACCTCTTCAAGAGAAACAGGCCAAACAGGAGAGGAGGAGGAATAGCATTATATGTCAGGGATATTTACACCAGTGAAGAAATCCAGGACAACAATCCTGGAAGCCAGGTGGAGAGCATTTGGATAAAAATTAAAGGGGAAAGAAACAACAGGGATGTTATTGTGGGAGTCTACTACAGACCCCCGACTCAGGCAGAAGAACTGGATGATGCCTTTCTAGAACAGATGACTACACACTCAGAAAGGAGAAATATAGTAGTGATGGGTGACTTCAACTATCCGGATATTTGCTGGAAGTCAAACTCGGCAAAATCCTTGAGGTCTAGCAAATTCCTCACTTGCCTCGAAGACAATTTCATTGTTCAAAAGGTGGAAGAGGCAACGAGGGAGTCAGCTATTTTGGATCTGATCCTAACTAACAGGGAAGACCTAGTTAATGGGGTGCAAGTGGTTGGATCCTTAGGCGGGAGTGATCATGTCCTCCTGGAGTTTATTATACAGTGGAAAGGAGAAGCCAGGCATAGTCAGACACGCATTCTAGACTTTAGGAAAGCTGATTTTACTAAACTTAGAGAAATACTGAGGGTGATCCCATGGACAGGAATACTAAAAGAGAAGGGAGTTCAAGACGGATGGGAGTTTCTCAAAAGGGAGATACTGAAGGCACAATTTCAAACCGTGCCAATGAGGAGGAAGAATGGGAGGTGTCTCAAGAAACCAGGATGGATGACTAAGGAACTTGCAACTGAACTATGTTTTAAACGGAACATGTATAAGAAATGGAAAAATGGGGAAATCACCAAAGAGGAATTCAAACAAATAGCTAGCACGTGTAGGGTTAAAGTCAGAAAAGCTAAAGCGCAGAATGAAATCAGGCTTGCTGGAGCGGTTAAGAACAATAAAAAGGGCTTTTGGGGGTATGTCAGTAGCAAAAGGAAAAAGAAGGAAATGGTAGGGCCACTGTGTGGAGAAGATGGCAAAAAGTTAACAGGGGACAGAGAAAAGGCAGAATTACTCAACACCTTCTTTGCTTCAGTCTTCTCAGAAAAGGCAAAGGGTGCTCAACTTGAGGATAATGGAGCAGAGGACAGAATAGGAGAATTTCATCACAGAATAAGTAAAGAGATAGTACAGAAACATCTGGTTAATCTAGATGAATATAAGTCTCCAGGACCAGATGAATTACATCCAAGGGTATTAAAAGAACTGGCAAATGTAATATCAGAACCATTGGCAATAATCTTTGAGAATTCCTGGAAAACAGGAGAGGTCCCAGCGGACTGGAGGAGGGCAAATGTTGTCCCCATCTTCAAAAAGGGGAAAAAAGAGGATCCCAACAATTATCGTCCAGTTAGTCTGACATCAATACCCGGAAAGATTCTGGAGCAGATCATTAAACAGAGAGTCTGTGAACATCTGGAAGATAATTTCATAATCACAAAAAGTCAACATGGGTTTCAGAGAAACAGGTCATGCCAGACAAATCTGATCTCTTTTTTTGATAAAATTACCAGTTTGGTAGATGAAGGGAATGCTGTGGATATAGTATATCTTGATTTCAGTAAGGCCTTTGACAAGGTTCCCCATGACATTCTTGCAAGCAAGTTGGTAAAATGTGGGCTAGACAAAGTAACTGTTACATGGATTTGTAATTGGTTATCTGGTCGAACACAAAGGGTGCTCAACAATGGCTCCTTTTCAACCTGGAAAGAAGTGACCAGTGGGGTGCCACAGGGCTCTGTCCTGGGCCCAGTGCTATTCAATATCTTTATTAATGACTTGGATGACGGTATTGGGGGCATAGTTATCAAATTTGCAGACGACAACAAATTTGGAGGAGTAGCTAATACCCCAGAGGACAGGATCAAAATTCAAAATGACTTGAACAGACTAGAAAGTTGGGCCAAAGCTAACAAAATGAAATTCAACACAGAGAAATGTAAGGTACTGCACTTAGGGCGGAAAAACGAAAAGTACAGATATACGATGGGGGACACTTGGCTGAATGAGACTACGTGTGAAAGGGATCTAGGAATCCAGGTGGACCACAAGTTGAACATGAGTCAACAGTGCGATGCAGCAGCTAAAAAGGCCAAGGCAATTTTAGGCTGCATCAGTAGAAGTATAGTGTCTAGATCAAGAGAAGTAATAGTGCCACTATATTCTGCTTTGGTCCGGCCTCACCTGGAATACTGTGTCCAGTTCTGGGCACCACAATTCAAAAAGGATGTGGAGAAACTGGAGCGTGTCCAAAGGAGGGCAACTAAAATGGTGAAGGGTCTGGAAAGCAAGCCCTATGAGGAACGACTTAGGGAGCTGGGGATGTTTAGCCTGGAGAAGAGAAGGCTGAGAGGTGATATGATAGCCGTGTTTAAATATTTGAAGGGATGTCATATCGAGGAGGGAACAAGCTTGTTTTCTGCTGCTCCAGAGACTAGGACCCGAAACAATGAATGCAAGCTGCAAGAAAAGAGATTCCACCTCAACATTAGGAGGAACTTCCTGACAGTAAGGGCGGTTCGACAGTGGAACACACTCCCTCGGAGAGTAGTGGAGTCTCCTTCCTTGGAGGTCTTTAAGCAGAGGCTGGATGGCCATCTGTCGGGGATGCTTTGATTGGGAGTTCCTGCATGGCAGGGGGTTGGACTGGATGGCCCTTGTGGTCTCTTCCAACTCTATGATTCTATGATTCTATGATTCTATGATTCTTAACCTTCTTTCTCCAGGCTAAACATCCCCAGCTCCCTAAGTCGTTCCTCATAGGGCTTGGTTTCTAGACCCTTCACCATTTTAGTTGCCCTCCTTTGGACACGCTCCAGTTTCTCCACATCCTTTTTGAATTGTGGTGCCCAGAACTGGACACAGTATTCCAGGTGAGGCCTGACCAAAGCAGAATAGAGTGGCACTATTACTTCTCTTGATCTAGACACTATACTTCTACTGATGCAGCCTAAAATTGCATTGGCCTTTTTAGCTGCTGAAGGTGGAGGTGGGGAGAAAGAACCAAGGGAAAGGGAAATAAGACAACAGAGTGAATGAAGGGGTTTCTATGCTAGGTGAAGCTGATATTTCTGTTAATATTAATGGTAGTGGTCCAAGAGCTTGGAATAGTTAAATCGTGTGGAGTTCAGATGCTAAACTCCCCTTGATAGCATAATCACTGGCGATGCTGAGCTGAGTAGTCTAGAAGTTATTGCCAAACAAGTAACTTTACCAGGCTTCCAAATGTGGATCAGCCTTTTCAGAGGCTGCTCCAGGCTCTGGAACTTTCCTAGAGAGTCTAGACTGGTGTAATCCATAATGTCCTTCCAGCAGAAGGCAATGTTTTATTTCAGCTGGATTTGGGGAACAGACTGTTCACAGAAAAGAGCTTTTAATAATGTGTTGTATTATCTGTATTTTTTTAAATGAGTATGCTTTTGTGTTGCTGCCTAGTTGAGTTAGAGATTTGCACACAGCCCTCTCCTCTTGCCTGGAACAAAAGGCCTTTACAGACTGCCAGAAATAATGCAGCTTGAGTCCACTTTAACTGTCCTGGCTCAGTGCTAAGGAATCATGGGAACTGTAGTTTATTGTGACACCAGAGCTCTCTGACAGAGAAGGCTCAATGTCCCAGAAAAAAATACAATTCCCATGATTCCCTAGCACTGAGCCAGGACAGTTAAAGTGACCTCAATCTGCATTATTTCTGGCAATCTGTAAAGGCCCTGACTCTATCAAAACAGAAAAATTTGCACCTTTATCTCCCATTTGGAGATGACCTATGGCAACTTGAGAATCAGGGCCCAGCCCTGAGATCTGGCAATCTTAGATGGCCAAGTTGGCTGGAGAATTGTGGGAACCATAGTCCCAAAAGTAACATGTATAAGCATGTGCATATACATGCATATATAAATCTTTCTTCTACTTCTTGAAGGCAATGGAAAGCTCATTAACCATTCACAATGGGCTCCATCCTCACATACATACACTGTGAAAATCCACACTCTGCTATAACAGTATTAAGCCATAGCATTAATCCCTCTATGAACAGAAGAATACTCTCAGGCACTTATTTTCTTCTTCATCACGCTGGTTGGGGATGATAGGAGTTGTAGTCTAACACATCTGGAGATCAGTGGATTGGGAAAAAGCTGTGTGAGAACAGGCAGAAGATAGAACTTTGTCCTTCAGTATGGTAAGCCTCATTGAATTATAGGATCTTAGGGTTCTTCATTCAATTATAAGGTTGGTTGATCTTAGGGTTGGAAGGGCTGCAAGGGCCATCTAGTCAATCCCCCCTGCCATACAGAAGACACAACTATATATGAGCTAAAATATCTGGGATTTAAGCTCCCAAGCTCTATACCAGTGATAGGCATTAAAGGAAGACTTATGCATATGTTAATGGCATTTTTTCCCTGTGCATAGGAAAACAAATATTCATTACTTTGGGCATGCAACTACCACAGGAGGATAGAGCTAATTTAGCCAAGTAATTACACCATCTCTTTCCCTAACCTGCATCCAATGAAGTTGCTGAACCCTAATGCATTGCATAGGTAAATTAGCTTTGTAATTAACTGCCTCATCTTCAGAACTGTACGTAAAGAAGAAGACACCAGGCTCCTGGCTTGTGGAGACAATATCTAGCAGTGAAGTACAATGAAATTTGGGTATTCCCAGGGGACAGGCATTATTAAATAGGATGCAGAAACCAGTAGGGAGGATCAGACTAGAGACAAAGATGCAGTCAACAACTGCAGAGGGGGATACCTCTCTATCACTTGCTTGCTGAGTAAGGATTACACCTCAGCAAGCTGTCCCATGTTTGTTGTGGCGGTGATGGTTTTGTGCCTTCAAGTCATTTCTGACTTCTGACACTAAGATCAGAAGTTTATCACTGGGTTTTCTTGGCAGAATTTGTTCAAAGGGGGGGGTTGTCCATGCCTTCCTCTGAAGCTGAGAGAACGTTACTTGCCCAAAGTCATCCAGTAGACTTCCACAGCCAAGTGGGTATTCAAACCCTGGTCCCCCAGAGTCCTAGTCAGAAGGAAAATAACATCTTGAATTATTTTTCTAAGCCAATCGGAGAGAACATTTGATATGTATATGGTATATGGAGGCTGAAATCTTACTGAGAGCCAGTGTAGCAAAATGGTCACTAGATAACTCAGTGGGTTTGCACATAGAACTGAGGTAGCCAGAGAAGTGAGTGGAGCTGAGCCCATCCATCATTTTAGGGATGGCATGGACTGTTGTAGTACTTTGCAGAAGGAGGTCTCAGAAGCCTCCTTGTGCAAGCTGGTATAAATGTACAAGTTCACAAGCAGGCTGTAGCTGTTGTTAATTGCCATCAAGTTGACTTACGGTGATTTTATGAATGAGATGCCCCCAAGTCATCCTATCATCAATAATCCTCCTCATATCTTGCACATTGAGGTCCATGCCTTCCTTGATTGAGCTAGAGGGGGGCAAAATGAGGGCACTGCCCTTCAGATAAGACTTCTGCCTCCCAATGAAATTTTCCTTCAGTCTCCAAATTTCTAACATTGCAGAAAATGAGACATTCAAAATCATTCATACCCAGTACTCATATATTTGCCATGTTTGCAAAGCCTTGGTAATTTGTCTGCCCTTTTTCTTTGGATGCCTAGAGTGTATTTCTAAATGCTCACCTTGAAATTTTAAGTTACTTGAATTCTAGAAATTTGGGACTAAAGGAAAGCTTCATTTTAGGCAGCAGAAGTCTTATTTGGGAATAGCAATGCCCTCATTTTGCCCCTCCCCATAGCTACACCCCTGCTTATGGGTACATTCAGTGGAACATAGGAGAGGGCTTTCTTGTTGGCAGTTCTCAGGTCCTGGAGCTCTCATCCTAGACATCCTAGCAGGTAATGAACCTATGGCACTTATACCAGGGGGGCACTCAGAGCACTCTCTGTGGGCACACACAGCATGGCCCCGGCACAGAGTTCGCCAGAATTCATTATTAGAAAGCCAGAGGGACACAGCACTTTGCGATAAATAATTGTGGGTCGTTTTTTGTGGGTTTTTCGGGCTGTGTGGCCATATTCTAGAAAAGTTTCTTTCTGATGTTTTTGTTGTGGATTGGATTGCAGTTTGCACACTCGGTCTCTAAAAGGTTCACCATCACTAGATTATAATTATGTTTTTAAATTGCTTTTAATTCTATAATTTAATTAAAGTTTAAATTTTGTATTTATTAATATCAGTGAGTTTTATTGGTAGATGTTTGAACTTTGTAAGCCACCATGAGTCCCAAGGCTGAGGAAAATGTTGGATATAAATAAATAAAATAATCCAGTGAATAAACCAATTATTTATCATCGTCATCATCATCATCATCAATATTAAAACAAATGTTTGTGCAACTGGTCAGTTGTGTGTGTGTATGAGCCTCCAAGTGGCCTGTTGACGTGGTGACCTCATGAATTTCATAGGGTTTTTGGGGTTTTTTAGGCAAGGAACACTCAGAGGTTTTGCTAGTTTCTTTCTCTGAAATATAGCTGACATCATCTGGTATTTATTGACAGTCTCCCCTCCAAGTACTAGCCAGGGCTGACCCTACTTAGCTTCCAAGTTCAGATGGGATATGATGCCTTTAAGGCATCATAAATCCCCAACAGTATTCTGGCCACAATTTCACCCTCCTCCTTTTTTAATCCTCACAACAAACAACCCTGGGAGGTAACAGACAGTGGCTTGCAGCTGACAGCTTTAGTGTGGGCAGGCTGGCAAATCTATTCCAGGTATTAATCTGAACAGGAAAGGAGCTATCCAAGCTGCGGAACCTACTTCAAAGATATTGTTTAGAACTCCAGAGAGTGTCTTTAAAATTCGGTCTAAAATCCAGAATGATTACACCACCTCACTGCCTGTCAGAACAAGTGAACTCAACTCCCAGTGCACAGACAAATAGTCTCGTTGTGATGAAAAACAAAATATTCATTGAAGGCATGGGATAGAAGCTACTAGCAAAGCATTTAAATTGGAACTAACCAGTTCCAGCCCCCAACACAATATTAAAATCCAAAATATTAAAACTCCACCATCACAAAATTGGTGTGCAAACCATCATTCCCACCAGCTAGCTCTGACAGGTCCTTTATCAACCATCTGTCCTCCCTACTTGCCATTCCTAAGCAATAACAGCCTACAATACAAAAAAAAACCTCCTCCACATTCCATCCATTTGCAGAACCGGACAGCATTAGCAAGCAGCCCAAGCTGATGTTACATTGCCTAGGTCAGCCCATCCTCCACCCAACATACATACGATGTAAAAGGCCTTCCCCCAATACCAAAACCACACAGGAAAATACATTGCAATACAGATCCCCCACCTACAAAAATATACACCATGGCAGAACCAAACATGGATTCTGACAATGACATGGAAACCACCAGACACTTAAAGTGCTTGACTATTGAGCAGTGATCTGAACCTGGGCCTTTGTCCTTGTTCAGTTAAGAAGTGATATGATAGCCCTGTTTAAATATTTCAAGGAGTGTCATATTGAGGGTGGAGAAAGCTTGTTCTCTGCTGTTCCAGAGAATAGGAGATGGAACAATGGATGCAAACTACAGGAAAAGAGATCCCACCTCCACATTAGGAAGAATGTCCTGATAGTGAGAGCTGTTAAACAGTGGAACACACTCCCTCGGAGTGTGGCAGAAACTCCTGCTTTGGAGGTTTTTAACAGAGGCTAGATGGCAATCTTTCCAGGGTGCTTTGATGATGTTTTTCTGCATGGCAGGGGAGTGGACTGGATGGTCTCTGTGGTCTCTTCCAACTCTGTGATTCTATGATTCTAGGAACTTTATGCATCACATTCTCTATTATGTGCTGTTGTGAATGAAAAGCATGAGGGCTTTACCTTTTCAAAGGTTCCTTCTTAAGAACGTTGATCCACCTTTATCCAGATCACTCTGGCTGCTCTTTTTAAAAATGTGGATTAAATGCTCTGGATGTCTTTATTAGTCCATTTTCATCCTGGGCTGGAGGCTGGTGCTGACTCCCCTCTTCCATTCATTCAGAACCTCCTGGCTGAACTCAATTTTTTTCTAGTTTAACCAGTTTCTCCACCCGCCATGCTCTTTTTCCACCTAACAGGGCCATGTGTATTCATCTTCCTCCCTCAGGCACTTTTCATACCCATTTATAATTTACTACATTTATAAGTTTATTAAATGAGTTTCCAACCATGGTGAGTCTAATCAGCATACCGCAGTGCTGGAATTGCACACCACACCATCCGGCTGTACAGACTACACAGGAAACTGATCACTTTTAACTTTAGTTAGTGTCGCTTTTTATGGTGATGGGAGAAATCTGTCAGCTTCGCTTTCTCATGCATTTGATTTTATTATTTTTTATATACCTCTGGTTCTTTCCATTTTGAACGCAAATGCATTTGTGCATTTTAGTAATTTCTTCCAGAATGAACTGAAACCAAATTCTTACCCGTTGGCACTGGGCAAATCCAATAGATACATTTATTCCTTGCATGAATCAGACCATGTTATTTCTGCCTGCCAGGTAGCTCTCAAAAATGAGTAGCCACTCACTACATGAAATGCATACCCTCCAATGTTTCACAGATGAAAACCAGGATGCATGTGGCCAAGCAACATCAGAGTTTTAAAAAAATGCTTACTTAGGAAGAACACATTTGCTGAGAGAGGCTGCAACTGTTTGCTTTGGCTTGAATCTGTCACACTGGAGATCACTTGGGTCGCTTCCTGAGTGATAGGGGAACAAAACTCTAGTAGAGTTTATTACATGGACAAAAGAAATGAGATATTGGTGCTATGCTCCCAACAGTAGCCCATGAATATTGCACACTAAGGTGATGCTTTTCACACGATGTTGCACAACGTCATCATAAATGTGCACTTGTCCCGTAAATAAAGCAGTAAAATTGTGTCGCTTTTTATTCGCAGGATTTTCCCAAAAATTAAAAGTGGCATGATTTTGCTTCTTTATTCATGGAGTAATTGCACATTTATGATAATGTCGTGTGAAAAGTATTGTGTTAGTGCATGATATTCACAGGATATTGTCAGAGTATAGCGCTAATATCCCATTTCTTTTGTCCGTGTGATAAACCACCCTGTTGCTCGCAGTGGCTGCTGCCTGGTAAATTGGGATTGCCTGCCACTGTAACTATTATGCTTATGCCTACATCAATTTTATACAGGATTTCATCTCACTTATTCATTTATTTCACTTATATCCTATCTTTCCCTCCAGAACTGACACTTAAGGAGGTTTACAGATTTCTTTTTACAAGATATTCGTAAAAGCTCTCTGACAGACATCGTTACTTTGTTTGTTGTGTGCCTTCAAGTTGTTTCTGACTTATGGCAACACTAAGGTGAACCTATCATGGGGTTTTGTTACCAGAGGAGGTTTTCCATTGCCTTCCCCTGAGGCTGAGAGAGTGTGACTTGCCCAAAGCTATCCAGTGGGTTTCATGGCTGAGCCCAAATTCAAACCCTGGCCTCCCAGAGTTATAAACCAACCCTCAAACCACTACACCACACTGGCACTGTCTTACAAAGTATACAGTACTAATAAAAACAGACAAAGGACTGTGAATGAAATATGATTTTAATAATAAACATTAAAAGCAATTGAAAACAGCTGAGAAAAGGCAAAAAGAGACTAAAAAGCAGTGGCTGTTAAAGAGAGCCATTGTGATGTAGTGGTTTGAGCACTGGACTTTGTCTCTGGAGACTAGGGTTCAAATCCCCACTGAGACATGGAAGCCCACTTGGTGACCTTGGGCAAGCAACACTCTCTCAGCCTTAGAGGAAGGCGAAAGTAACCCCCTTTGCATTTTGAACTCAGTTTGCAGCACTTGAAGGAAGCTGATGACCAAGGGGGAAAGTGGGAGGAGGAGAGAAAAACTGGGATGTTTGTCAAAAACCTGAAAAAATGGGATGAAAGATAATCAGGGCTGTCCATGCCAAACTGGGACAGTTGGATGGTTTGGTCTGGCTCTCCATATGCATGCAAGATGTCTGGGATGCTTGGAAGTCTTGCTGTAAAACCAAGCAATCTGTATTTAGTATGCATGCACAGGAGAATTCAATGCTCTTCTCAACATTAATAAGGCCCTCTTGGCTACTTCTTGTACTTTAAAGTTCTTTACTCCATTGAGTAATGCAAAAGAGTGATAGAGTGTAACAGGAATATCTATGAATGAATCTGTCTGATAATGGGAAAACAATAGACCCTATGTAATCCTGGTCAGAGACTGGAAGAAACTAATTGTTATTGGTTAATAAAATTATTTTCTCCAGTAGCAAATGCATAACTATATTAAATAACACTTATAACTTAAGAAAAGCAAGCATCACTCCTTTTGAGGCGTAGAAACAATGTTTAAATGTCATTTGTGTAGCTACAGGCATGTAGGTTCATGTCATGGTGGTGGTGGAGGAAGATAAGTCAAGTGCTGACTTATTATCCTCTACCTCATGATGCTGCTTCAGGATGTGGATGCTGAGGGAGATGAATGCAGAATGAATTTTGTACCATGGGACAACAGCTTGTAGCATTCAGATTTTTTGTTTGTTTTGAGAAATGGGGAAAAGCAAAAAGTTGATTTTAAAAAATCTAGCTGCCATGTCAACGAATTACTTTTGGAATCTTCAGTACAAGAATGTCGATAGACTCATAGAATGACAGATTGGAAGGGACCCGAAGAGGGATCCATCCCAACCCCCTGCCATGCAGGAATACACAATCCAAGCATCCCTAACAGATGGCTATCCAGCCTCTGTTTAAAAACCTCCAAAGAAAGGAGACTCCACCACTCTTTGAGGCAGTGTGTTTCAGCACCTTTACTTTGCAAAAGTTCTGATCCTGATTATATCATTATGATTGCTATAGGGTCTAGATGAAAGTCTTCTCTTACTCTGAATGTCTGTTGTTAGCTAGGAATTAAAAGGTGGGATGGCTAGTGGCTTCCGTATCAATGGAGTGTTGAACCTGGGGTGTAGTTCAAACTTTGAAGAAACTATTCAAAGTGCTGTTGTTATTGTTGTTGTGTGTCTTCAAGTAGTTTCTGTCTCATGATGACCCTAAGGTGAACCTACCACATGGTTTTCTTGGCAAGATTTGTTCCAAGGAGGTTTGCCATTGCCTTCCCTTGAGAATGAGAGCATATGACATGCTCAAGGTAACCCAGTGGATTTCATGGTCAAGTGTGGAATTGAACCCTGGTCATACTTATCCCCAAAAGGTTCTGGATACTGTCTAAATTTCAGACTGAAACCCAGAATAGATTCTCTGCTCCATAGGCATGGATCCTGTTGGGTGCCTTCCAAATTAATGCATTTTGAAGGACCCCTCAAAATGAGATGCAGGGGGACCATCTCTCATCATGAGAGGCTGCCTTTGGAAATGTCAAATTCCCATCCCAAGGAGGCTATGTTAACCCCTTCTCTGTTCTCCTTTTGCCAGCAGGTAAAGACCATTTTTTATTTAAAGAAGGATTTGATGATTAATTAGTTGTGCAGAAGTGTCTTTGTATAGGGGCATGTGCTATATTTTCATCAGCATTTATCACATTTTATGATTGAAAGCAAAAGGCTTTTAACAGCATGTGTGTGCTGCTTTTTATCTTTATTGTTCTGTTTTTTCAAATGATTTTGCATTCTTTTAAATTATGACATGTTTGTTTATAAAACAATGGGTACCTAGATTTTAGCTGTGACTTGTTTTAAACTTGCACTATCATCTCTCTGAAAGCCAGGATAACAAAACTGAGGCTGTCATACTTTGGCCACATCATGAGAAGGATAAAACTCATGACTCATTGGATAAAACAATAATGCTAGAAAAAGTGGAGGACAGAAGAAAGAGAGGAAGATCTCATGCTAGATGGATAGACTCTATAGAAGAGGTCATGGGTATGAATTTGCAGGAACTCAGCAGGGCAGTGGAGGACAGGGAATCTTGGAAATGTCTCATCTACAGGGTTGCCATGGGATGAGGTCAACTCAAGTATAGTTAATTACAACAACAACGTCACCAACATGATGCCAAATGATGGTGGTTTAGATGCAATCTTGGTCTGATTCAGCAGGGCTTTTTTATGTCCTTAAGTCCTCCCTGTAGCTTGTAAATAGCTTCCCCTTGAGTCCAACCCACCCATCACATTTTTTTAATTCATAGGAATGGAGTTAATGCCAGATAAACAGACCACTTGAAAGGAGAAAAGGGGCAGAATTAGCAGATTAATAGAGTGTGGTAAAATGCCTCATAATCATCCTTGATTTTTTTTTTTTGTAAAGTTGTAAAGGGTTCATTGTCTGTCTTCTTGTATCTTTGCTTGAAAAATAAATCCAAATTGCTTTGGCTGAGAGACTTGTCATATGGATTGAAAACCAGCGGAAGGGCCATAAAACCAACAGCAACAATAATATATTGAGACAAAGGACAGCATCAGCTGGGAACGCTATAGGGCTGCGTGAGGCCTGGTTTCAACTCACGCCTTCGATTAATTATCCAGAAGAGGGAACAAACAGCACATTAATTAAATGTTCCAATAACATTAAACTGAGAGGTGTTACTGACACTCACAAAAAGAGAGAAGATAAATAATGCAATGATAGGTATGTATATCTATGTGTGTATGCATATATGGGGAAAGGGATAAGTACTGGCGGGACATTTTCTTAATGGGATTCAGCTTCCATTAACACTAGCTAAAAGAAATAGCCTGATTTTTTTTTAGGAATCAAACTTGTGAAATAATAACATTTTTGTAGCAAGGAACAAAGTGTCTGTGTGTCTGTGTGTGTGTCATACTGGGGGGAAATGTGGAGTGGGAAAAAAGGACAGGGTTAAATACAGAATGATTGATAATCAAAACTGCAGAGTTACAATGAGAGTATCCTCTTTGTGTGTGCGTGTGTGTGCGTGAAAACGTTATTACCAGAAGATACAGCACAGCAGGGTGCTTTAGCTTTATAGTGGACTGTCTTCTATTTTGAAGGTTTGGTTGGACATGGTACTTAGTTTGAAGATATGCTTTGTTCCTCTGTTTAAGATATGGGCAACTCTAATAATAAATAATAAATAATAAATAATAAACTTTTTTTTGTATCCCGCCTTTTGCCAAGGCAATCAAGGCGGCTTACATCATTAAGATAGATAAAACAAACCCCACATTGAACAATAAAACATGATAAAAACAAGATGCAACTACTAAAATAAGTTAAAAATGATTGGTGTTCTAGCACCAGTAAAGATGTAAAAGAGGGAGAGACACAGATTGAGGTAGAGTCTATTCTATTCGGGGAAGGCCTGCTGGAAGAGATTGGTCTTGATGGCTTTTTTAAAATTGTCCAAGCTGGTTATTTGACGGATCTCTTCCAGTAAGGCATTCCATAGTCTGGTAGCAAAGAAGAGAAAGACCTCTGGGGGATTACTGCTAATCTAGTTTTTCTCAGTTGTAGTCGGTTCCTCCCAGAGGATCTGAGGGTGCGGGGTGGATTATATGGAAAGAGGCGATCCCTTAGATAGGTTGGACCTAGGCCATGTAGGGCTTTAAAGGCCAGCACCAGCACCTTATACTGTGCTCGGAAACCCATAGGCAGTCAATGAAGGGATTTCAGAATTGGTGTAATATGATCCCTTCTAGATTTCCCAGTAATCAGCCTGGCTGCCATATTTTGTACCAGTTTTAGTTTCCAAACTAGATATAAGGGTAGCCCCATGTAGACTGCATTACAGAAATCGAGTCGTGAGGTTACCAGTGCATGTACTACAGCTTCTAGGTCCCTTATGTCCAGCTAAGGGCACAGTTGGTGTATCTGCCAAAGCTGATAACAGGCGCTCCTGACCATTGCATTCACCTGATCAATCATGTGAAGTGATGGGTCTAGAAGAACCCCCAAACAGCGAACACAATCCTTCGAGAAGAGTGTGACCCCATCTAGGACTGGAGATTGTATCCCAATACCTAGTTTAGGGGCCCCTACTGTAAGCACCTCTGTTTTCTCTGGATTCAGTTTCAGTCGATTTTTACTTATCCAGTCCAATACCCCTTCAAGCCATTGATTGAGGGGAGAAATGCCATCTGTTGTCATGGCTGCTGAGTGACACATGGAGAAATATATTTGGGTATCATCTGCATACTGATAACACCCCACCCCATGTCTACGGATGATTTCCCCCAGCAGCTTCATATAGATATTGAAGAGCATCAGGGACAGGATGGTGCCCTGGGGGATGCCACAATTAAGCTCTGATTTTGAAGAGCAACTGTCCTCAAGCATCAACCTTTGGAATCTGCCTGAGAGAAAGGAATGGAACCATTGAAGAACAGTGCCTCCAGTCCCTAACTCTCCCAGGCGTTCCAGGAGGATGTCATGTTCTATCATATTGAAGGCTGCTGAGAGATCCAAAAGCACCAACTGGGTCATGCTTCCCCCGTCGATGCTTAGGTGAAGGTCATCTACCAGAGCAACCATGGCAGTGTCCACCCCAAATCCCAGTCTGAAGCCGGTTTGAATTGGATCTAGAAAATCAGTTTCATCCAAGATCGCTTGGAGTTGAAAGGCAATGGCCCGCTTGATCACCTTGTTCAGGAAGGGGAGATGAGAAACAGGTCTGTAATTTTTCAAGTCTAGGGGGTCCAGGGAAGGTTTCTTCAGGAGCGGTCTCATCACCACTTCCTTTAAAAGCTGGAATAACTCCTTCCCTGAGGGATGCATTGATGGTCTCTTTAAGAAAGGCCATCAAGGCATCACTCCCATGGACGACCAGCCATGATGGGCAAGGATCGAGGGGGCACATCGTCTTCTTCACTTTTCCGAGGATCTTGTCCACATCATTGGTACTCATCGGCTCAAACCGATCCAGTTTAATTTCTGAAACAGGTTTACTGGACACCTCATCAGTCAGTTCTGTTATAAATCTGGAGTCCAAGTTGGCTCTTATCTGAGAGATTTTATCTGCAAAGTAGTTGTTAAACGTGTCACAGCAGGCTGTTGTCAAGTTAAGTAGAGGGTTCTGCACAAGTGGAATCTGTGTCAGTTTCCCCACCATCCTAAACAGCTCTGCCAGGTGAGACTTTGCGGATGCAATAAGTGCAGAGAAGAAAGATTTCTTTGCTGCACGTATTGCCTCTCAATAGGAACGAAGAAAGTTCCTATGACGAGTCTTGTCAGATGAGAGTTGAGTTTTTCGCCAGGTGTATCTAGTCATTGTCCAACCAGCTTCATCTTCTAAAGTTCCTCTGCAAACCATGGTTATCGATTTGAAGTGGGTTGGAAAGGATGCCTAGGAGCGATCATGTTGATAGCCCTGGTGAGATTGGTGTTCCAGGTATCAACAATGGCTTCGACAGAATCACTGGCATTACCAACCAAGGAACCCTCCAAGGATTTCTGAAGACCCATTGGCTTCATTAACCTCTGAGGGTGGACCATTCCAATAGGTCCTCCACCCCCGGTGGAGTGGACAGTGGCTCTAAGTCCAGCCCTGACCAGGAAATGATCTGTCCATGACAGTGCGGTGGTATTTATTACCTCCACCCACAGATATACCTGCTCCGTACCAAAGACCGCACTGAGAGTGTGACCTGCACAATGTGTTGGCCTGAAAACCAGTTGGGATAGGCCCATGTCTGTCATGGAATCCACGCACTGCCAAGCCGAACCTGTTAGACTGGTCTCGAATGGGATGTTGAAGTGGCCCAAGACTAAAAGTCTGGGTGACTCCAACAGCAGTTCTGAGACCAGCTGTGTCAGCTCGGATAGAGAGTCTGTTAGACAACGGGGTGGACGGTATACTAACAGAATCCCTATACTATCCCTGGTTTTCAGACTTAGGTACATACATTTGAAGTGGTCTATTTTCTGGATAGGTATCCTAGTCAGGGTGAGATTATCTCTATGAACCAGAGCCACTCCGCCTCCCCATCACCCACTTTCCCTTACCTGGTCATTAACAGAATACCCGGCTGGAAGGGCCTGATTCCAGGTGATGGCACTATCTTCCCCCAGCCAGGTTTCTGTGAAACAAGCCAGGTTGGCCTTTTCATCCACAAGGAAATTGTGGATGATATGGATTTTATTCTCTACTGACCTGGCATTACAGAGGAGCAAGGTAAGGTTCTGTGGCATGGTTGATAAGCTTCCCAGCCTACTTTGGGTAACAGTGTGGAGTGAAGGTGAGATCACTTTCAAACATCGAGTCCGCCTTCTTTTGTAACAATATTCCACTCTGTTGTCACTCTACCTTCCTCTGCCCCGCACAACCTCAATCGTCACTCCCGGTAAAACCTCTATTGGCTCTCCCACATTGTTTTCTATCAGAGAAGCTGTTTTATCAGTCCCAGAGATCTTAGACAGATCATTGTCAGATGGCTGTGACTGATCTGCTGTGCTGAAAAGAGGCTGCTACTTGGGTAAAGGCTGCAGGAGGGCTAAATAGCCTTGCCTCTCTCCTGGGCCTCTTTCCTGGCCCCGCTGCCACCTCTGCTGCTGCCAGGTGGTGGTGTTCCTGGGTGGGCTAAAAAAGCTCCACCTGGGCCTCTCCTGGCCCCGCTGCCACTGCTGCTGCTCCACTGCCAGGTGGTGGTGTTCCTGGGTGAGCTCTATAGCCTCCGCCCGGGCCTCTCCTGGCTCCGCTGCCACTGCTGCACTATTGGGTGGTGGTGTTCCTGGGCGAGTTCTCTTAGCTGGCAAGCTGGTGTTATTGAGAGGTGTAGGAGTGGCTTATAAAGCCAGTCACTCCTGGCCACACCACCTCTCACTGCTGTCCTGCTCCTGGAGTTCCTTCTGCAGCTTTCTGGCCCTGGTGGAGTGGGGGAAAAGAGGCTGCTCCAGGCTGCTCCAGGCTGGCTTGGAGTTCTCTTGGCTGGCAAGCTGGTGGAGGGAGCAGGAGGCATTTTTCACTCTCGCACTCCCAAGAGCTGTGCCAGTGGCTCCAACACGACCAGAAGTAACATTTTACTCCTACTCCTACTCATTATTATTATCCTACCTTTCTCCAAAAAATGGTTGATTTTTTTAATGTGTGTACTCAATTGTTGTTGTGCCCCTTCAAGTCATTTCCGACTTATGGCGACTCTAAGGCAACACTGTTACAGGTTTTTCTTGGCATGTTTCTTCAAAGGGTGGTTGCCACTGCCATCCTCTGAGGCTGAGACACCATGACTTGCCCAAGGTCAGTAGGTTTCGATGGCTGAGTGGGGATTTGAATCCTGTTCTCCAGAGTCATAGTCCAGTGTTCAAACCACTACACCACGCTGGCTCCTACTCAGTCATTAATTTCTTTCACTTCTAATGCAAATGTGATTGAATTAGATTTTTTAAACTCAGTCATTAATAAGCTAAAAATCTAATTCAATTGCATTTACATTAGAAGTGGAAAAAAATAATTATGACACCTGTACCTAATTGCCATTTAAGTTTAATTTAAAAGCCTGTGCAAAAATCTTTGCCAAAATGGAACTGAAAAATGCCACTGTTGCCTTTACTCATAGGCAACCTTTGCCCCTGCCTTGAGCTTGGGAAGGAAAAAAACATCTGCATAGATTTTGGAAAAAACCCTGTTTCTCATCCACTCCATCAAAAAAACCTTTCCATGTGTGTTAAAGAACCAGCTTGGGCATGTCGACATTTGTTGGTTCTTTAATGCATTCTCCCACTTTATTAATCAATAACTTAATAATTAATTTAATTCTGTAGTTATTTTAAGGCTGAATATCCAGCTAAAGTCAACCCATTAAGTTTTTAAATAAATGTAATTGAATCCCCTTTTTGTTAAAAGAAATTGCAGACTTAATTGATTTTAATTAATCATCTTCAGTTTGGGAACTAGCATTGCATAGATGCTTCCCTGTTCCAATGCCTATTCAATTTATTTGCACAGTGATCCAGAAAAAGAAAAACTACACATCATGTGAGACAAACTACAGCCAAAATCCCAATGGTACCTCCTCCATTTTGAAGAACTCTTAGGAGAGAATGTTTGCAACCACAGGGAGTTACTTAACTCTTCCTCTGCCAGCTCATGTTTTCTCTAAATTCCTACCAAACTCACATATACAGGACTAAAATTCTATTACACATATAAATTTCCATTATGTAAAACCTCCTTTTTTTCAGGCTATTAATATGTAACTACACTGGGGAGGCATTTTTATGGGGGGAGGGGGCTGTTTTATTTTTAACTTTCATATGTTTAAAAATAATTTTATATTCTTTTAATTAAGACTATTTTAATTGTTTTTAAAATTGCTCCCACAGGCTCCCACTCGGGAAAAAGGCAGCATATAAATTAAGTAAATAAATGAAATGCATGCAGATGTCCTTTTTTGAGGCCCTGCAGGAGTTAATATTCCTCTCTCCTCAGTGCCCTAAGGGCTCCCCTCAATTTACTGTTAAACCCCTGAAGCCACCATTCACTTCCATTCTGTGCTTTGCAGCGATCTGGGGAAAAAGTCTGGCTGCATCCACATAGCCAGACATGAAATGATCACAGAAGCAATGAGACTCCTGAATGATCACAGTGAATCTCAGATCTGATGTCATCATTTTGCATCTGGCTAGAAGGATATCCAAGTCATAGTATTTCCCATTACTATGTATGGACATGAGAGCTGGACAGTGAAGACAGCACACAAAAAGAAAATCAACTCATTTGAAATGTGGTGCTCGAGAAGAGTCCTGAGGATTCCATGGATGACCAAGAAAACAAACTAATGGGTTGTTGATCAGATTAAACCTGAACTCTCCCTGGAAGCCAAGATGATCAAAGTGATGCTGCTGTACTTCAGCCACATCACAAGAAGATATGGCTCACCAGAAAAGACAATAATGCTAGGAAAGGTGGGGGGCAGCAGAAAGAGAGGAAGACCACATACAAGATGGATAGATTTGAGAAAGGAGGCCACAGCCCTGAGCCTGCAAGACCTGGGCAGAGCAGCTGAGGATAAGATGTCTCAGAAACATTATTCATGGGGTCACCATGAGTCGTAGATGACTTGAGGGCAGTTGGCAATAAATGAAGATGTGGCCAGACATGTCTCCAAACTGGCCTGCCCTCTGCAAAAGATAGAATGGCCTTGGGTGGCAGTTTCAGTGACTTATTATGAGGCGGTGCTGAGAAGTTCTCAGCCTGACCAAGAAGGGAATGACCTAGATCCATGAAACTTACATGCTATTCCTCATATTCATCCTGAAGTTTGACACATTTGGCACATAATTTCTCAAGTTTCTTTAGCCCTTTAAAAATATGTTTTGGTCTGATCACTGAAATACTGCTTTGCTGCTGCTATCACCTCTGGATCATGGGGAGAAATCCTTCATTCCAAACTCTTGTTAAAGTTTAGAAAGAGAAAACAGTCATACGGAGCAAGTTCTGGTGAGTAGGGTGGATGGACTATGCACTCAAACCCCAAATTCTTCAAAACATCCATCATCATGCCAGTCCTATGAGTGGGTGCATTCTCCAGCAAAAAGAGAACACCTTACTGCACCTGCTTCCTTTAATCAATATATATTCAGTCATCAAAATGCCTTCCTTATCCCAAAAAAATCTGGCTATAACCTTTCCTGCCCACTTTTGAGTTGGATTTCTTCAGTCATGGAGAATCCAAGTGCAGTCACTGCAAAGTCTGTTGTTTGGTCTCTGAAACATAATGATGTCACCATGTTTTATCAACAATAATGTGCTGTTCTGAAAAATTATCACTAGATTGTTCAAATGCTACAAAAACAACTTGGAGGTATCCCCTCAATTTCATTTCTGGTTAGCTTTCAAACATTTCACCACCCACTTGGCTGACAACTTCTGCATACCCATCTGCTCATGAGTTATAACCCAATGAATTTCCAGAATATCTCTAGTGTCTCAGCAATTGTTTTATCTGAGATTTATCTGCCAAAACCAGGTCATGAACATACTCAACAATTTCAGGAGTTGACACTGTTGAAAGACTCCCAGACCTTGCTGCATCTTTGCTCTCAAAATCTCAATGCTGAACGTTTGCACACCACTTTTTCACAGCTGAGTGTGATGGTTACTAAATGTTTGCATCATACACTCATGGATTTCCTTTGGAGTTTTCTTCTGCAGGAACAGGAACTGTTCAATAGCCCAGAGTTCAGCATTTGAAAATTCCACACTTTTCAATGGACATGGTTCTACCAATGATCTGGGGGGGGGGGGGGGGGGATGATCAAAAATTAGAGTTATGATCCTGCAAATTGACAGTTTACAGTACAAAAGAACACTCTTTCAAGCAACAATGACAAAATTGTGCTCAGATTTTGGAAGTGGGTTGGGACAAGAATTTTTCAGCACACCGTCATAATATGTTGGGAAAGGATATATGGCTCAGGATATATAGGTTGGCATGCCAAAATTTACTCTACACTGAGGGGATGTACAATTGACACCCCCCTACACACACACAGCTATTTTTACCTGTGCATAATTCAGTTCTGTCCTTGTGAACCCCAAAACACTGGCAAGGCAATGGGAAGGAGGAGGGAATGTTGAGAAGGGTAAGACATTCCTGCCTCCTTCTCTTTGGTAAAGGGTATTTCCCAGGGGTCTTTGGTAACAAAGAAGTGGTTTGTTGGGGCTTTGTTTCAAGTGGCTGACATGTACAGTGTATTTTGCCCCCAGGGCTGTGGCGCTCTCTTCCGTGCAAGGGAAACGGATCCTACAAAAAGCTCCTCTGAATTCCCCATTGCTTTGGGAAGGAGGAGCTAAACAGTCCAGGGATTGTTTCCTCAACATCTGTGCTGGAAGGATCACCTTGGAATATGACACTGTCTTCTTTTGCCCTGTGGCCCTGGCGGTTTCCAGAGAGCCATTAAAAACAAGGAAAGGAAAGAAACAACTCTCAATTTTGAGAGAAAAGGTGAACAGTTGAAATGCTCCAACAGAAGTCTTTGTGCGTGCTGATCAGTCTCATTCTGCTTTTCAGAAGTATGTTTGAACTTCTGGAATGAGACCCACAAACTCATCCTATGGAATCCTGGGACTTGTAAGTTTACAAGGTCTTTAGTCCTCTCTGCTAAAGAGTGCTGGTTTATCAACAAACTACAAATGCCCACCTGGAATACTGTGTCCAGTTCTGGGCACCACAATTCAAAAAAGATATGGAGAAAATGGAGCGTGTCCAAAGGAGGGCAACTAAAATGGTGAAGGGTCTGGAAACCAAGCCCTATGAGGAACGACTTAGGGAGCTGGGAATGTTTAGCCTGGAGAAAAGAAGATTGAGAGGTGATATGATAGCCGTGTTTAAATATTTGAAGGGATGTCATATTGAGGAGGGAACAAGCTTGTTTCCTGCTGCTCCAGAGACTAGGACCCGGAACAATGGATGCAAGCTGAAAGAAAAGAGATTCCACCTCAACATTAGGAGGAACTTC
Organism: Phrynosoma blainvillii; assembly: GCA_026167975.1. Classification (NCBI taxonomy): domain Eukaryota; kingdom Metazoa; phylum Chordata; class Lepidosauria; order Squamata; family Phrynosomatidae; genus Phrynosoma; species Phrynosoma blainvillii. The sequence goes on from JANUYF010000003.1 coordinate 13,341,060, forward strand.
CTGACAGTAAGAGCTGTTCGACAGTGGAACACACTCCCTTGGAGAGTGGTGGAGTCTCCTTCCTTGGAGGTGTTTAAGCAGAGGCTGGATGGCCATCTGTCGGGGATGCTTTGATTGAGAGTTCCTGCATGGCAGGGGGTTGGACTGGATGGCCCTTGTGGTCTCTTCCAACTCTATGATTCTATGATTCTAGTCAAAAGCTGCTTCTTTTTACTTTCAGAAAATCCTTTCCGTTCAGGTTAACAACACTTTAACAGCGATGTTTTCCCCTGCTTATAAATCCCATTTGTGCATGGGATTTCCCCTAGTGTGATAAGGTCCTACATCTCATCATCCCCTAAAGATGTGATTTTCAGAGGAAGAGTGCAGTGAGGACCATTCTGTTTTGAGCTAAGTAGCCTTCGATTCTAACTTACAAATGTACATTCCTGCTCTCAGATTTATAAGAAAAGCAGAGGAATTAAGCTGTACTGTCATTATGACCAGGAAAGCATTTGAGCATTCACTGGAACATTCCAGAGCATTTTGACAGCAGAGCATCATAGCCGGCATGTAAGTGAAGTTCAGTCAATTGTCTGAAGTCATCTCCAATATATTTCCGAAGCAAAACAGATCTCCCTTTTTTCAATATAAATCAAGTTCTAAAACAGATCTCCCTTTTTTTCAATATAAATTGAGTTCTCTATAAATAGGAACAAGAGAGAATTTTGTTGAGTTTGCATTTCCCAAATCAACATGTAAACCAGAACACGGTGGTTATGATCTCATACCCTGCATCGTTTCATATATTAAAAACCAGGACACATATGGCCAAGCAACATCACAGTGCAGTCAAGTTATTAATGAAGTAGATTACACAAGCTAAGTGAGGCTGCAGCAATTTGCTTTCGACTGAGCCTACTGGGAAGGGCAAGACTCCACTCACTCCTCTCCTCTCACTCCTGTTGAGTTAAGGGAGTGTAAACTACATTTGCACTATGAATTCATTTTGCAGCAACTGAAGTAGACTGAGGGCAAAGAAGGGGGACATGGGAGGAGGAGAGAGAAACTGGGACATTTTAAAAGCAGTTGAAAAAGTGGGATGGCAGAATTAATCAGGAATTCCCTGCCAAATCAGGAAAGATGATTGGGATCAGGGGTTGCATATGTGTAACTATAATATTCTCTTGTAAAAACTCTCCCAAATTCTCCTCTTTTTTTTCCTTCTGCAGCCCTGCAACTTGGCCATTTCCTTGCCAGGGTCAGCTGAGGGAGAAAAGGAGACAAATATCCAGTTATTATAGATGTAATACTTCACTAAGTTTCATCTCAATGTAAGTAGCAAATAAATTTGACAATTTTCCTCCCAGTGTAAGGAAGTCTTCAAAAAGTACAGAGTTTTTAAAACCTATTTGCAATTTGAGATTTATTTTATACAAAATTTACACATGGCTGTTTTGCACAGAAAATAGCATTTTCTGCACAGAAACAGAAACAATATTTTTCCATAGAAAATTTTTTCTTTGCAGATCAACCATATTTGAATTTTGTGTAGAATAAGTCTCAAACTGCAGAGATTTTTTGTCAATCCAGGATTCTTCTCAACTCATCAAGGTCTCCCAATACTTAAAAAAACAAACAAACATGTTTTTCAAGCATTTTGTTAATAGATTTTAATGTGTTTTCCTTGCACGCCAGTTATGTATTTTCTTACAGCTGGATGCACAGTGACAGACATCCTCCAGGGTCTCCCAGAGGTCCTGATAGGAGTGCTAGCAGATGTTTTTGGAGGAACAGAAAGAAAATGCATTCGGCTTAGAGCAGAGGTTGGAACCAGCACTACCTCCTCACACTCCCAGACAACCCTGGAGTAAAATCAGTTTTATGTTGCAATGGGTTGCAGGAGGGTTTGATAAATAATATTAAATGACAATCTATCTTCCAACCTGGAATACATTCTGAAAACTGGGACACGTTGTGGCCAACCAACATCAGAGTGTGGTTTAGATGGTTAAAGTTAGTAATGAAGAAGAAGAGACAAGCTAGGAGATGATGCAGCAATTTTGATACTACTTTGACTGCCATCCCTCAATCCTATGGAGTTCTGGGAACTATAGTTTCATGAGATATTTCACTTTCTCTGTCAGAGAGCTCTAGTGCAGCAATAAACAACAAATCCCAGGATTCCATAGGATGGAGCCATTACAGTGTCGAACTGCATTAATTTTGCAGCTTGATAGCAGCCTCAGTTTACATTAACTGAAGACAAAGCTGAAGACAAAGGAAGAAAATATGAGGAGGAGAGAGGAACTGAGAAATTTTGTAAGCAGAGGGAAAAGTGAATTGGCATAGGATTAATCAAGGCTGTTCCCACCAAATTATGACAGTTGTAGGGTATGCACATGGTATGCTGCAAAAGGACTGTTAATTTCATTTCCTCCCACATTCAACATTTTTGTTTTAACTTCAAGTTCTTTCAATCTAGAATATGAAGAAATGTGCATACTTTTTGTAAGTTCTTATCAAAACCAAAATGAACTAAAATCCTCACCCACTCAAAGTGGAAAGAGTTTTCCAATGCATAGAAAACTGTAGGCTTGGTATTATGTGCATCAATATGGCATAATTGGCCCAAATCCTACATCTATGCCCTGCAATCCCTACTCTGTGAAACAGGCATTGTCGATAAGGGGCCCAGTTATAATTATGTCCTGGAAGAAGATTAGGAAATTAGTCAGAACTCACGGAGAGGCCTGATCTGTTGTGAAAGGTTTTCTGTGTATTGCCTTCCAACGTTTGCTAAGTCCCAGGGGGCCGTGAGACCTTCAGGAACCTAATTCATACTCTTAATGTAATTTATGTGTCTTATTAAAATATGAAGGAAATTCCCAGCCAAAAACTTAATTAACTCAAGGTTAAGGATGCTCAGAGGAAGAAACATAACCGTTAATAAAAATAAATAGAAGACATTTTCCAGAAGTAGAAAATCCCCCTCATGATTTAAGTATGGAAACAAGAAGTTGAGATAATGCATATAAAAGATTCAAATTTCCTTACAGGTCATACTAAGTTTTTTTTTCCCCTAACAAAAATACATAAATTGAGATTTCTTAAAATGAGACGTTCCAATAGCAACTTAATCTTGATCTCTTTCTCTCTCTCACTATTTCAGGTACGTTAAAAGCATTGCTGAATAATCTGTATAATACTGTAACTATAGCATGAAGCATAAAGTTATTTATTTTAAGTGCCAAATGATTCATCCCCATATAATTTGCTACTTAGGAAATTATGTACTTGTACAATAGAATAAGTACTCTAGGAAGGAAGATGAGCACCAGCTACATGCCAGGGTCATTATCAAATACAAAAGAGAGTTTCTGATGTGGTTGAATTGCTAATATGCTATCATTCTTCAGTAAGGAAAAACCCTCCATTTTCAATGCCCCTTTAAGGGTAAATTTAATTCTTCATTATTTTAATGCTTTATTTTTACAGTTCATTCCAAGGCAGCTAATAAGAGACATTCCATTCATATTTATGTCATGTCCATTGTGCTATGTTTTGTGGCATATGAGACTCACCTTCAGACAAAAGACCAGAGTGGTGGTTTCATCTAACAGCCAAGCATGTGAGGTGGGAAATCTTAGATTCAGATTTTGACACAACCTCTAAATACTTAGATTGCCCTATATTAACCTTAGTCTACCACCTATAATATGGAAATTAACACACACACACACACACACTACTGACTAGGAGGTGTGGTAGATTGGATTAAGCTGGATGGTGGGAACCTAGACTTGGGTCCATATTACTTTACGCTGTGTAACTCGGAGGGCTGCATCAGCATACTTGCATTTTACAAAATTGTGTAAGGTGGACTTTGCAGAATCCTGTTGGTGAGCTGTAAATGAATAGTCCCCCGCAGAAGTGGAATTGTGGAATGTCCCATTCAATTCTTGGTTGTGCAGGCAAATTTGTGAATATGTTGATATTGTACATCTCAATGTGCATGCAATGCACATGCAGTGCACACGAGATGTGTATCAGATGCACATTTTAAATCGCACATTTAGATGTGCATCAGCTGCACAATGCTGACATTCAACCCAAGGGGTGAGTAGTGCAATCACAGTATTATTCCACATATGGAAATTGATAATATACAACCTGAGTGTTGCAGTGAACAAGTAGGACATAATGGTCTGAGTGTTGGACTATGACCCTGGAGGCCAGGGTTCAACTCCCAGCTTGACTATGAAACCCACTGGGTGGCCTGGGGCAAGTCACATTCTCTCAGCCTCAGAGAATGGCAATGGTAAACCTCTGAACAAATCTTGCCAAGAAAACCCCATGATAGATTCACCTTGCCATAAGTTGGAAACAACTTGAATGCACACAACAACAAACAACAGCCTCAGCATAGGAACTCAACTACTGAGTACCTCCTTATGCCACAGTTTTGCCAGACTGCACAACAGCTGCTGGGAGGTGACCAGGTACAGATCTGCCCTCTGCTCTGAATTGGCTGTTAGGGGATGCTGGGGCAGGTGTCACGTGCTGCCACCCAGCTGGCCACCTTAACTCTCCTTCTCTGGGGCCTGGACTTTTAAGCTCCACCATCCACAAAAAGAACCTTAGCTTGGATGCCTCCACTGAGGTGGTGAACTACATCCTGTGTGTATGCCAGACAAGTATAGGCCAATAACTAAAGCTCCAAAAAAAAAAAAAAAAAAAAAAAAAAAAAACCCAACCCCAGTGTGCTTCGAAGCCATCAGCCAGAACTTATTGCTTAATAGTAACTCTGGAGTCCAGTTCCATGCCTGTTCCTTAAACCTGTTTCTGCTCCACCTGCTTTCCTTTATTTTCCCTAATTCTTGGGGTGTCTTCCCAGTCTAGTCCTCACCTTGCTCCACCATTTCTCCTTAAAATCTGTACAAAGTTTTCATTCCAGCCCAACTGACAGTTTCTACTTCCTTCACAGAAGCTGGTTTGCAAACCATCTGACAACCTTGCTCGCTTGACAAGTAGGACTTTCCATACTATCACCCAACTGTTCAGTCAGTCAGTATTGGAGGCTTCCCAGGGCCAGAAGTCTGTGTTGACATTGGGATACAAGACAGCAACTGTCCATGTTTCAGGATCAGCATTAAGGCATTAAGAATAAAAAACAAGAATGTGCATTGATGACACTCCATTTCCTGTTGGGAGAGAAATACATTCAATTGTTTAATCCTACAAATAAAACTCAATGCACTTATATGCTTAATTAATTATGAATGATTGCATGCTCATAATGAACATGTTCAGATTTGCCTTTCTAGATTTGGATCTAAGAATGTGAAAAATGTGGAAAATTTTCAAATATTTATATTAATCATAATCTCTCATAATTTCATATTTTGCCAGCAAGGGACAGTTTCTACATTTACATCCCACAGAAGTCCTACAATCACCCCCCCACACACACACACACACACTTTATTTCTCCAAATGGAATGAAATCATTACCTCCTTCCATAATTTAAATAGTTAAGGAACTAGCTATCTCCCTTTCATCCTCTTCTCATTCTTTCTTCCTTATACCATTGAAGCCGAGGCTATGTGAGCAGATTGAGTTGTGAGGCAACTGAGCTTTTTTGCAATAAAAGGAAGGAAGGAAGGAAGGAAGGAAGGAAGGAAGGAAGGAAGGAAGGAAGGAGAAAGCCAGTAGGATACCACAGGGAAACTGCTTTTCCATCTGGAGATGTTCCTAGAGCCTGAACATAAAGGGCTAAATCCAATTATTAGTCCCAACTGGAGCAGACCCACTCAGTCAATAGGAATGTGGTAAGTAGACACTTACACAAACCACATTGTACAATGAGATCCAAAATCCACAAAACAGTGATACCTTTACTGGATCATCCAAAAAGGCACAAAATACATGTTGCAAGCTTTTGAAGCTCCACTGACTTCTTCACCAAGAAGAAGAAGAAGAAGAAGAAGAAGAAGAAGATTTATTTATAATGCCCTTTTCACCAAAGGATGGTCATCAGACATATATACTCAAGAATTAAACAATAAAACACAATACTATAGTTGGCCCTTAATCCAGCAAATCAAAGAGTAAAGTCTTCAACCCTTTACAAAAATGGGTAAGAACCTCCTCCAGCCAAATGAAAACTGTTCTACAAATACAGGTCCAGATCCTGAAAGTCTTGCAGCCTTGATAGAGCTATACGTGTTGGTGGAACCTCCAATAATTCTTTGCCTATGAAACTTAAATTCCTAGATGGTACATACTACACTAGATGAGCTGCAAGATACTGGGGGGGAAGTTAAAGCCCAGGACCTTAAACATCTGGCCAAAAGCTTGTAATGAGCTTTGGCCCAAACTGGTAGCCAGTGGAGGGAACTACGCTGGGAAGAGACATGTGAGTATTTAGGGAGATTTGGGAGAGCCAACATGGGGTAGTGGTTTGAGTGTTGGACTATGACTCTGGAGAGCAGGGTTCAATTTCCAGCTTGGCCATGAAACCCGCTGGCTGACCTTGGACAAGTCACACTTTTTCAACCTCAGGCTTGCCAAGAAAATCCCATGATAGGTTTACTTTAGGGTCACCATAAGTCAAAAATGGCTTCAAGCACACAACAAGCATGGGTTTGCCACTGCATGTACATTAGTTACAGCTCCTTGACGTTTTATGCCTGTATTCCCAGTGGTGGTTGGTGGATCCCATGCCAGTGGTGCAATGAATCTGCTCAGGTCTTAGTCCAAGTTTCAAAATAGCCATTGAAGATGTAGAATCTATTTGGGAGATAGTTCCAACATCTCAGGTTGCATCTACATTGCAGAAATAATGCAGTTTGACACCACTTTAACTGCCATGATTCAATGGTATGGAACTTTGGGATATGTAGTTTTGTGAGCTATTTAGGCTTCTTTGTCAAAGAGCTCTGGTGCCACAACAAACTACAAATCCCCTGAAGAGTTCATTGGGAAAACTGGAGAAGATTAAAGAAGATGGTTGAAGAATACTTAAGATATATTATATAACAGAACACAAAAATGTTAAGCTAGTAAATTAAAATTGGAAATAATGGGAAAAATAAAAGGAAAATTAAAGGATTATCAAATATGTACTATGATTTATAACATATCAAGACATGTATGTAATGATAAGTCAGGTAGACAAGTAAGCATTAAGTTTAAAAGCAGATAAGAAAAGGTATATGAATTGGTAAGAGAGTGGTCAATAGAAAGTTCTGTTTGTAATGTTTTAGAGGTTGTTTGTTTATATTTATTGTTGTTTTAGTATGTCTAAGTATGTCTTTGTTTGTTTGTGATTACATGTATTGTATGTATTTTATAAAATAAAATAAATTTAAAAAAAAAACTACAAATCCTAGCATTCTATAAGATGGAGTTTGACACTGTTTGACATGGTTAAAGTGGTATCAGACTGCATTAAGTCTGCAGTGTGGCAGCAACCTTAGGGGGATTGCAGACTGCCAGAAATAGTGCAAATTGAGTCCACTTTTAGGGTTAGGGTTAGTGCTAGGGAATCATGGGAACTGTGTTTTTTGTGGGTTTTTTCGGGCTGTGTGGCCATGTTCTGAAAGAGTTTCTTTCTGACGTTTCGCCAGCATCTGTGGCTAGCATCTTCTTTCTCTGAAGATGCTAGCCACAGATGCTGGCGAAACGTCAGAAAGAAACTCTTTCAGAACATGGCCACACAGCCCGAAAAAACCCACAAAAAAAACCTATGGATGCCGGCCATGAAAGCCTACGACTTCACATGGGAACTGTGTTGTTTTTTTTCTGAGACATTGAGCCTTCTCTGTCAGAGAGCTCTGGTGCCACAATAAAATACAGTTCCCATGATTCCCTAAACCTAAACCTAACCCTAAAAGTGGACTCAATTTGCACTATTTCTGGCAGTCTGCAACCCCCTTAGGGGGGAAGCAGACGGGAGCTTCCCGTGCGCCGCGGGACAGAGCGCCGCTGGACCGCGGCAGCCGCACCGCGGCGCACCGTCAGCGACTCTAAAAGGAGCACCAAATTGGCGCTCCTTTTAGATTTCAGGGAAAGGGCGCCCTAAAAGCAGCGGGCGCACTTTCCCTGACTCAAACGCCACGGCGCGTGCGGTCGCCGTGGCGTGAGGTCATCCTCGGAGCGCCGGCCGTGCGGAGGGCCGGCGACTCCGAGGGCGACCTCTGGAAGAGGAAGGGGCACCGCTCGTGCAGCTGCCCCTCCTCTTCCCTGCCCGGAAGACGACTCTATTAGTCGTCTGCCGAGGCCCTAAGTCATTTCAACATTCAGGCTAGAACCCAGAATGGATCCACTGCCCACCAACATGGAAGACACCACCCACCACTGTGTATGATGCACGTGTTCCTCACATTTGCACTTGACATTTTTATAAGTATAATTTTCTGGAACTGCCAGAGCTAGAAATAAGAACTTCGGAATTTCTCTAGCTATCATCTTGTTAGTGGCAAACAGCCATAATTTTGCCTCACACTTCCTCATGTTTTTTTTTTGGGGGGGGGGAAGGGACATTGCAAAGGTTGCTGTTCCCTTGCACTCTCTACAACAACCAAAATTCCCCCAGCTTGGTTTACTGTTGACTCATTGTAGCTGCACACCTCAACAGCCATTCCATTCCTAGCAAGAGCACAGTTTGAGTAGAATAGCATCTGGCTATGTCCCAGTAACTAGTTGCAGAATGATAACATCATCCTGCAAGATCTGCCAGAAGTCTTAGCATGGGGTGTGCAACTGTGAAAAGTTAGAGAGCTGAATCAGCCCCCATAATGAACTTGGAGGGCTGGTCTGGAAACCATGCTCTATGAGGAGACATATGTCTGTCTGGCTAGGGAGCTGGGTATGTTTAGCTTGGAGAAGAGAAGATTAAGAGGAGGTATGATAGCCCTGTTTAAATATTTGGAAGGATGTCACACTAAAGATGTTTTCTGCAGCTCCAGAAACTAGGACATGGGTCAATGGAGTCAAACTACAGGAAAAGAGATTCCACCTCAATATTAAGAAGACCTTCCTGACAGTAAGAGCTGTTCGACAGTGGAACACACTCCTTCCTCGGAGGGTGGTGGGGTCTCCTTCTTTGGAGGTTTTTAAACAGAGGCTGGATAGCCATCTGTTGGGGGTACTTTGATTCCTGCATGGCATGGGGCTATATTGGATGGCCCTTGTGGTCTCTTCCAACTCTATGACTCGGTGATTCTATGTACCCCCCACTGCAAAAACACTTTTGCCCCAAATTTCCTCTGGGGGTGTAAAGAACATTTCTACCATGTCCTTATGTCTCCCTGGGGCATTTTAGGTCCTGAAGAGGCATTTTTTAACAATAGAGTAGAAGTTCCTACTTTTTTAAAGCTTTGGACATAAATTGGCCCTGGGGCAAAAAAATGGCAAAACACCCCCATTTGCCTGAGGGCATCTGAGGGCAAAATAATTGATTTTTGTTAAACAAAAAACCTCTGGGTTTTCTCCCTCCCTGACCTAAGTGGTTCGTGTAATCATTCTGTGTCTCACTATGGCAACATAACCAGGTGTTTCTCTGATCTGCCCCATTTCCACTAGCCACATAATCGCTATGCAGGGGAGCATTGCAGCAGCTTAACAGTAAGTCTGAACATGTACAATGGCCAGCTGTAGCATAGTTCTTTGTAGGTAACTATTGCACTACACTGTGCCGTAAAAGATCTCAGCCTCTGCATAGAGGTGCCTTGTGCAGTGAGCCTCCAAATAACAGTCTCATTTGTAATGCCAAATGAGCAAATCAGAAGGATGAGGGTGCATCTATGCTGTAGAAATAATGTAGTTTGACACCACCTTAACTGCCATGGCTCCATCTTACAAAACCCTTGGGTTTGTAGTTTGATGAATTACCAGCATTCTTTGGCAGAGAAGGCTAAAGAGATCTTGTAAAACTACCAATCCCAGGAGTCCATAAGATGGAGCTACAGCACTGAAAGTGGTGCCAAACTGCCTCATTTCTAGAGTGTAGATGCACCCTAAACTATAAGATGGTGCACTACAGTAAACCAAGCTGGGGGAAAGAGCCCTGGTGGCGCAGTGGTTAAATGCCTGTCCTGCAGCCACTCACTCATAGACCACAAGGTTGCGAGTTCAATCCTAGCCAGGGCTCAGGCATCCTTCCAAGGTCACTAAAATGAGTACCCAACTGTTGGGGGGCAATGAGCTTACAGTTGTAAACCGCTTAGACATCCCATAGTGCGATATGAAGCGGTATATAAATGAAGCTGCTTTGCTTTTGCTTTACAAGGCTGCAATACACCAGTAAATTTGAACGTACTCACAATCCATCAGATGAAGATTGGATATTGAAAACCCTGGAACTGGCTGAAATAGACAATCTACATTAAAGAAAAATAGATCTATAATTTTGTAAAGGATTGGGAGCCATTCATGCAAGTTTTTAAAAAGAGGGAAGGGGAGATTGTGTCTACAGTTTTTGAATACTAAATAAGAATGGTTTTGCTTTCCCTTATGTATTTGGTAGGCATGTAGAACAAATTAATAGTAACAATGAAAAAGAATATACAGAATTAATACCTACGTCTGTGGTTGCAGAGCGCGGGAAGCCATCTATATGGTTTGTTTGTATTTGTCTTTTGTAAAAGGGAGAGGGAAAATAGGGTTTGGGATAATTTGTGATTATTTTGTTAGAGTTAACTCAATAAAGATTTTTTTTTTCAGAACAAATTCTGGAACATCTTTCTAGGTAGTGATATACTCTTGGGATGTGCTCTGAACTAGATGCACCCACCCAAACTGATCTTTGGTCCCTCGTAGACAGAATGAGCACTAAAAGACCACAATACTGGTCTTCCTGGCTGAGAGGTACTTGTGCATCTTCTTCAGCTAACTATTTTTTTGGGAACTTCTGTTATGGATACATAGAGTTGCCAAATGAAATAGGTTTTGTGTATAACATTCACATACATACCTTCACACACAGTAACATGGTCTCAGGACTTAGTGGGTCTATTGGTAGAAATTCACCTGTATGAAGTTTCTGCTGACACTGAACTTTGTAATGGAGAGAAACACTGAAGCAAACATTTAAACCCAAATTCAGGAAAGGGTGCAATGAGAGAGGAATCTCAGAGCTCCATTAATCAAGAGTAAGGTCTCAGTACAGCCAAAGAGAGTTAAAGATTTATCTCCCTGTTGCCTGACTTGGCTCTACTTCTTGAATATTTGGCTGCGAGGGAGGCTCCAAGTCAGCATCTGGTGGAAACCCAGGACATGTTCAGGGTTTTCTTTCAAGTCCGGAGATAAGTCATATAAACAGTCAGTGGGTTGTATTTGTCCAGAAAGCCAATAGAAGGACACCTGGAAGTTCATGGAATATATCATCAGACAATGTGTTAAAGATATCTCTAATACACCAACTCGCCTCCAGATGATCTACACATCACACCTCAAATTCATGGACAAGGCCTCCACATGGGCACAAGAACTCTACAGCACTGGTTCTCTCTCTTTGGCTCTTCAGACAGGGTGACCAGATGTCCTCCTTTCCCAGGACATGTCCTACATTTCAACCTTTGTCCAGGAGGAATTTCAAAATGTCCTTCATTTTGAGCATGACTAAGAAGCATGAATTTACATTTATATTAGTGTTTTTAGTTTTTATTTGATAACATCCTATATTGTTCTTGAATGGCCTACATTTTGTATTTTCTTGTTCTCCTTTGCAGTTATGACATCTGGTCAGTTTGTCTCCAGATGTCTAGGATTTCAGTTCCTAGTGTTCTGGCTGTTGGCCATGCTCAGGGGCATCAGTAGGGGTGTACTGGGGAACAGACTGAACCAGAGGACACCTCAGAGGGCAAGTGTATAACCAGTGGGGCAGTACTCCCAGTGGGACTGGCAAAGCTGCTGGGAGAACAAGAAAGAATGTTGCCTCCCTTTCTTGCTCACCTAGCAGCCACACAAGACCCTTAACAGGTCATCCAAAGGCCTCAGCAATGACTTCTGTTTAAGGTCTGGCATGGCTGCTCACACAAGCAGCCATGTGTTCTGTGCCTTCAAGTCATTCCTGGCTTATGTCAACCTTAAGGCTATCATGGGATTTTCTTCAGAGGGGTTTGCCATTACCATCAAGTGTTTCTTTCTCAAGATCACCCAGTGGGGTTTTGTGGCCGAGTGGGCATTTGAATCCTAGTTTCCTGGGTCCTAGTCCAATGCTCAAATCACTATACCACACCAGATTCTAGACGGCTGTCCGGAGACCACAGCACAGTCCCTGAGCTGTAGTCTGGCCAGGCAGCCAGTGTCCAGAGACCAGCCAGGGGACAGACAAACAAGGCAGTGTGAGGGCAGAAGAGAGGACAGACGGGCTAGTCTGCCACCTCTATAGACAACCAGACCGACCAGGTGACACCAAACGCAGTGACACCGCTGGCCATGATGACTGAGGCTAATAGGACTTTTGGACAGATCTCTTTTGATATTGAGATGGGGTGTAGCTATGGGGAAAGAGGGCATAATTAGACCATTGCCTCCCCAAATAAGAATTCTGCCCTCCACAATAAATTTTCCTTCTGTACCACAATATCTATCATTGCAGTCACTTAAAATCTTAAAGACATAGCCATGTTACTCTGGATCAGTATGCAAAGGGATCTTGTAACATTTTTCTATGTTTTTAATTATGCTGTTTTTAATCTTATAAGCCACTCTGAGTCACAGTTTTGAGGAAAGGGCAGGAAATAACAACAACAACAACAATTGTAGCATCTTTGAGACTAAATGAGAGAAAGAAATAAGTTGATAGCGTAAGCTTTCGTACACTTAGGTCTCCTTCCTCAGATGAATAGACTGAAGTGCCTAGGAACAGATCTTGGTAAGCAAGCTGTGTGTGTGTGAATAGCAACAGAAATGCAAAACTTGTGGATGAAGTGACTGAACATTGTTACCTTCCCTGCATGCATCTGAGGAAGGAGATTTAATTCTATGAAAGCTTATGCTACCAACTTCTTTCTTTCTCTCAATTAGACTCAAAGGTAATTTGAATTCTTAAAACTACAGTTAAGCATTTGTCTATACAATTTAGGCAGCTGAAAAAAAGGGTTTACCAAAGTGACCAAAGCTATGAGAACATAACAAACAGAAGAATTCGAAGTGCAAATGATTTTCAGTATCTTGTCCTCTGCAATGCTAGACATTTGGGGACTGGGGGGAAAAAACTTTATGGGAGAGATTCTTATTTGTGGACAGTACTCTCGTTTTGTCCCACCATTCCCTATAACTATATCCCTGTGGTGAGCCTAGCCTTGGAACATGCTAGAGGTGGATAAAACATGTTCCTGAAGTTGTATGTAGCCTCTCAAGGCTGCCTTTGTAGCCCTGGGCTACTCTAGACTCCTTGGATTGCCCTTTTTTTGACTACAAAACATGACTTACCCTTCCTGGAAACTTCCAGGAGAGGCGATTAACTGTTTTAATAGGTTCCAGCCCAACCTCCTGAAATACTGAACTTTTAAAAAGTCTGTTTTTCAAAACAAACAAACAAACAAAAGACTTTGTCTTTGCCTTTTGCATTTTTTTCCAACTGATGAAGGCCCAAAGTGCTCCAGGGGCAGAAAGAGAGCTCCAAGGCCCACTCTAAACCCCAGCTTGCATCCAGCTCTCTGGAAAACTATTCTCCATCTTCTTCAAATATCTGAAAGTGGTTTGAGAACAGCATGGCTTCCCTGGGTGTCATCCCACTATTTCCTCTAGTCAAACAGGGTGTGCGAGTTTTGGAAATCATACAAAACCCTGAAAAACCTGTTCCACCATTGGTGAGACAGAGAGGGGGAAAGGATTGGCACACAGCACTGTCTCCAAAGAAGCTGTGATCGATCTCCAGCCTATATCCCTTTTGTCGGTTGGCCATAACATGGTGGAAAAAAAAACTTTCCAGTCAATGCAGAGAAGATTCAGTGCAAGTGAGTAGGAAGAGAGGAATGTGCAGAGTTTTCTGATGGGACTCCTACGCACACCGGCTTTTAGAAGATGAACTTCCCACCTTTCTCCAGATGGATCATGTGTGCTGTTCCCCTCTGATTTACAGCCCTAGCCTTCACCACCCAACCTTTCCTTCCTGAGCATGGACTTTATTGATAGCTTATGTAATAGCAACCAGCAGAAAATACAGTGCAGGCTGGCTCCCAGACTTTGGCTTCTCCTTGCATTCCCCATCTGCATGAACAGGATCATGGTCTTCCCCTTGTGTCCTTGGAAGCAGCTGCTGGCCTCGTCCTGCTTCTATGCAGAAGATGCCAAGCAAAAACAGGCAAAAGAGTCGTGCTGAAGCAATGCAGTGTCTTAATTGAACCTATCATGATTCCATCTGTTGGCATGAGTGAATGCCAGGTCATTGGCACAAGCCTCTCTGTCTATTTTATTGGTGCATTGTAGAGGGAATGACGTTAATCATGTTTTTGTTTGTCAGTGGCGATGTAATGCATGCTTAGTTGCCTACACAGATTGATTTGTTCTAATTGTACATCTAATTGCTTATCAGCATTGGCTGGTATCCTGCCTTGGGGCTGATGACAAGTCACCCACAAGGCAGCCAAGGAAGGTCAATAGTCATAGGCCCAAAGAAAACATAGGATCTCAGATCCAATAACATCCAAACAATGATACCTTAATTGGGCCAACCAAAATGCACAATTACATGTTGCAAGCTTTTGAAGTCACCCTAGCTTCTTCATCAGGCAAACAAGAGAAAAAACATTGAAGATGTTAGTCTTGGGCCTGAATTTTCTGTTTCTGATCTCAGTTCAGATGTTGGGGGGGGGGGGCAATCTGTGAGCTATCTACATAGAATGATAGAATTGGAAGAGACCACAAAGGCCATCCAGTCCAACCCTCTGCATGCAGGAATACTGAAAGCACTCCCGACAGATAGCCATCCAGTCTCTGTTTAAACATGTCCAAATAAGGATACTCCATCACATTTTGAGGCAGTATATTCCACTTGTAGTGCTGGAAGTGTAGTGCTGGAAGAGAGTTCTATGGATACTCTGTCTGTCTGTCTGTGTCTATGTGTGCCTTCAAAACACCTGTTGACTTCTGGTAACCCCATGGATTCCATAGGGTTTTCTTAGGCAAAGAATACTCAGAGATGTTTTGCCAGTTCCTTCCTCTGAAATATAGCCGACAGCATCTCATTTTCTTTTATGGTCTCCCATAAAACAGGGCTGACCCTGCATGCCTTCCAAGATCAGACAGGATCTGATGTCTTCAGGATACCATAGAGCAACTGAAAGATAAATGAATAATACAAAAGCAAATCAAAAATGAATTGCTTTATTTGTACGGTATAGCAGCAGTCTCAGTAGGGCAGTAAATCCACTCCGTGCATTACTCTAAAGGAGCTAGCCAAGGTGCTGAATGCTATCCCAAATAGAGTCAGCACCTTTTCCTTTAAATGTCAGATAAAATCTGGAACTGATCCACTGCCTCTCTGGAATGGCAACCACCGGCTGTCACTCTCACCCATCTCCCTGGAAACAACGACAGAGGAGTATATGGATCAGGCAAAAATATCTGTCACTTATCCATAAAATACTATGTGGGCATTTGCTAAGAGGCCTCCTATATATTGTGTGAAATTGTCTCCTGCTAGAGCAGGGATAGAGAACACCTGGAGATCACCAGATGTTGGACTGCAACTCCCATTTTTCCTCACCATTGCCTGCATTGGCTGGCAATGGTGCCATTTTCCTCACCATTGACTGCAAAGACTCTTGGGAGTTGCAGTCTCATAATGCCTTGTGGGCTACATATTCCCAGCCTCTGCCTTAGTGATATAATGGGCATCTATGGCACAGGAGTTTCACTGATCAGGAAAAGCACTCTTATTTGTCACCTCATCCCTGGCCACCAATGTTTAGTAGACAGGTTATTGTGTGTTTTATTCTTATTTTAATTGTACTGGCTTCATTTTGTAAACTGCCTTGTTATCTTTTATGATGAAAGACAGCCTATAAATAATTCTAATAAAGAAAATAAATCATATATTCACCAGAGCTCCTGAAATAGTGTTATGCTACTTGCAAGCATCAGTATCAGGATAAATTTTCTTGAGTCTCCACAGTTTTAAGTACCATCCAGCAAGAAATTTGTAATAATTTTCAAATAAATTAGTACAAGGTGATAACTTCATTTCCCAAAAGCAGCGCCATATATTTCCTTCAGAAGTCTTCACCAAAGACTTCAAGGTAGGCAGAAAATCTGCTGGCAAGTACTTTTGCATTATTAGGATATTACATTGAACAATGTTTCTCCCGTTGAATTTCTAGCAGTTAAAATTGCTCTACCTGAAAGCCTGGCTGTGAGAGAAAATGACAACCCTGTATATAAACATGCTGTTGTTGTTGTGTGCCTTCAAGTCATTTCCAACTGAAGGTGAACCTATTATGGGTTTTCTTGGCAAGTTTCTTCAAAGCGGGTTTGCCATTGCCATCTTCTGAGACTGAGAGAGTGTGACTTGCTCAAAGTCACCCAGTGAATTTACATGGCTGAGCTGGAATTTGAACCCTGGTCTGCAGAATCACAGTCCAATGCTTAAACCACTGCACTTTGCTGGCTCTCATGTATAAGCATAAAATCATAAAACTGGAAGTGACCACAAAGTGCATTTAGTTCAAACCCTTGTTATTTGGGAATACACTGCTAAAGCACAATCGCACTACACCGTATAGTGCTATTATTCCACTTTAACTGCCATGGCAACATTGTATGGAATCCTGGGATTTACATTGTAGGGAGGGGCATTTAGAATTCTCAGCCAGGGAACTTTTCAGCCTCACTAAACTACAAACCCCAGAATTCCACAGGAGGTAGCCATAGCAGTTGGTGGAATAACGATGCTATAACAGTGTAGCATGTAGCTTAGAGATGGCCATCCAACCTCTATTTAAGGACCTCCAAAGAAGGAGAGTACACCCTAGTGTCAAAGAGCCCTTACAGTAAAGAGGTTTTTCTCAAGTTTAGATGGAATCACTTGATATGTAATTTGAAGTCATTGACTTGTATTCTGGTCTCTGGAGCAGCAGAAAAGCTTCTTCCATCTTCTACATAACATCCCTTCAGTATTTAAAGATAGCTATCATGTCATCTCTCAATCTTCTCTGCTCTAAGCTAAACATATCCATCTCCCTAAATTGTTCCTCACAGGGCTTGGTTTCCAAAATTGTGAACAATAAGACCTCTAATGTGAAGTCGTAGGCTTTCATGGCCGGCGTCCATAGTTTTTTGTTGGTTTTTCGGGCTGTGTGGCCATGTTCCAGAACAGTTGCTGGCAAAACATCAGAAAGAAACTCTTCTAGAACATGGCCACACAGCCTGAAAAACCCACAAAAAACAATAGTGAGATCACTAACCAGGGGATGGCCAAGATATTTTGCTGCTTGTAAAGGACAATACATTGCCTTCTTCTCTATCCAGCTGGCTGAACTGGCAGTTCAGTCTTACTACCACAGTACTAATGGTTTCAGAGTTCCAGGACATTGACCTCAAGGTTACTTCAGAATCTTCCGGTCAGAATCTGTCCATGCTTGCTAAAGGATTTAGGGAATTCTAGCCTCCAAAGTATCTTTTCCAAGTTTTGGTTTCACCAACACTGAAGATTCAGGTTAGTGTGGGGGGCACAGCACAGACATATACAGCATGGACAACTCTGTCCTTCAACAAAGAAGAACCACCAGGACGTTCAGCAAGAATAGTTGGGAAGCCAAGATCAGGCAATGGCCTCCATGTCACTGAGGATGGTGAATCTACTCCAGGATTTCATCTATGCTTTAAAAGAGCTATCCAAGGTGCTGAAGCTGTAAGTCAAAAACAACTTGAAGGCACACAATTACAACAGATTTGGAGGCTATGGCCCAGTAACTTAGATACCTCATTTAATATTTGGACTAAAATTGGGAGTGGAGTCATCAGGACACTGACACCTGTGATACTAGACACTGCCAGGACCTGCTGCTTGAGCAGTGTCCTGTCTCGAGTGGAATGCAGGGCCAGCTTTGCAAATCTCATCCAAGGAAAAGGGTGAAGAGAAAACACACACACCCAAATCAGTTTCCTAATTCAATATGGTTTTCATTGTTCATCTTCCTGTCACCACTTCTGGACTGCAGAGGTCCACAGGGGCCTGAAGAAAGAAAAGATGCTGTGGAGACTGCCCAACTTCATAGTTGTACAAGGACATAATGACGTGTCAAGAATAAAAAGAGAGTTCAAACCTGCCAGGTCCCTGTGTCCAGTGCAAGATTTCCTTTTAAAGTGTGTAATAGCATCCAATGAGATGATTTAAGAAAGCAACGCTAATTCTACATGAAAGGAGATGAAACTGAGTGTGTGAAGCATCAGCCAAGATCACGGCCTGGAGCCTGTTCTATATCTCTTCTCAGAGACAGTCCCACCTGGTGGGGATACTTGCCTTGTAAATTATTCCTCAGATGTCTAAAAAGGAGAGAAGCTATTTTGGACATAACAGGGATGAAATTATATGTTAAACTAGTTGTTGAAGGGAACAAGTAATGTCAGCAATGTTTTTCCCATGGTAATTTTCAATGATTTTCTGCAGTCTGGGGTTCATTCTGCGCAAAATTCACAAGTGTCTTTCGTGGCACAGGAAACAATATTTTCTGTGCAGGAAAGAGCATTTTCTAGTCAGAAATGAATATTTCTTTCTCTATGCAGAAATACTATTCTGCCTGTAAGGTAGAAATAGCAATAAAAATAAATAAACCTACTGCTTGTGGAGAAAAAGCTGTTTTCTGTGCAAATTTTACTCAGAGTAAGTTCCAAACTTTGAAAATTCACAGGGTTTCCCAACACTTGAAAAAATGTTTTTACCATTTTCCAAATATTTTCAAATACTCTTTCCATCACTAATATATAAGAAGAGGTGAGGCCTTCTTTCCTCCCTCCCATCAAGTTCCTAGCCCTTATTTACAAAAAGATAGGCTTGGGAGTGCTTGGACCATGGCATCTTAGAAGCCACATGGGCAATATTTTATGGTTGAAGGGGAAAGGATATACAGCCCCGTAAATCTCTGTAAATCAGCCCTCTTTGGCCCTCTCTATGACTAACAGGCTTAATTATGCCAAATTTATGCAAATTGTGCTTGATTTACATCAGGGTGGACAACTGTGGAAGCTAGGGTCTGCATTTGACCTCCCCTGTGAGACCTTGGAAGTCTGCACATTCCCACTGCAGCCCCCCCCCCCATCAATGGGTTAATTAATTTGTTTGCATGAGGACCATGTTCACCATGCCATTTGAGATCCAGGAGAGGCCTTTTTTGACAACAGGAAGTGAGCACATGTCATTTCCTGTTCAATTCTTCTTTTAAAAATATGTCCCCCAAAATGGCCCCCGGGGAGGGAGCATGATGAAAGTGCATTCCAGAGGGTATTTGGGAGCAAATGGTGAGGGGGAATGACCCCTGGGAGGCTTCAGGAGCCACAAAAATGGGCCTGGGCAACACATACCATCCACGGGTCACACTTTTCTCTCTTCAGTTTACATACTGCATGCATGTTGAAAGGTCAATGCTTTTTCTCCAGATAAGGATGAAGCGTGGAAAAGGCACAGGTCATTTCTTAAAGAGTAAAACAGGGATGACATCAAGAGAAAAGGGGAGGCAGAAGGAGGAGGGTGAATAGCTTTTAAGCTTCTACCATATTTTCTTCTCAAAATGCCCCCCACCCATCCCATTTGTTCCCATCTGCATGCTTATGTGGATAAACACATATGTAGACCTCTGGGAAATGGACAGGAATGTAGGATATGTGACTTTCATGGCAAAACTATCATTGTGCAAAGAGTCACAACCCAAGGCTCCATTGTTCTCAGTGTTCTTGTGTCCCATAACTCTTTAAAGATCAGAGTTAGGGTACAACTCCAAACACAAATAAGTGCCAAAAGTCAGAAATGCTACTATCTGGGATTACCACTACTCAAATCGCCCTGCCAGCATGACCATACTACTTGTCTTGTCTTGGGAATTGGTCTGGTTTTAGTGCAGAAAAGGAATTTTGCCAAGCTCTGAGCATGAGACAATATAGTGTTGTGGTACCTGAGAATGTTGTGCTTGGACTTAGGAGATCCAGTTTCAAACCCCCACCAAGCCATAAAACTTACCAGTTGACCTTAGTCTCTATCATTCTCTATCAGCCTGACCTACCTCACAGGATTGTTGTGAGCTTGAAATGAAGAAGGAAAGCACCACATACTACAACTTGAGCTCAAGCCAGGATATAAATATAACTAACAAACAAAATAAGTAAAGAGATTAGCATGAAGTGTAGTTATCCTCTCAATTTCCCAAGTTCACAGAACTAAATTCCTCAAGTATTCCGCATGGAGAAAACATTATGCAAATATAATGACTCACATGCATTATTATTTAATTTATTTTTAAAATAAAAGATGAAACTCAGCAACAGTGCCGGAAACAGTTTCAAAATATTCCACCAGATCCTCCAGGCTGGCTCAAGCAAAGCTCCCAGTGAATTTTTCATCCTGGGTTGTTTGTGGAGGTGCGCAAGCACGTTAGGATCTTGATGTCTTCTTTCTTGGGGGAAGAACAGCTGGCATTACATCTAATCCTTCATCCACCCCTCCCCAAACAGCAACACAAGGAGCCTGCTGACTAATCTGTACCTTGACTTTTTCATTGCTGATGTGGGATGGGGGGGGGGGAACCGTTGACGAACCATCCTAATCCTCCTTGATCCTCATGTTTCCTGCACCCTGAACCATCATAAAGCATTGTTTATATTGTTATATTTTCCTCCCACTCTGCTGGTGCTATCAAGGGTTGTGAAAGCCAACACACAACCCTTGAAGAGATATCATATTTTCCTCCTCTTCTTCACTGCACTGAGGATTCAGACAGTAGTCTTGGGCAGTCTGTGGCAACCTCTCAGCTGTCAACCCTAGGGAAAATTCTGTATTTTAGGCCATACTAGCTGTGAGATTTGGGGAGTTCTAGTCCAAACATGTCACTGTACAGCTGTGAAGAATCATCGCTTGGCAGAGATATTGGAGAAGGGATCCACTTGAGCATATTTCTCTAGGGGAAAGTGTTTTTTGGATGCGATGTTCTCTCTTAGCAGTAGTGGCAACAACAGTCCATCACTTCTGATACATATGTTTCAGTGATGCTTCTAAACCACAGTTGAGAATGATATGACCCTCTAGATGTTGTTGGACTACAACTCCCTGTGACATTATCCCTACGTCTCAGGATATGAGCAGCAAGGCCACTATCTCTCACAAGGTCCTGTGCTCTCCACAAGATGCTGTACGTAAGGCCCTTTCACATTTTGCAATGATGACATTATGATTCCATTTTAACTTCCATGGTTCCAGCTAATGGAATGCTAGGACTGGCAGTTTATGGAAGGAAGATTTAGAAATCTCAGCCAGAGACCTCTAGGGAATCACCAAACTACAAACCCCAAGATGCCATAGAATACAGCTAGGGGTGTCAGATTTCAGGGCCTGGCCCCTATTCTCCAATCTTTGGGGGGGGGGGGTTGTGTGCCTTCAAGTCATTTCTGACTTATGGTGACCCTAAGGTGAACCTATCATGAGGTTTTCTTGGCAAGCTTTGTTCAGAGGCATTTTGCCATTCCCTTGAGGCTGAGACTTGCCCAAGGCCACCCAGTGGGTTTCATGGTCAATCTGAGAACGAAACCCTTATTTCCAGAGTTGTGGTCCAATGCTGGCTCTCTGGGAGAGGAATCCAGAATGAGAGCACTGCCTTGAATAGTGGAGGCATTTGGTAAGCTTGACATTTTTCATTTGAATGGTATACTCTTTGCAACAATGGTTGATACCTAGCACCAGCCCCAGGGGTTGTGCCATTTAACACCACTCACAAAGGACCCATCTCCACCACTGGGAGTATGCTTGCTGGGGGTTTTATGGAATTTATCATCCACCAAAGTTAACTTTTCCAAGCTCTGGAGAAGATACAAATATACACATGTGCCTCACTAACGTGCTATTAGGGAAAAGCAATGGAGACAACTGACATTCCATCATTTCTAACACATGTGTTTCAGTGATGCTTCTAAAGCCCAGTTGAGAATCATGTGACCCTCTAGATCAGGGGTAGGCAACCTTTCCCCTTTAAGGGCTGAGGGACTTCAGCTCCCAGAAGCCTTAGCCATGTTGGCCAATAGTCCCATGTTGGCCAATAGCTCCTGGGATTCTGGGAGCTGAAGTCCCTTGGCCCTTAAAGGGGAAAGGTTGCCTACCCCTGCTCTAGATGTTGTTGGACTACAACTCCCTGTGACCTCCAAAGCGATCATCCCTAGGTCTCAGGATGTTTCATAGAGCCATCAGATATTGGGGTTCACCACTATATATCTCCAAATATTAGAGATGGGGAATGGATAGCTCCTTAGTATTTGTTGAAGTGCAGCTCCCATCAGCCTTAGTCAGAATAGCCAATGGTGGAAGACTATGGAATTTAGAATCACAGAATCATAGAGTTGGGGGGGAGGAAACCCAAGAGCCATCCTGTCCAACCCCATACTAATACACAATCAAAGCACTCCTGGCAGATGGCCATCTAGCCTCTGTTTAATGTTGCAGAGGAAACAGAGAAGAAGATAGCAAAGTCCAATTACATCAGTTCAAAATATGCTTCAGAAATAACCCAGTTTGAGACCTGCTTTAACTGTCCTGGCTTGGGCTAGAGAATCCTGGGGTTTGTAATTTATTGTGGCACCAGAGCTCTCTGACAGAGAAGGCTAAATGTCTCACAGAGAGACGAAACAGATGGCCCCAAAAGTCTGGCTCTATGCTGCCCCTTTGAGCACTGGATTGGAGCCACAGCAACCACATGCCACATGTTTTTGCAGTGCAGCACATGTAAACGCCATGCCGCTGGAATGCCATGATGCTGCCCACTGTGTGGTCAGTGGGGCAGTGTGATGCCAGCTTGGTGGTGGCTTAGGGACATGTATCATACATATGCCACACCCCCATGCCACCCAAAGCTGGCATTTGTTGCCAGTCTGCTTCACCTCAAAACTACAGTTCCCAGAATTCCCTAGCATTGAGCCAGGGCACGTAAAGCGGTCTCAAACAAGATTATTTCTGCAGTGTGTTTTGGACCATCTTTAAGGCCCCATATTCCCCGTCCCTCTTTTATCAGACTGCTTCAAGGACTGTCATGGAAAACCACAACATGCCACTGGTGGTGGCTCTTTCTGCACAAAGGATGGAGTAAGAACTGGGAGATGCTCATGTTCTATGCTCCTGCTCTTAGACTCCATGTCAAGTTCTAGACAGACAGAGTTAACATCAAGGCTGGTTTCATTCAATTATGTCTTTTAAACAGTATAAAAGGGGAAATGAGCATGAATACCTGGGCTGAATTCTTGGAAATGGCTCTCCAAGGAGCCATGGAGGTTTCCTTGCTTGGAGGAAATTCTAGGCAAACACTGACTGAAACTTATTCTCTGTTTCCTCTGCAACTCAGTTTCTTTCAACCACTGTGCACAATTTCTACCTGGACTTTAACAGCTGGGTAATAAAACATTCAGCAGCTGATATAGACCAGTAAATAGGATACGGGGCTCTTCCTTCTTTCCAAGGTTTTTTTGGCAAGGGGCAGCTGAGGCCGGAGGAGTTGCTACCTTAATTTATTGCTTTCAAAATAAAGTGGACTAAAAAAAAACCCATAGATTTTTACTAGTTGATCTGGATATGTGATGTCACTAGGGCTGCCATTTCTCTATTGACCCCTGCTCTTCTTTTGAAAGCAGCTGGCTCTGCACCAGAAATGGGAATCCATTCAGCCCTCCAGATGTTGTTGGACTGCAACTGCCAGCATTCCTTCCCACTTACTATGTAGGCTAGAGCTTATGGGAGTTGCAGTCCAACTCTGGGAAGCCATAAGATTCTTACCCCAATCTACACAGAAATGAGTGGATGGTGCTGAAAGTTATCTCCAAGCAATGCGAAGCATCTCCTTATTTCTTTATAACCACTTTGTTTATTTTTATTTATTTAAAGCATTTATATACAACGGGGAAGTAGTCAATTCTAAAGCTGAAGCCCCCACTAGCACAATCTCTAGAGCAACAGCCCCACAGTCAGACCAAAAGTGCAGGTGGCTGTGTTGATCTAAAAAAGAGGTTGACAATCTGTGGCCCATGGGCTACTTGCAGCCCCCAGGGCTATATTTGTGACACCACCGGGATAAAAAATAAAAAAAAAATGGATTGCCCTTGAATTGTCCCCAAATGCCTCTTGTCAAATGCTCCCTGTGGTTTTTCACCTACCTGGGATGTTTTAGGGCCAAGATAGGGCACTTTTAAAGCAGGAAATATATTTAATCAAAACAATGACTTCTTTTGGCCATAAAATAGCTTGGGGTGGGGGGCAGGAACATAGCAAAAATGCTCCCACATCCACTAGAGGACCTTCAGGGGGCAAAAATTATTTTTTAAAAATTATTTTAGGGGGTACATGGCTATTGTGACGAGACGTGGGCCAACAAGGTCTCTTGGAGCAAATGAGGGTCCTTAGTACCCCACATTGCCCACCCTTGATCTAAAACTATTTCTAGGAAGAGATCTTCTCTGAAGCTCAAGCCACCTCAAGACCAAGTCATTAATTCCTCTTTACTTCAGAGCACAATAAGGATCTTTCATAACAATATGTGGTTGCTGGGGAAAATCCATTTTCCCTCCAGTTACTGTGAAAATTGCATCTAAATTCAGAAGGTACAGATGAGCCCAAAGGGGGTGGCAGAAGATTTCCTAGTCTCTGCTAATCAAAAAGTCCCAGAGCTTCAGTACACCCAGGCTCCACCATCAATAGCAATAGCATTTACATTTCTATACCGCTTAATAGTGAACTCAGCACTCTGTAAGTGGTTTACAATCTGTAAGGCAATTGTCCCAAACAAGCTGGGTACTAATTTTACTGACCTACGAAAGGATGGAAGGCTGAGTCAACCTGGAGCCCTGGGATCGAACTCACAACCAGCATTTCACCACTGTACCACTACACTGTTTCTTTATCACCGCTTAGCCCGCCATGACTCCCAAAGCAATATACAACATATAAAAACATTAAATAAAAACAGATAAAGCTGATGAAAATATTTTTACAGACTTTTTAAAAAAAAACTGTAAAAATAATTATCAACCATGGAAAATTAAATCACTCAGAGCAATGACCTCTAGCTTTAAGACCCAAAGTACATACAAAATAATGCAGTCTTGGCTGCCCATCAAGATGGATGGGGCCAGCCAGACATCTTTTGGGAGGAAGTTCCATTGCCAAGGAGCCACTACAGAGAAAGACCTGTCATGTATGCTCAGCTGCTTAGTTTTTCCCTGTGGCAGGGGAGACAATAAGGCCTCCTCTGAGGATCTCAGATTCTGGTCAAGTTTGTATGGGAGGAGGAGGTCTTTCAGATGTCCTGGCCCCAAGCCATTTAAGGCTTTGTAGGTCAAAACCATTCAGAGGAAGGGCCAAACCACCTCTGAGTATTCCTTGCCTAGGAAAACCCTATGAAATTGAGGGGGTCATCATAAGGAAACAGGCATATACACACACAGAGGGCAAAATCAATACCCTAAACTGAGCAAAGAAACAAACTGAAAGTTATTATTTTGTTAGTACAATTGATACTATATCACCAACTGGTGATATTGTAGTTCCTAAAATGCTAACCCAACAGTAGTCTGACCCCATCATTTGCACTCACAGTAGAGCCTCAGAATACTTTTCAAGGACAGCCCCACATAGAGCACATTAGAGTAGTCTAACCTTTCCCAACCTGGAGCCCTCCATATGTGTTGGATGCTACTATCATCAGTCCATACCACTGTGGCCACAGATCATACTGAGAGGGATGATGGGATTTGTATTCCACCATATCTGGAGGGTGTCAGGTTGAGAAAGCTGCAGGGCATCACTGTGTAAAGGCAGGCACCAGGACATGTGCAAGACCTGGCACCAGGACATGGTTAGCATTCTTCTATTGTTCAGCTGGGCACATTTTGTGCTGTAGGCAAATAAAATGGACTACAAGAAACAGATTTTTGTGCAGTTGACAGGAGAGGCTTTAATCAGGAATGAGGTTATTTCTTCAGACAAATAAATGGGAGAAAGACCGCAAATTAAAATAACCACTGTTAACTGTTCTGTTGCCATAACTATATATTAATAGTATATTATGGGAAGCAACTATCTGACTGCTCCATCTGTGGCCAAGAGGGATGCGTGCATGAGGGTATATCTAGCTGTTTTGGACCCAATTATGTACTTCAAGCATTGCCAATTTCACCCAGCACTTGTTTTCCAGAATGGTTTAATGCTCCTAGAAAGTCCTGCTGTCCACAACCAGACTTTGGAATGACTTCCACCATTACACACATTTTGTCAGTTTTGGTTTGATCCATCATGCCATCGCACTTGTTCAAGGCCAGTGCCAATGTATCTTCAGCGAATATCTCATTGAGGTTGTCTTTGTCACCTTCTATGATGCACTGCATGGTCATGCGCATGGCACTCGGCAGATCAGGGAGAAGCCTATCTTTGGTATGAGCCTTCTGGCTTCTTGTGAGGTGGGGAAATAAACCTTGAATAAACATGACACATGGCACTTTGGGACAAGAGGAGAGAGACTTTGGAAGGCCCTGCCTGGGGTCCCACTACCTTAATTTTCCCACAATACCTCTGGGTGCCATACTCTGACATACCATCAGCTTGTGATAGAACATTGGGAATGGGGCCATGAGGCATTGTGGGAGAATTCAGATGCCAACAGCAGCTCAAGCCTGTCTCAGTGCTTCTCCTTTCAGCATCAGGTAGCTAGAGATCCTGTCCCACTACTCAGTGCCATGAATAATCCATGTGGTTGCTTGTGGTTGTCTCTGAATCCTCTCACTAGTATGATAGCAGTGGATGTCACCAGAATGGAACAGAGGTAGCCTTGGAGAATGACATCGGAAGTTTTTGAAACACACGTACAATGGGTCCTTGGTATCCACTGGGGTTTGCTTCAAGGACCCCCCCCCCCTCCATGGATGCCAAAATCTGTGGATGCTCAGCCCATTAAATATATTGGATAGTAAAATGTTGTCTTTTATATAAAATGGCAAAACCAAGGTTTTATACATTTCTAAAAATAAAAAAAATCTGAAGCCATAGATACTTAAATCTGAGGATAAAGAATCAGCGGATACGAAGGGCTGACTGTACTCCACCTGCACGAATCCCCCTGCAATAAAAAAGGACATGCAAACAGAAAGCATGCTCTGCTCCTTTCTTACACCTCATATCAGTAACAGTTTCTGCACAACAACAACTCATTTATGAATCAAAAAGGAAGCCTTAGAAAAGAGTTCTAAAGATGCTTTGATTTTGCTTTGATTTTGAGTTTCTGCATGGCAGGGGGTTGGACTGGATGGCCCTTGTGGTCTCTTCCAACTCTATGATTCTATGGTACCATGGACTGCTAAAAAGACCAATAAGCGGGCATTAGAGTGAATCAGGCCTTGTTTTTCACTAGGAACCAAGATGACTAAACTGAGGCTGTCATACTTTGGACATATCGTGACACAACCTGAAATGTTGGAAAAGGCAATAATGCTTGATCAAGTGGAAGGTAATAGGTGAAAAGGGAGAATGCAGCACAGGTGAGTTTATGCAATCAAGGAAGCCACTGCTCTGAGCTTGCAAGACCCAAACAGGGCTGTTGGTGGCAAATAACAACTTATTAACAGGACAATCTAATGGCTCATACACCAATGTGAAACCCAACTTTGTTGTTGTGTGCCTCCAAGTAATTTTTGATTTGTGGTGACCCTAAGGTGAACCTACCATAGGGTTTTCTTGGCAATTTTCTTCAGAGGAGGTTTGCCATTGCCATCTTCTGAGGCTGAGAGAGTGTGACTTGGCCAAGATCACCCAGTGGGTTTTTACACTCAAGTGGGAAATCAAACCCTGACTGCTAGAGTCCTAGTCCAATACTCAAACCACTACCCCACACTGGTTCTCTACTTGTGAACTAAACCTAGTAATTCTAGTAAACCTAGGGCCTCTGCAGACGACTAATAGAGTCGTCTTCCGGGCCCGGAAGATGAGGGGCAGCCGCACGTTCGGCGCCCCTTCCTCTTCCTGAGGTCGCCCCCGGAAGCGCCGGCCATCTGCACGGCCGGCACTTCCGGGTTGGCCTCACGCCGCGGCGACCGCACTCGCTGCAGCGTTTGAGGCAGGGAAAGTGCGCCCGCCGCTTTTAGGGCGCACTTTCCCTTAAATCTAAAAGGAGCGCCAATTTGGTGCTCCTTTTAGATTCGGCGGGGATGCGCCGCGGTGAGGCTGCCTTGGCCCCGCGGCGCTGCGGACCAGGGTGTCTTGGACGTCTGCATCCCCCCCTAGTGAACTAAAGCTTACTACGTGCAAACTTTATTGCTATGAAATGAAGAGAGACTGGTGATTAATTCCTTTCCCCACCTAATGAAGGTCTAACTACATTACATTATGATTGTAACTTAATGAGAGATAACTACAGTGTAACTGCAATTTTAAAGTTATTTTTGGTGACTCAGCCATGGGCCGCCCCAAGAAGCTGCGGATTGGTACCGAGGCTGCCCCACACCTCAGCCCCAATCCACTCTTTTTCCGGCCCTGGAAGGAGTGCGAAAATAGTGCTCCTCCCGCAAGGCACGGAAAGGGCACCGGAAGAGGCTGCACGCGTCTCTTCAGTGTCTCTTCCGGCTCAGCGTGTCTGGACACTGAGCCAGAAGGACATCATTGGAGTGCCCACCGTGTGCAACGGTGGGCGCTCCAATGACGTCCTCAGGAAGAGGTTGGGGTACCCGGTGTGTGGCTGCCCCTCCCCTTCCTTGGCTGTAAGACGGTGCTTTGCGCCGTCTGCAAAGGGAGAAAGCTGAGGCCTCACTAAACAGTGGAGGAGAAATAGAACATGATTCAAGCGCTATGGCTCATGTTTATTTATTTATTTATTTATTTAATATCTTGGGACTTTGCTGTGGATGTTGATTTGACAAGAAGTAGAAGGAGGAGAGTCTTTTGGACCACGGACCAGTTGCTTGTAGCTAACTATTTTAGCCATTCTTGAAAAAACAGGAAAATGAAGAGTTACATTTAAAGAGGTAGTTATAATAACAATTAATGAATCATTTTTAAAACTTAACTTTCCATTTCCCAGACAACTGGTGGTAGCATCTAACCAGCATGCCATTTCCCAGTATTCCCTGGGAGAAGCTATCCAACAGCCTAAAACCAATGTTAATTTATATTGCACATGTGCAAATCTAATCAAGGCAGACAAGATAAAGCAAATATCAACTTGGATTTCTTGGGGAAGGGTCTCAATTAAATCCTCCTCCAAAGTTTATAGGAAAACTAGGAAATGCTACGACTAACCCCAATGGGGAAAAGGGAAATAAACCTGTTTATTTCAGCTTGATCTTCAGCTGCAAGTATTTCTACTGTCTCTCACATGCTCACACCCCACCTGGGACCTTCCTCAATAAACAGAGCCATGACTCACCATAAAATTTACTTGCATTTCCTGAAACTTTTGACTATTTATCTTGCTGGGCTCTCCCAGCTGTCTGGCCCCATCCAGCCTCACACAACCTGTGCGCTTGCCAGGAGATGCCAGCGGCAGCACCTGCCATAAAACTGCTTTGACAAATGACCAAGATGTGGCATCCCTAACTCCACAGATTAAAATGGCTCCTTTAAAGAAGAAGAAGGGGGAAAAGGAAACATAAAGGAAGGTTTATTTATAACTATTTTTCCTCACTGTAGGAATTTTATAAAGAATTACATTCTTTATTTAAAAAAATGAATGAATGAATGGATGAATTTTATTTTCATTTATTTTATTATATTGTATTCTATTCTCTTAGGGCCTTTGCAGACTGCTAGAAATAGTGCAAATTGAGTCCACTTTAACTGCCCTGGCTCAGTGCTAGGGAATCATGGGAACTGTATTTTTTTCTGGAACATTGAGCCTTCTCTGTCAGAGAGCTCTGGTGCCACAATAAACTACAGTTCCCATGATTCCCTAGCACTAAGTCAGGGCAGTTAAAGTGGACTCAATTTGCACTATTTCTGGCAGTCTGCAAAGGCCCATAATCTATTATTGTTCTGTTTTTTATTACTTTATTGTTTATATTTTGTACAGTGTATTCATTTTATTGTGTAATCCCACCTCAATCCATAGGGAGAGGCAGGAAATATAAATAAAACTTATTATTATTATTATTATTATTATTATTATTATTATTATTATGAATTATAGGGATCATAAAAATGTAAGAAGAATGATGCTGAATGAGACCAATCTAGCATTCTTTTCCTAGAGTGGCAATAAGATACCTCAAGGGTGGTGTCTGGATGGTCCAGGAATATCTCTGGAAGCACCCCAAAGTATCCTGGCTCTGGAGCCACCCTAACCTCACCCCCATTATCTGGGTCCATCCGTTCCAATGGCGGGCAGCTGTTCGCATGTGTGTCCCACTATGCTGCCCAGTGATGCTGCCACTGCTGCACATCATTCACTCTGAGTCAGAACAAAGCATCTAGTGATGGTCACTCGGCTGGGCACCTGATTTTGACCTCAGGATGGGCAATGTGCAGCAACAGTGGCTGCACTGGGTGACACAGCAGGATGTGTTTTAAACAGTGTTACCCTCAATACTGGTGTGTCCAAGAGGGCACTGTGCCACTGATCTGATTTTAGGGGAATTCAACACTTAGCCCAAATGGGTAGATTTAAAGTGACCAGGGCAACATGGACCATGGATCTGTCCCAGCTTTACAGGGTCCCAAAGTATGCAGAAATCCAAAGCCAAGTTTCAAAAAACAATGAGTTTTTATTTGAAATGGGAATTAACATGCAAACACATACAAACAACCACGCAGGCACACAAGAACTATGGAGATTAAAAGTGTTATATTGGGACAGAGGAGGCTTCACTAGGGTGATACTCCACCTGAATAGATCTTGATTCCAATGTAGCTGGTCCAGAGAAGAAGGAGTTGATAGCTCCCAGGACACACTAGGTGTGGTGAGTGAAAGAGGAGCTAGCCTGACAAAATGGCAGCAATCCCACCTGTGTGTTAGACTAAGCCGAAGACACAAAGAAAGGGTACCCATATTTATAGTGGACTATGTCTTGGGGCAGAATACAAGGTACAGAAAAGACCAAATGATCTCGAGGTTCTTTGAAATGGGTTTTTGAAGTACTGGGAGTTAGTTCAGGTTACTTTGAAACAGGTTTCCAAATGGGGTAAGACTCACATGTGAATGGGGGCAAGAGTTGCACATTTCCAGGCAGAGAGAATTAGCACACAAGATTGCCTAGAGTTTGTTTACCATATCTGCAGCCCTTTGTTCGCTGGATCTGAGCTTCTTCATCTCCTCAGAATTTCCAGAATTAATCCATCATCCTGGGACCCCAATTCACCTCCTGTTTGCTAGCCTATCCTCAGGTTACGGCTTCCACAATCAGGGTTAAGGAAGGGCCACCCAGCTCTGTTTTATTACATTTCTGATATCAAAAGAGGAGGGGTCCTGGTGGGCATAGTAACAACAGCCACTCTACATCAGAACTGAGGGTTTTGGCTCTTCTGAGAAGTTCTGGAGCAATCTGTTGTTGTTGTTGTTGTTGTTGTTGTTGTTGTTGTGTGCTTTCAAGTCATTTCTGACTTATGGTGACCCTAAGGTGAACCTATCCTGGGGTTTTCTTGGCGAGGAGGTTTGCCTTCCCCAACACTGAAAGGATGTGACTTGCACTGGGTTTTATGGCCAAGGTGGGAATCAGACAGTGGTTTCCAGAGCTGTAGTCCAATGCTCAAACCACTACACCATGCTGGCTCTTTCTGGAGCAACTAGTGACTTCTTGCCACTTCTTTTTTTGCTCTGTTTTAAGACAGCCATAGCCTGAGTTTGATGCTGAATGGGCCAGACATCATCCAGATTATTCACATCAGATTTAGGAATTAGGGTCTCTGGCCTTCCTGCCAAGAAGGCCATCATCTGGCCTTCCCATCAAGAAGATGGTGGTAGTGGGGTGTCATTTTGTTTGGCCTATGTAGACATTGCCTTGGACACTGCTCCCAAACAGGACACAGGCTCATGAGCACTCTTTCAGGACCCTTTCACACCACAAAATTATAGCACTTTAGCTGCCATAGCAACATCCTATGGAAAACAGGGATTTGCAGCTTGGAGAGGAGTGGCTAGAATTCTGAGCTAGAGAACTCTTGTTTCTCCCCAAACTCCAAATCCCAGGAATCCATAGTATACATCCGTAGCAGTTAAAGTGGAATCATAGTGTTATTATTGTGCAGTTTTAACGATGGCCCCAAGTGTTTCTGTTCTCCAAGAAATGGCATTAAAAGGAAATAGCAAACTACCTCTGATCCTGGTTGCAATATATCATCATCATTAGGGCTGAGAGGTTAAGCCATGCATAGTGTAAATATAGAATCATGTAGTTGGGTGGTGATTGAGCCACACCATCCTTCTGCTTAATGCCAACATTATGTAACTGATTGTGCATCTGCCAATAGGCCTGTTTATACCATTGTGCAATGAGGAATGCACAGTGGATGCTTCTGTAATCCCAGTAAATCAAGTAGTATACTGAAGACATCGACAGACAATTACACACCATCCAAGAATGTACATCTGTATAGTCGGAATTCTATTGCTTAAACTACCTCTTAATAAAATCTTGCCATAAAAATCCCAAGGCCCTTATCACATGGGGTCTGAAGCAGAGCTAATCCAAAGGGCATCCACAGCTAATACATATTATTCCCCCGTGTTTACACACGACGCTGCCCCAGAACACGGAGCTAATCCGTATTGTTCCCCTGTGTTTACACACGACGCTGCCCCAGAACACGGAGCTAATCCGTATTGTTCCCCGTGTTTACACACGACGCTGCCCCAGAACTCGGCAGAATACGGAGCTAATCCGTAAGGAGTAGGGAGATTTTGACATTCGGTTTGTAGAGGATGTACCTAGGGAGCCTTCGCATTCATTGCGAATTGGTGGGCAGGGCGAAAATCCCAGCGAGGGGAAGGGATTGCCTTGGCAAAAGGCAAACCGGATTGGAAAGAAGAGGAAGAGGGAAGAGGGAAGAGGGAGGCGATCTCTCTCTCTCCATGGGCTGCCTTCCCTTCTCCAGTCCTCCAGCCCTCCTCCTCCTCCCCGGTTCCCATGGCTGCCTTTCCTCCCGGCTTTTTGTGACGGGAGAGAAGGGAGCCTTGGTATTAATTGCGAAATGGCCAAAAGGGCGATATTTCCTTCGTTTCGCTATGGAACCGAATTTATTCCTACTTCTGTTTTTCTTCGCTTTTTCTTTGCTTCGTGGCCAGCGTTTGATAAGGTCCCAAGATAAGATTATCATAAACTGGAATTGACTTGAAGGCACAGAAAAACAGCAACAGCAAATCCCAACCACAGTAGATCCATCCAATCAGTTTTTGGATGATGAGTCAACACATACATAAATCTAATTGATTAAATGAGGGCCTTTGCAGACTGCAAGACATAGTGCAAATTGAGTCCACTTTAAGGGTTAGGATTAGGGTTAGGGAATCATGGGAACTGTATTTTATTGTGGCACCAGAGCTCTCTGACAGAGAAGGCTCAATGTCTCAGAAAAAAAAAATAGTTCCCATGATTCCCTAGCACTAACCCTTAAAGTGGACTCAATTTGCACTATTTCTAGCAGTCTGCAAAGGCCCAGAGTCTACTCTAGTTAAGACTAACAATAGGATTAGGCTTATGTCAAATTGTTACAGAGCCGGTGTGGTTAGTGGTTTGAGTGTTGGACTATGACTCTGGAGACCAGAGTTTGAATCCCCACTCAGCCATGGAAACTCACTGGGTGACCTTAGGCAAGGCACACTCTCTCAGCCTCATAGGGAGGCACTGACAAAAACCCCGCTGAACAAATCTTGCCAAGAAAACCCTCTGATAGGCTTGTGTTAGGGTTAAGTCAGAAACAACTGGAAGGCACACAACAACAATAAAAATGGTTACATTTGTGGAGCTCTGCTCATGCAACCATGAAGTGAATACATCTGTTGCACAAGGGCCACAAAAATATAACTGTATGTTAAAGAGATGTTTATCATCAAAAGGATTCCATGTTTTGAATAGCAGGTATTGACACTAGTACTTTGATCCATCTCCTTTTAAAGTGATCTAGAGCCAGAATCCTGTTGGTACACACACTGGTGTATTGATGCCAACATAGGTGGGTGACAAGGGTGACTGCAGCTCCTATCAGCCCTAGCCAGAATAGCTGATGGTGAAAAATATGAGTGGCTACCATGCAACAGTAGCTGGAGAGCCACATGATTCCCAGCTCAGGTGTATAGGATTGCTGTCTCACAGTGCAATCCCTGCCTACTTTGCAGACTGCTAGAAATAGTGCAAATTGAGTTCACTTTAAGGGTTAGGGTTAGGGAATCATGGGAACTGTATTTTATTGTGGCACCAGAGCTCTCCGACAGAGAAGGCTCAATATCTTTGGGGGGGGGGAAATTCCCATGATTCCCTAGCACTAACCCTAACCCTTAAAGTGGACTCAGTTTGCACTATTTATGGCAGTCTGCAAAGGCCCGAGTAAGTACATAGGAATGTTCAGTAAGAGCAGGGGTAGGCAACCGTTCCCCTTTAAGGGCCGAGGGACTTCAGCTCCCAGAAGCCTCAGCCATGTTGGCCAATAGTCCCATGTTGGCCAATAGCTCCTGGGATTCTGGGAGCTGAAGTCCCTCGGCCCTTAAAGGGGAAAGGTTGCCTACCCCTGAGTAAGAGAATGAGCTGGCTTATGAATCCCCGCTTCATTTTTTTTCCTCCAAGCACCCCCATACACACACACACACACACACACACACTCATTGAGATATTAGCAGATAAGTAATTGGTTGCACAAAGTAGATATTTAGCAGTGTAACACAAGCACCACTGAACTGCATGATTGAGTATGCACACTACACAAACATGGTGTAGGACAGGGGTAGGCAACCTTTCCCCTTTAAGGGCCGAGGGACTTCAGCTCCCAGAACCCTCAGCCATGTTGGCCAATAGTCCCATGTTGGTCAATAGCTCCTGGGATCCTGGGAGCTGAAGTCCCTCGGCCCTTAAAGGGGAAAGGTTGCCTACCCCTGGTGTAGGATCTCAGCCCAAAAATTCATATATGGGGGAACAGTGCCCCCCACACATGTTGCTGGACTATAATTCCCATGATTTCTGGTGATTAATCATGTTGTCTGGGGCGGTTGTTGCTGTGTGCCTTTAAGTCACACCCTATGGTGAACCATATGGTGAACCTATCATGGGGTTTTCTTGGCAAGATTTGTTCAGATTAAGGGGTTGCCTTTGCTTTCCTCTGAGGCCGAGAGAGTATGATTTGCCAAAGGTCACCCACTAGGTTCCCATGGCTGAGCAAGGATTCAAACCCTGTTCCCCAGAGTCATGGTCAATCCACTGCACCATGCTGGCTCCGAGGCTGATCAGAGTTGAAATCTGAGGGCATCTGGAGAAGAAGAACAAATTCTTCATTTCTGTGAAATAAGTATGAAATGATAGCATTGCCAGATGCTAGGAAGAACAGCAGACCTCCAT
Source organism: Phrynosoma blainvillii (assembly GCA_026167975.1). Taxonomy (NCBI): domain Eukaryota; kingdom Metazoa; phylum Chordata; class Lepidosauria; order Squamata; family Phrynosomatidae; genus Phrynosoma; species Phrynosoma blainvillii. Next base: position 13,376,749 of record JANUYF010000003.1, read on the forward strand.
TGCTGACCTTGTAAGGTTCAAGGACCGTTGGTGTTCCACTTTTGGAAACAGAATGTTAAAGCAGAGGTTTCTTGGCCTTGTTCAGTACAGATCTGCAGAAATAATGCAGCTTGACACTGCTTTAACTGAGATGGCTCAGTGCTATAGAAATCTGAGTTTTGTAGTTTTGTAAGATATTTAGCCTTCCGTTTCAGAGACCTCTGGTGCCACAACAAACTAAAAGTCCCAAGACTCCATAGCATGGAGCCATGACAGTTAAAGCATTGTCAAATTGTATTATTTCTACTGTGCAGTTTAGATAGTCAATTTTATCTTCTTATTTTCACAAAAGAGCCCCAGAGTAGTAACTAGCAAGAGGCTTGGACTTGGAGAATGTAAACCACTGGGTGAATTTTGCAGCTGAAATTAAGATTTGACTTGAATCCCTTATTCCTGTTTCTAGGCCTACATTCTAGATAATAATAATAAATAATAATAATAAAATTTATTTATACCCTGCCCCTCTGCATAGCAATCGAGGCGGCTTCCAACATAAAAATACAATACAATAAAATCAACCCTCAGCCCCAACCCTCCCAACCCTTAAAATTTATTAAACAAACATCTAATTTAAAAACAATTGCTACAATTTACCCAAAAAGCTTCCCAATTACTATAAATTACAGTGGGGAGAATATAATAACAGCTGGAATAGGGTCTCTTGCCCCACCCCATGCTCTTGCTCCACCAGTGCTAATGCTCATCTCTTTGGGGTGCCGTGGCTCCCCCAGAGAGGTGAACATTGGTGATAGTGGCTGGAGAAACGTGGAGAACTTGGATTGCCACCCTAACCATCACTGCTGCCAATGCTTGTCTCTTTGGGGGTGACGTGCCCCCCAAAAAAGACAAGCATTGGTGGTAGCAGTGGGAGGAACATGCAGCAGCAGTGACAGTGGGAGAAACAAAGCACTCAGCAGGTTTTTTTTAAAAAAAAGCCCTCATTTTGTTGGATGTGTGTATTAACCACATTATCTGCACCAGGTGTCAAATATACCAGATACACCCCTAGGAAACTTTATTATTTTGGACTACAACTCCCAGAATCCCCCAGTCCAGCACGGGACCAGTCTAAAAATGTACCTTGTATGCTATAATCTAGGCTCTGATTTTAGGCTCCAGTTCTCAACCTCATGAGACCAGCTGAAAAACAGACCAGAGTAACTTATACAACCTCTAAATCTACACACTTTTACTTCCTCCTGTTCAATGATTATAACAGAGCACTTAGCTCAGTATGGAGAGCAATTTCCATCTCTATTTACGCTGATGCCAAACCACAATGAACGAACAAGCCACATGGTCTTTGCATAATATCAGTGGTTCATGGAACTCGGAGAATCTGGTTCACCTTATTGTGACATTTGGGCTTTCTGTCTTTAGCATCTGAGACACACATCTTTGCCAGGTTCATGCATGTATGTTCACACTCTGTGGTGTGCCATATATGTCAGCCTTGATGACTGGCCTTTGGCTGAATCCATGCACAGACCAGGATTCCTGGAAGAATCACAGGGTTGGACTTTGTGCTCAGGGCAAGAGTTGTAATCTCAGAGTGAGAGTGTTGCATTGAAAACTGTGTATGCATTATATTGTGTACATTTGCCCTAGCCCACACGTATCCTCCAACATTTCATGAATGAAAATGAGTACATCTATGGCAAAGCAACATCAGAGCATGGTCAAGATGGCAAAAGTTATTAATGAGAAATAACACACAAGATAGAAAAGAGAATAGCAGTTTGCTTTTGCCTAGGCCTACAGGGAAGAGCAAGATTTCATTCCCTCCTCTGCTCTGTCTTTTGCTGTGCAAACTAATTTTGCACTTTGAACTCATTTTGCAGCAATTGACATAATCTAAGGGCAAAGGGGAAAAGTGGGAGGAGCAGGAGAGAGAAACTGGGACATTTTAAAAGCAGTTGAAAAAGTGAAACTGTAGGGGATTAACTGGGACGGTCCCTTGCAAACTGGGATAGTTGGGGGCTATGCTCACATCACTGGTCACACTGCTGCTACAGGCTGCTTTGGAGTGCCTACTGTAGAATATTTTCTGTTCAAAGCAGAACCAGATTATAACTCCTATGTCTTTGTAAAGGCAGTACTTCCAAAAGTCTAAAAAAGAGAGGTGGAAGAGGTGTGTCATTTTCTATTCAGTTCAGAACTTGGAAAACTTTATTTCCAACCAGAGAAATGTTTTATCATTTGTGTTAGATATCGTTTTCATTATTTGAATTACGTGTCTAAACAACTTAAAATGCCATGCTGAATGACATGACCAAGGTCCAACCAAACAACATCAGCAGGGATTGTCCCTAGGTTAGGAGTGGAAAGAAATGTCAAAAAATATTTGTAAAATGGTCAAGAACTGTGGTTTTCAAATATTGGGAAATTCTTGCAAGGAGAATCTTGGTCTGATAGAATTATCATAATTCAATGCTTATTCTGTGAGAAATTCAGACACTGGGGTTGTGTCTGTGTGTAGAGAATAAAATTTTCTTTGCTGAAAATATCATTTGTGAAAAAAGTCACAGGACCCATAGGAAACAGAAAGCTTGTTTTTCCCTGCAAAAATTAAATAAAAAAGACCTTCTCACATGTGAATTTTCTGCATAAAAAGTCCCAAACTGGGATAGTATTTGAAAATGGCACAATTTTTGAAGACTTTCTCACAGTGGAAAGAATATTGCTACAATTACTCATTGCTTCATTTGAGAATTAAATTAACCAAGAATTACAACCCTATTCTGGATCTTGGCTCTGAAATCTCAGGGCTTGGGATGCTTTTGGCCTGGGCAATTGAGAATGGATTCAATGGAAATGTGCTGCATTTGCAATGATATGAAACAATATCCCATACTTTTATTATAGGTGATGCCAGGTCCCCACCTCATTAATATAAGAATTTTCCATACATCTATCCTTCGATAAAGCCCTGGGGTAGCCCATGTTTTCTCTGCATTAGGGATAAGAAGCAGAATGTGTTAACTAATTCTGCTGTAAAGTCCTTCATTACATAAAAACCCTATTTGTGATGTGCAAAATCCCTTTCTAGAGGTCAAGAAAGCTACTTAAAAAATTCCCAGAATTCCTCAGCCATCACAGACACTAGAAAGCCTGGGAGATGCAACATAAAAAAGTAATGTCGAAGGCTTTTATGGCCGGCATCCATAGTTTTTTGTGGGTTTTTCGAGCTGTGTGGCCGTGTTCTAGAAGAGTTTCTTTCTGATGTTTCGCCAGCATCTTCTCTGAAGATGCCAGCCACAGATGTTGGCGAAACGTCAGAAAGAAACTCTTCTAGAACATGGCCAAACAGCCTGAAAAACCCACAAAAACTATTAAAAAGCAAAGTTTCCATGTTCTAGCCTGCTCACAGAGAGAAAGAGAGTCGTATTTGGATGGCACAGCCAGAAAAATGCATTAGTTTCACTTTCTGCTGCATTTGAATTGTTTAAAGCTCAAGTAGTCTACATCTTGAATATGAGAAAAAGTGCAAATTTGGTTTGCAGATTCAATAGGTTCAGGAATACCCAGCACAGAGAGATTTACTTGTGTGCAAAACAGATGTTAAGAGTGAGGTGCCTCTCAGGAAAAAAGAAGCAGCAGCCTTAATTTAGGAACAACAGAGTTGAATAGCCAGACTTTTTAAAGCTCTGGACCTGCAAGAACAAATCTCAGTTTACATTGCTTCCACATTTTTTGGTTTAAAAAAAAAAAATCACATTTTTTTCCACCTAGAATATAAAGAAATGTGTGAACTGAGTAAATTCTTACCTGAACAAACCTGAAATGAGATTCTCTCCCACTCGCTTCAAGAAGTTAAGAATGGGCCAGTATGAATTGTACAGCAATCTACTGGCATTGAGGAACTGAGAGATGGAAATGCATGTGTGAATGTAAGAAATTTCCTATACTGAAAATAAACTAGACTATTGGACCATCTTGCTTTGAATCCCATTGGGGGAGAAAGGTGGGATATAAATCCTTGAAATAAGATAAAATAAATAAATAGCTTCATGGGTTCAGACCCAGGCTTTTCACAGCTGTGCTACCAGGGATTTTCTAACTGCAGATGGTGGGAACTGAACTCAGGACCTGAAAAAGTGGTGTTCTACCCCTAGGTCCCTTCTCCAAAGTAGAACCAAGGCAGCTAGGAGACATAGGGAACAACAGAGTTTGGCAAATGTGATGAAATAGACCTACAAAAAGCATTTTTTTGGACTACAGCATCTCCCACTGGCCTTGCTTGGATTCTGGGTATTGCCAACCAAAAAGGGATCTTTTACCAAACTCTGGGTTCACAGAGTCATTATGGCGTACTGGTCTGAGTGTTGCATTAGTTGTGCATCTACATCGTAGAACTAATACAATTTGATACCACTGTAGCTCCATCCTATGGAATCCTGGGTTTTGTAGGTTTACAAGATCTATAGCCTTCTCAGCCAAGGAGTGCTGGTGCCTCACAAAACTGCATATCCCGGGATGGAGCATGGCAATTAAAGTGGTTCAAGCTGTTTTAATTCTATAATGTAGAAGCCCCTAGGACTCCAGGAGGCCAGAGTCTGAATCCCAGTTCAACCATGGAAACCCACTAGTGCCTTGGGCAAGTCATACACTTTCAGCCTGAAAGGTAGGCTATGGCAAGCCTCTTCTGAATAACTCTTGCTTAGAAAATCTTACGACGGGTTCATCATAAGTCAGAGCTGACAAAGGCACATAACAACAACTACTACTAAAGAGCTTGCTATTTCAGTTAGTAGAGCCCTGGGTGTGAGGATTACCATTTTAAACTAAAGATAGCAGCGCTCATAGTGGGTGGAGTGGTGGAGATCCTAAGAGCCCATCTCAAGCTTTTGCTTGGCATTTGAGGGGGCTTTGCCCTTTTCCCTCTCCCCATTTATAGATGTCAGAGCTCAGCTCTTTCTCCCTCCCTCCCTACCATATCCAAAACCTGAAACAACATTTCAGCCCCTTCTTCTTGCCCTTCCCAGAAGAGGAGGCCTGTGATAAACAGATGGGAAATTGCTGGGGGGGGGGGGGGGGTACAAAGAAAGAACTGGGGAATGCAAAAGAGAACGAAGTGCAGATTCCTGATGGCGAAAGGAAAGTGGGAAGGGAGAGGGATTATTACGTTAACAGCAGCTCCTAACTCCCAATTCTCAGGGCATGAAACCTGCACAATTTAAAGTAGTCAAAACAAACCCTATGCCGCTATTTATACTACAGCTGCCTGCAGGCGGGAAAAACTTGACTCTGTATCCCAAGCCTAATACATTCCAGGTGTTACCCAATAAACTGCCCCTTCTGAGCAAGAAGTCCATAGACGTATACGCCACCTTTCCAGTTCTCTCTCTCTCTTTCTTTCTTTCTTTCTCTCCCCCTGCCTCTCATATGCTCTGCTGGTTTCTGAGGATCAGAGAATTCCTTAGGGGACCAAGGTCCCAGTTGCCTCCTTTGTGTGTATGCGTACATATCTGCATACAACACACACACACACAACGTTCTTGGTTTCTTCTGTTCCCGTTGAGCTTCTTAAAATTGCTCCAGGGAATCACTCAGCACAAGTCAAGATGCATTGCAGAGTGGAAAGGTGGAAAGTAGGTAAGAGGAGGAGGGAAAGAAAGAGGGGCGAATGACCAAATTGAAAGGTTGGCAGCAAATCAGAGGCTCACTTTTCTAATTAATGAGGAGGGGAGCATTCCCGTGACATGATTTACCTCTTGGGAATCTGGCCAACTCCCAGGTGGATAACAGCTGGAGAGAAAACAAGAGAGAAACCCACAAACCCTCCACTGTGGTTTGGATGGACTCAGAAGGGTCAGACAAGGGTTGCCAGTGTGTGGTGGCCGCTCACTTTGGATTCTCAAAACTCTGCAGAAATAGTGGAGTTTCCTTCTTTGGAGATTTTTAAATAGAGGCTGGATGGCCATCTCTTGGGGAGGGGGTGTTTCAATAGTGAATTCCTGCACAGCACAGGGATGGACCTGATGACCCTTGAGGTCTCTTCCAATTCTATGATTCTATGAGTGGCATGTGACATAGATCAAGGGGCAAGGGAATGCAATAGGTGTGAGAGCCCATCCCATTGCCCTTGCCTGATCACATTTCAGTTCTACCTTCCATCCTTAATTCCTCAGACCCTGTGTGGGACTAATACACAAGAAATCAGACATGTACCCTCAAGTCTTCCATGCATTGGGAATGGCACGACAATTTAGAAACGATGTTGCAAAATTCCTACAAGATGGAGGCAATGCATGTGCCTTTGGCAACTGGGCCAGAGTTTGGAACCAGTTTTTCTGATTGGTTGGAAGCCAAGGAAAGCCTCCAACAATCAAGAAAGCTTTGCATGAAGAAAGACCCTGGCATCTCCAGTTAGGATATGGTAGCAGATGAAAGACCATTTTAAACTGCCAATCCAGATAGATAATAATAGTTAGATGATGGGCCTGCTGCAGAAAGCTTCCTATATTCCTCTAGGTTTTCAGCTGGTCCTTAAGGGGCCAAATTCAGATCCTTGCTGATTTCTACATGGTCTACATCAGGCATGGGAACATGCAGACCCCACAGCTGTTTTTTTGCCACTTCCAGGATTTTGATTTTGATTTTATTCTATTCTATTTTATTCATTATTGACATTCTCTGCAGGCCCTGGAGTGTCAGGCCCCAGATTCACTGCTTGCCTGTTGTTCTCCAAGAACTCAGTTCTGAATATATGGCTAGAAAATCAGAGCTTGGCATAAGGGAGATGTTATGCACTCTGCCATTGAGCTATGGTCTCTTCCTAATGCAGATGTTGGCAAACAGAGATGTTCCATAAGTTGCTGCTCTGCAACTTCCATAAGCCTTAGTTTATACAGCCAATGGTGAGCAATGCTGGGAGATAACAGTTCGGCAACCTCTGGACTGAGCTGGATTTTCCCCAGTTTTGCCCTAGTGGGCACATCTTTGCAGCATGAGGAACATGCAGATTTTTTAAGGCATAGATATCTCCATGTACCTCATGCAAGAGGATATCAGGAAAGGGTCCTGCATACATGGTCTCAGATGGCTAAATCCAAATGCTAGTCCTAACCTGAGCAGACCCATAGAATCAATTGCTGAATACATACCCTTTGACATTCCACAGATGAAAACTGGGACATGTGAGCCCAGGCAACCTCAGAGTGTGTTAATGAGGAAGAATACAGAAGCCAAGAGAGGCTGCAGCAGTGTGCTTTTGTCTGTACCTACTGGGAAGGGAGAAAGTTTGCCCTCTCCTCTCCATCAGCTGAATTAATCCCAATTAACTAATTCCAAACTACTTTTGGACTTTGAACTTGGTTTGTAACAACTGAAGTAAGCTGAGAACAGAGGGAGAAAGTGGGAGAAGGAGAGAGAAACTGAGACATTTTTAAAGGTGGGTTGAGAGAGGATTTATTGGGACTGTTCTTGTCAAGTCAAGACAGTTGGTATCAAAACTGATGTAAACCCTTTCAAGTCAGTAGGTCTGCTGTAGTCAGGACAAGCAACTGGATTTAGCCAAGAGCACACAACTTAGAACAAGTGGCCATGCTGGTTGAAGAATTCTGGAGCTCTAATCCAAAAACATAATGTTTTCAAGCTCTGAGCTTGAGTAGCATGGTGTGGGCACATTAAGAAATTATTCTGATCCTGCTAAGTAGCAGCTAAATTATATTTATCTATCCCATATTATCAGAATGAGGTACATCTCCATATAAGGTAGCAAAAATATTTTCCTTTGTTTTGAACAATGCCTTATCTTTGCACAGTATGCAAAGGGAATAATTGTTAGCTGGCTGTTGCTACATAACAACTAGTCTGAAGAAGTAGACTAAAGTTAACAAAAGCTAATGCTATAACCTTTTTTTTCAGTTAGTCTCAAAGGTGCTACCAAATCTCTCTCTATATTAATTCTACACACTAACACAGCTATATCTTTAAATCTACTGCTTCAGAATATTCCAAAAATATATAAATTCTAAAAAGCAAACCTTGATTTTGCCATTTTATATAAGTGACACCATTGTCTTCTGCCATTGTATTTAATGGAACTTTAGCATCCACAGATTTTGGTATCCATGGGGGGTCCTGGAGCCAAACCCAAGCAGATACCAAGGGTCCACTGTAACTAGCCAGAAGAAATAATAGTTGGATGAAGTAGAAACTCTGGAAATAAGACAAACACAGACAAATTATTCCAATCCATCAATCCATATGGCAACTTGTTGCATGAAAATCTTCTTGATCTTAATGGTGTGATTTCTTGTTTAATACTTTTTTAAGGGGGTGGGTGGGTTTGGGGGCCTTTTTGGACTTATATTGTTTGTAATTTTAAATTGCTGTTAGCCACCCCGATTGTTCTCGGAGGGGCGGGATACAAATACATTTTATTATTTTTATTGTTTATTAATAATAATAATAATAATAATAATATAGTTTATTTGTATACCGCCCCAGTGGAAAACCAATCTAAGCGGTGAACAATAAAATTGTAGATTACAAACAAGTTAAAACCACAACATCCCTCCTCCCCCCTTAAAAAGTCATTAAATCAAATGCAATTAAAACAACTGCAATTAAGCAGTAATTAATCTAAAACCAAACATAATAACAACTCCAAGAATCAGTACACACCACAGCAACAAGCAACAGTCCCCTGCAAATCTACTTGAGGGAATTACAATGAGTCCAATACCCAACTTCAGAGGGTCCTGGCCAGCTATCTAATCTGGAAAGGCCTGCCAGAAGAGATCCGTCTTGACAGCCTTTTTAAAACTGTGTAAGGATGTTAATTGACGGATCTCATCCGGCAGGCCGTTCCAGAGTCTGGGAGCGACGATAGAAAAAGCCCTCTGGGAGGTCGCCGCAAACCTGGCTCTTTGGGGTTGTAGCAAATTCCTCCCAGAGGATCGGAGAGCACGGGGAGGATTATATGGGAGGAGGCGGTCTCTGAGATAGTTTGGGCCGAATTATTATTATTATTTTGCAGTTGCTATAATTGAGAAGGAGCATTGCTTTTTGTTAGTCAGCTCCATGAGCCATTTCCACAGTATATGAGACATAGGAAATGCTGCAGAGAAATGTTGTAGTGGAACCAATCCTGGGCCTACAATGTAGATGACGGATCTTGGGGAATTCTTCACTGGCTACATTTGGACCTTCTGAATGGACAATGTCATTATACCATTTGGTCACTAGATGATGCTGAACGCTGAACTTAATTCGGATGGAGTCAGGGGCTTCAGATATCTTGTTCTGGTTGGACAGAGACAGTAAAGATTTCTTTTGCTTCCAGGTTAGCATGTCTTAGAATTATGGAGTTGGAAGACACATCAATGGTTGTCCAGAAGCCATTGCAGAAAATCTTCTGCTCTATCATCTCTCAGCTTCCAGACTGGTTAGTGGCCATCCAAACTCTGTTTTAACATCCTCTTATGAAAAAAAAACAAAAAAAAACTCCATCACCATTCAGAGCAGTCAGTTTCACCAAACAATTTGTGTCATTGGACAGTTTGTCCTAATATTTAGTTAAAATCTCTTATCTTTTAATTTGAACCCATTGGATCAAAGCCTATCCAGAAAATGAATTGAATCTTTCATGTATGTGACAGTCCTTCTAATATTGGAAGATGGCTTTCTTATCCCCTCTTAATAATCGTTTCTTCTGGCTAAACACATTCAGTGCTTTCAACTTCCAAGACTTCTGTGGGATTTACTGAATTTTAATCCAGGTAGAGTAATTTTCCACAAACTATTACTCATAAAGAAGAAGAAAAAAATCTTTCAAATGTTGTGGGGGAAAATAGTGACATGAGTAGGCATATCTCCTTAGACATCATATGTAGTATATGGATCCTAGAGCACCTGACATCCATAATGACCAGAGATGCTTCCAAAATTCTCAAATAAATTTCTTTCAGAATTTGGAGAGCCAAATGACCTGGTCTTGTTCCCAAAGGAAAACTGATGCATGAGTACATATTCATTACTCGACTGTTTTTAACTTTGAACTTTCATTTGGCCCAGTATTCCAGCCTGTGGAGATCTTTTTTTGTCTTAAACTGGTTATGCCAGCCTATGTACTCTTGGACACACTGGATGGAATCCAGTGCATCCTTCCACAATGGCTACATCCCCACTGTAGAAATAATCCATTTTGACACCACCTTAACTGCCATGGCTCAGTACAATGGAATTTTGGGAACTGTCATTTGGTGAGATATTTAGCCTTGTCTGTCAGAGCACTCGAGTACCACTACAAATCCCAGAATTCCATAGTATTGAGCCATGGCAGTGTCAAACTGGATTATTTCTACAGTGTGAATGCAGCCAATGTCTCTTATCTTTGTGTGCCACAGAAAGCAGGGAGCTCCTGTATGCATCTCCATCATCCTTCTTTAGAGGTCTTTAAACAGAGGCTGGATGGCCATCTATCGGGGATGCATTGATTTTGAGTTCCTGCAGGGCAGAATGGGGTTGGACTGGATGGTCCTTGTGGTCTCTTCCAACTCTATGATTCTATGATCCTGGCTACTGATTGGCTACAGGGTTGTACCTGGATCCATTCCATCCTCCCATGAGTACCAAAGAAGAAAAAACAGACTTTGGGAGGAGATTGGACTCTTCCTCCTCCTTCCTTGGGTGCTCAAGGGTTGGCAGAACACATATCCAAACATCTTCCCAGCCAGTAAACTGCTCTCTGGAGCCCTGACAGCTGTTGTTGTTGTTGTTGTGTACCTTCAAGTCATTTCTGACTTATGGCGACCTTAAGGTAAACCTATCATGGGTTTTCATGGCACGATTTGTTCAGAGGGATTTTGCCACTGCCTTACCTTGAGGCTGAGAGCATGTGACCTGCACAAAGTCACCCTATAGTTTTCATGGCCATGCTGGAGATTGAACCCTGCTCTCTAGAGTCATTGTCCAACACTCAAACCACTATGCCAAGCTAGCACTCCCAGTTTTTGTTGCATACCTGGAAAAGAAGCAGTGAAGGAGGAGCAGCTTCTGTCACCTAGAAGACTGGCAAGACTATACTGGCAGAGAGTCAGAGCCCCTCCAGATAAGGAGAAAGTCTCTGAAAGTTCCAGCCTTGTGTTCCTGTACAAAATAATTTTATTTTGGAGATTCAAATGATGTTTTCTTCATCCCTAAGAATTTTCTTGGAACTCCCAGCATTATCAAGGGCTTTTCATGCCTCCTTCCCAGGTCAGTTTAAAATTAACCCAGTATTTTCTGAAATGAAATGTTTCTCTAATAGGCTCTCTGTCTGTATTATTCTGGAACTAGCCAAGATGGCAGCTGGCAATAAAATACAGCTATTATTTCCAGGACACAGAGTCAATAGAGGGAATGATAATGTTTGCACCAATAATAATAATAATAATAATAATAATGGTGTAATAATAGTGGGAATTAGTGGGAATCAATTTCTGAAATGTTTCTTGTGTCTAGATGTGACATATGATCAGTGCAAGGGGAAGAGGAAGAACACAAGGGAAGGGGGAAATGAAGAAAAGCCAAAATATTTAAAGAAAGTTTGGATGCAAAGCTAGGAATATGCAGGTAAAATCAAAACAAGAAAAATCTGGAAGGACTCGATATTTCCACTGAGTTTATTCCCTTCCTGATGACCTCTTAAACTTCACCAGCAGACTACTTGGATCTGAGCCATAATTCTCAGAGGGATATTTGCTTCCCCCATTGCCCCCCACTTTTTTTTTTAAGATGTGCTGAATATTTGGCCCACATTACATATCGCCCTTGAAAGCCCTTCTCAGGAAAACAGACAGACAAAGCACTATGAGTATATATATATATATATATATATATATATATATATATATTTCAACCATTCCTGGCCTTTAGCAACCAGATCACAGTGCTGCTTTTGGAGAAATTATGCATATATATAGAGAGAGAAGAAAATGAGAAAAAATGAACCTGTATTTTCTTGGCCCCTTTCAAGGATCATTCGAGGAAATACTGTCGCTTTGTGCCAACATCCCAAACATTTTCTAAACCTCAGGAATGAACATCCCTTGTATCTTCTTGTGAGCCACATTAAGACTGGGAAATGCTTATCTAAACAACTTGGATACGAAAAGTGGCTTATGGTTATCCAAGTAAACCAAGGAATTTGAGAGCTCAGGAATTGGCCTCGTCCCACCATAAGCTACATAAATTCCCTTTGGGCGGCTGATTCTCTCTCCCCCCCCCCCCCCCATCTCTTTCTAGAAAACCCATGTAAATGGCTTGCCTCTTTTTCCCCCCTTTCCCTGGTGATACCCTGTTCAGCATTGAGACTGAAACACACCAGGCGGAGAAGATTTACATGGAGTTTGAAAGAAACAACAACAGTCAAAATCCCAAGGTGTCAAGATGTTTAGTGGCAGACAATCCCACTTGGAGAAGTACCAACATGTGATTTTCCTACCGCTTCTGGGAAATCAGGGGAAAGTCTTGAGCTGAGATCCCACAACACATAGTTCAACGCAGCTGCAGAAAGAAGAAATGAATTGGAACAAATTGAGATTTCTTTGATGTTGAGACTAGGGTTGCTTAGAGTGTGACTCCAGAGTTATTTGCCTAATTTACTAGATTTCTATCCTCTTTTTGTTTTCCCCGTCCCATGAATTTAGGGTGGCCCACATAACTCCAGCAATGGCTGGTGGCTCCCATGGCAGTGGAATGGTGAATCCACTTCAGGGTTTCATCTAGGCTTGAGAAGAGCTGTCCAAGGTGCTGAACTATCTCTTCCAACTAAGGCTAGCCCCTTGGCAATCTCCTTTAAAGCTGTTCAAAATCCAGAGTTGATTATTCACTGTCCCACTGATGTGAGCTCTACCAGCCATCACTGCATGGCTCTCTTCTCCACCATCTTTCACTGACAACAACCCTGAGAGGTAGGTATGTTGGGGGGGGGGGGAAGAGAGAAAGAGAATGAAAGAGAGACAGAGAGATTGTCCTAAGGTTTCCCCTGTGAGACATGATTGCTCATTGGGGACCTAAAAACTTTCATAACTCCCCACTTTATCCAACATTATCTCTGTAAGGTAGGTTAGGTAGAAGTGGGAGGCAAGAAGTATGATTTGCCTAAGACTGCAGTAAATTTCCATACCCTACAACTATCCCACTTTGTCAGGGACAGACCCAATTAATTGTCTGTCATCTCTCTTTTCTAGCTGCGTTTAAAATTTCTCAATTTTTCTCTTCTCCAGCCGCCTTTCCCCTTTGCCTCCAGCTGCAAACTGTTACAATTGCTGCAGACAAAAATGCGCTAGACGTTTGCACTCAATTAATTCAGCCAGAGAGTGGGGCAGAATCTTACCCTTCCCAGTAGGCTCAAGCAAAAGGAAACTGCTGCAGTCTCTCCTCACTTGGTTGTTCTTCCACATTTATAACTTTTGCCACCTTGACCATGCTAGTTTTAAAAAATGGTAGCATACTGCTTCCAAGGCAGCCATCACCTCACCTCTCTCAATTGTGCTGTTGTTCCTATTGCACTCCTATTTCACTCTCTTCCCGACTTCTCTCTTAACATCACGTCCTTGCCTTATGCCTTACCCAGCATGCTATTTTTTGTTTTGCTTATTATTTCACTTTTTAATGCAATTTTGGAGCTTTACTAATGCAATTGGAGCCTTAAAAATTAAGAAAGAAAGAAAGAAAGAAAGAAAGAAAGAAAGAAAGAAAGAAAGAAAAGATAATCAGAGTCCTTGAGAATAGTGAGGGGGAGAGAGAACAGGGGAGAGAAGGGGACATGGACACTACATGTCTAACATTTGCACAACTGCCCTGGAAGTGACATTTCACACCTGGGAACTGGCACAATTGCCAGGCTTCACCATCAATGAAAAAGGACAAGTTGGGGACATGACAGCTATGGATGGGAGGTGGTGGCATGTGATTTTGTATCACCAAAGCTGCTTCTTTCCTGATGTAATTGCAGTTTAAAAGCTGCATGTAGTAATGTCTTACGCCCCTGATCTCACCTCCAACCCAAGACCAAGGCATCAAGCTGGTATTCCAGTGATGGGGATGTTTGTGTTTTTTCACAAGAAATCTCACCACACAAAACAAATGTCCTTTCCCATTGCAAAGCTAAGCACACACAGTAAGCACAAAGGCACAGGCAGGTTGCTCCAAAAGACACAAGCAACCCAATCTATGCCTGCTAATTTTAGCCATCCATGCAACAAGGCAGCAGATATCATGTTTTCCAGTTTGGGATTGCACGAGAGCTACCTTGAGAGAAACACTACTGTCCTGACAGTGGTAGTGTTTCTCTTTGAAATTCAATCATGGTCTGGAAATTTGCTTCACACTCTGAAACGTGCTATTCTGAAATCAGTGGAGTTCTTCCTCGGAGTTTTGGATCCTTAATGTGGGCAGTTCTGTGTGTGTGTGTGTGTGTGAGAGAGAGAGAGAGAGAGAGAATCTGCTCTGGCTTTTAGTCTGAAGTTTAAAGGAGGTGTCCAAAGGGCCAAGCCATATCAAAACAGCTTCAGCAGCTTGGATTTTAAAGACTCTAGTTCAGACTACAAGCCAAAGCAGATTCTTTGCCTTCACTGGCATATGAGTGATCAAAAGTAGTTCTTATCTGTATGTATGTGTAAAATAATAATAATAATAATAATAGTTTTTATTTGTATTTTACAGCAAAAATGTAAAATAATGTTCAAAAATACAATATATAAAACCATGATGATAATAAAAACCTACAACCCATATAATAAAATCCAATACCCAATCATATACCAAGTTTGGTCATCATCTTCCCAGTATGGACTGGGAATAACAGTGGTGGGCTCTTTGGGCCAAGGAACATGATGAGTGCTCCCCCTATTCCTTCATTGCATGACCAGCTGCAATTACTTGCATTCTCAGAGATGCTTTGAACATCATAAGAACACCACTGAGATCTGCAACAAAATGTTGCACTGTGTTGTCCCTTCTGACCAGATCCGAAGGAAAATTACTTTTTTTTTGGACTGTAGCTGCCAGAACCCCCCAACCAAGGCGGCTACTAGCTACGCAGGCTAGAGGATTCTGTGTGTAGTAAACCTTAAAGTTACTCCAGGACAAATCCATCCTTTTCCAATCTATTTTGCAACAGCAGACTGATGGCTCTGATGTTACTAGGGCAATTAATCAATTCTGGAGCTTAAACTGCATCTACACTGCAGAATCAATGCAATTTGACATTTGATGTCAATTGCATTTGACATCAATGCAATTTTGATTGCCGTGGCTAGGGAACTCTGGGATTTGTAGTTTCATGAGATACATAGACTTCTCTGTCAGAGAGCTCTAGTGCCAGAACAAACTACAAATCCCAAGATTCCACAGGATGGAGCCACGACAGTCAAAGCAGTGTCAAACTGAGGAGGAGAGTAATAGGATATGCAAAATAAGTAATATTTAGCAAAGAAATATTTCTATATGGAATTACCCAAGGAAGTAATGAATGTTTTGTAACGAATAATTAGTAAGTATGATGGTATGAAGGGATGTCTGTATGATAATATGAAGAAGAAATTAGGTATATATGTAATTTAATGTGTTCTGTTTTTGTTTTAATAATATTATTTTAAAAAAGCTGTGTCAAACTGCATTAATTCTGCAGTGTGGCAGCAGCTTGACTTTGAGATCTAAAGGAACTAATAATAGATGTTACCCCCCCCCCCCCCCCCCGCTCCCATAGCATCCGTTCCTGAGATAGTGCCCTTAAAGTTTGGATTAAAACCCTTATGGATTCACTACCCCATTGACATTGACACACTTAGCTTCCATGCTTTGGACATGCTGGTTCCCAGTTTTGCTGGTTAGGGGATTCTGGGAGTTGCAATCCAAAAGGAAGCAATTTTCCCCAAACTCTGCTCGAGAGTCAAGGAGCCCGTGTCTGGGACAGTCGATGCAGCTCCTTGCGTAGAATTTGGATGCACTTATTCCAACATGAAATGTGCACAAGCATGCCATTGGGTCTCCTCTTCTTCTTCTTCTTCTTCTTCTTCTTCTTCTTCTTCTTCTTCTTCTTCTTCTTCTTCTCCTTCTGTGTCAACCCTGCCCTACTGTTGGCTTTGGTTATTTGTCTTGGAGGCCTGAGAGAGGCCTGCGTTGCTGGTGGTCCGATTGTGCTCTTCGACACGGAGATCAGGACTTAGCCGGGGCAATGGGGGGAAAGCCATATCAGTTTCAGTGTGGAAGGGTTCAAAAAGGGAGCGGCACCAGGGCAGTTCCTAAGGAAGAAAGGAGGAGGGAGAAGAAGAGGTGAAGAGGAGGGGGAAAGAAAGGCAGGGGGTGAGGGAAATACCCCTGGGAAGATTTGCTGAAATTCCCTAGCCAGGACTTTATTACCATTATGGTAACAAACCTGTGTCAGAGCTTTAACAAGCAAAACTATGGGGAGAAAGACATAACCTTTTCTTAACATCAGCGGCTCAATTATCTAATGACAGCAAAGCGTTTGGTGGTGTCACCAATCCCCCTCGGCTGGCGGGATTGGCGAGGTGATGGCGGGTTACATATATTTATACAGCTGTGCGAGATGTTTGGCCAAGACGGGCTACTTACTGCTTTATCTTGGAAGGGATCTCTCACTCACACACAGCCTCTCTGGCTTTCTCACTCGCACTCATAACTTGTCTCTATTCAGTTTTTAAGAAAACACACAGACGCCAGGCCAGGGACTCAAACAAACAATGAAGACAAGCAGCCTGATCTGGCAGAATTAAGAGACAGGCTCTGTACAGATACTATCCAAACCTGTGCTAGCATTGAAGTAAATCTCCACTGGACACAGTGGGAGTTATCCAGTCAAATCACAATGGAACATACTTTTAGTGGCACTAGGGATGGGAACCCTGAAGCACTTCCCACTGCACATATCTGGAGGCCCAAAAGTCCAAAGTGTGGACATGACTACATGGACCAAATGCATTAGTCTTCCCCTTCCCTTGCATCCCCTTGTCTTCAAAATACAGGGCCAAAGGTCTTCAGTCTTCAATTGCAAACTGTCTTCACGTGGGAAGGGCAGTTTCACAGCAAATCTGGGCCATCCCTGCATTAAAGAGAATATTTAAAAAACCACATAGAATCATAGAGTTAGAAGAGACCACAAAGGCCATCAAGTCCAACTCCCTGACATGCAGGAATACGCAAAGTACCCCCAATAGATGACCATCCAGCCTCTGTTTAAAGATCTCCAAAGAAAGAGACTCCACCACACACTCCAAGGCAGCATATTCCACTGCCAAACAGCTCTTACCATCAGGAAATTCTTCCTAATATTGAGGCGGAACCTCTTTTCCTGTAATTTGAATCCATTGCTCCCTGTCCTAGTATCTGGAGCAGCAGAAAGGAAGCTTGCTCCATTCTCAGTATGACATCTTTTCAAATATTTAAACATGGTGATCATGTCCCCTCTTAACTTTCTCTTCTCCAGGCTAAACATACCCAGCTCCCCAAGTTGCTCCTCTTAGGACATGGTTTCCAGACCTTTCACCATTTTGGTGGGTCTCCTCTGGACACACCTTTTGCTCCAGATCTTCCTAGTAAATCTGGAGCACTCTGGAGCGACACCAGGTTGATGTCTGCACATGAATTTCACTGTGCCACCTTCTACTACTGGCACAGGTTGGTCCCTCTGAAGTCACAAAGAGGCACCCATTGATAGTGCCCAGGTAACGGGAGAAATTTGGAGCAGCTTTGAGGTCAGAATACTTCAGGAGCAGCCCAGAGTATTCAGGCCAGTGTAGACCCACCTATAACATATCCTCCACCATTTCCCAGCTGAAAACCAGGACACATATAGTCAAGCAACATCAAATGTAGTCAAAATGGGAAAGGTTATTAACAAGGAAAAACATGTAAGGTAGGAGGGGCTGCAACCATTTTGCCTGAGCTTGCTGGGAAGGGCAAGATTCCTCTCTGCTTCCTTCTCCTGAGTTAAGTGAGTGCAAATGACTTTTGACTTGGAACCCTCAGTCTGCAGCAACTGAAGTAAGCTGAAGACAACGGGGGGAAGTGGGAGGAGAGAGAAGTCAGGACATTTTAAAAGCAGCAGAAAAGATGGGATGGCAGAGGATTAATTTTAGACTGTCCCTGCCAAACTGGGACAGTTTGAGGGTATGGTACAAGTAACTGTTTCAGGGAGCCAGCAGAGGACAGAGATGGAAGAACTGTGCTTAGCGGGTATTCAGCTGCCATTGCGTAGCCTGGGGAATACCATTGTGCAAGGTGGTACTGAATACCTCTTTTTGCTATGTCATAGTTGATTTCATTGAATTTTCCTAAATCCTACCTCCATTTTCTTCCTGCCCTTATTTTGTATGGGGTTGTGAGACTTTGACCTGAATCCTGATGGTTAATCCAAACTAGTGTATGCTCATTGAATCAATTGTTTAAAGGTGAGTCAACATGTAGGTAAATTTCATCGAGTCAGCGGGTCAGCTCTAGTTGAGACTATTAGCAGTAGGATTTCAGTCTTTGTGGGGTTTTCCCTCTCCTTCACATTCACAATTTTAAACACATTTTCCTAGTGCCTACCTTTATTTCCTCATTTTTAACTAATCTACACAATTTTTTCCTAATGACTAACTTTTCTTTCAATCTTTTTTCCCCAATTATGTGCATTTTAAAAGACACACATTGCTTGGTGCATACTTTATTTCTTGGAAACACCCTGTGAGCATCGCAAATGTGTGAATGCTATAGACTGAGGTGTGCATTTTCTTGCAATGGGTCTCAAGAGGTAGCAGACTGGTGCTTTTATTCAGATCATCTTTCTTTCTCTAAATGCCATTGCGCAACCTGATTCTATGAGCTTCATTTTTTTTTTTGTAAAAAAAAAAAAATCCAGTGGAGAAAAAAGGGGGAAAGACAGATTTTTTCCCCCATTCCCTATAATTACTCCAGACCCAGCATGGTGTAGTGGTTTGAGTTTTTACTATGACTCTGGAGACCAGGTTCAATTCCCAGCTCAGCCATGAAACCCACTGGGAGACCTTGGGCAAGTCACATGCTCTCAGCCTCAGGGGAAGGTATTGGAAAACCTCCTCTGAACAAATCTTGCCATGAAAACCCCACAGTAGTTTCACCTTAGGGTCGCCATAAATCGAAAATGACGTGAAGGTGCATAACACACACACACACGTAGTTATGCCATGCTACTGGCATTGAAAAGAGTGAAATGACTTTATTGTGAGAGCTGGCATGCACATCATTTCTCTGTCCATAGCTACCTTGTCAGGACCTTACATAGGTGAACGGATCCCAGTATTTTGAAAAAATTCTGAGTCTGATCAGTCCTTCCTGTTAAGAGATAAACCAATAGTCTCCTGTTTGAGTTTTGCAAACTAGACTCCATTCTATATGGGATTTGTTGTTAAGGAGCCAGAATGGTGTAGTAGTTTGAATATTGGATTATGACTCTGGAGATCAGGATTCAATTCCTGGTTCAGCCATGAAGCCTACAGATTGACTTTGAGCAAGTCACACTCTCTCAGCCTTGGGAGAAGGTAATGGCAAACCTCCTCTGAACAAATCTTGCCATGAAAACCCCATGGCAGAGTCACTTTTGGGTCGCAATAAGTCAGAAACGACTTGAAGACTCACAACACACACATGCCTTCAAGTCAACTCCAATTTATGACATTCTTATCCTTGCCAAGGTTTATTCAGAGGAGGCAGAGAAAGTGTGGAGTATGGAGTCTGGATGCTGAAAACACAAGATAAACCCTTCAATCATGCTGGTTCTAAAACAACTCCCTTACTTCAACCAATAACAAATGAGAGCCATCCCAGAATTTAGTGGTCAACAAGAAGATGTTTTCTTGTTTTTCTCCCTAAGCCATACCTACTGCTCAGCGCTTTGAATTCCTCCTGAATTCTTTTCTATTTGCCCAACCTAGCCTGTATTCTCTCTCCCACTCTCTGATAGTTTGTGTCCAGGCCCTCTGATTCAAGCAATACTTCCCATATTAAATCATTTGTCTATGTCAATTGATTCAGCATTGAAACATGACTTGTAGCCACTTGTATCTAAATGGAATCTAAATTGTTATTCCTGCTCCATAGTGATGGCTCCTTGAATGTTTTGCCCTTTCCCATTGCATACCGCCAGCTCCATTCCTCTCTAATTACTTTCCACGTGTTGAGTAACAGTACAATTTTGCAGGGTAGAGAAATTATCATTAGATCTCCTTATATATATTTAAAAAAAACTTACTAAATTCTGCTGTGTTTACTCATTTGCCTCCCAATTGCTCCCAGGAGCAGATAGCACCAGACTGGCTAATAAGAGGCTGATGGTGTTTACTTCTGATCAGAGGCCAAGAAGAACATTAAGACAAGGGAAATACATCATTACACACTAACCAGAGGGCTCACACTGAGTTTCGGTGGCTGATAAGGAAAAATCCAGCAGCTGTTGCAAGTCTGCTGCTTTATCTTGGCATATCCTATCTACACAAACTGGAATCACACCTTACATTTTAAAGTGTACCATCTTTTTTAATGCATATGCCTGTTTTGTTTTGGAATACCCCAGGATCCATAGATCAGAAAGTCTAGTATGCAATCTCAGGATTGGGAACCTGGGGCTGTATGTAGTTATGCTATAGTGCCCTCTAGAGGTGGAGGAGAGTATAGACAGGTGCAACATTGGCACCTGCAATTGGCAGACAGTAAGAAGCTTGTGGATTGGCTAGGCTTGATATAAATAGTAGGAGCTTGATTTGCTGACTGTTATTTCTGACCATCAGCATGAAGGACATGAGCAGAAAAACACATCCATATAGGTCTCAACTTGGCTACTGGAGATCTAGGGAGTAGAAAACAGTGGAAACAGATGAACTGGTCAACTTCAGTTTTCCCCAATTCATTCTTAAAAACAATTTCAATATATATTCTATCCCATTTCTGAAGAAATTTGTCAAGTAGGGAACAAATTTTCAGTGATCTGCACCAAACAAATTGAAAGGCTAAATCTATCCTGAAAGACATAGAGAAAGCTATGTTATTCATGCCTGTCATGCAAGGATTAATGATAAGGAGCAAAAGGTGGCAATCTTATTCAGCACCATACACTTGGAATAAAGCTGGATCTGAATCCAGACTTTTAAGACCAAAATATTCAAAGCCTTTTGTCTGCCTAAATGGGATGAATCTGCCACTTTTGCTTTCTTCCCCATTCAATTTTGTTTTATTTCTTTGGCCTTCAAAGCACTTGGTTATAGCTCCTTCTTCCCATTTCTTTCTTCAGTCCAAAGTCTTATCTGTTGGTAGTTGTCTCTATGAGTCCCCATGCAAAGTATCTGCTGTCAACTGGCCAATGAAAGCTTTCGTGGCAGCTAACAAAATATTGGATGTCATCCTATTAGCGAATTACAAGAGTGTATGATTGTAACTTACTTTTTTGGTGGAGGTCAGAATGCTTCACCAAGTGCACAGCAGCCAAAATTCTCCCTCAAACCCACCTTTGAAGGGATGCAGCTTCCCATCTTAGCATGGCCATTTATGTGTTGTTGGAGAGTGGGAAGATCAATGGTGCCATATCCAGTTGTTTTCCTGTAGGTGGATGGGCTGCAAAGATGTTATCTGCAGACACTTCTGGAGGACCCCCAAAAGGCACAGAGGATGCCTGTAACAGCACATCCAGCTATAGGAAAATAGCTGGATACGTCTCTGCTGATCTTTCGAATGGAAATGGACATGAGGGAATCTGCATCTCTTGAAAGGTGGATTTGTGGGGATATCACCAGGAGACCTAGCTATAGAGACATAGCTACATGCCAGACATACATCCCCTGAATCAGGATCTCAAACAATTTTTTAAAAAATGACAATTGACAAATTGACAATTGAAAGATTTTGAGTCCCCTGCCCCAACATGTTGCCTGATGGGACAGGACACTTCACCAACTGCATGGTAGCCAAAATTCTTTCTCAAATCCACTTTTTAAGGGATGCAGCCTTCTACCTCAACATTTATATGTTGTTGGAGAGTGGGAAGATCAATGGCACCACATCCAGCTGTATTCCGGTAAGTGGATGGCTGTCAAAGACGTCATCTACAGAAACTTCTGGAGGACTCCTAAAGAAAGGGCACTGTGGATCACCCTCATCCTCATCCCATCTTTCTTCCAGTGAATTCAAGGTGATATGCATGGCTGTCTTCTTCCATACTTTCCCTCAAATCAACCCTGTAAGGTAGGTCAGTGTGGCATAGTGGTTTGAGTGTTGAACTACGACTCTGGAGACCAGGGTTTGATTCCCTGCTCAGCCATGAAATCCACTGGATGACCCTGGGCAAATCACACTGTCTCAGCCTCAGGAGAAGGCAATGGCAAACCTCTTCTGAACAAATCTTGCCCCCCCCCCCAAAAAATCCCATTATAGGGTCACCTTAGGGTTGCCATAAGTCGGACATGACTTGAAGGCACACAACAACAACAACAACAACAATAATGTAGGCCAGGCCAAGAGACAGATCTTTATAGGTCCAAGGTCACCCAGAGATTTTCATGGTTCGGAATAAATTCAGGACCTGGATCTCCCAGCAGTGGGATGCCTGTGCAGACAGCTGCTCCAGCATGGAAATGGAGGGTCAGGTATTGTGGGGAGAGCAAGGCAGCTCCGAGGCCAGGATACTTCCGACTGATTCCAGCATATCCAAGGCCTCAGAAGCAGACTCTTCCTCCAAAATGCCTACTGAACAGCTGGCTTCATCACTATCCATCTCCAGTTCAGCCACTGGCTCACTGGATCTGGGTAAACCCTGGCAGCTGCTGTGCGAAGCAAGCAAGTAAGAGATGGGGGCACAAGCCCAGGATGCCGATAAATCATTTGCTCTGTGTGTGTGCCTTTGCATCCTGCAGTTCTGGGCCTCGGCAGGGCCAAGATTAATGGGTAGCTCATTTAACCCAGCTAGCCCTTAACTAGCCGTGAAGCGGAGGCAAAGGCACCATCGGGAACAGCCTGGCTTTGTGGGTGGCTGGCTGTGAAATCAGTCTGGCTCTCCTCCTTTCACGTTCTTCTCGGATCTTGAGAGAGAACCTGCCTGGGAAAGTCATTGTTTCTGAACCGGGGAAAAGCAGTTAAGGAACTTGCCACTTTCCTTGCGCCAAAGGCATTTTTCATAATTACAGGCAAGAGTTTGGTGGTCACGAGTCACAATTAATACCAGGCCAGGCGCCTGCTGTCATGGCACAAGCTGGTGGCTGCTGATGCACCGGCTGCCTGTGAAGGAGATGAATGGGAACATATTAGCCCCTGCTTCAGAGGGACGCTGAGTGACATTCCTGCACTCATGTGCTCAGTGTTTCTTTTGCACCCATGTAAACGCATCAATCAAACCAGCTTCTCCAAAATGGCGTCTGAGTTCCAGAGACAGAATTTCCCGCTTGCTGTTTCAACTTAGATATATATATATATATATATATATATATATATATATAGCTGCGGTCAGCACATTGGCTGCCTGGGCAAACTTTCCCAGGAAAGCAATCCAAACCCAAAATCCCATTATCGCAGTAAATAATTTCACTTTAATACCATGGGTAGGATCTTTGTTCTAGGGATGGAAATAATTTTTTTTAAATGGTCCAAAAGTTTTTTTCTCAAGTGTTGGGAAATGCTGACAAGAAGAATCCTGGACTTACACAAATCGTCATGTTTTGGAAGTAGAAAATGTGTGAAAATTTTTTACACAAAGCAATGTTTTCTGCACAGGAAATAGTGTTTACAGTGCGGAAAATATTTGTGTTTAGGAGAAAGGAAAGGAACAGCAAAGAAAACATCATTTATGCAAAGCAATAATATTTCTGGACATAAATATTATTTTCTATGCAGAAAATGCTGTTTTCTGAGCAAAAAGGAAAAAAACAAAAGCCACATGCAATTTTCATATAGCACAGCTACATCCCCTCATTACATTCATAACTACTCATTTGATCACACGTTTTCTTTGGCACCTCTTTGCTATTCATTTTTCCCATGAGAGCCATTTAATGAGCATAGTTCTCAGAACCATATTTCAATCTCAGTAAAAAGTTTTTGCTCTTAAAAAATTAAGAGGCTTCTATATTTTTGATTTTCACCTATAGTTTTACAATATATTGAAATAATGACATGTCGATACTTAGATGAAAAGTGTGTTTTGCAGATTACAAAAATTGATTTACCTCCCTCTCATGCTGTCATTGCAGTGATTTTTTTTTCCCTTTTGGAAGAGATAGTTAACATTTTTGCTGATCTTTTAATTAGTACTAGAACACCTTTCAAAGCTTAAAAATACGTGGTCAATAGTACCTAGATTTAAAGGCAATTTGGGCGATTTAGCTCTAAACTGTACTGCAGCAATAATGCAGTTTAACACTGTTTTCACTGCCATGGCTCAATGCTATTGAATTCTGGGATTTGTAGTTTTGTGGGACATTTAGCCTTCTCTGTCAGAGAGCTCAGGTGCCACAACAAATGCCAAATCCTAGAATTCCATAGCAGTTAACGCATTGTCAAACTGCATTATTTCTGCTGTGGAGATTGGACTTTAGATAATATCCCACAATGAACATAGGGACCCATTTTACCCACTGTGATTTTGTGCATGTTTAACTGTAAACCAAAACTTTCAAATGGAGAGCGATTTGGACTTTTTTGGATTTGGGGATTCTGGGAATGTAATTCAAAATCTGCTGTAAACTCAAAAGTACAATGGGCCTTTGGTATCTGCTGATGTTTGGTTCCAGCCCCCCCCCCCCCCCCCAATGGATAATGAAATCCATGGATATTCAATGTTAAGGAAAATGCAACATGGGACTTACAGTAATAGAAATAAAATGTGTATGTGAAAGTCACAGTGATTAAGCAGGAGCAATCATGAAGCTACACAGGTGAAAAGGATAATGTAATTTGGAAGCCTTGAGAGACAAGGACAAAGTTATAGAGTGTATATTGAAAACACCTGTTGTAGATTGCAAACACCTGAGATTCATTAAGTAGTCAAGGTAAAATGATGAAATACTTGGGTTGGTCTTAAGTATGGGATGATCCATGTAAACCAATCAAAATGAATGTACACACCCATTGGGTGGAAACTGACTAGTGGGTGGTGACTAACAATGGCTATAAGTGCAATGTTTGCCAATGCATATTGTGGAGTAGTTTTGGAGATATTGTGAAGTGTAGAGATTGTGATTTGTAGGGCATATAGTATTTATGTATATAGTAGAATAAAGTAGATCTTTTATATAAGACTACTGAGTTGTCTGGTGTCTTGAGGGAAGATACAAGAGCCAGAAGAATCCTGGAGAAGTTTGGAGACATCTCAGGAAGAAGAGTGAGAAGGCTTGGAGAGTTTGTCAGGGTCTTCAGCCTATTCTCTGAAACTCTGCTGCTTGGGAAAGAAGCATCAACCACTGATCAAAGCTGGTCAGCTCTGCTGCATAACAAGGTGGTGAGTTAGAGCCAGCGGTGAAGAGCTACAACTCCCATCATCCCTGACATTCAATTCCCAATAAACACAATGGATAGTAAAATGATGTCCCATATATAAAATGGCAAAATCAAGGTTTGCTTTATGGAATTATACATGTGGACATGGATACATGGACATATATGGACATATACAGACATGGATACTTGATTTCATGGATGGAGAATCTGTTGGTACTGAGGGCCTACTGTACTTATTCCCAAGAATCAAACTGCAAACAGTTTGGGGTCTGAATCTCATACCTTCCAACATTTCACAACTTAAAACTTGGGCAAGAGTGGCCGCGCAGCATCACAGTGTGGTCAAGATGCCAAATGATATTAATGAGGGAGAACACACAGGCTAGCAGAGGATGCAGCAGTTTACTTTTGCCCCATCCAGCTGGGAAGGACAGTTCTCTGCCTGATGAATTTATCGAGAACAAACTAATTTTGCATTTTGGATTCCGTTTGCAACAAATGAAAGAAAAGGAAGACAAAGGAGGAATGTGGGAGGAGGAGGGAGAAACTGGAACATTTAAAAAGCAACTGAAAAAGTGGGACAACAAAAGTGGGAATAATCTGCCAAATTGGAACAGTTGGAGGGTATGGAATCCTATTATTAGACCCAAGAAGAATACAACTATTGAATCAATGGGATTTGTTTAAGTGTTCACCCACCATTCAACAGTAGATACAGTGGGTTTGCTCTAGTTAGGACTCCAAAAAGGCTTTAGGCTTTGGGCTGCAGTCCAACCCAGAATTTAAATCCATTGCTGTTCAGTTGGGATTAGGCAGGCTTTGTTTTATGTTGGATTCTGTCCATAAAAGTCTCAATTTGTAGTCGCCCTCATCCATGTGTTAAAGAGTTTTCCCCCAAGGCAGGAAGAGAAATGAGTTTGTTCTGTATTATACACACAGACACACACGCTTCGACAGGCATATGAAAATTAAACAGGTCACAAGGGCAAACCATAAGATGGTGGCTTTGAAGCTAAAGAGTCTGTCAAGTTGAAGAGATCTTCAACCCGCAAGGAATCACCCTTAAAAATACCCCCGATTTGTACATTTGGGTAATAATTTGCTTCCCTAATAGCAATGCTCAAATCAGATGTCTGCACATGGTTGGTGGTGGTGGGGATAAAATAAGTGCTTATTCTTTTAAGATGACTATATGGGACAATGGAGAATAAATATGAATAAATTTAATATTAACTGCGCCAGATAATGTGCCGTATAGCCATACAGCCACGTGGAGATTTTGAAAAATATATAAAAGAGTAAATGGAAATCTTTATCGCTATAGACTGCTGAATATTAATAGTTATTGTTTGAGCCACCGTGGCATGGAAAAGTCAATTATAACCGAAGTGTAAAAATGTTCTGAATTATAGATAAACTAGGAATGGGGAGGGGGAAAATAGAACTCTTCCCAGCACAATGCAAAAAAAGAAGAAGAAGAAGAAGAAAGAAAGAAAGAAAGAAAGAAAGAAAGAAAGAAAAGGAAGGGGAGAGAAAGCCCTTTGATAAAAGAAGAAATAAAATTCGATAAGAATGTTTAAACAGCAAGCGACTGTCCAAAAGTGAAGCGTACAATGGGGGGTCTAATAAAGATTTTCTTCAGTTCTTTATTTAACACCAAGCTGTGCCTAGGAGCTAGCAGTGGATAAGAGGGCTTCCAACTTTCTTCTGTTAACAAGAAGTTCTCCTTAAAGGGGAGGCCTGTACAGAACATTTGCACCCATCAAGCTTTTTGATGTTATGGATTGCAACAGGGTAAGGCATCTGTTTGCCATCCAGAACTCCTTTTGATGGTGTGTGTTCACAGCATGCAGTGAACAAGCTGAAAGCCTACTGGGAGTGGCAGGGATGCTGGGAATTATAGTAATATTTCCAAGCTCTGCAGTTAAAGTTCCCATGTCTTCATCCTCATCGAGAGCCTGTGTGGCATAATGGTTTGAGTGTTGGGCTATGACTCTGGAGACCAGGGTTGGATTCTTGATTGGCCATGAGACCCACTGGGGCTGCATCCACACTGTAGAACTAATCAAGTTTTGCACTGCTTTAACTACCATGGCTCAATGCTATGGAATTCTGGGAATCTCTGTGAGAGAGCTCTGGTGCCACAACAAACTGCAAATCCCATAACATTGAGCCATGGCAGTTAAAGTCATGTCAAACTCGATTATTTCTGCACTGTGGATCTAGCCTCAGTGGCCTTGGGCAAGTCATGCTTTTTGCCAATAGCCTCAAATATTTGATCAGGAGGACTTTAAACTGAGTCATGTAGGGGAGGGAGATAGTATCTTGGAAAGTATCTTGGAAGGAAGGAGTACATCATGAGCTGGAGATAATAGTCAAAATGTTATAGAGGGAACAAGGCAAATGATGCAAGGGCCTAAGAATGGGAGGCAAAAAAACTCACACAGACAGCAAGTGAGGAGGACCCACGCTCTTAGATGTCTCTACACTAATGCACAGAGTATGGGAAATAAGATGAACTTGAACTCCTAGCACAAAGCAAATACAATATAATAGGCATCACTGAAATCTGGTGGGATGAGTCTCATGATTGGAATGTAGGAATAGAGGGGTATAACCTTTTTAAGAGAAATAGGCCAAATAAAATAGTATTCAAATGCAAAAAACATACGGTACTAATCCATTTTACAAGTTTAAAAGCTTAAAACAGGTTAAAGTCATCTGCACAGATATTTTGAAATAAATCAGTTAGACCCCAAAGATTTTAATAAAAAGCCATAGCCAGAATCCTGTTGCACAGTCTACAATTACACAACTTTACGCATACTTAGCTATGTAGCAGAAGTGGTACGAAACCCTGTTAGTGAATCGCAAAGATGTGTAACAAGATGCTGGCAAGAGCATCCCGATGTACATTGGGATCTACCAATGTGCATTGACACTCCCTAGCTGGTACCCAGATGCCAATGGGTCCTGTTGTCCAGTGGTTTGAGCATAATGGTTTGAGTATAGGACTTGAACTCTTACTGGGGTTTGATTCACCACTCTCAGCCATAGAAACCTGCTAGGTGACCTTGGCAAGTCACACACACTCAACCCCAGAATTCCCCATGATAGGTTCACCTTAGGGTTGCCATAAGTCAGAAATGACTTGAAGGCACACAACAACAACAAAACTTACATAGTAATGTAACAGCTTCTCCTTACTGGATAGAGATGTTATGGTGCTACTCAATTCTAAGTCCTGCAGATGTAAGTCCTCTTACAAAGACATGAATCTCCAACAGGGTTCTGGTCCATGTTTTTATTTGGTATCAAAATGAATCCAGTGTTGGTGCCAATGAGCCTCCAAGGGAAGGCGTTCCACAAGTGGGGTGCCACAGTTGAGAAAGCCCTTACAGTTTGGTGTCACTTGTTTTGAATATTCACAGGAAGAAACTCTCTCACCTTATGTGGAATCTCTCCCATACCATTTCAAGCTGGTAGACAGGGGAACCTTTCATCTAGGCAGTGAAAGTTCAGATTTGATTGATATCTTGGTAATTCTTGGAAAATAAAGTGTGACCTCTGTAAGGTACATTTATACTGCTAAAGTCAATATTATCCTTAGATTCTTGCCTGATGATTTTAATATCTTTCAGAGATTTTCCCCTCCCTCCCAAACATGAAGTGTTGGGGAGGGGGACCTGATGACATGTTACATTAATTTCATGGCTAGCTGCCATTTCAGGAATAGAATAATCTTAGGCATGGGGATATATATTTTCCATGGGAACCACAGGGCAAAGGAAGGGGAGATTTAATTCTTTTCACCTCTACAGCCAAAGTCCCAATGAAAATTCTTGCCACAATTAACAGTGAATTGAAGCTTCCATTGCTCATGCACATCCAAAGTAGTATGATGCCAATCTTCTAATGCATTCCCTCCAACTTTTCACAGATGAAGACCAGGACATATGTGGTCTAGCAAGGTCAAAGTATGGTAAAGATGACAAAACATTATCAAGTGAGGAAGCACATACAAACTAAGACAGGCACTTGCTTTTGCCTTAGCCTACTGGGAAAGGCAAGATGCTACTCCCTCCTCTTCTCTCTTCCCTTGCTGAATTTACAGAGTGCAGATTGCTTTTGCATTTTCAATTCAGTTTACTTAAAATGAAGGAAGCTGAAGTGGAAAATGGAAGGAACAGAAATATTTTAAAAGTAGCTGAAAAAGTGGAACAATACAGGATTAACTGGGACAATTCTGGCCTAAAAATAAATGTAGATCCTATATCTTGTTGTGAACCCAAAACCCATTTTTGAAAAACCAGAAGTTTAGCATACAGTAAATAAATAAATACAATGATAACCATCTTTAAATATCTAAAGGGATGGCATGTAGATGATGGAGCAAGTTTGTTATCTACTGTTCCAGGGACTAAGGATACATCTACACTGTAAGAATAATGCAGTTTGATACCACTTTAAGTTTTGTAGCTCCTTCCTATGGACTCCCTGGATTTGTAGTTTTACAAGGTATTTAGCTTTCTCTACCAAAGTGTGCTGGTGCACCACAAAACTACAAATCCCAGGATTCTGTAGAATGGAGCCATGGCAGTAGGGTATCAAACTGCATTATTTCCACTCTCGGACATAAGCCAATGGATTCAAATTACAAGAAAAGAGATTCTATTTAAACAATAAGAAGAACATCCTTGTCTCAGTCTTGCTTGCTAGTGGAGGGAGGAGTAGAAATGTTTCCTTCTTGCACCTGGCAGCTGAATAGACCTTCTTCGTCAAATCTAGCTGTTGGTTCAGGAGATGTTGCCTAGTTTTGCAGACATAGGTAAATAGCCAGTGTAGGATATTGATGTATGTCTTTAGGTTAAGAACAGATTGCCTTAGAGGGTGGTGAACTCTCCTTCTTTGAACATGTTTAAACAGAGGTTGGATGGGCAACTTTCAGGAGTGCTTTGAAAGGCAGAAGGTTGACTTCATGGCACCTGTGGCACCTTCCAATACTAAGAGTCTGATTTTATGATTCAATGATTCTTAAAAAAATTAATAGACTGGGAATATGCTAGCAGGGCTACTTTTTCACATTGTGCAAGGAGTTATCTGGTACCCTTCTGCACATGTTTTTCCCCCAGCTGCTCAATGACTGCCTGATGGTACTGGGCACAGCTCTAACCCTTATCCCAACAGCCACTGATTGGTCATGGGAGGAGTGCATCAGGAATTCCCCCTTAAGCCATTTCCCAGCGGGCCACATTTGCCCTCCCATACCTCCACAGGACTATGCATAAGACTGCCTGTGGCACTTTAGACTTCACCAACTTCACCTAGGGTCTTGGCCAAGATCTGTTGTACTTGCGTTGATAAAGGCATGTTTCTCCTTTCCTTTTTACCATCCATGATAGTATTTCTGAGCATGAGCTGCTTCATTCAGAGCACCCTGTTAACCCTATAGTACTGGAGAGAGTCCCAACCCAACCACAGAACCTTTCTCTGCTCCTCTGCAATGCCAGGTCAATCAAGAATAAATCCCATATATTATATGATCTACTTTTACAGGAAGATCCAGACCTGGCTTGCATTATGGAAACCTGGCTGGGAGATGACAGCACTGTAACTTGGGCTTAAACTCTCCCAGCCAGATATGCCGTTAGTGAGCAGGTAAGGGGAAGCGGGCAAGGGGCGGGGAGTGGCTGTGGTCCATAAGAACAACCTTACCCTGACCAGGATACCTCTCCGACAATTGGACCACATCAAGGGTATTTACCTTTGGCTGAAGGCTAGGGACAGTCTGGGGATTCTGTTGGTTTACCAACCACCCCGTTGCCTAACAGACTCCCTGGCCGAGCTGACACAACTGGTCTTGGAGCTGGTGCTGGAGATTCCCAGGCTCCTTGTTCTGGGAGACTTCAACATCCCCCTCAAGACCAGCTCTTCAAATCTCACAGGAGATTAGGAGTTCATGTCTGCCATGGCTAACATGGGCCTGTCCCAGATAGTCTCTGGGCCTACGCATTGTGCAGGACATGCCCTTGATGCGGTCTTTTGCACGGAACAGGAACTTCCGTGGGTGGAAGTGTCTTCCACTTCCGCCTTGTCATGGACGGACCATTTCCTGGTCAAGATTGGCCTGAAGGCCACTACCCATAACCCTCTCAGGGGTGGTGGACCTATCAGAATGGCCCACCCTCGAAGGCTGGTGGAACCCAAAAGGGTTCTATGGGTGGCAACAACGGTGACTCTGTTGAAGCCTTGGTGACTACCTGGAACAACGATCTCATCAAGGCTATTGACACAATTGCTCCAAGCATCCTTTCCAGCCCGCCCCAAATCATAATCCTTGGTACACTGAAGATCTTAGAAGGATGAAGTGAGCTGGACAAGGTTTAGAGAGCCGCTGGTGAAAAACTCGACGTTTATCTGACAAGACATGTCATAGGACTTTTATTAAAAGTGGCAATAACTGCAGCAAAGAAATCTTTCTACTCTACATCTATTACGTCTGCGAAGCTTCATCCAGGGTGGTTGGGAAGTTAACCCAAACTCCTTCCACCCTGAATCCTCTTTTACAATCTATGAGAGCCTGCTGTGATACTTTTAATAACTACTTTGCAGATAAAATCTCTCAGATAAGGGCCGACTTAGACGCCGGCATTAGTACAGAAATGTTAAGAGAGGTATCCAGTGGCTCTGTTAATGAGGCTATTTTGGATCAATTTCAGTCTATGAGTACCTATGATGTAGGCAAGCTGCTTGGCAAGGTAAAAAAGACCACTTGCCTGCTTGATCCCTGCCCGTCCTGGCTGGCCATCTAGGGAGGTGAGGCAACCATGAATCTATTAAAATCTCTAACTAATGCCTCCTTCAGGGAAGGCCATTTTCCAGCTAGTTTAAAACTAGCAGTGGTAACACCTATATTAAAGAATCCTTCCCTTGAACCCGTGGATAAAAATAACTATCGGCCAGTATCTCTTCTTCCTTTTTTGGGCAAGGTGATTGAGAGCGCAGTTGCAAACCAACTCCAGGGAGGCTTGGATGAAACCAATTGTCTTGATCCATTTCAAACTGGCTTCAGGTCAGGATATGGAGTGGAGACTGCTCTAGTAGCCTTGGTCGATGATCTCTGTCTGTGCATCGACAGGGGAAGTGTGGCCCTATTGGTGCTCTCCTCTCAGTGGCCTTCGATACCATAGACCATGGTATCCTTCTAGAATGCCTGAGAGAGTTAGGAATTGGGGGGTCTGCTTTGCAGTGGCTCTGTTCCTACCTCTTGGACAGATTCCAGATGGTGATACTGGGGGACAGCTGCTCTTCTAAAAGAGATCTGACATCTGGCATCCCTCAGGGTGCCAATCTTTCCCCCATGCTGTTTAACATTTACATGAAGCTGCTAGGTGAAATCATCTGGAGACATGAGGCAGGGTGTTATCAGTATGCTGATGACACCCAAATTTACTTCTCTATGTCTTGGACTGTTTTGGTGACCAAGGAGGGCATCTCCCCTCTGAATGACTGCCCGAGGTCAGTAATGGATTGGATGAGAGAAAATAGACCTAAGCTGAATCTAAACAAAATAGAGGTACTCGTAATAGGTAACCCTAACCCAGGTATGGAGATAAGTTCACCAGTGCTGGATGGGGTCACGCTTCCCCTAAAGCACTGCATTCACAGTCTGGGGGTGCTCTTGGACTCATCGCTTCAGCTGTCACCTCAGATTGATGTGACGGCTAAGAGTGCTTGTTATCAGCTTCGGCTGATACGCCAGCTGCAGCCTTACTTGGAGCCGCAGGACCTAGAAACGGTTGTACATGTGCTGGTAACCTCTCGTCTCAATTTATGTAATGTGCTCTACATGGGGCTACCCTTGTGCCATGTTCGGAAGCTTCAACTGGTACAAAACATGGCAGCCAGACTGGTTGCAGGAAAATCTAGGTTCGACCGGATAACACCTACTTTGAAATCCTTACACTGGCTTCCTGTTAGCTTCTGGGCACAGTACAAGGTGTTGGTTATTACCTATAAAGCCCTACATGGCTTGGATCCAGCTTACTTGAAGGAACGCCTCCCCCCATATAATCCTTCCCACAGACTCAGGTCCTCTGGGAAGAACTTACTACAGTCAATGAAAACTAGACTGATGGTGATTTTCCAGAGGACCTTTCAGCTGCCACTCCTAAAATTTGGAATGACCTCCAGAGGAGTCTCGCCAGATTACATCCCTTGACATTTTTTAAAAAGCGATAAAAATTATTCTCTTCTGGCGGGCCTTCCCAGACTGACCTCTGTCCTGATCTGAACTAACTGCCCATTTCATCTAGCTCCTCACGACATTGCCACTGTTATTGTTTTTAATTGTTTTTTTTGTTTGTTTATTTTTAGTTAGAGGGATTTTATTGTTGTAATTTTATATCAAAGAGAAGGTGGGTCAAAAGGGTGGGGGTTCGGGGGATTATTTTCTTGTTTTATTGCTGTAATTGTTTTAATCTTTGCTGCTACCCACCTCGATCCTCAACAAGGAGAGGAGGGATACAAATAAATAGATGATGATGATGATGATGATGATGATGATGATGATGATGATGATGATGTGGGTTTTATTATGAGGGTCAGAGCTCACTGCTGCAAGAGAAGCCATATATTTTCATTCCATCTTTGGCTATACTCTGATTTGGCAAGGTCAGTTCCAATTAATCCTCTATCATCCTACTTTTTCAGTTGCTTTCAAAATGTCTCAGTTTATGTTTCTTCCTTCCATTTCCACCCTTTGTCCTCAACTTATTTCAATTACTGCAAACTGAGTTCAAAATGAAGAAGTAACTTGCACGCCATGAACTCAGCAAAGGGGAGATGAGAGCAGAGTCAGAATCTTGCCTTTCCCAGTAGTCTCAGGCAAAAATAATCTTCTGTAGCTTTTCCTAAGTTGTGTATTCTTCCTCATGAGTAACCTTTGTCATCCTGACAACACTGGTGTTGTTTGGCCACACGTATCCCAGTTTTCATCCATGACACGTTGAAGGGTATGGAAAAGGCTTCTTCTTTTATTTGTTCAAGTAAATAAGAAAAGATTTGTTACACATGGTATACAGGTTTCTTTCCCTTAACTCAATGCCCAGAGCAATCCATTCCCTATTCAATAATTAATTCATTCCATTACTACCCTGCAGCTAATGCTGTGCCATTATTTTCTAATCTGTATTGTTTAAACTGACCTCTTTGTCAGGTGGCCATTTTACCTCCTCAGCATTTTTCCCTTGAGAACCATTTTTGAGTTTATTGTCTTCTCATTCATAACCCTGAACCATTTTCCCAGGAAGGAGGGAAGTCAGGAACGAAAGCAGAGAGGCCGCATCCATGGAGGGGCTGGCTTGTTCTGAGTTATTCGCCTGCCATGCCTGGAACCCACAAAAAAAAGAAAAGAAAAGAAAAGAAATTGCCCCTTGGGATGGAAAGGCTAAGAGGAATTGAACATTTAGAGTGGGGGGTATTTTTTAAATCCTGCCTGAGGAAACGACACAATTTCTTTTAGCTTTAACAGAATGAATCAGGATAGAAACTGTAATCTCTATCAGACATCCAGGTTTCTCAGATATGTCCAGAAAGGCAGCCTTGTCATGGAATCATAGAGTTGGAAGGCATTGCAGTGGCCATCTTGCACCCAGTATCCTGCCAATGCAGGAATCCACAGTAAAAGAACTCCCCAAAGATGGCCACCCAATCTCTGCTTAAAAAATTCTGAAGAATAAGAGCCCGCTACCTTTGGAGGCAATCTGTTCCACTGTTGAATAATGGACTTGTCAACCCTAATGATCAGTGGTGTCCTCACCCCTGGTTTCACCCAGTGCAGAGGGCTGCCAGGAAGGTAGTGATGGCCAAAAGGGTGCATTTGGCCCTCTCCTTTGCTGTGGCAGTGGAGGTCTCCCCGTGAGGAAGCCTGTGCCACCATGGCAAGCCAGGAGGGCCCAACCAAGTGTCATTCTTCTTCTTGGGTGCACCTCCTGCACCCTCTTGTGTCACCACTGCTAATGTTTGTGTTGTTATTGTGTCCCTTCAAGTGGTTTCCAACTTATGTTGACCACTAAAGTGACTCTATCATGGGTTTTTCCTGGCAAGATATATTCTGAGAAGGTTTGCTATTGTCTTCCTCTAAGACAATGTGAGAGTATGACTTGCCCAAGGTCACCCAGTGACTAATGACACCCATGACTAAGGGCCTCTACAGACGGTGCAAAGTGCCATCTTGGAGACACGGAAGGGGAGGGGCAGCTGCATAGTGGCTGCCTCAACCCCTCCCCAAGTACATCATCAGGGTGTGCACCATTACGCATAGCGCCCCCCTAATACATCCTCCCGGCACAGTGTCGTCACGCGCTGTGCCGGAAGAGGCACAGAAGAGCTGCATGGCGGCTCTTGATGCAGCCCTTCTGACGGCATTTTAGCGCTCCTTCTAGGGCCGGCAGAAGGGAGGATTGAGGTGTGGGGCAGCTTCAGCCCCAATCCTCCATTTCCCAGGCCGGCCCATGGCCACCCATCTGCATCCCTCCTTAGTGAGGATCAAAACTCTGTTGTTCCTTTACACTAAACTGGCTCTTTCCTAATGTTCAGGTGGAATCCCCCCCACACACACACAATTTGAATTAATTGGTTCTGGACCAGCACCTTTCTTCCAATACTAGACCCAAAGCAGCTTACAGTATAAGTTCAAACAAAATAACTAAAGCAGTATATTTAGTTAATAAAATAAGCAACTGATCCAATTAAAGCATTAATTTGAACAATTAAGACCACATTCAACACATAGAAAAAGATATAGCACATGTATTAAAAATCCTTTTGCACCAACCTGTTAAAGGCTGTTCTAAATGCTGTTTAAATAAAAATGTCTTTGCCTGTTAATGGAAAGAAAGCAGAAAGGGGAGAGAACTCCATAGCATGGAAGCAGCCACCTAACAGGCTCCCTGCTATGTCCTTGCCAGGTAAACCTAGGAGGATGGTGGGACTGAGAGGAAGCCCTCCTCTGAAGATACCAAGATTTAGGTAAGCACATATCTATTTTTCAAATAGTTAGGTCTTAAGTATAGAATCATTGAGCTGGTAGAGATAACAAAAGCCATCCAATCCATCCCCCTCCCCCCCCCCCATGGCCATACAGCCTCTTTTTACAAAACTCCAAAGAAGGAGTCTCTACTACTCTCTGAAGCAGTGTGTTTCACGGTCAAACAGCTTTTACCATCAGGAAGTCCTTCCTAATGTTTAGGTGGAATCTCTTTTCCTATAGTTTGAATCCATTGCTCCATTCCCTAGTCTCTGGAGCAGCATAAAACAAGGTTGTTCCATCCGCAATACGACATCCCTTCAAATATTTAAACATGGCTATCATGTTACTTCTTAACCTCCTCTTCCCCAAGCTAAACATAACCAGTTCCCTTAGCTGCTCCTTATAGGGCATGGGTTCCACACCTTTCACCATTTTGGTCACCTCCTATGGACGCACACCAGCTTGTCAACATCCTTTTTGAACTGTGGTGCCCAGGACTGGGCACAATATTCGTGATGAGGTCTGACCAGAGCAGAATAAAGTGGCATTATTACTTCCTCAATCTAGACCAGTGGTGGCGAACCTATGGCACGTGTGCCAGAGGTGGCACTCATAGCCTTTTCTGTGGCACACATGCCATTGCCCCAGCACAGAGTTCTCCAGAGATTGTTACTAGAAAGCCAGAGGGATGTGGAACTTTGAGATAAATAAGTGGGCTTTGGGTTGCAGTTTGGTCTCTAAAATATTCACCATCACTGATCTAGACACTATACCTGTTGATGCAGTCATAGAAACATATTGGCTTTTTCATCTGCCACATCACACTTCTGACTCATATTCATCTTATGGTCCATTAAGATTCCTCAATCCCTTTCATATGCAATACTATCAAACTGTGTTACTCATATAGATGTGTGCTCCTTCTAACCTTCGGATCATTAATTGGAGGGAGGATAATATTTACTGGTGAATCAATAAACTCTATTATAAACCAGACTTTAAGTGCATCATTCTTGAGCAGTGCCTGTCTACAAAGTAGGAGGAGCTCAGAAATGCTGTTGGCCACCTAAGGGTAGATCGTGTGCAAGGAAAAATAAATTGCTGCAGTATTTGGATAGCAAGTGTGAATTTGAGAAGGGGAAGAAAGCTAACATTGCATCAGGACTTGAATTGCCCACCTGTGTATCTTTATATATCTTCTGTATCTTTGTGATACTGAAATTGGTTTGATCTGAAAAAATATATATTAAAGGAGACTATGGCAGAGAACCTACACTGAGGAGACAGAGCACACCTTTATGCTCATGGAGTTACATGGCAGTTTAGCTAACCTTGTTAGCAAATTGTGTCATTGTGCCACTAAAATCACATCCATGCATGATGCACATCCCTCTGCATTGGCACCACATGCACAGCTCTGCTTCTACATCTTTAAACTCAATAAGGCCATTCTGCATTGGACAAAAATGTTCAGCCATTCCTGTAGGGGACTGTAGGGGATGTGTGAGACAGGATTCTGGCTTGTGAATCTCCAGATTGTGAGTTTTCTGTAATCTTTTTTTTTTTCCTGAGTCAACTGAACATTTAAAGGTCAACTCAAACAGAAGAAAGGAGACATAACAATGACAACAAAACTAAAATTAGGAAGAAGAAAGAAAGAAAGAAAGAATGATGAGGCAAATTAGCCTTTAGTTTTAAGTTTATCCTCCCCTCCCCCAGCTAAAGAATGGGATGATGATGATGATTTCTTACCTGCTTCTCCCCATGGAGACCAACAAATATATAACATCAGTTAAAAGTACATATCAGTTTAAAACAACAGACAAGACACATGCATATTAAAATAATCTACACTATAAAATTCATCATTTGACATTTACAGTTTAAAAAACATCTGAATAGACCTGCTGGAAGAAACTGGTCTTTATTTTAATTTTTTTAACTTTTTTTTTATATAAAATTTGATTCTACAACATTAATCTCCAAATCACAATCAAGTCACATTTTTGTAATTACATAAATTAATACCTCCTAAGTATCTCCTGTGTAATTCACTTTTGATCACACATATTTTTCCTCCGTCTTATTGTTACACACTACTTTTCACTTATCTACACCATACTCACAAGATTTATGATTCCATTTCATAAATTTTCTTTCCTTACTAAATATTCCTTATGATTCACAATTCTTTACTTTTTGATATTTGTATCCTAACGCCACCTGCTTTTGAAAAATTCAGTTATAGAGAACCACTCTGTGAAACTGGTCTTTAATGCTGTCAGAGGGGTCATTCAGACATCATTTTTTTAGTGCATCAATGCGAATCATCTTACTCACACATTCCAGGTTTGTTATTCACACTATGGAACTGCATTGATCTGCAAGTTTCATTGCTCACATGTGCAAGCATTCGAATAAAGATGTCATTAACAATGCAAATGCAGTCGGAACACATTCAATTCAGATAGCATAGTCTCTTCTGGCAAGTAATAATAATAATATAGTAATAAGTTTTATTTATAGCCCGCCCCTCTGCTAGGCAATCGGGGCGGGTTACAGCATTTTAAAACAGTACAATTAAAAGCATTCCCTCCAAGCATAATCCCTCCTCCCACCCCTTAAAACAAGATTAAACCAGAAAATAATTAAAACGACAAAAATTAAATTAAAACACAGTTCGGACTCGCAAGAGAGCAAGTTATCCCTCCCAGCGGACAGATATTATTCTGGGAAGGCCTGCCGGAAGAGATCCGTCTTTACTGCCTTCTTAAAGGCAGCAAGAGTGGTTATCAGACTGATCTCGTCCGGCAGTCATTTACAGACAGTTACCAACCTATTCCTGGCTGACTGGAGTAAATGTCCATAGAGGACCTCATGGTACAAGGAGAATTATACAGGAGATGGGCATCCCATAGGTAACATAGACCCAAATCATGTAGGACTTTACCATGTATGTAAATTTACCTGTCTGCATGTACCCTCATAAATTTCAATCTCATTGTTTTCATCCCAATTGTTTTCTTTTCCAATGCCAAAAGATTGTGTGTGTGTGTGTGTATTTGTGTTTGTGTATGCATGTATGTGGGGAGAGCGAGTGAAGCTTGGAGCTTATTTTGTCCCAGTTAACAATACAGCCAGCACTTTTTTAATGAACTGCTTCTCTTTGCCTGTTAGCAAATGCCTGCCAGCTATATCCTCTCTTCCCCCCTCCCTCCTCCTCGAGCCCAAGGCTCAATTCAATTTTCAAATAATAAAAGCTATAATTAAGACAGCAAATGCCGTTCTTTACTTGATCACAACATTTCAAAATGTTTTCTGTTTGTGCTGACACTTTCTTTGCTATGCCAGGGCTTAAATGTGATTGAGGGGGACATTTAGCTAATTCCATGGAATGTGAATTTTGCAAAACATGCTGTTTTCTTGTGTCATCTTTTCCCGAGCCTTGGTACTGAATAATTTGGAAATATCATTTTTAGAGGATTGGTGTTTTGTTTGGCAAATAAATAAATAAATAAGAAGGAACAAATATAGCTTGAGGATGACCATGTTTAGGGTGTATTGCTTTTAAAAAACAATGTTGTTGTTCTTTAACAAAGAGGCTGTTTGAAGTAATGTGAGGCACACAGAAACCAATTCCAAGGAAAAAGAGCTGAACTGCAGGCAGCCCTGGCAGTGTTAATAGTGACAGCATGTTTAAGAGTGAATGAATGGATGAATCTGAGATCCAGCACTCTCATTAGAAGTGCCAAACTTCAAATATTAAAGAATTTAAGGACCTCTGTTGAGCTATCAGCATATGGACTAGCCTACTATTGAGGCCAACCATTGGCTGGTATCACCCAGAGCTGTTTGCTCCAACTTAGCAGCTCCCAAGCAGACATCCTTCCTAGCTACAGTACAGCTTCTGCTTGAAGTTCAGGATGGAAAATAATTTTATTAGATTTGACCATCTCAATGAAATGAGCTATTCTAGATGCTCCAAGATTTGAGGAACAAAATGCACCTTGACGTTTCCAGAATGGAAATCTTAGCAGTGGCATGCACATGTTAATGTCAACTAGTTCAGCCTATCTAATCTATTGATCTTAAATATCAATGCATTTAATTCATTAACCAATTTGACTGATTGATTGGAATTGGTGTCCTATACATGTATAAGTTTCCTTACACGTGTGGCTGTACTTTTTTTGTCACTGTGCAATGGACATAATCAATCCAAGGAAGAGTAATCATTTCACATGGCCTTAATTCCTACTATTAGTCTCAACTAGTGTAGATCCATTGGATCTATTCGGATTTACTTTTTTTTTTTTTTGCTTCACTGTTCACCTGTTGATTCAATGGGTCTGTGCTAGTTGGAACTACGAAGTTGTGTATTCTTGGATATTCTGTAACAGTGCCTTCAAGGTCCCACTTGATTCACTAGGGTTGCAGAAACAGCCCCTGTGCATACACAGATAGTTGCACAATGTCTGTATGCAGTGGGAAGGTGGTGTAACACAACCACCAAGTATCTATGTGGGTGTAGCTATACATAGTGCAAGCACAATATAGTGTCTCAGACATATTAATAAAAAAATAGGATGGTAATATCTTACTTATGAATCACTGTTTGAGTGTTGGACTGTGATTCCGGAGTCCAAGACTTGACCTCGGGCAAGTGACACTCATTCAGCCTCAGAAGAAAGCAGAGGCAAGTCCCTCCTGAACAAATCTTGCCAAGAAAACCCCATGATAGATTCATCTTAGTGTCACCATAAGTTGGAAATAACTTGAAGGGATGCAACAGCAATAGCAACAGCAACAAATTACTGAACAGAGATTATCACACGGGGATAAAAAAACAGGAGAAAAATGGAATGCTCCCGTCATGAGCACACAATCACATGAAGATTTTCATACAACGTTGCGCTCATCCAGTACTTCTCCTGTGAATAAATTGTAATGATCCTGGAATTTCTTGCACTTCATTTGTGCTATCACAAATGTGTGGAAGTCAATAACGATTCATTTGCACTATCGTGGAACAATCTGGAAACTTTTCCCAGAATGCATTTCAGTGCAGGCAGTTCATTCTTATTGCTATGATTGTTTTAGGAGTGGATTTCTCTCTTCTTTTGACATGTAGGGAATGCTTTTATTTAAAATGGAAAAAAATAATGTAGTGAAATATATAAATTTTATTTTGTTGTGTTTGGGATGGAACCATGATTTTTTAAACATGCGCAATAGCACTGAAATAGCAGCCTCAATAATGAGGCTGAAAGAGTATGATTTACCCAAGGTCATCCTGTGGGTTTCCATGGTAGAGTGGGGATTCAAAGCCTGAGCATTCATAGTCCTAATCCAACACTCATACCACTGTGCCACATTACACTTTGTAGTTTCCCCCCATAGCATGCATGGATCCCACGGATCTAGGCATGCCAGGGCAGTTCCCCCACACACACTGTGCCCGAGTCCCCTCACCCATGTACCCATGGTCCTGAGCTCCTGCACAGGAGCGCAGGATCTGTCAAATTTTTTGGGGAAAACACCACACCAAGCCCCCCAAGGACCCCCTCCCCAACTTTCCCAACCTGTGCCCCAGTGGGGAAAAGGGGACCAAATCACTGGCAGAAGCCTAAACAAGCTGAAAAGTGATTTAAAGGAGCCACTTTGAAAGCACGAGAAACGTAAAATCAGAAAGTGATAAACAGACCTGTATGAGATGAGAGGGAGGAAAGAGAATGGTTTGGGGTAGGTAAGTACCAGGCTCTGCCCGCCCTCTGCCCATTGTCCCTCTCTCCCGGCTGCTGGCTCCCATCACCATTCTAATGTGAACTTTGATGGATACATGGACAGATTCTATTATAGAAACAGTGTGAACATTGCTTTGGTTTCAAGTCGCTTCATTGCTTTGCAAAGATCCAGTTAAGAAACTGGTTTATCCCTAAGTGTGAATGAGGCCTGGGTTTGTTATTCACACTATGGAACCACATAAATGTGCACCTCTGCAAGTTCGGTTGCTCACCCATGCAAGCATTCGAATAAAGATGGAGTCGATGATGCAAATGCATTTGAACATGTTCAAGGCATGCAGTGTTTTATCCTGGGTCTATTTGGGTCTGTTTGCATTAGTTATTCACACTACCGACGATGCACACAGGGAAAACTCCGATATCGATTATCCCGGATTAAGTGGGGGTTTTGGCAGCTCCCTCCCAAACTTATTAATCAGGTGCATTCGGGATGCATGCAAACAACAGAGATTTAACCTGGATTCATCCTAGATTATTTCCACAGTGTGAATAACCCTTCGGACAGAGCTAATGAACTGCCACGCTGTGTCTTTTGCATGTGCAAACGTTGGCAGATATTTTGAGCCAAAGTATTCTTGGGCAGGAACTGTGTCAGCTTTCTTCCAAACCAAATGGCACAGAGACCCATCAGACAAAACCAACTGTTCTCGCCGAGGGCTCAGTCCTTGTGCCTTCTTCATGCTCATGTCAGGCTGCAGTTAGTGGGAACATCTCCAATTGTCTGAGATCAATAGGCACTGATAAGCCTTTTCTTCCTTCCACTAACAACCTGAATGCTGGGTCACCTTCAAGGAGAAAGAGAGCTGCTTTCTCTCCCAAAAATCTAGGTCTGCAGAAAGGGGGCACAGTGAGGTGGGGAAGTAGAGGATCTACCCTTTTATACCAACAGCCACTTAGTAGATAGACAGTCTGCTTGAGTACTGGGGAATTTAAAAGAAAAGGGTCAGGGAAAGAGTTTGAGTTTGTAAAAAATAACCGTTTCTTTGCTGGGCC
The DNA here is from genome assembly GCA_026167975.1 of Phrynosoma blainvillii. Taxonomy (NCBI): domain Eukaryota; kingdom Metazoa; phylum Chordata; class Lepidosauria; order Squamata; family Phrynosomatidae; genus Phrynosoma; species Phrynosoma blainvillii. The sequence goes on from JANUYF010000003.1 coordinate 13,420,069, forward strand.
TGTATGCCCTTCTACTTTCTGCCTTCAATATCAAGATAAGTCCCAACTAGAGTAGAGAATTGTGTAGTAGTTTGAGTGTTGGGCTATGACTCTGAAGACCCAGCTTCGGATCCCCACTCAGCCTTGGAAACCCACTCTCTCAGCCTCAGAGAGAGGCAAAGGCAACCTCCCCCTCAGAAAGAAGTCTTGCCAAGAGAACCTTGTGATAGGTTTTCCTCAGGACCATCATAAGTTGGAAATGACTTGAAGTCACAAACTCAGACTGGAGAGCTCTTTGGATAAAGGATGCCTCTAAATAGAGGACTCTCCTTTGCAAGGTCGGACACAATGGCCCCACAGCCCAGCCTTGACTAGCTGAACAGCTATGGCTTTTCTTGCCTCTTCTCCATGCTTGAGACAACTTCTTCCCCCTGTCTAGTGGCAGGTCTAGTTCAGTTAAGTTGTGTTGTTGTTGTTGTTGTTGTTGTTGTGCTCCTTCAAGTCATTTCCGACTTATGGTGACCATAAAGCAAACCTATCATGGGGTTTTCTTGGCAAGATTTGTTCAGAGGAGGTTTGCCATGGCCTTCCCCTGAGGCTGAGAGCATGTGACTTGCCCAAGGTCACCCAGTGGGTTTCATTGCCAAGCTGGGAATCGAAACCTGGTTAAGTTATATGGGGAGATAGAGTCCCAGGGTGCACCTACACTATAGAAATAATGCAGTTTGACACCACCTTAACAGCCATGGCCCCATTCTACAGAATCCTGTGATTTGTAGTTTTGTGAGGCACTAGCACTCTTTGGCAGAGAAGATGAATAGACTTGTAAAGCTACAAATCCAAGTTTTGCATAGGATGGGGATGCAACACTTAAAGTGGTGTTAAACTGCATTATTTCTAGAGTATAGATATACCCCCCCGAGATGTTCTGATTTCAGATTGTTTGGCCTTTAGAGGCCAAGGCCAGAAGCAAGTTATTTGTTGTTATGTCTTCAAGTTATTTCCGACTTTATCATAGGTGTTTCTGGAAAGCATTCGTTCAGAGGAAGTTTGCCATTGCTTTCTTCTTAGGCTGAAAGAATGTGACTTTTCCAAGGGCTAGGTGGGGATATGAACCCTGGTCACTCAAAAACCAAGACTGCTACCACACTGGAGAATTAATGCAGCTTGGCACCATTTTAACTGTCATGGTTCCATCCTATGGAATCCTGGGATTTGTCATTTGTTGTAGCACCAAAGCTAGAAATCTCACAGAACTACAAATCCCAGAATTATATAACATTCTGCCATGGCAGTTAAAGCAGTATCAAACTGCATTAATTCTGCTGTGTAGATGTCATGCTATTCCAGCATTCATACCATGACACCACACTAGATTCCATTCCTTCAATACTCTCTAAAAAAGGCTCTGCTTGTTTCTCACTAGTATCTTTGGTCAAACAAGCTATTTTTATCAGCAGTGTATCAAATCCTTTTAACCAGAATCTAGGGGGGCGGGGGGGGGGAGCACAACTTAGACATTTTATCTTTGGTCCACAACTCCCATATTTCTCCAGCTAGAAAGGCCAGTGGCCACTACATGGCTGGGGGATTCTGGGAGTTGGAGTTCCCCAAATAACTTTTTCAAGCTCTTTCCCAAGTTAATCAATGGATTGGAACACAACTGTTGTTCAAATTGCAGTCTTCTGCGATACAGATCTTAGGTTGGGGAAGCTGTGCCCAAGCACACATATTTTTAGTAGGAAATGTGCCCCCAAATGCATATGTTAACAGAAACTGCATGCAATTTAAATGCAAATTTTCTTGGTTTTCTTCTTCTTTTTTAAGGAGCTGCAGAAAATAGGATGGAACAGACTTGTGGTGGAACAAATGAAAAACTGTCACAACCCAGAAATAGACTGATCTAGCTGTCCCTACTCCAAGTATATGAACAAAATTCCACTTAGGAGTTACTAGCAGAGCAGAACAAGGAGTGAGCCTTACCATGGTGAGTTGTCACTGAAGACCAGAAAATCCCATCACTGGATCTGCAGTACCTGAGAATGAGAGAGAGACGAGGCTGCATCTGCACTGAAGAATTAAAGCAGTTTGACACTGTTTTAACTGTCATGGCTCAATGCTATTGGATCTGTAGTTTTATGAGATATTTAGCCTTTTCTGTCAGAGAGCTCTGGTGCCACAACAAATTTATAATCCCAAGATTCCATAGCACTGAAACATGGCAGTTAAAGAGTTATCAAACTGCATTGATTCTGCAGTGTGGAAACAGCCCGGGCTGGACTAACACCTTCAGATATATTTCTGGGGGCCCTTTCATACGATGCAGTTATAGCATTATGATTCCTCTTTACCTGCCATAGCTGCATCCTATGGAATCCTATGGAATTCTGGGCTTTGTTGTTTGGTAAGGCACCAGGGAGGAGTGTTTAGAATTCTCAGCCAAACTACAAATCCCAGGATTCCATAGGATGTTGCCATGGCAGTTAAGGGGGAATCATAGGGCTGTAATTGTGCAGTGCTAAAGGACCCCAGATGGCTAGGAAACTATGAAAAAGAAAGCTGAATTTAAGTCAAGGCAGATGTTATAAGGGTAATAGGATTATCGGTTTTTCTGAATATTTCCCCAAAGCCCAGGGAAAGTTGTACTTTCTTTGCCTCCGGAACACCTACCTAATAAATGATATAAAGATGTCAAGGAATGAAGAAGTCACAAAAAGGAAGGTCCATGAGGAAAAGGTTTTAAGCCGTGTTTTTGTCATCAGTTGTTGTTGTTGTCTGCCTTCAAGTCATTTCCACCTTATGGTGACCCTAAGAAATCATGGGGTTTTCTTGGCAGGTTTCTTCACAGCGGGTTTGCCATTGCTGTCCTCTGAGGCTTAGAGAGTGTGACTTGCCCAAGCTCCCCCTGTGGGTTTTCACAGCCAAGTTGGGATTCGAATCCTAGTCTCCAGAATCATAGTCCAGTGCTCAAACCACTATTACCAGGCTGGCTCCAGGAACTAAAACAGGTCAAGTTAAATGATGCTACACTACTACAGGATGCAGTAATGACCCATATTAGATGGCCTTTGAAAAAAATCATAAAGGCCTAAATACCCTAAAGACACCAGATCCCATCTGATCTTGGAAGCTGAGCAGGATCATCCCTGGCTAGTACTTGGATGGGAGACAGCCAATGAATAGTGGGTGCTATATAGTCTATTTCAGAGGAAGGGACTGCTAAAATCACCTCTGAGTATTCTTTGCCTAAGAAAACCCCATGAAATTCATGGAGTCACTATAAGTCGACAGCTGACTTGAAGGCACATCTATTCAGTGAGACTCATGGAGGGTGCATCTATCACAAGTTGCTACATCTTTTTTGTGGGTTGGGTTGAAGTCAGAGAGTGTGACTTTTTGTTATTGTTCTTTTTCTTGTTGTTAAAATGCATATATGCAAAACAAAGCACAGATTGTTCTTTCAGGGAGACTCTTTAAAAACCTAAGAAGACAACATTAATTAATATGACAGTGTATTTTATGTCACTTCTAATCTGCTCTAACCAGCTGAAATTGATTTTTCTGACTCCAGCATTGAATACATTTCTCCCAGTGTTCCAACAAATCCTTTATTTCTGTTAAGTTTGCTTTCTAGGGCTTCTTCTCTCTTATGTGATTCTTTACATTGCCCAATAGTGCTTTCCCATACATCTAAAGACTGAAGTTGTTAGGAGTCCCCCCCCCGCCAAAAAAAAATAGCTATCAAGATAGAGTCATTAATTACAACAGCAAAACAAAACTTCCTCATTCAGGGCCAGCATATCTATTAATACGAGACACTGAGGATGAACAGTTAAAAAGGACTGTTACATTTATGTCATGTTTGTGTGCTTCTCACTGATGTTCCAGAATTGAACCCTGGTCTCCCAAGTCATAGTCCAATGCTCAAACCACTACACCATGCTGGTTCACAGGTAAACTAACTTCACCCCAAATAACATACTCACAACACACAACACACACACACACACACACATACACACACTTTGCTGGGCATTACTTGCATAACAAAAAATCAGAGGCAAAAATAACATGGAAAGAATAGGGTCAGGTTTCTACATTGTTAAAAAAAAACATTTCAAACTGTTTCAGCAAACTTTTAATTCAAAACTAAAAATATACACATGTGAAATGAAACAACCAGATCAAGTTAGCCACAGTTTAAGAAATATATGGACAAGCTGGAGCATGTTCAGAAGGTGACCAAGACCAAGAAGGTAAAAGATCTGGAAACCATGGCATAGGGAACTAGGTATGTTTAGCATTGAGAAAAGAAGATCCGGATAGCCATATTTAATTACCAGAAGAGATGCATGCAGAAGATGGAGCAAGTTTGTCTTCTGCTGCTCAGATATTAGAACACCAACCAATGGATTCAAATACAAAGATACAAGGAAAGAAATTCCACTTAAATATTAGGAAGAACTTCTTTACTGTAAGAGCTGTTATGGGGTGGAACAGATTGCTTCAGAAGGTGATGAACTTTCCTTGTGTGGAGGTCTTTAAACAGTTTTGATGCCTATTTTTCAGGAGTGTTTTATCTGTGTATTCTTTTACAGATTAGATGGGGCTTGCAGTCCCTTCTAGCTGTATAGTTCTCTAATTCTCTGAATTCAAGGCTGCAGAAGCAGAATTGTACATGCAGCGACACTGCAGCCACAGATGCACATCCAGTTATACATTTGGTGTCTTGGTTGGACACAGTGCCCTTCAACACAAGAGCTGCATAGCATACTTAATGGCTAACTCCACGCAGAGAGATTTGCACTGCACAGCCCCGGTACAGGATCTTGCCCTCTGTGTTTCAGGATGGCCATTGACCTTGCACATGAAAAGAGATAGAAAGCCTAGGAGGCCATTTTCTCCGCTTTGTTAACCATCCTCCACAACCAGATACAATGGAGAGGTTTTTTTTTGGGAGGGCTGGGGGGAGAGGAGAGGAAGAGCCTCTTTCAAGTGAAACTCATCCTTGCCAAGAGGGCTGGGGCTCCGGAGGTATTTGCAACAGAAGTCTTTGGTTACACGTCTGTTTGCCCACAAAATTGGAAAGTGAGAACTGAGAACGCAACAGCCCTCTGCCTCAAAGCCTCCCGGAGACCCCTGCTTGTTGGATCAGTGTCTAATCACTGGGTTTGCGGGGGCTGCAGTCAAGCTGGGGACAAGAGAGGTGAAAGGGCACCGCCTGATTCACAAGCCACCCAGTTACCAGAACAGAATTCCCCTTCTAACAAGGCATGGAGAAAACAAATTATCTTTGTTGTTAGGAAATCTGTAAGCACTTATCGTTATAATTACCATCTGTGGTCGCTCCAATTCAGGTAAAGTAGCAGCAGCAGCAGCTCCGATATAGGTTAGGTACAGCCCCCAAGGGCTGATAATCAAAACCAAACCGTTTGCCTTCAGGTTGATTTCGGTGGAAGATGATGTCAAACTTGATTGAACCGCCAACCTTTGATGGCTCTACCTGAAACCTAACATCATCTGTCTCTCACTCTCGGTAGCTCTGAAAAGTGATACTCGTGGAACAGTAGAAGTGTCAGCCATCCGTATTCCACACACACACACACACACACAAAAGAACAGCCGAGGCTCATAATATCTCTGACTTCAGGAATCAATAAAATGTGACTTGAGGAAAAAAGAAAAAAGAATGTGTAAACAACCAAGAGTGAAACCTAAAGAGATGGTCAGAAGATTTATACGCAGCTTAGTTTGGATTTCTGTAATCGATTTAAATTAATAGCCACGTCCCCAGTGCTAAATTGTTTCCAGAGATTGAGGGCTTACAGGTTTTGTGAGGTAAAGTTTCCAGCATGGGGTCAGGGCCGTGGAGTAGCCACATTCTGTAAGCTGAAAAGAGAAGCAGAAACCAGAGTTTGCCTGATGTGGGGGGATGGATCCAGATGAAATCCTACTTTGAGGAGACCCATTAAAATCAAAGAGACTTAGGTTGAGTCATGACCAACTTAAGTCCCATTGATTTCATCATGTTGGTTCTAGGTATGAAATTTGGAGCCAGACTATTCACTGGCATTCTCTTAGACCAGGGGTAGGCAACCTTTCCCCTTTAAGGGCCGAGGGACTTCAGCTCCCAGAAGCCTCAGCCATGATGGCCAATAGTCCCATGTTGGCCAATAGCTCCTGGGATTCTGGGAGCTGAAGTCCCTCGGCCCTTAAAGGGGAATGTACTGATGAAGCTCCATCCTTGAAGTGAAGTAAAGCAAAGCTTTCTTTCTGCTACTCCAGGGCCCAGAACATCAATTAATGGATTCAAATTAAAAGAAAAAAGATTCCATCTAAACATTAGGAAGAACTGTTTTATTGTAAGAGCTACCTGACACTGGAATAAAGGGAGGGTGCTGGCCTCCTGCTTTGGAGGTCTTTAAACCGAGGTTCAAAGGCTATCTCTCAGGAGTTGTGTAGACTCCCAGGTCAAGTGATTGGACAGGATGGTTCATGCATTCCCTTCCAACTCTTTAATTCTGTGTTTCTATGGTTGCATGAGGGCCAGTTTGGCATAGTGGTTTGAGCATTGGACTATGACTCTGAAAACCAGGGTTCGATTCCTGCTTGGCTATGTGACCCACTGGGGGAACCCCAGTAGGGTTCCTAATTGTTGGGAAATAGGAGAGAGAGAAAAAAGGGAATATTCTTTCCATCCATAATCATAGACCCTGCAACATGTCATTCATAAAAACAGAGACATGTGTGGCCAACAAACATCAGAAGCTGCTCTAGATGGCAAAAGTTATTAAGAAGACTGCCAGAAATAGTGCACATTAAATTGAGGCACTGCCCTGGCTCAGTGCTAGGGAATCATGGGAACTGTAATTTATTGTGGCACCAGAGGTCTCTGATAGAGAAGGCTCAATGTCTCAGAAAAAAATACAATTCCCATGACTCCCTAGCACTGAGCCAGGGCAGTGCCTCAATTTAATGTGCACTATTTCTGGCAGTCTGCAAAGGCCCGTAAGCCAGGAAAGGATGCAACCATTTGCTTTGGCCTGAGCCTACTGAGAAAGGCAATATTCTGCCCACTCCTCTTCTCTCCTCTGATTGAGTGAAAGCTACTTTTGCATTTTGAACTATGGGCCTCGGCAGACGACTGAAAGAGAGACCCGGAAGAGGAGGAGCCACCGCACGACCTCTTCCTGAGGTCGCCCTCCGCACGGCCGGCGCTTCCGGGGCAACCTCCCGCTGCAGCAACCGCACACGCTGCGGCGGAAAAGACAGGGAAAGTGCGCCCTACGCGTTTAGGGTGCACTTTCCCTGTCTTCTAAAAGGAGTGCCAATTTGGATGAGTGGATTAATTGGGACTATCCCTGCCAAATCAGAACAGTTTGAAGGTCTGTAAGGGCAAGGTATCTCTAATCCAGAGGTTGGAAATGTTACTCTTTTGGGCCTCAATCCCCTATGGGAGTTCTGGAGGGATACGTTCAGCATGACATGTCATACAATGCACAGGCCAAAAAAACATTAGGTTTGTTTTAAATTTCAGAAAGTGATGCATGAAGTCCTGACATCTCCAGTTAAAAGGCCCTTGACTGAAAACTGTGGAGAGCTGCTGCCAGTTGAAGTGGATATGTAAATATATGCACATTCCAGTAATTCATAATAGATTAAATATGAGATCCATTTTCATTTTCATTTATTTACTTATTAAAAACAATGCCGTAACTATCTCCAGTTCAAAGTTTCCAAGGATGTTTACAATAACTAATGAAAACATAGTATCTGGTCATTTACCATTCTAACAGTTATTAAAAATTGCTGCCACTTTTTGTCCAAACTTAAGTTGCCTACAACCATATATTAGTGCATTTAGTCTTTCCGTTTTTTGTCTTGCTCTTTTTGTTAACAACCCCACCACCACCAGTTACCATAATATAGCAAATGTTTAAGTGTAGACCAGCCTCCATCATGCCAAGAAAACCCCATGACAACTTCGCCTTAGGGGCACCATAAGTTAGAGATGACTTGGGCCCACAACAAAAACAACAAGCCTCCCTCAATCCAGTCCCTTGCAACTGTGTTGGACTGTAGGAACCATCATCCCCAGCTAGCATGGTAACATTCAAACCAGCTCTTCCAGTAATAATAAGCACCAGTTATTTTACTCCAGAGGTTGGCAACTACTTAAGATCATGGGGCAACATACAGTCTTTCACCAAAGCTTGTAGATCCATACCACAACCCCCTTTATTTATTAGTTTTCAGTATTCATATTGCCTCATGCATCCCCTAGTGGTTGTGGGAGCAGTTTTGCCAGTTTTCTCTGTGTGCATGTGTGTCTCTCCAAGTTGCCTGTTAATATATGGTGACCCCTATGAATTTCATAGGGTTTTTGTACACATGGAATCCTCAGATGTAGTTTTGCCAGTTCCTTCCTCTGAAATGTAATCCATAACACCTGGTATTCGATGGTCATCTCTCATCTAAGTACTAACCAGGGCTGACCTTGCTTAGGTTCCAAGCTCAGACAGGATCAGGTACTTTTGCCCTCCAAGATTTCACAGATGAAAATTGGGACACATGCAGCCAAGCAATATTGGTGCAATCAAGATAGCAAAAGCTATTAATGAGGATGAACATACAAGCAAGGAGATGCTGCAGCAGTTTGCTTTTGCATGAGTCTACTGGGAAGGCCATGATTGGGCTCCCTCCTATCCTCTTCTCCTGCTGTAGTTTATAGTGTAAACTACAATTGCACTTTGAACTCAGCTTGGAACAAATGAAGAACTGTAATTTGAAGACTGTCTGGCATTCCCTTTGGCAGGAGGCTAGGCTGACCCAGGAGGCTAGGCTGAGCCATAGTCCAACACTCAAATCACTACACCAGCACTTTTTTAATTAAATTTTTTGCAAGATGTTTCCTCCTCTTTGTCCATGTTTAGATGGACTTTAAAAATATATCTCTTTTACAGAAGGAGAATATTGACAACAATCAGAGACCTAAAGTCTTTAGTTAGTCCTGACTAGTGTAGAATCATAGAGTTGGAAGAGACTCCAAGGGCCATCCAGTTCAACCCCCTTCTGTAAAGGAATACACCATCAAAACAGTCCCGCGAGATGACCATCCAGCTTCTGTTTAAAAATCACCAAAGAAGGAGACTTCGCCACTCTCCTAGGCAGTGTATTCCATTGTTGAACAGCTCTTACCATTAGAAAATTCTTCCTAATGTTTAGGTGGAATCTCCCCCACCCACCCGCCCCTGTAGTTTGAATCCATTGCTCCATGTCCTAGCCTTTGGAGCAGCAGAAAACAAGCTTTCTCCTTCTTCCATGTGACATCCTTTCAAATATTTAAATATGGACAGCATGCCATCCCGTAACCTTCTCTCCCCCATCTCCCTAAACCGCTTCTCATAGGATATGATTTCCAGATTTTTCACCATTTTGGTCACCCTCCTCTGGACATGTTCCAGCTTGTCAATATCCTTGAATTGTAGTGCCCAGAACTGGACATGGTATTCAAGGTGCGGTCTGACTAAAGCAGAAGAAAGTAACACTATTATTTCCTCAATTTAGATACTACACTCCTATTGATGCAGGCTAGAACCACATTGGCTTTTCTAGCTGCCACATTACACTGCTGTGTCATGTTCAGCTTTTAGACCCGTTGAACCAATGGGGTTTACTTTTGTGTTGACTTAGCATTCAACAATTGATTAAATGGGGCTGTTTTAGTTGGAAGTAACCAAAAGGATGCTAGCCAGAGACTAGGGAAGTTACTTTTTGGACCAAAAGATTCTGTGATTTAGGAGATTATCACATGTCTTCTTCTCCCAAGCTAGGCACGGGCTTAAACTGCTTAAAAACAGATGTTATCACACACCTCCGTGCCCAGTTTGGAGGCATTGTGTACCCAATCCGTACTTCTCCCAGTTCTTTGCAAAGTCCAGAAGAAGTTCAGATCGGGTACATGATCCCTCTAAACTTCATGAGGGCATGCAGTGACATCAATTTTTAAGCAGTTTAAGCCTGTGCCCAGCCCATGCCCATCTTGGCAGAAAAAGACATGTGATAATCTCTTTATAATAATAAAAAAACACCAAAAAGCAAACACCAGTAACTCTTCTGAGCCCTGCTCATAATTTTCTTAATATTTCTACTATTGTATGTTAATCAAGCACAAGCAAAAGAGTACTGAAATGTGAAGATGAGGAAAAGAGTGACTACTGAGGCTCCACTATAATGACAACTGTGTCAACCATGTCCTCCTGTTATAGGAGGGCCAAGGAATCTGTGCCCTTTGACATGTTGTTGAATGTTGTTGTTGTTAACTGCCTTCAGATAAGTCTTGACCCATGGCGACCCTATGGATGAGACATTTCCAGCCCCCCCCCCCCCCCCCCCCCGTCCTCTACTGTTCTGTTCAGCTCCTGCAAACTCATATTCGTGGTCTCTTTAATAAAGTCCCTCCATCTAGCATGTGGCCTTCCTCTCTTTATGCTTCGTTCCACCTGTCCAAAGTACAAGTCTAAGGGGGGATGCAGACCAGGGCGTTTGGAGCGCCCTGGTCCGGAGCGCCGCGGGGCTATGGCAGCCTCACCGCGGCGCCTCCCCGGCGACCCTGAAAGGAGCGCCAAAAAGGCACTCCTTTCATAAGTCGCAAAAAGAGCGCCCTAAAAGCGGCGGGCGCCCTTTTTGCGACTTATCCTCCACAGCGCGTCCAGACGCTGTGGAGGGAGGTCGCCCTGAACGCGTCCGGCGTGCGGTGACCCGGAAGCGTTCAGGGCGACCTCAGGAAGCGGAAGGGCCGCCGCGCGTGCGGTGGCCCCTCCTCTTCCTGGCCTCGGAGATGGCTCAATTGAGTCGTCTGCCGAGACCCTCAGTCTTGTCATCTTGGCCTCTAGGGATATTTCTGGCTTGATCTGCTCTAGGACCCACTTGTTTGTCCTTTTGGCTGTTCATGGGATCCTCAGCACTCTTCTCCAGCACCACATCTCGAATGAATTGATTTTCTTCCTATCATTTTTTGTAACTGTCCAGCTCTCCCATCCATACATGGTAATAGGGAATACAATGGTTTGTATGATTCTGACTTTTGTGCTGAGTTGAATGTCTTTGTATTTTAGGATCTTTTCTAATTCCTTCATAGCCACCCTCCCTATTCTTAATCTTCTCTTGATTTCCTGGCTGCAGTCTCTGTTCCGAACTATAATCTTTCACCATTGTCCCTATAATCTTTCACCATTGGCCAAGACTGACTGGAATTGGATATGAACTATATCTGGAGGAACATGGGTTTCTTACCTCTATTTTAGATTAAAAAGTAGGCTGGGCTCACCCTGGCTCACCCCTACTTTAAAAAAACCCACCACCTGAAAAGGCCATGAACTTCAAAGTGTTCTAGTATATCGATGCAAAGATGGTATATAAATGGGTTAAATAAGTAAGCAACAAAAAGTAATAGATATTCTAGACTTTACTTTCCAATAATTTCCATATATTTTCCCACATTTCAAAGTATATTGAACTACCTAGACCGTGTGCCTAATTTATATAATTTTTTACTAGTTCAATTTCATATTGGTATTCCAGCAGTATTTTTATACATTCTTGACATAAGATGTTCTTTTGATGTAAGATACTATTACCTTCTCAAAATCCATCTATTCCCTTAATTGAAAATTTCATTGCAATAATTTCTTTATATGCCATTACTTGCAAGAATTCATACCAAATGATCATTCATGTTGTGTGGTTTTTTTGTTGTTGTTGTTGTTTTTTAAAAAAACACTTTCTCATAAGTACATAGCGAGTTATTTGGTATTAAATCCATATATTTGTACAGATTGTGTTTCCTCCAGAAATCAAATTTCCGTAAATGTCCATTAGGCCTGTTCTAGAATGTAAATGTAAACTTAACTTGGCTAGCAAGATCATCCAATCTTACCTATGTTGGTTTGTAGTAGAAATAGCATTCAAAGGTAGGGCTGGCTGAGAAACTCAGTTCACATTTTAACACAAACTTTAAGACAAAATTGATTTTCATGTCTTAGATCTACAGGTATCCTGGAATACCAGGCTAGGTCTAGGGCTTTATGGGAACAATACAACTTTCCAGATGTTGTTGAATTGCAACCCCCCAACAATCCTCGCTATTGACTCTACTGGCTAGGGCTGCTAGGATTTGCAGTTTATAACACTATTTGGGAAGGCTGCATGATTCCTACCTCTCTCCCTGAAAGAGGCCTCATCTGCATTGGCCAGGGGCAGCCCAGAATATCCTGGCCCAGTATCTTGGCCCTGTTACCTTGACCTCTGTCCAGTGCATGGCAGCTGTCTGCATGAACATCCCACTGCTACTATGGGTTATTTGTTTCTAAGGTCAGAACAGGACACCCATTGATGGTCACATACTGGGCACTATAGTCTGACCTCAGAACAAGTGACCCATTGCAGTGGTAGACATGCTGTGCGGTCCAATGGGATGCCTGTGCAGACAGCTACCATAACATGGGAACCAGGAGTGTCACTAGTGGGTTGTGAGAGCTTCAGACCAGGGTGGGGACACCACTGCTCCCCAAACATCTGCCTTTTGGAAGAAATGAGCTGTGGTGTTCACCTGTTTCCCTTTAAAACACTGAAACAATGGTGTCAGTGCGAGGAGAAAGGAGAAGCCCCAGGGTGTTTTTATTTATTTTTTTAATTATGAAAATTATTTTTACATTTTCTTTATAAACATCACATTGTGCCCAATTTTCACTTTAAACACATGAAACTATGTACAAGTAAATACATTGGGGCTGTGGATATAATATTGCAATTTTAAAGGTATAATTTTAATTTTGCTAGTTGTTCATGTCGCAGATATGTCCACAGAAGGCTAGACTGGGCCCCTCCCTGCTGGCCTTTCGCAGGCAAGCAAAAACATTTTTATTCCAGCAAACTTTTTAGAAACCATGAGGCCTGGTTTTATTGGAGGTAGTGGTTTAGATTATTTTTAACCTTTGTATGTTTTAAATTTTGTATGTTTAAATTTTAACTTTTTGCTGTTTTTATTAGGCTATTTTAATTGTTTTTAAAATGTTGTTTTGATGTGTTTTTATGTTGTAAGCTGCCTTGGGTCCCTTTTTGGAAGGCGGGATAAAAATTAAATTAAATTAAATTAAATTAAAATATTACCATTACATTCCATGCTATATGGGAATTATGATTTATGAGTAACATTACTAAGGATTCCGTATGGTGTGGTATGGGAGGAGATCAGTGGGGAGGTGACACCATGAGTTATCGGATATCATCTGGACTGCTCACACCAGAACTGGGGTTTTGGGCTGTGCATCAACAGGAGGACATGCAGACAAGGCCAGAGTCCCAGGGTAATTTTTTTATCCTTGTTTGCATTCCTCAAAATCCATGACCGGCATTCTGCTTGGGACTTGTGTCTTTGTAAATGGCCTTATGTGTGCACACAATTGTCAGGAGCTTGCCTAAAAGGCTACAGCTTGACTTGCTTGCTGTTTCCTGGTATGAATGTTATACAGTACTGCAGGAAATGGATGGAATATAAGATAGCATGTTAATTGCTAGAAACTTTTGATCACATTCCTTTTTGGTTAATGAGCAGATGGAAGGGACTTGAGACTCCCTTGAGAAGATCCAAGGTCACTCTCTTGGGAATGTTGGCAGAGGAAGAAAAAAAAAGGAGTGTTCATGGGGGGAAAGAAAGTAAATAATTATGCTTTGCTAACACTTACTGGTTAGTTTTGACAACAAATGTCTCTGGTGAACACCATTAGTTACTGAATAAAGGTTTTCTGAGTTTTACTGCTGAAGCCTGGATTTCTAAACTACGGAGTTACTGGAATTGACAAAAATTAAGTTGTTATATGGCTACAACATACAGAAGTCCATTGTACTATGGTACCAAGTGAAGCGATTGATGATTCACAGCCTATTGTGTAGTGGGCACTGATGTGTATGAGGATGCACCTTGATACACATCTGGACACCAGCTAGGATGTCCCAGAGCACAACAGGGAGTCAAGTGTGCATCAGAAGTGCTGGATGCACACCACAAGTGTCCAGTATGCATCAGCAATGCATTCTTGCCAGTGCCCAGAAGTGAATCTTCACAATTCACTAACAGGGTTTCACTGCATTTCTGCAACATAGCTATGGATTTGTAAAGTTACAAAACATAGACTGTAATGTGGCATCTTCGCCCACTAAATGTTGATGATCTGTATAATCCACATGGAACTGATAAAATAGTTCTTGATTCTGTCATCCTAAAGGCCATTTTTTAAGAAAAAAGAACACAAAGAGTGCAGAAATCTGAAGTGCTTAAACAAATTTTATACAGATATTTTTAAAACCATATATCTCATGTTAAAATACAAAAATAACTATATATCATACAAAGAATAAACTAAACATGGAATGACAAGTAGAATGTAAAACAATAAAATATTAAGCAAACTGTCTCTGCACAGTCAAGTTGTCACATCCAAAAATGAATTGAGCATACAATGTGACAAAATTTAGAGAATAAACATAGCAGGTGACAAGAAGTCTCTTCATAGGTCTGCTGAGCAAGCATAGCATAACCCGGTTCACTGCGCAACAAAATAAACTGTGCTCAAGAATTGGAGATTCGCAGATGGAGCTTAATAGGGTATCCACAGTGAGGAGAAAACTATGAAAACAATTTGTCCTAATTTGTGAGGACGAAATAGTTTAATATTTGCATCCCTAATTTTCACAGATGTGTGGCTTAAATTGCCTCTCTTTATCAATCCTACATCATTGCCCTGGAAGATGGCGAGAGGCAAATATTGATCAAATACACTTTGCAGCCTGCATTGCATTGAGGAACCATACTAAAATTATGTCTGCATTAAGCCTGGAGTATAAACAGATGTTCAGACAATGGACAGGCCCAATTTCTATGAACTAAGACTAGAATAGAGACTTTACTGCCAGTTCTCTCCATGAAGTGTGGGGCAGAGTTAACGCCAGTCTCTTTGGACCTGTACATTTCCTGAAGGAGGAACAATAGGGAGTTCCTTTGCTTGGATGTTTCCTCTTCTTCCTTCCCTCTCCAATGCCATTTAAGACCATCTGGGGTGTGGTTCATGCCAACACAGTACTACTGTTTCTAGCAAGCCAATAAATACTGTTGCTAGAAGACTAAAACAACAGCTAGCTTTGTTTCAGCCAACTTCTGGGTGCTTTTCAACTCACTGTTTTGGCAGTTGGTGGCGTAAAACATCACCAGTTTGTGGCCAAGCACCCGTGGAGTGCTGGCCAGTTCCTTCTTTCATACTTATTCTGGCAGAAGGCGCTACATGTTCACCCTTCAACAATAAGAATCCCATTCATTTCTTTACTTAGAAAGATGCTGAAGAATGTGTTAGCCCACAAATCCCCTGCTGCAGTTGAACTGATAAGACCTGGGGAGCATTATTTCACCAGCTCTGTGTTTTCTGATCTGCTGGACCAACACAGCCACCTGATTCTCATCTACTAGATTTGTGAGGGCAGAGCAGTGGAAATTTCAGGGATTATCCACCTCAACCCTTTGAAAGCAACATAAAAGCAACACAGAATGTATTTTTTCCCCACACGGCACTCCATTCTCTTTAGGAATCACATAATTTTAGAGTAGGAAGAAACTCAAAGGGCTATCCAGTCCAACCCCCTGCCATTCAGGAAGACACAATCAAAGCACTCCCAACAGATGGTGGCCAACCAAACCTCCAAAGGAGAAGACTTCACCACACTTTGAGGCAGTGTATTTGACTGTTGAAGAGCTCTTAGCATCTGGAAGTTCTTCCTAACATTTAGGTGGAATTGTTTTTCCTATAGTTTGAATCCATTGCTCCTTCGGCAAATCCAAAAGGGGTGAATGTTACCTAACGGTGCCCAAAAATTGTCCAAAAATGGGTGTTGAAATGTCTCATGTCTCTGTTTACATGGCACATGCAGACATTTGAAGTAATGAGTAACCATTTTCATGCAATCACACTATTGGCTGCAAGTTTTTCTAACTAGTATGAAAAGTGATCATTTAAATTTGTTCTGATTGCTGTTGCTTCTTTGGGGCATATGTTTCATCATACTGTGAATCCATTTTGCTTTTGATTCCTTCCCATATGGGTGATGTTCTGGCTTCATTAGCAAAGTCCTGTCCTCCCACAACTATACTAGCTACATTTTCTGGCCAGTTTCTGTTGGCTGGGGGGGGGGGGGGGGAGAAAGACAGGTAGGCAGACTTCCATGCCGTGCCTGAAAGAACTATAGTAGTAGTCCTTTCTGACTGTTTCCACTGTAACCTGGCTCCCTCCTTTGCTTGCTTGTCCTGTCCAACTCCCTTCTTCTCCCCATCCACCTTCCTTTTTATTTCTCTTTCTCTCACAAACATTCTCAAACATGGTTTGATGAATCTTTGTCTATTCTGATGTCATTCCATGAGAAAGAAAAAAGAAGAGGCCAGTGAATGGAATAGCATTGATGGGGTGGGGGGAGTGGAGGAGTTAAGAAAGATGTGGAGTACAGTCGCCCCTCCATTCTGCAGTTTTGCATATTCATGGAGAGGTGACCTCCATTGAAATCAACAGGGTGCGCACCTGCATGTGCCCATGGGAGCGCACCCCATCCAAGCCTATGGGGCTTGAATATTGGTGCATCTCCACGGGGTGTCCGGAACAGATCCCCCACAAAAACAGAAGACCAACTGTATATACGGGTAGGAATAGAGGAATAAGGCAGCACAGAGTAAAAGTTGTTGCTCCACATTTGTGAGTTTGCCCTATGAAGATTTGATTATTCAGGGACTTGATTAATATGTTCTAGGACTTTCTACGTCCTCCAGCATGACTCTATGGTCAATGTCTGCCAGAATCTGCGTTGGGGACCTAGAGATTCCTAGAGCGAACACTTCTCTAGGCATTTGTAGGTCCTCCAGCACAATTCCATGATCAGCTTTTGGCAGATGTTGACCAGAGACTTATGATGGAGGACCTAGAGCAAGGGTAGGCAACCTTTCCCCTTTAAGGGCCGAGGGACTTCAGCTCCCAGAAGCCTCAGCCATGTTGGCCAATAGTCCCATGTTGGCCAATAGCTCCTGGGATTCTGGGAGCTGAAGTCCCTCGGCCCTTAAAGGTGAAAGGTTGCCTACCCCTGACCTAGAGATTCCCAAAGAAGTGTTCCTCTGGTAATATGTGTGTGTGCGCATGTCTGTGTGTGTGTGTATGTGTGTGTGTGTATATATATATATGTGTGTGTGTGTGTGTGTATGCAGTTTTTCCTTTTTCATTGGAGTCCTGCACCCCTGACCCCAACAAATGTGGAGGGAAAATAATTTACATGCAGTTTGACATTGCTTTAACTGACATGGCTCAATGCAATGGAATTGTGGGATTTGTAGTTTTGTGAGATATTTAGCTTTCTCTGTCAGAGAGTTCTGGTGCCACAACAAACTACAAATCTTAGGATTCCATAGAATGGAGCCATGACAGATAAAGCAATGTCAAACTGCATTAATTCCACAGTGTGAAAACCCACCCTGTCTCTTTCTGTTTGCAAAACCTGGGAATGGGAAAATTAAGGAGTCATCTATCTGGATTGACTCCAAACCCAATATGGATTGACTCCAAACTCATTCATCTGGAGTACTACATTCAGTTCTGAACACCTCATTTTAAGAAGGATGTAGACAAGCTGGAGCAGGTTTAGAGAAGGGCAACAAGGATAAGAGGTATGAAGAATAAAACACATGAGGAAAGGTTGAAGGAGTTGGGCATGTTTAGTTTAGTGAAGAGAAGAGTGAGAGGTGATACAATTGTAATCCTTAAATACCTCAAGGGCTGTCACAGAGAGGAGGGGGCAGGCCTGTTCTTTGCTGCCCCATAGGGTAGGACCAGGTCTAATGGCCTGAAATTACAGGAGAGTAGATTTTGCTTGAACATTAGAAATCACTTATTGACAGTAATAGTGGTTCAACATGGAAACAATTGCCCAGAGAGGTGGTAGGGTCTCTTCCTCTGGACATTTTCAAAAAGAGGCTGGACAATTACCTGCTGGAGTTGATCTAAATGGTAATCTTATTTTGAGCAGGGGGTTGGACTCAGTGGCCCATGAGGTCCCTTCCAACTCTATGTTTCTATTATTCTAATCCTATTTTCTCCAAAGCAAAGAATCTCAAATCCAGTTTTAGTATGACTGCCAAATTTGGTACAATTTTAGCAAAAAGAAAAAAGAAACAAAAGCAAGTTAACTTACAAGTAGATGAGACAGCATAAACTTTTGTAGACTTGGACACTTTCTGCATGGGCCAAAAGGCCCATTTCCTACTCCTTCCCCATTCTGTTGTCATTTTATTCAGATGATGCACAATCCAAACATTGGTTCTGGAGCAAGCAGTCTGGATAACATCAAGCATGTTCTGCACCAGAACCAGGTTATAACAGCCTTAAAGATAAGGTAAAGGTATTCCCCATTGACAATGTTGTCAAGTTGTGTCAAACCATAGGGAGCAGTGTTCATCTCTGTTACTAATCCGAAGAGCCAGCATTGTCAGAGACTACTCTGTGATTATGTGGTCAGCATGATTGCACAGAATGCTGTTTACTTTCCCACCGAAGTGGTACCTATTTATCTACTTGCATTTGCATGCTTTCGAACTGCTAGGTTGGCAGAAGCTGGGACTAGTGACAGGAGCTCACCCCATCATGCGGCAACCGGGCCTCAAACTGCCAACCTGCTGATCTTGCAATCAACAGAGTCAGCGTCTTAACCACTTGAGCCATTGTATCCTTACAATGGATTAAAAACATTAATTAATTAATTAATTAATGGATCGAAAATGGATTAATCCTGACAATGGATTAAAAATAGCTTTACAATGGATTAAAAAATTATATTTCTTGTTCTGGATCTTCCAGGAAGATCTGGAGTCCACCATTCCCTGACAAAGTAGATGCTACAATGTCTTTTGCTCAGTTAGTCTCAGAGGTGTTACAAGATCCCTTTGAATACTGATATTCAATACAACTATGTCTCTGAAGGCCAAATATAGGCATCCCTTGCTTTTTAATTACTCACTTTTCAATGACCTGCTCTTTTGACATTCTAAATTCTACTCAGAACCCATATATTTGATGCATGGTCTGCTCTTTTTACCACACATTGAATTGATGGTTCTGGTTATACAGCAAAAGGTCGAAAGAATGCAGGTAGGGTCTGTAGACTTGGGGGACATTAAAAAGAGAAGATATAGGGTTAACAGCTTACAGTACTAACATCATTCATCTTAGAAATCATCAAGGTCCTGTTTTTCTTCTTTTCTTGCTCTTGCTGTCCACGGAGAACAAAGACTTGGAAAATAAACCATTGATTTGTTTTCTCCTGGCCATCACAAGAACTGAAATCGCTAAGAACTGGAAAATGGGCAGTTTAACAATGGGCAACTGGTGGCATAGACTATGGGACAGTTTACTAATGGAAAAGTTGTTGGACAGGATGGATAACCTCTTTTGAGGAGAGATGGTGTCCTCTTTTGGAGTATATTAACAATTACTCAAATCAGCTAAAGCCTCCAGATCAGCACTTGAATTTCTGGAATGGGACTTTTATGGAAGCCTAATGATAATGATGGTTTATACTTATATGGCTGTTTGTAGTAGAACCTTATGTATCCCTCCCTAGCGGTATTTGGTTTTTTATCTCAATTTTGTCTGTTTAAAATAAAGTTTTAAAAAAACAGCTTACAGTACTAACCTCATTCATCTTAGAGGCACTACAGCTGAGTTACAATCAACTGGATAATGTAGTCCCGCAGGCACCTTGTCACCTGATGGATGCTTTGGCTCCTTTCTGGTCTCTCTTCTCCCTTGCTCAGGGAAGGGTGGATGATGTTAATCCTGCTCAAAGGTGGCAGCTGTGTGAAGGGGTCTCCTGCAGAGTGTGAGTAGTCTAGACTGTACCATCTGGGATCATGGAGGAAAAATGCCACCTCCTGGGTTCAAGGAAAGGGTTTCTCTGTATGTATGTCAGGGATTCTTTTCTGGGTAAGGTTTGGCCTTTTTCTTTGGCATCCCCCATTTATTTGACAAGTTAGGGACCAGAGCACTTTATAGTAATATTTATAATGGTTCATCGTTTTGATGATTTCCACTTTTTGACAGTGTTCTGGTCCCTAACCCATCAAATAAGCAGGGGACACCTGTATACACGGATTTGAACCCAAGGTCCTAAGGCAGGGGTAGGCAACCTTTTTGAGCCAGGGGCTGGGTTGCTGTCCCTCAGACAATTGGGGGGGGGGGGGGGGCGAAGCACCAAAAATAAATAAATAAATAAATAAATAAATTTTTTTTAAAAAAATTACAATTTTTAAAAAAAAAATATTCATGCACACTCTCTCAGCCCCAGAAAAGCCATGGCATAACCCCTGTGGAGATTTTGCCAAGAAAACCCCAAGAACAAGTAATAACAACAATAATCAATATCATCATGGCGGGCGGCGGCAGTGGTGGCGCCAGCAGGACCGGCCTGTGGCCAGTCCAAAGGCCTCGGGGAGGCGCATCCGGCCCCCGGGCCTTAGGTTGCCTACCCCTGTCCTAAGGGTATGCACTAAAAGCTCCCAGTCCATTTTGGTTTGTCCCTCATTTGAATTTTTAAACTCTCCATCCCACGTATGAAGAAAATTGAGAATAATGATAAGTTCTTATTTTATTTAAAAAAATGAAACTGAAGCGAAATCCTCGACCCATCATGATATCACCACACCTCATGGCGCATTTTATTTTTGAGACTCAGACCTTCTACTTGTGTGGCCAAGGCAGCAGAGGGTTGTAGAGGGGAGGAAATCTTTTCTTTTCAAAAAGCCATGCAGACCATTCCAGTCCATGTTGGTTTCTGAAATGCACAAGAATCTCACGCAAGAGTGGCAACAGCAGCAGGGTTCTCCTTCCCAGCTCCCATTCTACCCTAAAAAGAAAAATATCGACAAAACAGAGCTGCTGGCGGAGACAGCTTGGCTAAAGAAACTTATTTTACTTTCAGGAAGAATGATGACAAGAGACTCATGGGCACAAAAGACATAGCAATGCTCACCCTCGAACAGCTCGGCTGTAACTTGGCTTCCAAACCACCTCCCAAGATGCCACACATCACTGCTGTCATTTCAGCTCCACCACAAAACAGCTCATTCTACCTCCAGCTTTATATAGGCATTCCCACCTTAAAAAATAATAATTTTGCATCAAATTATCTTTCACAATGCATTTAGTTCTACTAGTCATCGTAAGAAATGGAAATGGGGCGGGGGTGGTGGTGTTCCTGAAGACCCATTTTCTGACTAGCAGACATATTATTTAAGTTGCTTCCATGCCAGCATGTTTTACTGGACTTGCTACATGCCATTCACTCAAAATGATAATCCCAAAAATGCTGTTGCCAGAGTACTGCAGCCATTTCTCCCCATATTGTCCTCCTACATTTTTCAGATGTGATTTAGTAGAAGAGAGGGATGAAACAGAATACATATGCAGCATCAATGTTATAGAAGTTTTTAAAGGCTACTGGGCCTTTAATCAGAAGCTAACTTCCTCAGGCTCAGTCCATTTCATAACTTCCTCTCCAGCATAGGTGGGGAATTATTCATGAATTAGACATAAATTCCCCCTTAATTGGTCTGCTGCTTTTTCCAAAGATGAGAGTCATTAATTACTAGACTGCCTTATTTTGTTTTGTTATTTTTTCCATAGCAAAATGAGCTTTTAAAAAAGTGACATGAAGTTAGTAATTAACTTCAGATGCCACCAAGATCAGAAGCTAACTAATAAGGGAACAACTGAAGTTATTATTATTGACTCCCTCTCTCTCCGTGTTGTTGTTACATGTCTTCAAGTTGTTTCCAACTTATGGTGACCCTAGGGTGAGCTTATCATAGGGTTTTCTGGGGCTGAGAGTGTGTGACTCACCCAAGGTCATCTGGTGGGTTTTCAGGGCCAATCAGGGACTCAGACCTTGCTCCCCAGAGTCATAGCCCAATGCTCAAACCACTACACCACGTTGCCCCCAGTACTAAACAAAAAAGCTAAAACATGAACATGCAAACAGGAAACTTTTAAATAAAATGGCAAGGGACCTTTGCTGAATGGGACTTCATTGTGAGCAAACATTGTACAAACATATTGGAATGTGATGCTGAGCACAAGCAGACATTGCCACCCTACCACTATACACTGTCTCCAGCAGTGGCCAAGCCAAATTGCTCAAGGATATCTCACAAGCACTCCAAGAATATTTGATCCCAGCATTTGTTGAACCTGGAGGATTCTTTGCTAGTCATCACTGTTAATACAATATGATAGGCTTAGCCACATACACATATCATTCTTCTGTGCACTCATCACATCTTTTGAAAGCCACTTAGGCAGAAAGCAACTCACAAACTACTACTGTGCTATGATTTCCACTGGGACTTTGTGAGTCACATGGGGAGATCCTTGCTTTCAATTTTCCTAAACATACTGCTCATCAATTTCACTGCATGACCCTGAGATATAGTGCTGGTTAAAGAGTGTATTTCCCCTCAAACTGCTATAGGCACTGTACTGAATCTCTTCAAATTGGCAACAAAGTGCATCACCAGGACTAGTCTTGCTGCTCAACTCTTTATGGGGGTTAAGGTCAACTCCAAATTCTATTTTGCTTGCAAAAGATTAGATGCACTGAATGAGTACAACCATTTCCTATAAATTCATGTGTCACAGCCAGTCTATGTAATCAATCAGCCATAATACTCTCCTTTGCCTTTGGGCCTCAAGATGGAGTACCTTAGCATACACAGCCTAGCATATTTTGCTTTCTGCTCAACACTCAGCAGAAGCAGATAGGGTGATGAGCAGCTCTCACTTTTTATTAAGAGAAACACAAAGAAACATAACACTTGACATTCTCTTGGTGATATATGCCAACCTGAGTGAAATTTATGCCTGCGTATATCATTTTCTGGTTGCTGTGGATGGAGATATTCATATCTCCACCTGCAGCAGCCCTCTATGTTCTTTACTCACAATCCTGGATCCAAGCCACATACTTCATTCCAGCTGTTCTGAATTGGCAGGGATAGTCCCAGTTAATCCTCTGTCCTCCCACTTTTCCAGATGTGTTTCAAACATCCCAGTTTCTCTCTCCTCCTCTCATTTCCCCTCTTTGTCCCTAGTTTCCTTCAATAGCTGCAAACTGAATAGTTAGCATTCAAGGAACTAAGCAGTGGGGAGAGGAGAGGAGAGGAGAGAGGAGAGGGCAGAATCATAGAGTTGGAAGAGACCACAAGGGCCATCCAGTCCAACCCCCTGCCATGCAGAAACTCCCAATCAAAGCATCCCCGACAGATGGCCATCCAGCCTCTGCTTAAGGACCTCCAAGGAAAGAGACTCCACTACTATCCGAGGGAGTGTGTTCCACTGTCGAACCGCCCTTACTGTCAGGAAGTTCCCCCTAATGTTGAGGTGGAATCTCTTCTCCTGGAGCTTACATCCATTGTTTCGGGTCCTAGTCTCTGGAGCAGCAGAAAACAAGCTTGTTCCCTCCTCAATATGACATCCCTTCAGATATTTAAACACGGCTATCATATCACCTCTCAGCCTTCTCTTCTCCAGGCTAAACATCCCCAGCTCCCTAAGTCGTTCCTCATAGGGCTTGGTTTCCAGACCCTTCACCATTTTAGTTGTCCTCCTTTGGACACGCTCCAGTTTCTCCACATCCTTTTTGAATTGTGGTGCCCAGAACTGGACACAGTATTCCAGGCGAGGCCTGACCAAAGCAGAATAGAGTGGCACTATTACTTCTCTTGATCTAGACACAATACTTCTATTGATGCAGCCTAAAATTGTATTGGCCTTTAGCTGCTGCATCACACTGTTGACTCGTGTTCTACTTGTGGTCTACCTGGATTCCTAGATCCCTTTCACACGTAGTCTCATTCAGCCAGGTATCCTCCATCGTATATCTGTGCTTTTTGTTTTTCCGCCCTGAGTGCAGTACCTTACATTTCTCTGTGTTGAATTTCATTTTGTTAGCTTTGGCCCAGCTTTCTAGTCTGTTCAAGTCATTCTGAATTTTGATCCTGTCCTCTGGGGTATTAGCTACTCCTCCTAATTTGGTGTCATCTGCAAATTTGATGACTATGCCCCCAATACCGTCATCCAAGTCATTAATAAAGATATTGAATAGCACTGGGCCCAGGACAGAGCCCTGTGGCACCCCACTGGTCACTTCTTTCCAGGTTGAAAAGGAGCCATTGTTGAGCACCCTTTGGGTTCGGCCAGTCAACCAATTACAAATCCATGTAACAGTTACTTTGTCTAGCCCACATTTTACCAGCTTGTTTGCAAGAATGTCATGGGGAACCTTGTCAAAGGCCTTACTGAAATCAAGATATACTATATCCACAGCATTCCCTTCATCTACCAAGCTGGTAATTTTATCAAAAAAAGAGAACAGATTTGTCTGGCATGACCTGTTTCTCTGAAACCTATGTTGACTTTTTGTGATTATGAAATTACCTTCCAGATGTTCACAGACTCTCTGTTTAATGATCTGCTCCAGGATCTTTCCTGGTATTGATGTCAGACTAACTGGACGATAATTGTTGGGATCCTCTTTTTCCCCCTTTTTGAAGATGGGGACAACATTTGCCCTCCTCCAGTCCACTGGGACTTCTCCTGTTTTCCAGGAGTTCTCAAAGATTATTGCCAATAGTTCTGATATTACATTTGCCAGTTCTTTTAATACCCTTGAATGTAATTCATCTGGTCCTGGAGACTTGTATTCATTTAGATGTCTTGCCCTTCCCAGTAGGCTCAAGCAAAAGCAAACTGCTGAAGAATCTTCTAAAGCAGGGGTCGGCAAGTTTCACTTACCTGGGGCTGGGCCGGGGGTCCCCTGGTCTTCTGCGGGCCAATGGTGGGGAGGGGAAATGGCGGCGCATGCGCTCACGTGCGCACGCATGCGCATCACACCAACAGTACTGTGCATGCGCGAGCAAGCGCATGCGCGTGCAGTACTTTCAGTGTACTGCTCATGCGCGAGCGATTCATGGCTGCTATTTTGGAAAACAAAATGGCGACCATGGCTCATTTGCGTATGCGCAGATTTCCAAAATGGCAGCCGCGACTCGTTCGCACATGTGCAGGAGTACTGCGCATGTACAAGTGAGTTGCAGCTGCCATTTGGGAAAATAAAATGGCAGCTGCGACATGCACGGCGGTGGCGGCGGGCGGCGGTGGGGGTGGTCCAAAGGCCTCGGGGGGCTAGACCCCTGTTCTAAAGTGTGTGTTCATCCTCATAAATAAACTATACCTAACAAACTTGGGGAAAACCATATAGGTACCAAATATAAGATACAAAAATGTAACTAAAGAACATACAGAGAATAATTACTAATAATACAATAAACTAAAATTACACAAAGCAAAATAAATAAATAAAGTAGCAATTATATAATCATATAATTCAGGGGTAGGCAACCTTTCCCCTTTAAGGGCCGAGAGACTTCAACTCCCAGAATCCCAGGAGCTATTGGCCAACATGGGACTATTGACCAACATGGCTGAGGTTTCTGGGAACTGAAGTCCCTCGGCCCTTAAAGGGGAAAGGTTGCCTACCTCTGATATAATTCTATAATTATATGAGTATATAATCCTCCTTATGAATAACCTTTGACATCTTGGCCACTTTCCAATGTTGCTGGGCATGCACGTCGCACTTTTCATCTGTAAAATTTTGGAGGGTATGAGGTTACCCTCACCAATTTTCCTCATGTTGTTTCATCAGAAGAGGACGGGTGGGTGGGTGTAGCAGGCAGTATCTGTCTGTGTCCCTGCAGCCAGACACATTGAGAAGCAGCAACCCAGAAGAAGCAGGCATCTTCATTCAGATGAAGGCTGTCATCCCATGCATCCAGCTGCAGGAACTCAACTGGATGCTGCCTGTCCACTCCCATCTTCTCCTGGCTACTAAATGGCCATGGATGACAACTCAGCTGTGGGATTTTAAATAAAGAAGACAGAGAGAGTGAAATGTGTGGAGTTACATTTGGCAAAACTTTACACTTCACCAGCATGATGTAGGATCTTGGCCAATGTTTTAATGTTTCAATATGAAAGCAAAACATCTTGGCCAGATAGCTAGAGACATAAAGATGAAACAAAACAGGGCCACATCTGGCAGGACTCAGCTATACTAGGGAGATGTCTTGTCCAAGCTGGAGCCATAGTTTTTACTAGAAGAGCAGGATCATAGTCTTCTCATCAGACATTGCAGGGTCACAGGCAATGGAAAATCATTATTGCGGAGGTGGGCATCACTCTGAAACAGCTTGAAATTCTTTAAAAGGTTACCCAAAGTTACTGGAATGTCCCTTCTGTTTGTGGGAAATGGCACTGAGTAGCCAATGTCAGAACAGGAGGACCCAAAAATGGCTCTCCAACCTTCTGCATATCCCACCCAGTGGAAGCTGGTAGTTCTGGTGTCAGTGAAGTGGTAAATCTGCTCCAGGTTTTAGGCTGAATTGTAAAGGCATTCTTCCAGCTGCTGAGTTCACAGTCTACGGACATCACCACATGAGCCCTGTTCTTTCCACAATTGCATAGTTAATAAAAATGGAAATATAATGGTTTCAGAGCAGCGATTGGCTTACTACTGTGCAACTGCGGCTGTTTCTACTATCAATAGCCCCTTATGCTCCCTTCCACACTTCTCCTTAATAATAATAATAATAATAATAATAATAATAATAATTTATATCCCGCCCCTCTGCAGAGCAATCAGGGCGGCTTACAACATTAACATTTCCATACAGATAAAACATAAAACATAAAAATCCCGAATCCCACCAGTCCTTTAAGAAGAGTCCTTTAACCCCATATTTCTCCCCTATTCCCCACCTAATGTGCTTTTCAGATTTTTTTATTTTTATTTTTAATTTTTAATGAAATTTCAGCATTATGCTAACGCAATTTAAGTTTTAAAAAAGAAAATAAATAAATAAATAAATAAATAAATAAAGGAAACCAGTCTGCTTGAGAATAGCAAGGGGGAGGAGGACAGGGGGACACATCACACATACACACACACACACACACTGGTGTGGAGAGAACCCCAACAATTTCACTACTGAATTTGTATCTGCTTACTGATTGCACCTGTTGCACCAGATATGGATCTCGCAGAAATCCATTTCACAGCTTTACTAGTGACTGCTGAGCTCTCAAATAGATATTTTTGCAGACTCAGGTCTGTGACAGTAATGACTCACAAAGGAAAGATATTGAAACATCAAAATGTGTTTTCTAGATTGCAGGGCAGTGTGTATTCCAAAGTGACACAAACATTCTTCAGCAGCAACGCCACCAGATCCTGCAGAAGCCCACGCATGCAGCTTAGTAATAATGTCACAGACCTGTTTCTCAACACACTGGCAAAAGTATCATACCTTAAAAGCCTCATTTGTCCTAGTGCTGTGCACTATTTTCTAATCTGCAAAATCCCATTGCCTGTGCCAGAACAAGAATGAAGATCGACAGAATACTCTGAGGGAGCAAACATGGTTTTGCTGCTCCTCAAACAAAACATGTATTTTCAGATATGTTACTTTTGTTTACTGCCAAGTCACGTTTGACTTATAGCAACTCTGTAAATGAGAGTCCTCCAATTTAGCTTCAATTTAGATTCTTATCACACTTCCCTGGTGGTGACTGCATGGAGGAAAGAAATGTTCCCACCCCATTCCCACACTGACTTGTTCAGATGAGGCCAAATCGGGTGAAACATGGGGCCAATCTGTGATCCAAAGAAAATCTCCAGAGTACAAAGAGTCCCCTTTTGCTCCAGATCAGAGCAGAAACTCCAGAGAATCTCCTGAGCATGTGGTCTACATGCCCATGCAGAGAGATGTGTTGGCAGGTGAGCAAGCTGCTGACCTTTTCTTGCCTGAGATTTCCAACTCCCCTCCATAGTACTTTTATTTTCAAGTTTGTGTGACTCCTCCAGTGCCATTCCTTTTGCAGACATGCAAATTGATTTTACAAGCACACATTAGGACAGCGATACATGTCCAAAACACAATTTGGGAAACCAGCCTAAGGCTTGTTGCTACACAGCTGATAGCAGAGACGCAGCACCAGGTAATGAGCAAACCAAGTAACAGAGCAGCTTACAGTTCAGCACTTACTTTGCTTAACAAGCAAAAGTCTTAAATCCCAAACAAAGTTCATTCACAAACTTCAGGACCAGCAAGAGCGTTCTGGAATGTCCAAGTCAGGTAAATGGTATCCAGAGTCAACAACACAATCTAGGTCAAGCACGGAGTTCAGGAACATGATAGGGAGCCAGGTAGGTCAGATAATTTCCAACACTCCTGGAGGGCAGAGCTGGGAATGTATAAATCAGCAGCTCAACATAGCTGCTGCTTAATTAATTGCTCTACCTGATGGCAAACCTTTTCGGGACTGAGTGCCCCAACTAAAAGTTCTTCTGGCAGGACTTCCGCCCAATAGGGGTGGGACTTCCAGGATGGGACTTCTCTCTCTGCAGCTTTTCCAGCCTCCAGCTATCTCTTTGGAGACAGTTGAAGGCTGGGAAAGGTCTGGGAGAAGGAGGGACAGGCATGTGCCCATCCTTCCTTTGCCCCCCCCCCCCATGCTCTTCCAAGGCTATCAAGGTGGATTACATTAAAATAATAACCCACACATTATAACAGACATATAACCCCCCTTAAAAATACATTAAATTGGCATCAATTAAAATATAATTTAAAACACTAATAATAATGAACAAGGAAACAATTTCCAAGTACATCAGAGACTAGTCAAGCCCAGTGGGCAAGGCCATATTAAGAGAAAGGAAGCCAAAGGAAAACAACTACTGGGGGAGGATTAGATCTCGAGTTAGCTTTATTCTGGATAAGCGTGCCGGAGGAGATCCATCTTGATGGCTTTTTTAAAGCCATCTAAGCTGGATATCTGATGGATCTCTTCCGGCAAGGCATTCCAGAGTCTAGGGGCAGTAGTGGAGAATGTCCTCTGGGAGGGTGTGGTCAGTTTAGTTCTTGTTGATTGAAGAAGCTTCCTTCCAGAGGACCTGAGGGACCGGGGTAGATTATATGGAAGAAGGCGATCCTTAAGGTAAGCTGGGCCCAAGCCATGTAGGGCTTTAAAGGTCATTACTAACACCTTATACTGTGCTCAGAAACCTATAGGCAGCCAGTGGAGAGATTTTACAATCGATGTAATGTGATCACTTCTTGATGTACCAGTGATCAACCTGGCTACCATGTTTTGTACTAGTTGCAGTTTCCGAGTTAGGTATAAGGATAGCCCCATGTAGAGTGCATTGCAGAAGTTGAGTGGTGAGGTTACCAGTGCATGTACTACAGTTTCTAGGTCCCTTACTTCCAGGAAAAGGCTCAGCTGGCATATCAGCCGAAGCTGATAACAGGCGCTCCTGACTGTCGCATTCACCTGATCTGTCATGTGAAACGACTAGTCTAGGAGCACCCCCAGACTGCGGACACAGTCCTTAACAGAGAGCATGACCCTGTCCAGAACTGGCAGTCACAACCCAATCTCTGATTTGGAGGCCCCTACTGTAAGTACCTCCGTTTTGTCTGGATTCAGTTTTGAGTCACGTGCCTGTCCCTCCTTTGCCCCCCATGCTCTTACTGGCCTCAAGGTATCTCTCCAGGAGGAGAAGGGACAGGCACACATGGGCTTGTTCCTCCTCCTCGCTGTGGCATGCCAGGCAAAATGGCGTTGCATGCCACCTCTGGCATGCATGTGATAGGTTCACCATCAGAGCTATAAATTCTCTCAGGCCTCTTCAAGTCCTCCCTTTGTTGTCTCTGCTTGGCGAAGATAGGTAGGGGTAAGTTGTCTTCTGCATCCAAATGGGCAGGACTCTTTGACAGAACTGGTACTGCACTCTGGCCTGTCTCTGAAACTTTTGACTCTGGAACCTCCTCCTGCTCTGGTTTAGCAGCAGCTCCCAGGAGGTCCACTGCTTCAGTCTCACAGTCAGAGTCCATTTCCATGTTCTGGAAGCAAGGCATGACAATACCATCAATATAGCACACCCGCTATCAAAAGGATGGTGGTTGTTCCCACAAGCCATGAGAAAAGAGGGAGAGGGGTATCCTGGGGATTGTGCAGACAGTGTTGCCAGTATTGGCTCATTGTGGGAGTCAGTTGTGTGGATAGCTCATTCTCCCCGCAGATCCAGAAGCCCTGGTGGTAAACAGAGTTTTTCAGCAGTGAGGACATAGCCACTGTTATAGCATTATAGTCCACTTTAACTGCCATGGAAACATCCTATGGAATCCTGGGATTTGCAGTTTAGGGAGGAACATTCAGAATTCTTAGCCAGAGACCTCTTGGGCATCATCAAAGTACAAATCCCAGGATTCCACAAGATATTGCCATCGCAGTTAAAATGGAATATTGCACTATAGCCTTATAACTGTGGAGCAACCTGCCGGAAGAGATCTGACAGCTGGATAAACTGAGTTTAAAACAGCATTAAAGACCAATCTCTTCCAGCCAGCCTATCCAGATGGTTTTTAAATTATGAGTTTTAAATTATGAATTGTTTTAATATATATGCTTTTTAGACTGACATTCCACTCTTTTAAATGATTATATATTTTTATTGGTGTTTTTTAACTGTCTTATGTGTCTATTTGTTGCTGTATTTTAACCTGTTGTTCCCCACAATCCAAGCTCAATCCATAGGGAGAGGTGGATAAATAATAACAACTACTACTACTACTACTACAATTACAAGTACTACTACTACTACTACTATGAGAGCATGCTGAAAAGTTCTCAGCCTGACCCATTTCCCAAAATCTGAGTATAATTTTGTCATTGTAGCTTGAAAGATTTTTCTTTTCTATTATAAAATGCAATAGCTCTAGGTCATTCCTTCTTGGTTGGGCTGAGAACTTTTCAGCACAGTGTAGTAATTTTGTGGTGAAAGTTCAGGTTTAATTTTCTCTCAATAATTTTCACTGGTCTTTTCTGGGGATGTTAAATCCTGCAAATTTCTAGCATGTTACAGTTTGAACCAGAATTGGCCATGCAGCACAGACAGCAACTGTGCTGGTTGAGAGATTCTGGATATTCCATACCTTTTAGCTGTTCAGATTTGACAATTAATCATCTGTCACCCCACTTTTGGGGTTTTTACAATATTCCAATTTCTCCCTCCTTCTCCCACTTTTCCTCTTTGTCCTCAGCTTACTTCAAATGCTGAAACAGGAGTTCAAAGTGCACAAGTAGTTTGTATTCAATTAACCCAGCAAGGGGAAAAGAAGAGGATGGACAAAGGACGTTATCACATGGGGTCTAAAGCAGACCCAATCAACACTCAATCCCATCCTATTGCGGGTTTTTTTC
This sequence comes from Phrynosoma blainvillii, assembly GCA_026167975.1. Taxonomy (NCBI): domain Eukaryota; kingdom Metazoa; phylum Chordata; class Lepidosauria; order Squamata; family Phrynosomatidae; genus Phrynosoma; species Phrynosoma blainvillii. The sequence continues at coordinate 13,451,502 of JANUYF010000003.1, forward strand.
CCCGTGTGTTCACACGACGTCGCACACAACCCCGTCCCAACCCCGTCCCAATGCGGCATCATCCCCATTCTTTTGAATGCCGTTTTCTTGAGGAAGTACAAGTGCGCGACCAAAATGATACCTCAATGATAGCGCTTTCACCGTATGTCAGATCACCAGATACGTATCCTGGAACCCAGACCCCGCGAAGGCTTGGGAAGGGGTGTGTGTGACAGCTGGCTGACACACACACACACACACACACACCTTCCCAAGAGAGAGCCGCTCTGAGCAGAAGTCCTCAGAGCGGCTCTCTTTCCCGGCTTGGGTTGGGAAGGGGTGTGTGTGTGTGAGAGAGAGAGAGACAGCTGGCTGTCTCACACACACACACACACACACACACACACACCTTCCCAAGCCTGGAAGCCTGGTTGCTTTCCTTGGGACGAGGCCGGGCTCGGACCCCGGCCTCCTCCCAAGGAAAGCAACCAGGCTTCCCTTGGGACGAGGCCTGCCCTCCTCCCAAGTCCCAAGGGTTGCTGTCACACACACCCCTTCCCAACCCTGTGCTGGCTTGGGAAGGGGTGTGTTTGACAGCGCATGTGCAAGAACATCCTTGCTGGGTTCTGGAAGGGATCTTCTCACTTGTGTGTGAATGGCAGATACGGTTCCCAGGAGCGCATCTATCGTGGTTTCGTTAATTGCGCAATGATGCTAGTTGCGTCTGATAGCCATTTCCGTCTTGTGGGGTCTATACCGGTATAGTTCTGGATTGATTCCATACCACTTTCTTGTCGCTTTGAGACCCGTGTGTGATAACGTCCAGAATCTTGTCTTTCCCAGTAGGCTCAAGCAAAAGGAAAGTGCTGCAGCCTCTCTTGGCTTGTTTGCTCTTCCTCATTACAGTAATAATCTTTGCCATCTTAACCACACTCCAATGTTACCTTCTCACAAGTCAGTCATGTTCTGGTTTTCATCTGTGAAATATCAGAGGGTATGGTTTTGTAGTTCACAAAGAGTAACTTCCCAAAGTTCTAATCCATCCTTACTACCTAATATACCACTGGTAAATGGGAACACAAAGCAAATTCACCCCTCTTTGCATCCTTAGCTTCTGTGTCTTTTCCCTTCACCTGAAGCCAGGTCCTTGAAGCTCCTTGCTTCTGCTTCTGGGCTGGCTGTTGCATCCAACACCTTGGGGGAAATCTGAAACCAGTCCTGGGTCAACCTACTTCAGATATTCACCCATCACTGACTGCAGAAGCAGCCAGGTTGGCTCTGCAACAAATTCCCATGGCTGGTACCAAGCAGCTAAAGAGCTATTATGTCAAGCCCCACTATAACATTCTTTTGCAAAATCACAATTGGATGTGCTGTCATTCCCATCGCATTTGAGTCAACGAGCAGAAGTTCCATGCACTGCTTGGGAGATGCAATTTGTTATATACATTTCTCCCTTTTTTATGAGTAATGTTATGGTCAGCTTTGTTTTATTATAGCATTTGAGATTAAAGTTGATGTCAAGGTACATAAAGAAGATAGGTAAGTTCATACCACCAGGATGGTTTCTACCTTGGACTGAGTGTAGGGTTGCCAGATCTCAGGGCCTGACCTTGAGTCTTCAGGCTTCATGTTTCAGTCCTCCAGCTCAGCTGTTAAAGTAACAGCTTGCTCTTGTTTGCAAAGCTTAATTATTTCTTGCTGCAATGTGCAAAAACTCTCCAGAGGTCCTCTGTATTTACTTAATTACCTTCCTCCTTCCCTCTTAACTGGTGTAGTGCTATGGCTCACCTTCCATTCCACCTTTTGGCTAGAAACAAGTATGCTAGATTAAAAGTTCTTATCTCATCTCCCTAAATAAGTGAGAAAGAATAAATCCCTTCATTCCACCTTGCTCTGAGAACAAGATTTGTACCTTAATTTCCAAACAGGAAAATATGTTCTCTGTGTGTATTTGAATGACAAGCCCTGACCGGCTATGGTTGCTACTTAATGCATAACACTTAAAGACCTCCCCAGCATCTATCTCTAGGGGCTTTACTCTGGTGAAAAATGCCACATTCAACATGAAGCTGGTGATTTTTACCTTTATCAGCCCAAGACTGCTGGTAGGATCAAGCCATGGTGGTTAAAGTGATGTCAAAATGCATTATTTTTACAGTATACAAGCACCCTATATGAAGCTATTGGGTAAGGTCATAAGTTGAGTTGGAATGGGGTGCCATCAGTATGCTGATAACACCCAGCACTACATCTGCTTGTCATCTAGTCAGTTGAAGCCATGCAAGTCTGGAAACTACAACATTTGGATGAGGGTCAATAAACTGAAGCTTAATCCTAACAAGATGGTGGCTTTGCTGGGAAGTCCAGCAATAGGATAAGCACCCTACCCATAATAGGGCTGCACTCCCCCGAAGGAGCAGATGCATAGCTTGGGATTATTCCTAGATCCATCTCTGGCACTGGAAGCCCAAATAGACTCTGGCTTGGTGCTTGGTGACAGCTCTGACTGGTGCATCAGCTACAGCCTTTCCTGGACAAGGACAATGTGGCCACTCTAATCCTCACACTCATAATTTCTTCATAGATTACTGCAATGTGCTTTATCTGCGACTGCCCTTGAAGATAACTCAGAAGATACAGCTAGTGCAAAATGCAGCAGCAGTATTGCTGACTGGGGTACCATATTGTTGCAGTTGTGTGCCTTCAAGTCATTTCAGCCTTGAGGCAAACCTGTCATGAGTTTTTCTTGGCAAGAATTATTGAAGAACTGCACTGGGTGCCAATTTGCTTCTGTTCTGAAGTCAACATACTCATGATCATATTTACAGCTCCTTTGAGGTTGGACTGGTTCCAATGTTGTTTTTGTTGGTTCCAAGATAAAATGTGGTTTCTCAACTCTGAAAAGTTGCCAATAGGGTTGCCAAGTCAGGATCTCCTCAGGCCCTAAGATTGTAGGGTCCAAACCTGAAATGTAGAAATGACCTCTTGTGGTAGCACAAGAAATGGGCCTTGATGATATTACCAAGAGAAGCTCCTGGTGATGTCATTAAGCTTAGTACCTTTAGCATCAACCACAGTCACACAAAGAAGGCTACTGAAGTCAAATAAGGAAAATAAAGCTATATCTTTTGAGGCTGTGCTCTAACACTGTGTTCTAAAGAAAAAGAACCAGATTCTGAGATCTTGCAATCCTGCACCCGGCATCATGACAAAGTACTATATCTTTGTTTTTATTAGACTTCAAATTAATTTTGACTTAAGACAATCCTAAGTTGTTTTTTTTTTTTTTTGTTTGTTTGTTTGTTTTGTTTTTTGTTTTTTTGGGAAGGATTTCATCAGAAGGGGCTTATTGCCATCATCTTCCTCTTGCATTGCCAGAGCCAGGTTTTTCCCCCCAACTGTAATAGTGGTTTAAAAGCCACACGTAGTTTCTCTTCCCCAAGGCCACCCAATAGATTTCCATGGCTGAGCAGGGTTTCAAACCTTGGTTTCCTGGAGACCTAGTCCAACACTTAAACCACTAAGGAAAACTGGTTCTCTTATTATATACTGCTTATAAAAACAGAAGTGAAAAGAATGGTATTGTGCTGCTGATGACTGTTTGGAAGGAAAAAAAATGTAGGATAACAATGGGCCTAAGCAGACTGCCAAAAATAGTGCACATTAAATTGAGGCACTGCCCTGGCTCAGTGCTAGGGAGTCATGGGAATTGTATTTTTTTCTGGGACATTGAGCCTTCTCTGTCAGAGAGCTCTGGTGCCACAATAAATTACAGTTCCCATGATTCCCTAGCACTGAGCCAGGGCAGTGCCTCAATTTAATGTGCACTATTTCTGGCAGTGCTTAGGCCCAATGTCATGCAAGATAAAGGTAAATAAATGCTGGAAGAATTATATAGAGCTGGGACATATGGACCAGAATTTGAAGCTAGGCCCTTGAGGTCCACATGTCAGCATTCCTATTCACTGGGAAATAAATAGGGATTAATTTTATCCCTTCCCACAATGCTTCCCCCTCCATTCCTCTTTGCACTTTGGGTCATTGAATCAGGCTCTCACCATTGCTGCAGATAACAATAACACCCCAAATCCCCAGGCTAATGCTACAGAAACCTGCACCATCCATCTTCACTTCCACACCTCCCACCCTTCCTTTTTCTATCCTGGTTCCAGAAAAGCTCAGGTTATACAAAACATTTTTATCCAATTTGTTCGATTTTACACACACACATACACACATACAAGCCTCTCCATCTGGATTTGGAATTGAACAAACAGGATGGGAAAGAACATTGAGCAACAACAAAAAGGCAATAAGTGCTGTGAGGCCCCAGTGTGGCCCCTAACCTATCTCCTTGTGTTTTACCGTCAGATAATATTTTATTTCACCACACAAGCCCTTATTGTTATTATTTATCTTTTATATAGCCCTGTAGGCACTCTGGGGTCTCCACAGACAAGCAGACACGGTAATAACTGTGTAAATTATGAACAGAGGATTCAAAGTGCTCCATAGAAAAGAGTTTCGCTGCTTCCCCTCAATGCTTATTCCAGATATTTTTCCCCGTGCTCTGGCTTGGCCTCCTAGGTTCTCCCATACTCCACCTAAGTCAATCATAAAATTTGATTTAGTCCCACATTATTCTCTTCTCTGGTCTTTTTTTTTAAATCAAACACTCACAAAAAGCCCACAGTTATATGTTTCTTCCTTTAATCTCTTTATTTTTGCTGAACCCCTGAGACTTCTTGACGGCAGATGTAACCCAACAGAAAGCTGTACGGTGATAATTGCACAGAATATGTCCTTAAAAAAAGGACGTTGCGTAAATACATAAAGGGGACTAAATCAACAATTTCCTCTAGCAATTAAGCACAAACTGTTCCATCTCCAAAAGCGAGGGGGTCTGACAGGGACAATTACCATTCAAGCGGAGGTTGATGAGACTTTAGGCAGATTCTTCCAGTGTGAACCTTTCTGAGTATACATCCCTAGAATTTTTTAAAATATAAAATATCCTCCAGTCTGTTAATGCAGGAAAACACAGGGCACATGAGGACACCTTCACAGGTCTAGGAGCCATGCAAGGTTTCAAAACACTTCTGCTTTTGACTGTTTCCATTTGGGGATACGTTTACGGCTAAGGCTAACCCCTGACATGTTTGAATAAAAAAAAAAATCACCTCTTTTGGAGCCCTTTCATGATTATAGCCCTGTATGCATGGGCTGAATAAACCGGCCTCCCTGTGTCCTTTCAGCAGGGTATCTGGATGATGCAGAGTCCAATCCCTGAGTGTGGCGCAAACTTTCCAGACAACAGTTTTTTGTGGGTTTTTCGGGCTGTGTGGCCATGTTCTAGAAGAGTTTCTTTCTGACGTTTCACCAGAGATGCCAGCCACAGATGCTGGTGAAACGTCAGAAAGAAACTCTTCTAGAACATGGCCACACAGCCTGAAAAACCCACAAAAAACTATGGATGCCAGCCATGAAAGCCTACGACTTCACATTGTCCAGACAACATCTGGCCTGTTCAATACCAAACCCTGGGTTTGTTCTTAACTATCCTCGAGTTGATCTCAACTCATGGCAACCCTGTGGATGAGACATCTCCATGACTCCCCGTCCTCTATTGCTCTGCTTAGTTCCTGAAAATCCATGTCCATGACCTCTCTAATTGAGTCTATCCAGCTGGCACGAGGTCTTCCTCTCTTTCTGCTATCCTCTACCTTTCTAAGCATTGTTGTCTTTGCTAGTGAGCCTTCTCATGATGTGGCCAAAGTATGACAGCCTCAGTTTGGCCATCTTGGCTTCCAAGGAGATTTCAGCCTTGATCTGTTCAAGGACCCATTTGTTTGTCTTTTTGGCTGTCCACAGTATCCTAAGCATCTCAAATCAAATTGATTTTATTTTTGATAACTCCCTTAAAATAAACTAAAATATTTCCCTTTTTGCTTTGGATCTTCCTAGGAGCCCTCCATTCCAATGCTGGAAAAATGTTTAAAATACATCCGGCTCTGACACCCAGCATGTCCATTCCTGCCATGTGTCGCTTGCTCTGAAGCCAGAACAAGATACTCTGCCATGTGGCCGACACTGGGCAACTTGTTCTGACCACACAGCGAGTGACATGCGGCAGTGATGGATGTGCCAAGTGGCAGAGAGGGATGCACATGTTAACAACTGCTTGTGTCAGACCAGTAACAGGTGGAGATTGCAACAGATCTGGGGCCAGGATACTCCAGGTTGCCCTCAGAGTATTCTGCCCTATGCAGATAAAGTCATATGATGCTTAGGGTTGCTAATTTAGGATCATCACAGGCTCTGAGGTTTCCAAGCCAAAAGCTGAGAGTTAGGGATGGTCCCTGGTGATGTCATTAAATTTATGCACAGAGAGAAAGAGAGAGAACGTATTTTCCTATTTATAAATTAAGTTGAGCCAGCGAGATTGCCTTGGCAAGATTTCTCTGAGGCTGAGAGAGTGTGACTTGCTCAAGGTCACCCAATAGGGTTCCATGGCTAAGTGGGGATTCAAATTATCTTCTCCAGAGTCACAGTTCAACATTTAAACTACTACACCATGCTGCCTCATTTTTATACATGCTTGTTTACAGCTCCTTTCTGTTCCATTTCCACATTGCTGGAGGATTCTTGGAAGTTCATTTTAAAAAAAAAATCCCAAACTTTGGAAGTTTGTGGACATTACCCACATCTTGTGGCAGTAAATTCCTTAAGTTAATTCATGCACTCTGGGAAACACACAGCCAACAGGGTCACTGAATTTCCCCATGGGAATTCCCAGAGCACCTGTAGCTAGGATTGCCAGATTGTAAACTAGAAACAGCTCCTATATCTTTACTTGTAAGGACAGAAGAAGGAATTTCAGCAGATGTTCCTTGTCATGCAACAAGCAACACCTACTGAAATTTCCTCTTCTTTGTGGTAGCCCTTGAGGTATTTAAAGAGTATGATCATGTCACCACCACCAGTCTTCTCTTCACCAAGGCCAACTCATTCAACCTTTCCTCATATGTTCTGTTCTCCAAACCTCTTATCATCCTTATCCATAAATCTGATAGATTCCCTCCACCTCATCATCTAAATCATGCTTAAAAATATATGGCAAAATAATTGGTATATTTTTCCTTGCTGGAGAAAAGGAGATTTAGAGGATGGAGAACCAGCATGGAGTGTTGGTTCGGGTGGGATTTGGACACTGGGAGAACAGGGTTTGAATCCCCTCTCAGCGATGGAAACCTAGTGGGTGACCCTGGGCAAATCACACTCTCTCAGCCTCAGAGGAAGTCAAAGACAATCCCTCTCTGAACAAATCCTGCCAAGTAAACCCTGTGATAGAGTTTTCTTAGGGTCACCATAAGTTGTAAATTACTTGAAGGCACACCACCACCACAACAACAACAATCTAAGGGCCTGTACAGACCAGCCACAAGGGCCGACCTGGGGGTGGAGTTGGAGTGGGGCGACTGCACGCTGGCTGCCCCGACTCTGCCCCAACACCGCCATCATGCCATGCACACTACCACACAGCGCATGGCGTCAGGGCACTTCTATAGTGCAGCATGTAGACATGCTGCACTAAAGGAGCACAGAAAACCTACGGCAGCGGCAGTAAGGGCAGATCAGGGCTGCGGCATGTGGTATCTACTTTCCACTTAAACAATAGAGAAATAAGAGGGGAAACACACAAAAAATCTATTCTGGCTTTTTGGACAAAGTTTCTCAAAGTGGCTTAATTTAAAAAGGATTTAAAAAAAACATAAACCATAAAAGCACGGTAATACAATATAAAATGACACCTGTTAACATTAGGGATGGAATGTAAATTCATTTCATTTGTGAGTTTCAACAAAGTATCATCTTCATACTTCACATTATTTATTGCATGAACATTTTGCACCTCCTTTCAAGCACCCGCACATTTGCAAGGCTTACAGGGAATTTCTAAGAAATAAGGTTGTACACAAAAATAACACATGCAGTTTAAACTGCTAACATCTAAAATGAACCTTCAGGGATAGCTGTGTTGGCCATTTAGCAAATTCAAACAAAAATCCATCAGTGATACCTTTATTGGCCAACCAAAATGCACAATATCCTTGTTGCAAGCTTTTAAAGCTCCATGGACTTTTTCATCAGGCAAGATGTTACAAACCAAACAGGAGAAAAACAATTGGAGATATTAGGCAGTGGAGTGGAAATTCAGATGTCACTGCAACTCTGAATCTGCTCCTGGCTTTACATTTGAACCTTCTGTCCAGCAGGAATTCCAAAATGGCTTTCATTTTGAGCATGACTAAGGGGAGATGCAGACAGGCGGCCCTGGGCTGCCCTGGGAAGTGGAGGATTGGGGCCAAGGCTGCCCCATGCCTCGGCCCCAATCCTCCCTTTTGCTGCCTCAGAAAGGAGTGCCAAAATGCTGGTCCTTTCAGAGGTGGCAAATAGGCTGTCCGAAGAGCCGCCGTGCAGCTCTTCTACTCCCCATCCGGTGCAGTGTGTCAGGACGCTGCACCGGAAGAACGTCTTGATGGCACGCGCCATGCATAATGGCATGCGCCATCATGACGTCCTCGGCGTGGGGCTGGGGTGCCTGGCATGTGGCTGCCCCTCCCCTTCCCTGCCTCCAAGACAGTGTAAAGGGCCGTCTGTAGAGGCCCTAAGAAGCCCATTGAATAAAACTATGTTTGCTGCTCCCCTAAAAGAAATGCATCTACTTGGCAGCATTCCCTTACAGCAAATACAAGAATAGGATGGTGCCTTCTAAAGTTCTCTTTTCCTCGAAGCAGCAGCAAAGACTTGCCCCCAGAGCTTGGGACATGTTTTATTCTCAGGACGTTTTCACACGGGGGCCCCTAAAGCCGGGTGGAGCCATTCCAGAACGGCTCCTGCCGCCGATTCCGGAATGGCTCCGTCGGTGGCAGGCTAATTCCGGGTGGACAGCCGGAATTACCTGAAGCCGGAGTTAGCCTGAGTTAGCCTTTTGCCACCCGGAGTGACGCCGGACTTACGGCTCCGTGCGTTTGAACACACAGAGCGAAAAGCCGGACGGACGCAGGGATGGCACCGGAAGGGGCGGGGTTTGCCACCGCGCGTGTGAACTACGTGGAAATGGAGCCAGAGTGGGGCCGGACGGAGGTAGGATTGCCTCCTCAAAAAGCCCCGTGTGAAAACGTCCTCAGAGAAAGAAAGGACAGCAAACATGTTAGGGAATGCGCTGCTTGAGAACAAAATGCAAAGGGTGTCCCACCCTTAATTTCAGCATTATGAACAAATGAAAGGAACGATTTAAACCAGTGGCATTACCAGGAGTTGCAGGGAGTGCCAACTGCATCAGATGACACCCTAAGGGGAGTAACACCACTGCTCTCAAACATCTGCCTTTCAGCAGAAATGAGCTGTGGCATTTACCTGTGTTCCCTTAAAATGCTGAAGGGATGGGATGAGATTCAATAGGAGGAGAAAAGAGAGATCCCAGGGTTTTTAAATTTTTAAATTTTATTTTTTTAAAAAAAAAATTAAAGCACTATTCTTTTTAAAAAATAAATTTTTCTTCTTTTAAATTTTTCTTTAAAAACATCACATTTTACCAAATTTTCACTTTAACCACACAAAACCATGTACATGTAAATACATTTAGGCTGTGTGTATACTATTGTAATTTAAAGGTCTAATTTTAACTTTGCAAGTTGTTCGTGTCAATACCATTACATTCAGTGATATATGGGCATTATGATTTATGGGTAATATTAGTAAAAAAAATTACTGAAGATTCTGTATTGTGTGTCATGGGAAGAGGTCAATGGAGGGGGTGACACCATAAGCTACCTCACTGAGTAACACCAACCCAAGTGATGCTACTGATTTAAATGTAGGTTCAGTCACGAGTTTGTTGCTAGTGAAGTTCAATTTTAAGCATTTGTCTTGTTCAGAGTTCAGTAAGTATACTGCAAGCCAACAGTAACAAAGATAAATTCATCAGAAAAATATGGTTGAATACTTAATAAAATATAGGATATGTAATATAGCTATAAACAGACCATGTGAAATGAATTTATATTCATATTAGTGTTTTTAGCTTTTATTTTGTAATGCCCTACATTTTTTGAATATCCTACATTTTGCTGTGCCTTGTCCTACTTTGTGGTTATCATGTCTTGCCACGCTGGCCAGGACAGATTTACTTCCCAATGACATAGGAGCAGCCAGCCTCTACTACAGTGTTGTTAAACTACCACATCCATCATCCCCAATCATTGATTGAGGATGGCGAGGTAAAATAAGGATCAGGGTTTCTGTCCCTTTAATTGTGGTGCGGAAAAGCCAATTTCAGGAGGTGTTGCTTGCATGATAAAGTTCAGCACCTTGCCTAGATCCTTCAGACCCAGAGTGGATTCACCATCCCACTGACATGGGGGCCACCAGCAACTACTGAGGCCCCCAGGAACCAACCTCCCCAAGTTGTCAATTTGTAAGCCATTCTAATTTGATACAGAAAAGGGCAATTAGAGGCCCATTCACACCATGCAGTTATACTGCTATGATTCTACTTTAGCTGTCCTGGTTCCAAACTACAGACCCCAGGATTCCACAGGATGCAACCATGGCAGTTAAAGTGGAATCATAGTAGATTATCACACCGGGGAAAGTGATGGGAGCATACCGGGATGCTCCCATCACTATCACGCTAGTGTGCTAAGATTATTAGATGATGTTGCGTGACATGGCCATAATTTCATCATTATTGGGTGAATAAAGATAAATTCTATGGCTGCTTTTTATTCACAGGAATTTCCCATGAATAAAAAGTGGCCATAGTATTCCTCTTTATTTGTGCAATAACAACGGGATTATGATGATGTTGCACAACATCATCTGATAATCTTAGCACACTAGCACGATAGAGACGGGAGCGTCCCGGTATGCTCCTGTCACTCTCCCCGGTGTGATAATCTCCATGGTGTTATAACTGTGCAGTCTGAAAGGGTTTCAGGAACAGCCCTGGGAACTGGTTGCATTTATGTTCCACTGCATTTGGTGTGACACTCTATGAAGAAGAAGAACTCCATGGTGGAGACCTTTGGAGTTCTGCCTTCCAACCAGTCACTCCTTTCTTCTTTTCTCTCCAGCATGTCTGTGGTCTCTCCCCTTTGCAAAGAATGCCCTCCCTGGAAAAGTTTCTTTCTTTCTTTATCACTTGCAGGCTTCTGTGTTAAATAGCTCCCATATGCAACATTTCAAGAGTTGTATCCCCACATCTGTGCAAAACGATCAACTATCCCCCAGATACTGAGGGTTAAGGGAGATGGATGCATGGGGAAGGCAAAGGACCGAGAAAGGCAGGAAATCTCAGGTTTTGTGTTGCTGGCTGGGCTGCAGTCTCGCTTGCCTACGACCTTGGGCAAATCTCTCCTAGCACTTCATCAGATTAGTTTCCTTTAATTCCTTTACAAAGGGAAGGATATATATCTGCCTTAGGAGATGACAGATTCAGACTCAGTTTTCCTGGTTGGAATTTTGATTTATACGCTGACACTAAACGTCTTGTTACAACACATGCTAGAATCAGCAGCTACCAGTTCCCACCATGTGACAGAGTGATGCGGTTTCTGACGCCTGTTGCCCTCATTTCCGGCTGCTGAAGCGCATTAAATGAGGCTTTTAAAAATGTATGGGAAACAAAATACGTCCTAATGTTACTTTCCCAGTTGGACAATTGCTTGCTCGCTTTCCTTGCAAAGGGATTGAGCTAAAAGAAAAGAATTCCCTGGTTTAAAATCTCTTCTCTGCTATGGTAGCCTTGAACCTAGCCTCAGTCCAGAATGAAAGTCAGGGGTGGGGGGGGCACAAGACCCCCACAGAGACTAGTTTGGGAAGGTCTTGAGTCACTCCAAAATAATGAGGTCAATTTAGAACCCCAAGACTCCTCTGTAGTTGATCCACAGACCCCTTTGAGGAATTATCAATCAGAAGGCCACATCTAGATTCATTTAAAAGTCACAGATTTTGTTCCTCTTCATTCTAATTTTATACTGGGTTAAAATAAACTGAGGTGAGGAGCTGGAATAAAAAGTATCTGATTGTACTGGGAGCTGACAGAAAATATTCTGGGATAAACAAAATGTGCATGGATCTTTAAAATATAATTGGAAAAACCAGGCACAAAATCTGTGACTTTCTGGTCTTTTTGACCAGTCTGGTTGAGCCTAGAAATGTACTAAATTCAAAGGCATCATTTGGGGTTTGTGGTGGATGCAGACAGCACCGGCTGACACCTTGGGGGGAACTGAGCCCCTGAGGAACTGGGCAGTGGCAGAAAAATGGAGGCTTGAGTCCTCCACATGCATGTCCCACCACCACTGTTCATCTCTTCAGCGTGCCTCACCCCAGTGAGAAAACAAGTGGCGATGGTGACAGAGACATGGAGGAATCAGATCTCCACAAACACACTGCCATTGCTGCTTGTCTCTTTGGGGTGCCACATCTGCAAAGAAATGGGTGGTGGCAGGGGCAGGAATGTGGAGATCTGAACCCTTTGGCCCCTGGAAGAAATGAGTGGTGATGGTGGCAGGAATGTAGACGCCTGAGTCCTCCATCTTCCGAGAAAACAAGCAGTGGAAGGAAAATGGAGACTTGAGTCTTTCCCCCTCCACTGCCACCACTGCTTGTCTCTTCATGGTGCTGTGCCCCTCTAAGGAAACAAGCCGAAGTGGCAACAAGAACATGGAGGCCTGAGTCTTCCACCCCCACAACCAATCTCTTCAGGGCCTGCAACCCCCTGAAGAAATGAGTGGTGACAGGAACATGGAGGACTCAGGCCTCCACACACATTCTGTCACCACCACATGTCTCTTCAGGGCTCCATGGTCCATGAGGAAATGAGCAGCAGCAATGGCAGTGGCAGGAACATGGAGGACTCAGTCTTCTATTTCCTACCACTATCACTGCTCATCTCTTTGGGTCTCCGGAGGAGATTAGTGGAGGTGGTGACAGGAGCAGATTCATTTTTTTTTTTTTAGCATTTCCTCCCTGTTTTGTTGGGGGGGTTGGTTAGAAAAGTGATCCTCACAGGGTGGAAAAATGTCCGGGATGCCACTGACTAAATTATGGTTATTTTGCTGTTGCTTTCTTTGTACTCGTATTGATACCACCTTCTGTTGGATGACGGCGATGGTAATAATTTATTATTCAATTCATTGTACTTATATCCCACCTCTCCTCCCAAAATTGGATCCAAGGCAGCTAACTGAAAATATGGTTTAATACAACCATGGTGGTTGTTTTAAAACAAGGTTTGGTGTTTTCACTGATTTGTGAAACTATACTTGCAAATAGTCAAACTTAATAATGATTTTTCTGCCAAAGTTGAACCTCTCACATTAAAAACAGTTCCTGGGTCCCTGTTCAACTCTCCTCACCCTGTGGTTTGGGGAATAATGTTATAATCTTGATTTAAACAAGGGTGGGCAACCTCAGCAGATCCAAAGGAAAAATGTTCTGTCCCTTAAGCTTTCTGGGGGCCTCATGGACTGCAACGAATGCCAAAAAGCAACAATGTGCTATAAATTTATTAGATTTTCTTATGAAGAATTATCTCCATCATGGCAAGAACAAAACCAGCTGATATTCTGGCAAAATGCATGCTAAAGGACAGACAATTATTAGCAACATGGACTGGAGCCAAACAAGATGCACCAAAGTTTTGACCCTATAACAAAGACTTTGAAAACCAGAAGAGAAAATAGACATATTTATTTGGTGGTGGAAAATATGGGATTTGGCTTTAAATGAAAAATTAACTGAAGAGAATAAAGCATTAAGGAGACAACAAATAGGGATATGTTCACTGAATGGGAATGGGAAGTAATTGGTTAATTCACTCCCTTATTCCTTTCAGGTGCTTCCCACTTATGGGAAATGGCTCCACGGGAGCTGGGAACAACAATGACAAATGAATCTTGCTTGGGTCTTGGCAGCTTAACATTCTCCTGTTGTGCCATATGTGTTAAGAAGTGCAGACCAGTTTTCTGGGTTGTGTTACCTAACATACCTAAAATGATTCCCTTTCCTCCTCCATTTTTAGTACTGAAATCCTAGAATCCCATGAACAGAGATTTTTGGAACTGCAGCCTGCAAAATAACACGTGGTGGCCAAGATGAGGGGAAGATGAATCTATAGCCCCTTTCAGAGTGTACAATTATAGCACTTTGATACCAATTTAACTGCCATAGTTGCACCCCACAGAATCCTGGGATTTGTAGTTTGGTGAGGGACTAGATTATTTTATTTTATTTTATTTTGGTTGAGATTTCTAAATGCTGCATGAAAGTAAAAACCCACAATTCCATAGGATGGACAGTTAAATGCTATAAGTTTGTAGTGTGAAAGTTTCTAAGTAGATGACAAAGCTGATTCACATTCTGCACCATTCAAGGTAAGAACGCTGGATCAATTTTCTTAGTTGTGATCTGAAGTGACCTCCTTTGTTGGACTACGACTCCCAGAATCTTGTGATGACCATGAACTCTGTGGGCAGAGGGATTCTGAGAGTGGCACTCCAAATATATATATATATACACCTTTGCCAGTGGTCAAACTGACTGGGTAATTCTAGGAGTTGCAGTCCCCAAAAAGGAACTTTTCCAAACCCTGCATTGAGAGCATGCCCAGATTGCACAGTCTCTCAGCTTCAAGCATTCTCTAGATGCCTGGAAAGGCAGCTTTCTCTATTGCTACTGCTATGCATGGAACCCAACTCTTTGCTCACTCGCTGCTGTTTCCCTAGTAAAGATGTTTTAGACTAAATTAGAGACATGGCTTGCCAAAATATTTGACAACACTGAGCATGTCTTGGCAGCACTCCAGTCTCTCTCATTCTCTCTCTGTCTTTAAAAGAAGGTGTTTGGAAGAGAGAATTGTTTTACCCACATAGACATCAGCGTCAGCTTGCACACTGCTGCTACAAACCAAGCAACAAAGGAAGTGTAGAAAAACTAAGCAGCCAAAAAAGAGTGTCTAAAGCCGATAAGCAGGAAGGCAACATTTCTTTCTTGGTTTACTTCCATCCTGGCCTCCTGGCTTTATCCGTCACATCTCTGCTAAGAGTCATAGTGATGAACAGCTGCATATAAAAATTACAGAGGACAAAATGAAAATAAAACAGCTGCCATCAAACAAAACAGAAAGTCAATGAAAACAGCCAACAATCCACTACAAAATCAATAATGGTACAAACAACTAAGACCCAAGATGCCCTTACAAGTTCAGTGGGAGAAAGAGTACTGTAGATACTCATGCATAAAACCTGGGTCACCTTATCTAAAGATCAATGTAAATATTGAAGTACTTTTAACTCTTATTTTAAAAAAGGAACCATCCCCTTCTCTGAGTTGAGTGGCAAAAGGTGAGAGCTTAGTTCATCCCAAGAAGCACTGACTCCATGGCACCACATCTGACCTTTCTGAATGTCACAATGGGAAAATGGTGGTAGTGTTGGTGGCAGCTGTTTGGAGCTTCCAAAGGATGAAGTAAAGGAAAAAGATGCCAATGAACTTACAAAAATCCAGCAGGCATAATTGTTTGCCCTCACCCTAAAAGGCTGGACAGATGTGGAGGGGACTTTAGTAAAATGTGGCAGTGTGATGTGTAGGGGAGGCAATCAGCTTTGACGGAGTTGAATAAGACACTTGTGTATGTTTGTCAGCTTTTCTGGGTTTAAATCAGGTAAAGTTATCACATTAAAGTTAAAGGCTATGATCACAGAAATGCATCTGAGGATGTTTATTTATTTATTTTATTTGTATGCCATCTTTCTCCCCATAGGGACCCAAGGTGGCTCACCCAAGTAGGCTCAAGTCTACGAATGCTCATGCGACCAACTTCTATCTTGTAGTTTGTCTCAAAGGTGCTGCAGGATCCCTTTGCTATAGTCACTGTTAACATTATCATCATCTTCTTTGTTTTGCCTTTTCATCCTTTTTGACATGTGTGCATTTTCTTAGCCCTGCCTGCACCTGATCTCCTCCTCTACACATCACACAGCCACATTTTACTTAAGTCCCTTCCTCATCTATCCAGCCTTTAGGGTGAGCTCAAACAGGTATGCCTGCTGGAATTTTGTAGGTTCTTTGGCATCATTTTCCTTCACTGCATCTTTTACATCCTTTGTTACATGCCCCCCAGTTTTTACTCTTGACATATCCACAAGTCATACCAAAATCCATAATTTTATCCTCAGAATCTGCCCTTGACTTGTACACTTATACAGTAGGCCTTAGGTAACAAGCTCCATCTCTGACACCTCCAGTTCATCTATGTATTGTATTTCTTATTGCAAAACTGCACATAAAGCTATTTCTTTTTGTTATGCACCTTTAAATCAACACTGATTTATGCTGTTCCTACCACAGGGTTTTCCAGATTTATTCAGATGCATTTTGTCTCTGATGCTGAGAAAATATGGCTTGCTCAAGATCACCCAGTAGATTTTCCATGACGGAGTAGGGATTCAAACTCTCATCTCCTGAAGTCCCAGTCCAGCTCTCAAACCACTCTACCACACTGGTTCAATAACTATTTAGCTTTTAGATAGTTTGGACCTGAGCTGGTTAAAGATCATAACCAGCCCTTTAAATTTTGTCCTGAAACAGACCGGGTCAGAAGTAGCAGACCACTGGGCAAAACCAAGCTTTTCCTTTGCATGCTAAATGACTTGAGATTAGAATGATGGATAACTATAGTTCCACTTTCATCTTCCATCATTCCTTTCAACTGGATGCAGGAGGCTAAACACTGAGAAGAAAAAAACGTGGTGGCTGCTATGAACCTCATGAGAATGATCCTGTTAGGCTGTGTCTACACTGCAGAAATAATCCAGTATGACACCACTTTTACTGCCATATTTTGTGAGACATTTAGCCTTCTCTGTCAGAGAGCTCTGGTGCAATAATAAATTACAATTCCTAGAATTCCATAGCGTTGAGCCATGGCAATTAAAAGGGTGTCAAACTGGATTATTTCTGCAGCACAGATGAAGCCTTAGGGGCTCGACAGGCCATCCCTAATAGTTGGCTCCACACCACCCCTGGAAATAGTGGGTTAGGGTCACAGCAACCGCACACCATGCCACCAATCCGGTAGTTCCGCAGCATAAAAAGAAGCCACAAAAAGCAGCTCTTTTTTGCACCACAGAAAGGGCACTCTTTCTGCCGCTGCAGCGACTTTTCTGTGCTCCTTTGGCACAGTGTGTGTAGACACTGCACCAAGGGAGTGCCCTGACACCTCCCACCATGCAGTGGGGTGCATGGCATGAAGCCGGCATAGGGGCAGAGTCGGGGTGACCAGCATGTGGTCACCACGCCCCCACTCTGCCCCCATGCTGACTCTTTATGCCGATCTGTACAGTCCCTAAGACTCCCAGCATTCTCCTGTGCTACAAACCTATATAGGTCAGTGACTTCCATAGCTTACCATGGAAGGAATTCTGGAAACATTCTGTGGGAAAAGATAAGCTCAGGGAAAGCACCAAAGCCACTCATTTCTAGACTCTTACAAAATTTACATTATTTCAAGCTTTCTTTTTATCAGAAATATTTAAGCATTGTTTTTCAATTCAGTAAGGCTCTCAAAGCAAGGTACATGAAATACAAACATTCAAGAGGAATGGGTTGTTCTTTAAGACCAGGTGGAAATAATCGGAAAAGCCAACAGACTTATGGAATAACATACATTTAACTATCTGTTGGAAGCTCAAGAAGCATGCAGCAGCCTTACTTCCCCTGGGAGAGAGTGTTTTGAGCTGGACAGTCTATAATTCCATGCCTCTCCCAACCTGTTGTTTGGTATGAAAAATTGACACTCATCACAGCTATAAGATAAATTTTATCTGTGGTAAAAGATGCAGCAGGTGATTTACCACACAGGACGCATTGCAGTCCTCTATCTGATGGATTCCAGCATAACCTCACAGCAAGTTGTAGAACTGCCCTTCTAAATAATAAATGTTACCTAGATAATCACTGGGTCAGCACTCCTTGTTCCCATGCCTAGATAATGGGTTGTGAGTATTGAGGGGTGCCCCACCATCTGACCATGGCTGGAAGATGGATTCCCAAGTTTCTATAGGACAGAATCAAATAAAAAGAACTGATTTCTGTTCCACTAAAAACAAGTTAATGACTGGAAAGCTTGCTCACATGTAGGGAAGGAAAGAATATTCAACAATATTGGAAAAATGGTTGACAAGCATGTTTCTCGAATTTCAGAAACCACTGATGGAAAAAAAAATCTGGACTATTGAGAATTTTTGGAGTTCAGGACTTATTTTGCACAAATTTTGCACCTGGTGTTTTTGCACACTAAAATCATTTTCTGCACAGGAAACACATTTTCTGTGCCAAAAGTAATGTGTCTGTAGTCTGAGTATTAGATAAGGACTCAGAAGACCAAGGGGGGAAACAGACAGGCGGCTGTGGGCCACCCCAGGAAGCTGTGCCGTGGGGCCGGGTATCCCCACACCTCGGCCCCGCGGCGCAGCTTCACCGCCCCTGGAAGGAGCGCTAAATTGGCTCTCCTTCCACACGTTGCCAAAGGTGCACCGCAAAAGGCTGCCGGCACACCTTCGGCGACTTTTCCGCTGCAGCGTGTATGGACGCTTCAGCAGGAGGTCCTCCTCGGAGCGCCGGCCATGCAGAGGGCCGGCTGCTCCGAGGACAACCTGGGGAAGGGGTTGGGGCACCCACCGTGCAGCTGCCCCTCCCCTTCCCTGCCCCCAAAACGGCTCTTTAAGCTGTCTGTTTCCCCCCTAAGGTTCTAATGCCAGCTCAGGTATGAAAACCCACTGGAAAACCTTGGGCATGTCATACACTATCAGCCTCAGAAGATGGCAATGGCAAAGCCTCTCTGAAGAAACTTGCCTGTGATAGGCTTGCACACAACATCCACAGAGATATATTATTTTCTGTGCAAAAAAAAAAATCTTGCACAGAAAATGCAGTTTTCTGCCAAAAATTGTTGTTGTTGTTGTTGTGTAACTTCAAGTTACATTCATCCCTTGTGATTCATGGGGTCACAATATTGGGGTCCCATTGATTTCAATGATCATGCACTCCTGTGTGCAGTTCTGTCACAAGCACCACAGGTCAGCACCCCATTTTGTTCCCTTCCTGCTTGCCATCCATGAAGAATGAGATAGTGGACCCCAAATCCGCAAACGAGGAGGGACGCCTTTATTTCCAGTTTATAGTGATCCTAAGGCAAACCTATTGAGGGGTTTGCTGGAGATGAGAGTGTGTGTGACTCACCCAAGATCACCCAGTGAGTTTTAATGGTCAAGTGGAGGATCAGACCCTGATATCCAGAGTCTTAATCCAGCACTCACACCACTACACCACACTAGTTCTCCTTGCACAAAAACACCCATGTGAATTTTGTACAGAATAAGTCCTGAACTGAAAAAAGTCTTGAAAACTGCACAGTTTTCAAACACTTTCTCCTAGTGGGAAGAAAATTGTTCAGGTTACCTGTTGCTTCCTTCAGGAGCAAATTTAGCAAAGAATTATATTCCTAATCCCTGTTCCTTGCCTTCAGTTGCCAGGCAGCAGTGAAACTATCTAACCATGATCCTTATAAGAACTCTAAAACCCATTTGCCTGCAGATCTCAAGTTCTGGGCAAGGTTAATGCTGGCCTGCCTGCAAGCTTTTTGGCCCCTCTCCTCAACTGAGGAAAGTTTCCAGACTCACCTTAAAAGAGCAGTAATGAAACAGTTCCTGCCTATGGGCTCATTCAGAAAGACATGTGGGAAAAGATAAGAGAAGGCACTAGATTTTGTGTCTCTAAACAGGTCATAGTCCCTTATATATTGACAAAGCGGGGGGATTGCCTGCAGGTGACAGAATTGGATAGTGGTTTGGGCATTGGACTATGACTCTAGATACCAGAGTTCAAATCTTCATTCAGCCATGGAAAACCCATGGGTGACTTTGGGGACTTCCCATTCTTTCAGTCTCAGAGGAACACAAAGGCAAACCCACTCTGAACAAATCTTGCCAAGAAAACCCCATGATAGGGTTGCCTTAGGGGCGTCGTAAGTCTGAAATGACTTGAAAGGCACACAACAATCAGGGAATTGGACCGATGGGCTACAATTTGCCCAGCCTTGCAGTAATCAGAACAAGATGTGAATACCAACGCATGGATGAATGTGGTCAAATCCATGTCGGAGAGAAGCAGGACTTAGCCAGATAAGGCTAAGTAAGGGGCTCACCAGATAAGGCAAGATGAACTTTAGAAAGAATCTTCCCTTCCCCCTTGCATTCTTACCCAGAGTTTGTTTTCATCCTTTCCCATTTCACAGTCTGCACCACATCCTTGACTGAAGAAAGAGCTGAGCAACCATCCATCTGAGTTCGGAAACCATCTGTTATGTGAATGTAACTGTTTGCTGCAATTGTTATTCAAGAGAGAGCTAAAGCCCCACTTGCTCCATTCATATTGTGAAAGACAGGTCTTAGAGCTCCCCCTTCTTGCTCCAAGTCTCAGAGTGGGGGTATGAATGTAGAGAAAAAGCTTTATCTGCCTTGCCGTCCCCTTTGAAAAGAAAATGTTGTACGACACAGGCCTTCTGTGTAAGGTCTAACCTACACTGCAGAATTAATGCAGTTTGACACCCCTTTAACTGCCACGGCTCAATGCTATGGAATTTTAGAATTTGTAGTTTTGTGAGATATTTAGCTTTTGTGTCAGAGACCTCTGGTGCCACAACAAACTACAAATCCCAAGATTCCATAACCATGGCAGTCAAAGTGTTGTCAAACTGAGTTATTTCTGCAGTGCAGATTAAATTTAAGCCAGCAAAGCTCTTCTTAATGTGCTGCTACTTTGCTTACCCTGGATCATTCTCACTAATACAGAACAACTCACAGTGCCCCAAGGGACAGCAGGATTGAAACCAAAACCAGCCCATGCTGAGAAACAAGAGGGAAATATGAGTATATTTGGGTGAAGCAGAGCATGGGGAAATTATTTTTAAAACTACATCTCACAAAATCCTCCAGCCAACATGGACACTGGCTGGGAGATTATGGAAGCTGTAGTCTAAAACAGAAAGCTTTACAAGCTCTGAGATACCCCAAAACAGGAGTGCCATAATGCACGGGGTCAATTTTCTATCTCCAATCCCTTGCAGGGGCTACATCTCTTCCTAAGGCCAAAATGCCTTGTTTCTCCCTCCATTTCTTCTTTAAAATGGTGGTGAGAAGTTACATCATATCATTTCTTGGCACCATTATTGAGGAGAAATGGAGGGAAACAAAGATATTTGAAGGGGTGAGCATTCTGGGGGGGATTCTGTAGGGAGGTTGGCTTGTGTGCATGCACTGTGGGGCTTGGGGAATGATTTTTCAGACACTTTTTGTCCAAAAATTTGCCCAAAAATTAACAGCAAATGGGGGGTCGGGGAGCTTGAGGGAGGGCATTAGAGGCTGAAAAAGTGGGATTTAGGGGTTCCATGTGGTCCATGGTCCATACCTTCACTACTACTGCCCTAAGGTATGCAAAAATACCAAATCATATCTTACATGTATGTGCATGCATGCACATGTGATATATCCTAATATCCTGCTATATCCATCACTCAACAATGAAGACTGAACCACGGTTTCCAGAAGCAGTAGAATAGTGAAAGTGAGTTTCAAGGCAAGGGGAAAGGAAAACCAAGGGGTAACCAGTTGTGGGAGTGGAATAGCCTGTTTGAGTCCTTAACAAAATCCTAGAAGAGTAATTACCCAGCTGGAAACCAGTCTAGGAGCACTCTTGGTAGGTCAGAGCTGTGGGGATCTGTGGCCCTCCAGATCCAGATCACTTTCCATCAGTCTTCAGTTGCCAGCTTAGCTGATGGTGAAGTATGATGGAGCAATAGTTTATCAACATGTGAAGGTCACAGGTTCCCCAGCCCTGGGTGAGGTGATGAAACATGCTAAATATGTTCTTAATGATTCTCATTGCTTCTTATTTAAGTTCAGTTGTGGTACGGATGGAGATAATACTCAAAAATATTCCAAAACAACTCTCTGAAAACTTTGCTTCTCAAGTGTCAAGGAACCCCAATGAGAAGAATTCTGGACAGGTAAGAACTCTCACAGTTCAGGACTAATTCTGTGCAAAATTTCCATGATGTTCT
Source organism: Phrynosoma blainvillii (assembly GCA_026167975.1). Lineage (NCBI taxonomy): Eukaryota > Metazoa > Chordata > Lepidosauria > Squamata > Phrynosomatidae > Phrynosoma > Phrynosoma blainvillii. The sequence continues at coordinate 13,473,673 of JANUYF010000003.1, forward strand.
GGAAACAGCATTTCTGTACAAGCAGTGATATTTCTATGTGTTGTTGTGTGCCTTCAAGTCATTTCCAACTTATGGTAACCCTAAGGTGAACCTGTCATGAGGTTTTCTTGGCAAAATTTGTTCAGAGGAGGTTGGCCATTGCCTTCCTCTAGGCTGATAGCATATGACTTGCCCAAGATCATCCAGTGGGTTTCATGGCTGAGTGGAGATTTGAATCCTGGTCTCCAGAGTCATAGTCCAACACTCAAACCCCTATGGTAATCAATCATGTACAAATTTTGTGCAGAATTAAGTCCCTGATTACAGTATTTTCTCTGCAAAAAAACAGCTTTTCCTGTACTGGAAATAGTATTTCTGCATATGTGGCATAGTGGTTTGAGTACCATAAGATGGAAACCACTCTGCCACATATGCAGAAATACTATTTCCTGTACAAGAAAAGCTGGGTTTTGCAGAGAAAATACTGTAATCAGGGACTTATTCTGCACAAAATTTGTACATGATTGATTTGCATAGCGAGCAGCTTTTACTGTGCAGAAAAGCAGCTTTTATGAACAGGAAACAATATTTCTGTGTGGAAATTTCATTTCTGGTGCAGAGAATGCTGTTTTTTGCACAAAACACCCAGGTGCAAATGTTATGCCGAACTAATTTGGAATTGTGAATAGGCTTTGAAAAGTGCATAGATTTTGAAGACCTTCTTACTGCAGGAGTGAAATTGCTAAAATTACCTATTTTTGCTTCCTTCAAGAAGAAGCTTGGGCTGTATCTGCAGTCCAGAAACAATGCAGTTTGCTTTAACTGCCATGATGCAATGCTATTGAATTCTGGGATCTGTAGTTTTGTGAGATATTTAGGCTCTGTCAGATAGCTCTGGTGCCACAACAAACTACAAATCCCAGGATTCCATAGCATGGATCCATGGCAGTTAAAGCAGTGCCCGACTGCATTATTTCTGCACTGCAGATGCAGCGCTAGTGAAGAATTACATCCCTAGGTTTTGGTGAGCCAAAAGGAGAAGGCAGGATCTCATACATACATAGGGGTATATAAACAATCTTGGGTTCTATGGGTTAGTTACAAATGAACACTGCAAACAGCATGAAAAAAGCTGAAATAGCTTGCAAATTTAGAACAATGATGAAATAAAGCAGCAAACTACACATTTTGTACAGAATCCAGCACTAAAGTAGCAGCACTATACATTTTATACAGAATCTAGCACTAAAACAGCAACACCACATGTTTTATACATAAGCCAGCACATATATAGTCTCCTAACGCACCCCACAATGCACAAGTATAGGACACACAGGCAGAAATCATGCTGTACAGCAGTAATTGTATGCAACCTCAACTCAGAGCCCTTATTCAAAGTAGGAAGGACCTCCCCATATGTGTGTGTGTGTATATGTATGGGGGAGGAAGACTTAGATCCTTCCCTTAATATAGTGCCATATTAACACTCACATATTAGTAACTATTATGAATTATATTATACAAATATATTAATTTGTATAATATTATATTATACAAACGCAAAACACTACAACCCACAGCATTCCGCTATGTACATATATCTCCGTCTCAAATAAATAAATAAATAAACAAACAAAACAAACAGAAATAGAACAAAACAAAAAGACCTAGGTCTTGTCCCTGTCAAACTCAGCTCCTTCCCGTCTCCAGTCCCTGTTCTCTCCTTCTTTCTGAACTAGCAAGTACAGCCTCTTCCTTAAGTTTCTCCTCCTAATGGGGCACACCAATAATTCATAAATGTTACACTGTCCTGACTCCATCCTGTGGAATCCTGGGATTTATAGTTTGTTGTTGCACCAGTGCTCTCTGATGGAGAAGGCTAAATAACTCACAAAACTACAAATCCCAGAATCCTGTAGCCTTGAGCCATGGCAGGTAAAGCGGTGTCAAACTGCATTAATTCTGCAGTGCAGATGCAGCCACAGTTGCTTAGTTTATAACAGCAGCTGCAGAAGGTGGAGAAAAATTCATTAAGCACTGCAATGTTGTTTGCTGTGCTGTTTGTTTTTAATATGTATTAGCAATATTTATAACCTCTGTGTATTATTTAAGGTTATAGATTTCACTGATTGATTGTTGTATCCTCCAGCTAAGACGGTAAAGTTATTGGAATTTTTAGTCTACAATCCTCACTGTGATATTCAGATACTGAGTTCTCTTGTTCAGATTTTAGACTTCCATTTATGATGTTTCAGTGCTTAGCAGTGCTTGGTTTAAGATAGTTTAGAACCAGGGTCTGGCCAAGATATCCAACTACCTGAGGTAAAGTAGCAAATGGTGCCTTTTCTTTACCCAACCAAGTGAAAGTACACAGTACCCAAAGCTAGCCAAGTTGTATATATTTTTTGCACCTGAATCAAATAATTCCCTCTCCAGATACATAGTAGTAAATATACAATAAGAAATTAAATAATGTACCAGTTATTTAACGATGCCTTTTCACAACACCCAACATTTATTGTCTGGGGCTGCTATGTCAAATTGTCCAACAGTTGGACAAAGAGTTTTCAAGATCTTTGAAATGTTTCTGGGAAAGGAGAGAGTCAGGATCTCTCCATCTGAAGGGGAAGGGGGAAGTCTTTGGAAGTCTGAAGAATTTCCATTCTATTTTTTTCCTTTTCCTTTTCCTTTTTTTAATACCTCTTAATCATAAGTTGCATCAGGTCTCTTGCCAGGTTTCCTTCTCCTCTTATATCTCTCTTCCCTCTACTACTACTCATGCATCACACTTTGGTGGTGTCTGCAAGGACCAGAATACTCTAGGAGTAGCCCAGAGTATCATGGCCTGCCCCTGCCCCAAAGTCCTCCATCATCTGGCACTCCAGAGCAATGCCAGAAGGCTCTTTGCACACATATCCTACTGTGCTGCCTGCAGCTGCCACTGCCATGGGTCACTTTTTCTGAGGTCACAATGAGGTGTCCAACCATTGATTGGCCCTGGGTACCTCATTCTGACCTTAGATGTGCAGCAGCAGTGACGTGCCAGATGAGTCAGTGGGATGGGTATGCAAACATCTGCCCGGTGTCAGAATGGAGGGCCTTTGTAACGGTGGTGGGTTGGTGCAGCTCTGGATCCAAGTTACTCAAGGCTGCCCCTGGAGTATCCTGGCTGGTGCAAACAAAGCCAGAGTAACAGCATAGTGCAAATATACCCTAAGAAGGGCTACAGCATATTTGAAGACAGGCTTAATATTGAACTTGTTGTTGTTTGTTATTGTTGTATTGTATGCCTTCAAGTCATTTCTGACTTATGTGAACCAAAAGTGAGCCTATCATGGAATTGTCTTGGCAAGATTTGTTCAGAGGGGGTTTGTCATTAACACCCTCTGATACTGAGAGAGTGTGACTTGCCCAAAGTCACCCAATGGGTTTATATGGTTGAGTCGGGATTTGAAGCTTGATCTCCAGAGGCATTGTCCAACACTCAAACACTACACCATGCTGGCTCACTCAACACACTGGGGCTTGAACATACCGGGCTTAATTCTAAGTAAACATGCCTAAAACTGTGCTGCTAAACTCTTCTCACAGGGAAGTCCCCTTCATCTGAATGATGCAATTTGCTAGATTTACCCTCAGTCTTTCTATCAATCTCCATTTCTGCTTGGGTTGCCATTTGACGTTCCTCAATAGAAAGTCAACGGCATGAGCTATCCCTTTCTTGCATTGCCACCATATCTCTTGTAACTCCTGGGGCCTTCAGCAGCTGCAAAGAGGCTTTGAAGTGAAACCAGAGGAGCAGAGTGTCGGTAGAGGTGAGGCTTCCTGCCAGCTTGGCCGCCTGCCTCAAAATGGATCTGAGGTCTTGTTATGGCAAGGCCAGCTGGACGGAGAATGTGCTCCTATACAACAATAACAGCAGTGCATGGACAGGCCTGTGATTAGCTATGCGTGCCACTCTCCCACTTGGGCTTTGCCCTTCTCTTCATGTGGCCCTGATGTCTGTGGACATGGCAAGGAAAGAGAAACAGATGTTCCTGTGGAGAGATGGAGCTCTACCCTGATGTCAAAACAAGGAAATGGAAACCCCCAAGTGGCTCCACTCCAGAGTTTGCTGCACATACCATAATCTGACGTATTCTTCATTTGCTTGTGCTTGTGTGTGTATATAAGCCCATGCCTCAGACATATCTGTCCTCATGCTTCCCTACATTGTTCTTTGGCTCTGTGCAATCCACAGTGTGTCACAGCTCTAAACCAGAGCACAGCTCAAGGATTTAGGATTTATCACCACTTTAAGGGGATGGGTGACAAGTTGATTTAAATCCATCAAGGGCTGTAGCTACAAGGGGCTTTCCCCTAAATAAGAATTGTCCACTCCCCCAAATATTCCTACAGTCCTCAAATTTCTAGCATAGTAAGTACTGTAACTTAAAACTTTAACCGAGGATTTAAAAATGTAATTTAGGGGGGTTGCAGACTGCCAGAAATAGTGCAAATTGAATCCACTTATAGGGTTAGGATTAGTGCTAGGGAATCATGGGAATTGTTTTTGTTTGTTTTTTCTGAGACATTGAGCCTTCTCTGTCAGAGAGTTCTGGTGCCACAATAAAATACAGTTCCCATGATTCCCTAGCACTAACCCTAACCCTAAAGGTGGACTCAATTTGCACTATTTCTGGCAGTCTGCAACCCCCCTTAGACATCCAAAGAGAAGGGGCAAGCAAAGCAACCAAGGAAATGTGAACACAGCACACAGAAGAGCCCTAGGGGTAAATGGTTTTCAACATCTCATTCTCTGGAATGCTAGAAATTTGGAAACCAAAGAAAAATTTCATGGGAGGGACAGAATTCCTATTTCTGTGGCACTGTGCCCCAATTCATTCAAAGTTTTCTGCTCACTGAGCACAACCAATTTCTCTCAGTTTATGAGAACTGGAGAGTTTGGGAGACAGTGTAAATACATAAAGTGGGCCCTTGGTATCTGCTCTGGTTTGAATCCAGAACCCCCCCATGGATACCAAAATCTGTGGATGCTGAAGTCCCATTATATACAATGGTGTAGTAAAATGGTGTCCCTTATATGAAATGGCAAGATCAAAGTTTGCTTTCTGGATATTTAAAAAAAAAGATTTTCAAGCCATTTTCAAGCCATTGATGGTTGAATCCATGGATGCAAAATCTGTGGATGTGGCAGGCTGATTATACATGGGGAAAAATCAGCCTCAGTTGACAAAGAAAATGTCTCTCCATGCCCTCTAAATCTTCCGAGTTCATACTTGCATGTAAAAATGAAAATTTTCAAAGGTTTTCTCCATGTTAGGAGAGATTGGAAGAAATGTTGTGCCTCCTTTTCAATTGACTTTTCTGTTTGCTGGACTTTTTTTTTTTTTTGCAAAAATTGCATAATGGATTTTTTATTTTTATTTTTTGTTTTGGGGAGGGAGTTGCATAAAATACATCTTGTGAAAAAAAATCTTTTGTGAAACAAAGTTTTTGCTATTACTGTTGCTGCAAAGGTACTGGTCTTATCACTCTTGTATAGGTGTGAAAAATCTCATGAAAGCACCTCAGTATCCAATGCCAGCAGAGTTGACAGCTTAGAGGAAAAATACCTCCTCAGAAATAAAAATACAACAGTAACAAATTAAATAGCTAACAGTTTTCTGCCCTTTCATATATCTTCCAACCTGTTGCCTACATCATTGTTGTTATTGCTGTTTTAGTTGTTATATCTCTTGCCTTTATATCCCTAGTTCTGGAATCATCTGTTTGCATGAACAAACACATGCATCAGTCTTCTCAAAACTGGCTTAGATTTTCAAATTAGCTAAAATTTGTAGCAAGATGTAATCATCTTCTAAAACTTCTAAAAATGTGTATTTCAAGTCTGCAATACAATCTTCAGACACTAGGTGGCAAATTTCCCACAAAGAACATAGTTCTTGCAGTTGATACTGTTTGAAGGGAGTGGACTCATCTGAGGGACAAAGTTAGAGGGCTTCCTTCTCCCATCTGCTATTTGGCGGCCCCCATACATAGAACAGGTGGATCCTAGAATCACAGAATCATAGAATCATAGAGTTGGAAGAGACCACAAGGGTCATCCAGTCCAACCCCCTGCCATGCAGGAACTCCCAAACAAAGCATCCCCAACAGATGGCCATCCAGCCTCTGCTTAAAGACCTCCTCTCTTTCAGCAGGCTATGTGTGTACTGTGGGTAGAAATGGCTTCATTCAGATAATATATAATAAATAATAAAATTTTATTTATATCCCGCTTAAATGAAAACAATCTAAGCGGCTTACATCAGTTAAAACCCCATACAACAAAATTCATACCCCAACCCACCCCCCTTAAAACAGTATTAAATGACAAGATAATTAAAACAGGAATATGAACATTCCAATACAGATAAAACAAACATAAAAATATAAAATTATAAAATTATAAAAATGCCCTGATTAGACTCAACTGCGCTCCCCATCCATCAGCAATTGATGGGGCCACGGGGGGAGCGCAGGGATCAAAGAGCCCAAGGCCAGGAGAATTCATCTGGAAAGATAGAGTAGGCACAATGCAACTTTGCTTGGCTATTTTAGCATATCCAGTTCATAGCTATTCCATCCAGTGTGACCAATATCTTTGCTATTGTTTTACTAACTAAATAAAATAAATTCTTTGTGGGGGGTTTTAGTGAACATGGACCACAACATCAATAACCTAGAGCAGGAAAATGACATGAATGTAACACCTTGAGGACCATGGCACTAAAAACAGTGCAGATGATCAAGAATTAATAGTGAATGTTCGATATAGGATGGGAATGAAAAGGAGTTTAATCTGTGGAGCCGTGGGAAAGGCACAGAACAATAAAAGCAGGGGAGGAAATCCCACGTCATTCCTGGTTTTGGCATCATTCAGCCCATGTGATTCCATTGTTAAAAAGTTGTTAGGTGGGTTCAGCAGCAGAGGAAGCACCAATAATTGTCTCTCCAGTATTATCTGTCTTGAAGCTATGTCAACTATGAAGATTAGCCAGGTTATCCTGCCCCATGTCATTACTTATTTTAGTGTCACAATGTATCTTATAATTCTTCCTCTCCCTTCCTGCCACATCGGAAGGATGACACCAGAAGGTCCAGAGACAGCCACAATCCATCACCCCTTTCCACCACCTCCCTGAACGTTTCATACATTTGATAAGCATCAGGGCCTTTGCAAGAAGGGTCATTTGGTTGTACTGGTATGAAACGCAAAACAAGCCTTCTTTCTTATAAATTGTCAGCATCCACTTAGCTCTTCCCTGCCAGTTACAGAGAAGACCTGTGCACGGAAAAAATGCATTTTTAAAAAACATCAACTAAGCAATAGTCAACAATTGCTCCTCTCCTGTCCCTGATCCCAATAGCAGCTCTGACCCCCATCCACCCCCTCAAAAAGTGCTTCAGCCCAGCTCCAAATCTCTAGTTTGTAACAGACTGCCTCAGAAAAAAAGGCAATACAACAGGGAAGCAAATATTTTTGGAGACGCTCCTTGCAATATTATTCCTAGATTCCGAGAAATGGAAACAGGAGAGAAAAAAGTGGGGGAAGAACAAAATTAACATGTCAATGTGTTCTCACAAAGCATGAGTAGCTGTAATAAGGCTGTTGGGAATTATTGGAATAGCAGAATCATAAAAGAGAGGGAAGGCTCAGAAATAATAATATTGGTAGTGTGTATAGGGAAATGACTCATGTCCTTAGTGCATATTTCTGTGAGGAACCTAAAGATCTGGGAACCAATGAAACCAACATGATGTTCCCTGGACCTCCTACTCCCTTAATAAACACTTCTCTTAAGATGAGGATTTTTTTGAGAGAGAGAAACAGTAGGTTCCTGATCTTGTGATTGCCTCTGAATCATAGAGTTAGGAGGACTGAGGGCCATCTAATCCAACCCCCTGTCATGCAGGTATATACAACTATTAGGGCCAAAACAGAACATCAAAAAATGCCAACTTTGAAGTGGTGTGGGGATGTGGCATACACATGGCACACACCCCATTGCCACACTGCTGACCGCACAGCAGGCAGTGTCACAGCGTTTCTTTTTTTAAAAAAAGTTTTATTGATTAAAAAATTAAAATATACATGCATTCACAAAGTCAATGTAACATGTTATTATTCCATTACCTTGTTACAATGGTCTCCTATTATGTCTAACTTCCCTAACAGATATTTATAATTAACTCCAACTATTCTCCATCATTATCTATACAACACTGACTTGAATTGGTCCATTATAACATTATAGGTTATACATTTAGTTTCCCCCCCCCCCCATTCTTTCTCTTCCCATTCAATCACATTCTCTTCTCCCTCCTTTCACCTTGTCCTTTCAACTTCCTATTCCACTCCTTCCCTAATTACCTTTCTTCTATCCCTCTTATATTACAACCTCTCCTTCTCCCCACTTCATTTCTTACACCTCTCTACTACCTTTCCACCTTTTCACCCTTCTCTTACCATCTTCAACTTTCATTTATCCTCTAAATTCCCCTCTTCCATACTCCTTCACTTTCATTCTTCCCTTTCATTCTGACATTCGACCTTGTACTTCCTTCCTAACTTTTCCTAAGTGGATTATTTGTTACAATACTTTGACCTTCTTATTTCCTTCATTTGTTAACCATTTTATCGAATTGTTTCTTTTTGTTTTTAACTTTGTTCCATTTATGTTTTTCTCCTTTCTTGCACATCCTAGTTACAAGTCTCTTAACTTGACAGTTCTTGGTTATTGCATCTTTCTACCATACTTACGATGCTTCAGTTATAAATAAGTTAGCTATTTCTCCTTTCTTCACTAACTCCAAACAATCTAAACAGTCTTACCCTCTTTGTATCTTCTTCTCTTAGTAACTAATTATAGCTAAGTTTCCCCACATTTCCTTGAAATATTGTAGAATATTGTCACAGCTTGCCACACCGCAGAAATGCCAAAAAGCTGCCACCATGGCGGCAAAAGCACCTTTTTCCTAGCACAAAAAGGAATGGCTTTCTGATGCTTTTTTGCACCAGGAAAATGCCAGGTTGGAGTGTGGCATGCGGTTGCCACAGCCCCAACCTGGTGATCAAAAGGGTGGCATTAAGCCACCCCTTTACAGATGTATGTTTCAGCTCTAAAGCACTTCTCAAAGATGGCCATCAAACATCCAGCAGCCTCTTAGGCAATCTGGTGAACAGCTCTTCTAGTCAAGAAGGTCTTTCTAATGTTTAGATGGAACCTCTTTTATTGTAATTTGAATCCATCCGTTCATGTTTTAGTCTCTGGAGGAGCAGAAAGTAAACTTACTGTATCTTCTGCAGGTCAGCCTTTCACATATTTAAAGATGGCTATCATTTCACCTCTCAGATTTATCTCTCCAATTTAAACATACCCAGATCCCTTTGCCATTCCTCACAGGGTTTGGTTTCTAACCTTTCACCATAGGGCTGCCCCCTTACAGCCTTATAACTGCAATGTGAGAGCAAAGGAGAGAAGGAGAGAGGATCCATCGTCCCCTGGTCCACCAGTACTCATCTGTCTAGTTTTTCCAATCCCTCACTGCTACCACATATAGATATGAGAATATAAATAAGCTGGCAGGGACAAAGGTTAAAAAGGTATTAGAAAGGTTAAGCCTTCTTCCCTTTCTTCATCTCTTCTTATACTAGAATTCATGCAAACATTTATGCCAGCTGAGGTTGGGTCCAGATGGACTTTTGATCCCTGGGCTAGTTGTCAGAGTTTGGCTGTTTTAAATTCTAAAATGATATTAGGCTGATAGTTGTCCTGTTTTGCAGGGTAACATGAGCAACAGGATTTTCACATAAATCCACATGGTTTAAATCTGCATACCAGACTAAGGAGTCATATAGTGAAGCTCAGGCCCAAGTCACTGCATCACATTAAAAAAAACTGCAGGATGCAAGTAAGGATGGGTGAAATTTTAATTTCAGTTTGCTTGTGATCAGAATTTAGCCAAATTTACAAAATTTAAATACGAATGAAGCAAAGCAGCTTCATTTATATACTGCTTCATATCGCGCTATGGGATGTCTAAGCGGTTTACAACTGTAAGCTCATTGCCCCCCAACAGTTGGGTACTCATTTTAGCGACCTCGGAAGGATGCAGGCCTGAGTCTAGCCTGAGCCCTGGCTAGTATTGAACTCACAACCTTGTGGTCTATGAGTGAGTGGTTGCAGTATAGGCATTGAACCACTGCACCACCAGGGCTCTGTAGATGGCTAGATGGCTAGAGGGACAGGAAGAGTAGTGTGTCCGTGTTGTTTTTGCTGGACCAGTGGCTTTTGATACCAACCATGTTGTCTTTCTGAGGTATCTCACTGGGATGGGACTTGGAGACATTGTTTTATAATGGATCCATTACTTCCTGTAGGGGTGCACCCAAAATAGATTCTTGTTTCACTCCTTGGACATTGTCCTCAGGGTTCTGTTTTGTCCCACATGCTATTTAATATATACATGAAACCTCTGACAGAGGTGATCTGGAGTTCTGGAGTCAGGTGCCATCTATATGCGGATGGAACCCAACTCTATTACTTGCATTGAATTACCCTAATCTTAGAAGGCTGTCTTAGTCCTAAACCAGCGTCTGTCATCAGAATAAACTCAACAGGGGCAAACAAATTGAAACCTAATCCAAATAGTTCAGAAGTACTCTTGGTCCTGGGTATGTTTAGATTGGAGTGATAAGACTGACAGGTGAAATGATAACCATTTTTGAATATTTCAAAGGATGTCACGTAGAAGATACAGCATGCTTGTTTTCTGCTGCTCCAGGGATGAACATGAACCAATGTTCAAATTACAAAACGTCCTGCCAGTTTGTTTCCAGGCATAATTCAAAGTAGTTATAGAGCCCTATGTGGTTCAGGTCCAGACTTTGTGGCAGTGGCAGACTGTATATCAGCCTTTTAGGTCTTGAGATCCTCAGGTCAAACCCTTCTCTCAGTCCTACCACCATCACAACCATGACTGACTGGGCACAAGAGAAGGCCTTCTCAATTGCTGCCCCCAGACTCTAGAACTCCCTTCCAGGGGAGGCCAAAATGGCCCCATCCCTGCTGCCTTTCCATCACTAAGTAAAGACCTTTTGATTTTGGTAGGTTTTTTTTTTTAATTGGAAACTGCCCTGAGTCCCAATTTTGGGAGAAAGATGGGATGAAGATAAGCATGACGATGAGGATGGAGATGAGGATAGACCGTTCACCTGGTAATGGGTGAGAATTTCACCCCTGTTTATTCTTGTATTTGAATAGGGATGTGGAAGCAGTCAAATTGTCAATCCCTAGTGCATGTGTGCTTCCTCCATAGTATCATCTGGGGACTCCCCTGTCAGTGAGTTAATGAATACACTCTGGATTTTAGTGCACACTTTAAAAGAGATAGCCAATGTGCAAGACCATATCCCCAAAATAAGTTCAGCATCTTGGATATTTTCTTTAAAGTTCAGGTTGAAACCTGAAGGAGATTCATTTTTATTTTTTATTTATTTTAAAGTATTTATATCCTACTCTTCAGCCACGAAGGCTCTCAGATTGTTAATTTGACAGTTTCCTGTCTTCAGGTTTACAATCTAAAAAATCCATTGATTCAATTCAAAATTCAAAAGATTCATTGTCTTGTTGTCCTGTTGACAAGCAGGTGTCATTGTTCCTCCATAGCATCCCTATCCACAACATACTGTATTCCATTGTGCTGAGAGAGGTAGGATGAGTGATGGCAGAACACTAGCCCCCATGAGGTCTCTTCCAGCTATAGCTCCTCCATCTTTCACTGGAGTGGCTTTCGATGCAGAAGAGTCCATACCAATGGAACAAATATGAAGCTTTGGGTATTAGCTCAGCAATTGACAGGTCTCCATCCACATAATATGAATAACATGAAGATATAGGTACTGCTTCAATGATACTGTACATTTCGAAATGTCGCACATGTATGTGAGCATGGATATTGTTGTTGTTAAATCCTTTCATGTCAATTCTGACTTATGGACCCTGGCGTCACTAGGGTTGGTGTCACCCAGTGCAGTAACTCATAGTGTCACCCTCTCCCTTGAACTCCTCCTATACCACACCATACAGAATCCTTAGTAAAAAAAAAAAGGTATTTGTTACTCATAAATCATAATTCCTGTGTATCCCACTCTTCAGCCATGGACGCTCTCAGATTATTAATGCAATGGCACTGAATGCAATGGCACCAGTTGGAACATAAACAATTAACAAAATTAAAATTGTACCTTTAAATTACAGTATCATGCACACAACCTAAATGTACATAGCTTTGTACAGTTAAAGGGAAAATTTGGTAAAATGTGGTGTTTTTAAAGAAAATTTTAAAAGCATTTTAATTTTTTTTAAAATTAAAAAATAATTTTAATTTTTTTTAAAAAAAGTTAAATTTAAAAATATTTTTGGTTAAAAAAAAATCTGGGACCTCTTCTTTCTCCTTCCACTGAGCCTCACTCCACTCACATCATTTCTTCAGCATTTTAAAGGGACACAGGCACCACAGCTCATTTTGAACAAAAGACATATTTGGGGAGCAGTGTCACCTGGTGTGGCCTGCACACACACGCACACCCCACACACACACTCTAGTGATGCCTCTACTTATGGCAACCCTATGAATGAGAGGCCTCCTAGATCTGACTTCAAATTTTATTTTAATTACTTGCTTACATGTATCCTGGCTTTCTAATAACATGACAGAAACAGAAAGTTTTTGGAAGCTTCATCTAGGGCAACATCTGGTGGCCAGACTGTTGTTAGTTGCACACTTCAGATACCATGTATTACTGTTCGTGCAAGAACTGTAATAACTTACAATTTGCTTCTTAGATCCATTCAAGGTGCTCTTGAATTGGACAACAATGCCCTAAATTTCTTCAGCCTAGATATATGAAAGACTGTCTCCTTTCATATGTGCCTGCCTGAAATTTGAGTTCTTCAACCAAGGTCTTCTTGTTATTTCCCACCACCCCAAATGACTAGGTTGGGGAGTACATGTGACAGAGCCTACTCTACGATAGTCCCCTTACACTGTAACTACCTTCCAAAGGAACTCAGGTTGTTTCTGTCCCTTTTAGTAGTTTCTCCCTGCTGCCACACTGCAAAATGAATGCAGTTTGACACCGCTTTAACCTTCATGGTTCCATCTTATGTGATCCTGGGATGTGCAGTTTGTTGTAGCACTGGAATTCTCTGACAGAGAAGGCTAAATAACTCACAAAACTATGAATCCCAGAATTCCATAACACTGCGGCATGCCAGTAAAAGTGGTGTCAGACTGCCTTAATTCTGTAGTGTTATTTGGCATGACCTTCAGTCTTTAAAAAATCCAAAGCAAGCTCTGGCTGTTTCAACTGTTTTAACTTTTCAACTATTTTTAAAGAAATTTTAAAGCCCGTTTAAGAAATGTTTTAGTTGTTTATATTTAATATCAAATGCTTTTAGCTGTTGTACATCACCTTTGGGGCCCCAGTGGTCTGAAAGGGAGTAAATAAATGTTTAGAATAAATCAATCCACAGGTCAGGTGCAACCATAGGCCAGCCTAATTTAACAAGAGACTCCTTGCCCCTGCTCTTGCAGGCTCTTTCCACACTCACTGCTTGTCATTTATCAACCTTGCCAAGATTTTAAAATAAACCCTTGAGCATATCCACTGGCGAAGTCAACAAGACAACTAAGCAAGTCAACCCTATTCAGACAGATGCTCACTTAGACCAATGACTAGACACTGTGTTAGATCACAGGGGACAGAAAACGAGGACATGCAGATTGTGAAGTTGGAGGAATTTTGCAAAAGCACCCCCCAGGTGGAACCGGAATACAACAAACATCCCCAAATATTTTCTTGTGTCCTTTTCAGCTTTGAATCGAAAGTCCTACAACAAACATTTGCAGAGAGGTATTGCTCTGTGGGGAGGGTTGCCACACAAATAAGAATTCTGCCCCCTTCTATAAAATTTTCTTTCCCAAATCTCTAGCCCTGCTGTAATTGAAAACTTCGCTTAGCATTTAAAAATACACTTTAGACATCCAAAGATAGGGGGCAGGCAAAGTTTCTAAGGGAATGTGAACATTTTCAATGTCCCCCTCTCAGCAATGCTTGAAATTTGGAGACTGCAGGAAATTTTTATTGGGGGGGGGGGTCAGAAGTCTCAGTTGTGTGCTTTCAAGACTTTTCCAACTCATGGCAACCTATCATGGGGTTTTCCTGGCAAGTTTCTTCAGAAGATGTTTGCCATTGCCATTCTCTGAGACTGAGAATGTATGACTTGCCCAAGGTCACTCAGTGGTTTTCCAGGGCTTAGCAGAGAATCAAACCCTGGTCTCCAGAGTAATAGTCCAACGCTCAAACCACTATACCACACTGGCTCCGAAATTCCCATGGGAGGGCTATGGCCTCATGTTGCCCCTTCACTATATTTACACCCCTGCATTTTTCTTTTCTGGAATTCTAGTGCTCAGAACTTGGGTATAAAAGTGGGATCAACATGTGACCCTGGTATTGTCACTCATTTTCATTAGCTCCATAGATGTGTAGACCTGTTGTTCCTCCATTTTATGCCCTGTCTTTCTGTGATAAACTCAGAAATTCAGGGTGGCTTACTAAATCAAATATAAATTTCAACCAAATTGAAAGTAACCTTGATTCTAACAATAAAACAAGAGAACCAGATAGCAATAAGAAGGTCTGTGTGGTGTAGGGGTTGAGAGGTTGGACTTGGACTAAGTAGACCTTGAGTTCCACTCTGCCATGCACCCAAGCAAGGCCTTTCCAATGGCACCATATTATATCACAGCCTTTTGCAAACGTCTGGCCTTTCTTCTTCTAAGGCATCTTTGGTAAACCTTCCCATAAGGTTCTAAAAGTCCAATCCCCTTAGATCCAACTCCATTCAGTGGTGGATCAAGCCTGTTCTCTCTGGACTCACCCAACTCAGGGTAGTCTTCTTGGCCTCCCATACAGGTTGAGCCATCCAGCAGGTTGCCTGCAGTTGTCCATGGCATGATAGTCCCAAGAAGGATTGCTGGGCATGGGCTCACTCAGCCTAGCCACTGTGTTTGTAAAACCAAGCTGGCTCCTTTTTCCTCTCCTATGTGTTTCTCCCTCCCTTTTAATTTATCCACCTGGCCAGCTCTTCCAAGACAGAATTTATCCTCCAAGGCCAGCTCTTCCAGGCTGCTGTCATCCCTTTCCCCACTGTTTCAAACTACCCTTCTGAGGCCACAAGGCAGGTGAATTGCCTTCTCTCTTCTTTGGTATTGTTGGCTCCACTGGTCTCTTCCGTCTGGCACAGAAGGGCATGCCATCCATCATTTTACAGAGGATAACTGAAGATTTTATCACACGGGGGGGGGGGGGGGGGGAATGTCGCACAATAACATGAAGATTTTCACACAACGTCACCATTATTGCAAGATTATCCTGTAAATAACATGGCAAAATTGTACCACTTTTTATTCATGTCATTTTCCTGTGAATAAAAAGTGGCATGATTTTGCTGCTTTATTTACAGGATAATCACGTGATAATGGCGATGTCGCACAACGTAGTGTGAAAATCTTCATGTTATTGTGCTATATTGATTTTTTTTCTCCATGTGATAAAGTCCTGAGACACATCTGGTCAAGCAACATCAGAATGTCAAAAGTTAGGAAGAGCGTAAATACCCTAAAGGCATCAGATCCCATCTGAAACTGGGAAACTAAGGAGGGTCAGCCCTGGTTTTTACTTGGATGGGAAAACGCCAATGAATACAAGGGGCTGTAGGGTATATGAACTGGCAAAACCACCTCTAAGTATGCCTTCCCTAAGATAAACCCTGTGAAATTCATGGGTTTTCCATAAGTCTAAAGGTGACTAGAGGGCACACACACACAGTAATGAGGAAGAACAAACTGCAAGAGGCTGCAGCAGGTTGCTCTTGCATGAGCCTACTGGGAAGGACAAGAATCTGCTTCCTCTTTCTCCCTTCCCTGCTGCTGGGTTGATTGAGAGCAAGCTGCTTTTGCACTTTGAACTCAGTTTGCTGCAACTGAAATGTTACAAACAGGTACAGAGGGAGAAAGTAGGAGGAGGAGAAATCAACTGGGACATTTTAAAATCAGCTGAAAAAAATGGATGGCAGAGGATTAATTGTAACAGATTGCTAAATCAGGACAGTTGGTGGCTATGGAAAGCTTTCCTATCCCTGCAGGTCCCCTTGAATATGTCAGCAAGCTCTGTCCTGGTGAGTCCCTGCAGTGTCCCAAAAATATTTGTAACAGATAGCTTTCCAAATTGGGGGGGGGGGGGTTGTAAAAAAATTGAAGGGGCTGCTGTGGGGGGGGGGGGGTCAAGGATCACAAAAAGAACAATGGGACAACATGCATCCTGTGGGTGGCACTCCTCCCTCCATTTAGGGAATCAGGAAAGCTTATATGGTATAGGCAGTTCTGTCCTGCAACATAAGGTAATGGTCAGGAACTCACAGGAGACAGCAACCGGCCAGTGGTGTTCTCCAAAATCTGCTCCTTGAAGTAGTTGCCTCGTTCTGTCTCATGGGAGGACACCCCTGTGTTGTACTGATCTACTGACTCTGTATTGTACTGTATGCACTCAACTTACATACCCCAACAGTTGTGCCACTCAGCCCAGTGGTGATGCTGATGCACTGGAAATACAGATTTACATGGTCCTCCTCAACAACAAAATCCATGATGGTAGTCTTTTTTACTTGATGTAGACAACTCAGTCATTGTATTTTAGCCCAATCCCAACCAGCTTCACAAGGCAGCTGTGAATATAAATGAGCTGTGAATTCTATGATGCTTCATACACCGAGAAGTGTTGTAGACATAATAACCAAATTTATTCCCCTTATCTCAGCAATGCTTCTACGTTTCCTGGAGGCCCATGCAGGTGCCTGGGTGGAGTTTGTGCCTGGATATAAAATATCCAGCTTATGATTGAGGGGTTACTACCAGAGAAATAGAAGCTTCTTCATCCATAAGTATGTCTTACTGTATCTTGTGGGTGTGGGTTTGGGGAGTGTTGTGTGTTGTTTTGTGTTTGTGTGCACTAAACCTATGCAGGTCCCAAGCAAATGTTGCCACTATCTACGCTGTGCTCTTAATTTACTTCTCCAGCAGATGGAATAACTTAGTTAACAGACTATTTAAATTCCTAGGGGGGCACCTGTAACTATTAGAAATTGATTTTATGAGCCTGTTATACAAACATTACTCTTCGAGGTCTGAAGCCCATTGAAATTCTTCCTGTTCTCTCACAAACAGATGGTGCTTGGAATTCCCCCCCCCCCCTCCAAACCGGCTCGTGTTCATAAATAATAACCTCCAATCCCTCTTGCAAGACAGAAACAATTCTAATTAGAACAGTGCAATTTGGCCATGTTTTTCCTCACACATTTCAGTATATATATTCTTTTAAGGGAAAAAAAATAATAAGGATGAAGATAACTGGCAGGGAGACCTCTTCAAAATTAGGGAGGCTATTTGCTTTGCTTTCCTTCTTTTTATTTTTTGGCAAATCCATCTTAAGGAAGTGTTTGTGAAATGTACTGCATGTTTGTCATAATTAAAGGAAAGCAGGGGGAAGGGGGCTTCAGGGTAATTTACCAAGAGACTGGAATTCAGACAGAACAAACACATAATATGGCAGATCCAAAAGGAACCAATGTAATTCAGAGGCAGCTAATGGGGAGTCATCTCAGATGGAGGAGCAGGAAAGCAATACCCCCTCGTCGAGAAGCCATAAGTCTCTCAAGCCCCTTATGAGGCTGCACCTGCAACACTCTGTTAAATTGTGGGCATCTTGGTACCAAGAAAATGTCAACAAATTGGAGAGAATTCAATGCTAGGAGGAGGAGGAAATGATGGTTGAGGGAGATGGGGGCAGCAAGGAAGGGGAACCGATTAAAGAGCTGGAGGGATTGATTTTGAAGATTAAAAGAGCTGAATCTGTCAAGGTTGAGTAGGCATCAGCTAAGTGTGTTCAAATACTGGGGGAAGGGATGCCATTATGGCCTGCAGATATCTAAAGCTTCTTGCTCCCGCATCCCCACCCCACTTTGCACACACCTCAAGCTGGGAAGAGCAATTATTCTGAGTGCAAGTACCTCATATAAAGGGGTTACAAGGAACAAAGAGGTATATTTCAATTTGGAGGTTTTCTAATGTTGTTATCAGGGATGCCACAGTGCATGAGACCAGAGTTGTTGGATAAACCTGCCCTGAAATAATCTTCCAGGAAGTTCTTTCCCTATGCTGTGCATTGGAGGTAGATAGTATTTTGAGTACACTGTCCTCTTAGGCAGAGGCCCAGAAGACTTTCATAGAATTATAGAGTTGGAAGAGACCTCAAGGGCCATCCAATCTAACCCACTGCTATGCAAGAATACACAATCAAAGCTCCCCAGACAGATGGCCATCCAGCCTCTGTTGAAAAACCTCCAAAAAATGAGACTCCACCACAATCTGAGGCAATGTATTTCACTGTCAAATAGCTCTTACTGTTAGGAAGTTCTTCCTAATGTTGAGGTGGAATCTCTTTTCCTGTAGTTTGAATCTAGGTCCTATTCTCAGAAGCTGCAGAAAACAAACTTGCTCCATCTGCAGTACGACATCTTTTTAAATATTTAAACAGGGCTATCATGTCACCTCTTAACTGTCTCTTCTCCTGGCTAAACATACCCAACTTCCTCATAGGGCATGATTTCCAGACCTTCCACTATTTTAGTTACCCTCCTCTGGACATGCTCCAGCTTGTCAATACCCTTTTTGAATTGTGGTGCCCAGAACTAGATGCAGTATTCCAGGTGAGGTCTGACCAAAGCAGAATAGAGTGGTACTATACTTCCCTTAATCTAGACACTGCATTTCTATTGATGAAGGCTAGAATTGCATTGGTTTTTATAGCTGCCGCTTCATGCTGTTAACTCATGTTTAACCTGTGGTCTACTAGGATTCCTACATCTCTTTCACATGTATTGTTGTCAAGTCAGGTGTCCCTCATTCTATATATATGCATTTCATTTTTTTCTGCCTAAGTGCAGGACCTTACATATCTCTGTGCTGAAATTCATTTTGCTAGTTTGGGCCCAGCTTTCCAATCTCTTAAGGCCATTTTGAATTTTGATCCTGCCTTCTGGGGGATTGGCTACTCCTCCTGATTTGGTGTCACCTGCAAATTTGATAACATGCCCTCTATTCCATTATCCAAGTCATTGATAAAGGGACTAACGTGGTGGCGGTGGCGACCTCCCTTGCTTGCAGAAGCCCCGGGAAGGACTCTGGTCCCTTAAGGGCTCTGCCTGCCCTGAATGTAACAGCTGGGCGGCTGGGAGCGGCTTCACACCGCGGACGCGGATTTTAGCTTCCCCTGCGATAATCTCAAGGGAATTGTAGAATCTAATGAGACTGTTGGTTGGCATGAGTACTTGGGTTGGAGGGGGGATTACATTATCAGTCGGTAGTCCTTGGACTATTAGACTGTGCACTATCCTGGTTCCAATCACTGTATCTTACTAATGGTCGAAAATGGTACCACCTTATTGGAGGCAGGGAACGCATTGGGAGCGGCCATCGGAGTTGTGTTGGGGAAAGGGAGGTATGGCTGGAATAGAGGGAATCAGTGTTACAAAAGAAGACAGG
The DNA here is from genome assembly GCA_026167975.1 of Phrynosoma blainvillii. Taxonomy (NCBI): domain Eukaryota; kingdom Metazoa; phylum Chordata; class Lepidosauria; order Squamata; family Phrynosomatidae; genus Phrynosoma; species Phrynosoma blainvillii. The sequence continues at coordinate 13,493,365 of JANUYF010000003.1, forward strand.
ATCGCTGCCTGAAAGCTATCCCGTCTTCAGTTCCCTCTGTTGCTCTGAATGGCTTGGAGAGCAGACCAACCATACCACAGAACCTCACTCTGCTCCTTTGCAATGCCAGGTCGATTAAAAATAAAACCTGTATTATCCAAGACCTTCTTTTGGATGAGGAAGCCGACCTGGCATGCTTTACGGAGACCTGGCTGGGGGAGGATAGTGCGGCTATTTGGGCACAGATCCTCCCAGCCGGGTACTCTGTTAGCGAGCAGGTGAGGGGAAGTGGGCGAGGGGGGGGCGGAGTGGCTCTAGTCCATAAGAACACCCTGACCTTGACCAGGATACCTGTCCGGAACACGATCCACTTCGAGTGTATGTACCTCAGCCTGAAGACCAGGGATAGCTTAGGGATTCTGCTAGTCTACCGACCACCCCATTGTCTAGCAGACTCCCTGATCGAGCTGACGCAGCTGGTCTCCGAGCTGCTGTTGGAGACCCCCAGACTGTTAGTCTTGGGGGACTTCAACATCCTGCTCGAGACCAGTCTAACAGGTGCGGCTCGGGAGTTCATGGAGACCATGACAAACATGGGCCTATCCCAATTGGTCAACGGGCCCACACATTGTGCGGGTCATACACTCGATGCGGTCTTTAGTACGGAACAGGAGTATCCGTGGGCGGAGGTGGTAAGTATCTCCACATTGTCATGGACGGATCATTTCCTGGTCAAGATGGAGCTTAGCGCCAATATCTGCCCCTCCGGGGGTGGTGGACCTATTAGAATGGTCCGCCCTCAAAGGCTAATGGAGCCCACTGGATTCCGGAAAGCCTTGGAGGGTTCATTGGTTGGGAATGCCGGTGATCCTGTCGATGCTCTGGTTAACATTTGGAACATCGATCTTACCAGGGCTATCGACACGATCGCTCCCAAGCGTCCTTGCCAACCCGCTTCGAACTGTAGACCTTGGTTCACTCCAGAGCTTAGGAGAATGAAGCGGTTTGGACAACGACTAGAGCGCGAGTGGCAGAAGACTCGACTCTTATCTGACAGAACTCACCATAGGAATTTTCTTAGTTCCAATCGGGAGGCAATACGTGCAACGAGAAGAGCTTTCTCCTCTGCACGTATTGCGTCTGCAGATTCTCATCCGGCAGAGCTGTTTAGGGTGGTAAGGGAGATGACGCAGGTTCCCCCTGTGCCAAATCCCTTGCTTAACCCAACTATGGCCTGCTGTGACACGTTTAATAACTACTTTGCAGATAAAATCTCTCAGATAAGAGCCGACTTAGACGCCACTATTGTAACAGAGTCATTAGTTGAGGCGTCCAGCGACTCCGCTGATGTGGTTTTACTGGATCAGCTCCAATCTGTGAGTACTGAGGACGTGGACAAGTTGCTTGGTAAGGTGAGGAAGACGACTTGCCAGCTCGACCCTTGCCCATCATGGCTGACCGTCCAGGGGGAGGATGCATTGGTGAGATTCCTCACGGATATCATCAATGCATCCTTCAGGGAAGGACATGTTCTATCTTGTTTAAAGGAAGCGGCTGTTAGGCCGCTTCTGAAAAAACCTTCCCTGGACCCCCTGGATATGAAAAATTATAGGCCTGTGTCATTGCTGCCATTTTTGAGCAAGGTAATCGAGAGGGCGGTTGCTCTTCAGCTCCAGGCAGTCTTGGATGAAACCGATTATCTAGACCCATTTCAAACCGGCTTTAGGACTGGCTTCGGGGTTGAGACTGCCATGGTTGCCTTGACCGACGATCTGCGTCTGAGCATCGACAGGGGTAGTGTGACCCTGTTGGTGCTCCTAGACCTCTCAGCGGCTTTCGATACAATAGATCACAGCATCCTCTTGGGCCGCCTGAGAAGGTTAGGTATCAGATGCACTGCTTTGCAGTGGTTCCGGTCCTTCCTCTCGGGTCGGTCCCAAAGGGTGCTGCTCGGGGACTGTAGCTCCAATAAGAGGGAACTCACTTGTGGGGTCCCTCAGGGAGCTATTCTGTCCCCGACATTATTTAACATCTACATGAAGCCGCTGGGTGAGATAATACGGAGTTATGGTGCTGGGTGCTATCAGTACGCTGATGACACCCAAATCTATTTCTCCATATCTCGTTCGTCAGCCTCGAATTACAATGGCATCTCTTCTCTCAATGACTGTCTTCAGGCGGTAATAGGCTGGATGAGGAAAAACAGATTGAAGTTGAATCCAGACAAGACGGAGGTGCTCACAGTAGCGGCCCCGAAACCAGGAATTGGGTTGCAACCTCCAGTCCTGGATGGGGTCACACTCTCCTCCAGTGACTGTGTTCGCAGCTTGGGGGTGCTCCTCGACTCATTGCTCCTGATGACGAATCAGGTTAATGCAACGGTCAGGAGCGCCTGTTATCAGCTTCGGCTGATACGCCAGCTGCGCCCTTTTCTAGAAGTAAGGGATCTCGAAACTGTCGTGCACGCACTGGTAACCTCACGTTTAGACTTCTGTAATGCGCTCTACATGGGGCTACCCTTGTGTCTGGTTCGGAAACTGCAATTGGTTCAAAATATGGCAGCCAGGCTTTTATCAGGAACATCTAGGAGGGATCACATTACGCCGGTTTTGAGGTCCCTCCACTGGCTGCCTATTGGTTTCCGGGCTCAGTACAAGGTGTTGGTTATCACCTTTAAAGCCCTAAATGGCTTGGGTCCAAGCTATATCAGGGACCGCCTTCTCCCATATAATCCTCCCCGCGCTCTCCGATCCTCTGGGAGGAACCTGCTGCAGCTTCAAAAAACAAGGCTTGCGGGGACCTCCCAGAGGGCTTTCTCTGTTGTCGCTCCCAGACTCTGGAACGGCCTGCCGGATGAGATCCGTCAATTAACATCTTTAGATAGCTTTAAAAGGGCTGTCAAGACGGATCTCTTCCGGCAGGCCTTTCCAGATTAAACAACCCGGCCTTGAGACCTTGAGACTTGCAACCGACTGTTCTCAAAAAACTCTTGTTAAACTCCCTTTAGCAGGGGTCACTGGTTGGTATGAATTTTTTTATAATTTATTAATTGTATTCTGTTTTTAAATCGATTGATTTAATAGTCTTTTAAGGGGGGAGGGGGGAATGGTGTTGTTTTAGATTGTATCCATTGTATATTGTATTTTATTATGTTCACCACCCGGATTGGTTCGCCATAGGGCGGTATACAAATAAAAATTATTATTATTATTATTATTGTTGTTGTTGTTGATGTGGAATACCCCTGGTCCCAGGACAGAACCCTGTGGCACCCCATTAGTCACTTCTCTCCAAGATAAAGAGGAGCCATTGGTGAGCACCCTTTAGGTTCGGGTAGTCTACCGATTAGAAACCCACCCAACAGTAGCATTATCTAGCCTACATTTTACTAGTTTGTTTGCCAGAATATTATGGTGGACCTTGTCAAAGGCCTTGCTGAAATCAAGACTTTGTTGGCAACCTGCACAAATTGAGGGTATATCATTGAAGTACTATCTACCAAATCCTCTGCAAAGACCAAGAGTTTGATAGTAGACATGCAGACATTCGTCAGCAATCAGTCTAATGTCAAAAGGACTCCACAATTCCAGAAAAGATTTGCAAATCATTCAATTCTTGAAGAATGGATGGATGGACAAATGAGCAGACAGATAGAGAGATATTTCGGTATGTCAAGAGGATGGTATCTTTGACAGATGCTATGGACTACACAGCTCATGCAATCCCATACCATTGGCTATGCTGGTTGGAGCTTCTGGTAGCAGATGTCCTAACATTCTGGAGCAACCAACATTCCCTCATTCTGAGTATAGAAGAAAGTGTGTTTGGATGGGAAAAGTATGGTTCAAATCCACACAACTCTGGCTGAGATCCTACATCATGCATACATAATGTAAATCTGCACTCATGTTGTTACAAGGTAATATTGCTACAGGTAATAGCAATAATGAGGTAATATTGCTACAGGTAATAGCAATAATAATAGCAAGGTAATATTGCTACAGGTAATTCTGCTGAATACAATCATAGGGCAATCAATGGTATATGCTCAAATGTGGATGCTTATTGTCCCTATGGAATAACACAGTGCACAGTGGTTGTTACTGCAATTCCAGTGAAACAAGTGGTATACTGAACACGCTGATGAACAGCTGCTCGCCATCCATGAATGCCCAAATGTATTTGCAATGGTTACACATGTGGAACTCTGTTTATGCAACTGTGAAATGCATATGGATGTAACACAGTGGCCAAAAAGTACAACCACATGCACAAATGAGCTTGCATGTTCATAAAACAGAAACAAGATTTCAGTCTCTTCATCAGCTAGTTTCAAGAAAGTGCCCTTCTGTTCATTAATTTTTTCTCCAAGTGCTATTTTATGAACTTGCAAGATAAGAGTAGTAAAGTATTTCTAGGAAAGCAACCATTAAAAAAAATGCCTCCCAATCCTATTTTTTCTCTTTGTCTATCCCTTCAAATCCCTCCCTTCCTTCCTTCCTTCCTTCCTTCCTTCCTTCCTTCCTTCCTTCCTTTATATTCATGCTGCTAATCTTGTAGTGTTATTGCTGTGCTGTTGTTAGAACATAAGCCTCAACATGATGTCTTTCACCTGAGCAAACCCAAGAGATGACTTGAGACATCACAACTCAGAACTAGTTATCACTTCACATTATCTCATCCACAATCCCTTTTGACAGAGGCAATTTGCACATTCAACTGTAAGGCATCAGGGGACTAAATTTTGAGATGGACTTTGAGGTTCCTTCCAGAGTAGAAAGTCTAAAGGGTTTTGTGGGAGCCCAAAGAAATTTTGTTAGGACACAAAATTCCACAAGAGGCATCTACTCGTATACGTCTCTATATGAAATATGAAACAATGAGTTAATAGTCCTGTTGGCACAAACTACCCAAAAGAGAACGTGTAGGCATAGAGGTGAAAGCAATAAAACTGAGACTGGAACAGGCCTTAGGATTGCTGTCACCTAGCATCAGAGGAGGCAAAATGAGAGAATTGCCCCCCACAAGAATCCTGCTACAACCAATGAAATTTTCCTTCAATCCTCAAATTTCTAGCATTGCAGAGAGTATACCCTGAAAATCACTTGTCATAAGGGTGTATCTATGGAGAGGCAAAATGCAGGCATTGCCCACCTGCCTGGATTCACATCAACCCCTGAATGTGTGGCATCTCAGAATTGTTTTTGGCCTATCAGGACAAGGTGGATACTCTGAAACTAGAGAAAGAGAGAGACCTGAAACCATGCCCTTTTACTAACAGTATCTCCTTAGCCAAGTAGGTGAAGGTTTGACTCTGTGAGGAGAAAACAGGAAGCCAGCTTGGGAGGTTTTATCCAAGAAGATGAGACCCTAGGAAGTTGCACCCCATGCAAAGGCAGAGGGCTTGCCAGCTTTATCCCTTTCTTGGGGACAAATAGGTAGTGCTCCTGCTTCAGTCCTTGAAATAGAGCAGAAAGGACTTGGCTCACCAGAAACTGACAAAGACACACAATTTTCATTTTATACACATTTGGATAGTCCCAATGCCTGGGGGAAGGGAGGATGAAGACAGTGGACAGTCTTGGAGGTAGGAAGCAGATGTTGACCACAAACTCCCTGATGGAACTCAAGAGTGCAAAACTGTCTACAACTGTTGTTACACACTAAACAAATATTTGCTAGTTATCTATCTGGGTTATGAACTCTGAATAACCTCATTCAGGCATTACCGATCAAGCAGCAAACAGTAAAAAAAGGGCACTGGGTGTTCCCTTTGGCTCTGTGGAAGGCTTGCTTTCTTACCATTAATGGAAGCTTTGTTAAATCTTCATAACCAGGACTTAATATAGGGAAACATTTGGGGACAGAAGGCCAGATCCCTTCACAGCTCTTCAAAGGCAAGGTAAGGATGAGATAGGACATGCTCCTCTTCTCCATCAGTGTCCCTGGCACTGATGTTTGAAGCAAAAGACAATGAAGTGCACCTTCCCTGGTTACAGTAATAGAGGAGAAAGAGGGAAAAGGTAGATGTATCCATGAGTGTGTTCACCTTTCTCCAATTTGTGCTGTATTATTAGGACTGGGGAAAGCACATTGTTGTTCTTTTCATGTACACACATACACATTGTTGTTGTATGCTTTTAAGTCACTTATGACTTATAGCAATCCTAAGGCTAACCTCCTCCCATGCCACACCCATACAGAAGTCATGTTTTTTGTACTAATGTTACTCATAATTCATAATTCCCATATATCATTGAAGCTAATGGTAATATTTGTAACATAAACAACTAGCAAAATTAAAATTATACTTTTAAATTATAATGTCGTAAACACAACCTGAATGTATTTACTCATGCATAGTTTCATATGGTTAAAGTGAAAATTTGGTAAAATGTGATGTTTTTAAAAGAATTTTTAAAAAATTAAAAAATTAAAATTAAAAAAGTCTCCAGTCTCTCCTTTTTCCTCTCATTGGGCCTCATCCCACTCACCCCATCTCTTACAGTACTTTAAACAGAAAAAGGTGAAAGTCAGAGCCTGTTTCTGCCAAAACGCAGATATTAGAGGAGCAGTGGTGTCGCCTCCCTTAGAGTGTCACCTGGTGCAGTCCACACCTCCTAGTGATCCCATTGTGTACACATACGCAGACACACAGGACATGCATATGCATAAGTCACACTATGCACGCAGGGCCAAAAAAACACAGATACCAGCAGAAGTAGAGTTACACAGATAGCATGTTCATCAATGTCTTGCCTTTACAAGTTGCACTTTGTCCACTGTGGTTGTGTACCATGTGTTGTGGATTATGCAATGGCACCAACTCATTGACATGTGTTCCACAGTGTTGCTGTTATGTGTGAGATTTTGTGTAGTGCTGCCATGGAATATGTCTGCATACAGGTATTTGTGTAACAGGATGTTGGACTGAGACCTGATTGTGCTACATGAAACTCGGGTTGAATGGCAACATTGCCCTACCAAATGTGCAAACAACAAAGTGCTAATGACCATTTCAATAGGGACAGATGGATATGCATCAACAGAGAATGCACATCTGCATATGCAGTGGCACTGCATACAAAACTCCACTTTGCAACCCTGAATTGGAGATGGTTATTCTGAATTGGACAATATCATCCAAGTACTTCCATAGAAGAATTTACACATGTGTAAGATTCAAACACAGGAACTTATTTAAGTACCTCTTCTTTGGCCTTGAACAACTGCACCAAACCTTCATATATCTGGGATTTTATATAAGCACTTCCATGTCACAGGCGATATTTTATGCTTATTCGTGAACAGAATTCAAGGCAGGCACCCTGCTGAACAATAACAAATGCATGAATTTAGACTTATGCATTTGTAACTGTTTGGTATTCACTTGTACAGTTTTGGTGCTATTGCCATGATCATAATACCTTAACAGCCAGCAGCCACATTGAACAATGAGGGCTTGTACTACTGGTAATCAGGGTTCAGCAGAATGACATTTCCAGCCCCCTTCTGCCAGCAAGCTACAATGCAACAATCAGAAGTGGGTCCCTTGTTGCAACATCTTGTTGCACTGCAGATTTCTCAGGCAAATGGGCTGGAAATATCATCTTGTAGCATCCCAATCACCAGCAGAACAGACCTCCACTGCTCAGTGTGGATGCTGGCTGTTAAGGTAGGTTTTAGAAGGGTCTGATCAAGGGACAATGTTCATAATCATGTCTGTGATACAGGATCTCAGCTAATGTTTTTACTTTAAAATGACACACACACACACCATGTCGTAGAATCATAAAAATAAACAGATGTCAATAAAACAGAAGAGTGTTAAGGCAGATCTGGTTAAGGTATGTAAACCCACTAGGTGACCTTGGGCAAGTCACACTCTCTCAACTTCAGAGGATGGCAATGACAAACCCTGAAGAAACTTGCCAAGAAGCCTCCGTAATAGGTTTGCCTTAGGGTTATAGGTTGGAAATGACTTCAAGACACACAACAGCAACAGCAGCAGCAGCAACAACAACAACAACAACAACAACAACAACAACAACACACTATCCAAAAGCAAAGAAAACCAACAGAAGGCTTTGACATAAACTGGACAATTGAGGAAACAATGCCATTATTAACACTGAGCTTTCCAAACCTCTCTTGGACAGAAACTTCACACTCTGAGTGCCACAACTGAAAAAGTTCTGTCTCATTTCATCCAACTGCACCTGATAAGAATAGCAAGACCTGTATGTATTTTATGAAGTAGGCAACCATGATTGCCATGTCCTCCTACCTCCACACCTTTCCCATCAAGAAAAAAAAAAAAAAACACCCATTTGATATCCCACAATATACCTGACATAGGTATCCTGGGAAATTAAAATAGTGGATATTTTAACCTCATGACCTCTCAGTGATGAGTATGGAATTGTTACTTCTGAGGACTAAACCTTATAGAATCTAGAATGTCTTTCCTGGGTGGGGAATTCTGGGAACTGTAGTCCAAAAGAATAACTTCCCCAAGCTCTGAATCAGTGAATCGCTACTACTGCTGCTCACTGGAGGGGCCCTTGGTTGAGCTCCCCCCACTGCCACCTATTGCTATACAAAGTGGCGGGGTATTATTATTATTATTATTATTATTACCTAAAAAATCAAAGCTTGAGCTTGGATACCATCCTCAGTTGGCAGAAAGCCTGTTTTTGTCTGCTTTCCAAAACTTCTATTTGTTAAAACAAATCCCATAAAATATCTTCTTTTTCTCCTTGCTCTGTTCCAAAACTTCTATAGCTCATATATTTTTGGACAAACCTGCCTTCGAGTCGGGGTTCTCTGGGGATGCTCGTTCATACTTATTCCATTAAAACTCCTGTCAGAGCAAGATGGTGCTCTGGGAGTCCCCCAGCATGCAGGAGGTGAACTCATCTTGACTGCCCTGTGCCTTTCTCTCCTTTTAAACCCTACCTTAGTCTGGGTGTGGGGGTGTGAGGTGGTGAGCCTCCTGGAAGCAGAAGCCGCAGGCCCAAAGCCAGCGAAGGATTAAACTTGTCAGCCAGTTATTTCCTGCGACTTTTGGGAAAGGGACAAAGGGAAGAGAGCCTCGTTAAAACCTCTCCATAAAAAGAAAATGATTTCCTCTTTTTTTCCCCATTGGCACGTCTCCCTCGGTCATAAAAAAAGGAAGGGAGGGCAGTTGCCTTAGTGAGTTGCCTTTATGGGAGTTGGAATATTTTTTTTTTAATAAACTCTAGTGTCCTCTACAGATAAGGCTTGAGGGTTTTAAAGAATCATTGCTCAAAGTATTGCTTTTGTTACTCCCTGCTGTCATGGTCCAAAAGCAAGCCAAAATCGAATGGGAGTAGTTGCCCATCAGTAGTTTCACCCGATTCATTTTGGACAGTCATGAAATTAGCCACACTTTTCTGAGCACAAGCCTGGTAGTTAAAGAGTGTAATAACAACATCATTGAATACTAAAGTCAGTATTGTCCACATCATCGTGTTGACTGATTTCTATGGACGTTATCACACGTGGGCCACAAAGCGATAATAAAGTGGAAATGAGAAATCCCGAAAATAAACCGAAAATAAACCTTGATTCCGCAAATGGCTTTCACACGTAATTACCTTAAATGCGAAATTACAGTAAGCACATTTAACATTCACACACAAGTGAGAAAAGCCCTCGCCGTGGCTGGCGGATGTTGTTTTCGTCACTTCCTTTTCCCCATTTCATCATTGCTTTGGACGCGTTTTTTGGCACCAATTGTGTTTCTTCACAAACCCCACATCAACCACGGCCCGATATCTCTAGTAAAAGACAGATATATTTAGAAAGATGAAGCAAAGAGGCTCATGTCTGGCCAGCAGGTTTGTCGCCCAAGCAAACCCAGAAGTAAACGTAATAAGGAGACGCTGCCTCGATGACCCATGGGAAAGCCTGCGGAACCATGGGAAAATGCGGGGAAATGCTTCCAAATGCGTATTTGCTTTTCACATTACGGTAAATGCAAACTTGCCTTAATTTCGCATTTGCATTTCCTCAAAACTACCGAATTTCAAAAGATCTCGGATAACACCAGTTTCTGTCCACTTTCTGTCCAGTTTCTGTGCGACGTTGTGTGAAAACGCGAGACACAAATCCAGTTTTTTGTTTGGGATTTATGTGGATTAACCAGCAGATTTGCCCCGTGTGATAACGTGTGTGGTTGTAAGAGCTGGACAGGAAAGAAAGCTGATAGGAAGAAAATAATCTCCTTGGAAATGTTCTACAGATTCTCTGTGGGTATGTGTGTGTGTATTGTGTGCCTTCAAGTCATTTCCAGCTTGTGGTAACCCTAAGGGTTTTCCTGGCAAGGATTGTTCAGAGAAGATTTGCCATTGCCTTCCCCTGAGCCTGAGAGCATGTGACTTGCCCAAGGTCACCCAGTGGGTTTCATGGCTAAGTGGAAACCCTGTTCTCCAGAGTCATAGTCCAACACTCAAAGCATTATGCCACATTGGCTCTTTTACATGATGGTACCTTTTATGTACTTCTCTACAGATTCTATGGTCTGCCAAAAAGAAAAAAAGAAAGACAAATAAATGGATCTCAGAGCAAATCAAGCACTCTCCTTAGCAACAAAGATCAATTTAACTGAGACTGTCATACTTTAGACATATCTTAAGATTTGACTCATTAGAAAATACAAGATTGCTTGGTAAAGCAGTAGTAATAAAAGAGGAAGACCACATTATAGGTGGATTGACCCAGTCAAGGAAGTCACAGCCCTGACTTTAGAAGACCTGAGCAGGGCAGCTGCTGACCAGGACTCTTGGAAGTCAATCATTCATATGATTGCCATAAGATGAAATCAGTTTGATGGCAATTAGCAACAAATGTGCCTCTTTCCCCATATTTTTCCACATAGTATTTCAATGGCAGGGAGAGGATTCTAAGCATATAACTGAGGGTTACAAATCCTGTTAAGCCCAGTCAGCAGCAACTGGGAATGTTTCATTTTCAGGCTAAAACCAAGGTTGCCATGCAGAGTTACACACTGATTGTGTTTTGCAAGCTTTTATGCAGAATGGCAACCCAACCCAATGCCCAATCTTCATCCACAATGGGATTACTTGTGCAACCTTGAACTGAAATAATAAATGTGTCATTGGTCAAAATTGATCCTCTTGACATGCAGTGTTACACATTGATTGGGTTATGCATTCTTTGTGTTGAATGGCAACCCAAACCAGTGGACAACTCAATGTGTATCTGCTTGCAGAATGACATTATTTGTGCAACCTTGAACTGAACGTTGACATATTGGTCAAAACTATCCAACTGCTTTTACAGGGGAACTTACACATGCATAAGACATCAACAGGATTCTAAGTTAAAACTCCCAAAATCCTTTAGCAATAGAACCACTGACCAATATCTCCCAGAGCAATAGGGCTTTTTTCCCACAGGTTGTACAGTGGCTGTTAGGTGGTGCCAAGGTACAGCTCTACTACCCATGAGGTTGAACAGAGTTCTTGTATGTTGGCAGTTGTCACTTTCCCAGACCTCCAGCTTGTTGCCTTCAAGTTGGCTTTGACTCATGGCAACCCTGTGAGTGAGATACATCAAAGCCCCCTGTCCTCAACTTATCTGTTCAGACCCTGCAGGCCCAGGAATGTGGCTTTCTTGATTGAATCTATCCATCTAATAGGCAGTCTTCCTCTCTTTCTACTCCCCTCCACCTTTCCTAGTATTATTGTCTTTTCCAGGAAGTCCTATCTTCTCATGATGTGGCCAAAATACAACCACCTCAATTTAATCCTCTTGGCTTCCTAGGAGAGTTCAGGTTTGACTTGTTCAAGGATCTATTTATTTGTCTTTTTAGCTGTCCACAGGATCCTCAGCACCCTTCTCCAACATCACATCTCAAATGAATTGATTTTACTTCTTATCCACTTTCTTCACTGTCCAGCTCTCATGTCCATAAATGGTAATGGGGAATATGATTGTTTGGACTATCCTAATTTTAGTGTTCACCTCTATCTCTTTTCATTTTAGGATCTTGTCTAGTTCTTTCCCTTTCCAATCCTAGTCTTAAGGTTGCATTCAGTCACCCTCTTTTTCAACTTGTATGCAGAAAACATCATGCACAGAGCAGGTTTAGACTCAGAGGAAGGTGAATGAAGATTGGAAGAGGGACTATCCACAAGCTAAGACAGTGATGGTGAACCTTTTAGGTGCCCAGTGCCCAAACTGAGGGGGGAAGCAGACGAGAGCTTCCCAGACGCCCTGGGCCGGCATGCCACGGGGCCGCAGCCTCCGCACCTCGGCGCACCGGCGGCATCCCTGGAAGGAGCGCTAAATCAGTGCTCCTTCCTCAAGACAGGGAAAGTGCGCCCTAAAAGCGTCGGGCGCACTTTCTCTGTCTTTTCTGCCGCAGCGCGTCCGGTTGCTGCAGCGGGAGGTTGCCCCGGAAGCGCCGGCCGTGTGGAGGGCCGGCAGCTCCCAGGGCGACCTCAGGAAGAGGAAGGAGCGCCGCTCGTGCGGTGGCTCCTCCTCTTCCGGGTCTCCAAGACGACCTTTTTGGTCGTCTGCCGATGCCCTGAAAGGCCTTCTGGAATTAGGTGTTACCCAATGCCGGGTGGGACTTCTGCCCTCCAGGGGCGGGACTTCTGGGGCAGGACTTCCATTCTCTGAGGGGCAGGACTTCTGTCCTCTGTGGTGTTACCGATAGTGCATTTTTCTGAACTCTGGTGTGTATGAATTCCACATGGCCCCAGATGGACTCTGCATCAAACTCCATGTGCTTCCATAGGGACCATGCCCAGGTCAATTGGAGAGCTGGAAAATCCCAAAATTACAGAGCCAGGCAGACAGTGTGGGAGTCACAAATGGTCTATCATCACCTCCAAACTTAAGGCAATGCAAACTGTTTGTTCATAGACTCACACTTGATGGGCCAGTGATCAGCTTAACGACTCACCCATCCCCTTGCCTGTTCTCCCTGATTGTTACCAGACGCAATTGCATTGATAGTGCAGTGCAACACCTTTGTTTAGACACCACCCAAGCAATCAAACATCTTTGTCCAGGCTTCAGCCAAGCAATTAAGCACCTTGCCCTGCAGCTAGATTTTGCCTATAAGAACCCTCAGATTTCTGTCCCCAGTGTGTCAGCCTGGATGCAGGGGGACTCCATGTCACTCTGATTTCTGGTTTGGCTCTCTGTGACTGTGCCTCAACTTCCATCACCCAATTGGATCCTGGAGAAAGCCTCATCTGTAGTAAGTATAGCCCGTTAGTTCTGCCTCTAAACCTTTTCCATGCTAACCCCTGATTTCCTGAACCTTGCATGAGTGTGTGTGTGTGTGTGCATGTGAATTGCTGTATGATTTCCCCCATTTAATAAATGATACTTTAATTGGAATAAATCATACTTTAATTGGAGAATTCTGTCTCTACATTAATTCTTAGATCCACCAGACTCTTGGTATACACATGGGAGACGGTCTCGCAGGGTCCTTGTAACCAACCCCCTCAATTTGAGCTAAATAAAATTCCCCATACTGGACTTTTGGTTTCAGGGGGCAGGACTTCTGGGGCGGGACTTCTCCCCCTACCCTCCCAGGCCTTCAGGTGCCTCTCTGGAGACATCTGAAGGCCAGGGGGGCAAGGGGGGAAAGAAGAAGACCAGGAGTGTGCCTGGTCCTCCTCTTCCCCACCCTCTGCATGCCACAAAAACGTGTGCCATAGGTTCAGCACCACAAATCTAAGATATGCAGATGACACCATACAACTAGAAGAAAATAACAAAGACTTGGAACAATTACTAAAGAAAGTCAAAGAGGAAAGTGCTAAGAGGCTAATGCTGAACATTAAGAAAACAAAAATAATGAATATGGAAAATTTACATAAAATTAATTTAGATTATGAATAAATTGAAATAGACCTCCAGCATAAGTACACAGATGGAAGTTTATGCTCTGCCTGTGTCAAATAGCATCTCACCCAGTAAGTGGAAATGACTATAGTGAAATACAATAAAATCCAAAATCCACAAAATAGTGAACTTTATTGGGCCAACCAAACATGCACAAAATACATAATGCAAGCTTCCAAAGCTTCACTGGTTTCTTCATCAGGCAAAGTTGTTAAAAATCATACAGGATAAGAACTATAGGAGAAGCTATAGTGAAAAGCAGATGGATTGATTCAATCAATGGAAGCCATGGCCCTGAATTTGTAAGATCTGAGTGGAATTGTTGATGAGCATTCTTGGAGGTCCCTCATTCATCGGGTTGACATGATAGCAAGTCACAAGAACAACAAGATCTTACTTCTAGTAACTGAGCCTTTAAAGAGATATTTCAGTTTTTGAGAATGGGGCTAACCCACACAACAGCTGGAAACCACCAAAAGATAATGTCATGGATAAGGGTATGTGGCTATCAGAGGAATCCCAAAAGGGCTGGACTGGGATTCCAGCATGGCCAAATTCAGACCCGGGCATTCTAGTTCTCCACCCCTGCTATGGAAGGTACTATACTGCTATACAACTCTACCATCTGGGAGAGGTGCAGATAGCACAAATTACCAAACAATGCATGTGTGGTCAAAATAGTTTTGAACTAAGCTTCAAAAAGCTACTTTGTACTACACTTCCCTAAATCCCACAACTAGCCCAAATGACTGGGAGTATTTTGGTGGTCAGTAGTGTTTTGGTTCTGGCTGTCCTTGTGCAGGATTTAACTAGAAATTGGTTTGCTTACTTAATGACAAGCCCATAGAGCCACACAGTGGACTTAGACAACTATTCATTGAACCCAGGTAGACGAGTCTTTCTATTAGATGTGAACCTCCCTTCCTACTAAACCGATATTCCTTTACAGCAACTTTAGAGATCATAAACATTAAATAAATAAACCACTCGCCCCATCCAGGCACCTTCCAGTTGGCTTGGATTACAATATCCATTGTGGCCAGGATGATGGTTGAGATGGTGGGGTCTGCAATACAGCTTGCCACGCAGGTACCCAGTTTGGAAAGGATTGCATTCAAGAAGCTTCTTCCACTCTCACTGCATTAGTAGAATGTTCTCAAACATTCTATTACATCCCAGCAGCTCATCTTAGTGACTGAAGTTGCAGGCCACAGATAATCATTAAGAACTCATCTTTTCATCACTTGTATGTCTAGCAGTTATTAACAGAGAACCAGGGGATGGTATTTATTCTTCATTAATTAATTAATCTGGGACATAAGAGCATGAGACTGTGAAGATCACTGCCCACAAACTGTCTGTGCATTTCTAGGGAGAAATCACAGCAGGGGGGCTGAAATTTCTTTAGACAGACAGACCAAAAGGAATGAGCAAAATATTGTTTGTGTACAATAGCAGTGACCCAAAGAAACCATTCTGCCTCCCCCACACATTGTTATTCACAACAGGATCTCAGGAGCATTAAACAAGTCACTGGGGTACTGAATGGGGAAGGAGGGGTCACAATAGGGGGAGCGATCTGCCAGGCTCTTTCTTTTCCCCTGACTGGGTCCTTAGCCACTGGGTAGAGAGGAAGTCTGGTGTGTCATCCAGAGGGAGAATTGTGGAAAACAGCAAAGCTTTGGAGTTCCTGATGCACTGGTGCAGAGCAAATTGTCAGAGACAGGAGCCTGTAATGCAATACGGCCAGGGAATGGAGGTGGGGGAGAAATCAGCAGTGCAATTCTGGATGAATGCCTAGTTGCCTCATGTCCCCAGGGGAGGAATTGATAGGGAAAGGGGGGAAAAACATTTCCAAAACATTTCAGCTGGACCCAGTGGCAACTCCCATTGCAGTGAGACAGTGAATTCATTCTGGGTTGTAGTGTGAACTTCAAGGAGCTATGCAAGTTGTTTGGTTTTGGTGTTATTATCAACTGTCAAATCAACTGGGATGTATGGTGACCCTACGAATGAGACACCTTCAAGAGCCCAGATCATTGACTGCTGTGGCAAACTCAGGGCCATGGCATCCTTGATGGTGTCAATCCACTTGTAATGTGGCCTTCCTCTTTCCCTATTCTGGATGAATGCCTAGTTGCCCCCTGCTTTTTCAGCTTTTCTCATAAGGAAAAGAGATTCTACTCAATGTTAGGAAGAACTTCCTGACAGTAAGAGCTGTTTGACAGTAGAATAGGCTGCCTCAGAATGTGATGGAGACTCCTTCTTGGTTGGGTTTCAAACAGAGGCTGGATGGCCATCTGTTAAGAGTGCTTTGATTGTGAGTTCCTATATGGCAGGAGGCTGGACTTCATGGCCTTTCAGGTCTCTTCCAACTCTATGATTCTACAGTATATCGTCAAAAGATATGTCCAAAGTACAGTAACTTCAGTTTATGCTTTTTAGTTTCCAGTTACAATTCTGGCTTGATTTGCTCTTAGGACACATTGATTTGTCTTTTTTATAGCCTGTTGTATTTGTAGAAATCTCCACCATCATCATACTTCAAATGTGTCTCCCTGGCAGCTTGCCATGGTGCTGAACCTGGTTCAGCACCCTGGATAGATCTGTTAGTCCCAACTAGCATAGACCCATTGAATTAATGTGCTTGCCTGTGTTTTGATTCACAATGAATCTACTCAGTGAAGTTATTCTAGCTGTGACTCAGAGAGCATCTGCACTGTAGAAATAATGCAGTTTGACACTGCTTTAAGTCCTTGAAGGTCTCTAAACAGAGGCTGAATGACCATCTGATGGGGATGTTTTGATTGTGATTTCCTGCATGGCAGGGGGTTGGATGGTATGGCCCTTGAGGTCTCTTCCAACTCTATGATTCTATGGTTCTATGAAGTGTTGTAGCTCTATCCTATGGAATCCTGGTAGTTTTATAAGGTCTTTACCCTTCTTTGCCAGAGATTACTGGTGCTTCACAAAACTACAAATTCCGGGATTCTGTTAAAGTGGTATCAAACTGCATTATTTCTACAATGTAGATGCACCCTTTTATCATGAAACCTAGAAGGAATTCATGGTCCCACCACAATGGAAGGCATCATACTCTACTGGCTGGATCAAGAGCTCAGGGACAGAGAGGTGCAGATTATCTCCAGCTTGGAGATGACTAATATCAATTGAAGGAACCCAAATTTCTTACAAAAACAACACTACTAAAATCTCTTTACAGTTGTGTTTGTAAGCTGCAAAAAGGGATCATTTTCTAGGTACATGGTGACCAAATCCAAGGGCAGGGGATGAAGCTCCCTGGCATTCATCCCATCAATTTATGGAATTCAACGACCATATTGAAATTCCCTGGGGCAACTCTTTCAAATTAATTATTTTCCTAGAATGCTCCTTAAAATGCTCCAATATCTTATGATCTTGTCCTGGAGAATTCTAGAAAATTTACAAATAATAGCCAGCAGCATTGTGGAGAAAGAGTACAACAATGAGTTTCCTTTCCACTGCTTTGAAATGAGCCTCCTTTCTAGAAAATGTAAAAGAGAATTGCCCTTTGGTATGCTCAGTTGAGACTTCTCCTTTTTAAAAATTGGGTTTAACTTTTTTTTCCTATCCAAAATTCAACTAAACACCAATTAAAAACTGCAGTTACTGGAGTTTCTTATACCTGTGCAGTGACCCTGCCTTCTCTCTCCATTGCTACAAAATAAAAAGAAGTATAACTCAGAAATCTGAACATTGGTTCAACCTTCAGTTATAACATCCTCCTTATGCTTCATGTGAGCTGCCTTCCTTTTTATTTTAAACCTAATGAGCAAATTCATTGAAATAAGCAGTAATTACTTCATCCAGAGTTGTTTCCTAAAGAAAAAAAATACATCTAATTCTTTAACTGTTGCACAAACCACACTAAAGATTGTAATCTAGCTGTAAATGCACCTGTTTATTAAAGCTTTGAAAAGTTAATATTTTTTTAAAAGTTTTTAATTAATTTAACATAAAACACACATGAAGATGAAAATGAATAAACAAATAAATATACAAACAATCCTTTTAAAATTATTCATACCTATACAAAAAAGAAAAGATACACCTATTCTTATACATATCTTATACACAAGTTCTTGTGTCTATTATATCTAATCCTATCTTCTATAATATTTAATATCCTTAATAAGTGCATTATTTTCTATCTATGCTCTTATACCTAACTTCCTAAACTAGAAGAACTCCATGTTAATATTCCATTATTTCTTAATCAAACTGTTCTTATCCTATATCATACAAAGAGAGAGAGAGAGAGAGAGAAAACATTCTAATTTTACAGAAATGAAGGGTTTACACTTATTATCCTAATACGTATATATATCATTGCACATCGATTTTAATCAGTAAGCCTACATATCCATTTTTATCAATATACCCCATTTCCCACATATATTTCAATATCTGTTCCCATTCTCTTACATAGTTCCCAGAGTTTCTCTTCTCATAAGACATGTCAATTTATCTAGTTCCATCATATCTAATAGCTTTAATAACCAGTCTTCTATTTTTGGTATTTCACAGTCTTTCCATTTTTGTGCCAATAGTAACCTAGCTGCTGCTGTCATATAATAAATCATTCTTACTTTTTTCCCTCAAATTGTTCATCTATCATCCCTGATAGATATAATTCTGATTTTATTTGGAATTTTAGATTTAATTTTTTTCCAATTAATTGATGTATATGTTTCCAGAATTTCTTAATTTTAGCACATGTCCAATATTGGTGATAAAACATTCCTGTTTCCTTCCTGCTCTTCCAGCACTTATTGTTGACTTGTTTATACATCTTTGAGAGCCTTTCGGGCATGAGATATCATCTATAGTGCATCTTAAATAAATTGTCTTTAATATTTTGTGCTAATGAGATTTTCATTGGGGTTTTTTCCTTACCTTTTCCCATTTATCTAATTCAATGATCTGACCCATATTTTGTGCCCATTTCGCCATAGATACTTTAATCACTTCTTCCTCTGTTTCCCATCTTAATAATATTTTGTAAATTTTGGATAGTACTTTTTGATTCTCACCTAATAAAACTTTTTCCAATTCTGTCATTTCTTCCACTATTCCATAATTCTTTATTTCCAGCTTTGGAAACGTAAATTGGCTGTAGAATTCAGAACCATAATTATGTTAGTTTGAAATATCAGTATGCAAAGGGATTTTGTAGTTAGTCTCAAAGGTGCTACAAAATCCTTTTGCATACCAGTAAATTGGTTGTTTGACTTAAGGGCTGAGCCATTTTTTCTGATAATATTTCTAAGATTTTTTTCCCTTCACTGTCCCTGCCCAAGTAAAATGACACTTCCCCAATATTCCTCATCCTTCCTTCCTTCCTGCCTGCCTGCCTGCCTGCCTGCCTGCAGCTATTCATTCCCCTACCACACTGGGCCCACATTACTGCCCCCACGCAGTCATAGACCACAAGGTTGCGAGTTCAATACTAGCCAGGGCTCAGGCTAGACTCAGGCCTGCATCCTTCTGAGCTCGCTAAAATGAGTACCCAACTGTTGGGGGGCAATGAGCGTACAACTGTAAACCGCTTAGACATCCCATAGCGCAGGGGTAGGCAACCTTTCCCCTTTAAGGGCCGAGGGACTTCAGCTCCCAGAATCCCAGGAGCTATTGGCCAACATGGGTCTATTGGCCAACATGGCTGAGGCTTCTGGGAGCTGAAGTCCCTCGGCCCTTAAAGGGGAAAGGTTGCCTACTCCTGCGGGCATAGCGTGATATGAAGCAGTATATAAATGAAGCTGCTTTGCTTTGCTTTGCTTTGTAGTATAGCATGGAATCACAGCATGATAGAACTGGAAGGAATGTCCACCTAGTCCAGGGGTAGGCAACCTTTCCCCTTTAAGGGCCGAGGGACTTCAGCTCCCAGAAGCCTCAGCCATGTTGGCCAATAGTCCCATGTTGGCCAATAGCTCCTGGGATTCTGGGAGCTGAAGTCCCTCGGCCCTTAAAGGGGAAAGGTTGCCTACCCCTGACCTAGTCCAACCACCTGCCATGCAGAAAAGCACAACTATAGCACACCTGTAAGATGGTCAGCCATACATCCAAAATACAGCCCACCACTCTGCAAGAAAGTGTATTTCACTAGGAAGAGTTTTAGCATTTGGGGAACTGCAAGAACTAAACCTGCTTGCCCTGGTAAACTAGGGGCTAATGAGACTAGGGCATCAGAGTTTGAAAAAGTTTCTTGAGGTTTTTTGTTTGTTTGTTTGTTTTTTACTATGGTCCAAAACTCACTGCAAAACTCATCCAGTTTGAGATCACTTTAACTGCCCTGGCTTAGTGCTAGAGAATCCTGGGAATTGCAGTTTATTGTGGCACCAGAGCTCTCTGATGGAGGAGGCTAATTGTCTCACAAAACTACAATTCCCAGAACTCCCTAGCACTGAGCCAGGGCAGTTAAAGCGGTCTCAAACTGGATTATTTCTGCACTGTGTTTTGGACCTATAATTCCCACATGGAATATTTTGAGCATTGCAGCTGTCCAAAGTAAACTTTCACCATTCTGATCCTGCTGGAGAATTTTTTCCTGTTTACCATTGACAGAAGTTTCTTCTCCACTTGCTTTTCTTGCTTGCTTGCCTGCTTTCCTTCCTTCCTTCCTTCCTTCCTTCCTTCCTTCCTTCCTTCTTTCCTTCCTTCCTGCTTTAACCTCTTTATGCTGCCTTTCATTGTGAAAGGCCTGAAAAACTTGTTACTTGTAACAAAACACACACACAGGGGTCAAAAGACTGCTTACTATAGTATTAATAATAATCAGTATTATCATCATCCACATCAATCAATCAAAGGTAACAAAATGCAATTAATAAAAAGGGAACTAAAAGAAAGAAATTAAAAGCAGGCCTAGGATAGAGGATAGAAAGTTTCTTCTCTATTTGCTTTTCTTGCTTGTTTGCTTGCCTGCTTTCCTTCCTTCCTTCCTTCCTTCCTTCCTTCCTTCCTTCCTTCCTTCCTTAAGTTCTTTATGCTGCCTTTCATTGTGAAAGGCCTGAAAAACTTGTTACCATAATAACAAAACACACACACAGGGGTCAAAAGACTGCTTGCCATAATATTAATAATTATCAGTATCGTCATCATCCACATAATCAAATCAATCAAATGTAACAAAATGCAGTTAATAAAAAGGGAAGAAAGAAATTAAAAACAGGCCTGGAGGATAGAGGATAGAGAATAGCAGTGAAACAAATAGGAAAACAGTCAAAATGGGCAAAACACTGGATCAACCAGGTATTCACATGCTGTTCACAGGAGCATATAGAAAGCTACAGTACAATGTTATAACCAGGTAATTTGTATGGGTCAGGAAATCTGACAATTTCAGGTTTTTTAAAATATCAAGTTCTTTTCAACAAATGTGTGAAGAATACAATGAATAATGCAATCATTGAGTTGGAAGGTAACCGTTTGGTCCAGCCCTGCCAGGGAATGAATCTATATCCCTGGCCATCTCTTGGGGATGTTTCAGTATACATTCCAACTATCCCAATATGGCAGGGACAGTCCCGATCCATCCTCTGTCATCTGCTTTGATTTTGAGTTCCTGCATGGCAGGGGGTTGAACTGGATGGCTCTTGTGGTCTCTTCCAACTGTATGACTCTATGATTCTATGATCCCACCCATTTAGCTGCTTTAAAAAATATGCAAGTTTCCCTCTTTTCATCCCACTTTCCCCCTTTGTCTTCAGCTTACTCCATTTGTTGCAAACTGAGTTCGAAATACAAAAGTCGTTTGCACCCAATTAAATCAGCAGGAGGGCAAGGAAGGGCGAAGTCTTTCCCTTCCCAGTAGGATCTGGCAAAAGCAAACTGCTGTGGTGCCCCTAGCTTATGTGTTCTTCATTAACAACTTTTGCAGTTTTGAACACTGATGTTGTTTAGCCACACATGTCCTGGTTTTCTTCTGTGAAATGTTGGAGGGCATGGTTTCAGCTGTAGATCTTTATCAAATTTGGTACGTTCTTTTCAAAGATAAACCATATACAATTCTCAGCCAGCTGCACTGGTCAAATTCAATAAATGACATCTATTTCCAGTGTGGAGAGGACCATCTTGCAGCTGCTTGCTGCATACCTGTTTATTTGTCAGTGCCCATGCTGGCTGAAGGAGTTTGGAAATTGTAGTCCAAAAGAGCAATTTTCCAAGCTCTGCCCAAAGCAGATTAAAGTAGGGTACATTCACAAAGGCAGCCAGCATGGTGTAGTGGTTAGAGTGCTGGACTAAGACTCTGAAGACCAGGGTTCAAATCCCAGCTTGGCCATGTAATCTCACTGGGTGACTTTGGGCAAGTCACACTCTCTCAGCCTCAGAGGATGGCAATGGCAAACCCCTTCTGAAGAAACTTGCCAGAAAAACCCTGTGATAGATTCACCTTAGGGTTGCCATAAGTCAGAAATGGCTTGAAGGCACACAACAACAACAAATATTCACACTGCACAATTATATCAGTTTGATACCACTTTAACTGCCATGGCTCTAGCCCAGGGGTAGGCAACCTAAGGTCTGGGGGCCGGATGCAGCCCCCCCAAGGCCTTTGGACCGGCCCCAGGCCGGTCCTGCCGCCGCCCCCCGCCATGATGATATTGATTATTGTTGTTATTACTTGTTCTTGGGGTTTTCTTGGCAAAATCTCCACAGGGGTTTTGCCATGGCTTTTCTGAGGCTGAGAGAGTGTGCATGCATATTTTTTTATTTTTTTACATTTTTAAAAAAAAAATTATTTATTTATTTATTTATTTATTGGTGCTTCAGCCCCCCCCCCCAATTGTCTGAGGGACAGTAACCCGGCCCCCAGCTCATAAAGGTTGCCTACCCCTGCTCTAGCCTATGGAATCCTAGTATTTGTAGTTTGGGGAGACACATAGCATTTACTCAGATATTTCCATGAACTGCAATATTACATTTTCTAGCCAGGAATTCTAATTACTTGTGAAACTATAAATCCCAGCATTGTGTAAACTGGAGCCATGGCACTTATAGCTGGCTCAAAGAGTAACCACTGTGTAGTGTGGATGCACCCAAAGTGAGCTTAAACTTCTTCGAGGTCCAAAACAAACTGAAGAAATAATCCAGTTTGAGACTGCTTTAGCTGCCCTGGCTCAGTGCTAGGGAATTCTGGGAACTGTAGGATTGTCAGACATCTAGCCTTCTCTGTCAGAGAGCTCTTGTTGTTTATGGTTTTATTTTATTTTATGTTTTAGCCGAAGATGTTTTAATCAGTGTCTGATTTGATACTTTTTTAAAGGGGGGTGGGTATTGGGTTTTTTGGATTTATACTCTTATGTATTTTTAATTGTTGTTAGCCATCCCAATTGTGCACAGAGGGGTGGGGTATAAACAAAATTATTATTATTATTATTATTATTATTATTATTATTATTATTATTTACAATAAACTACAATTCCTAGAATTTCTTAGCACTGAGCCAGAGCAATTAAAGCAGTTTCAAACTGGATTTTTTCTGCAGTGTGGATTGGACCCTGAATAGGAAAAGCCACACGCGTGTTTGTTGTATTGTGGGGGGAGTGGTCAGAACCAAAAATATCCCACAAAAACCCTACTTTATTCATTTTGGCCATGTAATGTCGCAATTCACCAGCTCTTTTAATTGACTTTCAGTCATTCTGAGCAGACACACTGGTAAATAACAGTCATTCATCAAGGTATTATGCATCTGTAATTAAAAATTAAGAGGTAATTTCTTCCAAAGGAGGAATGGTTCCAAAGCCTCCTGTGCAAATGACACCATTCTTTTCCCTTTCAGTGACCCAAACAATTACTTAAAGTTTCGTTCCTTCCCCATCATTCAGTCCTCTTCTTCAAACCCTCCTTCCCACCCCCCACCAATCCTTAGCCGTGGGTGTCTCCCCCTCCCCAGCTCCCGTCTAATTTATTTCCAGGGTTAATTTTAATGTGGGATGGTTTTATTATAAACATTTGTGTATGTATGTCACTGCGTGTAGATGTGCGTGTGTGCAGAAATGGTTTTCATTAGCGTGCGCGCACCCTGAAGCGTCTCAAATGCAGAAGGGAGATTTGGAAAATAAAATGTTATTACTGTTGTTATTATCTTAAATCAACCCCTCCAGCTAAATTCAACCAAGCAAGGCCATAGTCAAAGCCTCTGTGATTTCCCCACCACAAAAGGAAAGGCTTCGCCGTCTGCCACAGCAAAATCTAGATTCTGCAACAACAATAAAATTATTCATTCATGTTCTCATATCCAGAGCTTATAGGATCATAAAACCATGGAGTTGGAAGAGACCTCAAAGGCCATCCAATCCAACCCCCGGCCATGTAGGAAGACACAATCCAAGCACTCCTGACAGGTGGCCATCCAGCCTCTGTTTAATAACCTCCGAAAAAGGAGACTCCACACACTCCAAAGCAGTATATTCCACTATGGAGCGACTCTTATCATCAAGAAGTTCTTCCTAATGTTGAAGTGGAATCTCTTTTCCTGTAGTTTGCATCCATTGCTCAGCATCCTATTCTCTGGAGCAGCAGAAAACAAGCTTGCTCCATCCTCAAGATGACATTAAGATGGAGAGAAAACATGTTTTTTGTTATTTAAAATTTAAGATAAACTTGATTTATAGTTACAGTGCAACAGCTTAAAGTTTTGCAAGAGGAAGTCACGTATAGAGTGGTGGGCAGTTGGTGTAAATGTTCATTGAAATTGTTAGTGAAATGTATATGATTTTTTTTCTTTTCGTCTTGCGTGTATGTATTGAGGTATTTGTTTGATATGTGTATGATATTTTATACAATGTAAGAATATACTTTAAATAAATTTAAAAAAAAGATGACATCCCTTCAAATATGTAAACGTGCCCAATATGTCACCTCTTAACCTTCTCTTTTCCAGGCTAGACATACTCAGCTCCCTAAGCCATTCCTCATAGGGCATGGTTTCCAGACTTGGAGAACAGGGGAGATGGAACAACTTTTGGGCTTGAACTTCCAGAATTCCCTCTGCTAGGGAGGTAGAGTCCCAAAAAATAGCTTATTTCAAGCTGTGCTAGATATTTCTGTCCTTTCTCCAGAACAATTTTGTCAGAACACCACATGAATACACAAACGCATATACACACACCCATCTTTCTTTGACAAGGAAGGAAATTCAGTTGCTGAACCTGAAGGCAGAAACAGTGGAGTCCATATGCAAACAGGCAGGAGAACTGCAACACATTGTTGCAGTGCAGGATACTATAGTTCAGAGCTCCAGTTGTTTCATTCAGTCTTCCCTTATCTTTCCCCATTCATGGGTTTTCCATTCCTTCCTCTCAACAGTATGATGGCCTTTATTGTTGATGGCTGTTGCTGCGTGCCATCAAGTCATTTCCAACTTATGGGGACCCTAGGTTCTATCATGGGGTTTTCTTGGCAAGATTTGTTCAGAGGAGGTTTGTCATTGCCTTCCCCTGAGGCTGAGAGAGTGTGATTTGCTCGAGGTCACCCAGTGGTTTCATGGCTGAGTGAGAATTGGACCCTGGTCTCCAGAGTCATAGTCCAATGCTCAAACCACTACTTCAAACTGGTTCTTTTACATGAAGGTACTTTATATGTGCCTTTTGTCATATATGGTGGACATGTGATAAAGCTAAGGCCGATAGGAAACTGATACTGAAGTTGATGCAAGATGTTTAAAAAAATCAGAATGCAGTTGAAACTTGAGTTATTTTTACTGGGGTTATCAAACGAGAAATTGAGGGTTCTAATTTTAAAGGGATACACAATAGGATATTGGCAGCAAGGCCCAGAATTGGGAAAAAGCTTTTTTGCCAATAAAAGAAGAAAGGCTCATTCAGCATCAAGCCCAGGCCATCTTAAATATACCCATCTTAAAACAGAGAGGGAGTGTCACAAGTATTCACTAGCTGCTCCAGAGACAGCCAGCATGGCATAGTGGTTGGAGCATTGGAATACAGCTCTGGAAACCAGGATTCAATACCCTGCTCAGCCATGAAATCCATTGGATGACCTTCAGCAGGTCACATACTCTCAACCTCAGGGGAAGGCAACGCCAAATCTCCTCTGAACAAATCTTGCCAAGAAAAAAACATGATAGGCTCACCTTAGAGTCACCATAAGTCAGAAACGACTTGAAGGCGCACAGTACACACAAAGTCAGAATATATAGAGAAGTTTAAAATATTTGCATCTTTGTTTTTGTTTTGGAGGGTAGGAAATCATTTAAAAAAAAAAATCCCAGCTTCTCCCATCCCTTTGCTGGGGATTCTGGGAATTGTAGTCCATTTTTTAAAAAGTTAAGCTGTTCTTCTGTAAGGCTTATGCCGGCCTGTAACATTTTGTGTACTTTTCTTTCCTAGATCAGCCCTAGTGCCACACAGCACAGGAAATACGCCAAACAATTACAAGCCAAACAGATTGTTTAAAAAGCAAGGCTTGACACATGGGAAATGATGATGCCCCTGGAATAGCCCCATATTCCTCTTGATAGGCTTGACTACCCCCCAGCTTTGAAATCTCCCTATGCCCCAGCTGGCATTATCTGGAAGGCATTTGGTCCTGCAATGGTGCTTTGCACCCATCTGGGCTTAGGAAGGATGTATGTGTGTAAGTGGCTCTATTTGTTTTGACATCACCGTCCATTATATCATGCCATAATGTGAATGGATTTGAGAATGTGATGGCTCTCTTGGGAACAATCTTCCCCCCATGCCAAGCAAGAAGAAAAGACTTTGTTTTTAACCACATTTCCCCCAGCTATTCCCCCTCTACACAATTCCTCCTCTTCCAGCACAATTGAGATTCCTAAATACTTGGGATTTTTAAGTTTTAGGTTGCTGCCACACTGCAGATTCAATGCAGCTTGGTACCACTTTAACTGTCATGGCTCCATCCTAAGGAATCCTGGGATTTGTAGTTTGATGTGGCACCAGAGCTCTCTGACAGAGAAAGCTAAATATCACACAAAACTACAGATCCCCAAATTCCATAGTCTTGAGCTATGGCAGTTAAAGCAGTGTCAAACTGCATTCATTCTGCAGTGTAGATGCAGCCTTAGTATATAAGCACAGATTCAGTTGGATCTCCAACATCAGTCCACACCAAGGCTGGGCAGCCACATCTGGGTCACATGTGGAGTCCAAAGCTATTTCTGTGACCCTCAACCCCTCCAGAGTCCTGAGACTGCCATTTTGTGGCCTGAAATACAAGGTTGCATTGCCTCTCCTGGGACCCTTCCACATTACATAATTATATCACATGAAAAACCCATGGTAGATGTACTCCACATTTTGGAGAAGCTAGAAGTCCTAAAAGTAACATTGGTCCAATACACACTGCAGAAATAATCCAGTCTGAGACTGCTTTAACTTCCCGGGCTCAATATTAAGGAAATCTTGGAACTGTAGTTTTGTGAGACATTTAGCGTCCTCTGTCAGAGAGCTCTGGTGCCACAATAAACTACCACTACAATTCCCAGGATTCCCTAGCACTGAGCCAGGGCCGTTAAAAGGGTCTCAAACTGGATTATTTCTGCTGTGTGTTTTGGATCATTGTCAAACTTTGAGAGGGAAAGGGAATTTTTCTGGCCCAATGGAAACTGGGGTCAGACTTGTTTCCATCAGGAGCTGCAATGTGGGCTCATCCCATATACAGTAATGGCTGGAAGCTTGCAGGTCAATGGAGTGGTGAATCTTCAGAAGGATCAAGAGCTGTCCAAGGTGCTGAACCTATTTGCAGGAGACAAGGTTCGACATAGTGGAATGTGCCTTTAAACTTCAGACCCAAATAAGGACTGGATTCATTGCCCCACTGATAGAGGAGTCATGAGCCAGCAGCACTTTCTATGTGACCTCAGACTACCAGTCTTCCCAAGTACTGCAAGAAGAGTCCACACCACAGTGCCTACATCAAAAGGCTTGACTCCAATTACTCTGATGCTCCGAAGGCTGTTCACACTATATGGTTGTATTCCACTTTAACTGCCACGGCAACATCCTTAGGAATCCAGGAGTTTATTGTTTGGTTGACCCACTAGAGCTCTCTCACTGACAATTCTGACTCCTCCATCAAACTGCAAATCCCATAATCCATGAGAGGTTGCCATATAGCACTGTGACTGTGTGGTGTGAATGGTCTTCTGGTTCCAGTCAGAGTCCCAGAT
Source organism: Phrynosoma blainvillii (assembly GCA_026167975.1). Lineage (NCBI taxonomy): Eukaryota > Metazoa > Chordata > Lepidosauria > Squamata > Phrynosomatidae > Phrynosoma > Phrynosoma blainvillii. The sequence goes on from JANUYF010000003.1 coordinate 13,521,456, forward strand.
TAAGAAAAAGCAAGACATTTGTTTCAACTCTCTTTCATATAAGAATTTCATCTATGTTTTTACATAAAGATTTCATCTATCTGTCCCTTTTTCCTTCAGCGTTTGGATATGGGTCTTTGTCGGACTAACTCCCACAATCCCCAGTCATGTGGGGATTATGGACATTGCAGTCCAAAAAGGACCATATCCAAACTCTTTTTTTCTTCCTCTTCTTCACAGTAGTCTTTTCTGAACCCTGATCTCCACTTGACCTATTTGTGTCTGTGTGCGTGCCTTAAAGTCATTTTCCAACTTATGGTGACCCCATGAATTTCATAGGCTTCCTTGTCCAGCCATTATGTGGGTCATATTATCCCTGGCTCATATTTTGGTAACCAATTTCCAGGCTGGGGGATTCTGGGATGTGCAGTCCAAAAACATGAGGACCATTTCCAAATTCTCTTTCCTTCTCCACAATGGTGCTTTTCTAGCTTGTCTTTGGCCAGCTATATCTTAGATTGCATTGTCCCTCGCCAATATTTTTGTAACTATTTTGCTGCCTCACAAACCTGTAATTCAGGATGGAGCCTGAAGATACTGAAACATCTCACCTTTACCTGCTTCATAGGGTTGCCAGATCTAGGGACCCGACCCTGAGTCTTCAGTTTTCATGGGCGATCGCTAGGCTGGAAGCAAGGGTACAAATTGCCTGGTTTGGGGTAGGGGGGCTCCAATCAAAAGGAAAAGGCTGTGTATAAATCTTCAGCTCAGCTAGTAGAAGAGCTGCTTGCTACAGTGTACAAGGCTTAGTTGGTTTATTGCTTCAACTTGCAAAGACTCTGGAGGAGCCGGGTCTACCTGTTTAGTTAGAGGGCTTCCTCCTTCCCTCCTATTCATTGTTGTCCAGGGCTTACCCTCTGCTCTGCTGTGCTCTACTCTGCAAATATGTTAGATCAAATGTTCCTTATCCCATCTCCCTGAGTGAGACAGAATAATCCCATTATTTCATCTTGATCTGGGAACAGGCTTTTAGTTAAAAAAAAATAATTTCTAAACAGGAAAATATTCTGTCTGTGTATGTGTGTTTGAATGGCAAGTTGTGAGCAACCATGGTTAGTATTTAATGCATAACACTTAATGACATCCCTAGGACTCAGGTTTGGGCTCAGAAACCTCAGACCTGGGATGATTCTGAACAGAAACTCTACTACCTCATCCTAGTCTCCCGGGCTACAGAGCCATAGAGTCATCAATACCACACTACATTCTTATAGCACTATTATTACACTTTTACTGCTACAGTTACCTCCTGTGGAATCCTGGAATTTGCAGTTTAGGGAAGGGCATTTAGAATTCTCAGCTAGAGAGCTCTTAGGCCTCACTAAACTAGAAACCCCAGAATATGACAGGAGGCAGCCATAGCAGTAAAAGTGGAATAATAGCACTGTAACAGTGTACAGTTGGCTCTCCACATTTGTGGCTTTGACTTTTGCATATTTGATTATTTGCAGTTTTGATTAATATGTTCTCTCTAGGACTCTCTAGCTCCTCCAATGGAACTCTGCTAGACGTTGACCATAGAGTTGCACTGGAGAACCTAGAAGGCCCTAGAGAAAACATGTCTCTAGGCATCTGTAGGTCCTCCAGCATGATTCTGTGATCAACTTCTGGCAGATGTTGACCATAGAGTTGTACTGGAGGACCTGGAAATTCCTAGAGAAGTGTTCTCTCTGGTAAAAATAATAGGGTTTTTTTATTTGCAGTTTTTCCACATTCATGGGAGTCTGTCACCCCTAACCCCAGCGAATGTGGGGGGGGGGGCATTCACTAGGGCATAGAGTCCCTGTTCAATGTGGATCTCCAGCTAGAGCATCCCCAGCAGGTAGCTGTCCAGCCTCTTTTTGAAGACATCCAGAGAAGTTCCATTAACAAACCATTCTTACTGTTCCTTCTGATGTTCAATTAAAATCTACACTCCTGTAACTTCAAATCTTTAGACCTGGTCCTACTCTCTGGGGAAGCAGAGAACAAGTCTGCCCCCTGCTTTGTGTAACAGCCCTTGGACTATTTAAAGAGAGCAGCCATGTCACCCCTCAGTCTCCTCTTCACAAGCTGAACATGATGTGATGGCCTCTTCCATGCTGGGAGCTGAGCAAGGAGACCTTCCTCTTGCCTTCTGGGGCCTGCAGCTTGTTCAGCAGCTCTGGCACTGAGTGCAAAGGTTGCCTCCCCCCGCTCCCCGGCTCTGGATTTCTTTGATAGAGTTGGCCCTTCTGCAACTGCAGAACTGGCGGCAGCGACAATGGTAAGAGCCATGGCAGCGAGAGCAGCTTTATCTCGGCCAGACGGACACTCTGTGAGTCAGCATTCATTCCCTTTACGCTGGAGAAGCGCCAGGTTAAAGCAAATGATTTCCAATACTCGGGGCTTGTGGTCAGGCCATGTGTCGAGAGGATTAATGACAAAGGCTTTTGTTGGGGTTGGTTGCGGAGTGGGGGGTGGAGGAGTGGATGGAGGTTGAAAGAATCTGGATCTAATTAAAAATAATATGAAGAAATGTTGCAGCACAGGAATGTTTTTGTACCGGACCAGACTGAAGGCTCTGTTCAGCCCAGTCTCCAGTCTCTGGAAGTGGGAAGCAGTCGAGGTTTCTGGATAAAGATGGCAAAAAATAAAATAAAATAGGGAATACAGCAGATGCATTCCTAATATCCTGCTGTAATGGATGGACGCATTTGAAGAAAATATTGGACTTTGATCTGAGACAGAAGGATTCCCAAGCTCTCATCATTAAAACTGTACAACAAAGCTATATTTTCCACAGTGTGTATGCTCAGTCTTTTATTGCTTCCAATAAACAAGTGATGTAGATTTTTGGTTCAATCACCTGAAAATCTGCTCGAATTGAAACATCAGCTGTTCAAAAGGCAGCTTTCTATTGTCATAAAACCTGTTTACTTGATTTCAATATTACAATAAGCCAAAGGGAATGTAGGATTTATGGACAATGGGAAAGGGTCCAGGCAGACTAATGCAGGTCCCCTTCTTCTGTGAAACACAGATTTGAAATTTTCCCTTCCAGTTACAACTAACCACAGTTTAGCATTACATTCTCAGTTGTGGTTGGTCATAAGCCATGATTTGATGTTGGCTTGTTTAAATGCTTTTAGGTTCAGATGTTACAAGAAGCTATGTTCAATCTAAAGTTGTGTTCAATTAAAAATGGAAGCCAAAGCAGATCTATATCATGCTAGAAGAAAAGAACATGTGGATAAATGTGGAGTCCTGCACTGTCAAGGATTTCACTAGAGGACTCTTGGAATTGCTTCCAAATTTACAGTTCTATGACTCCATGTAAGGCTGAACAGAGGCTTAGCTTGTTTGCAAATGATAAAACATGGTTTGTTGTAACATCCAAATTGACCCATTGTCAGTCTTAAGGCTCTTTGAAAATACTGAATTTTTTGTTTGATTCTCTCCCCACATTAGCCTATGAATTCATGAATACTCAAAAACCTGGGCCAAGTCTTTATCAGACATACTGCATGGCTTGATTTTTTTACAAGGAGCTCCTTGGGAAATTTCAGGGATGAAAAGGATACCATTTTAGCTCTTTCAGTGCCAATGACCAGAACAGCAACCAGTTGTGATTTCCTGTTAACAACCAGGTGCTGACTAGTGCTGCACAAATTTGGATTTGGACAAGCATTTGGAAGAAATGGAAACTGCTATTTTTAATTGGAAGGGTGGACGAAACATTAGGAACATGGACAACAGCTGTGAACAATGATAGATACCTTAAATCTGTACAGAAATTGGAAGTTCTCTATTACATAGTCATGGGGGCAGTTTCACAGTCAAGGTGTGGTCATTTCTTTAAAAGGTATTCTATTCATAGAAACCATAAAAATTCTAGGAAAGCCACTGAAGCTCTGCGTATACCTTGGCTAACATCCTGCATCAGGGTTGTTTAGTATGTTATCTTCTCATGGGAAATTGCACGTCAATACTGCTACACAACTTTTGTGTTGAATGGCAACACAAATACACTAAAGAAACCAGATCCTGTCAGATCTTCGAAACTAAGCAGGCTATCCCTGGTTAGTATTTGAATGGGAGACCACCAATGGATACCAGGTGCTGTAGGCTAGATTTCAAGGAACGAACTGGCAAAGACCCCTCTGACTATTCCTTGCCTAAGAAAACCCTATGAAATTAATGGAGTCACCACAAATCAACAGGCAGCTTGAGGGAACATACACACATATTGAAAATGAAGCAAACTTGTTTCCTCCTGATCCACAGACTAGGACATGGAACAATGGATTCAAACGAAAGGAAAAGAGATTCCACCCAAACATTAGGAAGAACTTCCTGATGGTAAGAGCTAGTCAACAGTTGAATATACAGTCTTGGAGTGTAGTGGAGTCTCCTTCTTTGGAGGTTTTTAAACAGAGGCTGGATGGCCACCTGTTTAGATTGTGTATTCCAGCATGGCAGGAGGTTGGACTGGATGATCCTTATGGTCTCTTCTAACTCTATGATTCTATGATTCCACGAAGACACCAAATGAGGAACCAAATACAACATTCATATCCACATTCAATGTGCAATGTACAATCATGTGCCATGCTATCCACACACAATTGTTCCACATGAGCACTTCACCCGTTGTAACCTTGAACTGAATGAGTCTATTCTTCAACAAAGAATAATGTCCAACTGCTTCCATAGGAGAACCTAGGAAAGATGCCAGCAGGTTTACAGGTTTTGTGTTTCTCCCTGCGTTTGCATATTTTGATGAATGAAATATTTTTTTAAAAAAAAACCACAGCAGGACTGATGCTGCTGCAATTTTTGGCTAATGGGGAGAAAAGAGCTCATGCACCTCTCCTGGCTTTTAGCCCAATTTTCGAATCTCCATCAACCATTGTGGTAAGAGGCAAAGATCTGAGTGTAAGTAGTTAGAGCAGGGCTTTCATAAATCACCCATCACCCACACTCTCTCAGACAACCAAAGGATAAAAATATGGATTACCAGGATGTCTTTTTTTAATGTGTCAATTTATTTGCAAATTTGTACCTTTCAAATAAATGTTTTCCAATGCAGTATGCACACGTACGTTGATGAAATGAGGAACAATATAAAGGAGACAAATGCACAGTGGAATAGCAAACTTTAAAGGAACATGTAAAGGCAAGATTACATTAATCAGTTTGTGGTTATCATACATTTTGAAGACGTATGAATTTTAAAAGAACCCATAGCAGCAGCTGATGATCTTAGAATCAAAGAATCATAGAGTTGGAAGAGACCACAAGGTCATCCAGTTCAACCTCCCTGCCATGCAGGAATACACAATCAAAGCACTCCCGAAAGGTGGCCATCCAGCTTCTGTTTAAACACCTCCAAAGAAGGAGACTCCACTACCTTTCAAGGCTGTTGTTATCTTTATACCCTGCCTCCTCCACTCACCCATTGGGTGCTTAAAAGAGCTCATAAGTGAAATAAGAGCCAATATAGCTAAAATTGGACAAAGAGATCAGGAAAAGGCTTCATTCTATCATCCTATTTGTTCAACTTGTACTCAGAAAATATAATACACAGAGCAGGGTTAGACTCAGAAGAAAGAGGAGTGAAGATAGGAGGAAGGAACATTAACAATCTAAGTTAGGTAGATGGCACAGTAATACTAATATGAAAAACATCACAGACTTGGAAAAATTATTATGGAAAATCAAAGAAGAAAGTGCAAAGGCAGGCTTACTGTTGAACAAAAAGAAAACAAAAATAATAACCACAGAGGATATACATAAGTTCAACCTAGATAATGAGGAAATTGAAATAGTTAAAGACTTCCCACACCTAGGATCAAACATTGATATGAAGGGAAATTGCAGTCAAGAAATAAAAAGACTAGGATTGGGAAAAGCAGACATGAAAGAACTAGATAAGATTGAAAGTGTAAAGATATACAGGACAGCACTAAAGTCAGCATCGTCCAAGCCGTTATGCTCCTCATTACCATGTATGGATGTGAGAGCTGGACAGTGAAGAAAGCCAAGAGAAAGAAAATAAACTCATTTGAGATGTGGTGCTGGAGAAGAGTGCTGAGGATATCGTGCACAGCCAGAAAGACAAACAGATGGGTCCTGGACAAACAGATCAGGCCTGAAGCAAAGATGATGAAAATGAGGTTGTTGTATATGAGAAGGCATGACTCACTAGAAAAGACAATAATGCTATGGAAGGTAGAAGGCAACAGAAAGAGAGAGAGACCACATGCCAGATTGCTAGACTTAATCAGGGAGGTCACTGGCCTGAATTTGCAGGACCTGAGCAGAGCTGTAGAGGACAGGGAGCCTTGGAAATGTCTCATCCACAGGGTCACCATGAGTCAGAGCCAACTTGAGGGCAGTTAACAACAACAACAACAGTAACTAAAATATATAAATGATTATTAGCATGACGCTGCTACCACCAGAAAGGTCTCAGAGGTGGTGGTCACTTTTGTGCATTTGCCCAATGAATCTGGTCTGTATTTTAGTCTAAATGTTAAAGGCCATATCTACCTAAGGTACTAAGGCCTGTTGCTAAAATATGTTGAGAACCTTGGATAACTCCTTTACAGTTTGAACTAAACCCCAGAGTGGATTCACAACAACCATGACCTGGCTGCCATCAGCTGCCACTAGAGAGGTCCACTTCCAGAGGCATCTGGGGAGAAAAACACCTGGAAAAAATGACCTCAGAGGAAAGTAAGATTAAAGGAAGGAAAGCAATTCTTCTTGTATTCTGGTCCCAAGAAATAAAGAGTTTTAAAGATCAACAACTTCAAACTGTAACTAGAAATGGACAGATGTCAGTACAGTTCCTTAAGGAAAGATTAAGACAGAATATGATGCCAGCACCCAGATATATCCAGCAGTTTGATAACCATTGCTCCATTCAATGGAATCCTGGGATTTATACTTTGAGGAGGTGTTTAAAAATCTGCCCTATGGAATTCAGTCTACTACTTAAACTATAACTCACAAGGCAGCTGTCCAAGAGGGACTGCTGATTACAGCAGGGTACCTTGGGAACTATAGTTCCCACTTCTCTGTTCCACTTTTCAGTCTCTGGCCACATTCCCAATGAGCTGCGTCCAGATGGACTGCAATTGGCACACCAGCCAAAACTATTTAAAACCAATCTGTACAGGGGATATAAATCTTAACTTGTTTCATCTTTGTGATCTAAATGAGAATGCTAAAAAAAGATCTCCTGTCCTCTCTATAAAGTGGAAAACATTTTTCTCATCTGTTTCAGAGCCCATTTCTGGATTTGTGAGACCAATTTTGTGCATTAAATTGTGCAAAATTTAAAGATATGGTAATGGTTGCTTTAAAAATAAAAGCAATCACAAAATCTTCAGCTGAAGAGAAGATTGAAGACTCTTCTGAATTCACACTTCCACCAGAAGGGCTGGAAATAGGGTAAAGATGCCTGTCTCAACTACCATGGCACATAAGCAGTAAAGACTTTCGTAAAGTCTTGTATGTTGTCTTGCTTACAGTTTCAATTTCATGAGCCCACATTTTGCCTTGTCTTTCAATATTAATCCTCTTTCTTTGCTGGTTGCAGACTGTAGATCTTCAGATGTTGTGGAGATAGCAGCTACAATGGTGTTGTGCCTACTACTTTGGGCAAGAAAGCTACCACATCCATGTTATGCATTGTTGTGTACCTTCAAGTCATTTCTGTCTTATAGTGACCCCATGGTGAACCTATCATGGAATTTTCTTGACATAATTTGTTCAAGGGGGGTGTCCTTGCCTTCCTCTCAGGTTGAGAGAGTGTGACTTGCTCAAAGCCGGCCAGTGGGTTTCCATGGCCAAGTGAGGATTTGGACTCTGGTCTCCCAGTGACCTAGTTGTAGTCCAATGCTCAAATCACTATACCATGGTGGCTGTCATGTTATGCATGCCTCCCAAGATTTCACAGATGAAAAACAGGACACATACAATGCCAGAGTATGGGTAAGATGTCAAATTTTATTGAAGAGGAAGAACATAAAAGCTAGGAGAAATTGTAGGCAGATTGCTTTTGCCTGGTCCTACTGGGAAGGGGAGAGAGAGAGAGCCACGATGGTGTAGTGATTTGAGCTTTTGGAAGGGCTCTCCTCTGTGTCCCGTCAGTCAGGGCAGTATGCTATGGAGGACGTGGGAGAGGGCTTTCTCTCATGTGGCACCACAGTTATGGAACACAGTGAAAACAGAGCTGCTCACTAAAGCCTTTGGGTGCCTAATGGGTTTTACACAAACCTTTACACATGCATGATTTTAAATCTTCTTGATCTATTTTAACCCATTAAAGGCCCAGGTGCCATATGATGGAGTGAGCTCCCATCACTAGTCCCAGCTTCTGCCAACCTAACATTTCGAAAGCATGCAAATGCAAGTAGATAAATAGGTACCACTTTGGTGGGAAGGTAAACAGCTTTCTGTGAAATCATGCTGCCCACATGATCACAGAGTAGTCCCTGAAAATGCTTGCTCTTCGGATTAGAAATGAAGATGAGCACCGCCCCCTATGGTTGGACACAACTCAACAACCTTGTCGATGGGAAATACCTTTACCTTTTAATGTGTTTTTAGCTTTCTAAAATCTTTTTTCCCCATTTTATCATGTTTTAAATTAGTCATGTTGGTTTTATTGTCATCTCAAAATCTTTAGATAGAGGGCAGTCTGTAAATATTTTAATTAAATAAATAAATATATTAAACAACCCCTTTCCCTGCACACCATTTTGCTTCAGTACACACCACACACACCTCTAAAGCTGTTATTTGACACGCACACCCAGGTGCTAATTTTGCAGGATCAAAAGTTACCCTTAGAGCCAACACCAAGTCTGAGGGACCCAAGTGAGTTTCCTCGTACGTTGGCCATGACCCTGATGGCTTACATGGGTGCATCTACACTGCAGAAATAATGCACTTTGACACCACTTTAAGTACTGTGGCTCTATCCTATAGAATCTGGGGTTTGTAGTTTTGCGAGATCTTTAGTTTTCTCTGCCAAAAAGTGCTAGTGCATCACAAAAATACATGTCCCAGTACTCTGTAGGATGACGCCATGGCAACTGGAGTGGCAACAAACTGCATTATATTGATTGTGTAGATGCACATATAGTGGCAATGTTTCTCCAAATCAGCAATGTGAAATAGACTACACTGCCCTGGAGTGACTCTTCATTCAGGGTGTTATGAAAAACTGTTGAACACTATCTTCACCCCATATCCTTTTAAACCAAGTCAAGGATGAACAGAGGTTGTTGGTTGGCTCTTGGGCCTTGGTAGCTACTTGAGCACATTCATGGAGATATCGTGAACCTTCAACTGTCTTGATTTTGGCAGGGACAGTCCTGAGTAATCCTCTGTCATTCCACTTTTTCAGCTGCTTTGCAAATGTCTCAGTTTCTCTCTCCTCCTCCCACTTCCCTCCTTAGCTTACTTCCATTGCTGCAAACTGAGTTCAAAGCGCAAAATTAGTTTCCACTAATAAGTCAACTCAGGAGAGGTGAGAAGAGAAGAGAAACAAAATCTTGCCCTTCCCAGTAGGCTTAGGCAAAAGCAAACTGCTGTAGCCTCTCCTGGCTTGTGTCTTCTTCCTCATTAATAATATTTACTATCTTGATTAGACTTTGATTTTGCCTGTCCACACATGTCACAATGTGAAGCACTGGAGGATATGTCCAGGAGGTTATTCACATTGTAGCATTATAGCACTATATTCCACTTTGCCAAGGCAACATCCTATGGGATCCTGGGATTTTCAGTTTAGGGAGGGTCAATAAGAATTCTCAGTCAGAGACCTCTTGTGCTTCATCAAACTACAAACCCCAGGACTCTATAGGATGTTGTCATGGTAGTTAAAGTGGAGCATAGTGTTACAATTCTGTGGTGTGAATCAGCCCCTGAACCTTATACAGATTCTCCCATGAAAATCCAGGTGATGCTTTCACTCCTCTTGCTTTCAAAGAGGGGAGCCACTGCTCTATTGTGAAATCTGCTTGCCTCTTCAGCCGCTAACATTGCCATGGTCAAGGTTTCAAAGACCATCCTTGTTATCTGCACTCTTGGGCTTTTTCACCATGCAAAAGCCTTGCAGCTGGATGCAATGAACAACATACCTGGGAATCCAAGAGATAACCCACTCCACTCCTCCTTTCTGTACAGTTCCCGAGTGACTGTTTGCAATTAAGAGTTTTACAAAGAATAAGGTAGATTTGCTCAGTATCTATTTGAAGAAAACTTCCAGTCACTGCTAAAGCTTTAGGGATTTATTAGCAACATTTCATTTTTTTGCTGTTTTTCTTATTAATAAAATATTTTTCTAAAGCAGCATTTAGTCGGATTGCCTAAAAAAAAGAAATTCTTAGCATGACCTCATTCAAGCCTGTTATCTGAGAACGCCTAGCATTGCATAGGGCCACATCGCCCCCTACAGATATTTTACCAGAAAGGCTTTCCTTTGGAAATAAGCCATGGAAGAGCAGGCCAGACCTTGGTCTCTTGCGCTTTTCTTCTGCCATCTCCTTTGTATCCGACCCTCAGGGAACAGAGTCTGGAAGGAGAAATAAAGAAGCCAACCAAACAAATTTGGGGATTTTCCACCCTATGATCCAAAACTCAGGAAAGCTTTTTTTTAAATCTCCCTATTAAAAATTAAAAACAATTTTCATTGCAAAACACTGAGGGCTATTTACAGAGGCTGGGACCGCACTGTGCATATAATGAATGGGAAGCGTTCCCTTCCTCTGGTGCCAGCTGCAGTCTGAGAACTGGCAAGCATTGGCAGTGGGAAATGCTGAATTCAGTAACCCAGATTATTAATAGGACTAAAAGGCTTGGCTTAATTCTTCAAAGGGAATTGAAAATCTCAGGATGCCAGCACAGGATTCTTTGTACATTACTTTGGGGAGGAGAGGCTAGATACCTAAAATTATTGGCTGGAATTCATAACTGTAACTGATTTGTATTCATGATCCCTACATACTCAATAATATAGGGAATACATAAGGATCATAAATCTTGCTTTACCGGGCATCAGCCACTGTGAGCGACAGGGATCTCTTCTCCTGTCAGTCAGGATGCAGCAAACTGACATTTCCACCCGCCTCCCACGAGTGATCTTCAGTGCGAGAGTGATCTTCAGTGCGACAGCAATCCCGTTTCTGACTGTCGCACCAGAGATTGCTCATGGAAGGGAGGTGAAAACATCAGTCTGCTGTGCATGCTCCAATTGACAAGATTACGGACTCTGCAATGCTCTCAATGGCTGCTGCCCAGTAAGTGAAGATAAGGGGACTTTTATGATGCACACAGACTGATGGCATCTTCCACCAAGATCTACTGGGAGTCTCAGCAAATGATGCCATCAGTATGCACCTAACTTTGGAGCACAGCCAGACCCTTCACCAGTCTCCCACACTTTTCCTCAGTTGTAGAAGAATCAAGGGGACTATTGTAGCAAAACAGTGAGTCCTGGGGAATGAGTGATGGTCACTGTGGTGGGTGGAAGAGGATACCAACCTCTCCAACAACTTTCCCTCCCCAAAAGACATATGTAAGTATAAGGTGGACTTACAATTGCACATGTCAATAACAGGATGCTGGACCCTGCATCACCAGCCCCTATCATACTGTGGCATTTTCTAGGGCTCAACTATCCCAATAGGGACCCCTAATGTGGAAGCTTTGACTAGCTCTCTTCTTCATTGCCTGCCACATATCAAGGAATTAATGGCTATGGAACTTCTAAAGCCACCAGTCCTACTCTCATCTAGATGCCCATGAGTAAGCATGCATGCATGGCTGTAGCATGGTAGCTGAGAGTCAATTAGGCTTTCCAAATCTCAGTGCCTGGCCCTGAGTCTCTGGTATTTAGGGCAAGGGGGAAGAATCCCAGAGCAAGAGTTTTGTCTTGAAAGGTATGTGTATATTTTTCTCTTTTGTTAGACTTGGTGATTTTTGCTTGAATGGCACCTTCTGCACAACTGTAGCTGATGCTTAATGTATGATGATTACAGGTAAAGGCACATGGACTGCCCTTCTTAACATCACTGGGATGCCAGTTCAGAATCATCCCAGACCCTGAGGCTTCCAGACTAAAGCCTGAGACCTAGCACTGGTTTTGGTGATCCCGTTAAGCATTGTGCATTAAGTACCAAATGTGGTTGTTTATAGCTTGTAATTCAAACACACCGAAAATGAGGGTGATTGAGAAAAGAGGGGAAGGAAGGAGAATATATTTTCCTATTTGGAAATTAAGAGAGAAGTCTAAGATAAGAAACCATTCCCAAATCAAAGTGAAATGCAGGGGTTATTCCTTCGTGCTACCCTAGGGAGTTGGAAGAAATAACATTTAATCTAGCCTACTTGCTTCTAGCCAAAAGGTGAGTGCAGAGCAGAGCAGAGGGTGAGCCCTTGCACCAGAAACATTAGGAAGAAAGGAAGAAGCCAACTTAGGCAGTATCCATGCTGCAGAAATATTCCAGTTGGACACCACTTAAACTGCCAGGGCTCAATGTTAGGGAATTCTGGGAATTGTAGTTTGTTGTGGCACCAGAGTTTTCTGACAGAGAAGGCTAAATGTCTCACAAAACTACAATTCTTAGAAGTCCACAGCATTGAGCCATGGCAGTTAAAGTGGTGTCAAACTAGATTACTTCTGCAGTGCGGATGCAGGCTACATAAATACATAGATATCCTGGAGAATGTTTGCATGTTTTCAGCAACTGGGAAGGAAGGAGGAAATGAATTAATTAAATACAGGGACCCTCTGCAGAGTTTTTGCAAGCTGCAACATCAAATAAATTAAGCCTTACAACTTGTAACAAGCAGCTGCTTTACTAGCTGAGCTGGAGATTTGCAAAGAGCAGGTTTCCTCTTACCTGGAGCTGAGTCCACCAAAATTTGAGAATTTACACCCTCATCCCATGTCTGAAGATGACCCATGAAAACTAGAGACTCAGGGCTAGGGCATGAGTTTTGGCAGGCCTATTACACTACCTTTGTAATATATATCACTGGAACCTGTCCTGTCTTGGCAATCAACCAGGGCAGAGAATTCAGTAGGGTCATAAAGCTGCCTTACTAGAGCTTCCAGCTCAGCATTTGGAGTGCTCAGGGACAAGCCAGTCCAAGTCTGCAGGGGAAGGCAATCCATCAAGGCATCAAATCCAAAGGTGTATTGCTAGCAAGGTCAGTCCATGAAGCAGGGTTCAAAAGCATTAGAATCTCAGAAGCTGAGAATCAAAAGCAAAGTGGGTTGGAATGTCCAAAAAGGATGATCGTCAGCAACAACCTTCCAAAAGCAAGGCTGGGATATTTATGTTGATCAGACAGTGATCGGAATGGAGAGTGCAGTCACAAAATAAGAGGATGACTAGGAATGGGAAGGGCAGCCATAAAAGAACTAGACAAGATCCTAAAGAGCAAGGATAACAACGAAGCACCAAAGTTAGAATAATCCAGCCCATTGTATTCTCCATCACCATGTATGGATGGGAAAGCTGGACAGTGAAGAAAGTGCATAGGAAGAAAACCAGCTCATTTGAGATGAGGTGATGGAGAAGAGTGCTGAGGATACCACGGACAGCCAAAAAGACAAACAAATGGGTCCTTGTACAGATCAAAACTGAACTCTCCCTGGAAGCCAAGATGACAAAATTGAGGCTGTCATATTTTGGCCACACCATGAGAAAGCATGATTCATTAGAAAAGACAATAATGCTAGCAAAGGTAAAAGATAGAAGAAAGACTGTGCACCAGATGGCTAGACAGTCAAGGAGGTCACTGGTTTGAATCTATAAGACCTAAGCAGAGAAGTCAGGGACAGTGGGCCTCGGAGATGTCTCATCCACAGGGTCACCATGAGTCAAGGTTGACTGGAAGGTAGTTAACAACAACAGACTCCCACAACTGTTTCTTGATTGCTGTGCCTTTTCTATAAATGTGCTCTGACTGACTCAAACCCTCCCTTTCTTGTTTGTGTTCATTTGTGCTTAGTATTATCTGGTTTGTATCAGTGTCTTGTGGCTGTGGGGGCTGAGTATCCCTGTTTTTCTCCTGCATGGTCACATTTCTCTGCTCTGCCCCTGGGTCTGAACACCTATGTTTGCCATCTCCTTCATCTGCCTTGCTATCTGTGTCATACTCCATAGGTCTCAAGGAGTCTGAGAAGGAGGCATGACAGCACCCATCCTTTCTGACATCCCCAGGTCTCAGGCTTGATGCTTGAAATCTTAAAGCTTGGGACAGTTGTGACCCAGAAACCCTAGAGTCAAGTGACCAATAAACGCCAATAAACTGATTGATTCCCAAGTCATTAAAGCATTCCTGCCATTAGAAACCCTGTGAGTGAGGACAAGGGCTAAGATGGTAGGGGCTGCAGACCCTAGGACCAAATCTGTCCCTTCTGGAACTCCCCAGGGAGACAGGTTCCCTGTGACCTGACACCACCTGAGTAGTTCCCCAGGTTCTGCATGATATTTTTTCCTGTTCTAAAATGCTGAAATGCCAGTTCTAGGCATGTCCACCATACCCCCCCATCATGTCCCCAAATGCCCTCAAAAGTTCTCTGGAGAATTTGAGGGCATTTTGGCAGTCCCATTTTGGATTTTCAGTCCAGGAGCCCTTTTGTAACAAATAGAAGTGACTAGAAGTCACATCCTGGGGGGCATACATGTGGCAGAAATGTCCCCACATCCCCTAGAGCACATTTTGGGAGATTTAAACTGACCACTAGACACTAGGAGCTGTGCTTGGCCAACTGTTGCCCTAGATAATCAACCATCCTGGTGTCCACTGTGAATTGATACTCCTAGCTGCCAATCATGCCTGGTTGAAACAAAATGCGATGGAAGCACAATGCCTTTGTACAAAACACACAGTTTGTGCTGGCTAATGGAGATTCATGCACAGAGAAGGCTGAAGCTATCATGAACATGATTATAATTATTATTATTTATGGAGCACTCAAAGCTTGCATGGCAGAGAGCCAGGAGTGAACCTAGAAAGGCATTTTTAAACCTCATTTTAAAAATAAAAGCATACAGTATCCAAAACAGTTTTATTGGGCTAATAAAATCTGATTTTTCCCTAACGATAGCATGTGCGGCGATTAAGGTTATGTACTTAGTGTCATCATGCCATTTGCGCCTATCCTTAACTTTCACTTTAGCCCATAATTATGGCATTGACTCTCCCAAAGCACCCCCCACTCCCCACCTTTAATATGATCAGCTGCTGCAAAAATCCACCCAGTGGAACAAAGCTCTTCTCTGGAATTTGTAAATTCTAACTGTTTAATTTTTCTTTAAATGGATGTTTACAAAATTACCTCTCTATATTTTTTCCTCCAAGAGGTGTGAAATGTATATATTTTCATGCTGAAACGAGGAACTGTTTAACCTCTGGGAGAGAAAAGTACAGCTGGCTACGTGCAGCAGTTAGTAGAACTGTTAAAGGAGTAAGATGATGCAGCATTTTATAAAAAGGAAAGGGAAAAGAAAAACATATCCAGACCCTGAGAAACATAGGACTTCAGATTAGATCAGAAAGAAGTCAAAACTGGTCCCTTTGGATCTGATCACGGACCCTGGTACTGTTTTTAAGGTGGTACAGGGTTAACATTGACAGGCAGGTTGTTATTCATTTTCCTTATTTACAGATACTTGCAGAAAGGCAAATTATGTTTTCTATCCAGCATGGTAAGTGGTTATATCACACCCTCCAATTGATCTAGTGTGACAGAGATGGTCCCAGTTAATGCTGTGCTCTCCTGCTTTCTCAGCCGCCTTTAAATGTCCCAATTTCTCACTCCTCCTTTCATTTTCCTCCTTCATCTTTGTTTTTGTTAACTGCCGTCAAGTCAACTTCAGCTTATGATGACCCTATAAATAACAGACCTCCAAGTCACCTTACTCAAGTCTTGCAAACTCAAGGCCGTGGCTTCCTTGATTGAGTCTCTGTCTATAATGTGGTCTTCTTCTTTTCCCACTGTCTTCTGCCTTGCCAAGCATCACTGTCTTTTCTAATGAGGCATACATTCTCATGATACCTTCAAACCTTGGCTTACATCAATTGCTGCAAAATGAGTACCTTATCACATGAGAAAAGGAAACCAAAACGGAGTGGCTTTCTCTGTGAGAGCACTTCCATTCTCTTCCTGAGGGAGACAGTCATAAAAGCATACCTTTTGTCATGCTGGAAAAATCGTGCAACAAAAGTCATACTTTTATGACTGTCTTCTTTGGGAATAGAAAAGAAGTGCTACAACAGCATGGGGAGAGACACAGAGAAAGCCATTACTCTCCCCTATGTTTTGGGTTTCTTTTCTCATGTGATAAGGGTCTCAGTTCAAAGTAGAAAAATCAAAGTGGAAAAGTCAATTAACTCAGCAAGAGGAGGAGGAGAGGAGGGGTTGTCCCCACAGGCCAAATAAAATGTCTTCCACTGTCTTCTTGGTGGGGATTCCAGACAATGCAGTGCCCAGTCCCTGATTCTCAGTGTGAACAACCAGGATGATGCCCATCTGGTTCAGTACTGAACTACAATATAACCACCTTAGAATGGTTTTTAATAGCAATAGCAATAGCAAGTATATTTCTATATCACTTATCAGTGAACTAGCATTCCCTAAGTGGTTTACAATGTGTAAGCCAATTGCCCCCAACAAGTTGGGTACTCATTTTACCAACCTACAAAAGGATGAAAGGATGCACCTTGGAGTCTTCTTCTAGGATCAAACTTACAATGTTGTGGCTGCAGTACCAGCATTTAACCACTGCGCCACCAGGGCTCCTAACTTGCTATTTGCTCCTGATCTTACCGGAAGATGCAGAGCCTTCCATTGCGATGCCAGGAGACCATTTACAACATGTTCCATTGAGCCTCCTGGTGCAACCACCATGGCAGTGAGTTGCTCACTCTGTAATTGATGGTGGACACCTCATTCTGACCTCAGAGCAAGTGACTCACTGCTGCAGTGTCTGCACAAGGTGGCACAGCAGGACACGTAAGTGACAGCGACAAAGTGTCCTAACAGAGGGCCCAAGGTAATAGGAGATGTCAGGAGAGTTCTAGGACCAGAATATTCTAGGCTGTTCCCAGGGTGTTCTGGTGCGTGTGGACCCAGCCTTGCCCTTCCTAAACTCACTACAGAAATTCCAGGGTTTCTCTGCTTCAAACAGTAGTTCTGTGTGTTCTTCTCATTAATAACTTTTGCTTCTTGTTGTATAACCAGACCCTTTTGACCACACTCTGCTGTGGCTTTTAAAAGCAGATGAAAACCAACGGGTTTTTGAGCACTGAAGATTTTTAAAGAGAAGGCTTTTAAGAGGTGCTGTACTGTTTTAATTGTACTTTCTTTAAAAAATAGTTTTAAAATCATTTTTAATTATATATTTTCAGTTGTTTTTAAATGTCATGAATGGTTTAATTCCATTTTATTGTTGGTTTTTGCATTTAACCATATTGTATTTTAACCTGTAGGCCACCTTGAGGGTTAGTTTTGGGGGAAAATTTAAAAAAAAAAAGCAGCTGGCAAAAGTCGGGTAGTAAAGGATTGATTGGGACTGCCAAATGGGGACTGTTGGAGGGTATGCTGGCCTTGTACACAGCACTGCAAGTGTAGTAGTGTTATGGTGCGCTACCTGGTGGATCAGGACAGGTGTTGCATGTTCTGTTGGAGATCAAACAGGGAGCATTCCCATTTCCTTAAGGCAAAAGGTGAAAACTGAACAAGTCTGGTTTTGGGGTGTTTTTAAAGTCCTAACTTTTGTGCATGCTTCCAGCAGACTTTGTTCCTTGCTTTTCACAGGTGTTCTGATCACCTCTGCCCCTCAATGGCTTTCTTGAATTCAGGCTGGCTGGTTGTGCTCCAATCATATCCAAATTAAAATCAGCCTAGCAAAAGGCTTTTGCAGTGCTATTTTCTTGGATGAAGCAAGGGTGAGCAAACTTAATTTAAAATGGGTATGTTCCAAGCTTGCTTTTGACCTCTTTCATCACTGTTTTGTGGTCTGCATCCCCAAGTGTGGATAAAAGGTTTGTAAAGGTTACTGGATGTGAAGCTCAAGTGGGAAAGATGGGGGATGACAGCCCCACTGAAAGGACAACATCTAAATGCCAGGAAACTTTCAGGCTTGCCTCAGAGTTTCATAGTATAGATCTTTATTTAGGAGTAGCATATCCTCCAATTGCCCCAGTTTAGCAGGTACAGTTCCAATTACTCCTCTACTGTCCCATTTTCTCAGCTGCTTTTAAAATATCCTAGTTTCTAACTTCTCCCACTTTCCCGCTTGTCCTCAGCTTGCTTCAACTGAACTAAGTTCAAAATGAAAAAGTAATTTGTGTTCAGTTTATTCAACAGGAGGGAGAAGAAAGGATGGAGTCTTGCCTTTCCTAGTAGGGATGTAGGGTGATAGTGGTTGTAATTTTTCCAGTCTTTCCTAAGCTAAGTACCTAAATAAAAGGTTTTCTTGCTTACAAGAATAGTTTTGTGCATTCTTCCCAATTATTGAATTTTGGGCTCTCCCTGCCTGGACACACCATTTTGACCACACTCTGGCCACACTTGGCTACATGTATCCTAATTTTCATCTCTGACATGTTGGAGGGTATGGAGTAAGTTCTCTGGAAGTCAGGAGGGTTTGCTTCTGAGTAGACATGAATACTTTTGTGCTATTGAGAGTTGGGAACATCTGCTAGGTTTGCTTTCTCCCAGTTTTAAATTTTGTTGACACCTCAGGTTCTTTCATTCTGAATATGAAGGAATTTGTGAATTTTGGCAAATTCTTAAGAAAAATTAACTAAAAGGGAATTATTGTCAAATTCAAAAGGTGATGCTGTTCCTGGCATGTAAAATGTATTAATGTGTGTGAGAGAGAGTGAAGACAGCAGACAGGAAGATGAACTGGAGATTTATCCACACTGCCAAAATAAAGCAGTTTGATACCACTTAACTGTCATGGTTCCATCCTGCAAAATCCTGGAATTTGTAGTTTGGTGAAGCATGCAGCCTGGTCTGTCAGAGAACTTTAGTGTCTCACCAAACTACAAATTTCAGGATTCTGTATGACAGAGTATGGCAGTTAAATGACATCAAACTGCTTTATTTCCGCAGTGTGGATGCACCCTTAGGGGCTATGCAGATGGTCAACTCTGGGCCGCCCCTGCTAGCCATGGATCAAGGCTGCAGCAACTGCATGCCACGGCCTCGATCCTCCCTTTTGCCGCCCCTGAAAAGAGTGGCAAAATACTGCTCCTTTCAGGGCTGGCAAAAGGGTGCCCTAAGCGCCGGCTCTTTAGTGCCCCTTCCAGTTCAGTGTGTAAAAACGCTGCACTAGAAGGATGTCCTGATGCCGTGCGCCACATCAGGACCTCATCGGGCTGGGGTTGGGGAGGCCGGTGTGTGTCTGCCCCTCCCCATCTCTGCCTCCAGGCCAGCCCTTTGGCCCAGTCTGCACAGACTCTTAGTCACACTGAGAAAATACACATTTTAAGCCCAAATACACACTTTAAGCCCAAAGCCCTCTCAGAAGCTTCACTGGAACTAATAATATTCCCCTTATTAAATATTGGTTGTGGGTGCCCTTTGGAAACCTGGCATTCTAGGAAGCCACTCTTACCCAAAATGCCAGGTTTCCGAAGGGCACCCACAACCAATATTTAATAAGGGAAATATTATTAGTTCCAGTGAAGCTTCTGAGAGGGCTTTGGGCAACTAAAACCAGGGGTCAAGCCTGTGTACACCAACTCCAAGAAACAGAACTCCAGAATGCAAGGTCCAAATGTACTTTTATTTTTAACAGCAAAAGTAAGATCAACTTTCACACAAAACACACACTCACACATACATACAAGAACTATCAATATGAAAGGTGGTAGCAGATAGCAATCTTTAGGATTGCAGAGGGTGATACTGTACCTGATTCTAGAAGCAGAGGTTCTAGTCGGGGGGGGGGGGCTCTGTGAGAGGAAAATGGCTCAGAATTGCTGCCTGTGAATCTGGGGTGGCCAGCAGTTGCTGAGGAGTCAGGTGAGACACCGCCAGAGTGTTTATCTGACTGCAAAACAAGACCAAATTGGTTGTGCCTGAGCAGGAATAGGCAGTTTAGGGATTAGGTGAAGTTCGCAGGAGGGAAAAATAGCACTGGAGGTCTGTAAATGGCTGAATGTATTTGGACAAAGGGGTCCACTCTCAGAGGGATGTAATCTTGGTTCATGTGTAAATCTAAGGTCTATTACCCACCATCACTCCTATCAGTCAAGGGATTATGTAAATTATGATTTTAATTGATCTGTCCCAGGTAAGTGCCCTGGCTTCTCCCATGCTGAGCCATATTTGGAGGATCTCCAAATATGGTCACAGAAGTCCTTAGATGGCATGGCTGGTTTCTTGCACTGGAGGTGCCCTCTCTGCTACCTGCTATAAAACATCCCTTCTGATATGAAAACTGATATTAAAAAGAGGGGTGCAGAGGGAGGCTACACCTCGGGGTAACGTCACTTAGCACATACCAGCAGAGAGACAGAGCAGAGGGAGAAGAGACCATTAGGAGTTGACTGCAAACCCATCTAAATGAAGTCCCTTGGTTTTGTTTTTTATATAACTCCTGCTTTATTCTTAGTGGTAACTAAAACCACATGAAACAGAAAGGACCATGCTGCACTTATTAATGAATCAGTATTTATATATTTCTTGACTTTATATCCTGCCTGTCTCCCAGAAATGGGACTTCAAGCTGTTTATGCTTGTCTGCTATATAGCTGTTAAAGGCAAACAGCACATCAGAAAAATGAGGTGGCAACCCTAACATAATACTAACATGGTTAAATACACTGGAATTAAAAGCCATATTTTGCAGAGTGCCCTGGGCCGAGATGGGCAAATCTATCAGTTTTTACAATCTGAATTTTTTAACTTAAACATCTTTGCAAATTGGAGTAAATTCTCAGCTAAAATTCTTGCCCATCTCTGCTGCTATTCAGGAAGACAGTTGGCTGACAGAAGCCCTATTCAGATGTTACTGATAACATTTTCCTTAGGAAATCAGGGATTTTGATCCTATGGAAAGGCTCCATCTAAACAGGAACTTCTTCAGATACATTGGTTTCCCCACAAAGAAAATGAGATGGAGTAGGACTAGCTGCTCCTATGTTGAAGGAACAGTGCTGAGTAACAATTCAATTGTGCTAAAGAGGGAAACTGTTCTCCCAGAGGCCCATCCCACATTCAGAACATTTCAAAGTGAGCTCAGTTTCCAACATATTTTTTCCCTAATTTTCTGGCAGTTGTGTTTGGACCAGCAATTGCAAAAGTTTCTTGGGGGGGGGGGGGGGGCAAAAAAAAAAAAAAGGAACTTGTCCAAATTCTACTTTGGGGCTATAATTCCCATCAGCTCCAGCTAAGCTTCCTAGCATGTTTAACATTGTAGCCCCTGATTGTGAATGCAGCAATGTGCTGAAAGAGGGTGCAGTTAATCATTGTTAGGGGATCTTGAATATGAGCTATATATGTCCCATAAAGGAAAGGGCAAGCCACAACCCATTTACCCCAGTCCAGAGCAACCCTATTAAAGATAGAAAAGTGCTCTGTGGTGAGTTTTCAGGAAGCAGTACTAAGCCTCTGGTGGTCATTTATCAGCAAGAGAGAAACGATCAATTGGTTTCTTGATTATAATAAATTGTGGGACTGATATTCCTCTTTATTTGGAAAATTCCCTTTTGAGAAGTTTTGCTACACTGAGACTTCATTTATCTAGGTCTTTGGTACGTGATTTCTTCTCACTACCCAGTAATTCTTCATGACCTTCCTCTATCTTATAACTAGATAAATCCTCATTTCTCCATCTGTTCCAGATAAAGACACTACTTTTCCCAGGTGAGGCAAATTGCCTGTACTTCTTTTATATATAAATCCCAAGACCAAGCATATCACATAAACCTGTCCACAATCAGAGCTGTGCTAATTGGGGATTCTGGGAGTTGTAGTTCAGAAATCATTTCTTCAGTTTTTCAGTTGGATTTCTATCTGCCCTTGCCCAAAGGAGTTAAGATGCTTCCTACAGAACAGGCCTCAAGCCTGCTCAGCTTCTGGAAGGGCACCATATCTGGATGCCAAACTCCTGGGGCCCTTTCACAGTATACCATAATAGTATTATAATTTGCTGGCATAGCACCATCCTATAGAATCCTATGATATCTATGGAGAAGCATTTAGAAATCTCAGCCAGAGAGTTGGAATGTCACATGCACAGATAAGAGTGTATGGAGAGAGGAGGCTTAATTTTTTCTTTACCAGTTATAATGCACATAAAAATACATACAAACCCATTGTGCTATTGCGCATAGGCAGTGGTGGTGGTGGTGATGGCAGCAGAGGTAACATGCTATGGGCATTTAAATGATAGGAATGATAAGAAGCTGCCATGCCAGCTCTGAAGCTGCTTGGGAGATGGCAAGATGGTACATAGTGGCAACAGGGAGACAGGAAAGAAAGGTGTTTCCATTGCAAGTGAAGGCTGCACTGACAGCTCAAGAATGGGCAGGACAATGGAGAAATGCATTTGTTGCCATCCCCCTGCTATCACTACACACCACACCAAAAAGTGAAGTACCCCAATATAGTGGTATCAACACTCTGCTTATATAAGATACCAATAGGATTCCAGCCAGAATTCTTTTCACTGCCTTCTTATCTCCAATCACTGATTGAGCATAAGAGCAGGAGAATATTGTGAGTTGATGGGAAATGCCCATAAGCCACATCTGGCTGATGTGCTGGGGTTTCCCCATCTCTGCTCTATGCAATCTCACAGTCTTAAAACACATGAGACTTTACAGGCATGTTGTCATTTTACTGAGGAAGGGGGGACCTTGTTTCTATGCAGAAGACAACATCCATACACAGAAAATAGTGTATTTCTCCCACTTTCTGCACAGAAGTTCTCAAAATGCACTGGAGGTGCATTTCACACACGCACAAACACCCCAAACCAGTCCTGACATGTGGGAAATGGTTGGAAAATGCACCAAAAAGCTTATGTTTTCACCCAGCTAAGGGGGGGAGGGGAGTGAAATGATTAATTCTTTCATGAAAGACGAAAATGAGCAAAGTTACATATCTAGCAGGGAGCGGTCCTCAGTATTTATAATTAAATATGCTTGTCTGTGCTAGCAGGGCCATCCCAGGATGTTTTGCTGCCTGAGGCATAGCAGCAAATCACTGCACACACAAACCTGAAACAGGGTGGATTGAACCTAAAGCCTACCAGAAAACCTCATAGGCTACTCTTGTAATATCAAGAAAAATCACTAACAGTTTGTTGCCTTTTCAAGACACTCAAAACTTGCTGCCCAGAACAGTTTGTTGCCTCTTAATTGATCCAACCGTGCGTACTAGATGTATCCAACCACATTTATCATACTAACATTTTTAAAGGGAGAAAAAAGTGGACTCCATATACCTGCGTGTTCTCTTACAAATGCAATTTTATTCTTCTGGCCATTGTGCTATTGAAATATATAGTTCATATTTGCATACATGGAGTTCCATGAGTATAGCAATTTCATATAGGTCTAAATCTTCACAAAATTTCAGATTCTCAGCAAGAGAAGGTGCCTCAGTGCAGGATATATCTTGGTGAGGAATCAACAGCATCCACGAGCTTTCTTGGCTTCTGCACAATGAAATCTTCTTACTGTCATATCACTAAGGGGGGATGCAGACCAGGGCGTCAGGGACGCCCTGGTCCGGAGCACAGTGGGACCGCAGCCTCCGCACTGTGGCGCTCCTGTGGCGACCCTAAAAGAGCTCCAAATTGGCACTCCTTTTAGAAGACAGGGAAAGTGCGCCCTAAACGCGTAGGGCGCACTTTCCCTGACTTTTCCGCCACAGCGTGTGAGGACGCTGCGGCGGGAGGTTGCCCTTGGCGCGCTGGCCGTGCGGAGGGCCGGCAGCACCGAGGGCAACCTCAGGAAGAGGAAGGATCGACGCGCGTGTGGCTGCTCCTCCTCTTCCGGGCCTCCAAGACGACTCTATTAGTCGTCTGCTGAGGCCCTAAGTTTCCTTACACATGAAGTAGTACAATGGGCATTCTAATGATACATGCATCATTAACAGGATGTTTTCCTAATCAGGTACATTGGCTGCATACCTTCTCACTATCTCAGTTTGGTTGGGACAGTCCCAATTAATCCTCTGTCATTCCCCTTTTTCAGCCACTCTGCAAATGTCACAATTTTTCTCTCCTCCTCCTTCTTTCCCCCTTTGTCCTCAACTTCAATTCAGTTGCTGCAAATTCTTGCACTGCCCTGTACGTTCAAGCAAAAACTCCTAGCTTGTGTGTTCCTTTTCGTTCTTATCTTTTGCTGTCTTGGACACATTCTGAGGTTCCCTAGTCAAATGCATCCTGGTTTTCATCCATGAAATGTTGAAGGATATGGGGCTGATGTACAAATGGTTGCATAATGTCAGTATTCAGTAGAAAGGCAGTGTAGCACAACAATGTGAAACTTTATCAGTGTAGACTTACATTAACCAAACATGACGTAGGATCTCAGCCAGGATGGAGACTTCAAAAAATAGGGACCATACTGGTACATGGGGATAACAGGAATGTATGAAAATTATTCCTTCCACCTTCAACCCATCTACCCCCCCCCCATACACACACACACACACACACACACACACAAACTAGGACCTGTTGGGTATGTTCTCTGCTGGAAATGGAGAGGAGAGAAACCTTCCTCTAGTAAGGAAATCCAGATGCCCACCTTGCAATATAACTAAGTTTGCAAAGCTTCTTAGGGATCTCAGCTCTCCTCTCCAAATGTCAGTTTCCATCTTGCATATATTTCCCCCCACAAACACACACACACACACTTACACAAAGGAATTCAAGCTTTTATTACTAGAGGAAACTTCTGCTTTAATCAAGACTCTAGGATCTTTCCTGCAACTGCCTGAGGGGAGAAGGTTCAGCATTTTGGAAGTTGTGTGTGTGTGTGTGTGTGTGTGTGTGTGTGTGTGTGCTGGAGTGTGCATCTGTGCATGCGCACACATAGAGGGAACACTTCAACCATAAACGCATTAGTGTGAGCGATTGAAAGGTAACACAGTCTCCGAGGGCTTCAGAACAATGGAATGGAGTCTGGGTTTCATTTGCACAGGCTGTGCAGTGGGAATATCGCTAATCAAATAAAAAGGAAAAGAAAAAAGCCTCCTCCCCACCCCGCAAAACTTTAATTTTGTTAATTGCATTAATCAAAAAAACATGCAAAGCTCTCTCTCGCTCTCTCTCTCTTTTTCTGTCTTCCTTTTCTTCTCTGATCATGGAGACAGCATGCCAGTGCTCCAAAGGTAAAAGAGCCAAGATACTGGGTCATGAGCCCAGAAATATGGTGTATGTTTTGACCCCAATAGGTTGTGGGGCTGCCTCTGGGGTTCCCACTGCTTTTTGCTGCTCCCAGTGATATGAGAGGAGCTGTCTGTACATAGTCCATAGATTTGGGAAGCAATGACTAATAGATGCCACATTATTTGTGATTTCACTCTTTTCAATTGTAAAAATAACAACACAAAATGGTGAAAGGTTTGGAAACCCTACAACAGCATGGACAGAACTTGGCCTTATGTGTCTATCCATCTATTTTCCTGGTCCAGTTCAAATAAGCCATGAGAAATCAGATCCACAGACTTAACTATGGTGGAAATGGCATCTAATTTTAACAGCCAAAGGGATTAAATGCAGGAGTTAAAGAAGAATCATTATAGAATTTAATACCATTTTAATGTAATATCTTTCTCTCATGGAATCCTCGGATTTTTTCTAGTTTGGTTGAGATACTCAGAATTCACAGCTAGAGAGTTGCACTGCTGCAGTTCAGGGAAATGGATTAATGGATTAAAGTTCACTAAGACTACCCTATATGGTTAGATGGGCACAGAATTTCGGGCATCCAATAACTTTTACACAATGGGAAAAATATGGACAAAAAGAATGAAATATACAGTCAGTTATAATTTATAATTTAAAAGAAAACTTATATAAAATGCTATATAGATGGCACTTGACCCCATTTAAACTTGCAAAAATTTACAAATTAAAAGAAAACAAGTGCTGGAAATGTGAGAAAAATATAGGAACATATTACCATATCTGGTGGGGATGTAAACAAGCTAAAAAAAATTGGAATAAAATACATATAGAAACTGTAAAGATATTAGAACAACCATTACTTATGAATCCAGAAACATATTTGTTGAATATTATTGAAGATGATAATTTAGAAAAGGAATATGGAAGGTTAATATTTTATATGACAACAGCGGCTAGATTAGTGTATTCAGCGAAACGGAAGCAAAAAATAATTCCAGATATAGATGAATGGATTTGGAAAGTATATGAGTTGATGGAGAATGATAGATTAACACAAATGTTACCAAAAAAAATCAACAAAGAATTTTGTAAAGGTTTGGAATCCATTTATTAGATTTATTAAACAAAGATAGGGTGAACTTTGGGTTATGGGTCTAGAAAACTTTTAGCTATGCACATGATACGATGTAGTCAGAGAAAGAAAAAAATAAAGATAAAAGAGAGATAATGTTTATATACAACAATTTAAAAAAGAAGAAAGTTTAGAGAAATGGTAAGGTAACTCTCTTAACTGTGATAAGTCAACATAATATAGTAATGTAAATACACAAATTAAGAGGGAAAATATATGGTACTTAAGATATATCAGTCGAACTTAGAAGGAAGTTAGTTATTTGTTCTTGTTTTTAATTGTGTGATGTGTTTTATGTTGGTTGTTTGATTTTGTTTTTCTTGTCTTGTCTTCTTTGTTTTATGTATTTTCAATAAAATTTATTAAAAAATTAAAAAAATTAAAATAAAGTTCACTAAAAGACTGCATCCATACTAGAAAGAATCCAGTTTGACACCATTTTAACTGCCATGGCCCAATGTTATGGAATCCTGGGAACTGTAGTGTGTTGTGGCACTAGAATTCCCTGTCTCACAAAACTATGTGGAAGGAATTATTTCTGCAATGCAGATGCAGCCCAAGTATCATAAAATTCTAAATGTCTCGGTAACCTACAAATCCCAGGATTCCATAGTATGGGGGCATGGCACTGCTATAATTGTAGTGTAGATACACTCAGGTGAAACATGAAACTCACAATGAGCCCCTCCACACTACACAAATACAGTGCTCTATTCCACTTTAACTGCCCTATCAACATCCTGTGGATTCTAGGGATATGCAGTTTAGGGGAAGGAATTTGGAATTCCTGGCCAGAAAGTTCTAGTGCCTCATCAAACTACAAACCCCATGATTCCATAGATGTCCTGGCAGTTAAAGTAACAGTTAAAGTGGTATAAATGTGTAGTGTGTAAAGGCCCTGGGTTTCACTGAAGTCCAAAAAAGCAGCTCAGGTTAGGGACCTATGGGAAAATGTGTTATCTTCCTTTAGCTTTGGAGTGTTCCCTTTCTCTAATGTTTTGACATTATTATGTGCTGCTGGTGCTGAATGTTGTTGTATCATGTACCACCTGGGGCACTAATTGTAATTTAATGTATTTTCTGAACACCCCAGACTTCAACTGACAAGAGGGAGACGATAAAGATAAGATGTTGCTGCTTATCATTTTGAAACTCATGGACCACCTTCCCATCTAAAAATTCTCAAAGTGATCCTCAAAATATTCCGAGCAATAACATAACTGGCAAGAAATCAGCAAGAAACAAAGTGGCCACAATGGAAATATCACATGTCTACCAAGTTTTATTATGCTGCTGAAGAAAAAGAGAGAGAAGAGAGTAGGGGAAAGTGGAGAAAGGTGAGGAACAAGTGGAAACAAGTTAAACCATTAATGTAATCTGGTGGGCTTCTCTGGGAAGCTATTTTGTACAGCATGGTGCCCCCACTGACAAAGTCTTGAGCCAAATACTGGCGAAAGTGGGGTTGGAAGAGCAGTAAGACATACAATGTCCAACAGGTGTTGAATTCAATGGCATTGCTAGGGTTGGTGTTACCAAGTGTGGAAACTCGACACACACACCCATTGACCTCCTCTCATACCACGCCATTCAGAATCCTTTGAAAGGAGTCCTGGTGGTGCATTGGTTAAAATGCTGGTTCTGCAGCCACAACATTGTAAGTTTGATTCTAGAGGAGAGCTCCAAGGTCCACTCAGCCCTCCATCCTTTCGTAGGTCAGTAAAATGAGTACCCAGCTTGTTGGGGGCAAGTGGCTTACACATTATAAACCACTTAGGGGGTGCTAGTTCACTAATAAATGATATAGAAATATACTTGCTATTGCTATTGCTGATAGTGATGGGTTTTGCACTAATATTACTCATAAATCATACTTCCCATATATTGCTGAATGTAATGGTAATCCGCATTTGCTGAGGTCAGGGACACAAGACCCCCATGAAAGTGCAAAAACCACAATTTTTTTTACCTAAAAGAACAACTGTCTAGGAATCTCTAGGTCGTCTAGGGCAATTTTGTGGTCAAGATCTGCCAGAAGCTGACCATGAAATTGTCCCGGAGGACTTACAAATGCCTAGAGAAATGTTCTCTCTAGGAATCTCTAGGTCCTCTGGTGTGACTTTTGGCAGATGTTGACAACAGAGTCATGCAGGAGGACTCAGAGATTTGTAAAAAGAACATCTTAATCGAATAAGTGAATAATCAGATCCACAAAAGGCAAAGCTGCAAATGTGGAAGGCCAACAGCAGTTGTGATTTTAAA
This sequence comes from Phrynosoma blainvillii, assembly GCA_026167975.1. Lineage (NCBI taxonomy): Eukaryota > Metazoa > Chordata > Lepidosauria > Squamata > Phrynosomatidae > Phrynosoma > Phrynosoma blainvillii. The sequence continues at coordinate 13,550,265 of JANUYF010000003.1, forward strand.
AATTAGCAAAATTGAGTGTTTTGATATAAGAGATGACAAAGAAATAGATCAGAAAAAGAACAGGCAAATAGATGTAATGAGTAGATGGGAAAAAGAGGAACATATCGAGGAAATAAGCCCTGAACTGGAAAAATCAGGTACTCAAATGTGGTTTTTAAAGAATGCATAGTAGTATGAGAAAATAATGGATATAGACAGTGGTAGAAAGGTAGAAGATAGGAGGAAGGTGAAAAGATGTGTAAGAAAGTTTGCAGTAAGTGAGAAGGTGAAAGGAAGTGATGCTGAAGGAGAAGTAGAGGAGGGGAGGAGAAAGATGATGCGAGGAGAAATTGAGAAGGATAAGGAAAGAGAAAATTGTAATAGTATTGCAATAGTATCTGTATTGAGTTTTTAATGTTTGAATAATGATTGAATAAAGATATATGAAAAAAGAATTAGCAAAATTAAAATTATACCTTTAAATTACAATATCATATGCACAGCCTAAATGAATTTGCACATGTATAGTTTCATGTGGTTAAAGTGAAAATTTGATAAGATGTGATGTTTTTAAAGAAAAAAAATTAATAATAAATTTTATTATATTTAAAAACAAAAACATTAAAACATTCACACAAATCAATTCGACATACAATACATATTCATTCCTACAAATAACAAACATATCTATCACATTAACTAACATATACCGACATTATCTATAAACCATCTGTTGATATAACTTAATAAATTCCTTATTCATAAAAATACACAAGTAATATCCAAATTATCTATCCAGCTTCAATGCATCTTCTATTCTCTTCCTTCTTGCTCACTCTATAATCTCCACATTCTCTATGCTCTCTTTCTAAATTAACAGCTCTGCTACATTTTCCCTCATCTTATTTAACCCTTCTGTATCTTTCCTTCTATTCTCCTCTCTCTCCATCCTTTCTTTAAACCCTCTATTCAACACACCTTTATTTCTTACCCTTCTCTAACCTCCTGCTTACACCTCTATCTCTCTCTTCCTATCTACATACTCCTACCTTCATCTACATTCTCTTACCTTCTACAACTTTCTCTCACCTTCTTTCCTTTCCATTCAACCCATTTCTAACCATACTCATTTTTAAAGAACATTTTAAAAGAATAAAGATATTTTTAAAATTTGATTTAATTTAATTTAATTTCATGTAAAAATTAAAAACCGGAGTCCTCTTCTTTCTCCTCCCACTCATCCTCAACTCACTCACACCATCTCTTCCACTGAGCTCCAACATTTGAAAGGGACATAGGTGAATGCCACAGCCCATTTCTGTCAAAAGGCAGATTTTTGTTGGAGCAGTGGTGTCAAATTTGCAGAGTAGGAGAAGCCATTAGATTTCTCAGCCAGAGCACTCCAGTCTCTCACCAAACTTCACACCCCAGGATTCATTAAGATGGAACCATGTCAGTTAAAGTGGAATAACAGTACCATAATTCCAGTTCATTCCGCATTGTTGCCTCCACATTGCTTCTGACTTATGGAAACCCTAACACAACCCTATCTTAGGGTTTTCTTTGCAAGTTTCTTCAGAAGGGTTTGCCATTGCTATCCTCTGAGGCTGAATCTGAGATAGTGTGACTTGCCCAAGGTTACTCAGTGGGTTTCCATGACCAAGCCGGAATTCAAACCTTGGTTTCCGGAGTCATAGTCCAATGCTCAAACTATTATACCACACTGATCCTCATATGTCACTTACCATTACCCTACAGTCAGGCATTTGCTGGAATAGTGTGTTGCAGAAACAGGGAAATCACCAGGGAAAGGCACCTGTGTAGCCATAAAAAGTTGATCTCCTAACATATGCAGCTCTAAAAATAGCAGGACAGCTTGCTTTCTCTTAGGCTGTATCCATACAAGCCAAACAATATGCCCTACACCCACCCACCCCATTCTCCCTACAAGCAGCCCAGAAAACTCAGGGCCCAATCCCAGGTTCTGGTGCGAACTATCCATATAATGTATAGCTAGTTCAATACCGAACCTACTCTATTACACCCTTACAATAGTTTTAAATAAATCACCATTTTGATCTGGATAATCTAGGAAAATCCAAAGCCGTTGAGACACCAAGTGGCTGTTTAATGTGTCCCACTATGCTACCTGGTGCTGCTGCTGGTATGAGTCACTTGCTCTGAAGTCAGAACGAGGTGCTCAGCCATGCAACCAACACTGGGCACCTTATTCTGACAGAGCACCAGCAGCGGTACCAGGCATAACACCTGATGCAGGTGCAAACAGCTGCCTGGCTAGCAATGGAGTGCCCAAGGTAACAGGGAGATGTTGGGGCAACTTTGGGGCCAGAGTACTCTGGACTGCTCCTGGAATATTTTGGCCCATGCAGACACCACCATACAGACAACTTCCCTGCTTTCTTCATTATCATCAGAGTGCCCACTGTAATTATACCCTTACCATTGTACCGCTGCCTGCACTATTGCTGCATCCTACACCAATGTAGTTATGCAAACCAAAAGGCCTCTGTTTGGTATCTCTAGGACCACCAACTTCTATAGCATCCTGCCTGGGTCTTGAAGGAGAGCCCTACTCTCCATCCTGCCACATTCAGATGCCATGATATACCCTCCAACATTTCACAGATTAAAAACCAAGATGCATTAGGCCATGCAATGTCACAATGTAATCAAGATGGTAAAAGTTATTAATGAGGAAAATCGCACAAGCTAGATAGGGCCTCAGCATCTTGCTTTTGCCTAGTCTACAGGGAAGGGCATGATTCCATGCCCTTCTGTCCTTCCTATCCTTGCTGAGTTCATTGAGTGCAAACTACTTTTGCAGTTTGAACCCAGTTTGCAGCAATTGGAGTAAGCTGAGGACAAAGAGGGAAAGTGGGAGAGAGAAAAAAATTTAAAGTAGCAGAAAAAGTAGGATAACAGAGGATTAATCAAAACTGTCCCTGCTAAACCTGAAACCATGAGAGTGGCTTTTGCATGGGTGGATCCCCAAGTTTTAGAAGCCATTGCTGAAGGAAGTTGGGATAATTCCCTTCTACCAACAAGCAAAGACTTTTGCTTTTTTTATCCACAGGGAAAGACTTTTCTTCTATTGGTGCATTTTAAATATATATATTCAGTCTTTTATGTTTGCTGTATTTGTTTTATGTTTTAGTTATGTTTGCTTTATTTAATCACACTCTACTTTTAGACCCACTCCTTCAGGAAATTAAATCAAATAATTCAATCAGTAAATATAATTCTTGCCTGGACTGTTCTAGGGGTCCCAACAATGCGCCCCCAGTTAGTGCATTTATTCCTTGGAAACTGTTTGTCCCTCTTCACTCAAAGCATAATTCCTACCTCAGGCAATCAAACATCTCCAACAAGGGATGGACACAGCTGTCAACCTGAATTTCAGCAGTTTGTTGGATTTCTAATATTAAGTCTAGTCTGTGTCAATTTACACATTTTCAGAAGTCAACCCAGAAAATGTATATAATAATAATATAATAATTTTTATTTATAACCCGCCCCTCTGCTTGGCAATTGGGGCGGCATACAAGAGATTAAAATAAAACAAGTTAAAACAGTTCCATACTCCCCCCACTAACCCACCCACCCTTAAAACAGAATTAAACTATCATGAATAAATCGAATAAAATTCAATTAAAATACCTAATCATCCTGACCAAATTCCCTACATATCACAACGGCGAAAAAAATGGCAGGTCACATTCGATTTCTTGCCTGGCAGTTATTCTGGGAAGGCCTGCCAGAAGAGATCCGGCTTTACTGCCTTTTTGAAGGCAGTAAGAGTGGTAATAATACGGACCTCGTCCGGCAGGCCATTCCATAGCCTGGGAGCGGTCACTGAAAAGGCCCTCTGGGAGGTCTGCGAGAGCCTGGTCTTTATTGGTTGCCGGAGTGCGCGGGGGGGATCATACGGGGAGAGGCGGTCCCTAAGATAAGATGGACCCAAGCCATGTAGGGCTTTAAAGGTTAAAACCAACACCTTGTACTGTGCCCAGAAACTAATTGGCAGCCAGTGGAGGGATTTAAGCACTGGTGTTATGTGCTCCCTCCTCGATGTTCCAGAGATTAACCTGGCTGCCATATTTTGCACCAGTTGCAGTTTCTGGGTTAGGCACAAGGGTAGCCCCATGTAGAGTGTGTTACAGTAATCCAGACGTGAGGTTACCAGAGCATGCACCACAGTTTCTAGATCCCTCATGTCCAGATAAGGGCACAGTTGGCGTATTAGCCGAAGCTGATAACAAGCACTCCTGATCACCACATTCACCTGACTAGTCATGTGAAGCGATGAATCTAGGAGCACCCCCAAGCCGCGAACACAGTCCTTGGAGGAGAGTGTGACCCCATCCAGGACTGGAGACTGTATACCCAAATCTGGTTTTGGGCCTGTAACTGCCAGTACCTCCGTTTTGTCCGGATTTAGTTTCAATCTGTTTTTCCTTAATGACTGTTTTTCCAGTCATTAAGAGTAGAGACGCCATCTGAAGTCTGAGAAGTTGATCTAGTCATGGAGAGATAAATCTAGGTGTCATCAGCATACTGATGGCACCGAGCTCCATGCCTCCAAATGATTTCACCCAGCGGCTTCATGTAAATGTTAAATAACATCGGGGACAGGATGGCGCCCTGAGGGATGCCACAATTAAGCTCTATTTTAGATGAGCAACTGTCCCCGAGCCTCACCCTCTGGGATCTACCCGAGAGGAAGGAACGGAACCACTGCAAAGCAGTGCCTCCAATTCCTAACTCTCTCAGGCGATCCAAGAGGATGGCATGATCTATAGTGTCAAAAGCCGCTGAGAGATTCAAGAGCACCAGCAGGGTCACACTACCCCTGTCGATGCCCAGGCGGAGGTCATCGGTCAGAACAACCATGGCAGTCTCCACTCCATAACCTGTCCTGAAGCCGGTTTGAAATGGATCGAGATAATCGGTTTCATCCAAGACTACCTGGAGTTGGGAAGCAACTGCCCTCTTGATCACCTTGCTTTAAAAAGGAAGCAAGGAGACTGTTCTATAATTGTTTCTGTCCAGGGGGTCCAGGGAAGGTTTTTTCAAGAGTGGCCTAACGGCCGCCTCTTTCAAGCAAGATGGTAATATACCTTCCCTGAAGGATGCATTGATTGTATCCTGTAGGAAAACTCTCAATGCATCCCCCCCCCCGGACGACCAGCCAAGATGGACAAGGATCAAGAGGACAAGTCGCTTCCTTATTTTTCCAAGAAGCTTGTCCACGTCATCAGTACTCACAGATTGCAACTGATCCAGTAAATTGCCATCAACGGAGTTGCTGGACACCTCGTCTACGGATTCTGTTGAAACAATGGCGTCCAAGTCGGCTCTTATCCGAGAGATTTTATCTACAAAGTAGGTATTAAACGCATCACAGCAGGCCGTCGTTGGGTTAAGTAGAGGGCTTGGCGCCGGAGAAACCTTTGTCGATTCCCCCACCACCCTAAACAGCTCTGCTGGACGGGACTCTGCAGACGCAATGCGTGCAGTGCAGAAAGATATCTGCGCTGCACGCAAAGCCTCCTGATAGGAATCAAGATGTTTCCTATGGCGAGTTCTGTCGGATAGGATCCGAGTCTTCCGCCATTCGTGCTCTAGTCGTTGTCCAGCTCGCTTCATCCTCCTAAGTTCCTCCATGAACCAGGGCTTACAATTAGAAGTGAGTTGGAAAGGACACTTGGGAGCGATTGTGTCGATAGCCCTGGTAATATCGGTGTTCCAAGTGTTCACCAAGGCTTTGACAGAGTCACTGGCGTTACCAACCATTAAACCCTCTAGGGCCTTCTGGAAGCCGATGGGTTCCATGAGCCTTTGAGGGTGGACCATTCTTTTTTTTATATATATATATATTTATTTTAAAGAGTTTATTGAATTAAAAAAACATACAGTTAAACATACAATTAAACAATAACAAATTGAACTATAACAAACAATACCATTAAACAATAACAAACAGTAACAAATAATTATAAACAACAAATAACCTATCTTATACATAACACAGACAAACACACATAGAAAAAAAACAATCTATAAACCCAATTACAAAATAGATTAACTAAGATTAACAAAAAAATCTTCGTTGATCTCTTACGTTCTAGATCAGATATTAGCTAACAACTATTTTTTATTCATCTAAACTAAAATACTTCCAGCCCATTGTCCTTGTGCTTAGCCCGATATATCTACCTCTGTTTAGTCATCAGTTTTTACACTACATACGATACACTGATATTTCCCTTTATACTAAATACAAGTTACATTACCATCATGATATAGTCTTCAGTCCATTATATCCTATCTAACATTTGCTCCAACTTATTTTTATCTAACATTCAACTATCTTCTGTGTTTTTAAATCATTCTCCAGGCATTTATTGGTATTTTCCACCCTTGTTTTATCCAATAATTTATTAATGGTTTCCAGTTAATAACAAAGAGTTCACTATCCTCTCCTCTTAGCAATCCTGTTAATCTGTCCATTTCGAATAGATCCATCATTTTCAATAACCAATCTTGAGTTGTAGGGATCTCCTTAGTCTTCCATTTTGCTGCATAGGAGATTCTGGCTGCAGTTAAAAGGTGAAATATTAATTTTCCATGTTTCCTTTCTAGCTCTGCATCAGAAATCATCCCTAATAGAAAAAATTGTGGATTGTTTTCTAATAAGGCCCCAATGATCTCCATTATAGCATGTCTTATCTCCCCCCAGAATTTTTGCGCTTTTTCACAACTCCACCACATATGAATGAGAGAGCCTTCTTTCTTACCACATTTCCAACATTCACATTTCCTTGATTTTTTCATTTTGGTAACTTTACTTGGCGATAAATGCCATCTGAATTGTAATTTGTAAAAGTTTTCTTTTAGGTTTATGTTTAATGTATATTTTATTCTTTTAGTCCAACACTTCTCCCATTGTTGCAATTCAATACTAGAGCCAAAATCCTGAGCCCATCTGATCATTTGCGGTTTTATTAGTTCACTTTCTAATTCTCTTTTTAGTAATAATTGATATAACTTCCTTATCTTGTGTTTACCTTCATCCATTATTACCTCTTCAAATTGTTTGTCCAAAATTCCTATTTGTCTTGTCTTTATGTCTACTTTATATTGTTCTCTAATTTGTCTGTAGGTGAACCAGCTATAATTATAGCCTTCCCAGTTTAATTCCTCTTGGGATTTAATTGTCATATCTTTACCTGTTCTTTTTAATAAATCTTTATATGTCAACCAGTGGTTGTCTCCAAATTTATTATTTTTATCAACTAGTTCCCCTATAGCTGTCCAATACGGTACATAATCTGGCCAATTTTTCTTTACTTTCATCCAAATTTTTAGTAACGTCCTTCTCACATAGTGGTCATTGAAATCCTTGTGTACCTTTACCTTATTATATAGTAAGTAACCGTGCCAGGAGTAGACATTGTCATACCCTTCTAGTTTCAAATTTTTTTCATTGTGGAGACATATCCAATCTATTATCCAATATAAAACGCATGCATAATAATACAGTCTAAAATTTGGAACTCCCAGTCCTCCCCGTTCCACTGTGTCCTGTAGGTATTTTAGTTTAACTCTTGGTTTTTTATTATCCCAGATAAATTTTGATAATTCTCTATCCCATTTTAAGAAGGGAGAATCGTTCGTTATAATTGGGATATTTATGAAAAGATAAGTCAATTTAGGCAAAACATTCATTTTTATCGCCGCAATTCTCCCCATCCAAGATAATTTCAATTTCTTCCATCTTTCCAAATCTTGTTTAATTTCTGCCCAAATTTTTTCATAATTATTTTTATATAAATCAGCATTTTTTGTGAAATTTATACCTAAATATCTAATTGTGTTAACTTCTTCAAATTGTATTCTTTCCTTTAATTTCTGCTTTTCTTTTTCATCTAAGTTTAACAGCATCATCTTTGTTTTTTCTTTGTTAATTTTTAAACCTGATACTTTACTAAATTTTCTCATTGTTTCCATCAAATTCTGTATATTTTCCTCTGGGTCTACTAGTGAAACCATTAAATCATCCGCAAATGCTTTTAATTTAAATTCTGATCCATTTATTTTAATGCCTTTAATTTTTTCATTTTTGCGGATATCGTTAAGTAAGATTTCAAAGCACATAATGAAAAGCAATGGGGATAGTGGGCAACCTTGTCTTCCTCCTTTTTGTATTTTAAAGTTTTCAGTAGCTTCACCATTCACCAGGATTTTCCTTTCTTGATTGTTATAAGTCAATTCTATGCATTTAGTAAAATTTGCACCCATATTTAATTTATTTATCAATTTTTTCAGAAAGTTCCAATTTAAATTGTCAAATGCCTTTTCTAGGTCAAAAAATAATAGTGCAGCTTGTTTATCGATATTTTTATTATAGTATTCAATCAAATTTAATAGGTGTCTAGTGTTATCCTTAATCATTCTTCCTGGGAGAAACCCTGCCTGGTCATCTGCGATCCATTCTACTAGCCATTTTTTCAATCTTTTAGCTATTATACTTGCAAATATTTTATAATCAATATTTAAAAGTGAAATAGGTCGGTAATTTTTTAGATTTGTAATGTCTTTTTTTTCTTTTGGGATTAACACAATATTTGCATTCTGCCAAGTTTGGGGAATCTTTCCTTTCTTTATATCATTTAATACTTTTAAAAGATACCCTGCTAACTGATCTTTAAATTTTTTATATTATTCCGCACCAAATCCATCTGGGCCTGGAGATTTTCCTATTTTTAATTCCGATATTGTATCCAATACTTCTTGGAGTTCAAAATCCTTATTTAACGTATTCTTGTATTTTTCTGGAATTTCTTTGATTTCTTGTAATAACAAATATTGGTCTATCTCATCTATTTTATCATTTTCTGCCCTATATAATTTCGAGAAATAATTCGCAAGAATTCTTTTTATTTGCCCTTGGGTGGAAAACTCTTTATGACCTTCTCTCAATGTAACAATTGTTCTTTTTTCTCTTTCTTTCTTTAATTGGTATGCCAATAGCTTCCCCGGTTTGTTTGCATATTCAAAATTCCTTTGTCGTAAAAATATCAATTTCTTCTGTATTTCTTCTGTTAAGAATATAGACATTTGTTTCTTTAACTTTTGTAGTTCTAACTTCAATTTTTTATTATTGGGGTTAGTTTTCATTTGGTCCTCAACACTCTTCACCTCATGTTCCAAATTTTTAATCAACCTTTCTCTAGCTCTTTTACTTTCTATACTTTTTTTTATAAAGTATCCCCTCATGTATGCCTTTCCAGCATCCCACACCACATGGTCTGAAGCATCTTTACTTGAATTTTCTTTAAAAAACCAATTTAAATTTTCTTGTGTTTCTTTTAAGATCTTTTCATTTTTCACTAAGTTTACATCAAATCTCCAATTATAATGTCTTACTCCCTTTCCCATTATCATTACGACCAAATTATGATCTGACCAAATCGCTGGCTGAATTTCAATTTTATAAATTTTACTTATTAATATTGACGATGTTAAAATCATGTCTATTCTCAACCATGATTGGTGGGGATGGGAAAAAAAGGTGTAATCCCGAGCATCTCCGTTTTTAATTCTCCAAGCATCTTTTAATGACAATCTGTCCTGTAGTTCAAAAAAACTACAGGGCAATTTCCCTTGTAATATCTTACTTTTTTTACCTGACGACCTATCTATTTTTGGATCTACCACACCATTCCAATCTCCTAACATTATTATTTTCTCATTATTGTCTAGATCTTCTAATATTTTTAACAGTTTTACATAAAAATCCTTTTTATTTGTTAGGGGACTATATAAACCTACTATAATCCACTTTTCACCCCTATTTTTAACCTCTGTAATTACATAGTGACCAAGAGGATCAGATATCAATTTTTTTGCTTCTAATTTCTCTGATATATATAACACCACTCCTTTCTTTTTACTTTTAGCAGCTGCTATAAATTCCTTGCCCAGTTTTTTATTTATAAGATACTTTGAATCTTTCTCCCTTATATGCGTTTCTTGAAGGCAAACTATATCTGGTTTCATTTTCTGAACATAGTGAAAAAAAAATTTCCTTTTTTGGGGCGTGTTCATACCCTTTATATTCCATGTTAAAAATTTAGTTTCCTCCATTTTTCCCTTTATTTGTTTACTTTATTCCTTTCTGTATTATTTCTTTATTGTTATTATTATTAAAATTGTTTTTTTTTCTTTCCCCTTGAATTTCCAATCCTAATTTCAATCGTCTTATTTTGCCAAATGACTGTATCTTAACTGTATTTATTATTTTGAGGGTGGACCATTCTAACAGGTCCACCACCCCTGAGGGGGATGACAGTAGCCTTTAGCTCTATCTTGACCAGGAAGTGATCCGTCCATGACAATGCGGAGGTTTTTATGACCTCCGCCCACGGATATTCCTGTTCCGTACTAAAAAACCCATCGAGGGTATGACCAGCACAATGCGTGGGCCCGTCGACCAATTGGGATAGGCCCATGTTTGTCATGGTCTCCATGAACTCCCGAGCTGCACCTGTTGAATTGGACAAGCCGGTCTCAAGAGGGATGTTGAAGTCGCCCAGAACCAAGAGTCTGGGCAACTCCAGCAGCAGCTCTGAGACCAGTGAGGTCAGCTCGGTTAGGGAGTCTGTTAAGCAATAGGGTGGCCAGTAAACCAACAGAATCCCTAAACTATCCCTGGTTTTCAGGCTAAGGTACATACACTCGATATAGGTTGTTTTCCAGATAGGCTTCCTGGTCAAGGTTAAGTTGTTTCTATGAGTCAGGGCCACTCCGCCCCCCCCCCGCCCACTTTCCCTTATCTGCTCATTAACCGAGTACCCAGCTGGGAGAGCCTGCGCCCAAGTAGCAGAGCTAGCATCTCCCAGCCAGGTCTTGGTAAAGCATGCCAGGTCGGCCATCTCATCCACAATAAGGTCGTGGATAATGTGGGTCTTATTTTTAACCGACCTGGCATTGCAAAGGAGCAGCGTAAGGGTCTGTGGAATGGTTATATGTGGACATTTGTCATAATACATGCATTTTTGATGACCTAAATATCCTAAAGGCACCAGACCCTTTCTGATCTTGGAAGCTAAGCAGGGTCAGCTCTGGTTAGTACTTGGATGGGAGGCTGCTAATAAATTCCAGGTGTTGTAGGCTGTATTTCAGAGGAAGGAACTGGCAAAACCACGACTGAGCATTCCTTGCCTCAGAAACCCTATGAAATCCATGGAGTTGGCATAGGTCAACCAACAACTTGAGGGCACATACACACCCACATGCATTTTTGCATTCACCTTTTCAGTTGTACACAGTTCCTTGCCGGATTGGGGCCATGGCAACCGCATGCTGTGGCCCCAATCCAGCACTTTGCCATTCTAAAAAGAGCTGGCAAATGCCGCTCCTTTTTGGAGTGGCAAAAAGCCGCCCTTGCTGCTGCAGTGGCGGCTTTTCCATGCTCCTTTGGCGCAGCACATCTAAACGCTGCGCCAGGGGAGTGCCCTGACACCATCCACCATGCGGTGAGATGAACAGCATGATGGCAGCTTCGGGGTGGATTCAGGGAGGCTGGCGTGTGGTCGCCACGCCCAGACTCCACCCCCAGGCCGGCCCTTTTGGCCAGTCTGTAAAGCCCATTGGTAACCTCCAGATGTGGCAGATCATTATTTTGATGGCTAGTGAATCCTGGGAGTCACCACTCAGTACATCTGAAGAGAAAATTTGCAGGATGGTGCTAAATGATGGAATCCTGTTGGTAATATACAGCTATGCAATCTGTATGTGTTGTTATTGTTGCTTTGGGTGCTGTAAAAGAGGTATTCACTAGTTCTTTGTGCAATGTACTTCCCACCCTCCCAACAGCTTTAAAGATCTGATACCAGCTGCCACATTGGGTTTCCAAATCTCTGGGATTTGCCCCGAATCTTGGTGTTTGCACTCTCTTCTCCAGTCCTCTGGGATAGAGGAAGGAATCTGTGGGCAAGAGCAGTATGTAAAAGAGTGTGCACATACAGTCATCCCTCCATATCCATGGATTCTTTATATACAGTTTGAAAATATTTTTAAAAACTTAATTTCCAAAAAGCAAACCTTGATTTTGCTGTTTTATAGAAGGGACACAACTTCATTACATCATTATATTTAATGGGGCTTAAGCATCCATAGATCTTGGTATCTATGAAGGGTCATAGAAAGAAACCCCAGTGGATGCCAAGGGCCCATGTATATTTTCCTTCCTTTATATATATATATATATATATATATATATATATATGATATACCCTGTGTGACTGTAATTGATATTTAAGGTATCATGCTTAATGACATCATAGGGACTGTACTGTGACATCACACTCATAACATCATAAGGAGTCATTGCTAGGTCTCAGGTTTAGGCCCTGAAATCTCAGAGTCTATGATAATATTGACCTGTAAATCCTAGTGATGCATTGACACTACCCATGTACTGGAGTAAGAGTCAATTCCCTGTTGAACTAGCTTTAGTGTGGAGAATGGACACCATTTTCTTGTTTGTTTGTTGTCTCCAGCAGGAAAATGTCTTGCCAGTCATGTGAGTAGGACATAATCGCATGTCCTGGAGAAGACCATTCCACAGCTTGGTTCCTTGTTACAGATGACTCAACTTCCCATATTAATAGGATACAGAGATGAGCATTCAAAGAAGTTCTCAACATATGGCTATTAGAAGTACAAAACCAAATGGATAATGGCTTATTTTTGCTCCTTTACCCCTTCCGTCCTAAGTCTTTATTGGATATATATATATATATTCACTCTCTTATTTCCACTCCTCAAGAATGCAAAGGGGCCCATCTTTGCCAAATTGTTTCATGAATAAAGCAATGTTTCCTTCCCTCTTGACTGTTCCAATTTTTCATCAGGTGGCTTAAAAACTATAAAATGATGGAACAATTAGTTTTATGGCAAACACTTCAAAAATAAGATTGCTGGGGGTGCTCCCCCCCCCCCATTTTTTGTAATGCCTTAAAGGTGCACAGCTGAGGAAGCAAGAGAGAACATTTAACTTATTAATGCCAAACGTAACATCCTTCCTCGTAAATTCTATTTGGCAAGGTCTTGCATTCTGTGCCCAAACCACTCTGGTTTCTATGAAGGTCAATCCTAATTCTCCATGCAGAAACAATGACTGGATCATATACCACAAATTTAAAACAGGTTCAAATAATCCTAGATCCTGACCCACAGAACTCTTGAAATGAGAGTGCATTTACACTGTAGAACTAATGCAGTTTGACACCACTTTAAATGCCAAGGCTCCATCCTACAGAATCCTGGGATTTGTAGTTTGGTGAGGCACTGGCATTCTTTTGGCAGAGAAGGCTAAAGACCTTGTAAAACTACAAATCCCAGGATTCCGTAGAATGGAGTTACAACACCTCAATGGGAGGAATAATATAGAGAGACAAACAGCTATTGGACAGCAGTAGTCGTGGTGGGTGTCAATGACAGGAGAGAATTGTGACACCATAGCTAACATTGGTTGGCACTGTGCACAGGGAGGTGTAGGTGGCCCTCCTTGTGTAACCCCATCACCTAGTAAACCCTATGATGAGACACCCAAAGTGAGACACAGACAGGATCAGAGCATTAACAGAAAAGAAAGGAGGGAGAGATAAAGCGATATCACATTTGCAAGATTAGCCAAAGGCACAAGAAAGATGACAAGACAAATAGCAAATACCTTTAGGAAGGCAAATGGCATCCAAAGCAGCATTACACATGCAATAGAGGCATGGAATGTGAGGAGCATGAGCCAAGGGAAGCTGGACATGTAAAAATGGAAATGGAACATATGAACATAGCAGTACTGGGGGTAAGTGAATTAAAATGGACAGGAATGGGCCACTTTGAATCAGAAAACCATACAGTGTTCTACTCAGGCAATGAAAAGATAAGAAGAAACAGGGTGACTTTCATACTAAGAAAAGATGTGGCAAAAGCAGTCAGAGGATACAATGCAAAATCAGACCGAATCATTTCAGTAAGTCTCCATGGTAAACCTATGAATATCACCATAATTCAAGTGTATGCACAAACTACAGAGGCAGAACAGGAAGAAATTGACAGCACACCAACACAGAATGTCAAGCTGATCATTAGAGATTGGAACACAAAAGTTGGAAGCAAAGAAGAATCAAAAACAGTAGGCAGATTTGGATTAGGCAAAAGAAATGAAGCAGGTGAGCGTCTCATAGATTTTTGTGAAGCCAACAACCTATTTATTGCAAACACATTTTTCATACAACCAGAAAGAAGGCTACACACATGGACATCGCCAAATGGTCAACAAAAAAATAAAATAGATCATATAATTGGAAGTAAAAGATGGAGGAACTCTATACTGGTGGCCAAGACTAGACCAGGTGCTGATTGTTGCACAGATCACGAATTACTCATATCAAAAATAAGAAGAAAGAAGAAAACAAAACCAGTGATTATACTAAAATATAATCTAAATAGTATCTCAACAGAATTTACTGACAACATAAGAAACAGATTCACATTGCTAAACATAATAGACTGAGAACCAGAGGAACTATAATCTGAAGCCAGGGACATAATAAAAGAAGAATGCAGGCAGATACTTTCAATAAACAAAAAGAAAGAGGGGGGAAAACCATGGATGACAGAAAAAACACTACAAGCAATAAAGAAAAGAAGAGAAGAAAAACAAAAGGGAGATAGGAACAAACTAAGAATTATGAATGCAGTGGTATAATCACTGGTTTTGTTTTCTTCTTTCTTCTTATTTTTGATATGAGTAATTTGTGATCTGTGCAACAATCAGCACCTGGTCTAGTCTTGGCCACCAGTATAGAGTTCCTCCATCTTTTACTTCCAATTATATAATCTATTTTATTTTTTTGTTGACCATTTGGCAATGTCCATGTGTGTAGCCTTCTTTCTTGTGGCTTGTGTGGAAAGATAAAGAAAATTACTACAATGACAATGCAGAGAAATAGAAGACAACAACAAAAAGGGAAGAACAAGAGATCTATTTCACAAGATCCAAGAAATCAAAGGAAAATTCAAACCAAGGATTGGGATGCTCTGTGACAATAAAAATAACATAATTCAAGACCAGGAGGGAATAAAAAGACATTGAATGAAATAGAAGAATTATACAAAAGAGATGACAAAATGAAGGACACATGGAATGAAAAACCATATGAAGATGAACCCCAAATTCTAAAAAGTGAGGTGGAAACTTCAATAAGAGAAATAGAGAAAAACAAATCACCAGAAGCAGATGATATTCCAATTGAACTGCTGCAACCCACATTGCTAACCCACAGTGCTAGCCAACATATGTCAACAGATATGGAAAACAAAATGATGGCGAATAGATTGGAAGCAATCAATATACATCCCCATTCACAAAAAGGGAGACACAAGAGACTGCAGCAACTATAGAACCATGGCACTGATCTCCCATGCAAGCAAAATCATGTCCAAAATTCTGCAACATAGACTCCAACCATACATGGAGAGAGAAATCCCAGAGGTCCAAACAGAGTTCAGGAAAGGAAGAGGCATGAGGGACCACATTGCAAACAAATGATGGCTAATGGAGCACACCAGGGAATTCCAAAAGAAAATCAGCATGTGCTTTATAAACTATAGCAAAGCCTTTGACTGCATAGATCATGAAAGGTTATGGAATGCCCTTAAAGACATAGGAGTGCCAATACATCTGATAGTCCTGATGAGGAATCTGTACTCAGGAAAAGAGGCTATTGTCAGAACACAACATGGAGAAACAGAATGGTTCCCAATGGACAAAGGAGTCAGATAAGGCTGTATCTTTTCCCCCTATCTGTTCAACTTGTATGCAGAACATATCAGAAAAAACAGGCTTGGAGACAAAAAAAGGAGGAGTGAAAATAGGAAGAAGGAATATCAACACTTTAAGATATGCAGATGACACCATAGTACTAGCAGAAAACCTCACAGACCTGTAACACCTAATAAGGAAGATCAAAGAAGAAAGTGCAAAGGCAGGTTAATGTTAAACAAAGAAAACAAAAATAATGACCTTCACAAGTTCAACCTAGACAACGAAGAAATAGGAATAGTAAAAAAAAATTCCCATACCTGGGATCAAACATTGATAGAAATGGGGACTGCAGTCAGGAAATCAGAAGACTAAGAATGGGGAAGATTACTATGAAAGAACTAAAAAAGATTCTAAAATGCAAAGACATACAACTCAGCACAAAAGTTAGAATCATACATCGTATTCCCCATTAACATGTATGGATGTAAGAGCTGGACAGTTAAGAAAGATGATAGGAAGAAAATCAATGCATTTGAGAGAATGTGGTGCTGGAGAAGAGTGCTGAGGAACCCATGTACAGCCAAAAGGACAAACAAGTGGGTCCTAGAGCAGATCAAACAGGAAACCTTCCTGGAAGCCAAGATGACCAAACTGAGACTGTCATATTTCGGACACATCATCAGAACAGAGGATTCTTTGGAGAAGACAATAATGCTGGGGAAGATGGAGGGAAGTAGGAAGAGAGGAAGGCCACATGCCAGATGGATGGACTCTATTAAGAAGGTCACGGGTATTAAGGGGTTGCAGGATTTAAGCAGAGCAGGGGAGGACAGAGGGTCTTAGAGTTGTCTCATCCATAGGGTCGAGATCAACCCGAGGGCAGTTAATAACAACAACAACAACAACAACAACAAAGATACACCTCTGCTGCTGATGAGACCCATCTTTCCCAGGATCACTTGAAGGAAGCTCAGAACTGGAGACATTGAGTAGATAAAGTAGTGGTGGCTAAATATGCAAGGTGGGGGCCATTTTAAAAAAAAACCTGCTACACAGACACACACTGCAGACCTCACTAGCCCACACTAACACACATTCCAACATTTCACAATAGAAACAAGGACATATTTGGCCAGACAACATCAGAGTGTGGCAAAGACAGGAAAATTTATTCATGAGGTAGAACATACAATCTAGGAAAGGCTGCAGTAGTTTGCCTTTGCCTGAGTCTACTTGGAAAGGCAAGATTCTACTCCTTCCTCTCCTTTCCCCTGTTGAATTGAGTGCAACTTGATATTTCACTTTCAGTTCAGTTAACAACAATTGAAGTAAGCTGGAGGGAAAGGGGAGTAGGGGAGGAAAAACTGGGACAATTTAAAAGCAGTCAAAAACTGGGATGATAGAGGATTAATTAAGACTGATCCTGCCAAGTCAGGACAGTTGAAAGCTATGCACTAAGGTCGAGACTGTACCATAGCCAGCAGAAGTGTAAGGCACCAAACATGCAAGTTCATGTCCTCTTCTTGCTCCAGCAGGTTTCAAGCCCTGGGAGGATCAAGTATTGCCATTTACCAACAACACAGGTATGGAGAGTGGAGCCAGTTCCAAAAAGTGAGCATACAGCTGATATGGTCTCCAGGCAGAAAGATAAGGAGAGTTTACTCACAAATATAGTGCATCTTCCCAGTGGTGTCACTAGGGCTGGTGTCACCCCACACTGACCTCCTCCTATATGACACCATACAGAATCCTTAGTAATTTCTTTTCTACTAAGGTTACTCATAAATTGCAATTCCCATATATCACTGAATATAACGGTGGTAGTTGTGACATAAACAACTTTATACTTTTAAATTACAATGTCATACACACAGCCTAAATGTATTTACATATACATAGTTTCATGTGCTTAAAGGGAAAATTTGGTAAACTCTGATGTTTTAAATAATTTTTTTAAAATAAAATTTTTAATTTAAAAAAAAAATCTGGGTCCTCTCCTTTCTCCTCCCACTGAGCCTCACCCTATTCATACCATGTCTTCAGTATTTTAATGGGACACAAGAGAATGCCATAGTCTGTTTCTGCTAAAAGGCAGACGTTTGAGGTGTAGTGGTGTCACCCTCTCTTAGGGTGACACCTGGTGTGGTCCACACTCCCCGCACCCCCTGAATCTTTCTTATTCTCTCTCTCTCACACACACACACACACACCTCCAGTGCAAGACCAAATATATCTCCATCACCAAAATGTCCTCCCTTCTCCATCCATTCCCCAGGGAGGAGCAGAAGCAGCCCTTCCCAAGATGAAGCAATTGGGTCAGGGAGGTTTTAGACACTGCACAAAAGACTGCAAAATAACTCCTTGTGTCCCATCCAAAACCAAACATGTATCAACATAAACTACACTTACATGCTTGCATGGTGAAAGGTTTGTAAACCATACCCTATGAGGAGCATTTTAGGAAGCTGGGTATGTTTAGCCTGGGAAGGAGAAGGTTAAGAGGTGATATGATAGCCCTGTTTAAATATTGGAAGGGATGTCATATGGAAGAAGGCGCAATCTTGTCTTCTGCTGCTCCATAGACTAGGACACAGAACAATGGATTCAAACTAAAGGAAAGGAGATTCCACCTAAATATTAGGAAGAATCTCATGACAGTAAGAGCTTTTCAGCAATGGAATATGCTGCCTTGGAGTGTGCTGGTCTCCTTCCTTGGAGGTTTTTAAACAGAGGCTGGATGGCCATCTGTCAGGAGTGCTTTGATTGTGTATTCCTGCATAGCAGAATGGAGTTGGACTGGATAGTGCTTGAAGTCTCTTCCAGTACTGTGATTCTGTGATTCTATGGGGGGTTGCAGACTGCCAGAAATAGTGCAAATTGAGTCCACTTTTAGGGTTAGGGTTAGGGAATCATGGGAACTGTATTGTGGCATCAGAGCTCTGTCTCGGGGGGGGGGGGAACAATTCCCATGATTCCCTAGCACTAACCCTAACCCTAAAAGTGGACTCAATTTGCACTATTTCTGGCAGTCTGCAACCCCGTTCTGTCACTAAAAAGATTATTCCCTATAAGTGATGTCACATCCCTGCTGATACCCATTTTAGCCACTTTTTGATAACAAAGAGGTTTGCTAGATTTAAAGGGCTGCCTGAGGGTTTCAGAAGCCACAAAAGTGAGGTTGAAGCATGTATGCAGCTCATGGACCACATGTTCTCCACCCCGATGCCTCCCATATGACCATAAGAAAAGCCCTCCTAGATCAGACTAAAGTCTTATTTAGTCCAATATCCCTTTTTCCACAGTGGCAACAGCTAGTCTCAGTCTTATCGATGACATCACTTCAGATATTTAAAGATATTTTATCACATCAGCTCTCAGTCTTATCTTCTCTAAGTTAAACATACCCAGCTAATACTTGTAAATACTGTGCATAAGGAGGCGTTGGTAAACCACTTCTGAATTTATCATGAAAACCCCATGAAGAGATCATCCAAAATGATGACTTGGAGGTCTCTCATTCATAGGGCTACTATAAGTCAAAGTCAACTTGATAGTAATTAACCACAACCATTTTTGTGCTGAAAATAGCATTTTCTGTGCAAAAAATTATTATTTTCTGTGCAGAAAATACTGTTTCCTGTGCAGGGAATGCTGTTTCCTGCACAAAACAGCCAGATGCTGATTTTGTATACAATAAGTCTTGAACTGCAAAGATTCTGCTCAGGCCAAGATTCTTCTCATCAGTTTTTAGTGTGTGGGTTTTTTGTTTTTTTTTACTTTTTAAATAATCTCAAATATTCTTACCATTCCACCATAAGATAAGGTCACCATAAGTCAGAGTCGAATTGAAGGCACATAGCAACAAACACTAATATTCACCAGAACCAAAGCTTACGGTAACTGGTAGACATACTGGTTGGGGGGATTTTGGGAGCTATAGCCCCAAAAAATAGCTCGGAAGGACACCATTGCATCTCATTTAGTTGTTCATTACAAACTCTGAAGGACACCAAAGGATCTCATTTCTATTTGGCCATTACCCACTCAAAACTTATATGTCCAGTATTGACTTTTTACCTTCATGTGTATCATTTTACACTTACATCGGACCTCATCTGGTATTTTATTGCCCCTTTTACCCAGTTTGGAGAGAACTTTTTGGAGCTCTTTACAATCCCCATTTGGTTTAGTGCCTCCCTTATGGCTTTTACACAGCAATTAAAAACAGGTTGGTTTGCCCAGGACTGTGATGATGTACAATGTTGCTTTCTCTCTCCGCAGCTCTTAATGGGTTTGTTTTAGGGCCAAATTATACAGTGCATTTGGAGCTCTCTTTTTTGGGACCTCAGGACATAATTCTCTTTTTTAAAACAAATGAATCAGCCATGAGGCTACCCCATTTGGACTAAGGCCTAAGCTTGGAGGACTGCTATTGGTCATCAAGAACTTAAGAGAATTTTAAAGTTCAGGCCTAGGGTTTTTAGGCCTAGGGTTCCTTGTCACCTTTGTTCTACCCACATTTTTTTCAGCCTTGGCAGGATTTCTTGAGAATAACACACACACTGCCATGGGACACCCACACAGAGAGCTCATTACATCCTTCTACCTGATGCGGTTTTACAAGGAAGTTCTGCATTTGATTCTTTGGCACTGGACTTGGTTCACATTCTTCTACCATTATCACAATAGATTGCAGTAGGCTGGCCAGCAGCTATTCCTCGTGAACTCTCTCCTCAGGCTATTTCCCTTCATCAGAGTCCAGAATTATGTATGCCATCAGCCTACCCTGGCTGAGATCCTACATCAGCCTGGCAGAGTATAACATTCCACTAATGTGCTCCCTTTCCACCAACACAACTGAGCTATATCCACATTAGAGTGAAAACCCATGGATGTAAGTTACCTGGGAAGGGTGGGCACCATTCTTCCGAATCTCCATCTAGAGCATGGAAGTGGGCATTCAGAAAGATGATGCCTTCTCATGGTCTCGCAACCAAGTCTGGATATTGTCTGCCATCCTCCAGACACTATTTGGCCATGAGGGTACATTCCATTGTAGACCAATGTGGACAATGTTTCCTACTTCTGGGTGTAAGGACTGACATTCTCCAGTTACTTTTGAAGGTAAGTGTAAAGAAAGTTGGGAAACATTTTGATAGGACTTTTTCAAGTGTTTTATCATTTTATTATCAATCTTAAGGATTTTTTTAAAAAAGAGAGAGCGAGAAAAAGAAAAGTAATGAAAGAATCACAAATCAACACAATGACAAAACACAAACTAGTTTTCAGCACTGTATGAAGCAACAATAATGAATTATTATTATTATTATTATTATTATTATTATTTTAAAAATACTATCACAAGTACAAGAATGCATTAATTTTTAAAAGTCAATGTGAAGTCAAAGGCTTTCATGGCTGGCATCCATAGTTTTTTGTGAGTTTTTCAGGCTATGAGGCTGTGTTCTAGAAGAGTTTATTCCTGATGCTTCACTGCTGGTGAAATATCAGGAATAAACTCTTTTAGAACATAGCCTCATAGCCCAAAAAACCCACAAAAAACTTTTAAAAGTCACTTTCCCAATTCTGCCTTTTGTATGTAGAATTGGAGAAGAAGGGCAGTGCTGTCTTGACCTTCACATGGGCAGCAAAAGGTCTTGAGCAGGCTTGCCAATAATCCTCACAATCTTTTCCAACCTGTGACTATATTTTTTGCATACACACACACACACAGCCTGTGTTGTACTTTAAAGTTTCTTTCTTGGGCACTGCCAGGGACATCTTGGCTTCTTCTGCTGCCTCCAAAGAGCTGCATTCTTAAAGCTTAACAAAGACTTTTAAGTTCCAAACTCCTTGGAGGGGGTCAAAGCAAAATCTTTATCCTGGTGGTGCTGGACTCGAGCCAGGCCACACACTCTGCCTTATTGTACAAACATGTCCCTTTCTTCAGACAGTTTCGTTATGAGCTCAAAGAAAAACATCATATAATCTTCCGCCTTGGGCAAAAGTTTCTTCCAAGAGCAGTTCATTCCATCCTGTGAAAATTACCTCTAGTTCCCAGTACTGCATTAGGGGGCTCTTTAAGACTTCTTGGCCTGATTTTGTCAAACAGCCACCCTTCTCTTACAAGAAGGATTAGAGAAACATTGGTCGAGCACTTCTGCAAATGGCGAGCAGGAGGAAACAGGCAGGAGAGCTGAAGCGCATATGCCTGCAGACAGCTGGATAGATTGTCTGGTGTCACAAGACTCCATGATGGTGATCATACCAACCAATCATCCTGATTTTGCAGGAACAGTCTCCATTAATCCTCTGTTGTCCTACTTTTTCATCTGCTTTTAAAATGTTCCAATTGCTCTCTCCCGCTTCCACCTTCCCCTTGTTATAGGTTAGCTCACTTGCTCCAACTATGGACCTGTCTGCATGGGCCAAATAAACCAGCCTTCCCCCCCCCCAAACATCTTGGCAGGGAGTCCGAACAATGCAGGACCCAATCCCCGAGTCTGGCATGAACAATCTAGATGTCCACTTCATTCAGTGTCAAACCCAGAGTATACCTTTCTCCAGAGCCCTCCATTCCAATGCTAGGCAGCTGTTCTCACAGGTGTCCCAATGTGCTGCCCAGCAGTGGCGTCGCTAGGGTACATGTCACCCGGTGCGGTAACTCCTGGTATCACCTCCTCTCATACCACAGCCATACAGAATCCTTAGTAATAGTTTGTTTTTTCTACTAATGCTACTCATAAAATGCAATTTCCATGTAATGAATGTAATGGCAATAGTTGTGACATAAACAACTAGCAAAAATAAAATTATTTCTTTAAAGCTTAGTTTACAATATCATATACACAGAATAAATGTGTTTACATATAGATAGTTCCATATGGTTAAAGTGAAAATGTGATGCTTTTAAAGATTTTTTTAAACAAAATAAGTCTTGAAATTTGACTCCCCCCCTCCCGAAAACCTAGGGACTCTCCTTTCTGCTCACACTGAGCCTGACCCCACTCACACCATCTCTTCATTATTTTCAAGAGATACAGATCAATAGAAGTATAGTGTCTAGCTCAAGGGAAGTAATAGTGCCACTCTATTCTGCTTTGGTCAGGCCTCACCTAGAATACTGTGTCCAGTTCTGGAAACCACAATTCAAAAAGGATGTGGAGAAACTGGAGTGTGTCCAAAGGAGGGCAACTAAAATGGTGAAGGGTCTGGAAACCAAGCCCTATGAAGAACGACTTAGGGAACTGGGTATGGTTAGCCTGGAGAAGAGATGGTTAAGAGGGGATATGATAGCCCTCTTTAAATATTTGAAGGGATGTCATATCCAGGATGCAGCAAGCTTGTTTTCTGCTGCTCCAGAGAATAAGACCCAGAACAACTGTGATGTCCAGCCTGGATTGTTTAAATTCTCCCCTGCATTTCCCTTCATTTTCAGTTCAGTTTGAGCATAGGAATGTTCCACTGTATTAGTTTGTGGGAGGAGCTGTAGGAATCCCCTGCATTTTTCTAGTTTTTGGTTTGCCCCTTCCCAGCAAGCTCTGCTTCAGCTTGGGATTTTTAGTTTTTCTTAGGCAGGCTTGGCTTTATCTGTTTGGTGGCAAACAGACACAGACAGAGGGAAAGGGCATTTCTTACACCATTTAGCCAATTTATTTACCATTTAGCCAATTTATTTACCAGAAGCAGTTAATTCTATTAAACATCAACAATAAAGAAGTCAAGAGCACCAGAAGCTGAAAGATCCTGCACCAGCTTCATTGAGAAGGAGATCAATCCAAGATCAAACCCAGAGAGATGACAACCCTGAAGATTGCTGAAACCTAAACTGTAAAGTATCTTTTATTTTAAGCCTGTTAGAGCTGGGGAGGAGAAACCTTTTTCTTTTGTTCTTCAAAATAAATTTCCCCCTTTTGGACTTTACATTCAGCTTTGGAGCCTTTTTGGGTATAAGAGTTTGATCTCACCAGGGTACTGGCGTTGCACACCCATATTTGCCACCACCTTTAGTTGTGTGTGTCTTCACAACAACAGATGCAAACTACAGAAAAAGAGAGCCCACCTAAACATTAAGAGGAACTTCCTGACAGTAAGAGCTGTTTGACAGTGGAACACACTCCCTCGGAGAGTAGTGGAGTCTCCTTCTTTGGCAGTCTTTAAATAGAGGCTGGATGGCCATCTCCTGGGGATGCTTTTATTGTGAGTTCCTACATGGCAGGGCATTGGACTGGATGGCCCTTGAGGTCTCTTCCAGCTCTATGATTCTAGGTGGATGCCACCATCTGTTTCTGCCAAAATACAGATGTTTGGGGAGCAGTGGTGTCACACACCCCTTATGGTGTCACCTGGTGCAGTCCATACCCCCCCCCACACACACACACACACCTTGTGATGCCACTGCTGCCCAGTCACTCACTCTGAGGTCAGAACAAAGAGCCCAGCAATGAGACTGATGCTGGGTATCTCATTCTGACCTCAGGAGAGAGTGACTCGCCACCAAGACTGCTACCACACCATGTGGCACAGTGGGGCATGCATATGAACAGCTGCCCCACATCACAATGGAGGGCCCCAAGTAATGAATGTGGTCAGAGCAGTTTCAGGTCCAGAATACACTGGGCTGGCCCCAAAGAATCCTGGTTGGTACAGACACCACCTGAATTCCAAGTGCAAAAGTAGTCAGTGGGCAGATGAAAGGATGGAGCATAAATGTGCCCTTCTCAGTAGGCTCAGATAAAAGCAAAAACAAAAAGCTGAAACCTCTTCTAGCTTGTGTTCTTCCTCATCAACAATGTTTTCCATCTTGATCACACTCTGATATTGATTGGCCACATGTGTCCTGGTTTTCATCTGTGAAATGTTGGCGGTTATGATGGTGAGCCATCAAGCCAAATGCAGTGCACTAGCCAAGGTGAGAATGAATGTGGTCTGGTGCTTACAATAGGGGCCCTTTCATGCCACACAGTTAAAGTAGTACATTTCCACTTTTACTGCCATAGTTCCCTCCTGGGATTGGCAATTTAGGGAAGAGTACTTAGAATTCTCAGCCAGAGTTTTAATGCCTCACCAAACCACAACTCCCAAGTTTTCAGAGGATGCAAACATGGTTGTTAAAGCCGAATGACAGCGCCATTATTGTGCAGTGGTGAAGGCCCCTGGGAATGAGCAACTGTATTGGGGCAGGGGGGATTTTTGTGCTGCAACAGACCTCCCCATGTGCTGCATTGGAGCATTTGAGCAAACTAGAAATTACACTGCATCCCTTCCTGTCACAATCTAGATCAATTTTTTATTGCACGCCCCCCCCCAGGTGGTTCTAACAAGGTGGACTACCTAAAATGTCACATTTCCAGGTGTTCTGGGGATATTTAGATATGGGGTGAAAAATTACCCCCAAATCGGCACAAGTTGAAGAAATGGAGAGATCTGGGGGAGAGGTGAACCAGGGGAGTTGGGGTGCTGCAGAAGTAGTCCATGTCTGCACTATCCTGCTTTAGATTGTTGGACTGGGACTTTGGAGATCCAGGTTCAAATCTCCACTGAGCTATGAGGCTTATTTGGGCAACCATGAGACAGCCTTTGTCTCTTTGAATCACTCTTTCAGACTAACCTACCTTACAGGGTTATTTTGAGGATCAAGTTGGGATGAGGAGAGCCACATACCCACCTTGAGCTCTTTGCAAGATAGATGGGATGTAATGAACCATCTGAATAAATGACAAAACAGTCCATTAGATAGAACCATAGAATCATAAAATCATAGAACTGGAAGAGACCACAAGAGCCATCTAGTCCAACCCCCTGCCATGCAGGAACTCAAAATTAAAGAATACGCAATAAATGGCTGTCCAGCTTCTGTTTAAAGACCTCCAAAGAAGGAGACTCCACCACATTCCGAGGGAGTGTGTTCCACTGTCGAACAGTTCTCACTGTCAGGAGGTTCCTCCTAATGTTGAGGTGGGATCTCTTTTCCTGCAGCTTGCATCCATTGTTCTGGGTCCTGTTCTCTGGAGCAGCAGAAAACAAACTAGCACCCTCCTCAATATGGCATCCCTTCAAATATTTAAAGAGGGTTATCATATCTGTTTGCAAGAATATCATGGGGGACCTTGTCAAAAGCCTTACTGAAATCAAGATATGCTATGTCTACCGCATTCCCTTCATCTAGCAAACTGGTAATTTTATCAAAAAAAGAGATCAGATTAGTCTGCCATGACTTGTTTTTGAGAAACCCATGTTGACTTTTAGTGATTATGGCATTCCTTTCTAAATGTTCACAGACTGTCTATTTAATGAAGTATTCTAGAATCTTTCCCGATATTGATGTCAGACTAACTGGGCGATAGTTGTTGGGGTACTCTTTTTTCCCCTTTTTGAAGATGGGGACAATGTTTGCCCACCTCCAGTCTGCTGGGACTTCTCCTGTTCTCCAGGAGTTATTGCCAGTGGCTCCGAGATTGCATTTGCCAGTTCTTTTAATATCCTTGGATGTAGTTCATCTGTTCCTGAAGACTTAAATTCATTTAGGTTAACCAGGTATTCCTGTACCTCCTCTTTACTTGTTCTGTGTTGCATTTCCCCTATTGTGTCCTCTGCTCCATTTTCCTCAGGTTGAATACCCTTTTCCTTTTGTGAGAAGTCTGAGGCAAAGAAGTTGTTGAGTAGTTCTGCCTTTTCTCTGTCCCCTGTTTGAATTTCTCCATCTTCTCTGTGCAATGGCCCTACCATTTCCTCCTTCTTTCTTTTGCTACGGACATACCCCAAAAAGCCCTTTTTATTGTCCTTAACCCTTCTAGCAAGCCTGAGCTCGTTCTGTGCTTTGGCTTTCCTGACTTTACCCCTACATATGCTAGCTATTTGTTTAAACTCCTCTTTAGTAATTTCGCCCCTTTTCCATTTCTTATACATCTCCTGTATTTCTTTTGTCATCCAACTCGGTTTCTTGAGACATCTCCCATTTTTTTCTTTTCATTGGAACAGTTTGAGATTGTGCCTTCAGTATCTCCCTTTTGAGAAACTCCCATCCATCCTGAACTCCCTTCTCCTTTAGTATTCCTGACCACAGGATCACTCCCAGTGTTTCCCTAAGTTTGTTGAAATCAGCTCTCCTAAAGTCTAGAATGAGTGTTTGACTATGCCTAGTTTTTCCTTTCCACTGTATAAGAAACTCCAGGAGAACATGATCACTCCCACCTAAGGATCCCACCACTTGCACTCCATTTACCAGGTCATCCATGTTGGTTAGGTTCAGATCTAAAATAGCTGATCCCTATGTAGCCTCTTCCACCTTTTGGACAAAGAAATTGTCTTCGAGACAAGTGAGGAATTTGCTAGATCTTGAAGTATTGGCTGAGTTTGACTTCCAGCAAATATCAGGATAGTTGAAGTCACCCATCACTACTACATCTCTCCTTTCTGAGTGTGTGGTCATCTGTTCTAGAAAGGCATCATCCAATTCCTCAGTCTGACAGGGGTCTGTAGTAGACTCCTGCTATAACATCCCTCTTGTTTTCTTCCTCTTTAATTTTTATCCAGATGCTCTCCACCTGATTTCCAGGATTTAAGTCCTGGATCTCTTCACAGGTGTAAACATCCTCTTCCTTTCCTGTTTGGCCTATTTCTCTTAAAAAGGTTATACCTCTCCATTCCTACATTTCAATCATGAGACTCATCCCACCAGGTTTCAGTGATGCCTATTATATCATATTTGCTTTGTTGTGCTAGTACTTCAAGTTCATCTTGCTTATTTCCCATGCTCTGTGCATTAGTGTAGAGACATCTAGGAGCATGTGTCTTCCCCATTTGCTGCCTGTGTGAGGGTTTTTTTCCTCCCACTGTTGGACCCTTGCATCATTTGCCTTGTTCCCTCTATAACACTTTGACTATTATCTCCAGCCCATGATGTACTCTTTCCTTCCAAGATACCTTCCAAGATACTGTTTCCCTCCCCTACATGACTAAGTTTTAAGCCTCCTGATCAAATGTTTGAGACTATTGGCAAAAATGTTTCTGCCAACTGGTGTGAGATGCAGCCCATCTCTTGCTAGAAATCCACCCTCATGGAACTGCAGCCTATGATCCAAGAATCCACATTGTTCTTGGTCGCACCATCTACAGAGCCAGTTATAATAATAATAAATAATAATAATAATTTTTATTTATATACCGCCCTATGGCGGACCAATCCGGGCGGTGAACATGATAAATAAAATATACAATAATACAATGTAAAACAACAACATTCCCCCTCCCCCCCTTAAAAATCCATTAAATCAAGATCAATGTAAAACTAAGTAAAAATTTATCGTAATTATAAATTCATAATTAATTAATAAAATTAATAAAAATTTCATACAAACCAAACCCCTGCTAATGGGAAATTAAAAAGTGCATAATAAGCACTCAGTCGCTGATCGCAGGTTACAAGACCGGGTAATTTAATCTGGAAAGGCCTGCCGGAAGAGATCCGTCTTGATAACCCTTTTGAAGCTATCCAGAGATGTTAGTTGACGGATCTCATCCGGCAGGCCGTTCCAGAGTCTGGGAGCGACAACAGAGAAAGCCCTCCGGGAGGTCCCCGTGAGCCTTGTTTTTTGAAGCTGCAGCAAGTTCCTCCCGGAGGAACGGAGAGCGCGGGGAGGATTATATGGGAGAAGGCGGTCTCTGATATAACTTGGACCCAAGCCATTTAGGGCTTTAAAGGTAATAACCAACACCTTGTATTGAGTCCGGAAACCAATAGGCAGCCAGTGGAGGGACCTCAAAACAGGAGTGATGTGATCCCTCCTAGATGTTCCTGATAGAAGCCTGGCTGCCATGTTTTGGACTAGCTGCAGTTTCCGGACCAGACACAAGGGTAGCCCCATGTAGAGAGCATTACAGAAGTCTAAACGTGAGGTTACCAGCGCGTGCACCAGAGTCTCGAGAGTTATTCATGTCTGCTATCTTCCTCTCCCTTCCTGGACCATGCGCTTCAACTGGGATAAGAGATGAGATAACAACCTGTGCATCCAGCTCTTTCAGCTTCCTACCCAAAGCCTCATAATCCTTTCTGTTATTCTGAAGACTATGCCTTGCAGTATCACTGGTTCCCAGTGTTGCAGGTGACTGCAGCAACTCCCTCAGTGTCCATATTGAGAAATCTTAAGTAAGCACTAAAACAGGTCTTTGGACTTCTTCCTCAAAAAGTCCCCTGGTAAAGAACCATGTAAAAGGCCCTGTTCTCTTGGCCTTTTCACCAGGCTTTGTCAGCGAGCTCAATCAACTGGGTTTCTCTACAGAGAGCTCCTGGATGCTACCTTATTCTGGAGGCAAGTCTCTGACTCTCTTCCTCCACTCAAAATGACTGCCCAGAAACTGCTTTCCTTCTCCTTCCTGCTTGATAAATCTTTGAAGGGGAGGGGGTTCCTGTCTATATGTCAGAGATCCGTATTGCTCCAAACAGCTTTGGTATCACATATCTGAGGTCTAGTCTGCACTGCAGCAATAAAGCAGTTGAGCACCATTTTAACTGCCACGGCTCCATGCTATGGAATCCTGGAACTTGTAGTTTGTTATGGCACCACAGCTCCCTGGCAGAGAAGGCTAAATAGCTCACAAAACTACAAATCCCAGAATTTCTTACCATGGAGCCCTGGTGGTTAAAGCAGTGTCAAACTGCATTATTTCTGCAGTGGAAATTAGACCCAACACCACCTCTACATATACATTTCTACCAGTGTCTGAAGGTCTGGATCTACCAAGAATGCTCTCTAAACTAGGAGTATCTCTACATTAACCACTTATACTTGCCCTTCCATTTGCATAGACTTCAAGTCTTAGTCTTAATGGGCAAAAAACAGAAGGGGTTAAAATGGGGTGGCACTGGTGGGCGCACACCCCCATTCAAGTCTATGGGGTTAGAATATTTGCACTTTTTTGTTTTTGCGGGCTGGACCTGAAATTGTCCCAACCAATTCTGAAGAGATGGAGATCGAGAATGGATCCCCCAGAAAAATGGAGGGGCAACTGTATAGCAGTTTGATACCAGTTCATCCACCAACTGTTTGACGATTGCGTTGCAGAGGGGCAGGATAAACATTATTATTATTATTATTATTATTATTATTATTATTATTATTATTAAAAGCTCATGTTTGTTAATTTGGTGAGATCTTTTGAATGCCTTGCAAAAAATAATTATCAGTAAGAGATAAGAGAACACTAGAACTTGTCATTCAGGAGAGCAGCTCTCATGGCTCTACCTTATGGATTATTGCGGTTTGTAGTTTGTCATTGTTTATGATTTGGTGAAGTACTCAGAATTCTCTGATTCAATGCCCTCGGTTCAGTGGTTTACACCTCCATATATTTTAGACTCCAGCATGGCCAATGGTCAGGGATTCTGGCAATTTGTGCAGCCACTGGCTGGGGGATTTGGATGTTGTAGTGTGATTCCAAGCACAATTCAGTGCTGAGTATGACCTATAAAACTCTATAAAGTTTATGTCCAGTCTATCTGACAGACCCTAGCTCCCTGTATGAGCCTTCCTGGATGCTGAGATCCTCAGGAGAGGCCCTTCTTTCTGTCTCACCCTCTTCACAGTTACCATTGGTGGGAACACAAAAGAGGGTCTTCTCAGTGGCTGCCCCTAAGCTCTGGAATTCTCTGCCTAAG
This sequence comes from Phrynosoma blainvillii, assembly GCA_026167975.1. NCBI lineage: Eukaryota > Metazoa > Chordata > Lepidosauria > Squamata > Phrynosomatidae > Phrynosoma > Phrynosoma blainvillii. Next base: position 13,580,759 of record JANUYF010000003.1, read on the forward strand.
GAAGCTAGACTGAACTTCTCACTGCTGTCCTTCCAAAGACTGTTTTATTCAGACAGACTCTTAGTACTGAAGGCTTTTAGTGAACAGGTTTATAAAAAGATGCTGTGTTGATTTAAACTGTACTGTTTCAACTAGGGTTTTTTTTTAAGTTTGTTGCTGTTGCTTTGTCCCTTCAAGTCATTTCTGACTTATGGTGACCCTAAGGCAAACCTAATATGGGGTATTCTTGGCAGGATTTGTTCAGAAGAGGTTTGCCATGGCCTTCCCCTGAGGCTGAGAGGATGTGACTTGCCCAAGTTCACCCAGGGGTATTCAGGGCTGAGCGAGGAATTGAACCCTGGTCTCCAGAGTCATAGTCCAACACATAGGACCTTATCACATGCGGGGCTCAAAGTGGCAAGAAAGCAATATAAGAATCAATCCAGAACTATACCGGTAGAAACCCCACAATACGGAAATGGCTATCAGACGCAACTAGCATCATCGCTCAATTAACAAAAGCGCGATGAAGCCCCCCGGGAACCGTATTTGCTGTTCACACACAAGTGAAACCTAGATTGCCTTAACGCAGAGAGGACCATGTTTACCCATTCTGTTTGTTGCCAGATCCAAACAGGAAGTACACATCATAAGATGCTTCCTCGCAGACCCATGGGAAATCACACTGGGAACCATGGGTCATGATGGGGAAATGCTCCACGATACGTATTTGGTGATCAGACATACGGCGAAAGCGCAATTATTGCGCTATAATTCCGGTCGCGCAATTGCAATTCCCCAAGAAACCGGCATTCAAAAGAACGGGGAGGATGCCGCATTGGGACGGGGTTGTGATGGGGTTCTGTGCGACGTCGTGTGAACACACGGAAAAATAAAGTGCAATAGGACGGGATTTAGTGTGGATTCTGTCTGCTTTAGACCCCGTGTGATAACGTCCATAGTCCAATGCTTTTTCTAAATATATATTTGAAATTAATTTAATGTTGTTAAGGATACTTCAGTTTTGACTTCTGGGATGTTTTTAACTGTATTGTAATCATTTTAATTTGCAAGCCTTCTTGAGTTCCAATCTTGGGGGAAAGGTGCTGTAATAATCACTCTCATCATCATCATCATCATTCCGTCCCTTCCTCCTCCAAAAGAGTCAATTTCCCATGCTGCAGTGAAGACTGTAGAAATGTTATTTCTAAGCCTGACAGTGACAAGCCATCTGGACAAAGCTCTAGAACTTGCCTTGGACAGCTTTATTAGTCACTGAAGCTAACAAAGACTAATTCATTTGCAGGATGAGAGAAGTTAACTGTTCCCTGTCTCCCCATCCAGAGTCATTGCTGTCTACCTTAGTCAAGCTCTTCACTCATCAGTGCCAATTGAGAAACAAATTAACAGTGTTCTGCTCATTGCAGGATAATGAGTATAAATAATCTTTCGATCATAGCCAGCAGCTATGATACTGGCATTCTTCCTCACACCACCCAATCTCCCAAATGGTTACCCAGGTAGGTGGAACCTGGCACTTCTAAGCATTTCCATAAATATTAGATAGGTGCAGACAGATGAGTTTGCGTCAACATTTCTCTCTAAGGTGGGGCCACTCTTTCATCTAGAGAAAGGTGAGATTTGCATGGCCTTCCAGAGGTTGCTGGACTGCAACTCCCAGCAGCACTGGCCAGAAGAGCCAGGGTGATGAATGTTGAAGGAAACACTCCAACAATAGCTGGAAGACCACCTTATTCCTACCCCAAGCTAAAATATTTCCAGGGATCTAGGTATGTGCCACTGTGAGGAGTATTGTGCTGTATTCTTGTTTTACTTTGATGTAAAGCCAATACAAACTCATTTTGAAAAAAGAATGAGATCTTTAGGAGTGCCAAACATGAATGGACACAGAGTTTAAGCAATTTTACTTCTTTGGCCTACAAGTCCCAGCATGGCCAACGGTGGGAAAATATAACCAGACAGTTCACTGTCTCCCCATCCATTTGTGTGTTTTTTTCTAGTCTGCCATAGGCCTGCACATCCTGTAAACTAGATGTTGTTGGGCTCCTGTGCTCCCTCAACAAGGGCTCTTGGGATTGTATTCCACCAATATCTGGAAAAGTATATGTTCTCATCTCTGGAGAACAAGGCCTAGAGGGGACTGCAATTGTGACCTTCTACAATATTGGTGAGGACTAAAGAATGGTTCCTTCATTACCAGTACACAACAGCAATGGTAAATGACTTCCAAGTCAGAGGAATAGTGAATCTGCTGTAGGTTTCAGTCAGAACTGAAGCCAGCCAAGGTACCAAACCTATTTGTCAGATAGATTTCAGGACATTTTCTAGCACCTTTTAAGTCCAGGATAAAACCCAGGATAGATTCCAGGTCCCGCTGACAACAAAGCTCCAGTTGCCTCTGCCACACGGTGTACTACAGAATTTTGAAGGGTGGACATTTATGAGCAAAGGCTCCACAGCTATCTGCCCAAGGAAGGAAGTAAACAACAAGCATGTTGATCCACATCTTTTTGTATATGTGTCTGTATGTCTGTATGATACACACATATACCAAAAAGGCAGTACAATGCATAACATCCAGTTTATCATGATCAGCTGATTGACAGTCATAGAAGAGTGAACTTGTCAAGGGAAGTATAGTAAGCTCAGAAAGGTTTATGTCAGTGAATTAGCGATGCTGTTGTTGTCATTGCTATTGTTATTTGCCATCAAGTCAAATTTGACTTAAGACTATTGATGGGAGACCTCCAAGAATCCCAATCATCAATAGCCCTGCTCTTGCAAACTCAGAGCAGCCATGGTTTGCTTGATTGAATCAGCCATGGCATAGTGGTTTGAGTGTTGGACTGTGATGCTGGAGATCAGGGTTCAATTCCCAGCCCAGAAATGAAAGTTCCTGGGTGACCTTGAGCAAGTCAGTTTCTTGGCCTCAGAGGAGGGCTATGGCAAACCCCCTCTGAAGAAGAAAAAAAAAATCTCATGATAGGTTTGCCTTAGGGTCTCCATAAGTTATAGATGACTTGAAGGCACATAACAACAAGAAACCAATAGTGCAGTCTCCTTCTTTTCCTGCTGCCTTTACCAAACATTTTTGTCTTTTCCAGTGAGTTACATCAGTCTCAGCTTAGTGTTTTGGGGGTCTAATGAGAGTTCATACTTGATTTGCTCTCAAACCCATTTGGTGGTCATTTTGACAGTCTACCATATCCCCAGAAATCTCCTCTAACCCCACATCTCCGATGAGTTGATTTTATTTGTGGCAGTTTTCTTCACTATCGAGCTTGCATAGCTATACATAGAAACTGGAAATATTATGGCCAGGAATGTGTATTAGGGATATTTAAAAAGGTAAAGCTAAAGGTATTCCCCATTGACAAGGTTGTCAAGTCATGTCCAACCATAAGGAGTGGTGCTCATTTCCGTTACGAAGATGAAGAGCCAGCATTGTCCAAGGACTACTGTGTGATGTATTAGGGATATAAGCATTCGTTATTTTTTCCCCTTCCAAGCAAGAATAAATAATTTTGCTATTCTTCTCCTCCCTGTGACAAAGGGGACCAGCACAAAGGGCCAGCCTGGAGGTGGAGTTGGGGCAGGCAGCTGCACGCCAGCTGCCCCAACTTCACCCCAATGCCGGCCTGATGCCGTGCACCCATCCACATGGTGCACAGTGTCAGGATGCCCTCTTGGTGCAGCATGCACACACAATGCACCAAAAAAGCCGCAGCGGCAGGTGAAAGGATGGCCTTTTGCTGCCACAAAAAGGAGCAGCATTTTGCCACTCTTTTGGGGCAGCAAAAAGGAGGATTGGGGCTGCGACGTGTGGTTGCGGTGGCCCCAATCCGCTGCTTCCAGGGGCGGCTCTGTGCTGCCCTTTTCAAGCTGTCTGTATTGACCCAGTGTCACCAAAATTGTAAGAATAATTTGACAATTATTCTGAGCAAACAAAATTCACATTTTTAATGCATTGCTTTTTCCAGCCAGAAATATCATTTTCTGTAGGAGAAAATAGCATTTATTCATCTAGGATTTCCCACATGAGGTTTTCCTGAGCCTGGAGAAACCCAATTTTTAACCATTTGGTGTCTATTTTTCAAATATTCTTACCATCCCTACAGTGAATATCTTTGTCTCTGCCACTCCAAACCTCCTGGAACTTCAACCCTGCATGGTCAATCTCTATTACAACATTATTCAGTCCTCTAGCTGTCTAGATCTAGTCCAAATTGTCCAGGGGATGATATTCTTTATCCAATCTTTTTCTCAACATAAATAAACAAGCAAAGACATAAAACATGCAGGATCCAATATGAGCTCTGCAGACTGAACAAGATGCTGTTTATTTCAATGTAGTGGTATATTTTTAAAAAGTCTCTATTACCACTGGCCCACAGGCAACCCCTAATGAGCAGCAGCTGTCCAGGCTCTCATTAGCTTTAACAACATCGTCCTCAATACATTTTTTTTTCTTGGGGGTAAGACCTTGTCCTTTCCATGGTTAAAACCAAAGGACACCTCAGCCGACAAGGCCAGGCAGCTTAGAGCAGTGGAGCAATGATAAATGGGCTTTTTACCAGAGACAGACAAACCTTTCCTGGAAGAGTCAGTTCCTATTTATGACAAACCAAATATAATTTGCTTTGGCAAAAACCATTAGACTGGAACCCATTTGCATAAAAGAAGGTCTCACACAAGTTTTTCCCCCCTTCCCCTCCATCTGTAGTGGTACATTAACTGTAGACAAACAAGACAAATCCCTGTTCACCAGATGCTGTTGTTATTGTTGTTGTTTAGTAGAGTACGGCCCCTATATCAGTGGTACCAGTATCCATGGTTTCACTTACCCATGTCCAAAAACATACATTCTCTCTGTTTTCTACCATGCTTCCAGTGGACAATGACTATAGAGTTGCACTGGAGGACCAAGAAATACCAAGAGAGATCTTCTCTCTATGAATCTCTAGGTCCTCTGATGTGACTCTGTTTCTTACTGCCAATATTTTAATGAGAACACAGGCATAGGCAACTACAGGGAGGAAATAATCTTTGTCATAGCTATCCATTTGCATATCCCGCATCCATTTTTCTCATCTGTAAAAAAAGAGTCATTCTTTGATCATTATTGACCAGATTTTTTCATTTATGTCTCCTGAATTGTTTATAGTGTTGTTCTAGAACAGGGTAGACAACTGGATGTCATGGACTGGAGGGGGGTATGAGATAACCCCATCCCCATTTTGATTAATTTTGGAAGGGCCAAAGTGCTCCCATGGCTTCATTGGATGCAATTTTGCCATATTTCAGAGAGCATGCCATTTTAGGTCCAGGAGAGATCTTTCTTTAAGCAACAGAAAATCAAACAGCATTTAAAAAAAAGAAGAAATCAAAACAATTGTTTTAAATTGAGGCATGTCACATTCCCTGAGGTTGGGGGGGGGGGGGCACAGGATTCCCATGAAAGTGCAAAAACTGTAAATAACAAACCACTGTGGGGAGTTTTTACTTGAGAAAACACCTCTCTAGGAATCTCTAGGTCCTCACCTACAACTCTATAGTCAACATCAGCTGGACATTGACCATAGAATCACCCTAGAAGACCTACAAATGCTTAGAGAAGTGTTTTCTGTAGGAATCTCAAGGTCTTCCAGAATGACTCTATGGTCAACTTTCAGCAGAGCCATGTGGGAGGATCTAGAGATCCCAGAAGAGAATATAACAATTAAATCTGCAAATAACAAATCCACAAAAGTCAAAGCTGCAAATGTGACGGGCCAACTGTATATATGTTAAGTGCCTGGGAAGATGCCTCATATGAGCACAGCACACTGAGCCATCTGTTTTCAGTATTTATATGATTGGCATCATCTCTGGGACAGCTGTCAGTCCTAGTGGATATGACAACCTTTTACATGCAGAGCAGGTACTTTACTGGTGAGGTGCACCCAATCCCTTTTACACAGTGCTGCTTTATCTTCTTGATTTTATCAGGTTGTGGTTGGAAGTCTCTTCTTCTGTCAATCCAGCAGCACCAGCAGCATCTACAAAGAACTGCCAGCCCATATAGCCTCAATGAATATTATTCTTTTCAGGCAGAGAGCACATGAGTGGGATTCATGACAAAGGAGCCTTGAACGATTCAGCTCTAGCACAGGAAAAGACTCAGAGAACAACAATTTGGAGGAAAGGAGCAAGCATGGACAAATATCCATTGGTCTTGGGACTCTCTGGAGTACTGGAGATCATATCTCCTCCTTCCATCTCTTTGTGAGAATTCAAGGGCTGGTCATTAATCATACAAGCTGCCCTCTCCATGAGAATACAATGACCTTCCTTATCCAACCCTTCAACATATCCTACATGTGCAATAACAATCAGGCTTGACATATCTGTATTACCCTCAGGAGATTTTATGGTTGTGTGTGTATATATATATGGACTGGGGGGGAAAAGAAAGAAACTTTCACAAGTCAAGTATTTTTAAAATAATATCATAGGATTTATATTATCTGAGCTGCAGACTCTGAACATATCAGATTATTTAGATGTTCTCCCCTTGTCAAACCTCTGTCTTCATCAACCTGTTGCATCCCCGCTTATATTGGAATACATATCTCTTTGAGTCAATCAGGTTGCACCTCACTGAAACTTAATTCAGGTAAAGTTGTAGTGCTGCCAAGACTGGCAAACATGGTGAATAATGGAGGACTTTCCCAGCTCTCCCACATGAAAACAAAGCTTTTGCTCTCTACCACTGGGTTATGGGTCTTCTGTAAAGCTTCTCCTTCTTTTGTCCAAGGAGGTCAGGATATTTGAACCCACAACCCAATGGGCAAAGACGTAGATGATATATAATTAGGTAACAACACCAAAACAGAATAGATGGTCAGCTAGGGGGCTATACAAACTAGCATAAAGAGCAGGCATAGGGGCCAAGTGGGGACATGGCAACCGCATGCTGGCTGCCTGACTCTGCCCCCATGCTGGCATGATGTTGCCCAAGCAACCACACAGCGGGCGGCATCACGCCAAGTCTTCAGCGCAGCATTTACACCCGCTGCACTGAAGAAGTGGAGAAAAGCCACCGTCGCTGCAGGTAGGGCGTGCTTTCTGCAGTGCAAAAACCACTGGCCACCACTGGTTTTCCACAGGGCCATGGAAAGCTCAGATCAGGGCTGTGGTGTGTGGTTGCCATGGCCCCGATCCGTCAAGGAAAGGGGTGGCATCCTGCTGCCCCTTCGAGACCACTTGTACAGCCCCTAGGACTGCTATCTTTGATCCAAAATGCACTGCAGAAATAATCCAGTTTCAGATTGCTTTAACTGCTCTGGCTCAGTGTTAGAGAATCTTGGGAATTATAGTTTATTGTGACACCAGAGCTCTCTGACAAGGCTAGATGTCTCACAAAACTACAGTTCCCAGAATTCCCTAGCATTGAGCCAGGGCAGTTAAAGTGGCCTCAGACTAGGTTATTTCTGCAGTGTGATTTGGACCTATATGAAGCATCCACATGACTCTGGGATGGGACCCATCGCTTTATAATGTTGAATGTATGCCACCACAGATAAGTCTCTTCTCTTTCCTTACGAGGTGGCCTCCACAGATGTGAAAACAAAACAAATTATGCCAGTCTGAGTTATTTGGAGACTCATAGACCAAACATGTAACATTGCCAAGTTTTGGTTCAGAAGTAGCTGGGCCTCATCAGTGGTGGCCACATACCTCCTAGCAAACCCTGGAAATCATATCTGCTCCAAGTATGCTAGCTGCTGCTGTAGTCTCTGGATTCCCTGGGTTACTATTGTTGAGGGTCAAGTATATGCATGGGCATTTACAGGGTCTAAACAGTACTGGATGTGCCATGAGGCTTGGTGAGATTATCATCTCCGGCAGCAAAGACAAATGTGCTATTCCCTGCTAGTGTCACCACTGCTGCCCCAAGAGGGACCAAGCAGCTCCATGGGAAGGATGAGCTGAAAAATTGACTGTGACAAGGTACAGACAGTTTTCCTGCTTATCTCTCTTGTAGAGCCAGGCACTATTGAAAGAGTTGGCCCTATGTAGAACCACCTCTGGAAGCAGCTGGAGTGCATATGGACATCATGACCTTCCTACTGCCTCTTCTCTTCTGCCTCTATTATCTGGAAGATGTCCCCTCTCCAATAGGGTGCAGTAAAACAAGGAAAGTAGACAACTGCATCAACATATGGTGCATTGTGGAAGAATAATGGGCAGACAGCTCCAGCCATAGTTGTGCAGTGCGGAGAAGCAGTGCTTTCTTTCCTACCTCAAGCTTGAATGGGCCAAAAGAGGGATTAAGTTGGAGAGTCTGGACAATCTGAGACTCCATGCCACATTACCAATGCTTTTCTCAGCAGGAGAGCCAGAGAGAGAGAGAAAGAGAGAGGTCATTTTATCTTTGTTTTTCCCCATTGGGAATCTGCAAACCATCACCTAGAGAAGACAACCTAGCGCAGATGCCAAAATACAAATTTGTCAAATCTAGCAGTTAGGATCCACCATATTAAGTTTTATATACCTCATTAGCACCTTTGGATCTTTCTTCCCAGCCTGGTTGCTATCTTTTGTGGGGGTCTGTTGCATCAAAACAGTCTTACAAAGTACTCCTTTGCTAAGGTTTTTGAAAGGGAGATACTGAGAAGTGACATAAGTGAGATAAACTTGCAAGAACTGAGCTGCTAGATCACAAAATAACAACTGTGACATTCACCAGAGCTCCTTGGCAAAAGATTATCTTTCAGTCAAGATGAAAGAGAAAACATGTTAAGATGTAAGTCAGTAGAGATTAGGATTTGCAAAGTGCATACAGCCTCCTAGAAAAAGAAACATGAAAACTCACTGTTCAGAGTTTAAAACCATTGCAAAAAGTCTTGTTTTTAAAGTATTCATGTATTTATTATTCAAGAGGCTTATCCTGACCTTCCATTTTCAAAAATTGTACAAGGCAGCTAACAAACCATAAAAACATAAAAATACGAAAACACAATCTGTTAAATACAATCCAAATTAAAGCCAACAAGTTTGTAATACCCAGCAACCAGCTGTAAAATAATAATAATCTCAAGACTGTTGGTGTTTATAAAACTGTTTAAATATTCTAGGACACACATCTCCATCATCTCAAAAGCTTTCTGGAGGGGGCAGTTTAAACCATTTCTTGAAGGGGGCTCCCAGACAGGCCTACTTGGATTTGCAAAATCTCTGTGGCGACTGTCAGAAGTGACTGTTATCAGCTTTGGCTGATACGCCAGCTGCGCCCTTTCCTGGAAGTTGGGGACCTCGAAACTGTGGTGCATGCACTGGTAACCTTTTGTCTCGATTTCTGTAATGTTCTCTACATGGGGATACCATCGTACTTGATCTGGAAACTTCAACTAGTACAGAATAGCAGCCAGGCTGGTCTCAGGAACAACAAGAAGAGACCACCGATCTTAAGATCACTTTACTGGCTGCCCATTAGTTTCTGGACCCAGTACAAGGTGTTGGTCATCACCTTTAAAGCCCAACCTATCTTCGGGACCGCCTCCTCCCATACAATCCATCCAGTGCACTCAGGTCCTCTGGGAGGAAATTGCTGCAGCCTATAAAAAACTAGACTGTCTGCAACCACCCAGAGGACCTTTTCGGCAACCGCTCCCAGATTATGGAATGGCCTGCCGGATGAGATCTGTCATTACCACATTGAACGGCTTTAAAAAGGGCTGTTAAGATGGATCTCTTCTGGCAGGCCTTTCCTGAATAGATATCCCAGCCATCAAGAGACAACCCAACCTGCTCCCCTGATTCTGCTGCAGTTATTGTTTAATTGTTTATTTGTATTATTCTTTTAAGTGTGTTCTAAATTGTCATTGTTTAATAGTATTTTCAGGGGTGGGTAGGATTGTGGGATATGAAATGTATATTTTTAACATTGCAAGTCACCTCGGTTGCGTTACACAGAGAGGTGGGATAAAAATGAATTTATTTATTATTATTATTATTATTAGGTGGGTTTCTTCATTCAGAAACAAGCAGAATATAAGAAAAAAAGAAGAATGAAAAACAAGAAACATTATTAAAAGGAATTAAAAACAAGGAAGAAGAATTAAAATTAAACCCCTCTAAGACAAATTTGATTAATGAATTAAAGGCACTTAAGAAACAAATCTCCATGGAGATGGTGACTGAAGATGAAAAGAAATTAAAATTCAGGAAACCAAATAATTTTGCATTTGCTTTTATTTAAACTAAGAAAAGAGAGGGATTGAAAATATACTTAAAATAAGAGCGGGTAAAGATACAGTTACAGAACAATCTTAAAAAAAATCAAAAGATAAAAATGTCACAGGATAAAATAAGAAGATATATAAAATTAAGGGATCTCAGGTTCAAAAAACAAGCATGGATCAAAATATCTCCATTTATGAAGTTCTAAAAACCATCAAGAAATATAAAATTGGTAAAGAACCCGGCCCAGATGGTCCAACCTTAAACTATTATAAAAAGTTATAGGAACATCTAGCTGTTCCATTACAAATGACAATGAATGTAATCCTAAAAGAAAGTAGGCCAGACTCTTGGGAATTGGCAACTATCACTTTAATACCAAAGCCAGATTGAGACATTGCCAACCCCAAGAACTTTAGGCCAAGATCACTGTTAAACTTGGACTATAAAATCTTTGCTTCAATCTTAGCAGAGAGACTAAAAAATATTGTAATTCTGTATACACAAAGATCAATGCAGGTTTATACCAAAGAGAAAGATGAGGGATAATATATGCTGTATTCTTAATTTTTTAAAAAAAGACATAAATGGGCCCAAAAGTAATGAATGTACCACTGACAGACAAATGCTATTATATGTCCATCTAAACAACATGCCTCACAAAAGTCATTCACACTGTTCCATTATATAATTTGTGATCAATAAATATTCTGTCACTATAGAACGAGCAGATTCTATATAGTGGAGTGTGTCTTCAGAGGTGAACTTTTATATGGTCTAAACTTGATTAATATAATTGCCCACAAGATGTCCCACTGCTAATCCTTCCTTCCCTTCTTTTCTTTTAGCTGCACCCATGTCTTCTAGTATCAAGCATAAGTTATTGGAGCTGCCTCTACTGAGATTCTTCTGTGCAATTTTCTTTTAGAACATTAAAGAGAAAGACTGATGGGCCCTGGTAGTGGCATTGCACACCAGAAGACTAGTGTAATTGCAAACTCATTTGAGTGTATCACATGGGGAAAATTGAAAGTTTAAATAGGTAAGAACCCGCAGTTATCCAGCATATTAGGCTCAATTGCACAAATGGTTTTCGCACGATGTTGTGCACAAACTGCATAGAATCCAACAAGAAAGTGACATGAACAAGGAAATAGGCATTTTCATTCATGGTATCGCTTTATTTGCACAATTGCTATAGTGTGAAAGTTATTTGCAGGATTCTCTTTGTTTCTGTACTTGTTGCCAGATTTCCCATGGTTCTTTGGGCCAAGTTTACTTACAGCACTGCTTTGTTGTTCCGAGAGGGACACAGCCTTTTATGCTTCAGCCAGGGTTCTTAAAGGAACAGCTGCTGAGGCAAAGGCAGGAATACACACAGGAATCCATCAGGGACACCCTAACTGCACTTTGGGGACGCAGCAGCTTCAGATCAGAGGTAGTGTCATGTGATAAATATTGCCAAAGCCACTTTTTTCCAGGTCTAACCTGAGTATAAAAGCTGCATTTAGTGATTTCCTAAGCCAACTGCATACCATGTCAGAAACATAGCTCCATCATTCTAAAGTTATAATAGCCCATGATAGAGGTTCTCAACCAGAATGTATATGGGCAAAAAAATGAAAATGTTGTGATCTGAAAATAAATACAAATTTCAATGCAGAAATGAGGGATGGAGGAGGGAGGGAGATGCATCCTAATGCAAGTGAAGACTAGGAAAAGAATGGGGTGAGGTTGGAAGAAATGCAGTGAAAGGGAGAGGGGGAATTTTCCAGATATTTAACAACAAACAACAAAATGGTAGAGGGAGAAGGCACCTGGAGGTGTGGGGGGTGGCTATGTGCCTTTAAGTTGCTTGTCTATATATGGTGACCCCATGAATTTAATAGGATTTTCATAGGCAAAAAATACTCAGAGGTGGTTTTGCCACTTCCTTCCTCTGAAATACAGCCTACAGTACCTGGTATTCATTGGCAGTATCCAAGAATTAACCAGAGCTGATCCTGCTTAACTTTCAAGATCAGATAGAATCTGGTGCCTTTGGGATTCTTAGGTAGTTAGAGGGCTTGTAGCTGCACTTCACCTAACTCTCTCTTCCTCCATGTAAAATATTAGGTACTACAGGGCCAATATTTGTTGCTGTTGTGTGCTTTCAAGTCCTTTCTGACTTATGGTGATCCTAAGGAGAACCTATCATGGAGTTTTCTTGGCAGGTTTCTTCAGAGCGGTTTGCCATTGCCATCCTCTGAGGCTGAGGGAGTGTGACTTGCCCAAAATCACCCAGTGGATTTCCATGGCCAAACTGGGATTCAAATGCTGCTCTCCAGAGTCGTCTCACTCTCAAACCACTATACCACACTGTCTCTCTTACAGGGCCAACATGAGTACCTAAATATTTTACATGGAGGAAGGGAGCGCTAGGTGAGATGCAGCTACAGTATAGCTAAGCCTGGCAGGGCTTGCAAGCTTTGTGTGGATATCAAGATATGGCAATTATTTAAAGGCAATTATTTTAAAAGCATGATGCCATGCTCAAATCTGGAAATGGAAGGAACACACAGAAGCCACAGTCCTGATGGTACACTATACCATTCAAACTGGAGGAAAGTGGCCATTGGTGCAATGGCTGGGAAGGAAGGAAGGCAGGCAGGCAGGCAGGCAGGCAGGCAGGCAGGCGGCAAAAAAGAGGATTGAGGCCGTGGCATGAGGTTGCTGCGGCCCCAATCCACCGCTCCCAGGGGCAGCTCTGTGCCACCCCTTTCAGGCCATCTGTATGTCTGCCTTCCCTTGTCATCAGTAGGCAGCCCTGGAAAAAGTGCAACCACTAGTATGGTGCAACAAATGGATTCCAGAGTCCAGACAAACTCCAACAGCAGGCAGAAGAGATGCTTACCCTACCTTAGATGATGAAACAGAAATAGTTTCCATCCCGGTTCCCAGTTCCCAAGGATGAAATGAAAATATCATCATTATATTGCATTTACTTCTAGCATCTGTCTATTATGTTCCCATCAACAGAACAACCCAGTGAGGTGGGCTCAACTGAGAGATAGGAGGACTGGACCAAATTCACCAGTAAATGGTGGCCAGCGGCTTCCAAGTTGCGGGTGCAGTGAGTCCTGGATTTATTTGGGAATGGCAAAGAGAGTTCCTTTAAAGTCTCAAACGAAACCCATTTGCCCACCCCTGACTTGGAAGCCACTGGATGCCACTACACTGAGTTTCATCTTTAAAGATTTGAAAACTGGTTTTGCCAGTCCTCTGACCCACTGCCTGCTGCAGCATACCAAATCATATTAAACATGATTGCTACTCATGATTAAATTAACCAAGGAAAATCACCCAACCACTGTAACAATATGCTATCAGTGTCAATTCCCAGCTCAGCCATGAAACCTACTGGGCGACTTTGAGCAAGTCATATACTCTCACCATCAGGGGAAGGCAATGGCAAACCTCCTCTGAATAAATCTTGCCAAGAAGGCCCCAGGATATTTTCACCTTAGGGTCACCACGTCAGAAATGACTTGAAGGCACACAACAAAAAAATTGTAAGTAGGTAGTCAGCCAGAAATTAAAATTAGTCAAAAACCTCACTCTGATCATCAGCTAGGCTGGAATTTAAAGCAGATGAGGAATGACCAACCCACAAAGTGACAGGCACTCTTCCAGTAATTGAACAAGCTAATTTCTTAGTACTACAAACCCCAGAATCCCCCAGCACCCCAGCCAGTATGGCGAGGAATAAAACATAAAGTAGTTTCTGGTTTTGATTCACAATTTGACTTATTATGAGTATCTCAGTACTATTTCCCTAGAGAGAGAACCCTATGATGGAAGAGACAAGAAGACTATCTTGATATTTATCTTACTTATATCACCATAATAACATTTCCTATTTAATTGCTCCCATTCAGTCTCTGATGTGGCACCCCAAATAATTGGTCTCTCATGCTTGGGCCATTCATCTGTTTTGAGGCCATCTGTCATCCTTTTGCTAAAGCACACATATTCCGCTTGCTAAAGCTTTCCTTGTAAATCTGTACCTTCAGACCTTTAATTATTCCTGGTTGCTCTTCTCTTGTAACTCTCATGGATTTGTTTTATAACTCTCTGGCATTTGGAGACTAGGAGACTTGCAGTCCAGCTGGTTTGCAAGAAGGGGAGGGCTTATCCATTCCCTTTACTCTGTTGATGTCTTTGTGGATGTTCAAGCATATGTACTGGCAGGAGCTGTTGCCCTATTGCATCATGAAATCATATTTAATTTTCTTTCAACTAAAGATACAAAAAAAAAGGTCACAGTCTCTAGACTGATACGTTTATCGCATAGCACTTGCAGGAACAGGAACTGCACAGAATGGAATGGTACAGAATAGGGTGAGAATGCATGTTACAGCACAGGAGAACACCGCCGATGCTGCCAGGAGTCCACAAGCCATTCCCCAGCTGTTCCTGGGAGCCGATTTTGAAGAACAGCTCAAAATTGTTCTTCAAAATTGGCTGCACTGATGGGGTACGGCTTGGGGACTCCCAGTGGCATTGGCGGCATACTCCTGTGTGGTAACTTGTCTTTTCACCCTGTTCCATGCCATTCTATTCCATTCAGTTTCTGTTCCTGCAAGTGCTGTGCGATAAATTCCTGACAGTAGCTGCAATCCAACACCCCATTAGAGTTGATTTTCTTTTTATCCGCTTTCTTCACTGTCCAACTCTGGCATCCAAACATGGTGATGGAGAATTCAATGGCTGGGACGATTCTAACTTTAGTGCTCAATTTTACATCTTTACTCTTTAGGAGCTTTACTAGTTCTTTCAAAGCTATCTTTCCGATTCCTGTGTGGTTTGGGCATTCTATTATATTTTGTTTACAGGGGAAGCCCATCAATAGCTCACAATTGTGCAGCAGTCCCAGGGCCCCTTAAGTCAAAAACTATTTTTTTAAAAAAGCCCAGTGCATTTTGGCTTTATCACCAATTTGCCTTCTTTTAAGGCTGTTCCATCCTCAGAAATTTCTGGAGTTGCAGTCTGCACTCTTTATGCAAGTAGACATAGGATTATTAGAAGAAAGGTGTAGACTACAACTCCAGACATTTCTGAGGATTGAATAGCCCCTGAAGAAGGCCAATAGCTGATAAGGCCAAAACATGTTGGGCTTTTTGAAAAATAAAAGTTTTTGGCTATTGTATAGCACATGGGACTTTGGGGCTCAACAGATGGCCCCTAAGGAATGGTGTCCCACCGCCTCTTTCCTTGCCAGATCAGGGCCATGGCAACTGCACACCATGGCCCCGATCTGGAGGTTTGCCCTCTAAAAAGAGCTGGCAAATGCTGCTCCGTTTTAAAGCGGCATAAAGTTGCCTTTTCCGCCACCGCGGTGGCTTTTCAGTGCTCCTTTGGTGCAGCGTGTGTGAACATTGCACCAAGGGAGCGCCCTGATGCCTTCCGTCATGCGGTGGGGCACACGGTGGGAGGACGACATGGGGCAGAGTTAGGGTGGCCAGCATGCAGTTGCCACATCCCCACTCCACTCCCAGGCTGGTCTTTGTGGCCAGTCTGTACACCCCCTTTGTCTCCTTTCTTTCTTTCCCTGAAATTACAAGGAAATATATAGGGAAGTGATGGCAAACCTTTTTGGGTTCATGTGCCTCAAGTAAAAAAATTTCCAGTAGCACTGGCGCCAGGGGCGGGACTTCCACCCTCTGGGGGTAGGACTTCCAGGGTGGAACTTTTCCCTCCGCCCTTTCCCCAGCCTCCAGCTGTCACTGAGAGACAGCTAGAAGCCAGGATAGGTCCAGGAGGGGGGGGTGACAGGCACACGCAGGTCACTCCTCCTCCCCCTGCCCTTCTCTCAGCCTCCAACTGTCTCTGAGACACAGCTAGAAGCTGGGAAAGGTCTAGGAGGATGAGCAACAGGTGCGCACCAGTTGATCCTCCTACCTGCGAGCTTTCCTGGCCCCCCAGCTATCTCTCCGGAGGCAGCTGGGGGCCGGGAAAGGTCCCCTGAGCTTTCCTGGCCCCTCAGCTGTCCCTCCAGAGGCAGTTGGGGTCCGAGAAAGATCCAGGAGGAGGGGTGACCAGTGCATGCCGGTCACTCCTAACCCCCCCCGCCTGTTTTCCACCTTCCAGCTGTCTCTGAGAGACAGCTGAAGACCAAGAAACATCCCAGAGAAGGAGCATGAGCAACCTGTTCGTCCTCCTCTCCGTCGTGCCAGGCAAAATGGTGTTGCGCACCACTTGTGGCACGTGTGCCATAGGTTCACCATCACGGATATAGGGGCAAATGCTGGTAGCAAATCATGGACACAAGTTGGTGTAGAATTCATGCAAAGTGAGATAAAAGTAGCAGACAGTTTAGCATAGAGGTGGCTGAGAGAAAAGCAGATGCTAACTCCTACTCCCTTGTGTGGCTCTTGGCCACTGCTCATCCCAGCTTATTGCCCACATTGGGGACCTGTGAATAGATGGAAACCCTACTGAAGAAAGAGCCTCAGGTTGAGTGAAAAGCATCAAGTAGAGAAAAGTCTCAAATCCTCTTGGGTCCTACCACCCTAATCAGGCAAATGTCTCAGCACCCACAAGAAGTGGGTCCCACATCTACCAATATGTAATTAACCCTACAGAGGCAGAAAAGGTTAGACAGATGGTTACTTCATTTATTTTAAAATGTTTTAAATGCCACCTTTCTTCAAGAAGACTTCATGGGAGCTAGCAGTCAATGAAAACAATGTAATAAGAGGGACCATGCAATTAAAAAGCACAAAAATTAAAAGCAGTAGAGGTTAAAACAATAATCAAAAGGCACCCAAGAAAATGATTAAAATAGGTCCTAATAGAAGGAAAATACTTTACTAGAAGTAAAACTAGTCCAAGGTATTTTGCTGAATGAAGTGAAGGATAAGATGACTACAAACCTCATATCCTTCAACCGTCCTGATTTGGCAAGGACAGCCCCAGTTAATCTGCCATCCCACTTTTCCAGCTGCTTTTAAAATGTCCTAGTTTCTCTCTCTTCCTCTCACTTTCTTCCTTTTTCCTTGGCTTATTTTAGTTGTACCAAACAGAGCTCAAAGTGTGAAATAGTTTGCACTCAGTTAACTCAACAAGGGGGGGGGGGGAAGGAAGGCTGGAGCAGAATCTTGCCCTTCCAAGTAGAATCAGGTAGAAGCAAACTGTTTCAGCCTCTCCTAGCTTGTATTTTCCTCATTAATACATTCACCATCTTGATCACACTCTGATGTTACTTGGCCACATTATGATCTGTCCCTGTTTTCATTTGTGAAGTTTGAAGAGTATGCAATCTCCAGGGCTTAACTATCCTAACAGCACCAAATCCCATTTTATCTTGAAAGATAAGCATGGCCAGCCCTGGTTAGTACTTGGGTGGGAGACTGCCAATGATACCAGATTCACTAGGGACCTTATCACACGGGGCCAAATCCTGACAGAATCCAAAAGGAATCCCGACCTAATACGTATTATTTTTCCGTGTTTACACACGGCGTCGCACAGAACCCCAACAGAACCCCAACACAATGCAGCATGATCTGAGTTCTTTTGAATTTCGGTTTCTTCAGGAAGTACAAATGCACGACGGGATTCATTTCGCTTTTCCCGTAAGTATGGTCACCCAATACGTATCACCAAATACGTATTGGGGAGCATTTCCCCGTAGCCCCGCCTCTCCAAGGGGAGTTCCTCGGAGCGCAGTGCCGAGGCAGGGCCGGCGCTCCAAGGAGGATCCCCTTGGAGAGCCGGCCCTGCGTCGGATCGGCACTCCAAGGAGATCCTCCTTGGAGCGCTGGCCCTGCGTCAGATCGGCGCTCCAAGGAGATCCTCCTTGGACCGCCGGCCCTGCGTCGGTTCGACGCTCCGAGGGGGTCCCCCTTGGAGCGCCGGCGCTGAGTCAGAGCTGTCACTCGCCGTGGCTGTCACCCTTTCCCAGGTCGTCCTCGGTGCAGCCGGCCCTCCGCATGGCCGGCACTCCGAGGAGGACCTCCCGGCACAGCGTTCACCGAGGAGGTCCTCCTTGGAGCACCGGCCGTGCGGAGGGCCGGCTGCACCGAGGACGACCTAGTAAAGGGTGACAGCCACGAAGAGTGACAGCCGCAAGCATATAGTGGGCATGTGCAAGAACATCATTGCTTGTTCATGTACGGGATTTCCTCACTAGTGTGTGCACGGCAGATACGTATTTCCTTAAATGTGCGATGATGCTAATTGCGTGTGATCACCATTTGCGTAATGAAGGTTTCTTTGCAGTTTCTTTTTGGGTTTTGTCATTTCAGGATTATTATCGCTTTGTGGGCCACATGTAATAAGGTCCTAGGTTATATTTCAGAGGAAGAAACTGGCAGAACCATCTCTGTATTTCTTGCCTAAGAAAACTCTACAAAATTCATGAGGTTGACATAAGTTGCCAGGTGACTTGAAGGCACGCGCACACATATAATCCCCACATGCATTCTGTGTGCAAAAGTAGACAATAATGACAATTTAATGTTAATATTTTAACACTGTCAACAGGGCAGTGTCCTATTCTAAATGTGACAGCAGCAGGTTAGCTTAAAGGGGGGGGGTGTCACAAGATAGGCCATATGATACCTCCAGCTTTCCTCTCCAACACCTTGCCATTAGTCCTTAACAGTAGCTTCTGCCTGGGATAAGTACTTCACTTGGCCAAATGGAAGGACTGCAGTTGGTCTCTCCCTCCCCAAAAACCCAAATCCCTTCCTAAAATAGAATATCTTTGTGTTTGAGGCAAAGGACCATCAAAGATGAAGCAAGACCAAAGACTAAAGTTCAGTTTACTGAATAGGTCTTCTCATTGAAACATATCAAGATGAATTTGGGATCTCCAGAGGGTTTCTGTGGTTGATCCATCTTGCTTTAAAGCAAGGGCTGGACAATCATGAAGACCATCAGGAGCCAAAGTTGCCCCTTGAAAATGATGATGTTTTTAAATAAAATTTTAAAAGAATAATACAAACTGAAAAAATATGTTTTAAGGGGGGGAAGCCTGGAGCTTCCGCTTTCTCCTCCCCCTGATCTTCACCCCACTCATACCATGTCTTCAGCATTTTAAAGGGATGCAGGTGAACACCACATCCTGTATCAGCCCAAAGGCAGATGTTTCAAAAGCAGTGGTGTCATCCCCCTTAGGGTGTCACCTGGTGTGGCACACATGTCCTGCACTCCTCTAGTGATGCCCTGATCTGGGGACTTTTTTAATGCAGTGTCATAATTCATCCCATGGAATCTGGAGGACACTGAGAAAACCCATTATTTTTGAAATGTCATCAGGACAAGGAACAGTGTTGAAGAAGTCCATGTCTTTTAAATAAGAAACACTGAGCAATCCCACAGCAGCTGCTGGGAGTTTTTGTTGTTCGTAACTGTTAGCTCTCTTTGCCATTTGTGCATTTTCTGCTCATAGATTTATTTGGATTCTTGACCTTGAGATTGTCTTAAGTATTCTATCTCTTTCTCTTTTCCTTGTGGATCTTTTTGTCATGACTACTGGCTTCTCCTGACAGATTTTGGAATCGCTAAGTCTCATTTCAACCTTGGTGAACCCCCTTGATAACCAGTGTATGACTTGGACTGGCTTGATGGACTTGTAACTATTTCTCCCTACTACAGTCTGCTTCTCCTGGCACTTGGTGCTGGTAAACATAGGACATCCACATGTTGAACGGAATGTGCAGAGCTCAGGATAATCCTGTGGACCAGTATACTTCACATTCCTTCCCGGACTAGAGCAGCAAGCACTGAAGACAAAAATATCATAGGTTAGGCAGGATAATCATTGTCTAACACCATCTGCTGCTACATCCACACATTAAAAAGCAAAGACCAGAGTAAAAGCTGCCAAATCCTTGTCTTCTATCCCTGCCCCCTCAAAAAAAATATCTAGAAATCAGCATCTTGGGAGCAATTATGATTTAAAGAAAGCACATAACTGTGTAATTCTTAGCAAGAACGTTGGCTTTCTTACTGTATCACAGAGACAACATTGGTCAAATATGTGAATTTCTATGCACAGAACCCTTCTAAACTGTGAGTTATATCAGGCTTCTGTCAATAAAGGCTTTAACAAAGGCTGGATGAAGATGGGGGTGGGTAACCGCTCCCAACTTTGGGCCTCTACAGACTGGCCCAAGGGGCCAGCCTGGAGGCAGAGATGGAGAGGGGCAGCCACACGCCAGCCGCCCCAACCCCAGCCCAACGACGTCCTGATGCCGTGCGCCATTATGCATGGTGCGCACCATTACACAAGGGCTGCTAAAGAGCTGCACACCGACTCTTAGGACAGCCTTTTGCCACTCCTTTCAGGGGCGGCAAAAGGGACGATCAGGGCCACGCGGTCTGGCAGCCTCAGCCCCAATCTGCCGCTTCCCAGGGCGGTTCTCTGCCACCCCTTTGGGCCCGTCTACAGAGGCCCTATGTCTACCTGGGTTCTCTGTAACATCTGGTGGTGGTGGTGGTGGTGGTGGTGGTGGTGGTGGTGGTGGAGTCCCCTTGCCTTCTTGTGCTGGGGACTTCAATATCCATGTGGAGACTGCTCTGTCAGGAGCAGCTGAGAACTTCATGTCTACTATGATGCCCATGGGGTTGTTCCAAGTAATATCTAGAGCCACCCATGCTGCAGGAGATACTCTGGGCAGGATGACAGTGATCTGAATCAGTGCCATCACTGGGGGGGGGGGGGTGAAGGGGCTGCAGACTGCACCAGGTGACACCCTAAGGGGAGGGCTGACACCACTGCTTCTCAAATATCGGCTTTTTGGCAGAAATGGGCTGTGACATTCACCTGTGTCCCTTTAAAACACTGGAGATGGTGTGAGTAAGGCAAGGCTCAGTGGGAGGAGAAAGGCAAGGTCCCATAGTAATAATAATAATAATAATAATAATAATAATAATAATAATAATTTGTATCCCGCCCCTCTGACAAGCAATTGTGACAAACTTGCAAGACATTTTGCGAACATAACTTGGATCTGTTCTGACTTATATGCTGTAGTTGAGACACGACCAGTGGATGTAAGCTTGGCAGTGGCATCCCTAGTGTTTGTGTCACCCACTGCAGTAACTCATGGTGTCACACACACCTCCTGTTTCACACCATACAGAATCCTTAGCAATGCTTTTTTGCACTAATGGTACTCATAAATCACAATTCCCATATACCAATGAATGTAATGCTAAAAGTTGTGACATAAACAAGTAGCAAAATTAAAATTATACCTTCAAATTACAATATCATATGCACAACCTAAATGTATTTACATATACATAGTGCAGAGTTAGTTAAAATGTGGTGGTTTTTTAAAGAAAATTTTAAAAGAATTTAAAAAATTAAAATTTTGAAATTTGAAATTTTAATTTTAAAAAATTCTGGGGCATTTCCTTTCTCCTCCCACTCAGCTTCACCCCACTCTCACCATCTCTTAAAGCATTTTAAGGGGAAGCAGGTGAATGCCACAGCCCAAATCTGCCCAAAAGTAGGTGTTTGAGGAGCAGTGGTGTCACACACCCCCAGGGTGTCAGCTGGTGTGGTCTGCACCCCCTAGTTATGCCACTGAATCTTGACCCCTGCTTGTGCTATATTATTGGATATATTTCAATTTGTACAGTCTTAGGATGTGGACAGGATCATTGGAGGAGTGATTGCCACCACATGTATATTGGATCCTTGCCCTACCAAGCTTCTCTAAGCCGCTACAGGGGGACTGCCCAAGTGGGTAAGGGGAACGGTGAATGCCTCCCTGCAGAAAGGGAAGTTTCCATCCTTCCTATAAGAAACTGTAGAGGATGTTACTTTAAAAAGGCCTCTTTGGATGCCACAATTCTGAATAACTATCGGCCAGTCTCTAACATTCCATTCTTGGGCAAGGTCCTGAAGCATGTGGTGATCTCCCAGCTCCAGGGGTTTCTGGATGAGATGGACTATCTTCTAGATCCATTTCAATCTGGCTTCAGACCTTGTTATGGGATGGAAATAATTTTGGCTGCCTTAATGGATGGTGTGTGCAGGGAACTGGTTAGGGGGAATTTGTCTGCTAGTTCTGCTGGACCTCCCAGCAGCTTTCGATACCATTAATCATGGTATCCTTCTGGGATGGTTATCTGGGATGGAACTTGGAGGCACTGTTATGTAATGGTTCCGGTCTTTTTTGGAGGGGTAAACTCAGAATAGTGCTGGGGGATTCCAGTGCCTCATAGGCTATTGGCCTATGGAATCCCCCAAAGTTCTGTTTTGTCACCCATGCTGTTTAATATCTACAGGAAACAGCTGTGAGATTTCATCTGGATATTTGAGGTGCAGTGTCATCAATATGCTGATGACACCCAACTCTACCTCTCCTTCTCATTTGATTCCAAGAAAGCTGTCTTGGTATGAAATCAATATCTATTGTCAGTAATGCCCCAGAGGGCAAACAAACTGAATCCAAACAATACAGAGGTGCTCTTGGTCATTTAAAAGGCAAATCAGGCAAGGGACTCTGCCTGTGCTGGATGTGGTGACATTCCCCCTGAAATCTCAGGCTTACAGCTTGGATGTTCTATTAGACTCAACTCTGAGTTTTGATGTCCACATTTCAGCAATGGCCAAGATCACATTTGCACATCTAAAGCAAGTGTACCAGCTGTGCTCATTCCTTGAGAGGTCAGATTTGGCTGAAGTGACACATCCCATTCAGACTACTGTAGCACTCTTTACATGGGGCTGCCTCTGGCAACTGTTCAGAAACTTCAGCAGGCCCAAAAATGCTGTGGCCAGAATGCTGACCAGGAGGAGTTATAGGGAGCATATAGTTTCCTTGTTAGAACAGCTTCCCTGGCTACTTATTCATTTCTAAGCACAATTCAAAATGGTGGTGATGACCTATGTAAAGTCTTATATAGCTTAGGTCTAGACTATCTGAAATACTGTGGGCCTTTGCAGACTGCCAGAAATAGTGCAAATTGAGTCCACTTTAAGGGTTAGGGTTAGGGTTAGGGAATCAGGGAAATTGTATTTTATTGTGGCACCAGAGCTCTCTGACAGAGAAGGTTTAATGTCTCGGGGGGGGGGGGGGACAATTCCCATGACTTCCTAGTACTAACCCTAACCCTTAAAGTGGACTCAATTTGCACTATTTCTGGCAGTCTGCAAAGGCCTTGTATCTCCCCATGTGAGCCTGCCAGATTCTTAAAATCTTCAGGGGAAGACTTTCTTTCAGCCATCACAGGCTCACTTGGTGAAGACACAAGAGAGTCTTCTCAGTGGCTGAACCACCCTCTGGAACTCCGTTCCATGGGAAGCTAGGCTGCCCACTCTCTGTTTTCCTTTTGGCAGCAAGCAAAGGCATTTTTATTCAAGCAAGCTTTTAAGAAGCAAGGTAGCTGCTTATTGGGATGTTTTATTTCTCTTTTTAAAACTTTTGTATGTCTTTTGAATGGATTTATACTGTTTTATGTGCTTATTTTAATTTTTTTTCAATTTTTTTATTATGAAAGTTATTTAATTGACTCTCTCTGGGAGCTGCCTTAGATCCCATCTGAAATAAAGTGAAAATAAATAAATCAGCAAAGCTTTTGCAATAGGAAAAATATGATTTTCATCAGAGAATGAATAGGTTCTTGTTCATAAAGAAGGGTGACTTTTCTCACCCAGTATGGCCCCACTAGTAGTAGCAGGTTAATACTGATTTGGGGATACAAGTGAACACCTGAGGAGGCCCTTTCACACTGCACTATGCTGCACTACACTACATCATATGGAATGGAATGCAACTAATATGTCTGCATCCTATGAAATCCTGGGGTTCATAGTTTGATGGGGCACTAGAAACTTCTCTTTGGCTGAGAGGTCTACTACCCCTCTCCAAACTGCAAGTCCCAGGATTCCACAGGAGGCTGCCATGACAATTAAAGGGGGATCATAGTGCTATAAAGGTATAGTATGACAGGGCCCTTGGTTTCTTCAGGCCTAGCCAAGGCTAATAAGTAGCCCAGGAATGCTTTGATATCAGATGGGGCAGAAAAGCAAACAAAACTTCCCCTATCTCTTCAAATAATTCCACATTGGATTATGCTTACATTACACGAATGTATGCCCTGAGAAGCTATGGCATTGGTGGGAAGAATAGGCAGGTCCAACAAGATACTGTTAACTGGTAGGCAGGGAATCTCTAGAACCTGGAATGCTGCAACTTAGAGCCAGCCCTATCTTTGGGCAGGATGAGGCAGTCACTAAAAGAACAAATTTTGAAAGTAATGAAAAGTTAGTGAATTGTCTCTTGCATAGCAAGGGGTTGCACTAAAACAGTGTTTCTCCATTATTTTCTGTCACGCCCCCCCCCCTAGGAAAGAAGAACATTTTGCGCCCCCCGCGCGATCACATGAGCGGGTTTGGCCAATCAGGATAGAGCTACTGGGGCTGTGCTGGGACAATCTCCCTCTCTCCAGCCATAACGGGGGCCCCTTTATGGAGCCTCGCACCCCCTCTGGGGGGCCCGCCCCACTATTTGAGAACTGCTGCACTAAAATATCCTTGTGGTCCCTTCCAATCTACGATTCTTTTATTCTATGTTTAATTCATTGTTATTGCATTTTTTCAGGGAAGAACAAAGGTGTTTTGTGAGGTTTCTAGCTCAATTTTGAAAATAACTTACCAGGCCTTAGTAGACACCTTGATGCAGACAAATGAGAGACAAGAGCCCTTGTGGTTCTGCTTCAGGCAGCAAAATTTCTTAGTTTGGCCCAGGAGTGCTGGTAGTGTTTGGGATGAGAGACTGGTCTTATCCTCAGGCATTGCCTTCTGACATTTCTTGTTCAGTTCCAGAGAGGGGAAGAGAAACTTCAATAGTGTATTCCTGCTCATACCAACAGAAGCCCAGTGTCAAAAGTCACTGATGACAGTATATGAAGATTTGTTCCTTTTTTTTATTTTCTTTGCTTTGGAAAAAATAATTTCCCTTTTCTAAAAATTTTATATGCATGTGTTTAGTGTGGGTTGCTGGAGTCACATCAAAGGTTAAAATTTCCATGGAAATAACCCGTTTCTGCATGATACTGATTTCCCAGAAATGTATTTATTTTGCAGGAGGAGTGTCAAGTTATTTTACATAGCTGGGAGGAGGTCACAGGGGAAGTAATTCAGAATATCAACAACTATAAGCAACTCTGAGGTTGCAAAAAAGCTCCCTGTAGTCCTTATTTTAATCCTTTGCATCTCCTGGCCAATTTACTCACCCCCACCCTCCTCTTCCCTGCTCTTCAAAAACTGGAGAGCCTTAACATAAACCTTTTGCTCAAAAGCATTGAGAGAAGTTCTAAAGAAAGAGTGGGATTTTATTGTTTACTAGGCAGATGCCAGTCAAGTGAAGCAGACATGTCAGCTAAAAGAAGTCCTGCTTGCCCACACCACAACTCAGCTTGCAGAGAAAATGAAAAATTCTAGTTCAGGGGGAGCAAGTTTACCCTCATTGTGGCAGGACAGCCTGATGACTTGTAAGTATCCTTTGTATCCTAGGAAGTAAGTAAACTCACTTCCAGAGTTTGAAAACATTCCTTTTCTTAGGCTACAGATTCCAGAAATCCTCAGCCTGCATCGTCAGGAGCCTGGGAGATGCAATCCAAAAAAAGTACTCCCCTCGGGATCTGCTTACTTCACCCGTGGAAGGATGGTGGTGTCTTAGTCAAATGTTGTGTGTCAAGAGGGGAAAGAACATTTTGCCTGCTCTGTTCCTCTAGTTTACTCTTTGTTGTGTTCCACTCTACCTGATCTCCATTTTAAAAAGTAAAAAAATCACACTACACTGTTATAGTATGATTCCTTAGCACTGTTGTAGCACTTTATCCTCTATGGCTGCCTCCTATGGAATCCTGGAATTTGCAGAGGGACATTTAGAATTGTCAGCCAGAGATCTCTTCAGTTCTCAATAACCTACAAATCCCATAATTCCACAGGAGAAAGCCATAGCAGTTAAAGTGGAATAATACTGCTACAACAGTATAGTGTGGTTTTCTTACTAGTTAAAGTTAAAGTTTCTTATTAGTTAAAGTGGAGATCAGATAGTCTAGCATTCTAATTAGATGCTGGATACCCATGGGTAACTGACCATATGAGAGGGAACCAGACTAGACTCAAGGAGTCCTCTTGCTGCTACATTTTTGGCATCAGGCTGAAAGATGTTGTCAGTTGCTGTCAAGTCAGCTTCAACTTATGTTAACCGTATGAATGAGAGAATGAGAGAGAAAGGGGTGCAGTGGCTCAAGTACCGTAGTTAAGATGCTGACTCTGTTGACTGCAAGATCGGCAGGATAGCAGTTCGAGACCCAGGTGCCACATGATGGGGTGAGCTCCAGTCACTAGTCCCAGCTTCTGCCAACCTAGCAGTTTGAAAGCATGTGAATGCAAGTACATAAATAGGTACCACTTTTCAGTGGGAAGGTAAACAGCTTTTTGTCCACATGATCACAGAGTAGTCTCTGACAATGCTGGCTCTTTGGCTTAGTAACGGAGATGAGCACCGCCCCCTATAGTCAGGCATGACTTAACAACCTTGTCAACAGGGAAATCTCTCGGATTAGAGCTGACCTGGATGCCAACTTTGTCAGTTGCAACTAGAGAAGTATCCAGCACCTCCGCCATTACTGTTAGACTGGATCAATTTGAGTCAGTAAGTACTGAGGACATGGACAAGCTCCTTAGTAGTTTGAAAAAGATGACCTGCCCTCTCGACCCTTGCCCAATTTAGCTGGCAGTCCAAGGGGGTAATACTATCAAGTTGATGCTGAAAAATGTAATTAAATCATCCTTCAGGGAGGGAACCCTGCCCTCTTGTCTTAAGGAGGTAGTGGTTCGACTACTTTTTTAAAAAACCTTCCCTGGACCCCCTGGACAGAAATAATTATAGACCTGTCTCACTGTTGCCATTTTTGAGCAAGGTGATCGAAGGGTGGTCTTGGAAGAAAGCGATTTGCTGGATCCATTTCAAACCGGATTCAGGACAGGATACAGAGTTGAGACTGCCATGGTCGCCTTAGTCGATGATCTCCGTCTGGGCATTGACGGGGAAGTGTGACCCTATTGGTGCTCTTGGACCTCTCAGCGGTCTTTGATACCATAGACCATGGTATCCTTCTGGAACACTTGAGAGAGTTGGGTATCGGTGGCACTGCATTGCAGTGGTTCCAACCCTACCTCTTGGGTAGGTTCCAGATGGTGTTGCTTGGGGACAGTTGTTCAGCCAAGAGGAAGCTCAAATCGGGCAACCCTCAAGGTGCAATTCTGTCCCCAATGCTATTCAACATTTACATGAAACCACTGGGTGAGATCATCTGGAGGCATGGGGAGGGGTGTTATCAGTACGCTGATGACACCCAAATATATTTTTCTATGTCTCGGACTGATGCAGTGACTAAGGATTGCATCTCTCCTCTGAATGCCTGTCTTGGGGTGGTAATGGACTGAATGAGGGAAAACCGACTCAAGCTGAATCCAGGTAAGACGGAGGTACTTGTCATAGGAAACCCAAACCCAAGAATGGAGTTATGTCAACCAGTTCTGGATGGGGTCACACTTCCCTTGAAGGACTCTGTCCGCAGCTTGGGGTTGCTCTTTGACTCATCACTTCACTTGACAGCTTGGGTGGATGCAACAGTCAGGAGTTCCTGTTATCAGCTTCAGCCGATACGTCAGCTGAGCCCCTTCTTGGGGCAGGGTGACCTTGAAACAGTAGTACATGCACTGGTAGCCTCTCGACTAGACTTATGTACAGCGCTGTACATGGGGCTACCCTTGTGCCAATTTCGGAAACTTCAGCTGGTACAAAATATGGCAGCCAGGTTGATTACAGGTATTTCTCATAATGACCATATAACACCAGTCCTGAAGTCCCTTCACTGGCTGCCAATTAGCTTCCGGGCAAGGTACAAGGTGTTGGTTATTACCTTTAAAGCCCTACATGGCTTGTAACCAGAATACTTAAGGGATCACCTTCTTCCGATTTGTCCATCCTGCACACTAAGGTCCTCGGGAAGGAACCTACTACAGCCGAAAAAATTGAGGCCAGCTTCAGTTAGCCAGAGGGCTTTCTCCACTGCTGCTCCAAAGCTATGGAATGACCTGCCGGAGGAGATCTGTCACATCTCTACTTTTACAGCCTTTAAAAAGGCTCTTAAGACGGATCTCTTCCAGCAGGCCTTTCCAACTTAACTCCTCTCCCCACACAAGGTGATCTGCATTGCTCTGTCCACCAATTATCTCCCTTTTTAAACTTTTTGTATTTTTGTTCTTAAATTGTGGTTGTTTAATTGTAATTTTAGTATTGGGTTTGGGGGTTGGGAAGGGGCTAATTTTGAATTTTATTGTATTCTATACATTTTTATTGCTGTAACTTGCAGGGATTCCTTGTGATTGGGTAGGCTATAAATAAATAATTTATTATTATTATTATTATTATTATTATTATTATTATTATTACCTTTACTTTTATGAATGAGAGAGCAGCATGGCAGCCCCCTGTGGAATCCTGGGATTTGCAGCTTCAACTTATGGTAACTTTGTGAATGAATGAGATCAGAATGAGGACTGCAGTCAAGAAATCAGAAGAAGATTAGGGATGGAGAGGGCAGCTATGAAAGAACTAGAAAAGATCCTAAAGTATAAAGGTATACAACTGAGTACAAAAGTTAGAAAAGTACAAACCATTGTATTCTCTACTACCATGTACAGATGCAATAGCTGGACAGTGAAGAAAATGGATAACAAGAAAATCAGTTCTTTTGAGATGTGGTGCTGGAGAAGAGTGCTGAGGATCCTGTGGACAGCCAAAAAGACAAACAAATGAGTCCTAGCCTGAAATCTCTCTGGAAGCCAAGATGATTAAACTGAGGCTGTTGTACTTTGGCTACATCATGAGAAGGTGTGACTCATTAGAAAAGACAATAATGCTAGGAAAGATCGAGGGAAGTAGAAAGAGAGGATGACTGTATGCAAAGTGGATGGACTCTATTAAGGAGGTCATGGCTGCAAATGTGAAGGACCTAAGCAGAGCAGTAGAGGACTGGAGATGTCTGCCAAGAGTCTTGGAGCTGTCACATCTACAGCATCGCTATGAGTCAAGATGAATTCAAAGGCAGTTAACAACAACAAATTAATGAGAAACCTCCAAAACATCCTGTCTTAACAACCCTGATCAGGTCCTGCAACCTCAGGATCGTAGCTTTCTTAGTTGAGTCTTTCCACCTTAATGTGATCTTCCTCTTTGCCTACTACCTTCCACCTTACCAAGCATTGTAATCTTTTCTAAAGTCTCATGTTGTCTCATGATATGGCCAAAAGATGGTCACCTCAGTTTAGTCAAGTTGGCTTCTAGGGAGTGTTCAGGCTTGATTTGTTCTTAGACTCATTTATTTATCTTTTTAACAATCAATGGTATCTGTAGAACTCTCCTCCAGCACAACATTCCAAGGAAGCTGGTTCTCTTCCTGTCTGCTTTCTTCACTGTACACAAGCATGCACAGAAACTGTAAATGCAATTGCATGGATGATTATAACTTTGGTATTTAATGACAACAAAAATTTCCTTTAGTCCACAGCTTTCTAGCATTGCAGTAACTTAAAACTTCAGTCCAACATTTAGAAATTGAGATGCAGAAGACCTCTTGTAGCACCTCTCTACATTTAGAAATTGAGTTTGGACATCCAAAGAAAAGGGGTGAGCAAAGCAACCAAGGGAATGCGAACACAGTAGAGTTTTAGATGTGAATAATTTTCAGTATTTCACTCCCTGCAATGCTAGAAATTTGGGGACTGAAGTCAAAAGGAAGAATTCTCATTTGGAGAGGCAATGTCCTCATTTTGCCCCCTCCCTCCCAGCTGCATAACCACACAAAATGCTTGCAAAGGACATGAGAACGTTGTGACCTTGATGTGTTTCTTATTTGAGGTGTCCAAAAAGGCCCATGGGAACATTCTGGTGTGCTTTGCACATATGGAATGGCTGCATACATGGCTTTTATTAGTATGATTATTTTGTTTTTACATACATTGAAAGCAGAAGGGAACTCTTGGCACCTCATTTAAGTAACTTAAGCCAAATCTACCACCCTCACTAGGAGAAGTTCACAGAGTTTTATTTCCATCTCTCATTCATGGTGCAGAATTTTGCCCTTCCCTTCCACAAAGGTTAGATGGTTCAGTCGGTTTCAAATAGAGCTGGCCCTACCATGAAATATAATAAGGCAGTTGGCAAGAAGGTGGAGAGTCACTTGTGGGATCTTCTGTCTTGCTGTCAAAATAACTTGAGTGGCCCTGCATAGTATAGCTATGTATCTCATCAATGGAAGGGAACATTTAATGCTCTGTGGTAGCACTATGTGTTGGGGAAGCCATGATATCAGTGCAAATTATTACTGTCTGATCTATGGGTGTGGAGAAAATTCATTCCATTCACATTTTAATACAAATTATATAAGGCTGCATCCACACTACAGAAGTAATCCAACTTGACACGATTTTAACTGCCATGGCTCAATGCTATGGAATTCTGGAATTTTGTGAGACATTTGGCCTTCTCTGTCAGAGAGTTCTGGTGCCACAACTCCCAGAATTCCATAGCACTGAGCCATGGTAGTATTTCTGCAGTGCAGGTGCAGCCTTGGACTCCCCAAACCAATTTGCAAGCCAAAATGTAATTATACTTCAGTGTTCACATGTTTCAGACTGTTGAGCTAGTATTTATAAGAACAGAACCAATAACAAACCTAGGTCTGTTTTGAACTAGGACTCTCAGAGACCAGGGTTCAAATTCTTGCTCAGTTCAGATAAACCTACTGGGTGACCTTGGGCAAGTCACACTCTCTCAGCATCAGAGGAAGACAATGTAAAGCTCCTCTAAATAAAACTTGCCAAGAAAACTCTATTATAGCTTTAGCATAAGACAGAGTTAAGTTGAAGACATATATAACAACAATATAAAGTTCATATGCTAATATAACAATATAAAATGCATGTGTGTAGTGAAGATAATAGATAAAATGTCTTGTATTAGCAAAATTGCTTCACAAAAAATGCATATACCAGGAGAAATATGCATGTGGATGCATATGGGGTTTTTTTCATGTGAATGTTTCATTGTGTTTTATTTTTTATTGCCAATTGACGCGGAAAAGAAGTGAAGCAAATTAAGGTTTGGAAAATGAGAAATTCAACAAAATCAAATTTGATAACAAATTAGTCTATTCCTATTAGTCCATAGCTGAGGCAGATATTGAAGAGGAGAACAAATGTGGCAAAAATTTCAGAGCTAGATGCTCATGACCATGGTAGAGCCTTGTGTACAACTGCCACTCTGTTTCTACAGTCCTGAAATGAATGCAGACATCCCACACAATAATACCACTTCTGTAGGGGAAGTTATGAATGCAAATTAGAAATAAAAATAATTCTATCATCAAATTCATATACAACAGAGAGGAAGGAAAATCTGAAAGGCATCCTACATGGGGGGTGGGGGGTGGCACTAGCACTTTCCATGCCAGTGGGGTGGGGAATCCAGCTTGGGTTTTAGAACTTTAAGGAAGTGATGCTGGACCAACTCCCTCCAAATAGATTCAGTACCTTGGTTAGTTCCTTTAACGATCTATGGATTTACATGCATAAATAGAAGCCACTAGCACCCACTGCCTGGGAGAAGGACCTGTACACTGCCTCCACCTGGATATTTTTGTGCTGCAACTGCTGTGATGCAGATGCCCATGAACAGTGTGACTCAGCAGCTAAAAAAGCCAATATGATCCTAGGCTGCATCCATATGAGTGTAGAGTCTAGAACTAGGAAGTAATATATCACTCTATTCTGCTTTGGTCAGACCTCAGCTGGAATATTGTGTCAAGTTCTGGGTACCACAGTTCCTGAAGGATGTGGACAAGCTGCAGCATGTCCAGAGGAGGGTGAGCAAAATGGTAAAAGTTCTTGAAACTATACCCTATGAGGAGCAATTTAGGGAGCAGAGTATGCTTAGCCTGGAGAAGAGAGGGTTAAGAGGTGATATGATATCCATTTTTAAATATTTTAAAGGATGCCATAATAAAAATAAAGCAAGATTGTTTTCTGCAGCTCCAGAGAATAGGACCCAGAGCAATGGATTCAAACTACAGGAAAAGAGATTCCACTTAAACATTAGGAAGACCTTCCTGATGGTAAGAGCTGCTCAACAGTGGAATACACTGTCTTGGAGAGTGGTGAAGTCTCCTTCTTTGCAGGTTTTTAAACAAGGCTGGATGGCCATCTGTTGGGAGGGCTTTGATTGTGTATTGCTACATAGCAGGAAGCTTGCCCTTGTGGTCTCTTCCAACTCTAGGATTCTACAGTTTTGTGATCAACATTTCAACATGTAGGGTTTTGAAAGTTATAGTTGCCTCTCTCAGTGAAATATGGTTTGAACACAGCAGTTGGGTGGGGGCAAAATAGGTGGGCAATAATATATAGTTCATTCTTTGCCCATATGGCTGCTTAGAGAATAGCAGGTGATGGAGGAAATTGCAAATAGGCCCAGTCTTGAGGCCATGGTTGGGCATGCTGGGGTCAACCAGAGCTTCAACTCATGGCAATACCCATGAATGAGATACCTCCAGCCCCTCAAGTTAACAAGGAAATTGAAATAGTTAAGCATTTCCCATACCTTGGCTCATCCATTGATTAGAAAGGGAATTGCAGTCAAGAAATAAGAAGAAGACTAGAACTGGAAAGGGCAGCTATGAAAGAACTAGACAAGATCCTAAAGTGGAAATATATTAAACTGAACAACAAAGTTAGGATTGTCCAAGACATTGTATTTCCCATCACCATATATGGATGTGAGAGCTGGACAATGAAAAAAAACTGATAGAAAGAAAATCAACTCATTTGGTGCTGGAGAAGAATGCTGAAAATGCCATGGATGGCCAAAAAGACAAATAAATGGATCCTTGAACAGATCAAACCTGAACTCCCCCTGGAAGCCAAGATGACTAAATTGAGACTGTCATACTTTGGATACATCATGGGAAGGCACGACTCACTAGAAAAAACAGTAAAGCTAGGAAGGCTGGAGGGCAGCAGGAAGACAGAAAGACCACATACTAGATGGAGAGACTCAATCAAGAAGGCCACAGCCCTGAGGCTACAGGAAGTGAAAATGAATTTAAAATATGAATCTCCACATGTTCATAGTATTTCTTTGGAAGGCGGAGAATCAGACTTAGCAAAGTGTTTTCCCTTCAATTTTGGTCTTAATTTATTTATTTTATATATTTAACTTAGAGTCGCCCCTCTGTTTTCATGGACTCGAAGTCCGCAGTCTTCATTATTCATGGAGAGGCGAGCTCCATTGGTTAAAATGGCAAGTGCACCCGTGGCACACATGGCCATTCAAACCAATGGAGCTTGAATATATGTGAGTTTCTGTTTTCATGGGGGGGGGGGGGGGGTCTGGAATGGATCCCCCACAAAAATGGAGGCATGACTATATATCCTCCTTATTGAAACATTTGTAATACATGAAATAACAGTGGCAATCAGGGAGGAGGGAGAATATAATTTGTGTGCTACATAACTAAAGTAATACACACAAGTCAAGATTCAACATCAGTGTAGTGTGCACTTCCCCATGCAAAGTGGCACACTGATTGTGCTATGCAGTTCTTGTGTGGAATGGCTATGCATCATGACCTGAATGTACAATTGAATGCATACCTCATATGCATCTTGTGTGCATGTATGCCTCATTCACAACTCATGTGCATGCACGTGCCATGCACGTATGCATGTGCAACTCTCCTTCTGTAACAACTGAATGCAGATGTCCCACGCTGGAGAAAAATGTGCAACCACTTCCATAGGGGAATTCAAGAATGCATAAGACATCTACAGGATTCCACCCATGATATATAAAAAAGAATTGAGATGTATTTAAAGACCCTTGAGTCCCAGATCTAAAATTACATACCTCCATCACAGTAGGACCTGTCTTGGTTATGCAATGACCAGACAGAGTTTGATCCCAAGAACATCAAAAACTACCTTAAATTGAATCAAAACCATGGTCCATTCCTGTTTCTAGCTCAGTATTGTCTAATCTGCCTGGACACATCACTCCCGAATTTCAGGTAGGATTTTTTCCTAGCCATATTACTACCTGATGGTCTCCCATCCAAGTATTAATCAGGCACAACCCTGCTTGGCCTCTGAAATCAGAATATGTGCTCAGAGTGGTATTGTGAGTCTTTGGAGTTTCTATTAGTGACATCATGGAGAAAACATCTGGAAAATGTCCCTCATGCCTTTTCGTGCTGTTTCAGTGTTCCTGAAATTTCCACATCTCATCCCAGTGAGTGACTGCCATATTTCCCCATTTCATTAAATGTAAAGGGCTGGCATTCTGTGAGGAAATTCATAGAGGTGGGTGGGACAGGCCGAGGAAAATCTCTCCTCTCCCCCCCCCCCTCGCTTTTCTTCACACAACGGAAGGAGTAAGCTGAGTCCAAGTTCTAGCAGCTCTTCTTGGAACTGCTACATAAAACCTCCACACATCAGTGGTAAATGTTCGGGCAAAACAATTAGTGTTGTAAGATGTCTTCTGGGTGGTATCAACCCTTTGGCAGCTCCAGCAAGCTAAATAAATAAAATTTAATAAAATAAAGCAGAGGAATGATTGTTGCATAATGGCAAAAGAAGAAGATTGAAGATAAAGTCTCTCCGCTCAGCTATGAACTCCCTGGCTGCTTTTTTTAAAAGATCTTGGAAAAGTTTATTTTTTTGGACAATACACCTCTCAGGTTCTTTAGCCACCCTGAGAAGTAGCTGGGAGATCAGAGATGGAGATGGAGTCCAAAAAGGAAACTTTTCCAAGCTCTGCCTTAGACAAGCTACTGTCTTTCCACAGAGCCAGTCCCACACCCTGCTGTGTACATTCCACAGGAAGCTGCAAATTAATTACATCTTCTTGTATGTGATATGCATATTTTCTTAACTAACACACATTATTAGATGTATGCTTAAACCATCTTCAGCTATCAGTTGGAATCCTGTTGGTGTCTGGTGCATGCACAAGTTCCTTTATACATGGAGTTGTACTTTGTTGGCCTCTACACAAGGCAAGAAGTATCTGTTTCAATGCATTAACCAAGAACTTCCTCCACTATTCATATGCAAAGGGATCTCGTAGCACCTTTGAGACTAACTGAAAGAAAGAAGTTGGCAGCATAAGCTTTCATAGACTAAGGACTTTATCACAGGAGACTGGTCAATTGCAATCACAGCAGCATCTTTGGCCAGTATTGATGAGAATGTCATGTGTCTGCTGTTGCTGCTTTGCATTTCAGTCATTGGTGGAGCACACATTTTCATTGATGGGAAAAACCTGTCAATGGCTCCCAATATTGCTGATTTTCCACTACTGCCTCTGGTGTGATAGGTCTCTTCTGCTGCATTTCCAATATTCCAGCAGTCATGAAGCATGAGTGGCCATGATTCTCCTCCTCTTCACCTCCCTCCCCCTCTCTCCTGTAGTATTCCCAAACAGGCTGAGGTTGCTTTGTTTTTGTCAGAGCTGTTCACTACTCGTGGTCTATCTCTGCAGGTCTCTGCAATGTTGCCAGCATCTATAACTGCACAAGGTGCTAAAGATACAGTCAGACTCTCCAAATTCTATTTAAAAAACTTTATTACTAAATATACACAGCACTATATACATGACAACAACTCTCCAACCAACCATCCACTACCAATAATAACCCACACTATAGTGTCACACCCATTTTTATATACATTGTCTATAGCAGGGGTAGGCAACCTTTTTGAGCCGGGGGCCGGGTTGCTGTCCCTCAGACAATTGGGGGGCCGAAGGACCAAAAATAAATAGATAAATAAAAACAATTTTGGGGGAAAAAAGGCCTCAGGGGGCCGCATCCGGCCCCCGGGCCTTAGATTGCCTACCCCTGGCCTATAGCATATTCTCCTCACACAGGTGCCTGTGATTGTCCCTTGCATCAGCCTCTTGCATCATGCCTGTTAAGTCATCATGTGCATATCCTCCAAATGGCATGATGATGACACTCCATGTCTGTCACCATGGTGCAACCCTTTCCAGATGTTGCATTACCCATCTTCCTCAGCCAGCTGCCATATTCTGTCCTGTGAAATTCTTAATACTGTGGTGACAGTTTTGCTTTCTCTTTCTGTTTCTTTTGCTCTAATTCTAATTGTTTTGCCTGAATCACAAAATTGTACAAACAAGCAAACAATAAATAATAAATTAAAAATAAAAAGGCACATATGCACTGTGCTGGGCATACACAGGAGGAAAGTGAGGTTAGTGATGTGGTGGGGGAAAGTGAGTGCAGGACTTTTCCTAGGCACTTCACTCCATGCATCTGATGAAGCAGACCTAGTCTGGGAAAGCTCATGCTACTAACTTCTTTCTCTCAGTCTCAAAGATGCTACAAGATCCTTTTGCATACTGATCCAGACTAACACGGTTATGTCTTTGAATTGTACAGCTACTCATATTTTTACCTGCTCATCTTGGCTTGTATGTAAAACCATTTTTCCCTCTTACTACTCTCTATAGCCATAAGAGATTGCACTTGTTATCCCATCACCATTCCTTCATTTTTGCATTTCTATTACAATTCACACTCCCCACTCTCACCTGTTGGAATAAATGTATGTCAGCAGAAGCTTCATTCTGTCCATCAAAGGAAATGGACTGGAGCCCACAAAAACCCATGCTGGAAATTTCTCTTCTTTGTTGTTGTGTGCCTTCAAATCATTTCCTACTTATGTCAATCCTAAGGTGAACCTATCATGGGGTTTTCTTGGCAAGATTTTTCAAGGTTTGCCATTGCCTTCCCCTGAGGCTGAGAGCATGTCACTTGCCTAAGGTCATCAAGTGGGTTTCATGGCCAAGTGGGAAATCAAACTCTGGTCTCCAGAGTCATAGTCTCTTCATTAGTTAGTCTCAAAAGTACTACAGGATTCTTTTCTAATTTTTTATGTGAGACAGTTAGACTTCTGCTACTGCCTGCAAATAAAAACCAGAACTGAATGAGTTAAAATGGGCTGGTTTTGAGTGAGATCTATATCTGAACCATTGGGATGTGTTTTCTATGCCTGTTTTGGAAATGAAGCATTTGAAATATTAATATATTATGCTTTTACTAACCCCCTTAATGCCCACAAACCATATGGAACTGAACAAAATGACCTGGAACACCAATTTCTGAGCACACCATACCCATGAAATTGACCCAAAAAAAAAAGGGGGGGAGAAGAAGAAGAAAGGATTGTCCAGAAAATGGTCTGGAACACCAACGTTTCAGGGAGCCATTCCCACCAAATCCACCCAGCCTCACAAAACTAGGTGGGAGAGATGCCATGAACCACAAAATCTCCCTACTTTCTAGTACCCTTTCCAGCAACAAGCCAGAAACCTCCTCTTAATATCCCTTCCAGCCAAAAGACCACTATAATCTCTAGAAAGTGACACACAATGCCAGCTTTCCAGAGAACCATGTCTGGAACAGGCAGAACGACATAGTTTCTGTGGAGTTTTTGTGGCTTTCTCAATCACACCCATCTAATCTGTGACTGCATGACATGGTTCCCTTGAAAGTTGGTTTTTCAAGTCATTTTCTGGAATGCAGGTTATTTCCCAGGAATGGGCGTGAAAAGGTTGTTTCTTAGGAATTCTTGTGGCTTCTTGCCTTGTACGGCTGATGAATGTGGTGGCGTGGCTACCTGAAAAGTTGGCTTTTCTAACCATTTTCCACAGTCCAGATGGTTTGGCTGGAATAGGTAGAAGAAACTGGTCTCTTTGAAATTTTTCCAGCTCATTGCATTATTTCCATCTTGTCTTGTGCTACTGCTGTGTTTGGTGGTCAGGGCCTACTTGGAAGTTGGTGTTCCGCCAGCCTCTGAAATAGGGAGAGTCTGGGGACAAAATCATCCCATTTGCAGTGGTTTTTCAGCCACTGTTTACTATTTGGGTATGGAAAATGACTCATGCATTTTTAAAAAAATGGGTCTGGGGGCTTCTGTAATGACAAAATGAAGCCCTGTGTGCCACATAAGGCTCATGGACCACACATGATACTGCTGCCATAAATCAAACCCACACACAGCTTTCCACACAAACTTTTAACAAACTTTTAAATCTGGGTTTAAATAGTCTGGGTTTAAATAGGCCCCCACAATTGATTCTTATATTCTAGTCACCTGACAGGCTGGATGGGTTCCCATGAATAAATGTAATAATGGTTAAGCTCTTCTCGGAGCTTGGGAAAGTCATTTTTTGGGGGACTACAGTTCCCATATTCCCACTCTCACCTATGTGGTAAATTGGGCCTCCTACTGGAAATGCATTTACTTTCCAGTAAATACTCTATCATGTCACTTCAAGCTATTTATGAAAGGAGAGAGGGAGTGATCCCACAGTAGCGTTGAGTGAAAGCTGGCAATCAGGACAAAAGGGCATGACTTTTCCAGACCTCTTCTATCACCAGTTAAGGCTGCAATGCAGAATTGTGATAGGACTCCTGCAATTCTTGCAACCTCTCTTGCTGGTGGCAGGGAGCTGGAAACACCATCCTTTTACACCTTGATCAGCAGCAGAACTTACCTCTGGCCTTGTCTGCACTAGCCAGGCTATCTTGGCCCCACAGCTGCCCCATTCTGCCTCCATTACCTTAGCCTTCTCTTCTGCACCACAATAGCTGTGTACAGATGTGTGCCACTGGGCTGCCAGATGCATCCCCCACCATTTATGGGTCACTAATTCTGAGGTCAGAGTGTGGGTCCAGAGATGGTCAAATGCTGGGCTCCTCTTTCTGACCTCAGAACAAGCAACCCATGGCAGCAGAGGATCTGTTGGGCAGCCTAGTGAGATGGGGCACAGATGGGGCAGTCACTGTGGCACAGTCATTGTGTCATGGAAACAGAGGGCTCCAGATATTCCCAGAAGATATAGAAGAACAGATAAGTTATTTTAATTCATTTTAACCTTGCTAAGCCCTGGTTCCAGTGCAGGGCATGCCAGGTATCATCCGGACTGTCCCAAAAGAACCAGGATTTGGGCTGTGCCTTGTCCAAACAGGATAACACGAGAATGGGGGAGGAACAGGCCTTTTGGCCAATGCAGACAAGTCTTGAGTCACTCAATGTCACTTCTGGCTGTTAAAGTGGTTTGGGGGAGCATTTATGATCATGTTAATAGTGCCACAATGGCGACAATGTAATGTTGTTGAATACAAAGCAGTTACAGATCCATAACTCCAGATCTATAACTGCAAATGCCAGCCAATGTTGCCAAGTTTCATTGTACAATTGTTGTCGTGTGCCTTCAAGCCATTTCTGACTTATGGTGACCCTAATGGAACTATCATGGGGTTTTCTTGGCAGAATTTGTTGAGAGGGGGGTTGCCTTTTCTTTCCTCCTTGCCCAAGATCACCCAGTCAGTTTCCATAGCCAAGCAGGGATTTGAACCCTAGTCTCCCAGTGCCCTAGTCCAGCATCCAAGCCACCACACCACCCTGGCTCTGTCCTGTAGTATATTTGCTGTAAAATGACCCATTCACACACGGAACTCATCACATCATCTCATCAAGGGGAAATGAATGTGTGAACCAGCTCCTTCACACATTAAAAAATGGGATGAAGTTAAGGCAGCTCTGTATTGGGGTATGTCTTGCTGAGATGCAAGCAGAGAAAAAGGTTGGTGCCGCTACAGTCTTAGATTGGACAGGAAATAGCACTTCTTTGCACTTTGTTTCTTGCCAGAGAATCCAGATATCTCTCTAAGGTGGGTGGGTCTTTATCTCTGGGTTGCTCAAGTTATTGACCCCAGACCTTTGTTTTGTAAAAACTGTCTTCTCTCCAGGATGTATTAATCACAGACTGTATGTCTTCCAGATATGCCTTTCTTGCTATTTTTCCTCTGGGTTTTTTTCTGGAGTGTGTGTGGGGGGAGAGGGGGGGTTGCCTTCATTTTCATCCTCCTCCCCCAGTATTTTCTGGGGAAGCTCTGAAGTTTTTCTTTTTTCTTTTTTTAATGTGTGTCTTTCTTCCTCCAAAAAGTGCATACACACACGTTCCAACAAGTCCCTCTTCAGTGAGCAATTTTAAGGATCTGGTGAATATCGACAAGACAGAATGGACTGTCAGCTGGCATCTAAAGAGAAAGAACAGAAGAGGAGTGTCAGGAAATGTGGAAATGCGTGTTTTAAAGGCAAAGATTTCTGCAGAAATCTTTCCTGCATTGCTTTTCCAGGATGAAACCTGATGACAGAAGCATGTGGATGAGCACTATGAGAAGAAGACAAGAGAGCAGTGCAGGGGTGCAGCTATGGGGAAGGCAAAATTGGGGTATTGCCCTCCAAATAAGAAACCTCTCCCAAGGAATTTTCCTTTGGACTTCATATTTCTAGTATTGCAGAGAATAAGCCACTGAAAATCATGCAGACATAGAACTGTTCTATTTGCTGTGTTTGTATTCCTAGGGTCACGTTGTCTGGCCCTTTTCTTTGGACCAGCAGGATAAAATGGAGATGCATCCCAAGATACTGAATGGATGAATGATTGATTGATAAAAAGAAAAATGAAAAGTCCAGCATATTTTGTCCTGTGTATGATCTCAAATGACTTCTTCAGGGCCCATTTGAATTTCAGACATTTCTGAAGCTGAAGCTCTCCCACTGTTTACTAGACAAAAAGACTTATAAAAAGGAGGCCTGTGAGATTAGATACAGGCCAACCCACATTGGGCTTTTTATCAATAAATCATTCATCCACTGAGCACCTTAACATGTGTCTTCAGTTTTTTCTACTAGTTTTCTTGTTGTTGCATGCTGCAAGTCACTTCCAACTTATGGCAATCCTAAGGCGAACCTATCATTGGCGTTTGCTTGGCAAGATTTGTTTAGAGGGGGGTTGCCTTTGTCTTCTCCTGAGGCTGAGAGAGTATGACTCACCTAAGGTCACTTAGTGGGTTTCCATGCTGAGTGGGGATTTGAACTTTGGTCTCCAGAGTCAGAGTCTAATGCTCAAATCACTACACCACACTGGCTGTCTTCATCATACTTCTATTGTGTAAATTTATACTCATGTATATAAGTGGTACTTGTGGTACACCAACCCTCTGCTAAATAGCAACATCAAGCAACCAACTGTATATTTGCAAATGTGCCTGCTCATTGCCCCATTGTGCCACAAGGAATACACAGTACAATATTCAAGTGGATATTGGATTTTTGCAAAGCGGCCGGCTGAGCATGGCCAGGACCAGAGCTGCCTGTGGGTTGTAGTCACCCAGAAAGCATTGGCAGTGATTTAAGTGCGATAAAATCAAGTAAATAATCTGAAAAGTGAGTGCATCCTGTCAGGGATAAATCACTTTTTTTTTTTTTTTTTTTTTTAGTGCAATAATCTCCTGGATTTCCATGGCCTAGCAGGGAATTGAATCCTGATCTCCAGATTCGTAGTCCAACACTCAGACTGCTACAACACCATGGCTCTTTTGGAGGTGTATTACCTCCAGCTTTTTTTTATGCCAGTTTTTTTTTAAATCTTTGAAAACATTACTTTAAAGTGACATTTTAAAAGGTAGCTGGAGGCAATCAAAACTTGGAGGAGTTATTT
This sequence comes from Phrynosoma blainvillii, assembly GCA_026167975.1. Taxonomy (NCBI): domain Eukaryota; kingdom Metazoa; phylum Chordata; class Lepidosauria; order Squamata; family Phrynosomatidae; genus Phrynosoma; species Phrynosoma blainvillii. Next base: position 13,622,653 of record JANUYF010000003.1, read on the forward strand.
CATTAGATTACAATTCCGCCTGCCAGGAGGATATAGTCCTCCAGTCAGCACAACATTGACCAAGAAATTGGAAAGACTCCCTCCAAAGTGTGACCCTGTCTATACACTCTGGTCAACATCTGGCCATGGTTTCTCAACTGTGGAACAGCCTCTTAAGGGTGGCCCACCTGGATCTCTTTCTTCTTGCATTTTGATGACCAACAAAAATGCATTTCTGTCAAACAGTGTTTGCCTATGCTTACTCCAGAATCATTTTAATCTGGTGGTCTGCATTTTGTTATTTTGAATTGTTGTTATGGTCTGTCTTAATTTTGCTTCACACCAATGTGGAAATCAAGGAACAAAAAGTGGGATAAAAGTGTTCTAGGTAGGTAGATAGATAGATACAGGTCTACCGCAGTTAACAAAGTCTTTTGATGTCTCCCAATCCCTTTTTCCTTCTCATCCTCTGTCTAAGTGGACAATTAAAAAAGATTACTAAGGGTATGTTAAACTACAGAGAGCCAGAGTGGAATAATGGTTTGAGCATTGGACTACAACTATGCTTGGCCATCAAAATCCTTGGACAAGCCATAATCTCTCAGCCTCAGAGGAAGACAAACCTCTTCTGGACAAATCTTGCCAAGAAAACCCCATGATTGCTATAACTTAGGGTTGCTATAACTCAGAAATGGCTTAAAGGCACATAATAACAACACTAAACTATTCCCCCCAGCATGTTAAAGGAGAATAAATCTATGAATTTGGCCACCAAAATAGTAATCATAAGAAAAGTGGAGGCTGGTGAAAGAAAAAAAAATCCCTTCAAGAAACCTTCATGTGGTCTCTGTTGTTGTTACTAACTGCTGTCAAGTCAGCTTTGACTTACAGCAATCCTATGATTTTTTAAAAATTGCTTAAACATGTTGAACTGCTCTTCTGTTTTGTGGTACCATAACCTACCCCCAATCTTTCCATGTTGTTTTTACCTCTGATATCAAAATTTTTGTTAAAGAGATTTCCTAGGTGATTTTGCCCTCCAACTCAAAATTATAACAAAAGGCAACTAGATATATAGTCAGACAGAAACTATCTCTGGCTCAAATGTTGCACCTAGATTGCATTGTGCTAGTCATCTTTGCAACATCAAATTTTTCACCAGACTCTTTGTGATAAGGTGTTTTCATCCAGCACTAAAGAAACTCTATTCTCTACAGTGTATGAAATATGAAGCTGTGCTTTTCAGCTCTGTTTATAGCATTCCTGAGTCTTGTTATTTCCTTGACGGCCCCAGACAGCATGTGCTAGCCAGAAAGAGTTCTATTCCAAGAGTCCACTCCCCCAAGATCAGAGATATCTCATCCCAGATAGCGAGCAGAAGAGCAGAACAAGTTCTACATTTATGGGCTACTGAGCCTGGAGAGAGAGACGGGTGTTATAAACACCTTGGGTCACAAAACCCGCCAAAGGGATGGGGGAAACACATTCAAGCAGGAATGCAAAGCTAATTGGGGAAGAACAGTCATTTAGGGACTATGGGCTATGGATGTTAGCATGCCACAAGAGAGCTCCTAGTATGCTACAAAAAACCCAAACCATTAATTTAATCATCAAGTGCTCCTTTTGAACCCCAAATACCTATACACTGGGGAGTCTGCTGTATATGCTTGCATATTTGACTGCTCTGGTCTTGCTACTTTCTAAGCAGAGTCTGCTAGGCATAGGTCTGTACTAGGAGTAATTGGGTCATTAAATAATTTCCGTGCCGAGACAAAACAGATCAGAAGAAGGAGGGAGGGGAGTCCAAAATAGTAACAGAAAAACAAGAGGATGGCCTTTTCTCAAGACAGGTTCTATACCTGATCATCGGAGATTTACCTGGAAACAAGAGTGGAAATGAGCTCTTTTTCATCCTGTCTCTAATCATACATATACAATTTTTAGACTGAATACTCTTTCCTGTTCTCTACTCACCCTCTACATGCCTCCGGGGCAGCTGTAATGTTGTAGAGAATGGCAGGCAAGTTACTATCAGCACAGATTCCCACTATATTAAGATTTTAGCATGCCCCAGAATAAGATTACCAGGTCTCAGGACCTGGCCCTGACTCTCCAGTCCTCAGAGTGAAAGGAGGACTCTCAGGGTGAGAGTGATGTCTTGAAAAGTATGTGTACCTGTATTTTCCTCATTGTTTAGGCTAGAGAGTTTACCACACCTGGCTCGTAAGGCATCACAATCACATTAGTCTAGGAAATGCAAATATACCAGGTTGAGGACCGTCATTAATGCACAGCATCATCATGCTGCTGCTTCTGTCCCAGACTCTGTCTTCTTCACACCAGTCTCTACAGGGCCACCTCCCTGCCCTGTGCCCTTCCCAGCATGCCTTTTGGTCTGTATTTATTTTTATTTTTAGCACAATTACACAATCAAAGCAATCCATTAAATAAAAGAAAAGAAAAGAAATCGAAAAAAAGAGCAGATTCACACCCACTTGCACCACATACACCAACAATGAAAAAACAGCACGATTGGGAGGCATCGATGGGTATTTCCCATTAATAAGAAGGAGCACTCCAGCAATGGATAGACTACAGAACAGCTACTGGACAGAGACGGCATTGTGTGATAAGGTACAGCCACAGAGACTACTCTCCTGCTGTAATTCCACTTTTCAAGCTTTGTGTGTTAAAGTCCTTAGTGTCGTTGATTTAAAGAATATATTTTGTGCCACCTTGATTGATTCATAATGTATCATGCTTAATGACATCACCAGGGACCGCTCCTTGTAATATCACCAGGACTCATCCTTTGTCGCTTCGCAAGGGGTCATTTCTAGATCTCAGGGTTTGGCCTTGAAATCTCAGGGCCTGGGATAGTACTGACCCTATGCTCTATGCTTGGGTAGTATAAATTTATACATACAGAGTTAAGTGGTGGTTGTGCTACTCCTCTTTTCTGAATGCTGGCACTGTGCAACTGATTGTGTGTCTGGCAATGTGCTTGGGGGGGTTTTGCCCCACTATGCTTTGGGAAATGTGTAGTGGATGTTTCTGTGATCTCAGTGAATCAAGTGGTACAGTAGGCCCTTGATATTGACTGAATTTTGGTTCCAGGAGCCCCCCATAGATATCAAAAGCAAAGCAAAAGCAAAGCAGCTTATTTATATACCGCTTCATATCACGCTATGGGATGTCCATGGATGCTCAAGTCCAATTCTATACAATGGCATAGTAAAATGATGTCCCTTATAAAGAATGGCAAAACCAAGACTTGTTTTTGAGTATACATGAATATATGTATATATGTATGTATGTATGTATGTATGTATAATATTTTCAAGCCATGGATACTTGAATCAGTGGATAGAAAATCCATGGATATAGAGGGGTGACTGTACACTGAAGGCACTAACAAATCATTCATTATTCAAGAATACACAGATGCTTTTGCAATGGTTACATTTGCCCAGCTCTGCTTATGCAACTGTTAGCTGAATACACACATTTTGCAATGGCCAAAAAAAGTTACCACTGCATCCATAAGGTAATTTATATATGTGGATGACACCTGCTGGATTTTAGCCTTGGTTTTCTCCTTATCACAAGAGCTGGAAAACTTTTTCAGCCCAAGGTCCAAATTCAGTTTGGGGCATGTTTTTGCCTCCCTATTCCAGGCAGGGGTGGTTCCAAAGGCTAAAAAGGTGGGACCAAAAATGTCAACACTTTTAGCTTAAAGCTCTTCCTGCCACGAACCTAAGGAGATGCATTTCACCCTTCTAGAATGGGGACAAAAATCAGCAGAAAAGGCCAACAAACAAATGATGGTGTCATGGGGAAAGGGGCAGAGCCATCTTGGAAAACCGAGAGGGCCAGATTTGGTCTCAGCACCTGAGGTTCCATACCTCTGCTTTACAGAATCATGACATTTTGGGGGGTGGGAGGATCTATTCCTAAAGAATTAAGATACAGTAGCAAAAATGAATATCAGTGCACTGATGCTTCTCATCCCCATTTGTCTACATATCATGTTCCCTATGTGAAGAGGGATAATCTTTGTCATGTTTTTGTCAGATTCATTCCTTGATCCAGGCTGTTGTTAAGTGTCTTGGAGTTGACTTCAATACTTCAATATATGACTATGGTGACAAGGGAGATTATTGCACTGCCTTTCCTCACAGCCTAAGCATGGGCTGAAACTTTTCGAAACTTTTTAAAAACAGGTGTTATCACACAACTCTGTGCCCAGTCCAGAGGCATCACATACCCAATCTTGCCATCCCATACCTCATCTGTACTTCTCTGGCACTTTTTGAAAGAATGAGAGTTTCCCATTCTTTGCAAAGTACAAATACACGATGCCTCCGGACTGGGCACAGAGGTGTGACATAACACCGGTTTTTTTAAAAAGTTTTCAAAAGTTTCAGCCCCTGCTGAAGTTGGGAGGAAAGGCAGTGCAATAATCTCCAAGGTTGCTATATGTGCAGAAATGGAAAGACATAAAAATTCCAACACAAGAGGGCTGGTTAATGAAATTGTCTGATTTTGCCAAAATGGATAAACTAACTATTTTAATAAGAGGGAAAATCACTGAGTAATTTTTAGAAAGACTGGGATTCTTTAATTGCCTTTTTGCAGGAGAAAGAAGGTAAATTGTCAACAATGAGTTCTGAAAATTAGAAGGAGCCAGCATGGTGTAGTGGTTTGAGTGTTGAGCTACGACTCTGGAGATCAGGATTCAATTCTCTGCTCAGCCATGGAAACCCACTGGGTGATCTTGGGCACACACTATCAGCTATAGAAAACCCCACAATAGGGCTGCCATAAGTTGGACATGACTTGAAGGTGCACAGCAACACAAACAGGAGCAAGTAGGTAGTAGACATATATTTTGAAAGAAGAGGGGGCAAGAGTTTATAACATATATAAGAAAGTTGAAAGTCAATGTTTCACTCTTTTATTTTCCTCTTTCTTTCTTTCTTTCTTTCTTTCTTTCTTTTTCTATTGGCTTTCTATAACTTTTTGTTGTTCTATATTTTCTCTTCTTTCATCTATTGTAGTTGTAGTTTTATTATACTGGAAATCATTTGCAATAAAAATGTATATTAAAAAAAAAACCTCTCGGGCCACTGACCCTTTGAGCCCTGGCTCCAGTACCCACTAGTTAAGAGCTGGTTTTGCTCAATGAGAATTTAGGAAAATAGAAAAATAGAAATTGAGTGACTTAGGTGGTGTGTTACTGAATGACCTTGCAGTTCATAAAAAGGGCAGTTCAAAGGCCCCCAAAGTTTATAAGTCGGAACCATCACTCTGTAGTGTGTTAAGTAATTTAAACTTTATGAGGAGCGCAATGATGTATTTAAACACCAGGCTTGTAAGAAAATTGTGTAAGCAGACAATTATCCAAAGAGGCTGTTGGTTTTGGCAGAGTTATTAGCCAATTAGTACAGGGTTGTTGCTTTTTCCTTGCTTTTGTTTTATTCTCTTTTTTTACTTCCAAGCACTTCAGTGGGTTTGGAGACAGATTTCACAGAACAGCAAGCAAAGCACCCAGAATACAATGTATTCACCCAAATTTTGAGAGTAGCTTCTAGTCTCCCTTCTGTTTTCTTCCCTGTCAGAAAGAGAAGGCAATTAGGGTTTTCAGTCTGGACAAGTTAGCACCCGGAGTCAAGAGGCCAAGCTCCATGAGAGCACCATTCTCTCCAAGGCCAGAGAAGGGGTGTGAATGTGCAAAACTGTGGTGAGAATAATTAACATCAAGGGAAAATCCTCATGCGCCAAAGGGCCAAAAAGTTCCTATTTCCCATTTATTTTCCCTGATACTTTTTCTTTGGCTAAAATAGCTCCTATCTCACCATTTGAGATAGATGATTTTGAGAATGTTGGTTTTTAAACAACCTGCTGGCATTCTCTTGAACTACACTTATGAATGTGTAAGCTAAACCTTTGACAAGGTTCCCCATGACATTCTTGCAAACAAGATGGTAAAATGTGGGCTAGACAAAGTAACTATTATATGGATTTGTAATTGGTTGACTGGCCAAACCCAAAGGGTGCTCAACAATGGCTCCTTTTCAACCTGGAAAGAAGTGACCAGTGGGGGGCCACAGGGCTCTGTCTTAATAATAATAATAATAATAATAATAATAATAATAAAATTTATTTATAAACCACCCAGTGGTACTCCAATCAGGGTGGCTTACAAGTTTAAAATATACAATCCGTCCTGGGCCCAGTGCTATTCAACATCTTTATCAATGACTTGGATGATGGTATTGGGGGTATAGTTATCAAATTTGCAGATGACACGAAATTAGGAGGAGTAGCTAATACCCCAGAAGACAGGATCAAAATTCAAAATGACTTGAACAGACTAGAAAGTTGGGCCAAAGCTAACAAAATGAAATTCAACACGGAGAAATGTAAGGTACTGCACTTAGGGCGGAAAAATGAAAAGTACAGATATACGATGGGGGACACCTGGATGAATGAGACTACATGTGAAAGGGATCTAGGAATCCAGGTGGACTACAAGTTGAACATGAGTCAACAGTGCGATGCAGCAGCTAAAAAGGCCAATGCAATTTTAGGCTGCATCAGTAGAAGTATAGTATCTAGAATCAAGGGAAGTAATAGTGCCACTCTATTCTGCTTTGGTCAGGCCTCACCTGGAATACTGTGTCCAGTTCTGGGCACCACAATTCAAAAAGGATGTGGAGAAACTGGAGCGTGTCCAAAGGAGGGCAACTAAAATGGTGAAGGGTCTGGAAACCAAGCCCTATGAGGAACGACTTAGGGAGCTGGGGATGTTTAGCCTGGAGAAGAGAAGGCTGAGAGGTGATGTGATAGCCATGTTTAACTATTTAAAGGGATGTCATATTGAGAAGGGAACACGTTTGTTTTCTGCCACCCCAGAAACTAGGACCCGGAACAATGGGTGCAAGCTCCATAAAGAATCTTAAAACAGATAAGTCTCCAGGACCGGACGGATTTTCGGCGGCGTATTATAAGGTCTTTGAAGAAATTTTAATAGAGTCTTTAGAAAAAACATTTAATGCAATCCCACTAGAGGGAATACCCGAATCCTGGAAATATGCTGATATAGCCTTAATACCAAAGGAAGGAAAAGATATAAGAGAAATAAGCAATTACAGACCGATCTCACTTCTGAATACAGACTATAAAATATATACCAGTATTCTTGCCTTAAGGCTGAAAAAAGCAATTAAGAAGCATATTCTAGAAGACCAAAATGGTTTTCTTCCAGGAAGGCATGTCAGAAATAACATCAGAAGTTTAATAGATACAATTGAATATTATCATATAAACAACGAAAGGAAACTTGGAATGGTGTACATTGATGCGGAAAAGGCATTCGACAAGGTGAGATGGGACTTCATATTAGCTTGTTTGAATAAAACAGGATTAGACGGACAATTTACAACATGTATCCAACAAATATATAAAGATCAGAAGGCAAGACTTTTAATTAATGGAGAAAAAACTAAAGAATTTAGACTCTACAAAGGAACGAGGCAAGGATGCCCCATCTCACCATTGTTATTCATTATAACAGCAGAGGTGTTGATCAGGGCAATAATTGATAACAGGAAGATAAGAGGAACAAAAATAAAAAACAATGAACTAAAAATAAAAGCTTATGCTGACGATATTGTAGTCACATTACAAGACCCTGGAGACACCATTCAAGAACTATTCGCAGAAATCAAAACTTTCAGGGAATACTCCGGTTTTAAAATGAATAAAGAAAAAACAGTGATAATGACGAAAAACATTAAGAAAAAAGAACAAAAATTGTTGGCAAGTATGACAGGTTGTAATATAACAAACAAAACTAAATATTTAGGCATATGGATGACCAGCAAAAGTATGGATCTCTTTGAAAATAACTATAAAAGAGTATGGGAAGAAATCAAGAAAGACCTAATAAGATGGAACAAATTGAATTTATCAATTTTGGGGAGAATAGCAACCATAAAGATGAATGTTTTACCAAAGTTATTATATCTTTTGATAAACCTCCCCATAGTAACAAATGAAAAGATTTTCTTAGATTGGAATAAAGAAATAAGTAAATTTTTGTGGAAAGGTAAGAAGCCAAGAATAAAATTATCCATTCTACAAGATGAAAAAAAAAGGGGAGGTTATGCATTGCCAAATTTTAAAATCTACTATCATGCATGTAGCATGTTATGGATACAAAACTGGTTAAAACTAGATAATCAAAAACTTTTAGATTTAGAAGGGGTAAACAATCGATTTGGTTGGCATGCATATGTTTTGTATGACAAGCTTCGTGTAAATAAAGATTTCAACAATCATATTCTGAGAAAATCACTTATAAAGGTATGGTTAAGTATAAAACAAAAATTTTATGCAAAAACTCCCCTATGGATATCTACACAAGAAGCTTTATTTCAAAGGAGCAAAATAGGAAATTGGATAAAATATGAAGACTTATTAAGAAAGAGTGATAAAGGAGATTTACACATCTTAGAAAGAGAAGACTTAATGAAAACTAATATTAATTTATCTTGGTTTAGTTTCTATCAAATAAAAAGTAAATATATAGAAGATGCAAAACAAGGTTTCCAACAGAACGCAAATGAAATTGATAAAATCCTACATTCTTCTGATAAAGGAAAAATCTCCAAACTTTATAAGAAATTACTAGAACGGGACTTAGAGCAAGACTATATTAAAAGCCCAATGATTAATTGGGCAAGGGATATTGGACATACTATATCAATGGAAGATTGGGAAGATACCTGGAAAAAAACAAACGCTTTTACAGCATCTCAAGATTTGAAAGAAAACTTTATGAAAGTCGCCAATAGATGGTATTTCACCCCCAACAAACTAAAGAAAATAAACAAAGGTTTGAACGATAGATGCTGGAAATGCCAAAAAGAAACCGGTACAATTTACCATATGTGGTGGACCTGTCCAATCATTCAGAAATTCTGGAAAAAAATACATAAAGTAATGCAACAAAAATTTGAGACTCAAATTCCATTTACACCAGAATTATTTTTGCTAAATATGACCACTAAAATTAAGAAAGAAATAGCAAGAAAGTATTGGAGAGTTATCTTATATTTAGTTACTACAGCAAGAATCATTATTGCCAGAGGATGGAAGTCGAGGGAGAGCCCGAAAATAGAAGAATGGCAAACTAAGGTCGAAGAAATGAAATACTTTGATAAAATGTCAGCGTTGATTTCTCAAAAAAATCCACAGAAAATAGATGAAGATTGGAAACTATTTGACAACTTATTATTAGAAGAAACAAATTGAATCTAACAAAGTAATATAATATAGGTAGAGAGTTTATGAAACAAAGAAAACATAACAATATAATCAAATGTACAAAGGTCTAAATATTAAGGAACGGGAAGATATAATATAAATAAAAGTACAAATGCAAGAAAATTTAAGAATGAAGTAAACACGGGATTTAATGCTATAAATGAAAAGGAAGCAATTTAACTACTTTAATTAATGAAAAAGAAAAAAAGAAGGAAAAAAATAAAATCAATAAGATAGAAAGCATGAAAGGAAGAATTAAACGAGGAAAATAGAACATTAATCAGTGAAGAAAGCTGAAATGCAAATCAATAAACTTGGTAGCAAGGTACAACAACTCCAACTAATTAAATACCAGCAAGAACAAAAATAAGGAAGTCGAGAAGATTCACCAAAAAAAAAAGGGAACAGTAAGAGTAAATGAACTGAACCTAAACTGAACGAATTTTTTCTGTTCGCTTTTTTTTTTTTTTGTATGTATCATGTACACGTATGTATATATGTTTTTAATAATAAAAATATAAAAAAAAATAAAAAGAAATTCAACACGGAGAAATGTAAGGTACTGCACTTAGGGCGGAAAAATGAAAAGTACAGATATACGATGGGGGACACCTGGATGAATGAGACTACATGTGAAAGGGATCTAGGAATCCAGGTGGACTACAAGTTGAACATGAGTCAACAGTGCGATGCAGCAGCTAAAAAGGCCAATGCAATTTTAGGCTGCATCAGTAGAAGTATAGTATCTAGAATCAAGGGAAGTAATAGTGCCACTCTATTCTGCTTTGGTCAGGCCTCACCTGGAATACTGTGTCCAGTTCTGGGCACCACAATTCAAAAAGGATGTGGAGAAACTGGAGCGTGTCCAAAGGAGGGCAACTAAAATGGTGAAGGGTCTGGAAACCAAGCCCTATGAGGAACGACTTAGGGAGCTGGGGATGTTTAGCCTGGAGAAGAGAAGGCTGAGAGGTGATGTGATAGCCGTGTTTAAATATTTAAAGGGATGTCATATTGAGAAGGGAACACGTTTGTTTTCTGCCACCCCAGAAACTAGGACCCGGAACAACGGGTGCAAGCTCCAAGAAAAGAGATTCCACCTCAACATTAGGAGGAACTTCCTGACAGTAAGGGCTGTTTGACTGTGGAACACACTCCCTCGGAGTGTGGTGGAGTCTCCTTCCTTGGAGGTCTTTAAGCAGAGGCTGGGTGGCCATCTTTTGGGGATGCTTTGATTGGGAATTCCTGCATGGCAGGGGGTTGGACTGGATGGCCCTTGTGGTCTCTTCCAACTCTCTGATTCTATGATTCTATGATTCTAAACCTAGGCATTTGTAACTATTTGGTATTCATGTATACAATCATGTCACTATTGCCCCCATGGCAAATGCCCCCATTGTTGTTGTTGTTATGTGCTTTCAAGTGGTTTTCAACGTATGGTGACCCTAAAGCAGGGGTAGGCAACCTTTCCCCTTTAAGGGCCGAGGGACTTCAGCTCCCAGAATCCCAGGAGCTATTGGCCAACATGAGACTATTGGCCAAAATGGCTGAGGTTTCTGGGAGCTGAAGTCCCTCGGCCCTTAAAAGGGAAAGGTTGCCTACCCCTGCCCTAAAGCAAACCTATCATAGGGTTTTCTTGGCAAGGTTCTTCAGGCCAGCTTTGCCATTGCCATCCTTTGAGGCTGGAAGAATGTGACATGCCCAAAGTAACTCAATGGATATGCATGGCCAGTCTAGGATTCGAACCCTGGCCTCCAGAGTCATAATCCAATGCTCAAACCACTATACCATGCTGGCTCTCAATGCCCTCATTCCACCCACCCCCTCCTGAAAACAACTACCTTAACAGCCAGCAGCTGCACCAAGCAACAGAGGTCGGCAGGTTGATGTTTTCAGTCACCCTCTGCCAGTGAGCTACAATGGGAAAAGGAATTATGACAGGCGTACTGCTTCTGGTTGTCATACTCACAACTCACTGGTACGAAAGGACAGGAAACATCATCCTGCAGCCTCCCAGCTCTCAAGAGGTGCTGGCTGTTAAGGAAAGTTTGAGGAGTTGTGTCAAGAGATTATATGTGGTTACACATTTGTAACTACAGTACTCCCTCCACATTTGCAGGTTAAGCATTCATTGATTTGATTATTCATTCATTACTGTATTTGTAGCCCCCTCTGCTGTTGCCCTATGCCATTTTTAATAGCGATTTCAATAACACTGGTGTTGCTGGGGGGAAATCAAACTGGCGAGCGGCTGGGTCCAGCCACAAATGCATTCCCTCACTCATTGGCTCACTCACATGGGCAGATGGGTGGAAGTGGATGGGATAGAGAGCATGAGGAGGAAGAGTGGATGCATTCCCTCACATGGGTGGGCATGGGAAGGGGATGGGATGGTGAATACAAAGAGGGAGGATGCGTGCATCCCCTGTCTCACTCAGGCAGACAGGAGAGGAGAGGAGAGGATGGTGTGGGGGATTGTGAGGCGGGAAGGGCATGTACAATCCCTCACTTGCTCACTTGCTCACTTGCTCACTCACATGGGCTGGAAGAGAATGGGAAGAGGAGCATGAGGAAGGAAGCCATGTGCCTTTTGCCTTGTTCATTTGCACATATGGGGATGGAAAGGGATGGAATTGACGTCCTCTTTCTCCCTCCTCCAGCCCCTCCATCCCATCCTCTCTCATTCAAATGAGTGAATGCCCATGCAATGCAAATATTTTTAAAGTGCGAATACAGCATAGGGGGTTGCTTGGGAGTGACACTAGGCCCTTGGTATCTGCTGGGGTTTGGTTCAGGACCCCCAAGGATACCAAAATCCATGGGTGCTCAAGTTCTATGAAATACAATGACATTGTGAAATGGTGTTCCTTATATAAAATGACAAAATCAAGGTTTGCTTTTTGGAATATAGATATTCAAGCCATTGATGGTTGAATCTGTGGATAAGGAATCCATGGATAAAGAGGGCCAACTGTATTTATTTTATATTTCAGTATTGCTCAAGCTTTTTGATATTGGTTGCCAGTAGATGGATTTTCTAAACCCCAAATCCATGGCCAGCCAACTTTGTGACAAGCAACACACAGAAGTCATGCTCACACCTGATGATGATGATGATGATGATTGTTTTGCTATTATGGGTTCTTATCCTGATTTTCTGTTATAAAACACATAGAAAGCACCTGAAATACATTAAAATAAAAGGTAATAAGTCATCTACAATAATCAAAAGTATAAAAGCAAAATGTTTTAGAATATTGGCAAACTAAAAGCCAACAATAGGAGAGTAGCAGAATAAATTCCACAACAACAACAACAAAAGGCAGACCCTGGTGATGTTCTAAAGTTGATGTTATAAGAGACAGCTCCTGGTGATTAAGCATGAAACACGAAGCATCAACCACCTTTGTAGAGTGTATATCATTCAAATGTTAAAAAGAACATCAACTAGCATCCTGCTCAGTAGTTATGGGACTGTAAACTGGACTTGGGATCTTTTAATTGCTAGGGATTCACATTAACAGTCATTAGCAGGTGAACATGGTGCCCAAACCCTATGTTTTCAGTGCCCCAACCAAAGGATTACTGAAGCACTATACAGCCCACCGCTCTAAAACCTACATTTTCCGCCTTGGAGTGGCACAATGAAAGGGTTACTGAAATACTACAGATTAGGGCAGACACAGGGTGTAGCAAGCCAAGCAGTTGCAGCAGGATCCCAAGCAGTTTCTCCAAGCTGCCTGCTCTTGATCCACCCCATGGCTAGGAGAATGCTGCAGGAGTCATTTCCCAATGCTCCAAACTGCAGTGACTCGGTTGTGGCAATCCCAGGCTGAAAAGGTAGGTCCAAGCCATACTATTCTCCATCATCATGTATGGATGTGAGAGCTGGACAGTAAAAAAAAAAAAGTAGGTAAGAAGAAAATCAATTCATTTGGGATGTGGTGCTTGAGAAGCATACTGAGGGTAGTGTGGATGGCCAAAATGGCTAACAAATGGGTCCTAGAACAGATCAAGCCAGAACTCTCCCTGGAAGCCAAGATGATGAAATGGGCTGTTATACTTTGGCCACATTATGAGAAGGCATGACTCACTAGAAACTACAATAATGCTGGGAAAGGTGGAGGGTAGTAGAAAGAGAGGAAGACCACATGCCAGATGGTTAGACTCAATCAGGGAAGTCATGGACATGTATTGCCAAGACTTAAGCAGAGCAGTAGAGAATAGAGAGCATAGAGATGTCTCATCTACAGGGTCGCCATGAGTTGGGGATAACTCAAGGGGAGTTAGCAACAACAGTAGTAAGATGTCCCTATGATGATGGAGCTCCTTTGTTCTAGTTTTGTCTGATGCTACAGAATCTTGGCCACCAAGTCTAAGTAATAAGGAAAATGTTTATATATACACACATTTTTCAAGACAGTGTTCTTGTCCTGAGATTCCTCCCCCTCCCCCTGAAAACTGGAGAAAAAGCTATCAGCCCTGAGCCCTGGATACCCTAACCAAGCATGATGTTGGATCTCAACCCAAGCCTTGGGCTGGCCTGTCACTCTTGTACCTCCTTCTGTGAATCCTTCTGCACAGGAGAAGGACCTCCCTGTTTTAATGATCACCAGCCTTGTGACACAGACAGCAGAGTGTTCCCAAAATTGTTCAACCATTGATCCAGAGTCTGGCACATGGACTGCTTAAAACCTTTCAAGGGGGAAGGAACCATGACATTCCATTAACTTCTCTGCCCCTGTGATTGAATCCATGAGCTGCTCTCCTGGCTGTGATTAGGTGAATTATCAGACGGGGAAGATGAGAAAGCGTGCCTCTCCATAGGAAACCAGGGTAGCACACTTCTTTCATCTCCACTCACTTATCTGGATTAGAGGCTGTCCTCTGCCTGGCACTTTATTCACTGCTTGTTCTGCTATATGCACCCAGCTCCACACAGTTCATCTTTATTAGCTCTAATTGCTTTCCCATTCTAATGAGATCCTGCTATCTACAATTGAGAGGAAATGTATTCATTAAAATAATTCCCCTCTTAACTGCTGGCTAAAACCAATGCTGTCAATGGACAAAGGCTTTCTCAGGGTATTTTTAAAGCTTTAAATCAGGGGCCGGCAACCTATGGCCCCCGGGCCGGTTCCGGCCCAGGTCGCCGGACTTACCGGCCCAGGCAGATTCCTGCCGCCGCTGCCGCCGCTGCCGCACGCCGCTGCCACCACACATTTTCTCGTCTGTGCAGCCGCGCGCGCCACGGCCACCATTTTGTTTTCCAAAATGGCGGCCGCGCCGCATTTGCGCATGCGGTGGCAGTGGTGGCAGCGCACATGGGTGGGGTCGTGCGTGGCAGCGGGGGTGCGCGCGCGCACGCATGAGCGCACACACCGCCATCCCCCGGCCCAGCGGAGATGAGGACTTCGGGGGACCAGCCTAGGACTGAAAAAGGTTGCCTACCCCTGCTTTAAATTGTGATTTCACGACAGCTTGTCAGGGAATTTTCTTCCCTCCTATGGTAGGAATGGCAGTCATGTGGCCCCCAGGGCTGTTTTCATGGGGCTTGGCTCCCTCTTTGAACACCCTGAGACTCAATGCACACACACAATTCCTTCAAAATAAATGGAGAGTTATGATTCCCAGGCTACTGCCACTTTGTAGCATTAACACAGTTTGACACTGCTTTAACTGCCATGACTCCATGCTATGGAATTCTGGGATTTGCAGTTTGTTGTAGTACCAGAGCTCTCTGACAGAGAAGGCTAAATATATCACTAAACTTCAAACCCCAGAATTCCATAGCATGACAGTTAAAGTGGTGTCAAACATACCCCTCACCCAATGAAATTTTCCTTTAGTCCCCAAATTTCTAGTTTTGCAATAACTCAAAATTTTAGTTAAGCATTTTGGAACATAGTTTAGGCATCTAAAGAAAAGTGACAGGCAAAGCTCCACAGGGAATGAAAACACAGCAACAGAAGCATTCTAGACATGAATGATTTTCAGTGTCTCATTCTCTGCAATGATAGAAATTTGGGGACAAAAGGAAAATTTCACTTGGGGAGACAGAATTCTTGCAGGGGGCCAAAACTCTCAATTCACCACCCCAGCATTAGTTCTGTGGGGCATTCTTTTAAGTCATTTCCCCCCTCAAAACAAGAAGTAAAAGATGCAACAACCACCAAAAACAAGTCCATACTTTTAGAGCGCGAGGCCCACAAGTCTCCAAGGGGCTGAAATGTATGTATGTGTACTAGTTTTAGTTGTGCATCCACTCACTGCACAGTACACACAGAGAGAGGAGAAGGAGATGGAGGAGGAGAAGGAGAAGGAATGGATTCAAACAAATGGCATTCAAAATGGAACAAGTGGTCATAGGAAAGAAATGTGATGCTCAGGCTGCCAGTTTTTGCTAACCCATTGTTGCTATGCCTTTACTTGCAGGTCGGAGGGCACATGTTAGCAGTTTTAAGCACATGCACCGAGGTGCATTGAATAATTCAGCATCTGTAACCTTTTGATTTCTTCTTATCAAGTTTCTGGTAAAGGCACAAGAGAAGATTAGGATTTCTTTTTTCTGGTCAGCTGACAATGTTATTCACAATCTGCTGGTAGAGACACTAAGTGAAGATAATAGTCAATAGCGCAGCTGGCTCATAGGTACTCCCACTAGAGAAAAGTAATAGCTGTCGTAATAGGTAGTGGAGCCAGAATGGTGCACTAGAAATACTAGAACAATAGAAACCAAAATTTAAATTCTGCATAGAAACTTACTGGGTGATTTTGGCCAAGTCAAATATTCTCACCTCCAAGGAAAGCAAAGGCAAACCCCTGGTGAGCAAATTTTGCACACACACAATATCATGATCTAAGTGAGAAATGACTTGAAGACACAACAACAAGTCATGGCAGGTGATGTCTTTTGACAGCTGTGTGGCAGACAGATAAATGCAATGCCTAGCTGACCCTGGGATCAGTCCCAAAATTGTGCAACATGATGCTTTAAGGTTCCCCTTGAACTGCAATATTCATTTGCTGCTCTTTGGAGTTTATAATGAGCAATGCAACATACCAGTTAGTAAAAGGAGCAGCCATTCTTCAGTAGTGTAAATGTACACTCACGTAATTACATGGTGGCTGAACTATATCACCTTCCTGCTGAATTGTGCCACCAATTGCCTATCTGCAAATGTGCTGCCTGTTTCTGCAATTCCAGTGAATCAAGGGGCACACTGAAGGCACTGATGAGTTGTTACACTCAATCTCAACATGTACAACTGTGTGTGCTGCAGTTATACTTTGTAACTCCACTTATGCAACTATGGTCTGAGTGTGGACATTAGGCTATAGCCAAAAAGATATAACTGTATGGATAAAACACCTTAAAGGTAAAAGTAAAGGCTTCCCCTTTGACAAGATTGTCTAGTCATGTCTGACTGTAGGGGACAGTGCTCATCTCTATTAGTAAACCAACAAAGCCAGCTTTGTCAAAGACAACTCTATGGTTGTGTGGCCAGCATGATTAAATGCCATGGCGCATGGAACGCTGTTACCTTTCCACCGAAGTGGTACCTGTTTATCTCCTTGCACATTTACATGTTTTCAAATTGCTAGGTTGGCAGAAGCTGGGACTAGTCATGGGAGCTCACTCCATTACGCAGCGCTTGGATCTTGAACTGCCAATCTGCCAATCTTGCGATTGTCAACCTTAACTGCTAAGCCACCACCTCCCTTATAAGAGACCTTACATGTGCATAAAACACCAACAGGATACCAGACATCATTTATATTTTGCTGTAAAGGCCAAAGCACTTCTTTTTGGTCCCTGACATCTGTAGTTTGGAAAGGTTCTCTGCTTGTAGCAAGGTAGCAAGGCTAGAAAAGACAGAGTGGGTAAGTCCATGCCAACCAGCATCGGCGGTATCCAGTTGCACAGACCAATGGTCTGACTCAGTTTCATGTATTCGTATTTTTAAGGCAAGATGAGAAAACCTCATTCTTATTTTCTCCTGCATGCAAATATTTTTAAATCACACGTCCTTGCTTTCCAAAATATGGAGGTGCCCGTGGATTTTTAATAAATCCTTCAAAATGGACTGAAACAAAATTATCCTACATTTGTCCTTGCCAGATTTAACAGGCAGAGTTATTTACAGCATGGAGAGTATCAAGGTGTAGCTGCTTGCATTCATCTTAAATGTGAGGAGCCTCTCAAGAATGAAAGAAATTGCAACTTTCATTCAGCACTAATATACAGACTTATAAGTGTCAAGCATTCAAACCACCAGACCTGGATGGTTGAATCTGTCAATTTTACTTTCTCCCACATGTGATTTTCCCCCTCCTAACTTTTAAGTTCTCTTTCATTCTGAATATGAAGAACACTTGCAAAATACAAAGTGAAATGAAATTCTCCCTGTACCCCTTACCCCTATCTCTGAGCATGCACAGAGGAGTTTTTTTTTTCCAGTCCCGAGAAATGCAACTAGCATATACATTCTTTTGTACTGGGTAGGTACCAGCTATATGGGGCATAATGCCTTGGGCAGCTCTTTTAACATTCTCAGTAAAATCAGAACAGGTTTGCTGTCCCACTGACCACAAGCAGTGCCCATTTCCTTTACATTGTCTCTGAGCAATCTGAAATCTGAGGGGATGAGTGAGGGGATGAGTTTAAATTTGAAAATATAGAAATACAGCACAACCATTAATATTTTTGCCAGTATTCCATATTTTTTCACTCTTACCATGGATACCTCTACATCCATGCAAATTTGCCATGTATCCCATAATGACTGAATTTTTAAAAAAACAGAAAGGCTACTACAAATTATATTTTAAAACTTGGAAGTTAAAAGAGAAGAGGACTTCTTAGTTACTGCAAAGCCCCTAGAATTTTCTTTTCTATCTCTCCTCTGCTATTGCACTGCCTTCTCTGGTTTTATTCTGGCTCACTACTGTTAATTACACTAAGTAATCACACCCTCCTAAATGTTAAACATTCCATTTTAATCTGCACAGCTACTTTCTGACATTCTACAGGCAACTATCACTGTGGTGGATCTAAGCAAACATCCCATCTGCAAGCGGATGAATTCTAAAACCAAAAATATCACTTTGCATGCATAAGATCTTCCATCTTGATGAATCAACAGTCTAAACCATAGCTCAAGGTTAATTGTTAAAGAAAAAAAGGGGGAGAAGAGGGGACAAATGGTATCTGTTTAGTATAGGTGCCCTGCCCTCCAGTTTGAGAGATTGATCACAATTACAGTGACAAACCTAAGTTTACTATCAAAGATACTGGTAATCACAGTCCATGGCCAGCCCTGCATTTCCTTGTGAGTAAATCTTTTTGTTACATCTTGTTGTTGTTAATTGCTGTCAAGTTAGCTTCTATTTATGGTGACCCTCTGAACAAGATCTTCAAGTCACCCTGATATCAGATCTTGAAAATTCAGAGCCATGACTTCCTTGATTGAAAATTCAGAGCCATGACTTCCGCTTCCTCATTTCCAGCCACCTTCTACCTTATCAAGCGTCATGGTCTTTTCTGGTGAGTCTTGTCGTCTCATGATATGTCCAAAGTATAACGGTCTCAGTTTAGTCATCTTGGCCTCTATGGACAGTTCAGGCTCAGTTTGCTCTAGAACCCATTTATTTTTCTTTTTAGCAACCTGTGATATCCACAAAAGTCTCCTCCAGCACCACATTTCAAATGAGTTGATTCTCTTCCCATCAGCCATCTTCACTGTCCTTACATAGAAACTGGAAATATGATGGTATGAACAATCCTGACTTTAGTATTGAATGATTTATCTTTACCCTTGAGGATCTTATCAAATTCTTTCATAGCTGCACTTCCTAGTCCTAGTCTTCTGCTTTCTTGACTACAGTCTCTGTACTAATTTATGACTGAGCCAAGGTATGGAAAATCTTTAACTATGATAAGCTGTAGCATGCAGAAATCTATCAATTTCTATTTCTCTCTCCTTTTGCCAGTCTTAAGTTCATTTTGTCCTAAACTTTTTCATTCTTGAATTCTGTTCATCCCAAACTCTTTGACTATTTCTAATCTTGAATACAGGGTGTGTGTTTTTCTGAACATGGAGAATTTACCATAAAATAAGTTAATTATAGTATTTTCAGAGAAGCAACTGTGTTAGGCAATTTCAGCACTACAAAATGAAAGGTGGGGGGAGGAATATAGTCAGACATTTATGAAATTAGTTAAAGTTAAAAGCACTTCCATATTCCTTCACTCCTCCCTTTCTTTTTTAAAGGCTGAGGTGACATTTGTACACATTGTGCACTTATTTCTTTAATAGGTAAAGGTAAAGGTGTTCCCCATTGACAAGTTTGTCAAGTTGTGTCCAACCATAGGAGGCAATGCTCATCTCCATTACTAAGCCGAAGAGCCAGCGTTGTCAGAGACTACTCTGTGATCATGTGGCCAGCATGATTGCACAGAACGCTTTTTACCTTCCCACTGAGAAGTGGTACTTATTTATCTACTTGCATTTTCATGCTTTCGAACTGCTAGGTTGGCAGAAGCTGGAACTAGCAATGGGAGCTCACCCCAACATTTGGCACCAGGGCCTTGAACTGCCATCCTGCAGATCTTGCAATCAACAGTGTCAGCATCTTAACCACTTGAGCTGCCGTGTCCCATTTCTTTAAATACATGGATTTTAAACAGAGTTGTACCTAATATACACATCATTTGTAAGTAATCATCATAACCCATACACTTTAGAGATTCTCTTCCATTAGTATGTATGTGTGTGTCTATGCATCATTTGCAGAACTGCATTGCAAAATTCATAGAATGATGTTAAAATTTAATTGCATTTCACACATTGGTTCAAAACTGAGAAAGCAGGGTCAAGATCCTACATCATGCTTGCTTAGTGTAAATCTACACTGACATAGTTAACTGGTAGTTGCACTATACCACTCCTCTGCTGAATACCAATATTGTGCAACCAATTGTGTATCTGCAAACGTGTTTACTTACTGCCCTGTTGTGCAACTGGGGATGTGCAATGGCTGTCTCTGAAATCCCAGTGAATTTAATGGTACACTGAAGGTGTTGATGAAAATCTTAGGCATCACCCATGAATATGCAACTGCAAGTGTAACAGTTACAGTTGCAAAAGTCCACTTACACAGTAGGAAACTAAATATGGATGTTACACAATGGCCAAAAGTGTAGAACTGCGTTTATAATGAAACTTAAATGTGGATAAAACACCAACAGGATTCCT
The DNA here is from genome assembly GCA_026167975.1 of Phrynosoma blainvillii. NCBI lineage: Eukaryota > Metazoa > Chordata > Lepidosauria > Squamata > Phrynosomatidae > Phrynosoma > Phrynosoma blainvillii. Next base: position 13,643,220 of record JANUYF010000003.1, read on the forward strand.
GCCTAGGTTATATTTCCATCAACATGCAAATCAAATTCATCCCCTTCGCTTAGATCTTCATATTTGGGGGTGTAAATACTTTAGGCATACACTTCATTTTTCCAAGCACGTTCTTAAAGCATCTTTGATGGTGCACCAAATTTTTAAAAAGAAAATAGAAACCAAGCTTTTACTCAATGGTTATGAAGCAGGAAGTTCCTTCATTGGGTTTTCCCTTCTGCCCCCATGTGTAACCTCAGTTTGACACATAAAGGTGAACTCAGTGGCTAGGAGTCAGGGAGCTTCTGGGCAGCACTGGGCTTTCCTTTTGCATCTAGGAAGTATAGTCACCAGAGGTCTGGGAGTAAATTCACATTAAAACTGCATTTTTGGACTTCTGCTCCAAAAAGCTCACATCCATCATGTTGATCATTGGATAATTCTGGAACCTGCAGTCCAAAATAGTATCTCTTCCAAGCTCTGACTAACAAACACACACAAGGAACATTTTAAACCATGAAAGACTGTTCAAGAGAAAAGAATGCTCTCGTGGTGACAGGTATCGGCCAATTGGTGCTATATGCAGTTGGATTGTGTTTTTGTGGTCCCATTCACACTATGAAAATAATCCAGCATGAATCTGGGTTAAATTCTTGTTGTTCACACACATCCCAAATCCACTCCATGCACTTTGTGGGGGCTGGCATGAAAAACCCATTTAACCTGGAATTTTCAATACTGGGTTTTTTGGGTTTTTTTCCGACTTTTCCTGAAAGATCTACATCAATCCACATCATCAGTTGTGCAAATAAGCTTCCAAATCGATTCAGATTGCTCTGTATCTTTCAAAGGAAGGGAGGTGGCTCTATTTTATCCCAAAACAATGGCAAAGGGGTTACAATGACTCAAAGAGATTTGCAAACCCAAAACAAAACAAAATGGGAACAACAAGCTCGATATGTGTCAGCATGGCGATCCGCATCTCCTCAGGACTAAAAATCAGTGACATAGAACTGGGCTTTCAGCAGTCAGCAATGGGAACTGTGCATCTCTCCAGATGTTGTTGGGATGCATGTCCCAGAAGCTTTCACCAGCATAGCCAAGGGTGAAAAATGCTGGAAGTTGCAGTTTGACAACATCTGGAGGGCTGCACAGTTCCCACCTCTGATGTGAATAATAGGATAGATTGGACCCATGTAAAACCAAAGAGAAATAGGCTAAATCAGAATGAAGATAGATGATGAATGGGGCATTTGGACAGTTCTATGTTTAGCATAACACATCCTAGTAGCTCTTGGTCCTAAATGACTCCCAGGTTGCATCATTTCCACTGTAATGCACCAACAGAGATAATTTGCATAGGACACATTTTTATGAGATGATACAATAACAAACACAAACTGTTTGTTTTCCTATTTCCAGCATACCATTTTAAAGAGCCTAACTGACCCGAGAGGGTTTTGTGTTTGCATTCAAAATCCTCCTGTTTTGTACAACATTAACAGAATTTGTGGCTCTTCCTGACAGTCTTCTGTCTTCTGGAACTTCTAAAACAAGTGTGTGTTTTATCACTACACTCATCTGTTACAGGAGAAAATGATCAGAGCCCCGACCTCCTTTCCATTAACGTATTTGCTTTAATTACACTGTAAAGTGAGGGAGAATACCAGACACAAGCCAGTAAAATGAGGATGCAGTGGCACTATTTACTGAATACTGAAGCACTTCTTATATATCTTTTTGGAGGTACGAACAGACATTGAATGCCTGCAAGTAGCCCGAATCCTACATTGGAATTACAAAGCATAAATCTCAGCATGCAGAGTTACATGTAGATTGCACTATGCAACTCTTTTGCTGAATAACAAACACTGAGCAATGGCATGCATAACCAAGCACACAAATGAATCTGTAAACAAATGCACACAACCAAAAAAGTAAAGACTCCAGAACTGTTTTAAAGTGGAGGGGGTGCTAAACATTGGCAGGCAGCTTGTTAATTTTGCCTACTTGCAGGTACTCTGACACCAATGGGATTCCAGCCACGCACATAGAAGTGGATTAGACCAGTGCTTGGGGGATATTTTTGAGCATTTTTGAGTATTTGGGGGCTTTTGTTGCCATTTGGGAGGCAAAAATCACCCGAAAATCACATCCTTTCCCTGCCAAAAAACTGGAGCAGTTGGCAGATTTTAGGGGATTGGCAGGGAGCTCAAAAGGAGCCAAAATGTAATCCCACATGCTCTCCATCAGAAGCATGAAGGAACATGTATAACATGATGGTCAAAGTAGAAGCTTTGATCATGTGCTTTCCCCACTTTGCACTTTCCTACCTCTGAAAAAGAGGATGTCTTCAAAGAGAGGACAGGCCCCCAGCAGTGTTTCAAACAGAGGGACACCTGCTGTAAAGCAGGACACCTACCCCCCCCCCCCAGTTCACAGCTCTAAAGGACCATCTGCCGCATAGGAAAAAGAAATCAGACTGCCTCTGTGTGTCTCTCTCTCTGTGACAAAGCACAAGCCTCTGGGAAATTATGGTGGCAATGAAGAGCCATGCTTGAAAAAAACTCCATAATGATGTTTTATAAGTCACTGTCCTGCCAGCAAGCCATAAAAATACATTTAATGCTGATCCAACCTACTGGCAGCACCAGTTCAATAGCTGTCACCTCTTGCTTGTTTGACCATCACGCTGATGCATTGCTTCTTCCAGCAGCAGGAAAGTTTTCTGCTTCTGATGGGAATAAAGACACAAAAGCCAGCAGAGGGAAAGCCCTCTTGTCCATTTCTCTTGGAAGTGGAGCCAGTTGAGCCTCTTTGGAGGTCAGAGCAGCTTCTACTTTGACCATCATGTTATACATGTTCCTTCATGCTTCTGATGGAGAGCATGTGGGATTACATTTTGGCTCCTTTGTTCTCTGGGGTGGATTCAGCATGAGTACAAAAGAGCTTATAATAAACAATCACATCTAACAGCTATGACCCATACCTTCCAGTCAACTTTCCACACAGGCTTCATGTCTTCACACAGCTTGACTCTCAGCTTGTGAATTTGTTGGGGGGGGGTGGCTTAGATCAGGCGGGAGGTAGATGATCCATGCATTTTATGCAAAATAGCCACAACTGTGTCAGTTCCAGATACCATGGCCAGATACATTAGGCAAGTTCCCTTATGGAAGTGGTTGGACATGTTAATCTGATGCTAAACAGTTCTCTGTACTCCAGGGTTGCAGAAGCAGAGATGTGCTTGCAGTGCCACTGTACATGTTGTACATTCTGCATAGATGGGCATGGAATTGCATTCATGATGTGCATGAATATGCATTTTGCATTGCATACTGTGTATGGATAGGCACATGGACATTTGGTTGCATATGTGCAATGCCGCACTTGGGCAACTCTGCAGTGTTGGGCAACTCCCATATAACTCCATGCTCATGAAGTTATGCTCTATCTCCTCATCATAGAATCTTGACCATTGACTTCTCTTTTAGATTCAGCACATGGAGATAAAAAGGCAGACACAGACCAGGTCAACACTAGCCGGAATATTCTAGTCCCAAAGCTATCCCAATATCCTCCCATTACCTTGGGTGTTCAGTTGTCTCACCAAACAGTTGTTTGCATGAGCATCCTGCTGTGCCACCTGCTAGTGCTGTCACTAATATGAGTGCTATCATTAATATAAAAAGTCAGAATGAGGTGCCGAGCATTAATCATATGGCTGAGTGCCTTGCTCTGACCTCAAAGGGAGAGACTCACACCAGCGGCAGTTGCGCTGGGCAGCACAGCAGGATGCATTGTAACAGCCATGGAGCAAAAGGTAACTTTTTTGGAAACAGTTTAAGGAGGTATACAGCAGGTCCAGTGCTGAATTGGCTGGACATCATCTGGACGGTCCACACCAGAATCAGGGATTGGGCCCTGTGTCATCCAGACTCCTCACCAAGAGGCTGGAGGGAGGATGTTTTATTTGGCCTGTGTGAACAACATCTCAGATTCTAGACCAGGGGTAGGCAACCTTTCCCCTTTAAGGGCTGAGGGACTTCAGCTCCCAGAAGCCTCAGCCATGTTGGCCAATAATCCCATGTTGGCCAAGAGCTCCTGGGATTCTGGGAGCTGAAGTCCCTCGGCCCTTAAAGGGAAAAGGTTGCCTACCCCTGTTCTAGACAATACTAGTTCTGCAGCATTTTTGGGTCTTTTATTATTATTTTTAATTGAATAAAGTTTATTACTTTAAAAACATATAACATACAACATATAACATAAATAATAAAATACATATCAACATATCAACATAACAGTCCATCCATACATTTATCTATTACACAGCAATTGTAACAAAATATCTACATACAAATATAAAATAGTTATCAAACACTATTTATCCTATCAAATGATATATATATATATATATAACCTATATATAACCTATCACCAATCCTACCATGTTACTTCTTTTATTGTGTAATATTATATATTACATCTATTCTTCTCTACTCATACCTATACCTTCTACAATATATACCCACTCCCTTCTTTCTTTCTTCCATCTCTTCCTTGCCTCTTCCTTCCATTCCTTTCCTTTCATTCTACATTCCATTCCATACTCCTACAACCTTTTCTGCTTCCTAACATCTCCTTCTCATCCCCTTCTACTCCATCTTTTAATCCACCCAATCTAATCTAACTCCTACTCATATTTTCCTGTCACATACACATACCCTCTACCACCTACATTACCTTTCTCCTCCAATCAGTTGCCATTCCTCATCTACCGGTATTTCTCTATTATTCTAAGTTTATAATCTATCTTCGATTGTTTCCTTTCTTCTCATTCATATCATTCATACTGACTTCCTACTCATTAATGTTTGTCCTAATTCCTCTCTCTTATTGACTTTCCTATATTTTCCTGTTTATTTGCGAACAACCTCTTTAACTAAATTATATGTTGATTATTACCAAGTCTCCCCACCTTTTTTTCAAAAAATCTTTTACTTTACCCCATTCTATATAGAATTGATCTTTTGGCTTGTTCCTCAATATTTAATAATAATAATAATAATAATAATAATAATTTTTATTTATAGCCCGCCTCTCTGCCAAGCAATCGAGGCGGGTTACACAAGTTAAAATAAACAGTGTAAAACAATCCCAACCCTGATCCCTCCTCCCACCCCCTTAAAACAGTATTAAACAAGAAAATATTAAAACAATAAACTACTACATAAAACAAGCTATAAATAAATAAATAACCAGCCCAAGTTTGCATCAATTTATCCATTTCCAAAATGTCATACAGCCTGTGGAGCCATTCTTCTTTTGTTGGGACTTTCTTATTCTTCCATTTTTGAGCATACAATATCCTAGCTATTGTAATAATATAAAATAAGATTTTCCCATGCACCTTTTCCAGTTTTTCTTCTAGGATCCCTAAAAGATAAAATTCTGGTCTAGGATATATATTTAGTTCTAATATTTCCTTTATCATATCATTAATCATACACCAATATTTCTTTGCTTTATTACATCTCCACCAGCAGTGAAAGAAAGTACCGGCTTTTTTTATCACATTTCCACCAATTATTATTTTTCAGTTTATACATTTTTTGCAATCTTGTTTGGTGAGAGATACCATTGGTAAAACATCTTGTATAATTTTTCCTGCAAATTTTGAGCCTGTATAATTTATTCCATTTAACCAAATTCTTTCCCATTGATCAATTTGTATTGCGTGGCCTATATTTCTGGCCCATTTAATCATTGATTCCTTGATGCTTTCATCTTCCATCTCATATTTCAATAATGATCCATATAATTTCCCAACTGGTTTTTGTGGGTTTTTCTAGAAGAATGTATTCCTGACATTTCGCCTGCATCTGTGGCTGGCATCTTCAGAGAAATTTCTCTTCAATTAATATTCTTCCTAACTCAGTTTTTTGTCCTTCTTTTTCAAACTGTTACAATGATTGGTTTTGATTGGTTTTGATATCAAGATCTTTTTTGGGTCCCTGTCATAGCCCTATGCTGAAAGGAGCCTTCATCGCTATGAGCTCAAAGCATGAGCTTCACATAGGCACTTGTGTAAATCTGCATTTACAACCATTTTCAGATCAAAAAGGCCAGGCTTAGGAACTGAAAGCAGGATATTCACACCTAAAAGATTTATGAGTGCCAGCCAAAATGTGTCTGGCTGAAGGTGAGATAACATCAACATCCAATCTCCCCTCTTTTGGAAATTGTCTACTTCAAAGCAATAGCAATCGGAATCCTTTGATATACAATAGCAACTCTTTGCCTCAAATTAGTCTTAAGGGTATAAATGCTCCCCAAAATCTCAGGAAAGTGGGGGTCTGGATAGATTTCATGATGGTTTTATGCCATTGTGATCTCTAACTAGAGTCTCTGGCTCTACCTATTGTTCTTTTTGGTTAAGTCTATCTATCTTAATTCACTGTTAGATCAGCCTCCTTTCAGGTAATTATTACCATTAGAAAGTCTTGTGTTTCCTATCCAAGCTAACTACTTTTCTCCTGAGTTCTTGTGTGTGTGCATGTATGTTAGGGTGTGTGTGTCTTTGTATGCTTGAATCCCCAAATAAAGCTTTATCTCTATATCAGTCTCTTCTTTAGCGACCTCTGTAAACAAAGGGTAAAAAGATTCCAAAGAAGACTTTAGTAATTCCCCAGGTTCAGAGTCTTCATTACAAAACCCATATAATTTTGCATCAATTGTATATCTCTCATAGATTTGTCTATGTACAATCCAATTTATAGTGTTCCCTTTTTTTGTAATTCTTTAGATTTTACAATTGGTTTAGGCCTTTGATATTTTAAAACATCTTTGTATCTGAACCATCTTTCTTCTCTAATCATTTCATTTCTGTAGAAAGCTTCATGCAGGGAGATCCATTTCTTGGGTCTTTTTTAAAAAGTCTGTTTTCCATTTTTATTGCTTTCTTTCTTGTTCTTTTGTCTTCCCTAGACTTCTACCTTCACTCCTTTTGTCCTCTGTCCACTCCATTTAAGTTCCTTAGACACCCAGCCACTGGTGTACTTATTTCTTTTCTACTGATGGAACTATTCCTCATTCACATTTACAGTCTTTTCAGCTATTACCCCCCACTCTGTCCATATCTCTTCTCACTGTGTGCATTAAGGAGGGTGTCTCCAATCCTATATTGCCCTTCCACTAACATCACTAGATCTAGGTTGTTTGCCAACATTCCATTGCTAACAGCTTCACTTCCCCAGCCATTGAGATGTTTATGAATATTCCATCACATCACACAGCAACCCAGCTAATCGATCTCAGGTTGCACACCTCTCTAAAATGCTGAGATAGTGCATTATGATGTAGATGTCTCCTCCTCAACACGGGAGAACTGTCAGGTCTGAGAGCCATGTGCTAAGTGAGCTGCTTTGAAATCTTTAAGCTAATGAGCCTCAAAAAATTCTTATTGCTGAGATGCAGGAAAGGGGAGATGCTTTTAGAATGAGAGGCACTGCTAAATCTAAGGACATTAATAGAAGCCTGATGAATCATCTTAAAATTACCATGGGACCTGGAAAATCATCCAAGGGGCAGAATAGCCAAAGGTTACACTTTTAGTTATCAAGAGACCAAAATCTGTTGAGATGGTGTTAAAAAAATGATTATTCTTTGGTCTTTAAATCAGTTTTCATTGCTAACCTAGCAGGAGGATCTTCCTCTGGACTGACTTATGAGGGCTTGAAAGGAGAAAAGTAACTTGCAAGAGATGGGAAGCTGCCATTTTATGTATGCAGAAAAACAATTTATGCGACACTTTGGGGGCTGGAAGTGGGCAAACACTGCCACAAAAGCCAGCACAATGTTGCGTCATGTTCCCACTGTCATCCCCTGCAACCTGCAACTTGCAGGAGAAGAGATCTGTATATACTGTGGACTGCTAAAAAGACAAATAAATGGGTCCTAGATCAAATCAAGCCTGAACGCTCCCTAGAAGCTAATATGACTAAACTGAGGCTGTTGTACTTTGGCCACATCATGAGAAGGTATGACTCACTAGAAAAGACAATAATGTTTGGTAAGGTAGATGGCAATAAGAAAAGAGGAAGATCACATTCCATGTGGATAGCCCCAATGAAGGAAGCCATGGCCCTGAGTCTGCAAGACCAGAGCACAGCTGTTGGCGATAGGGTGAATTGAAGGTAGGATTCATAGGCTCACCATAAGTCAAAGTTGACTTGATGGCAGTTAACAACAAAACTTGCTGTTAAGAAAGGATATAGCATGATGTCATCTCATTGTTAATTTTTTGTCTTGCATTTCCAAAATTATATCTTAATGACCAAAGCTGGCAAAACGGCAATGTTCTCTTCATGGTCAGGCCCCATAACACCAGTTCATTAGAACCTAGAGTTAAGGTGTGGTACTTAGCAGTAATGGTTACATTGGCTACTTTTGTAAGAGCAACAAGCAATAGTTTGTTTAAAAGAAGTGTGAAAGATTTATGGAAAACTGGGCAACATTCATTGGCTTGCATCGTGTTGGTGACACATGGTTGAGTATTCAAAATGCCCCTTCCTAAACTGCAAATCCCAGCTTTCCACAGGTGGCAGCCATAGCAGTTAAAGTGGAATGATAGCACTATAACAGTGTACAGTTGCCCCTCTGTTTTCGCAGACTTCAAGTCTGCATCTCTCACCCGTTCGCAGGGAGCAAACAGAGAGGATTAAAATGGGGCATGTGCCCACAGACAGCCATAGGCATGTACTGCCATTTAAGCCAATAGGGCTTGAATGTTGGCGTTTTTCCATTTTTGTGGGGAGAGGTCTGGAACGGATCTCCTGCGAAAACACAGGGGCAACTGTAGTGTGATATTCAGTTTATAGAGTCCTGTAAGTTTAATTTGTTAACCCCAAAGCCACATTTATGTTTTAAGAAGGACTAAGAATGAATAATCAGGACAATAATTTAATCATGCATGACATCTCTTCTAAGCTCAAATGTTTGGACACATTAACTATTTATACTTTAAAACTGGAGTGAATAACTAAACTTCCAAAACACACACTGAGAGGCATCAGGGAAACAATTAACAGGAAATCGAATTACTAATATACGCATGTGAAAGGACCCACATCAATCATCAGTATTTCACTGAGGAAATGCTACTTGGTCTCCAATGTTTTTTTACAGGACCTAAAAAAGATAGTGAATTGTGAAGATGTGTATTGGAATGACAGGAGTGCCTGATGTGCGTCATTCTTGCGATGCATAAGTCCTATTACACAACAATCACTGTGTTGGCTCTGCTGTATAGTAGAATCATAGAATCATAGAATCACAGAGTTGGAAGAGACCACAAGGGCCATCCAGTCCAACCCCTGCCATGCAGGAACTCCTAATCAAAGCATCCCCGACAGATGGCCATCCAGCCTCTGCTTAAAGACCTCCAAGGAAGGAGACTCCACCAAAATCTCCGAGGGAGTGTGTTCCACTGTCGTACCGCCCTTACTGTCAGGAAGTTCCTCCTAATGTTGAGGTGGAATCTCTTTTCTTGGAGCTTACATCCATTGTTTCGGGTCCTAGTCTCTGGAGCAGCAGGAAACAAGCTTGTTCCCTCCTCAATATGACATCCCTTCAAATATTTAAACACGGCTATCATATCATCTCTCAGCCTTCTCTTCTCCAGGCTAAACATCCCCAGCTCCCTAAGTCGTTCCTCATAGGGCTTGGTTTCCAGACCCTTCACCATTTTAGTTGCCCTCCTTTGGACACACTCCAGTTTCTCCACATCCTTTTTGAATTGTGGTACCCAGAACTGGACACAGTATTCCAGGTGAGGCCTGACCAAAGCAGAATCGAGTGGCACTATTACTTCTCTTGATCTAGACACTATACTTCTATTGATGCAGCCTAAAATTGCATTGGCCTTTTTAGCTGCTGCATTGCACTGATGTCTCATGTTCAACTTGTGGTCTACTAGGACTCCTAGATCTCTTTCACACGTAGTCTCATTAAGCCAAGTGTCCCCCATCTTATATCTATGCATTTCATTTTTTTTTTTTTTTGCCCTAAGTGCAGTACCTTACATTTCTCTGTGTTGAAATTCATTTTGTTAGCTTTGGCCCAGCTTTCTAATCTGTTCAAGTCATTTTAAATTCTTATCTTCTCCTCTAGGGGTATTAGCTACTCCTCCTAATTTGGTGTCATCTGCAAATTTGAGAAGCATGCCCCCTATTCCTTCATCCAAATCATTGATAAAGATGTTGAATAGCACTGGGCCCAGGACAGAGCCCTGTGGCACCCCACTGGTCACTTCTTTCCAGGTTGAAAAGGAGCCATTGTTGAGCACCCTTTGGGTTCGGCCAGTCAACCAATTACAAATCCATGTAACAGTTACTTTGTCTAGCCCACATTTTACCAGCTTGTTTGCAAGAATGTCATGGGGTACCACAACAGCAGCCCTTTACTGGATACGGACATTATGAAACAGTGCAATTGTAATTCCCATCAGTGGCATCACAATTGTTGGTGTCATTCAGTGTGGGAGGGGAGGTGGATTGTCCCATCCTCCTTCCCTTCCTGCTGATGCCTCACTTGTCTGCCCCCAGCCAGCCAGACCCCAGCAAGACCACTGCAGAGCAGGCAGTGCTGCAACCTCTGGACATCCATTTAGAGGCTCATACAACTCAACACCAGACCCCAAACAGGGGCAATGCTGTAGCCTCCAGATGACCATTTGGGATCTGCCATGGCTACTCGGGGTCTGTTTGGGATTGCTATGGCAGATGCTGCAGGGGAGGTGGTGCCACAGCTTCTGGACAGCTGTTTGGGATTTAGCATGGCTGGTGGGTAGGCGAGAAAGGGATGCAGCACCTTTTCTCACTTGCCCAGCAGCCACACCAGTTCCACTGGGAGTACCACCACACCAGGTATACACACACCCCTGGGTTGTCACCCAGTGTAGACCACAACCCTGTACCCCTTAGTGTGTCACTTAAGTATCTTAAGTCCACTTAAGAAGACATAACTTCCATATAGGATTCCTCTGAGATCTTGCATGGGAGATGTAGCTACAGTAATGTAGCTAAGATCTGTTTCCAGATCCAGCCCCCTAAAACACAACTTAAAAGTCAGGGAGCCACACCAACTGAAGGAGTTTTGCAATGCTAGCATGTAGCATTTTGAAAGTTGATATGTCCAGAACCCTCCTAGTGAGCCATGGTGCAACAGGCAGCAGCAGAACCCCCTGTGAGACTCTGCTGTAACTGTTTGTCACACTGCAGTTCACTGTTGGGAGTGGGCTGGATGCATCATTCTTCAACACCAAGCTCTCCAGCATTGTAGAACCTCTTTGGCTGATGTGGCTGCCTGGCTTTTATGATGTATATTCTTCCTAAATGTGAACATCAACATTTATGAGGTTGTAAGTCCAGTTTATGACATCATAAATACTGAACAGGATGCCAGCCCATATCTCTCCCCCCACCCCCCGCAGCTTCAAAATTTCTAGAAATTGTACATCTGTAGACACAATCTGACTTTGCAATGCACTTGAATCTCCTGCCAGTACATTAAAGATATTGATGAATAGCTAAGCTCACTGAAGAATGTCCAACTGCATGGATGGAATCCTGTTGGTGAGGTCCGAGTGTTGAATGATGAGTCAACATAAGAGAAAATCCAGTTGATTCAGTGGCTCTGATGTAGTCAGGACTAACAATCGGATTTAGGCCCATGTGAAATGATTACACTTATGGAACTCCACACACATCACCATGAACTGTGTAGATTCATTGCACAATAGCTGAAGAAATACAGTTGTATGTGTAACACATGTGTATGATACCAACAGGCTTCATTGTGCAGGAGAAATCTCATGCAGACTGCTGATTTGTGCCCATTCATCACAGCTTTAATTTAAAATAACTTTAACTTAAATTAGGCTTCAAGCTTGAGAACTGCTGAAAAGTAGCTCTCCACTCCCCACCCCTAATTTTGCCATATTTATTTTGTTACTGCTGTGTTGTTGTTGTTATTGTTGCTGCTGCTGCTGCTGTTGCTACTGCTTTAATTGGTTTTATCATTTAAATGTTTCAGTTTTGGAACTTACTGTGAGCTTCTTTTGGGTGTGTGACTGAGGTTAATACACAAACAAACATAGAGAAGGGGCTGAATAGACTGAGTTTTTGGCAGTCAACTCTATTTTACTTGAATATATTCTGAGAATAAAATGCTTTTCTGCCATCTGTCTTGCAGGCTCAACAAATGCTTCCCTACCAAGTGCTTCATGCAGCCAAAAAAAGAAAAAGTAACACCCTCAATTGTTATATTTCATCATCTGAATGCCTGGTTAATTATGAATGATTTCAAGTTGTTCGACCAAAATAGAACACACACACACACAACATAATCAAGATGCAATGTCTCGCAAAGAATTTGGCAAAAGGCAACCACAGAAGACAGTTTGGCAAAGGATCTTGTAATTGCCATCAGAACAGAGTAGTCAGAGCACTGTTATATTACTAATGTTAGTAGCTGGTAATAACACTAATTATAATCATTATTAACATTCTTTTTGTCTTGCCTCTTCCCCCAAAACTGGGATTCGAGACAGTTTGCAAATTAAATACAATACAGCTAAGACGTAGAAAAGATTAACATTAAAATGTAATCAAACTGTCATTAGCATTAAAAACAACTTATAACATAAAATTAAAAATAATAAATAAAAGTTTAAAAACAGCACTTCAGCATCTGACTAAAAGCCTTTTCATTAAAAACTTTAAAAACACAATCCTATTGGAATAAAAATAGCCTTTGCCTGTCAATGGAAGGACAGTAAGGAATGGGCCATTCTAGTCTCCCTAGAAAGGGAATTCCACAACATAAGAGCCCCAACCAAATTTAACTGAGAAGGTGGTAGGACTAAGAAAAGGTCTTCTCCTGAGATCCTGTCTGCACTGGCTAGGATACTCTGGGGCCAACCTGGAGTATCCTGGTTCTGGTGCTGCCCCAACTTCTCCCCATTATCTTGGCCCTCCATATCAATGCTGAGTGGCTGTTCATGGCCACTTCTGGACACTTCAATTCAAGAATGGAACATGTCCAGAGAAGGGCAACCAAAGTGGTGAAAGGTCTGGAAACCACCAAGTCCTATGAGGAGTGGCTTAGGGAGTTGGGAGCATTTAGCATGATGAAAAGAAGGTTAAGAAGGGACATGACAGTCATGTATATATATCTGAAGTGATCTCACATCAAGAGGGAAGAGGCTAATTTTTCATGGTTCCAGAGACTAGGACAAGGAGCAGTGGATTCAAATACAGGAAAAGAGATTCCAACTAAATCTCAGGAGGAACTTCCTGATGGTCAGAGCTGTTTGACAGTGGAATATGCTGCCAAGGAGTGTGGTAGAGTCTCTTCCTTTGGAGGTTTTTAAACAGAGGTTGGATGGCCATCTAGATTCTATTTTATGATTTTATGGCCCATCACTTCACTTTGAGGTCAGAATAAGGCACCTAGCAATTATTGTATGGCTGGGTACCTCATTCTGACCTCTGAGCAACTGATCCACAGGAACCGCTGCACTGGCTGGCATAGCAGGATGCATTTCAAATAGCTGCACTAGGTAGAGGGCTCTGGCTCCTGAAAGAAGATCTGAAACAAATTGAGGCATTTAAAATGCATTTTAAGAGGGGTATATCCCAGTTCTGGTGCTAAATGGGCCAACACTGTCTGGTCACTTCACACTAGAGCTGGGGCTTAGGTTGTGCATCATTTGGTTTCCCCACTCAGAGGATCAAGGAACGCTGGTTTATTTGTCCCATTCAGACAGGCCCTGAAATCCGCAGTCTTGACAGACTCATCTGGGAACATATGGTCTGTCAGACAGTCTGAACCTAACCTGTATAGGGCTTTATAGGTTTATTATGTTCTGCAAAGATTTACTATGGATGCACCTCTGTTCCTCCCATTTTCCCTGTCTTTCCAATGAGTCAATACTAATGATTACCCATGGTATGATGATATTGTCTCATCCTTCTTGTTTGTGGACACATCTGTCATGAAACAAAGGCCAGCTGTGACAGGCGGGCACAGCTCAATTATACAGACAGAGAGACAGACAGACAGACTACACAGCAATAGTCCCATAAAACCAGGCAATACTTCCAGTTTGTGTTAACTGATCCAGAAAAACTACAGTTTTATAATGGCACTGAACATAGAGGAAAATCCTGACATCATCCATAATCGTGTCCCCTAATGGTGCTGAGGTGATAAAAATCCTTATTGGTGGAAATGGAAATCTCTAGCATCCCTGCCAATTTCAATCACATCTGATCCTTCATCATTCCATTTTATGACAGTAATTTCAGGGCACAAGACACTTTGCTTCTTTGGGTAAAAAGTTGGGAGATTTTGTGCCATCTGCTTTCAGATGCCATTCAACATTTTTGTATTGAAACAGAAATAAATAAATAACCACAGGATTCCCATCTGTAGGGGTAGAAGAGAAAAGGGGAGAGAATAAGTGAGTGGTACACTCTGCAGAGGGCAAGAAAAATAAAGGAGAGAGGCCCCAAGGTGACGTGAGGGAGTAGGAGGGAAGAGTAAGTGAACGGTGGAGTTCAAGAAACAGAGTTCAAGAAACAGCTAAGAAATCTGATTACTAAATTGCAAAGATGCATAACTTGACACTAGCAAAAGTGACCAATGAGCATCGGGGAACATAGCACATTAGTCCCAATTCACTTTGATCCCAATGCACATTGGTCCCTTTTCTGGCTCTATGGACGTTATCACACGTGGGCCAGAAAGCGATAATAAAGTGGAGATGAGGCATTCTGAAAATAAACCGAAAATAAACCGTGATTCTGCAAATGGCTTTCACACGTAATTACCTTAATTGCAAAATTACACTAAGCGCATTTAACATTCACACACAAGTGAGAAAAGCCCGTAAAATGCACTAGAAATGATCTTCTTGCACATGCGCAGATAGAGGAATGCTCGCCGTGGAACCATGGGAAAAGCAGGGAAATGCTCCCAAATGCACATTTGCTTTTCACATTACGGTAAATGCGAAATTACTGTAATTTTGCAAATGCATTTCCTCAAAACTCCTGAATTTCAAACGATCTCGGATAACACCAGTTTCTGTCCAGTTTCTGTGCGGCGTTGTGTGAAATCGTGAGGCACAAATCCAGTTTCTGTTTGGGATTTGTGTGGATTAACAAGCAGATTTCCCCCGTGTGATAACGTCCTATGTTATCAGCAGCCCTCTACTGGATATGAACGTTGCACATCTTTGCTATTTTATTTCCTGCAGACACAAATCCACTTACAAGCACACACTGCTCCAACAGGATTCTGGCCAAAGTCTTTTTAATTTTAAGGACTAATTACACATTTATCTGTCCTGAGTGTATAGTATGAGTATTTGAACCGTTTACTCACACATATGTCCTACTAAGTTCAAATGGTCTTACCTCCAAGTAAACGTGCACAGGAGATTTATAAATCTGTATTCATTAGGAATATCATTTACTTCTACAATTTCTACAGTCAAGGGGGAAACATCAGGATAAAAATGTAAGAATTTGCATCAAAGAGAAGTACAAGGCTGATGTTAAAAGGAAGAAACACATTTGCCACATTGAACTGGCATTTGTTTTGAAATATATATATATCACCTTTCAGAATTTTCAAGGGGGTAGATGTGCCAATCTTTTGCAGGAAAAACAAGACTATTTAGTATGTACTTTTATCTACACAATAGTATCTACCCTTAAAGACTAACAGGGGTTATTTGGCACAAGGTTTTTGCCCACTTCATCTGATACAATGAGGTGTTACCCCAGTTGGCAGCTGGTTGTACACATGGTTGGTTTGGAAGAAGATGAGAGGGAATAGAGATGTAAATTTATCACTACCCTAACTGGAATTATTAAACAATAATTGGATGGGAGCAAAGAGGCCATGTTGTGCAAGACACCATATGGAGAAACAGAATGGATCCCCATGGGTAAGGGAGTCAGACAAGGCTGCACTTTATCACCCTATCTGTTTAATTTATATGCAGAACATTTCATATTAGATGAGTTAGACTCAGATTGCTGCCACACTGCAAAATTAATGCACTTTGACACCATTTCAACTGTCATTGCTCCATCCTATGAATCCTGGGGTTTGTAGTTTGTTATGGAACCAGAGCTCTCTGACAGAGAAGGCTAAATATGTCATGAAATGACAAATACCAGAATTCCATTGCATTGACCCATGGCAGTTGAAGCGGTGTCAAACTGCTTGACAATGTAGATGCAGCTTAGATGCAGCCTCAGAGGAAAGAGGCATAAAAATTTCAGGAAGGAACATAAAAAATTTAAGCTATGTAGAGGACACCAAATTACATGCAGAAAATAAGAAAGGCTTGGAACAACTGTTGATGAAACTTAAGGAAGAAAGTGCAAAAGCAAGGTTATAGTTAAACATTAAGGAAGCAAAAATAATATTTATGTAACTTTAAAGAAAGCAATGAGAGCATAGATGATTTATGTAACTTTAAAGAGAGCAATTTAGATTTCCTATACTTTGACTCAATCGTTACTGGAAATATAGACTGTAGGCAAGAAATCAGAGGAGTGTTACTATTGTTGTTATTTATTTTATTCATTTATATTCCACATTTCCCCCAATAATGGGACTCAAAGAAGCTTACAACTTATTAAAAACAGTATAAATTACAAAAGATATACAAAAAGATAATACATTTTTAATACTTACTTTCCTCTGCATTTTGTCCTGTGGATCTGATAGCAGTCATTCTCAGGGCTTCCTGTGGTATTTTCATGGATCTGTAGCTTTTTGCCATCAGTAAAAGAACAATTACCAAAAAAAATTCTGTGATAAAATAATAATAATAATAATAATAATAATAAGTTTTGATTTATATTTTCCTGTCTCTTCCTGCGGATCGAGGTGGGATTACAACAAAAATATAAAACAATGTGCAAAGATACAATATGTAAAAACCATAACAATAATAAAAGCCAACAATCCATATAATAAAATACAATATTATAATACTCCCAGAGTAGTACAATATACATCTAATTAAAAATTTAATCATCATCTTCTTCATCGTCGGGAGGCCAAATCAGATGGTACTATTAGCCTTAGGTTACACTGGGGAGATCAGGTGGATAGGCCCTGACGATTAGTGGTCTGATGAAAATACTTTTGGAAGTACCTGTGCATGACAAAATACTATTATTAATTTTGCTATTGTTTTACTTCTGCTGAACCAGGAAAGTCCATGACCACATCACCTAAGTGTCCCTCTCCCTATTAATGCTCTCAACAAACCATAAGGTAAGTTTTCTGAAAGGTAGTAGTAGCCCAAGGTCACTTGGTAAATTCTATGAGCAAGCAAAGATTTGAATTTTGGTCTCCCTTCTCCAGTTCCAGCACTTTAACCATTACTCTGTACCAGTTCTTGCAGATCAGTTGTTGCTATCAAAAAAAAAAAAGTACAGCTGGCCCTTGGTATTTGCTGGGATTTGGTTCCAGGACCCACCATGGATACTAAAATCCATGGATGCTCAAGTCCCATTATATACAATGGGGTAGTAAAACAGTGTTTCTTATATAAAATGGTAAAATCAAACTTTTACATTTGGTTTTTTTCCCCTTCTTATATTTTCAAACCGTGGAAACAAATCCATGGGTATGGAAAGCTGACTGTATGAGGGTATCCCAGCATATCCAGTGATCATTCATTTCAGTTCATGTAGGCCAGAAATGGGAAGCCCTAGCATTCCCACACAAGTGATCATCCTTTCATGAGCCTTTTGGTTCCATCCTGCAGGATATGATAGCAATTATTATTATTATTAATATTAATATCCTGCTTTTCCCAAAAATTGGGACAGAAATTGGCTTACAAATTAAAAATCTTGGCATAAGATACAATTTGAGAGGAGGGCAGTGTTGCCAGGATGAAAGCTGGAAAGGTCTACTGCATGGTTGTATAGAAGAGGGAATGTTAGCAGGTGTTGCTTGTTACCTAGTTGTGTGGCAAGCCAACACCTGCTGAAATCCCCTCTTCTGCACCACCATTAAATACACAGGATCACTCTGGCAATCCTGGAAGAGAGAAGGCGGTATAGAACTAGAAGGCGGTATAGAACAGATTGAAGTTAAAACCAGACAAAACGGAGGTACTCATGGTTACAGGCCCAAAACCAGATCTGGGAATACAGTCTCCAGTCCTGGACGGGGTCACACTCTCCGTAAAGGACTGTGTTCGCAGCTTGGGGGTGCTCCTTGATTCATCGCTTCACATGACTAGTCAGGTGAATGCGGTGGTCAGGAGTGCCTGTTATCAGCTTCGGCTGATACGCCAACTGCGCCCTTATCTGGACATGAGGGATCTGGAAACTGTGGTACACGCCCTGGTAACCTCACGATTAGATTACTGCAATGCGCTCTACATGGGGCTACCCTTGTGCCTAACCCGGAAACTACAATTGGTGCAAAACATGGCAGCCAGAGTAATTACCGGAACATCAAGGAGGGAGCACATTACACCTGTGCTTAAATCCCTCCACTGGCTGCCAGTCAGTTTCCGGGCACAGTACAAGGTGTTGGTTTTGACCTTTAAAGCCCTACATGGCTTGGGCCCATCCTATCTGAAGGACCGCCTCGTCCCGTATGATCCCCCCCGCGCCCTTCGATCCTCTGGGAGGAATCTGTTACAGCCAATAAAAACCAGGCTGTCTCAGACCTCCCAGAGGACCTTTTCTGCGACCGCTCCCAGACTTTGGAATGGCCTGCCGGAAGAGATCCGTCATATTACCACCCTCGCTGCTTTTAAGAAAGCAGTGAAGACGGATCTCTTTCGGCAGGCCTTCCCGGAATAATTCTCCGGCTTGCAGGAACAGCTCCATTGCCCCCTCCCTCATGCCGCCATCATCATGTTATTTATTATTGTATTTACAGGTTTTACTTTATTTTGGAGCATGTTGTTTTAATCTATAATTAGTTTAATATTGTTTTAAGGGGTGGGAGGGATAGATGGGGATTTTGATTGTTTTAACTTGTGTATTTTAAATGCTGTAACCCGCCCCGATTGCTCCGCAGAGGGGCGGGCTATAAATAAAAATTATTATTATTATTATTATTATTAGTTGTATGAAGTAGCTGTTTCCTTCTCCACCCAACTCCCAGGTATGTGGGAGCATAATGTTGCCATGGCAAACTAAGCCCAGGTTTCTCATTAGCAATGTTTGGGCCTGATGCCGAATGAAAGGCAAGCTTCCTTTTCTAGCATCATCCTTGCTGGAGAAAGCTGTCGAGTGTCGCTTTCAAACACTTCCTCAGATGGTGCCTTCCATTCACCTGCAATCTGCCACACTGTTGAAGAAAAAGAAAATCATTCTGAGAAGCTGTCTGCAGGAATCCAGTGAAAAGAGCAAGATATTACTTATGCATTAGCATTACACAGCCCTGAGCCCATCTCTCCCTCTCTTTTCCCCTTTCTCCTTTTTTTCCCTTTGCATTTTCCCTGGGCTCCAATTATATCCTCCAGCACTGTAGGTACCTTGCCTCCGACACCATCATTCCATCCTGAGATGCTTTCATTTCCTCTAATGTAACTTTCCCTGCAGTCCAAACACCTTTGAGGCTATAAAAACCCAATTTGGCATTAGCGACGTTACTCAGAGAACAAGATTATGTAACATCAGGGCTGGAAGCAATACATCTCTGTTTCTCTCACATGCACACCCACATATATATATACACACACACCCAAAGCAAGAGGAATACCTCAACATATTATAATATCAAATCACCCAACAAAGGAAGCCTGGACTCTTTTGGCAGTTCTGTTTGGTAAGAGATGTTGTGAAAATAACCTTAGCTTTTGGCAAGGGATATGGATTAGATTTCCCCAAGATGGTCTACAATTGCTGCCTGCATTGCCAATGCATGATAATGAAGTTCCCTCAACAACACTATTATGGTCCACTTCAATACAATCCCATCCATTTTTTTATAAAGACAAACAGTGGTTTTCCTGTCAGTAGGGTGGTGGATCCATTCCAGCAGGCAGTGAATCCATCCCACGTTGAATATTAAAGAAGTTCTCCAGGTTGCCAAGCATTGTTCCCAAAATAGGTTTCAAATTTTGGGCAGCAACTTTAAAGTTCAAAGCAAAAACCAGAATGGTATCACTACCCGCACTGACATGCAAGCCACCAGCTGCCCCTGGCTTCTTGTTTGCTTTGTGCTAGCTGTTCTTCCCTAATAAAGCCATGACATTTGAAATCCTACATTTGACTGAATCATTGGACTTCTTCCTTCCCAATTGTCTTTAGTCAGATTTACTTTCTCCCAAATTATAATCATTTTTTTTAAAAGATCTCCTCAGGTTCTTTACATCCCAAAAATGAAGAAATGTGTGGACTTGGTAAATGATTGTCAAAAACAAACAAACAAAAAACCAACCAGCCGAATTTAATTGTCATGCACATGCACCAAACAAATTCAATATGGAGAGCTATTCCTGACATGGAGAGGGTTGTGGTTTACCTACCTGTCATAGCTGCTAAAGATGACAAAAGAAGAGGTATCCACCCAAACACAGCATCAATATTACTATATATACCAAGATTCAAACCCAGACTTTTAAGAGGAAGTCCTCAAACCCTTGAATGAATGAATCTGTCTATTTCCATTTCTTCTGTATTTAAACTCCTTAAACTCCAAACTCTAGTGATCCTTAAGTTGATATGTTTGGAGCTGCTTTATACCAGGTTAGACTATCTAGCTCAGTTTTGTGTGTACTGACTGGTACTGGTTATCCAGGGTCTTGGGCAGGATTCTATGATCCCTACCTGGAAATGCTGGGAACTGTACCTGGGATCATTCTATACAATTGTAAGTCAAGACATCTTGAAGGTTATCTATACACAAAGTGGTAGTCTATGGACCAGTACCAGTCCATGAGCCATCAGCTGCCAATCTGCAGTTAGTTACCAGGAAAGTAAAGAAGAAGTTGTAATTAATAGGCACAAATATGGTACCAGTCCTTGACAAAATGGGGGGAAAGTGCCAGTCCAACATATCAGGATGTCAGAACTGATCACCGTATCACCTAAACATTAGGAAGAACCTCCTGATGGAAAGAGATATTTGACAGTGGAATAAGTTGCCTCAGAGTGTGGTAGAGTCTCCTTCTTTGTAGGATTTTAAACAGAGAGACTGGATGGCCATCTGTCAGGAGTGCTTGGATTATGTATCCCTGCATAGAAGGGGGCTGGATTAGATGGCTCTTGTGGTCTCTTCCAACTCTATAATTCTATCATTCTACATCTTAAGCAGAACTGGAAAATACAGTCTGCCTTCCATATCCATGGATTCTTTATCCACCAATTCAACCATTCACAGTTTGAATTTTTTTAAAAAAAAATCCAAAAAGCAAACCTTGATTTTTCTAGTTTATATAAAGGACACCATTTTACTATGGCATTGCATTGAATGGGACTTAAGTATCCATGGATTTAGGTACCCATGGAGGGTCCTGGAAACAAACTCCAGCAGATACCAAGGCCCCAATGTAATGTGCTATACTTAATGAGTCAAATAGTTGCTTTTTGCAGCAATGAGCTGAACAGTGGTACTTTTGTTTGTTTATAACAGTCTTGACTATAATTCCCTATTTTCTAGCGTAATGGGGATGGAGTGACTGCCAATTATTCATTTCTAGATACATTTGCTGACTCAGTCTAAATGATGGGAGAGGAAGGGGAAGTGCTCAGTTGGATGGTGACCTCATGCTGAAGCAGTAACATGAACAAGAGAAAGAATTTGAAAGAATGAGACAACATAACTAGGGAGGAGAGATGACAGACATTCACAACATCAACTGCATTAAAGATCTAGGGCCCTTTCACACTACAGAAATATAGCACTATGATTTCACTTTACCTGCCATGACTACATCCTGTGGAATCCTGGGATTTGTAGTTGGAAAATATTAAAGCTCTCTATCTGAGGATTCTAAATAGTCTCCCAACAAAGTGCAAATCCCAAGATTCCATAGGATGGAACCATATAGGTAAAATGGAACCATAGCACTGGCATTGCATAATGTGAAAAGATCCCTAGGTTAGCTCAATTTTTTTTAAAAAAAAAAATACTGTTTGAAAGTTCACCTACCTTTTCATTTTAAGTTAAATTTGTTTACTCAATGGCTACTCATCAGAAATGTCTCTGGAGATTATCAGATGGTGTACAGAAGTGAAGCCCATCCTTATCCCGTCCATGACAGTGATCGCATGAAAACTATTCTCACATGTCATGCTGATCCTGTCATGAACCTGTCAGTGAAGTGGAATTGCATTAATGGGTTCTTCCATTAATGCAAAATGAAGGGCAAGGATGAGACAATTCCACTTCACTGATGGGACAATGACAGGATCAGTGTGACATCATTTGAAAGTCTTTTGCATGATCACTGTCATTTGTGCTTCTCGGATGGGACAATGACAGGATCAGTATGATGTGAATTTAAAGTCCTTCCCATAACCACGCAGGAAGGACAGGACAAGGACATCCCATTCCCTCATCTGATAATCTCCTCTGTTTATATAGAGCTACAAACCTAATGCTTGACACGTTGGACTAAAATTCAGTTCCATCTCCAACTGGAAAGTAGAGCTTTGTACTGTAAGGCATCTGGTAAGAAAATGGTAGGGAAAGATTTTTTTTTTTCCAGAATTTCCAGAGTGCAATATCTGAATTGGCCATTTGGAAGCACCAGTGAGCATTTTCTTGTATTTTTCATTGACCAAATAGTAACTAACAGAACATTTTAATGGAAAGTAACTCAGCAAAGAGGGCCTAAATACTCCAAAGGCACCAGATCCTGTCTGATCCTGGAAGCTCAGCAGGGTCAGCCTAATTAGTAGTTGGATGGGAGTCTGCCAATGAATACCAGGTGCTGTAGGCTATATTTCAGAGGAAGGAACTGGCAAACCACCTCTATTCCTTGCCTAAGAAAACACTATGAAGTTCATGTAGTCACCATAAGTCAACAGGTAACATGAGGGCACATACACATACAACTCAGCAAAATACATTTTTGGACTGCAGTAACAGTAACAAGTGAACCAAGTGAACAGTAACAAGTGAACCAAGTGAACAGTAACAAGTGAACAGTAACAAGTAACAAGTGAACCAAGTACCCAGTTCCTTTTAAGTGTGTTATGTGTCAGTTTGTTGGTGTATTTTAATGTTTTCCCTTCTTGATCCATAGGAAGAGATGAATATGTATGATGATCAACATAGAATTGGAAAGACAAATGAAATAATTAGGGGGCCAAAGCAACTCTATGAGAAAACAATAGTTGATTATTTTCAACTTTGCAAAGATGAAGAAGGAAGAGAGACCACACATAGGTATATACAATTAGGTATGGTATAAAGAAATTTTCTCCCTTTGACATACCGTAATATTAGACCCCAGAGTCATCCAATGAAGCTGACTGGTGGGAGATTCAGGAGAGTTCTCCTTAACAGAATTCACAGATCACTATGGTATTTACTTTCCAGCTCAATTTGATTCATAACTGTATGGTCATAGACCTGAAGAAGAGTTTATTTTGACAAAATTCAAATTCACCATAGTTCAAAAAGGATATCAACAAGCTGGAATGGGTACAGAGAAGGGTGAACAAGATTATCAAAGGTCTAGGAAACCAAACCTTATGAGGAACACAAGGCACACCAATATTTTTCAGAGCAATAAAGTTACTTTTCTGGAATATAATTCCAAGGATCTTCCAGCCACCATACTCACATAGAAGTGCTTGTGCAAAGAAGTCACATTTTCCAAGATCTGCATCAAATCCACCGAAAGACTTTGTAGTCCACACTTCTCATGTTCTTGTTCAATCCATGTTGGCCCTCTCCATTATTTGCACCACTAAAAGGCTTCCATTGGGACAGAGTTCTCCCTGGGCTGCTTTCTTTTGCCTTTTCAGCAGCTTATTTTCATGCTCCAAGTTTAGGACTAAATAGGTGAAATGAGAACCTGGAGAGATTCCATGGAAGCATTGAAGCTTCTCACTAATTGGGGGCAGGGGGCAGCAGGCAGTAAAGAAAATAGAATGGAAAGCTTGTTTGAAAAGTTGTAGTGTGAGGAGACATGATGACAAGGTAGCCAAGGGACTTGCCTTGCAAAGCCAAGATGGGAATATGCAAAATTCACATTCAGTACCCATCCACTCCACAGTCTGTTGCTTGTCTTGAACAAATATGTGACTACACTCCAAATGTAAAATTTTGCAAGACTTGAAAACTAATAATTTTCCACCTTCAATAATAGCAAGATCTGGTTGAATTGGTGGGTTGCACTCTTCCTAGGGCAGAAAACTGGGCATTTGTTTAGATTTACACAGATCTCAAACTGGGGGTCTTGGTGAAGTAGCAAGTTCCATTGTTTTTGTTTGTTTGTTTAAGATGGCATGATAAAGGCAGGGCACACTTGCAAACAACAGGTGCCTTCACTTCCGGCTTAATATAGATCAGAATTTCAGTTCAGCTACTTTTTTGCAATAGTTTACCAAAATCCCAACATTTAGGAAAGGAAAAAGCTAAAAATTTCTCTTTAACAAAATTAAATATAAGAGAAACTGACAATGACAAATTGATCCATCCATACCCCAGGAGGTTGAGTGTTTAACTCTTAGAAGTCCAGCTTTGAATTCCTGTGCATTCAGCCATGTTGGTGATACATTTTGATTTCTATCCTTTTCTGAAATTTCAACTCTTGTACAGTAAGCATATCATCCTCTCCAATGGTACAACTAGTTAATTCCAAGGAATGGTTTTAAAAAATTAACTGCAAGGATCAGTCAAACTGAGAGATTTTACTGCCCGTGTGTGCTGTGTGCCTTCAAATAGTTTCCAACTTATGGCAACCCTAAGATGGGGTTTTCTTGGCAAGATTTGTTCAGAGGAGGTTTGCCATTGCCTTCCCCTGAGGCTGAGAGTATGTGACTTGCCCAAAGAATACACCGTGCAAAGAACACTGGAGAGATTTACCTAATCTCCAGTGATTTTAATGTAAACAAGGTGCTGAACCATATCTCCAAAATATTTATTGAAAGCTCAAACTAAAATCTGGAGTGAATTTATCACTTCACTGACATTGGCACTACCAGCCTCTACAGATAATGAGTGATTGCACAGCAGATTGTAGGTACTTTTTCTCAGAGCTGGGAAACTATGGCTGAGTGTCTACTCAGAGGAGATGGAGTACAACTTTAGCCTGAGGGAGTCACATTGCAAGCATGCAATGCTGCCTTGTTAGTGAATTGGGACATTGTCCAACCTAATGTTCATACACATAATGTACTATGGTGGGCATGCACATCCATGTGAAATACCACCACATGTGCAACTCTGGGCTGAAGTTGCTGGGACCACGGTGGGACCACAGTGACCACACAGCCAGCTTCCGAAGCAGGCCACCACCACAATTCCAAATGGGCTTCTAGCAGGAGCGGGTTTAATCTTCTCTTTTTTGGGCCAGCTCTTGCCACTTTGTCGCAGCCTCTGTGCGGCTTCCAGCCACTTTGGGGGTGTGCATCATGTAAATGCCACACCCCTGAAGTGGCTGGAAGCCACTTTATTTGGCTCGTCGGTTTTGGGCCCATTTTCTTCAATTAAGTCTAGTCATTCCACTGTCAAAAAAAATCCTATTGTCCATAGGGGGAAAGTCCACAGGGGAACTTATGCATGTGAAAGATGCCAAAGAGGATTCCAGCCACTGTTTTTGGACTATATATTAGGGAGCCCTGGTGGTGCAGTGAGTTAAATGCTGGTACTGTAGCCACAAGGTTGAGTTTGATCCCGGGGCTCCAAGATTGACTCAACCTTCCATCCTTTCGTAGGTCATAGCTTGTTGGGGGACCATTGGCTTACAGATTGTAAACCACTTAATGAGTACTTAATTCACTGATAAGCAGTATACAACTGTACATGTTATTGCTATTGCTATCTCCCAGAATTCTCCTGCCAGCACAGCCACTGACCATGCAGGCTGGAGGATTCTGGGAGTTGTAGTATCAAAAGTAACCTTTCCAAGCTTTTTTCTCATTACCTAAACTCCACGCTTTGCCTCTTATCATACACAGGTTTTTAAACTGCAATTTTAGCAAGAGAATAGTGTCTTTGACAATACCTATTGCACAACATCCCCTGTGATCCATTGCTCCTGTGCCTCTGTTTAGAGCGCATCTTTTCCTTGATGGAAAACCTGTCAATGGCACACTATTGAGACATGTGATAATAAAAGCTCCAAAACTGGTATGTTTCACTCTCTTTAAATAATGTTATTACAGCAAGACTGAGGCAAGACTAAGGCTCATGGATAAAGTCCTATGATTTGTGTCTCCATAAGAAACCAGTTGCATGTGCTTAAACTACTTGTACTATTTTATAGGGTAGGTGGTCACACATTACGCATGTCACTGTCTCAGAAAGAAATTCATCCTTCTGATCATTGAATCTGAAGATGAAAAAGAGGCCATATCTTCCTTTCCATTATGGCCTGCTTCCAAGTGCAATTTAAAATACCAGTACCTAAATGGCTTGGAACTGAGAGGCTGAAGGAACTGGTTTCCTGAGAATATAGTAGAAAGTGGCTCCATTCATATGGTGCTTTGTCAAGCCCATAAGCAAATTGCAACAGTCTTCTTTAAAAAAAATCCAGAATGATTCTTTTCCAGTCAAAAATCTGCTCCTCTGTGAGCACTTTCGTCCCCTTTGGTCTTAGAATCCTGCTTTGAAAGCACTGAGGCTAGGTCAGCTCAAAGGATGCTTCTGTGTCTGCTGCCACATTGCAGAAATAAAGCAGTCTGATACCACTTTAATTTCCATGGTTCAATGCTATGGAATTCTGAAATGTGTAGTTTGGTGGGCTACCAAAGCTCTCTGACAAGGAAGGCTACATATCCCGCAAAACTACACATTCCAAAAATCCATAGCATTGAGTCATGGAACCTTATCACATGATAAAAGAAAGCCAACATGCAGTGAGAGAGAAATGGCTTTCTCCTTGCCTCTCCACATGCTGTCGTAGCACTTCCATTCTCCTTCCAGAGGCAGACGGTCATAAAAGCGTGCTTTTTGTTAAACAGATTTTTCCAGCAAAACAAAAGACACATTTTTACAACCGTCTCCCTAGTGAAGAGAATGGGCATGCTTCAGTAGCATGTGGAGAGGAAAGAAGAAAGTCATGCTTCTTTCACTGCCTCTCAGCTTTCTTTTGTCATGCAATAAGGTTCCCGGCAGTTAAAGAAGTTACAAACTGCTTTATTTCTGCAGTGTGGCAGCAGCTTCCGCTCTGGTAGAACTGTCGGCAGGGTCATTCTTCCTATCTTTGGCACTGGACCATCCACTCCTTCAACCTTGGCTACCTTTTGATGCTGTGGCATCATCCCCACTCTCCAATCAGCTCACCCCAAGCTTTCTCCATTACTGAGCAACCCACTGGGCAGCAGAACTGCTGAGAACAATCCAACAGCCAGGAGGTGAGGCACACAAGTGGCATGCCATGGTGAGCATTGAAAGTCATTCTAGTAAAAACTCATAACTCTTAACAAGTGAGAAAATAGTCATCCAGATAGAAATTAAGTTTCCCAAGCTCTGCCTTGAACAGAAAAAAAGACCCAGCTTTAACATTGCCCAAGCATTGCTTTTCACAATGCATAGCAGTTGTCATCCAACCAACCAACCAAAGTTTTCCAAGCTCTTATTTGAGCATAAAGACCCAATTCTTTTCTTTTCAAAACAGTGCTCTTGCCCTGAGATTCTTCTCCTTTCTCCAAGTGTGGAACAGAAGTCACACAAGTATAATGATGCCATTGTATCCATGCAGGCCCTGAACTTCTCTACTAGCCACACTATCAGAGTAGCATCTATGGGTTCTGACGTATGTGCATGTGTCACAGAGACAATATATTCTAAAATAATTATAGTCCCTTATGGAAAAGAAAAACTAGCAGGCTACATCTAAGATGCTACTATGCACAGTTTCAAATTTGAATAAAATGTCAAAACACATGAATCCAAATGTTTACATTTCAAAGCATTTCAGCTTCTGCTTGACAGTTATCCGCAAGGCATGCTTTTAAAAAAAAAAAAAATTGTTAAGAATGGATGCTGGATTTTACCTAAATTGATAGCCTTTTACCCAGCCAGTCCCTAAATCTCTAAATACCACACCATTCATCACAAGGAAGGTCCAAAAATAACTTTATAATTAAGAGAATATGAATTTGAATTTAAAATTTTTTGAATTGAGACAAAATTAGAGCTGTCCACTGATTAAAGAACTGCTGGCTGATTAATTGCCTTCCTTTTAAGTAATTAATGAGTGATTAAATTTGCATTGATTTGAATGTTGTGAAAATTTCTAGCATTTCTCCCTTTCTGAGGTGCAGAAGGAAGAGGCAGAAGACTTCCTCTTTACTCGAAATTGCCACCACTCCTTTTTATTGATCATTTTCAATACTTACTCTTTTTTCTTTAATTCTGTACATCAGAATCACATCACATCAGAATCAAACAGCACATCAGAATCAAAACTGCTTCAGAAAAAATACATGTCAACCCTTAAACTCTTAGCTTGTCAATGAAATTTGTCCTCATCCTTTATTTAAAAATGTCCTCCATGAATCCCGTAACTGCAAAATTGTAGTTGACTTCTGTACAGATTTAAGCAAGCAAGAAGCAACACCAAACTTACTTACTTGGGAGAAAGTCCCACTGGAAGTAATAGGGTCTATTGTTAAGCTTTCTCTTTCCCAACAACAACAAAAAAAAACCCTTCCAGTTAATTCCACTTCTAGTGTGCCTTAAGACAGAAATGAAAACCGAGTTTGCACAATAGGCTATTTTAGCAACTCATCTGAATTGTAAATTATAGAAGAGGGCGAGGTGTGCACACAGATAGCCAAAACATTTGTTCACACTTGTGTTGCTTCATCATAAATGCTGTATGAAGATGCTCAATCCCCAGAAGAACGAAGCTGTCTCTTCAATTAAGGAAAACACTGCCAGAATTGGAGATTTGTCATTAATTAAAAGTTCTAATTTAACCACGAATTCAGAAGCTGGTCTGCTTTAAAAAAAAACTAATATTTTCATCAAGTTATTCATTCATTTAGTCCAACATTATCAATTTCAATGATTAGGTGCTTTCCAAGGCAGGAGGAAAACTGCTCTCCTCAAAAACTTTCTTTTCCAGCCTAGCAACCTCCAGATGCTTTGGACTACAACTCCCACCATCCCCAGCTTGCTTACTGGGAATAGTAAGAGCTATACTCCAATACATTTGAAGGGTGCCCATTTGGAGGAGGGTGCTCAAATGAAAAATTCTAGATTGAGGGTGAGGAAAGTGTAACCCACAGACTGCTTGTGATTCCACAAATCCAACTTTATCAGCCTAGTCCTGATGATTTTTGCCCTCAAAGTGAGCCAGACTACCCCAAAACAGAACAGTTTGTCTTTACACACTCCTTCAATACCCCTGAAAGCCTTTTTCCACTTCACCTGGTATTCAACCAAAATTGGCAGCCCAAAGTGTTGTAATATCATGAGTTTGATTGTCTCAGTGCAGCCTTCAGGGCTGCACAGATTAGAAATGTCTATGTACATTGGCTTCCTCTTCCCCTCTGAATGCAAATAATAGTCATGAGAAAAACCTACAGGGTCCTTGTGTTGCCAGGTTTTCGAAACAGCACAATAGGACAGGCAAAGTCCATGACATGCAAAGCTGACAATCAGGAAGTAGCTATTAACACATTTTTCTTTTTCCTGGGTACCAAATGAAAATATTGACTTCATTTAACCTTGTTGACATGTGCCTTCAAGTCATTTCCAACTTATGGCAACTACTAAGTTTTCTGGGGCTGAGAGTGTGTGACTTGCCCAAGGTCACCCAGTGGTTTTCCATGGCTGAGCAGGGAATTGAACCCTGGTCCCGAGTCACAGTCCAAAGCTCAAAGCACTGCACTATGCTGGATCTCTCATTCAACTTAGCCATGGTTTTTCTGTAAAATTAACATATTATCTATATTCATAAATTATATAATGCATATATTTTTTGTCATTAAGGTGGGCCCAGATTCCAACATATAGGATATTCTGGCATCTCAGTCTATATAAAAGAGAAAGCTTTCCATCTCTCTAAGAAGGGCCATCCCTTACCATAAGGGACACCTGCCAGTCCGATAAATAAAGGACAAGCTCTCTGGCCCACAAATAAGGGGCATCCTTTATACAAGTTGAGATATCTGAAATGCTTGAAATTTTGGATTTATTTTCAGGTTTTGGATCTACTTAATGAGATATTTTGGAGCTTGGACTCAAGGCTAAACACAATATTTCATATACACCTTATGTATAGGTAATTTTACACATAATATTTTTAATAATTTTGTGCATGAAACAATTTTTGTGTACACTGAGCCATCAGAAAGCAAAAGTGTCACTATCTCAGCCACCCATGAAAAAAGTTTCGGATTATGGAGTATTTTGGATTTCAGAATTCTGGATAAGGGAAACTCAACATGTAATAAGGAACACCAGCAAGTCTACAAGGCCTCCACATACTTGCCTTCCTTCAGAATAAAACTGGTCAGTTCAGGCCTGCCTTTGTAATGTGTCATTTGTCCTCTCATACATGGAATAGCAACTATACTACAACATTTGGAGGAGACACTCTTCAGCATAATACACCACACACCTATCAATGCCAGATATCTCTGTGATTCAGCTGAAAAGGGTAGAAATTTCTTTGATGGCTCCATTATTCTACTATGACCTGAGGCAAGAGGTGAGACACTTTATTTTAGTGTCAAATCAAAAACTGCTTGCCGCACTGGCAACTGTATACCCCTCAATTGTCCCAATTTTGCCGGGATAGTCTCCATTAATCCTCTGTTGTCCCACTTTTCCACCTTTATATAATGCCTCAGATTCTCTTTCCGACTTTCTCCTTTTGTCCTCAGCTTCCTCCAGTTGCTGCAAACTGAGTGGAAAATGCAAAAGTTCCATTTACCCAGTTGCATTCAATGAATTCAACAGATGATGGGAAGAAGGGAGCTGCAATCTTGTCCTTCCCAGCAAGCTGAGGCACAAACAAACTGCTGCAGCTTCTCCTACCTTGTCTGTTGTTCCTCAATAACTTTTGCCATCTTGACTGCACACTCATGTTGCTTGGCCACAAGTGTCCTGGTTTCCATACATGAAATGTCAGAGGGTATGCAACTGCAGTGGAAGTATCAGTAGATGAGCATTTCCATGCACTGGACTGGGTTTACATATATTACCAGACTGGAAATGATCACAGTTGTTCTAATTAATATAGCCACAGGACATACCAAGAACTCGTAAAAACCTGGGCTCCTTTAGATCAACTAACTGGGAACATCTGCCTGCAGCCTTCTAATACACCTGAAAAGTACTGAAATGAAGCTGAAATGAGCTAGGGATGAAAATATTTCACTCTGTGCAGGGAAAAAAAGGTGCCACAAGACAAAGTCTGTATATTTATAATTTTTTTACGATGCAAATGGAAGGCTCAGGCTTCCAGCATACTGAATTATTTCCGTTTCTGCCTGGCAGAAATATAAAACCTTTCAGCATTTTTTATTCAGCCTCTCATTTATTCCTGCTCCCTCTTTGTCATGCCAAATGGAAGAAAAAAGAAGGGGGAAGCAGTGTGTTCCAGAGCTATGATCAAGATACAATTTGGGGTGTTTTTAATACCTGCCTTTCACACAAGGTAGACTCTTCCTGTTTCAAAAGGTGGATGGAGCCTTGCAGTTCAGGTCAGAGGATGTTAATAAAAGACCAGATATTCCCACCTGGAATCATTACGGTAATAAGGGACAAGAGATTTTACAAGACACCTCTGTTTATGTTTTCTGGACCAGGCTCTTTCAACTTGAATTGCTTAACAATTCAGAATGGGATAAATTTATCTATTTTCCAGGCCTTGTTTTTAACTCTTCTTTGCATAGGCCTGTCTAACTTGAGCCCTGCCTATGCTCAGGAAAAGGAATAATGCTTTTAAAGCAAATCCTGGTTTGCACACACACCCATGCACAGAAACGAGCAGCAATTTAATAAGAAATACCTGTCACTGTCAGAAGGAATACATTTACTGCACATTAGCTTTGAAGAAGTGCAGGATGTGTTTTCCTCTTTCCAAGTTTTTACTTTATGTAAAATGTAAGCGCATGAACTGTGAATATGTGGACAGCAAGCAGGCTGTATCAATGAATTCATCTTCTCCGGGAGAAAGAAATATGCTGACAGAGGCAAGAACAGCTTTCTAACAGAAGGAATAAGGGGGGGTTGGACTGACACCATCAAAGTCAACCCTTTGACAGCTGCCAAAGAATCCCAGACTACTGCCTTCTTTGCATCGAAAGAAAGAAAGAAAGAAAGAAAGAAAGAAAGAAAGAAAGAAAGAAAGAAAGAAAGAAAGAAAGAAAGGCATTCTGCAGTGTAGGTGCAGTGCCACTCTGTTGTTGATTTTGTTTTAAGCCATTTCTTTAAAATGTGTACAAGGCATGGACTCGAGCACTTGAGTGAGCGATCACAGAGCTTCCAAAGAAGATTGATTTTAAAATCAACAGGATGAAGGTGCATTTTTGAGGAGGAAAGCCTTCTGCAATGGTGCAAGGTGGGAGAGAGGCTGGTGTCATATGCACTATCAAACTGCATACTCTCAAACTCTCCATATTTGGCAGAGACAGTCCAAATAAGTAATCTGTCTTTCTACTTTTTCATCTGCTATTCAAATGTTCCAGTTTCTCTCCACTCTTCCCACTTCCTCCTTTGTCCTCAACTTACTTCAACTGATGCAAACTGAATTCAGAGTGCAAAAGTAGTCCTGCTCCCATCAGGACTAAGCAACTGTTCATAAGTCTTTCAAGGACAGGTGAATAGGTATTTAACATGCTGCATAGTTTAGTCCTAACCTAAGCACATCTCTGACCATTTCCCTTTAATTATCCCTCAACATGAAAAGTAAAAATAACACCTATACTGGTACCAATTAAGATTGCCTCTTTTTTTATTCCTTACTTGAATAGCCTTTGCAGACTGCTAGAAATAGTGCAAATTGAGTCCACTTTAAGGGTTAGGATTAGGGTTAGGGAATCATGGGAACTGTATTTTATTGTGGCACCAGAGCTCTCTGACAGAGAAGGCTCAATGTCTCAGAGGGGGGGGGAAATTCCCATGATTCCCTAGCACTAACCCTAACCCTTAAAGTGGACTCAATTTGCACTATTTCTGGCAGTCTGCAAAGGCAGATGGGGCAATTTAAATCCACTTTGGGTATCATATTGGGAGCAATGTGGAAGATGTTGACTCAGTGAATAACATTAAATGGATGGAGAGGGGATTAAGCCCATTCCACCTGCAGACTGCAGTTTTAATCTGGATCAAACCTATGCATGGTCACATAGAGAGAGAGAGTAAGAGGAAAAAGAAAATGGGGCTGATATGCTTGTTGTTGTTAACTGCCCTCAAGTCAACCTCATCTCATGGCAACCCTGTGGATGAGACATCTCCTAGACTCCCTGTCTTCCACTGCTTGCTTAAGTCTTGTAGATTCATGCCTGTGACCTTTGTAATAGAATTTAGCCATCTGATGTGTGGTCTTCCTCTCTTTCTACTTCACCCCACCTTTCCTAACATCATTGTCTTTTCTAATGAGTTATGCTTTCTCACGATGTAGCCAAATTACAACAGCCTCAGTTTGATCATCTTGGCTTCCAAGGAGAGTTCAGGCTTGACCTTTTCAAGGACCCATTTGTTTGTCTTTTTAGCTGTCCATGGTATCTTCTTTAGCACCACATCACAAATGAGTTGATTTTCTTCATGTCTGCTTTCTTCACCTTCAAGTTTTCACATCCATAAATAGTGATGGGGAATACCATGGCTTGGAAGATTCTGACTTTAGTGCTCAATTGTATATCTTTGTTCTTTAAGATATACAATAAATATAAGAAAGATCTATATAAGAGCTATATAAGATATATATAAGAAAGATCTCTAGATCTTTCATCACTGTCATTTCCATTCCTAATCTTTTTTTCTCCTGACTGTAGTTTCTGTTCTGATCAATGTTGGATCCAAAGTACAAGAAATCTTTAACTATTTTGATTTATAACGCAGTGTCTAGTTTAGTTCAGGGATAGAGACCTTTTGTTCTTCATGAGGCCCAATTCTGGCTGCTTTCCCATGAAATTATTGTTTGAAAATTTCCCAGTCTCTCTCTTTTTTTTTTCTTTCCACTTCAACCCACCAATTATACAAGATTGAACTTGTGCTCCTAAAGTTTAGTTAGTGGCAGTAAAGGTTTTAAATTGAAATATGTTGGCAATATGATGGCCCTGCCATCTTGCTTTTGGCACTGTCCACTGCTAGATTGGGGTCCCTGAGAATTTCTCTGAAACCAAGAGCTTATCACACCACTAAAAAAACTGGCTTAACTCACCAGAGTTAAGGAGGCAGCCGGGTCCTATCACACGCATTTTGCCATCAAATCCACCGGCGGAGTCCAGACCAGCTGCAGCCCAGGTCCCAGGAACACTTCTCCAGCTGCTTTTCAAAGTTGGGAGTTTTCCGACTTTGAAAAGTGGCTTGCTGAGGACTCCTGGGACCTGGGCTGCAGCCAGGCTAGACTCCGCTGGCAGATTCAGCAGCAAAATGCATGTGATAGGACCCAGATGTCTCCCGAATTAAAATTCAACTCGAGAGAGGTAAGCCGGGTTTTTTAGCGGTGCAATAAGCTCCTAAATCTGGCCTCGGGCTTTCTGCTGAAACAGGTTCCTTTGGTCAAACTCATCATGTTATATACACCAATTTCATATCCTCCAACATATCCTTTTGACCAATATTTAAAAAACCCGGGAATCCATTCACACTACAGAATCACTATCATTCCACTCTAACTATCATGGCAACATCCTATGGGCTCCTGGGGCTTCTAGTTTGCTGAGGCACTGGAGTTCTCTGGATGAGAATTCTAAAATTGTTGTTGTTAGCTGCCTTCGAGTCAACTTCAACTCATGGCAACCTGTGGATGAGACATCTCCAAGCCCCCTGTCCTCAGCCTCTCTGCTCAGGTCCAGCAGCCCCAGGCCCATGTCCCCCTTGATGGAGTTTAACCTTCTGGCCTGTGGTCTTCCTCTTTTTCTACTATCCTCTACCTTTCCTAGCATCATTGTCTTTTCCAATCATTCACACCTTCTCATGATGTTGCCAAAGTACTACAGCCTCTGAGCTCTGCTCTGGTGCCACAACAAATTTCAGGTCCCAGAATTCCATAGCATTGGGCCATGGCAGTTAAAGTGGTGCCACTGTTTTCTGTGCAAATACACCACATGTGAATTTTCAGCAGAATAAATCTTACGCTGCGAATTTTCTTCAAAAACAATGCAATTTTCATATTTTTTTTCTCACAGAAAGAACACCTCTAGAATTATTTATTGCTTCCTTCAGGAAGAAAATTAACAAAGGATTACATCCCTAATATTAAACTGTCATTGTTGTTGTATGCCTTCAAGTTGTTTCTGACTTACGGTGACCCTATCATGAGGTTTTCTTGGCAAATTTCTTCAGAGGTGGGTTGCCACTGCCATCTTCTGAAGCTTGAGAGTGTGTGACTTGCCCAAGGTCACCCAGTGGGTTTACATGGCCAAGCCAGGATATGAACTGTGGTCTTCAGATTCTGTGGAGATTATCACATGGGAGGCAAGTATCTTCCTCCCACCACTAAATCGGCTGTAAATCCTCCTAATCATGCGATCGGGGGGAAGATTATCACACATGCACGCACTTCTCCTGTTCTTGTCCTGTCTCTAAACAGTAATGGAGGCATCATTTGGTAATACCAAATTACACCTCCATTACTGTTTAGAGACAAGACAAGAATGGGAGAAATGTGTGTGATAATCTCCCCCCCCCCCCCGATTGCACGATTAGGAGGATTTAAAGCCGATTTAATGACGGGAAGAGGCAGCTTGCCTCCTCCATGTGATAATCTCCATAGTCCGGTGCTCAAACCACTACACCATGCTGGCTGGCCCTGTTATTGCACTGTTAATACTGATTTTGCACATATTTTACAACTGTACTTTTGTAATATACTGGGAGTGGGTGGTAGGGTTTCCACCTCTCTTTTGTCACAGCTAATAAAGAATTAATTGGCATAGCCTCCTAATAGCAGGGTGATGTAAAAAAAATTGCCATTTCCCAGAATCCTGATTTGTGCAGAGTTTACAAACATGAAACAGGGAATTTGCCGGCACAGAAGGTAATTTGCAGCCACAGTCTGCCACACCACACCCATCTGATCTTGAAGTCTGGCGCAAGGGGATCTAGCGCAGAGCTTAAGTAATGAAGGGAGGTTATGGTTCAAAGTATTTCTGCAATTGTTAATGAATCTCTTACTCCAGGAGAACAGGCCTCCCTTGCCTTTCAAATGCAAATGCTCCCCTTGTGAGATGCTTTGCTCAGAGAGAGTGCTGACTTTTAATCAATTGAGGGGGGGTTAGAATAATACACTCAGGCTTGTGGAAGAGAGAGAGAAGTTCCTCTGAGGACTAGGCTTCCTCTAAATAAATCAATGGTGGGAGGATGAATACATGTGGATTGGTTTAGTCACAGCAAAGGAGCCCATTTGTTTAATGAGATACACAGGTTTTTGATACATACAAAGGATGCAATTGGAATGAAGCTACCTCCTGCTAAAACACTGCTTAAGAACTCCTGGGCTGAACCAAAAAAAGGTAGCTTTTGCAGGTCACTTCTTCTGTGTCGGGGGGGAAAAACAACTCCAGCCCCACATCCTGCTCCAGCTTTACCCATTCCTTGATTCCATAATGATGCTTCTCCAAGCATAGAATGTAGTTATCAAGCATAGGATTGAATATTTTGAGAGTCAGACTACGTGATACTCTCTCTCTCTCTCTCTCTGTATGTTTGTGTTTGTATGTTTTTGCAGAGTTGCTCCCACAAATGGCCAAAGACATTGCTTTGTAACCACATGTGATTTTCCCCACCTAGATAGATAGATAGATAGATAGATAGATAGATAGATAGATAGATAGATGATGTAGTGGTTTAAGCACTGGACTATGACTCTAGAGACTAGGGTTTGAATTCTCACTCAGCCGTGAAAACTCACTGGATAACCTTGCACAAATCACACTCTCTTGGTCTCAGAGGATGAAAATGGCCAATCCCCTCTAAGGAAACTTGCCAAGAAAACCTTATGATAGCCTTGCCTTAGGGTCACCATAAGTTGGAAATGACTTGAAGGCACACAACACACACACACATCTATCTTGCATTTATAGTCATCCCCCCATATTTGTAGCTTTGACTTTTGCAGATTCTGGGTATATTTGGGGAAGAGACAGAATTTAATAGAAAGGCAATCTCCAGCAGGACCCTTCTAATCTGTTTCTCACAATTCATCCATTCCAAGCCTTGCTCATATCCTGTCTTGGAATGCAGAAAAGATAGCCAAAAAATTCTAAGTTAGGAATTGAGGCCAAACGTACTTACAGTCTTTAATAAACATGATCTCTTTTTCCCTTCCCACTATAAATCCAGTTCAGATAACTAGAGATGCTATGAAACTATCCTTTAGTTAGCCCTCAAGACAATCTACAGCTCCGTTATGTAATGTTGTTTACATCTTTGCAAAAGTCTGTATTTCTGGGTCATCAGCTAACTTTTTAACTGCAGCCATAGTCTGAGCTGAGCAATGGCTAGAGGGCCAGAAATTCTGGTTCTGCCCAGTAATTCAGGGCCTCGGCAGATGACTAATTGGGTCGTCTCCGAGGCAAGGAAGAGGAGGGGCAGCCGCACGAGCGCCCCTTCCTCCTCCCGAGGTTGCCCTCGGAGCTGCCGGCGCACCGAGGGCAACCTCCCGCCGCAGCGTCCTCACAGCCCGATGCGTTTAGGGCGCACTTTCCCTGTCTTCTGAAAGGAGCACTGATTTTGCGCTCCTTTCAGAGGCGCCGAAGGTGCGCCGAGGTGCGGCT
This sequence comes from Phrynosoma blainvillii, assembly GCA_026167975.1. NCBI lineage: Eukaryota > Metazoa > Chordata > Lepidosauria > Squamata > Phrynosomatidae > Phrynosoma > Phrynosoma blainvillii. The sequence continues at coordinate 13,681,343 of JANUYF010000003.1, forward strand.
GCCACGGTCTCACGGCGCACCATCCCAGGGCGTCCCTGACGCCCTGGTCTGCTTCCCCCCTCAGTTAATCTATATCCTCCAACTGTCCCAATTTGTCAGGGAAGTCCTCTGTTGTCCCACTTTTCAGCTGCTTTTAAAATGTCCCAGTTTTTCTCTTTTTCTCCCACTTGCTCCCCTTGTCCTCAAGTTACTTCACTTGCTGAAGAGTGTGTTCAAAGTGCAAAAATAGTTTGCACCCCATTAACTCAGATGAAAAGAAAGGGAAGGGAAGGGAAGGAGAATAGAGGGCACAATCTTACCTTCCCAGTAGGCCCAGGCAAAAGCAAGCTGCTGCAGCTTCCTCTAACTTGATGTTGTTTGGCCACATTTGTCCCAATTTTTATCTGTGTTGGAGGATATAAGCATATGCATAGGGGAACAGGCAAAAAGGCAATTTGAGCACTTGTCTACAGTATATAAAAAATTCTACTCTCATCCTTTCTGTTCCACGTCTGCAGTATATAAAAAAACCTACTCTCATCCTTTCTGTTCCACACATTGTACTCTATACATCTAGGAAACTGCATTGTAATTCCTTGAAAGCTCACATTAAAATAAATCTGTGAAGCCTTCATCGGATTGCATTGTTGTTGTTGTTGTTGTTGTTGTTGTATGCCTTCAAGCCGTTTCTGATTTATGGCAACCCCAAGGCAAGCCTATTATGGGGTTTTCTTGGCATGATTTGTTCCAAGGACATTTGCCTTTGCCTGAAACTGAGAGCATATGACTTGCCCAGTGGTATTCATGGCCCATCTGGGAATTGTACCCTGGTCTCCAGAGTCATAGTCCAGCCCTCAAACCACTATGCCATGCTGGCTCTCAGTCTTACCCAAAATGGACCCACTGAATTAATAGTTGAACAGTGAATCAACAGAAATACATATCCTACTGATTCAATGGGTCTACCTTAGTTGGGGCTAACAATTCTATTCAGGCCTAGAATCATGCAGCCCATTAGACGTAGTTCAACTGTACCTCCCATCACTCTTCGGGCTGCCTAGGCTGCTGGGAGCTCCTGTTCACCAATCATGATTCCCACCCTTGATTTAAGTCTTTGCATGTGTCCACACTACATATTCATAACAGCTTGATATCATTTTAATTTTAATGGCTCCATCCTATGGAATCGTTGGATTTGTTCTTCAGTGAGAAACTTGAAACTATACAGTTCTAGTGCTATATCAAAGGAGTGGGATAGAACTCGCTAGCAGAAAATTCTAAGTACCCAAACAAAGTACAGATCTCAGGATTCTGTAGGATCAAGCCATGACAGTCAAAGTGGTATGATACTGCTGTAAGTGATGTGTAGATATACTCAAAGGCAAAAGGCTTTTTACAGCCAATCGTGATGAAAAATATTCTCTTCCATTATCATCAGCTTTCTCAAACTTGCCATCTAACATGATTAAACAACAAGCCCCATCATTCATTAGAAATTTGGATTGTTGCTGAGGATAATTGGATTTGTAAACTAAAAGTATCTGGGGATCCAAGGCAGGGAGAGACTATGCCTTGTTTTAATAAATATATCCTCCTTTTTCTCACCTAAGCAGAGTCCTCAAAGTGATTGCTGGATAGAGTAAGACAAATCTTACTAAAACAATATAAAATACAATATTTAAAAAATGACAGCTAGAGCTGTCACAGCTAAGAGAAACAACAGCAGCAACAGTGATAATTTAGTGACCAAGAAAAGTTTGTGTATATTGGAATAAAAAGAATAAAGCATCTTGTGGCATGTTAAAGACTAACAAATTTTTATTATAGCATAAGCTTTCATGGATAGCTACAACCCACTTCATCAGAGATGTGAAGTGTTTCTTTAGCTAACAGGCTATTAATATGAGGAGATAGCTAAGAAAAGAGCAGGGATTGGTATCACTGGGACAGACACAACTAGATAACCTCCAACTGTCCCCATTTGCCAGTGACAGTTCTCTTAAATTTTCTGCTATACCACTTTTTCAGCTGCTTTTCAAATGTCCCAGTTTCTCACTCCTCCTCCTACTTTCCCCCTTTGGCCTCTACTTATTTCAGTTGCTACTAAAAGAAGGCTAGTCTACATATAAGAGTATTATGCACATTGCTGTGAATTTTCACACATTTGCATCAATAGTTAATCTCATCACTTTCCCCACTAAACTGCCCCACCAAACTACTATTCCCACAATTATATGGGGCTAAGCAGCCGGGCGGCCATGGGCCGCCCCGGGAAGCTGTGCCGCGGGGCCAAGGTATCCCCACACCTCGGCCCCGCGGCGCAGCTTCACCACCCCTGGAAGGAGCGCTAAATTAGCGCTCGTTCCACAAGTCACCGAAGGTGCACTGCAAAAGGCTGCCAGCGCACCTTCGGCGACTCTTCCGCTGCAGCGTGTGCGAACGCTGCAGCGGGAGGTCCTCCTCGGAGCGCCGGCCATGCGGAGGGGCCGGCGCTCCGACGATGCCTTCGGGAAGGGGTTGGGGCACCCACCGTGCGGCTGCCCCTCCCCTTCCCTGCCCCCAAAACGGGTCTTTAAGCCATCTGCATCCCCCCTATAGCACTGAAACATGGCAGTTAAAGTGGTGTCAAACTGGTTTATACCTGCAGTGAGAATGCAGCCTGTGGCATCAGAGGAAGTTCTTCCTAATTTCTAGGTGGAATCTCTTTTCCTGTAATTTGAATCAAAATCTGTGGCGCAGCAGAGAACAAGCTGCTCCCTCACTCATTTTGTGAACCCAAATCCTCCCACTTCTGATATGGCTGTCTACTCTATCCAAAATATGGAAGTTTCCTCTCTCATCTTCCCTTCCTGTTACTTCAGGAAAAGAAGTGGGGTAGTGTATTTTCTACCTTCAACTTTCATACGACACTATGGTGCAAAGGAACAGCCTAGGTCTCTACGTCCTTCACAACAGAGGCCACTGAACCACAGTACCCACTGAACCAAATGTCATCAGCTGCTGCAGCAATGGCAAACTCAGTGGTGGTTTCCATATTACACAATAGCCACAGCAGCAACAAATTGTATGGTAATGGATTACAAGGAGACCAGTACAGTCCCCTGACCTCGAGAAGGTTCTGATCCCTAATATATAGAGGAGGGATTGACAAGCAGATAGGTATACTCAGTATGTAAAGAGCTCTTATAGCACCTTTGAGACTAACTGAAAGGAAGAAGTTGGCAGCATGAGCTTTCGTAGACTTTTAAGTCTACTTCCTCAGATGTTTGCACCCCATTAACTCTATGAAAGCTCATGCTGCCAACTTCTTTCTTTCAGTTAGTCTCAAAGGTGCTACAAGAGCACTTTACATACTGATTTTACAGACTTAATAATAATAATAATAAAATGTATTTATATCCCGCCCCTTGGGGACCCAATCCAGGCAGCTTACAACAATAAAATCACATGAAATATCCCCCCCCCTTAAAACAGTGTTAAATCAGATAACAATTAAAATTACAAATTTAAACAGTTAAAAATTTAAACAGTTAAAACACACTACAAAATGACACATTGGCCTATGGCAATGTTCTCCCTCCATCCGTAGATGGGGCCATGCAGAGAACACTGTGGGTGGGAATACCCGAGGCCGGGATAATTAATCTGGAAAGGCCTGCCGGAAGAGATCTGTCTTGACAGCCTTTTTAAAGCTGTCTAACGATGTTAACTGATGGATCTCATCCAGCAGGTCATTCCAGAGTTTGGGGGCAACAACTGAGAAAGCCCTCTGGGAGGTAGCCGCAAGCCTCGATTTTTGAGGCTGCAGCAAATTCCTCCCAGAGGAGCGGAGAGCGCGGGGAGGATTGTATGGGAGGAGGCAGTCCCTGAGATAGCTTGGACCTGTACAGACTAGCCAAAAGGACTGGCCTGGGGATGGAGTCAGGGCATGGTGACCACACGCCGGCCACCCTGATGCTGTCATCATGCCGTGTGCCTCACCGCACATCAGGAGGCGTCAGGCCACTCCCTTGACACAGCATTCAGGCGCACTATACAAAAGGAACACGCAATAGCTGCTGCCACAGTGGCAAGAGTGGCTTTTTGCCGCTCCAAAAAGGAGCGGCATTTGTCAGCTCTTTTTAGAGCAGCAAAGTGCCGTATTGGGGCCGCAGCGTAAGGTTTCTGCAGCTCCAATCCAGCAAGAAAAAGGGCTGTCTGTACAGCCCCTAACACAGCTATATCTTTGAATTCTCCAGATATGTATACTAGCATGTTGGCAGAAAGAATGGAAAGGAATTGACACATCAGAGGAACATGGGAAGCTGCTTTATAGTAAGCCAGACTGTTGGTCCACGTAGCCCAGTATCTGACAAGCAGCAAGGGCTCTCCAGGTAGGGAACTTCTTTCTTAAATCTACCTGGAGATCCCTGGTATTCTCTGGTAGTCTTCAGTTCTAACCAAGCTCAACCTTTCTTAGCTTCCACAAACAGATGAAATCAGGCATATTTATGATTACACTCCAACTGCCACAATTTGGCAGAGACGGTCCTCTGTCATCCCATTTTTCCAATTGCTTTTAAAATGTCCTAGTTTCTTTTCCCTCTTCGCACTTTCCCCTATTATCTTTACCCTACTTCAATTACTGCAAACTGAGTCCAAAGTGCAAAAGTAGTTTGCAGTCAGTTAGGTCAGGCAAGGGGGAGAGAGAGAAAAGAGGAGAAGCAGGGTGGCTCAGGCAAAAGCAAACTACTGCAACCTCTCCTGGCTTGCATTCTTCCTCATTTATAACTTTGGCTAACTTGACCACAATCTGATGTTGCTCGGCCACATCCACCTGTTTGCATCTGTGAAATGTTGAAGGGAATGGTATGACGATGACTCTAATTTGAAAATATTAGGAGGATGTGCCACCATTGAAAAGTTTGTGCTCCTTTTCTAAACCACATTGAAGAATGAGGGTAAAAGTCTCTGCATTAAAGCAGAAGGGGAGGAAAGGGAGATACTGGGTGAAAAATTTCCTGCACGCAGGTCCTAGTGGAAGATGCAGAAAGCATAATGCAAGAGATGTCATTAGAAAATGGTTTTATCTGGGAGTACAAGGGAAGCCCCAAAGCTGTGAATTGCCTGCCTCAACTACTGTGATCCAAACCAGTTGTCAGTTCATCAGCAGAACCAAGCCAGAGAATTCAGTAATTTTATTTCAAGAATATTTTTGCAGGTAGTTTTAAAGAGTGTTCATGGTGAGTACAGAACACACAGATCATTTTGACATGACTAAACAGGATTGGCAAATGTGACACTTAGGGTACCTAGGGTTATGAGGTTATTTTGTTTTTGCCAGACAGAAAAGAAGTTGTCTGAATCTGGCTGAATTTAAAAGTTATTTCTTGTTTTCTTCCTGTAAGGAATGCTAAGGAAGCCATGGGGGGAAATGCAGATTTCTAACGGGTTAAGTGTGTCCTGAGGCACACACAGTCTCCTTTTACATTTACATGTGGGCCTTTTTGTTCTTTTTTTCCCCTTTCCCTAGACTCATAGAATCATAGAGTTGGAAGAGACCACAAGGGCCATCCAGTCCAACCCCCTGCCATGCAGGAACTCCCAATTAAAGCATCCCCGACATATGGCCATCCAGCCTCTGTTTAAAGACCTCCAAAGAAGGAAGCTCCACCACATTTCGATGGAGTGTGTTCCACTTTCAAACAGCTCTCACTGTCAGGATGTTCTTCCTAATGTTGAGATGGAATCTCTTTTTCTGCAGCTTGAATCCATTGTTCCGGGTCCTATCCTCTGGAGCAGCAGAAAACAAGCTAGCTCCCTCCTCAATATGACATCCCTTCAAATATTTAAACAGGGCTATCATATCCCCTATTAACCGTCTCTTCTCTAGGCTAAACATACCTAGTTCCCTAAGTCATTCCTCATAGGGCATGGTTTCCAGACCCTTCACCATTTTAGTCGCCCTCCTTTGGACACACTCCAGTTTCTCAACATCCTTTTTGAATTGTGGTGCCCAGAACTGGACATAGTATTCCAGGTGAGGCCTGACCAAAGCAGAATAGAGTGGCACTATTACTTCCCTTGATCTAGGCACTATACTTCTATTGATGCAGCCTAAAATTACATTGCCATTTCTAGCTGCCGCATCATACTGTTGACTCGTGTTCAATTTGTGGTCTACTAGAACTCCTAGATCCCTTCCACATGTGTTCTTGTTAAGCCAGGCATCCCCCATCCTTTTTCCACCCTAAGTGCACTACCTTACATTTCTCTATGCTGAAATTCATTTTGTTAGCTTTGGCCCAACTTTCTAATCTATTAAGGTCATTTTGAATTTTCATTCTGTCCTCTTGGGTATTAGCTACTCCTAATTTGGTGTCATCTGCAAATTTGATAAGTATGCCCCCTATTCTTTCATCCAAGTCATTGATAAAGATGTTGAAGAGCACTGGGCCCAGGACAGAACCTGTGGCACCCCACAAGTCACTTCTTTCCAGGATGAAGAGGAGCCATTGCTGAGCACCCTTTGGGTTCGGTCAGTCAACCAATTACTAATCCATCTAACAGTTGTATTGTCTATCCCACATTTTACTATCTTGTTTGCAAGAATATTGTGGGGAACCTTGTCAAAGGCCTTACTGGAATCAAGATATACTATATCCACAGCATTTCCTTCATCTACCAAACTGGTAATTCTATCAAATCTGAGTTGTCAGCCTATGCCCATTATGATATTGTGTTTTCCTATCCACATGTCTGGTTCAGCTTAAGGACACATATATCAAAAGTATTCTAAAGCCTGTATTTCAGATAAAGAGCAGTGATGGCTTCTTGCAAAGCTGTCACACTTATGGCACACTGGAATCAATCTAGAGCAGTGAGTCCAAAAGAAAGTAGTACCATTTCCCGGGGGGGGGGGCGAAGACCCACGGGGGGCAGTGAAGGAAAAGGGAGTGGCAGAGGAGGGCTTCGGTCAGCATATTGGCATAAAAGAAAGACAAGAGGAACCAGGGGCTCTTAGCACCATGATGGGGATGAAGAGTTAGAGCATGTGGTGGCAGGGGAGAAGCAGCGGTGAAAAGGAGCTCTCACATTTGGGACCCTGCGTAGGTTTTGTGACCTTTGCCGGCTGGCAGGTTGGAGCTGCACTGCTACTCCTGCTTTCTTTCTTTGGACAGGCCCAGAAAAGAAGTAGCAGAAGAAATAATATTTATATAGGGAGGGGGAGATGACTTGAAGTGGTATGGGGAAGGCTCATCTCTGGGGGAGGAAAGGAAGGAGTATCTGGGGTTGATTCTTCAAAAAAGTCCTTCACCTCACTCATTTTCTCAGATTGAGAGTTCTTCCTCTCCAGAGAGAAAGGTGGGAAGCCAGCTCTGCCCCTCTCCACCCCAACAAAGAAGGATCAAGAGTTTTCCTCACTGGGGAGAAGCATTTCTCTTTGCACCTGATCACCTAGGAAGCATCAACTGAGCAGCCAGTAGAGCAGCAACTAAGAAGCCTCTCATCCATCCCAGCAAAGGTTTATCAGCTGCTACTCACTCAGCTGCTGACTTGCTGCTCCCAAGGTGACCGGATGGATGAAAAGGGATCAGTGACTGAGAAGCTTTCTGCCTACACTGGTCTTTGCTGCAAGGCCAGCATGGGTAAAAGACTTCTTAGTCGCTGCTCAGCCAGCTGCTTGGTTGCTGCTCCTAGGGTGATTGGGTGCAAAAGGAACAGTGACTAAGGGATCATTCAGACGTTGGTGTTTTAAGTGCTAATGTGTGAATAATCTCACCATCACATTCTGGGTTTGTTGTTTATATTGTGGAACCACATCTATGTATGTCTCTGCATGTTCTGTTGCTCACATGTGCCAGCACTGCGAATAAAGATGGAGTTGACAATGCAAATGTAGTTCAAGACATGCAGAATTTTATCCCAATTTATCCTGGGTCTATTAGCATCGGTTATTTACACTGCCAATGGTGCAAATCTTTTTTTAAAACTCAGGAAAAAAAAAACAATATCGATTATCCTGGGTTAAGGGGGGTTGGCAGCCCCCAAAACTTAATCAGATGCATTCAAAATGCATATGAACAACAAAGATTCAACGCAGATTCAGCCCAGATTATTTTCACCATCTGAATAACCCTCAAGAAGCCTCTCACCTTCACCAGTCTTTGCTGCAAGACCAAGCTGGGTGAGAGGTTTCTCAGTCACTGCTCAGACAGTCCTCTGCACTGGGGGCACCTTGGTGGCTATGTGCCTCAGCCAGCCTTTTGATATCAGTTTTATATAAAAAAGAAGGCGGTGCATGGAGAAGGAGTCTTGAGATAACACTGCCATGATCTATATGTAGCTTTCAAACTAGGGGCTATATAGGGATCATGAATACATAACAGTCACAGGGGTGTAATGTAATGCATTTCTAACTGTCATTGAAGATTCCAGTGAACATTTCTGTCCACAGAAAATGCTGTTTCCTACTCAGAAAATCCTGTTTTTGTGCAAAACAACAGCATGCCAATTTTGTGCAGAATAAGCCCCGAATTTCAAATCAGCTACAAAAACTATGTGTTGTTTGAGACTTTCTTGCATCAAAAAGAACATTGCTAAAATTACTAATTGCTTCCTTTGCATCATGTGTCCAAAAAAACATCCAAACTTTGAGCTAGTGCACCCAAATCCAAAACTGGTGGCATTGGGGCTTCAGAGATCTCAGGGCCTGGCTTTGAGTCTCAAGATCTTGACCTCATCTCCTATCCATGAAGCAAGTGGGAGGAATCTTAAGGTGAGAGTATTGCCTTGAATGTATATATATATATATATATATATATATATATATATATATATACACACACACACACACACACACACACACACACACACACACATCTCTTCCTCATTTCTCAGGCTTGCCATTTTTATATTTCAGTTGTGCAATTGTGGTAAATTAATGTGGATTCTTAATATTTCATACTTGATAACATCACCAGGTGCTGCTACCTGTGACAACAACAAGGGGTAGCCCCTAGGCCTAAACTTTTGGCCCTGAAATCTGAAGACCTGAAATGGCAGGGACCCTGCAACATGAGAGGTGCTCAAGCCCTCTCCAAAGACTAGACATGGGGGGGGTGACCCCTTCCAAAAAATGATCAAACAAAAGTAGATCACCAAGACCTGTATGCAGTTGAGCTTCCACGGGAATCATCAGACAGAAATGGACTAAATCAGGGGTCGGCACCCTTTGTTGCCAGGGGGCCGGGATTGGGGGGGGAATGACATTGGGGCCTGGTGGGCACGCGCCGTCGTGTGCATGCGTGCATGCGTGGGGAGCGCCATTTTGGAACACCCCCACGCATGCGCTGAGCAAATTCACCCGGCGCACGGGGGAGCCTTGGGAACGCCCCCCCTGCACATGCACCATGTGAATTCACCCAGCGCACGGGTGGGGGGGCCTTCCCTAGGCCTTGGGAATGCCCCCCATGCGTGTGCCATGAGTATTCGCCTGGCGCACAGGCGGGGGGGCCTTCCCTGGGCCTTGGGAAACCCCCCCACGTCTGTGCCGTGCGAATTCACCCGGCACATGGATGGGGGGGCCTTCCCAGGGCCTTGGGAATGCCCCCCGCCTGTGTGCCAGGCAAATTCGCACAGCACACGTGCAGGGGGGCATTCACAAGGCCCAGGGAAGGCCGCACAGTGGCTGCGCCATGCGAATTTGCATGGTGCAGCCGCCGTGGGGCCTTCCAAAATGGTGCGCGTGAGCACGGGTGCCATTTTTGCATCCAAAATGGCGCCCGCGCTTGTGCATGCGTGCACAAGTGCGGGTGCCATTTTTAATGCAAAAATGGCTCCCACACTCGCGTGCGGGGCGGTAACACGCGCAGGGCTGCGGTGGCAGCGGCGGCGGCGGTGGGGCCGGCCACGGGCCGGACCCAAGGCCTCCGCAGGCCACACCCGGCCCACAGGCCGTAGGTTGCCAACCCCTGCACTAAATGATCAAGCACTACAAATACTGAGATTTATTGTAGTGACAACCTCTCCAAAAATAACAAAGGCTAAATGCCATCTGTCCTGTGCACACTTAGGAGTAAGCTAAAATGAACACATGGAGGCAACATCTAAGTACACATTGCACTTGTAAAAGTATTCATAGTTAAGGATTGTTTTTGTTTTTATTTACTCAGTTTTCTAATATTTAGCACCTTGCATGGTTTGAACATTGGACTATGACTCTGGAGACCAGGGTTCAAATCCCACTCAGCCATTGAAACCACTTTGTGACCATGGTTAATTCACACTCTCACGGCCTCAGAAGCAGGCAAAAGGCAAATTGAACAAGTCTTGCCAAGAAAACCCCATAATAGGTTCACCTTGGAGTCACCATAAGTCAGAAACAACTTGAAGACACCCAACAACTAAGATTGGTTTGACTGTAGTCAGATTGTTATCTGCTTCTCTTGGATGAAGAGGAAGACAGTGATGACAATGATTTTGTTGTTAACTGCCCTCAAGTTGATTTCGACTAATGGTAACCCTATGGATGAGACATCTCCAAGACCTTCTGTTTTCCACTGCTCTGCTTAATTCCTGCAACCCCTTAATACCCAAAGTGACCTCCTTAATAGAGTCCATCCATCTGGCATGTGGCCTTCCTCTCTTCCTACTTCCCTCCACCTTCCCCAGCATTATTGTCTTTTCCAATGAGTCCTCTCTTCTCATGATGTGTCTGAAGTACAACAGTCTCTGTTTGGTCATCTTGGCTTCCAGGGAGGTTTCCAGTTTGATCTGCTCTAGGACCCTCTTGTTTGTCTTTCTGGCTGTCCATGGGATCCTCAGCACTCTTCTCTAGCACCACATCTCAGATGAGTTTATTTTCTTCCTATCCTCTTTCTTAACTGTCCAGCTCTCACATCCATACATGGTAATAGGGAATACGATGGCTTGTATGATTCTAACTTTTGTGCTGAGTTGTGTGTCTTTGCATTTTAGAATCTTTTCTAGTTCTTCATAGCCACTCTCCCCATTCTTATTCTTCTTCTGATTTCCTGACTGTAGTCCCCATTTCTATCAATGTTTGATCCCAGATATGAGAATTCTTTTACTATTCCTATTTCTTCGTTGTCTAGGTTGAACTTGTGAAGGTCTTCAGTGGTCATTATTTTTGTTTTCTTTATGTTCAACATTAAGCCTGCTTTTGCACTTTCTTCTTTGATCTTCTTTAATAGGTGTACCAGGTCTGTGAGGTTTTCTGCTAGTGTTATGGTGTCATCCGCATATCTTAGATGTAAATGTTGACAATGATGACAAAGATGACAATGATGATGATGATAATTTTAATCTATTCTGTGTTTTTATCATTTTGTAAAAACATTCCAATAAGGAAGAAAAACTAATAATGACCTGTTCTCTGATGTTGAGCCTCTATACCCCTAAAACACAGTTCCACGGTCCCTAGCCACAATGCTTCCATCCTGTCTGGATATAGCTTCAGCTTTCTCACTCTCCTCCATCGCAAAACTGCCTCCAGATACCTCTTCAACAATTATGTGCATGTACACTGTGGGAAATGAAGTGTCATTCATAACATTTTCCATTTACTAAAAAAACTTTTTTTCCTGCCTCTAGCTTAGGTCTTCATTTATAGAAGCCCAGCTGTTCTGTTTCGGATAAGGCAGGACAACCTGGGCAGGACTCTGGATAACAAACTGACCATCTGCTATAAGCCCCTTCTCCATGGTGTCATCAAACTAGCCATCCCAGAGCAAAGCAATGAGGTCACTTGCACACATGTGTCACTTAGCAACCTGAACTTTTCCCCTGCTTCCAAGGCTGTGTTTCGGGTTGGGGAATAGTAACTCGCAGAGCTTCGTCATGCACAAATAACTTTGGTAAATCGAAGAGATTTGTAGTACAATTTATTGGCCACTGAAGATGGCAAATGTGCAATTTTCTCTTGCGAGGAAACACATGACCAAATGGAACATTGTTTGTCCATATATCCACCTGCACACATGCCAAGTTTTGCAAACCCCAAAGAGGTTAATTTAGGATCCTACCCATGAGTCTGTTGTTCGGTTCGTGATTAAAATAAAGTCTAGGAAATCATCGTGGCTGATATTTTAATAAAATAAAGTTTAGCTTATGTGCTTTTAAAAACACTCATGTGACACGATACTTCCTTAGTCATTGTTTCTGGTGGAAGTAAGGTGTTTTTCCTGCACACTAGAACAGCAGTGGCCCAAACCCTCCGCTATATAGAGAAACCCTTCCAACTCTACTCTCATCATCATATCTCCATTACTGTTGACTTATCAAAAGTGGCCAGGATTGTTCTCGATAGGGCTAGTCACCATCTTACCCTCCAGCATTTCATAAAAACCAGGACATGTCTACCCAAGCAACATCAGAGTGTGGTCAAGATGGCAAAGGTTACTAATAAGAGAGAACACACTAGCTAGGAGAGACTGCAGCAGTTTGCTTTTGCATGAACCTACAGGGAAGGGCAAGATTCCACCACCAGCCCTTTCCTCTCCGTTGAGTTAATTGCATGCAAACTATTTTTCCACTTTGAACTCGGTTTGCAGCAAATGAAGCAGGCTTAGGAGAAAGGGGAAAGCAGGAGAGGAGAGAGAAGTATTTCTAAAGCGGCTGAAAAAGTGGGATAGGAGTGTGTGATGTAGTGGCTTGAGTGTTGGATTACAGTTCTGGAGACCAGGGTTCAGTTCCTACCTCGGCCATGAAACCCACTGGATGACCTTGGATAAGTCACATGCTCTCAGCCCCAGGGGAAGGCAATGGCAAACCTCCTCTGTATAAATCTTGGCAGGAAAACCTCATGATAGGGTCTCCATAAGTCAGAAGAGAATCCCACTGGCTTATCTGGCTTTTGGGAAAACAGAATCTGACACTGGACGCCTGGTAGGAAAATGTCCGCATGGGATTGGCAAAAAAGCAAACCAATAGCACTTCTCCCAAGTTTGTCCTGGATCCCAGAGGATGCAGCTAATCACTCTCTCTGTGTGCATATTAGCAAACAGAACTGAAGAATATAACATAACACAACATTTCACCTTCCACCTTCTTCAGTTGCTGAAATCTGTTTCTTTGCTATTGTTGTTTCATCTTGAGCAACTGAAAAAGGCAGAAGCTGAAACATTTTGCTTATGTTATATTTTTCAGTTCTGTTTGTTAATCACTTAAAGATATGTCTCTATCTATCTGTATCACCATCCCATTTTTCAGCTGCTTTTAAAATGTCCCAGTTTCTCTCTCCCTCTCCCAGTTTCCTCCTTCATCCTTTCTTTAATTGCTTCCTTTAATTGCTGAAAACTGAGTTCAAAATGCAAAAGCAGTTTTCACTCAGTTAACTCAGCCAGAGGGAGAGGAGAGGAGAGGGCAGAATCTTGCCCTTCCCAGTAGGCTCAGGCAAATGCAAACCATTGTAGCCTCTTCTAGCTTGTATGTTCCTCCTCATTAATAAATTTTGCTGTCTTGACAACACTCAAATATTGCCTGGCCATTGATGTCCTGGTTTCCATTTGAGAAATGTTGGATGGTATGATATACACACACATACACAGTGAAAGGCATGCCTATACACACACACCTTTCAAAACAGCACTCTCATCCAAAGATTCCTCCCTCTCAACATGAGGAACAGAGAAGATGGGGCAGGCCCTGAAATCTGGAATTTTATTTCCCAGGGAGCATTGACTAACCCCTCATTCATTGTGCTTCCATCAACATGTAAATACTTTTTTCTTTCATTTCTACAGTGGTCCCTCCACATTTGCTGGGGTTAGCAGTGAAGGATGATGAATGTGGAAAAGCTGCAAATAAAAAAGCACTATTCTTCTTACCTAAGAGAAGACCTCTCTAGGAATCTCCAGGTCCTCCAGTGCAACTCTATGGTCAACATCTGCCAGAAGTTGATCATAGAATCGTGCTGGAGGACCTACAAATGCCTAGAGAAGTGTTTCCTCTAGGAACTCCTAGGTTCTCCAGCTCAACTCTATGGTCAACTTCTGGCAGACGGTGACCTGGAGGACCTAGAAGTTTCTAGACAAAACATATTAATCAAAACTGCAAATAATCAAATCTGCAAAAGTCAAAACCACAAATGAGGACGGCCAACTGTACAAACATTTGAGATGGACTGTTTTTACGAAAAGGCTTTTAACATCATGCTGTTGTTGTGTCCCTTTCAAGCCATTTCTTACTTACAGCAACCCTAAAGCAACCCTATCATGCCATTTTCTTAGCAAGATTTGTTCAAAGGGGATTACTTTCCTTTGAGGCTGATATATGTAACAGTCATGTGTGCATACCACCAGGTTACTTATATGTAACTCTGATACAGGGTTCCCTGATTGATAAATGAATAGTAGATGACTAGTTATGTAATTTATTATCTGTGCATTTTTCATGCCAGGGAGCTAGAAGAGGTAGCATGACTAGCAGTGGATATAAATCTACCTTGACTTGCAGAAAAAGTGTATTTACTGCTCTTTCTCAGACACTGAATTGTGGAGGGATGTCCATGAAAGAGAACCACAAGTTTGTGGCTATCTCACTACATTGTTTAGTCTCAGGACTGACAGACAGATTGACCAAGAGGCAGAAGAAACACACCCATGGGGGCCAAAGTGAGTAGGATTCTTGTCTGTCTTCTTTGGAGAGGGAGGCGAAGATGCCACATCGTCACAGGGCTCAGGTTCACCTGTGGCAGTCTAGATAAACTGAGCTCCTTACAAGCTCATCTTACATAAGAGTCTCTTCTAAGGTTGCCAAGTTAGGATGATCCCAAGCCCTAATCAGGGCCAAAACCTGAAACCTAGGGATTACCTCTTGTGATATCAGATGAGACAGGCCCTGGTGCTGCTACTTTATTCCACATTAAGTATCAACTACACTTGCACGACGTGCATCATTCAAGTAAGACACTGCCAAGTTTAACAAATAGAGAAAGTGAGTGTGTGATTGAAAAGCACACTGACAGCACTTCTTCCATGTTTGTCATGGATCCCAGAAGGATGCAGTTAATCACTAAAAATATGTATATATTTACTGAAGGAATTAACAAATAGAACTAAAACAATATAAAATAAAGAAAACATTTCAGCTTCTGCCTTCTTCATTTTCTAAAGATGAAACATAACACCTTTAGCAAACGAGGAAGGCAAGAGCCTAAATGTTTTGTTTATTTTATACTTTGTAGTTCTGTTTGTTTAATCACTTCAGCAATACATACACATGCAGAGACACAGACACACACACACACACAAGGCAGTACTTTCACCCTAAGATTCCTCCCCTTCGCCCCCAAAACCAGAGAATAGGAATCAGGCCTTGAGATCTGGGAACCAAAGTAATGACAAATCCTGCCATAAGTAGTGATGTGCACAGCTATAAGTGTGCCTCTATCTTCCCTTTCCCTCTTTCATGACCAGTCCATGCCTTGTTCCATTGGGGTTTTAATGCCTTAATGTGCTTATTTTTTCCAAATGTGTATGTTTATTTACATGTTTTAAATGCATATATTGCTTGGACATATTTCCTCATTGAATAAAGCATTCAAATACATAGCTGTGTTAGTCTGGATTCGTATACAAAGGGTTCTCGTTGCATCTTTTCTTTTCCTTTCCTTTCCTTTCCTTTCTTTTCCTTTTGGCTTTTTATTTTTTTTAACTTTTATTTATACTTTTATTCCACAAAGAATACTAAATCAACAACAACAAAATAGCAACTTTGAGATTAACTGAGAGAAAAAAGGTGGTAGCATAAACTTTCACAGACTTAAGTCTAAGGTAAAGGTATTCCCCATTGACAAGGTTGTCAAGTTGTGTCCGACCATAGGTGATGGTTCTCTTCTCTGTTATTAAGCCAAAGAACCAGCATTGCCTGAGGATTACTCTGTGATCATGTGGCCACAATGCTGTTTACCTTCCCACCAAAGTGGTACCTATTTATCTACTTGCATTTGAACTGCTAGGTTGGTAAAAGCTGGGACTAGTGATGGAAGCTCACCCCATCATGCACCTTATGGGGCTATGCAGACAGGCAGCTTTGGGCCGCCCCGGCTAGCGGAGGATTGGGGCCGCGGCAACCACACGCCGCAGCCCCAATCCTCCCTTTTACCTCCCCTGAAAGAGTGGCAAAATGCCTATCCTTTTAGGGTCGGCAAAAGGCCGCCCTAAGAGCTGGCACCGTGGCTCTTCCGTACCGTTTCAGTGCATCGTGTCTACTGTGCTGGGAGGGCGTCTTGATGCCGCACGCCATGCGTACGGGCACGCAGCATCAGGATGGCATTGGGCTGGGGTTGGGGCAGCCAGTGTGTGGCTGCCCCACCTCAACTCCACCCCCAGACCAGCCCTTTAGGCCGGTCTGCAACGCCCCTAAGTCTACTTCTTCAATAACAATAATGTTTATTTATAATGCTCTTTTCACCATAGGGCAGAACATTGAACATATGTAAGCAAAAACAGACATTAAAATACAAACAATAAAAAATGCTAAAATAACATGCTAATATACTAAAACAACTCATTATCAGCCACTGCCCATCTTGGCAACCTTAGGCGCACAACCTTAGGCATCTTCAGATGCATACTACTTGAAGGAGACAGCCAACTTCCCGCAGAAATCACAGTCCATCTACAACCATCTTTGCCACTATGAATGTGAAATTCCTATTTACAAACATCCCACACAAGGATGGACAACAGGCTGTCAGGAACATGATTCCAGGTAGGACTATAGCAGACCTAGCCACCAAGGCCCTCCACTTTGTTCTCATACACAACTACTTCACATTTGGTAATAATGCATATCTTCAAGTTGACAGTAGTTTTGCGGGCACATGCATAGCATCACAATATGACAACATCTTAATGACTGACCTGAAACAATACTTCCTTAACACCTGCACCCAGAAACCTCTCCCATCCCTGAAGTACATTGATTATATCTTCACAATTTAGGGGGGGTTGCAGACTGCCAGAAATAGTGTGAATTCAGTCCACTTTTAGGGTTAGGGTTAGTGCTAGGGAATCATGGGAACTGTTATTTTTCTGAGACATTGAGCCTTCTCTGTCAGACAACTCTGATGCCACAATAAAATACAGTTCCCATGGTTCCCTAACTCTAACCCTAACCCTAAAAGTGGACTGAATTCACACTATTTCTGGCAGTCTGCAACCCCCCTTAGTTTCATGGAGAGGACTCCCTCAAGACATTCCACCAGAATTTCAACAACTTCCACCCTACCATCAATCTCCCCCTGGAACAACCAACAGAACAAGTTCACTTTCTGGACATCTCCATACAACTAAACAATCAATATCTAAGCACCACACTATATTCCAAACCCACTGACTGATACACATACTCACATGTCTCCAGTTTCTACCAACCCCAATGTAGGATCTCAACCTGTATCACATATCTAACTTCTACAGAATACTGTAGACATTTTCATGTAGCAGGACCACACTCATCCTGATATAGTGCAGCCACCCATCTTTGTCATCTGAATTTGTCAACGAGGCAACAGAAATGCTGAATAGGCACCTGGTTTCAAATAGATTGGATGAGAGCCAGTAAAGTGAAACTGAATCTAGTCAAGCTGATGCCTAGGTTCAGCGAAAAGAGGTTAACTACTGCTAAAAAGAGCAGACCCATAATTTTGAGGGGTGGGGGGTGCTCTTGTATTCAGATTCATCCCTAGAGACTTATGGTGCTACTCTGAGTCAAATTGCCTTTTAGGAGCTACATTAGTCTCTTCAGCTGGAAACTGTCTTATGCAAGGAGGATCTAACCACTGGCTAATCTCCTGGTTAGATGAATGCAATACATTCTTCACGGAGTGTCAAACATTTTGGAAGCTTTAATTAGCACAGAATATAGCTGCCAGAATTTTGATTGGTACAGCATATTCAGATCACATTTAGCCAATTAAAAAGAAATGCACTGCTTGCCAGTTTTCCTCTGTACCCATTATTAAGGAAAGGAAAGACAACTAGTACTGCACAATATTCAAGGTGAACCAACAGATTTTCATATCTTTCAACTGTTCCATTTGGCATGGGCAGTCCCACATAAATCTCTGTTGTCCCACTTTTTCAGCTGAATTTAAAATGTCCCGTTTTCTCTCTCCTCCTCCTCTTTGTCCTCAGCTTAACTTCAGCTGTTGCAAGTGAGTTCAAAGTGAAAAAGTAATTTGCACTCAACTCAGCAGGGGAGAGAGGAAAGGAAGGGTGAAATCTTCCCCTTCCCAATAGATTCAGGCAAAAGCAAACTGTTGCAATCTCTCCTAGATTGTGTTCTTCTTTGTGAATACTTTTTGCCATCTTGAATACCCTCCAATGTTGCTTGGCCACACGTGTCCCAATTTTCATCTGTAAAATGTTGGATGGAATGGATTTTTCATGGAAATCCACCACAGGAGGCCAGGAAAACAGAGATGGAACTCTTCTTGTTGGTTTTCTATCACACCGTGCCACTTAATGAAGATTGGTCACAAAGCGCCAATTGTTTCCAAACTAAAAGTTTGAAAGGGAGTTTTCATTGCCAAATCCAAACAGTCGTGAGCAAATTTGGACATCTGGAAAGGCGATCACAAAGCAATGATTTTGAGCCCTAGGGTAATTCCTAACCTTTGGTGTAAAAAATGCCAGCATCATTTCAAAGAACACCAATACCATTTCAAAGAACACCAATACCAGTGTGAAAAAGGACAGGAAAAAGAGGCAAAGGTGCATTACCTCAGAAATATCCTTAGTTCTGCTATGGTACCAGACACCAACATCCTCCAGGTTCTTTGGAACAAGGCCTTATTCCCTTTTGCATTATTACCAAAGTGACACATGAGCCTTAATTGCCTCAGAAGCAGCTCCATTTTACTCTCCTCATGCAGGGCTGGTAATGGAGCCTTTTGTAGCTCTTGGCAATGAAAAATAAAGTTTACTCATGGAACAAAAATTTCTGCATGCTGTTAAGCGCCAAAAACTCGGCTCACGATTAATCAGCTAGTGTTTTCACAGTCCTTTTCTTCTCCATATTTTTTTCCAAGATATGAAGCATGATAACGAGTGATAAGTATTTTTAATGTTTAATTATTTTCTTATTTATGGTGTGAAAGTACTTGGGGCCACTGTCTAACTGATTGTGTGATATTATTAAGTGGTTGGGGCAGGAGGTTCAGCAGAGTGCCTCAAAGAACAGAATGGAATAGATCATTGTGGAAAGGAATGAATGACAAGCCAAAGAGACACTGTGTTGGGTTGGTTCCCCCTTGGAGTTAGGAGTTTTATCAGTTTCATAAAACACTCTTTTCTCACTAGCTTGAACAAACTAGTTATTCTAATCCTGGCAAAAGCCAGCAAGATGACACAAGGTGACCAAATATCATAACAGCCAAGGAGAACAAGGCACCACAAAATGTAGGACATTCAAGAAAAAGATAGGGCATTGCACAGTAAAAGCTAAAAACACTAAGACAGGGGTAGGCAACCTTTTTGAGCCGGGGGCCAGGTTGCTGTCCCTCAGACAATTGGGGGGGGGGGGGCGAAACACCAAAAATAAATAAATAAATTTAAATTTAAATTTTAAATTTTAAAAAAATTAAAATTTTAAAAAAATGCATGCACACTCTCTCAGCCCTAGAAAAGCCATGGCAAAACCCCTGTGGAGATTTTGCCAAGAAAACCCCAAGAACAAGTAATAACAACAATAATCAATATCATCAAATAATTAATATCGCAGGGGCGGAGGGGACAGCGGGGGGGGGGGCGGCGACGGCAGGACCAGCCTGGGGCCGGTCCAAAGGCCTCGGGGGGCCACATCCGGCCCCCGGGCCTTAGGTTGCCTACCCCTGCACTAAGATAAATATAAATTCATCTCATCTGGTTTACTTACTGCTACATTACATATACTGTATTTTACTATTGGCTCAACTATATTTTTCTGATAAACTTACCTTCATTAAAAGGACTTGTTGGCTTGCAATATAGAACTCTGAGCAAGACAAATGCTAAAAAATGTACTTTACTAGTAACAAACCCTTGACAGAATCTATACATTTAAATTATTCTTTTCATTTGTCCATTGTGCTGAAATTAAGGGGGGAAATTTCGAACTGGATTATTTCTGCAATGTGTTTTGGGGTTCAGTTTACAGCAATTGAAGTAAACTGAAGATGTAGAGGGAAAGTGGGAAGAAGAGAAAGAAACTAGGGGGCTATACAGGCCAGCCAAAAGGGCTGGCCTGGGAGTGGAGTCGAGGCGTGGTGACCGCACACCAGCCCCGATGCCGCTGTCATGCTGTGTGCCCCACCACAAGGTGTTGGTGTCGGGCACTGCAGCAGCATGGCAACTACACACTGCACAAAAAAGGAGCATGGAAAAGCCACTGACACCACATGGCTTGTTGCCATTCTAAAAAAGAGCGGCATTTGCCAGTTCTTTTTACAGCAGCAAAGTGCAGGATCGGGGCCATGGTGTGCAATTGCCACAGCCATGGTCCATCAAGGAAAGGGGCGGTGGGATGCCACCCCTTAGGGGCTGTCTGTATAGTCCAAAGGACATTTAAAAGCAGCTGGGAAAGTGAGATGAATAATCAGGAATGTCCTGCCAAATTGGGACAGTTGGAGACGTGTGCATGTTCCCCTAAAGAAATGGTTGGACATTTCTGGTCCCATGTACAATGTCTACCTTAAATTCAAGGTTGCAGAAGCATTGTTGTGCATCTGGTGCCATTGCACATGCAGATGCTCATTCTCAGCTGATGCATATCCACCTTGCTGAAATTGACAGTATCCTGCATATTAAGTTGTGCATTTGGTTGCACAACATTGCCATTCAACAAAAAGGATTGCATAGCACAACTAATGTGTAATTCTACATTAGGAAATTAATGCTGAGCAACTTTGGTGTAGTAACTTGACCATTATGTACAGAAGGAACTACTTTGTCTGTCCAGAATCTCCCACCATAGATTACATGTACAAAATAGGTTGCAAATGAGAGCATGGATCCTCTTCACAGATTTAGTTGAAATGGCATCAAAGACATTGTTGGCTGCATTCCTACCACAAGGAAAGTCCACAGACTTCTTACCTCTGTCTAAACCTGCTCAGCAATAGAGCTGCAAAGTGCTTCTTATTGAATCCGAACAATTATGCGCCTATTGCATTTCTCAATTAACATCTCATAAAGCAAAGAAGGGAGGGAGGAGAGAGAGAAAGAGAGAGAGAGAAGCGAAGCCATGAAAGGCATTTTCCAAGTCAGCCCAAGTCTATCTCCATGGAACAGAGGAAGAGGGGGAGTCTTGCAGCTCCCTGCGAAAAAATGTTAAAAGGCTTAAAAATAAACATCATGCTGAAAAAAAGGCTAAAAAACATTTTTCAAATGCCTGCCTGCTCCATCCCTCCCTGAAGAGTGATAAAGACCTCTTGACAGGGTGAGGTTCTGTTTATTTTGGTTTGTGTTGTGTTTGCTGCTTTAACCCCCTCAGCTGTTGGAAGGATGCCTTGACAGCCCTGCTTGTTTTTACTGGACTCGCTTGGAGTTTTGAGCATCGCCTGCCCGATGTGGGAGCAGTTCTGGCTGGATGCAGCAGCCAAGGGCTCAGCCCAATTCTCTCTCACACACATTCCTTCTCTCTGAAAGCTCTCCCTTTTTATTGTAGTCTAACTTCAGGGCCTTGTAGGCCCCGGAATTGGGAACATTGCCATCGCTCACAGCTGCTTCAAATCACCACTTTCTCCTCATTTCACCACACAAAGGCAGAGTTTGGACTCCCCTCCTCTTTCTTCTGCTGCTGAAATGTGACTCTAATTAAATGATAACGAGGCTCTGACATTTTCTAATTGTAATCCAAACCCAGGGAAAGCATCACTATGGAAAGCGATCCGTGGTATCGATAAGAGAGGGGAAAATAATATACATTCTTTCCAAAGACCTGGTGCATATGCAAGGATGGGAATCATGGGGCCCCCAGGTTCCACATGGCGCCCCAAAGCTTTTATGTGGCCCCTGGAGCACAGGGGTAGGGTGGGGAGAGAATTCCCACCAAAAAAGGAGACATCTCACGGTCTAGCAGCTTCCTGAGAGAGACAAGCAAAAGTGCCCTTTTCCATATAGGTTAGCCATGGATTATTTATCCACGGATCCAACCATCCACGGCTTGAAAATATTCAAAAATAATATAAATTCCAAAAGGAAGCCTTGATTTTGCCATTTTATATAAGCGACACCATTTTACTATGCCGTTGTATTTAATGGGACTTGAGCATCTATGAATTTTGGTATCCATAGTGGGTCCTGGAACCAAACCACAACACTGTACCATCTCCCACTCTTTTGCACTTTTGCCTTCACTTCACAGTTTCCACCTTCCAACAAGCTTCTTCACACAGCACGTAATTCATGAAAAGGGCTCCATCTCAAGGCCTGCCCTTCCATCTTAGGGTTCTCCCCCTCTTCTCTGGTCCTTACAGTGAATGGGGAGGAATCTTGGGGTGAGAATGCTGTCTTGAAAAGTCTATCTGTGTATCTCATTTGTTAAATTTGTTGGCTGAAATCCTGATGGAAATTTACAACATCCTAAAACAACCTACGATTGCACAGTTTAGAACTGTGGCATTGTTTTTTGTTTGTTAGCTGCCATCACCTAACTCTCGACCCATGGCAACGCTATGGATGATACATCTGCAGGCTCCCCTGTCCTCTACCGCTCTGCCCAGCTCCTTCAAACTCATATTCATGGTCTCTTTAATAAAGTCCATCCACCTAGCATGTGGCCTTCCTCTCTTTCTACTTCCCTCCACCTTTGTTAACATTATTGTCTTTTTCAACGATTCATGCCTTCTCATGATGTGTCCAAAGTACCACAGTCTAAGTCTTGTCGTCTTGGCTTCTAGGGATATCTCTGGCTTGATCTGCCTTAGGACCCATTTGTATGTCTTTTTGGCTGCCCATTGAATCCTCAGCACTCTTCTCCAGCACCACATCTCAAAAGAGTTGATTTTCCTCCTATATTCTTTCTTGACTGTCCAGCTCTCACATCCATACATGGTAACAGGGAATACAATGGTTTGTATGATTCTGACTTTTGTGCTGAGTTGTATGTCTTTGCATTTTGGGATCTTTTCTAATTCTTTCATAGCCGCCCTCCCCTTCTTAATCTTCTTCTGATTTCCTGGCTGCAGTCCCCATTCCAATCAATGTTTGATCCCAGGTATGAGAATTCTTTTACTATTTCTATTTCCTCGTTGTCTAGTTTGAATGTGTGCAAATTCTCTGTGGTCGTTATTTTTGTTTCCTTTATGTTTAAAATTAAGCCTGCTTTTGCACTTTCTTCTATGATCTTCCTTAGTAGTTGTTCAAAGTCCGTGAGATTTTCGGCTAGTATTATGGTGTCGTCAGCATATCTCTGATGGTTGATATTTCTTTCTCCTATTTTCACTTATCCCTCTTCCATGTCCAAGTCTCCTTTCCTTACAATATGTTCTGCATATAAGTTGAATAGGTAGAGTAATAGGATGCAGCCCTGTCTGACTCCTTTGCCAATTGGGAACCATTCTGTTTCTCCGTATTCTGTCCTGGCAGTAGCCTCTTGTCC
Organism: Phrynosoma blainvillii; assembly: GCA_026167975.1. NCBI lineage: Eukaryota > Metazoa > Chordata > Lepidosauria > Squamata > Phrynosomatidae > Phrynosoma > Phrynosoma blainvillii. The sequence goes on from JANUYF010000003.1 coordinate 13,704,911, forward strand.
TGAGTACAGATTCTTCATTAGGAAAATGTATTGGCACTCCCATGTCTTTAAGGGTATTCCATAGCCTTTCATGATCTATGCAGTCAAAGGCTTTGCTATAGTCTATAAAGCACATGCTGATTTTCTTTTGGAACTCCCTGCTACACTCCATTAGCCATCGTATATTTGCAATGTGATCCCTAGTGCCTCTTCCTTTCCTGAACCCTGCGTGGACCTCTGGAATTTCTCTCTCCATGTGTGGTTGGAGTCTATGTTGCAGTATTTTGGGCATAATTTTGCTTGCATGGGAGATTAGTGCTATAGTCCTATAGCTGCAGTCTCTTGTGTCTCCTTTTTTGTGGATGGGGATGTATATTGACCACTTCCAATCTGCTGGCCATTGTTTTGTTTTCCATATCTATTGACATCTGTTGGTTAGCACTAGAGTTGACTCTGTCAGTGTGTATTGCAACAGGGGAAGGGAGTTTTGTCACAGCTGCACCATCAGGCTCATTGCACAAGGGGTGTGAGCAGCACTTTGCAGTACAAGTTGTCCTTGTGCAATGACAGCACAAGGGGGGGGGCAGCTTCAAACAAAGTCATGGGATATTGGTAATCCAGAAGGGAGGGCAATAGCAAGCATGGGTACCCTGTGCTTGACTGGAAAGATGTCGCCTTCTTTTGCACTGTTACATTGTACAGTAGACACCTCTGTCATGCAACTGGACATTGAGCCTCATCTGCATTTTCCTAACATTGTTGCACATTGTATCAGTGACATAGCTCCATCTCAGGCAGTGTGTGTTGGTTTGTTATTTGAATTGTGTTCTCTGTGCAACTGTGATGGATGCTTAATGCCCCATGCTTAATGACTTCACTAGGGACTGTCCCATGTAACATCACTTTTGTAACTTCACCAGAACCTGCTCTCTGTGACATCACAAGAGTTCATCCCTAGGTAAGCTGGGCTGCATCTGCACTGTAGAAATAATGCAGTTTAACACCATTTCTATGGCCATGGCTTAATGCTATGGAATTCTGGAATTTTTAGTTTTGTGAAATATTAAGCCTTTTCTGTCAGAGAGCTCTGGTGCCACAACAAACTACAAATCCCAGGATTCCATAGGATGAAGCCATGACAGTTAAAATAGTGTCAAGCTGCATCATTTCTGCAGTGCAGATGTAGCCCAGGGATAGTCTTGACCTGGCAATCTTATTCATGGAGGACATATCTGTGGAGGAAAAGAATCATCACATGACCATCCAAAGAAACACCTTTTTTTTAAAAAAAATCCCATAGGCATCTCTCATCCTCACAAACAGTTAATAAATCAGAAATATAAGTCAAATAACTAAAAATTTGTTGTCTTCTTTGTGACACTATAAATCCCCTCTCTGAGGTGGCTGCCTCAGTGTGCCTAATGGAGTTGGAGTGTGGAGTATTGGCTGGAGTATTGGGGTGATGTGATGCCCAGGACATTTTGGGAAGGAAATAGTACCTTGTCATGTAATATCTACTTTGAAGAGTTCTGTTACTGTACTCTTTTGCACATTAAAAGAAATGTTACTGGGCATCTATACTCCCATTGAAGGGGTTTGTGAGTGGATGCTTCTGTGTTGCATACAATCTGGGCATAAATGTTGTGTTGAAAATGATTTTATTTTTTAAAGAGGAGGGATTAAATGTTGTTGTTGTTACTCACCCTTGAGTCGATCCCAACTCATGACAACCCTGTGGATGAGACATCTTCAAGACTCCCTGTTTTCCACTGCTTGCTTAGGTCCTGTAAACTCATTACCTGTGACTTTCTTAATGGAGTCTAGCTAGCTAGCATGCGGTCTTCCTCTCTTTCTACATCCCTTCACCTTTCCTAGCATTATTGTCTTTTCCAATGAGTCATTGCTTCTCATGACATGACCAAAGTACAACAACCTCAACTTTATCATCTTGGCTTCAAGAGTTCAGGATTGATCTGTTCTTTGTCTTTTTTGCTGTCCATGGTATCCTCAGCACTCTTCTCCAGCACTACATCTCAAATGAGTTGATTTTCCTCCTATCCGCTTTCCTCACTGTCCAACTCTCGCAACCATACATGGTAATAGGGAAAACAATGGCTTGTAAATTTCTAACTTTCATGATCAGTTGTACATCTTTACATTTTAGATTTTTTATAATTCTTTCACAGCTGCCCTTCCCATTCCTAGTCTTCTTATTTCTTGGTTGCACTCCCCATATTGATCAATGTTTGACCCAAGGTACAGGAACTGTTTTACTATTTCAATTTCCTCATTGTCCAGGTTGGCTCTGTGTAGATCTTCTATGGTTAAATACGGAGCTGCAAATACATTTGCACACACTATGATCATAGCCATCTTTATTCCCCTGCCCACACCAGAAAATATCTGAATTGAAAAGAAGAAAAGATCCTAGAACACTTATCAAAGCTTAGAAAAATTGGTTGAAAAAACACAAGTGATCTGGAATTGCAAAAGATATATATTTAGGGATTATTATTATTTTCTTTTTGGTGTGCAGTAACTTGTAGAAAGCATTGAATCATGGAGTGCACCGATGCACCGATTACATTTTATGTATCCCATTGTCTCCATTGGGTGTCCAAAAGTCAAGACTGGGTGTCCATTTGGTCATAATACTGTTACTTTAAAAATGCCTAAGGTGTGAATGTAAGCATATTATTATTATTATTATTATTATTATTATTATTATTATTATTATTATTATTATGGACCTCTGTTTGAAGGGCAGAGGAGGCAATGCCAAAAGTAGATGAGCTTCTGAGCGGATATAAAATCTGCTGTACTTATTAAAATAGGGTCAATAATCCAAGAGCAAGAAAGACTACTTTGGTGGTACCACATCTTGTACAGTGGACCCTTGGTATCCACTGGGATTTGGTTCAAGAATCCCACATAGATGCCAACATCCATGGATACTCAAGTCTCATTGTATACTACAGAGCAGTAAAATGGTGTCCCTTGGATACAATGGCAATATCAAGGTTTGTTTTTTAGATACACACACACACACACACACACACAATATTTTCAAGCTGTGGATGATTGGATCCATGGATACAGAATGTATGGATATGGGGGGACGACTTTATATAGAAAGTCTTAGGTTCAATATCCCTTCAAAGAGCTGTTGCTGATCTCTCCCAGTGACCTTCAAAATAGGTATCAAGAGACAAATAGTTTAACCCAGAGCTTGGCAGTGACCAGTTACAAATAATTAGTTATTTGTAATTAATTCTTGCCTCCAATATCCAAGGTGCTACTAGATTACGTTCTGGTTTTAATTTAAAGGAAAGCTTCACTCATGTAGCAGCATCACATGCTTTAAATCCTGGCTTGTGTTGTGCTTAGTACTACTGGAGGAAAAACATTTCCATGTCTCTTTTTAAAGTATCTGCTGCTTCGGTTACCTTAAAGAAATGGGGAAATTAGGAATTTACTTTAAAATTATAACAATAACTGCAACTCCTGTGGAGGCCCACAACTAATTTTTCTAGTTAATTATTTAAACAACTATTTATTTATTTTTTTATGAAGAATGACATATTTTACAATTTTCATCCATGAAAAAATAAAGGAAGGAGGCAGGAAACCCACCGCTACAATGGCTTTGAAATTTTCCAGAAATTTAGTCATTTCTACTCAGGTGGTAAAGAACGAAGTGAGAAGGTAATTGAATTGGCATCCTTATGTTTCCACACGTGTATCTGTTAACGTGCAAGTCCCATGGTAAGCATTAGCAGGTCTTGCTACATGGACTTTAGCCTCTCCTTCTGGAAGATTTTCATTGCACAGAAGAAAACGACCATCCTGGGATGAGAATTCTCCTCCTCAATACCTTGGCTTCACACTATTTAAAGGGAGCCTTATGCCTTTTGACACCAGTCCAACTGACATTGTTAAACCTGAGAACCTCTATGCCTGCAGAACCATGAAAGGATGGTAAAACATTTTGCTCTTAGCCACTGGGGGCCTGAGGCGGCAAGGAGAAATTTCTCATGACTGGTTTTGATGGCCCCCTCTTGACATAGCCCAGAAGAAATACTTTAGCATGGCGGCCTCATCTTGGCTGTTGATCTCTTACCTTGAGTTTCTGCCTGACAGTTACTTCAGGCTGGTGGTGCGGAGCACATATGAGCATCCTTGACCACCATTGCCTGAAAATATTGCAGCTAACCAGATAGACCCCTCTCAATGTCAGCCGACAAGAAAAGAAGGCAAAATATTTCCCCCGTTTTTTTTTCCTTCTGAAATTTCTCTTGTGCCTTTCACAAGTTGCATGATAAGCAGAAATTCAGTAGGTCATGCTTTTTACCTGCCACTTTGTCTCCAGGCCAAGAAAACCCTCTCCAGTGGAATTTATGGCTCTCAAGGTGACCTGGCCAAGAGTAGGGATGGAGATGGGAGTGGAGGAGCCTTCTGCTAATTTAAATTCCTTACAATGGGGAACATACAGGGGAGGCTTGCTTTTTAAAGCCCTAAATAGCTTGGGGTCCAAATATTTGCAGGAGATTCTCCTCTTACACCAGCTTGCCTGTGACTCCAGCTCAGGAGAACAAACCCTTCTCCTCTGGAACATTGTGTCTTTGTCAACAAGCATAAGAGCCTTCTCAGCTGTATTACTTTCTCATGAGGTCAGAGACATAGCCATCCATGTTAGTCTGGGAAAACAGTATGCAAAGGGGTCTTGTCACACCCTTTGAGACTAAGGGCCTCTGCAGACCGGCCCAAAGGGCCAGCCTGGAGGCAGAGTTGGGGTGGGGCAGCCGCACACCAGCCACCCCAACCCCACACCAACACCATCCTGATGCCATGCGCCATTACACATGGCACACAGTATCAAGACACCTTTCCAGCACAGTGTTCTGACACGCTACGCTGAAAATGGCGCTGAAGAGCCACACACTGGCTCTTAGGATGGCCTTTTGCTGCCCCTGAAAGGAGTGGCATTTTGCTGCTCTTTTTGGGGCGGCAAAAGGGAGGATCAGGGCCGCAGCATGGGGTTGCCGCGGCTCCAATCCGCTGTTTCCTGGGACAGTCGAGAGAGGACTATCTGCAGTCCCCCTAACTGTGTGAAAGATGTTGTAGCATAAGATTTTGTAGACTTGGGACCTTTACGGACTGCTAGAAATAATGCAGCTTGAGTCCACTTTAACTGCCCTGGCTCAGTGCTAGGGAATCATGGGAATTGTAGGTTGTTGTTTTTCTGAGACATTGAGCCTTCTCTGTCAGAGAGCTCTCGTGCCACAATAAACTACAGTTCCCTTGGTCTGCTTCCTCAGTCTGCTGCCTCAAGCTTGTTATCTAACACATTTCCTGCTCCAATTCAAGAAACGTGGCCCACCATCCATGCTATGGAGATGAATCTTACCTGCTGCTCCTAGGAAGACCTTTAGAAGGGTCCTCTGATGTGCAGCAGGGGCAGGTTGCTGAATAAGTAGACTTCATTTTTCTAAAATGCAACTTTGATACATTGCCAATGATAATTTAATTTTTTTACCTAACTTTATTCACATCTTCTTGATCTTCTAGTTATTGAAACTCCACCCCCACCCCCACCCCACACACACAACCCTCCACCTCCTCCTTTTTTTATATATTAAAGTTGGCTCCCACACTTGAGACTTGACTTGAAAGTATCTTGCAAGAACCTGAGACTTGAGACAAGAAGATGGAGACTTGAGATTTGATTTGAGACTTGGAGTAAAAAACTTGAATAAATCACTGCTCTCTCTCTCTCTCTTTCTCTTGCTCGCTCGTGCTCTCTCTCTCTTTCTCTCTCTGTCTGCCTGTCTAGCTGTCTGTCTGTCTACTTGACCCACCTGACAGATTGTACTTTCTAAGTGTACTAATTCCTACCCCACACTTGGCTCTCAGAAAAATTAGGCATAAAATTTCATGGGAGAAACATTAATTCAAAAAAATGCAATTAATCTACTAAGATTTCTTTAAGCAGGAGACAGCCCTGCTGGAGACATCCGATTGCTGGTTTGTCCTTTTAATGGTCCACAATTATTCATCCTACCTTTGCAACAGAGACTCATTGAGGTAAATCGTGGAACAACGACCTGTTTCAAGCTGTGTGCTGGCTCAGCCAACTACTCCCAGGCAAATGTGAAGTGCCAAAGTATATATTGGTTAAGATATCCCCTGGCCGCAGCTGGCATGGTGGGCCCATAACTAAGGCAGGAAGAGTTTAAAGATGCCAAACTGGCTTGGTGAGGTGGTGAGTTACATTCTGGAAATGACATACCCCTCACACCAAGAATTACCTATTCCCAACCTGGTCTCCAATCTTGTTCACAAACAGATCACAGCTCCCTTGAGACCAGGTCACTGCTGGATCCAGTTAAGCAAAAACTGTGATATACATACAGAGCTTGGGGAAGTTGCTTTTTTGGACTACAGATCTCAGAATCTCCTAGCCAGCATGGTCAGTTTTTGCATATTTGCTAAATATTTGCTGGAACTGGTTGCTTCTACACTACACCCCTTTAGTGCTGCTAAGGAATTGTTTCTCTGTAATTAGCCAGCTGCAGAACTGAAAATGAAGTTTGCACACAGTACTTAATATACTGCTGTTATCCAGAAACCCATGGTCAACATTCTTCTATAATGTTTACCCATAAATAATTCCCTTTCACAAAAGAGTTCTCATCAAAAAAATCCCTATTTGCTACAAAGCTTAGGATGTTACATTTTAGTTACTCTACTCATTGCTCTTATCACCTAGCAAGGTACTATTACTGAAGTGTGTGAAGATAACTCATTCTTAACAAGTTACTGTTACCATTGTGCCATTGGAAAATATAGAAAATACTCTCTGGTTTCCCCAAGTGGCCAATAAAGGTAGTGGACTTGGAAAATCAGACAAATGCAAAAGACATGCAATCCTTCTCAGCTGCAGTACAAGGCAGACATACATTTTATTCTCCCTCCTCCACATTCCATTGCTCAGGTTGTGTTAAAATATGCCCAGTAATGAATAACAGACAGATAACCTGTTCTCGTTACATTGAAAAGTAGTTAATCGCAGTCATAGCTGTTATAGCCAAAATGGAACAGCATTCCAGCTCACTCCTGCAAAAGTAACTATCAAAATGTCTGTAGAAAAATCAGTTACCAAAATCACTTTGGTTTGCAGTTACTGTCCATTGTATTGTCTTCTCTTCAGCACAGCTCTGAATTAATGCTTAATTTTCCCATAGGTCCTGTCTCTTAATTGCCTGTGTCAGTTTCTGTTCTCGAAAGGGCTGGAGGAAGTTTTGTTGTCTATCTGTCTTGGATTATGTTTTTTTTCCCTCTGTTATTATTGTGATCTCACTATTTTGTCTCAAAAATGAATAGGAAAAAATTAGAGGCAAACAGAGATAGAGAGAGAGCAAAGACACAATCAAGTTCAGAAAGATTCATTTCAGATCACATTAAATTTATACTGCAAATATGATACATTGGCTGGAATCCTGTTGGGGATAAGCTTACATCTTTGTAACAAGGTATACAGACCAGTCAAAAGGGCCAGCTTGGGGATGAAGTCGGAGCGTGGCAACCACACGCCAGCTGACCCGACTCCGTCCTGATGCCACCGTCATGCCATGCACCCCACTGCATGGCAGGTGGCATCAGTGTGCTCCCAAGGACAGCTTTTTGCCGCTCTAAAAAAACCTCCAGATCTTGGCCGTGGCATGCAGTTGCTGCATCCCCAGCCCAGGAAGGAAAGGGGTGCCGGGACGCCACCTCTTAAAGGTTGTCTTTACAGCCCCTTCATGGACTTATGCCTGTGGAATTAGAATTGCACAGTTTCATAACATTTGCATTCAGTAAAGTGCTGCTGTTACGTTACTACGTGAGGGAAATAGCAAAGTGATGATGTGCCTTGGAACCAATGCACATTGGGACTGAGCTGCATCAATCCCATTGTGCATCAAGACACTGACTAGGGAGTGTTGATGTGCATCAGGTCACTCATGCCAGTGCCCCATTATACATTTTCACACTTCACTAACAGGGTTCCTTACTACTTCTGCTATATAGCTAATTATACATACAATATTGCAAAGTAGACCATGATAAAGGATTATAGGGGGGGATGCAGATGGGCGGCCCTAGGCCGCCCCAGGAAATGGAGGATCGGGGCCGAGGTGGGAATCAGAGCCATTAAAAGGGTGCCCTAAGAGCCCCTGTGTGACTCTTTGGCGCCCCTTTCGGTGCAGCGCATCAAAAGGCTACACCGGAAGGACGTCCTGATGCCACATGCTGTGCATAATGGCATGTGGTGTCAGGACATCTTCAGGGAGGGGTTGAGGCAGCTGGCGTGCAGCTCCCCCTCCCCATCCCTGCCTTCAGGAAGCCCAAAGGCCCCATCTCTGCCTCCAGGATGGCCCATAGCTATCATTCTTTAAGTCTTGTGTGCCAAACAGCACAGAATATAGAACAATCATGGGGAAGTGTCAACTTATGGGCTGCACGCAATGCAGCTCTTAAACCTCAGTTTTACAATCCTCAAAGCTCCCTGCTGGTTCCCCAAAGCCCACTGAAACCCTACATTTAAAAAATAATTAAACCATTTAGTGTGATTTTTTTTCCCCACCTTGAAATGGTACAAAGGTGAAGAAAATTGCCCCAAAAATGTGGCAATTTCACTCTACTATCTCCCCTGAATTCCACACCCCCTTGAAAGTGTTTCAGGATATAATTGGCCCAAAATGGTGACTGGAAGTGGCACAGAGTCCCTCTGCACTCTACACTGAACAACCAGACATCTCTACACAAGAGGATAAATGGACACAAACTTGACATTATAAATGGCAATACCCAAAAAAAAAAAAAAAACAGTTGCAGAACACTTCAACCTTCCTGAACATACTGTAAGCAGTTTACAGGTGGCAGTCCTGGAATAAAGAAATTACAAATTAAGACTAGAAAGAGAAACAGATGGATTAAATGATATTCACAAATTTCAATTCATTAGCAGAAGTATGAACAAAGATAATGGCTTCATGGTGTACTGCATATATTAATACAAGAGTCCTCATTACAATATTGCCAAATATTTTTCCCACCTCTATCTCTGAGGCAATCTATTCCACTGTCATACAGGTTCTGTCAACATCAATGTCTTTCTAATGTTTAGCTGAAATCCCTATTGGTTCAAGTCCTATCCTCTGGAGCAAAAAGACATCAGTTTGCTCCTTTATATATTTGACAGCTGTTCAGATATTTGAAGAAAGTTATATCATCTCTCAATTGTTTCTTCTCCAGGCTAAACAGATCTCACTCCTTCAGTCTCTAGGTCACTCACTATCTTTGTGGTCTTCTTCTGGCTACATTCCAGTTTGTCAATACCATTCTTAGACAATAGTGCCTAGAACTGAGGAGTAGACAATACTCTTGGTGACAAAATAGAACTGTATGGGGCTGGTAGAGCCTCCACTAGCAGTTGCAATTTATCTTTAATTAATTTGGAGAATAATAAAATAATAATAATAATAAAATTTATTTATATCCCGCCTCTCTGCGTAATGCAACCGGGGTGGCTTACAACATTAAAATATACATTTTATATCCCACAATCCCATCCATCCCTTAAAATACTATTAAACAATTGACAATTAAAACACACTTAAAATAATAATACCAGTAGACAATAGCTGCAAAAGAATCAGGGACAAGCAGGTTGGCCGATCTTTTGGTAGACAGGATATCTATTCAGGAAAGGCCTGCTGGAAGAGATCGGTCTTAACAGCTTTTTAAAAGCTGTTTAAGGTGGTAATATGACAGATCTCATCCAGCAAGCCATTCCATAATCTGGGAGCGATTGCCGAAAAGGTCCTCTGGGCGGTTGCAGATAGTCTATTTTTTATAGGCTGCAACAAATTCCTCCCAGAGGACCTTAGTGCATGGGCTGGATTATATGGGAGGAGGTGGTCCCGAAGATATGTTAGACCCAAGCCATTTAGGGCTTTAAAGGTGATGAGCAACACATTGTACTGGGCCCGGAAACTAATGGCCACCCAGTGAAGTGACCTTAAGATTGGTGTTATGTGGTCTCTTCTTGTTGTTCCTGAGACCAGCCTGGCTGCCATATTCTGTACTAGTTGAAGTTTCCGGACCAAGTGTGAGGGTAGCCCCATGTAGAGCGCATTACAGAAATCAAGACGAGAGGTTACCAGCACATTCACCACAGTTTCAAGGTCCCTAGCCTCCAGGAAAGGGCACAGTTGGTGTATCAGCCGAAGCTGATAACAGGCACTCCTTACCGTCGCATTTACCTGATTTATCATCTGACTTTGAAAAATGGCCACCAGAGCACATTTTGGGACCCGGGCTGTACACCGCTGGCAGATTTGGCAACAAAAGCCATGCGATAGGACCCGGATGCAGCCCAAATTAGACTTCAGTTTGAGAGAGGTAAGATGGGGTTTTAAGATGTGCGATAATCCCTTGAAAGTTGGATGAGGCAATAGACAAAGGTCCATGGAAAGCCAGGAAGTATGAAGATACAAGCTGTGAGGCCTGGGAATGCAAGTTTCAGGGAAGGAAGGGAACAAAGGACTCAGATCAGACACCGGTCATTATGCATGTGGGTAACTGTAGAGCACTGTGGCTGTGGTGAATGCTGCAAAAAAGTTTTGTTTGGGGAATGATATTTATACCTTTTATCCATGAGAGTTCCATGGGAAGCCAAATGTACAATAGATCCTGGAAAGGTTTTCAAACTTTGGAGTTTGTTTTGATATCTAGGAGATGAGAGGGATTGATTGTAATCGATGCTTCATAGACTTTATAGCACCTGCACAAGATCCAGAGTCCCTAGGATGTTTAGGAAAACACCAGGCATGAAAGAGAGATTCTGGTTTTGTTTTATCTGGCAGAAATCATCTTTTGGCTTTTCAGTGTTCATTTGAAATGCAGTGTGGTGTGTGTGTGGCAGTACTCTTTCTAGTAAGCTCCTCCATCCCACATCTTTCTGCATGGCTGCAGCTACATGCCATCATACTACCCATCTTGGTGCTATGGATGCCATTACAAACCACATCCACTCATACTTCTGCTTTAATATTACATATCTGCCTTGATAAATACACCAGGGGATGTTTGGATACTTACAACGGTCCCAAGAATTCTTGTGTTTTGAATGCTATACTTTTGTTCATGCAGCCAAGCATTTCATATATATATTTTAGCTGCTAAACCAGACTGCCAGCTCACAGTTACTGGCACTCCATTTAAAGTAGAGTGGCCTTGTGTCCTCTTTTTACAGAGATTAATTCTCTATTCAAAGGGTTATTCAGAGGAGAATTCTCTTTTTGAAGATGTCCTCTATTTCAAGGAATGTCCAGTCCAAATCAGATTGAAAGACAGAAAACCATAAGGAGGAACATCAGGGACTTTGATGTTGCCCACCTACAGATGGTACCTAGGCAGAAGATTCAGCAAAGAGACAGGTCATTATTTTTAAATTAGAAACAATGGCCAATATTCTGTCTCTTGGCCCAACCTTCCCAAACCTGATGGAAAAATCATTCTAGTAGAATGATTGCCAGCAGACTGGACCTCCCTCTCTCCATGCAGCCGATGCCCAGTAAATTGCGGCAATATATAATTGTGGCAGTATCATAATTGTGAATAAGCAGCAGTCATGAATACAGAACAGTTACAGAGAACTTTCCATATTCATGACTGTTACTTAGTCACAATTGTGACAGTATTACCACAATTGTACCTCCCCCTCCAAATTGCTTTACCAAGCATCAGCTGCATGGGGAGGTAGGGGAGGTCCATTCTACCAAGGATTGGACCAGGGGTGAAAGACACTTCCATCAAGTTTGGGGTAGTGGTGGTAGACTGGACCACTAGAAGTTAGTAGGTGATACAGAATCCTGGCTACTGTTTGTAATATTGCATGTTGTTGTTGTTGTTGTTGTTGTTGCATGCCTTCAAGTCATTCCTGACTTATGGTGGCCCTAAGATAAACCTATCATGGGGTTTTCTTGGCAAGATTTGTTCAGAGAAGATTTGCTATTGCCTTCCCCTGAGGCTAAGAGCATATGACTTGCCCAAGGTACATATAAATTAACAAATGAAGTTTTATGCAAATTGGTGTTCTGTTTTGTCCTGTTTTTTTGGGGGGGGGGTATAAGGCTATTCTTTTCCTATTCATATGGCCACTTTAACTAAAACTGCTAGTCCAGAATTTAGTTTAGATATTTTTTTGTTGAAATAGACCAAAATATGTCCCATGCTGGGAAAAAGTTAGGATTTAAATGACTAAATATGGCATACATCACTTATGGAAGCAACATGTCAATCAGCTTCAGAACATATTGGTTGGAAATCCTGTTGGTGTCATATGCATATGCAATTTCCCCTTCAGAAATAGTTGGCCATTTTTGTTCAATGTGCAACATCCACATTCGGTTCCAGACTGCAGAAGTAGAGTTGTAGATGCAGTGCCATTAGGCCTGCTGATGCACATTATGCATGAAGATGTACACTTTACATGGAAGTGCATCTCAAATGCATGCACATTACACATTCCATATGGATGCACATTGTATGTGTGGTTTTGCACTATGTTGCAAATTTGTGGGTTCAGTTGCACAACACAAGTGCTTTAGCAAAAGCAACACATAACTCCACTTGAGTAGATTTGCACTGTGCAAACCTAATATAATGTCATGGTCATAATATTTCTGTCCAATGTTTGCTAATTATATCTAATTGTCCAGCCATTACTATAAATTAGGGTATGGCCAGTGTGTCAGGATCCCTGAAGAAACACATACCCTTATAATGTGACCCTCACATGTGCTCTGTGATGCGCTCTATCATGACAGATTGGTTTTCATACCATTGATTTTACTGTTATATTCATTTTATTTGATTTATGGATTGGTCGTATATTTTAATCTTCTGTCAGCCTCCTTGGGAGCTCACATTACAAGCCAGAAAGCAGGATATACAGATTTAAAATAAATAAAATAAGATAAAACCAGGTGTAGGGGGGAAAGTGGTGGGAGGGAAACACCTCTTGTTGTGTTCCTAACTACATGTTTTTATGTTTTGTTTCCTGTGCCTTTCCAATATGTTTTTCATTTGCAGCAGCTTTTCTGCCAGTAAGTGTGTTTGAACTGCTAAAGAAAGGAAATGCAAAAGGTTAAAGGGAACAAAATCAACTGAAAACTGGAGCAAATAATGCTGTTTTGAAAAGCTGAAAAGGGGGGGGGACTTTCCTCTCTCTTTTTAATTTGACCTTTGGTAATATTAGTGGTGAAAACCTGGGACTTCGATTGCAAAGAAGCCACAACCTTTCCAACGGTCCTATAAATACAAAGAGTTCTATATAACTGGGCCAAATCTGACTCTCTGGAAAGTGCTAGTCCTTTCTACCCACCACCCACATGGCAACCTAACAGCCAAGTGGCTTTCAGTAGACTACTATGGCTGACATCCCGATAGTGGCATATTTATGCAGGCATAAATCAAGGTTTTGTTAATGCCTTATTTGGTTGACCCTGAGGTTATCATTCCCTTCCTCTTGCTACAATGACCAAAACCTTCCTAGCATAACCATTTCCTGCTTGATGGAGAGCTGAAGAGGGATCAGAGAAGGATCAGGCTGTCACTGTAGCCAGGTGTGAAATTACATCATCCATTGATACCTTTGGAGGACCCCAACAGACCTCAGTGGGAAATATAAACATTTCATATCTGGCTACAGAAACATAGCCAGATATTTCTCCAATGCCCTTTCTCCACCAGGCATGGAATGGCTGGAGGGCTGGAGCAACTCTGTGGTGAGTCTGAGGGTCAGTGAATGGCTAGTTGTAGCATATTTCTGCATACAAAGTACCACATTACACTGAGTCATACAGGATTCTGGTGAATAAGTGTTAGAGATGAAGTTCCAGTACCATTCCCTTCTTTGCAAAAGGAATGGTTCTCACTATGGACGTTATCAGACGGGGCAAATTTGCTGGTTAATCCACACAAATCCCAAACAGAAACTGGATTTGTGCCTCGCGTTTTCACATGACGTCACACAGAAACTGGACAGAAAGTGGACAGAAACTGGTGTTAACCGAGATCTTTTGAAATTCGCTTGTTTTGAGGAAATGCAAATGCGAAATTAAGGCAATTTCGCATTTACCGTAATGTGAAAAGCAAATGCGCATTTGGAAGCATTTCCTCGTATTTTCCCATGGTTCCGTGAGGTCTCCCATGGGTCATCGAGGCAGAGTCTCCTTATTACGTTTACTTCCAGTTTTGCTCGGACGACAAACAGGCAGGCCGACATGGCCCTCTCCGCTTCGTCTTTCTAAACATATCTTCCTTTTACTAGAGATCTCGGGCCGTGGCTGATGTGGGGTTTGTGAAGGAACACAATTGGGGCCAAAACACATGGCCAAAGCAATGACGAAATGGGGGAAAGGAAGTGACGAAAACAACATCCGCCAGCCACAGCGAGGGCTTTTCTCACTTGTGTGTGAACATTAAATGCGCTTACTGTAATTTCGCATTTAAGGTAATTACGTGTGAAAGCCATTTGCGGAATCAAGGTTTATTTTCGGATTATTTTCAGGATTTCTCATTTCCACTTTATTATCGCTTTGTGGCCCACGTGTGATAACGTCCTATGACTTTTTTTTTTAACAGCTATACCAGTGTTTCTCAAACCTTTTCCCTCTGGAACTCTTTTACATCTACTTGTGCATGCTGCCACTCCCTTCGGCATAGTTATGAGTCAAACTATTTTGTTTTTTAATGTGTGTGTGTGTGTATGTTTATGTATTTTTATTCACACATTTATATATGTTCATATTTTAACATTTTATGTGTGGTGTAGTGGTTTAAGTGTTGGACTAAGGCACTGGAGGCTAGGGTTCAATTCCCCACTTGGCCATAAAACCCACTGGGTGACATTGGGCAAATCACATGCTCTCAGCCTCATCGGAAGGCAATGGCAAACCTCCTCTGAACCAATCTTGCCAAGAAAACCCCATAAGGTTGCCTTAGGATTGTCATACGTTGGAAATAACTTGAAGGCACATAACATTGTTCAAATTAAAATATTTTTTTCAATAAATTCAATGCACAACTCCACACAACATTGATACCTGATGTGATGAATGTGCTCATTTCTGAATACAAAGTTTACTAAAAGTTTACTAAACTGAGGAGTAATATTAGAGAGAACAACTTTCAGTACTTTGGTGGTGTTAAGTCTTGCATGATATTTACTCATAGTTGCCAGAGCTGAGAATCCAGTTTCATAATAAATAATAATAAATAATAAAATTTATTTATATACCGCCCAATGGTTGCCCAATCCGGGCGGTTTACAACATAAAAACAATTACAATATACAAGCATATCCCTCCCCCACTTAAAACAGTATTAAACAGTAACAAAATCCTAAGACAATATACTAAAGAAGAAATCATGACAATTAAATAATAAAAGCCGTGCCATATCATCCCATTGTTACAATACGGGGGAACCAAGGTTCAACTAGAGGAAGGAACAGCGCAGGGCCGGGCTATTTTAGTCTGGGAAAGCCTGCCGGAAGAGATCCGTCTTGACCACCTTTTTGAAACTGTCCAGAGATATTAATTGATGGATCTCGTCCGTCAGGTCGTTCCAGAGTCTGCGGGCGACGATAGAAAAGGCCCTCTGGGAGGTCGCGGATAGCCTCGATCTTTGAGGCTCTAAGAAATTTTTCCCAGAGGACCGGAGCGCGCGGGGAGGATTGTATGAGAGGAGGCGGTCTCTGATATAGCTTGGACCCAAGCCATTTAGGGCTTTAAAGGTGATAACCAACACCTTGTACTGGGCCCGGAAGCGAATAGGCAGCCAGTGAAGGGACCTCAAAACCGGAGTGATGTGGTCCCTTCTAGATGTTCCTGAAACAAGTCTGGCTGCCATATTTTGAACTAGCTGTAGCTTCCGAACCAAGCACATGGGTAGCCCCATGTAGAGCGCATTACAGAAATCAAGGCGGGAGGTTACCAGTGCATGCACAACGGTTTCGAGATCCCTTACTTCCAGAAAGGGGCGCAGCTGGCGTTTCACAAAGGTAAAGGTTTTTTAAAAGTACTTTTTTTTACTTACTATCTTAAATTGTTTTTTAAAAAACAAGTATCAGTCTGTAGATCAATAAGATGGTCTTGATCAGTCATGTTTGATTATATTGGCTGTGGTGAATTTTCAAATGGATTTTTTGTCCAGCTCAAGGCTTCAAAGTTTTCATAAAAAATACTTTTAAAAATAGTATTTTATAACATGGTTAGATGGTTGGTCAAATAACTTTCCAGCTGTGAGGGAAGTATTTGGAAGGTCTGTTTCTTTAAGCATGTTGGCAAGAGTAGGAAACATTTCCATATTATTACTTTTCAAACCATTTGTCCAACATTGTCATTTAAAAGGAAGAGAAAAGCCTGAACTTTATCGTTCCAGTGAAGTATGGCTGCTTCGTTTTTCTGAAGGGATTTGTTCAGAATGTTTAATTTTTCAAATATATCTGCAAGATATGCCTGTTACAAAAGGAAATCAAGTTGCAGTAAAGCCCTGCCATTGGATGACTTTGCTTAAGCAAAAAGCAGAATACCTCATGTCTCAGCTCAAATATTCTGGTCAATAGCTTGCCTCTGGAGAATCATCAGGTTTCAAAGTGAAAAAGTAAGGTAGTGTGCTATCTTCACACAAAACCAGGATGAATATCCATGCTCAGCCATGGAAATCCACTGGGTGACCTTGGGCAAGTCACAACTTCTCAGCCTAAGAGGAAGACAATGGCAAAGTCCCCTCTGAACAAGTCTTACCAAGAAAACCCAATGACAGTGGGGGGTTGCAGACTGCCAGAAATAGTGCAAATTTAGTCCACTTTTAGGGTTAGGGTTAGGGTTAGTGCTAGGGAATCATGGGAATTGTTTTTTTTCTGAGACATATAGCCTTCTCTGTCAGAGAGCTCTGGTGCCACAATAAAATACAGTTCCTATGATTCCCTAGCACTAACCCTAACCCTAAAAGTGGACTCAATTTGCACTATTTCTGGCAGTCTGCAACCCCCCAGTGTTGCCATAAATCTCAGGTGACTTGGAGGCATATAGCAACAACATTTTTAAAAAAAAGCCAAGTTGAATTTTTTTGTTTTATGCCTCTCATTTAAAGATATTTGACTTCTAACGTTCCTTCATTTAGACAACATCTCTTCCTCATCACAGTGTTTTAAAATTTTAGAATACAGTTCATCCCCCACCCCATCTGCATGGGATAGGTAGTATCATGTATAAGTAAAATCACAGATGATAACAAACCCCATTATTTTCAAAGGAAGTAACACTGAAGGTATTGAAAGGTAGAAAGGGGGGTGGGAAGGTTGGGACTGTCTCTTCAGAGGAAAAGTGGTGGCAAGCCCAGACTGCCAGTTCTCTGTGAAGAAAAATTACAATCATAGAGTTGGAAGAGGCCCCAAAGTCCAACCAGTCCAACCCCCCTGCCATACAGGAACTCACAACCAAAGCACCCCTGACAGATGGCCATCCAGCCTCTGTTTAAAGACTTCCAAAGAAGGAGAATCCACCACTCTCCGAGGGAGTCTGTTCCACTGTCAAACAGCTCTTTCTGTCAGGAGGTTCCTCCTAATGTTGAGGTGGAATCTCTTTTCCTGGAGCTTGCATCCATTGTTCCGGGTCCTATTCTCTGGAGCAACAGAAAACAAGCTAGCTCCCTCCTCAATATGACATCCCTTCAAATATTTAAAGAAGGCTATCATATCCCCTCTTAACCTTCTCTTCTCCAGGCCAAACATACACAGCCCCCTAACTCTTCCCCCACCCCATCTGCATGGGATAGAATTTGCTGCAGCCTCAAAAATCTAGGCTTGCGGCGACCTCCCAGAGGGCTTTTTCTGTTGTCGCCCCCAAGGTCTGGAACGGCCTGCCGGATGAGATCCGTCAGTTGACATCACTAGACAGCTTTTAAAATGCCATCAAGACGGATCTCTTTCGGCAGGCCTTTCCAGACTAATCACCCCGGCCTTGGGTTCCTTGACTCCTGCGTTCTTCTCGTAGCCCCATCAGTTGTTGATGGATGAGGAACGCAGTAGAGGTTAATTAGGGCACCGCAACCCATTTAAATGTTAATGTAAAATGTCTTATATTGTTATGTTTTAATCTTATGCTTATTGCTATTTTAACTATGTATCGTTTAATACTGTTTTAAGGGGGTGGGTGGGTTTTTCCTTTTGGGTTATGTTATACGGGTTTTATTGTAAGCCGCTTGGATTGTTTGTCAATAAGCGGGATATAAATAAATTTTATTATTATTATTCCCTCATAAGGTATAGTTTCCAGACCTTTCACCATTTTAGTCACCCTCCTCTGGACATGCTCCAGTTTTTCAACATCCTTTGTGAATTGTGGGACCTGGAACTGGACACAATATGCAAAGTGAGGTCTCACCAAAGCAGAATGCAGTGGCACTATTACTTCCCTTGATCTAGACACTATACTTCTATTAATGCAGCCTAGAATCGCATTGGCCTTTTTAGCTGCCACATCATACTGTTGACTTGTGTTCAACTTGTAGTCTACTAGAACTCCTAGATCCCTTTCACATGTGTTCTTGATAAGCCAGGTGTCCCCCATCCTATACCTATGCATTTCATTTTTTCTGCCTAAATGCAGTACCTTACATTTCTCCTTGCTGAGATTCATTTTGTTAGTTTGGGCCCAGCTTTCTAATCTATTACTGTCATTTTGAATTTTCATCCTCTCCTCTGGGGTATTTTGATCCTGTCCTCTGGGGTATTATGGTAGCTATTCATCCTAATTTGGTGTAATCTGTAAATTTGATAAGAATGCCCTTTATTCTTTAATCCAAGTCATTGATAAAGGTGTTAAACAGCACTGGGCCCAGGACAGAACCCCAATGGACACCCCACTGGTCACTTCTCTCCAGGATGAAAAGGAGCCATTGCTGAACACCCTTTGGGTTCGGTCAGTCAACCAATTAAAAATCCACTTAACAGTTACATTGTCTAGCCCACATTTTACTGGCTTGTTTGCAAGAATATCATGAGGGACCTTGTCAAAGGCCTTACTGATATCAAGATATGTGATATCCACAGTGTTCTCTTCATTTACCAAACTGGTAATTTTATCCAAAAAAAGAGATCCGATTAGTCTGGCATAACTTGTTTCTCTGAAACTCATGTTGACTTTTTTGTGATTTTGGCATTCCCTTCTAAATGTGCTTAAAGGTGGCTTAAAATCCATTTCCCCCAACAAAATCAACAGAGAAATCTCAGAGCTTGAGGAAGGTTGAAGGGAAAGCCTCTCTCATAGGCAATTCAGTGCTTTGCTGGGACAGTGGGAGAAAATGGGTAAACGGGAGGTAAAAAGAAAATAGAGATGGCTTAAAATCCAGTTTCTCGTTTTGTCTATTTTTTACTCTCCTTCTAAAACCAGTTGCTTCATGAATGTGCACACAGTTGCCCCAATTATTGTTCCTCCTCCTCCTCCTCAGCTTGTGCATTGGGAGGAATGGTGGGGCAGCAATCTTTGTTCCAACCACCTCCCAAAGTGCCACCATGCACACCCAAACCCCAGCCTCCCCACCACACCCTGATATACCCCCTGCCATGCCATCTGATGCTGAAGGGGATGATGAAAAAGCATCCCAAGCACCTCCTCTCTCTGGCATGCCGCACAGTTTGAGAATCTAGGTACTGTTCCCATCAAATTGCAAGTAGATGTTCACATATAATTGAATGCTCTTCTGTGCAACAAATAAATCCCTAAACATGTAAAATTCACAAGGTTCTCAGATATCTTGATCTGGCCAGGGTGATCATGCCTTGTTGCTTACATCACATTTGGATTATTGCACGCCACATATCCTTGAAGAGTATTTGGAAATGACAGCTATATTAGAATATTAGAAATGACAGCTATATTAAAAAGCAGCCACACAGTTAACAAGTGGCATGTGCACGAAGCACAAATGAGGCTTGTTGCTGTTGACTGTCATCAAGTTGACTTTGACTTATGGTGCCCTATAAAGGAGAGACCCTGTCATCAACAGCCCAGCTCAGGCTTCTTTATTGAGTCTATCCATCTGGAATGTGGTGTTCTTCTTTTCCTACAGACTTCTACCTTGCCAAGCACTCTTGTCTTTTCTAGTGAGTCATGTCTTCACATGATATGGCCAAAATACAAGTCTCAGTTTAGTTATCTGAGCTTCTAGGGAGAGTTCAGGTTTGATTTCCTCTAGGAATCATTTATTTGCCTTGTTAGCAGTCTACAGTATCCATAGAACTCTTCTCCAACACCAGATTTCAAAGGAGCTGATTTTTGCCCCTATCGGCTTTATTCACTGTCCAGCTTTCACAGCTACATATAGAAATGAGGAATACAATGGCATGTATAATCCTAATTTAGTATTCACAAATAGATCTTTACATTTCAAGATCTTGCCTAGTTCCTTCATAGCTGCCCTTCCAAATCCTAGTCTTCTTCTGATTTCTTGACTGCAGTCTCCATTCTGATTAATGACTGAGCCAAGGTATGGAAACCTTTGAACTATTTCAGTGTCTTCATCATCTCCTTTAAAGCTATATAAACCATCTGTTTTTGTTTTGTTAATGCTCAGATGTAAACCTGCCTTTGCACTTTCTTTCTTGGCTTTCTTCAGTAATCATTTCAAGCCTTTGCTATTTTCTGTTAGTAAATACATTCAGCATACAAATTAAAAAGGGTGATAAAATGCAGCCTTTTCCAACTGGAAACTATTCCATTTCTCCTTATTCTGTCCTGGTAGTGTCTTGTCCTGAGTACAGGTTAAGCATCAGGGCAATCAAGTGTTGTGGCACATCCATTTCTTGGGCAAGCCATAGTTGTCCATGATCTAAGCCAGTGATTCCCAAACTTGGTGATTTGGACTTTAAGTCCTGCAAGACCCAGTTAGCTTAGCCAACAGTCAGGAATTCTGAGAGCTGAAGTCTAAAACAATGCTTGGGAATCACTGATCTATACAATCAAAAGCTTTACTATAATCTAGAAAGTGCAGGCTGATTTTCTTCTGAAATTCGTTGGTGCACACCATTATCCAATTTATGTTTGCAATATGATCCCTAGTGCCTCTTCCTTTCCTGAACATCTGACATTTCTTGCTCCATATAGGATAAAAGTCTTTGTCGTAGAATTTTCAGCATCACTTTGCTTGTATGTGAAATTAATGCAATGGTTCTGTGGTTACTGGTGTCCCCTTTCTTGGGGACTAGAAGGTACATTAACTGTTTCTAATCTGTGGCTCATTGTTTTGTTTTTTATATTTGTTGGCAGATTTCAGCTAGAACTAGATTCCACCTCTGCATCTTGAAACAGCTCTATTGATATGCCATCTGTTCCTGGTGATTTATTTCTCCTACGTGCTCTAAGTGCAACCTCCACTTCACTTTCTAAAATGGTATGTTGGTTCTTCCTTGAATGAATCTGTAATCCTTTCACCTCTTTTATGTAGTTCTTCCATGTATTGTTTTCATCATCTTTTTATTTCTAGTTTATCATGTAATGTGTTCCCTGATAGTCATACAGCACCCTCATTCTTGGTTTAAATTTTCCTTTGATTTCTCAGAACTTGTGGAAGAGGTGTCTTGGGAGCTTATTACTCAGGCAAAAGAGGTGTCTTACCTCTTCTGGGTTCAATCCTTGATTGGGGATACACATAATTCGCTGAAGATTCTGCCATGATGCCACCAGCCAAATCCAGCCCAGTTCCAAGGATCACTAGCCAGCCAATTTTTAAAGTAGGAAAACTTTAAAGTAGGAAACCATTTTCGAAAAAGTGATGGCTGAGCACAGCTTCAACCGGGCTCTATTTAGCCAGCGGCAGCATGGCAAAATCGGCAGCAAATTATGTGTGATAACATCCAGGTGTATCCCCAATTGAGGATTAAACCCAGAAGAGGTGAGACACCTCTTTTGCCTGAGCGATAAGCTCCTTGTTCTTCCTTTTTTGTTGTCATCTTTTATTTCTCTACATTGACTAGTGTAGTAGTTCTCCTTGTCCCTGCATACAAGTAGCTGAATAGTTGCATTTGGGGTTCTGATTCTATTTCTGTCACCTTTTACTTTTGCTTCTCATCTGTCTTCAACTGCTTTAAGAGTTTTGCCTGTCATCGGTTGACTCTTATTTTTGGCTGCAGATTGTGTCCTTTTGCATTCCTTCCTGACAGTGCCTCTGGCTTCAGTCCAGAGTTTTTCTGGCTCCCAGTCAATTAGACATAAAACTGTAAATTTTTACATTATCTTTAAATTTTAGTGAGATATTCTTTGGGTTGTATTTTGGTACAATGGTTGGTTTAGTGTTCTCTGCTTTAATGTTTGATATTAGCAGTTCATAGTCTGTGCCACAATCTGCTCCTGGTCTTCTTTTGGCAGAGAGAAGGGAGTTTCTCCATCTTCCAAATATGTAGTCTGTTTTATTTCGCTATTGGCCATCAGGTGATGTCCCTGAATGCAGTTGCCTCTTTGGTTATTTGACTAATGTGTTTGTTGAACTCACATAATATATGCTGTGTAGCTTCAGATTTTCCTTTCACCTTTGAGCATGTCAACAGCTAAATATTCTTTAAATTTCAGTCCAGTTGTGTCATTAGCCACACTGCTACTTGTAACTGTCCTCTGTTGTACCCTAGTAGCTCACTAAGTGCCTTCCAGCCTGGGAATCACATCTTCTGACACAATCTCTTATTTAATTTTGGATTGTCTCATCATAGGGCTTTCATGGTAAAAGACATTTAAAATGTGTTTATCATGCCTCCTCCTGAGCAGTACAAACAAGTGTTAGCTATGGTGCCACTGTTGTTGTCTCTGAGAGATCCTTTGCCAGTGTCACCCTCCACTACTCCTACTGCCCAATAGCTGTTTGGCACATTTAATCTTGGCTCCAGATAGGCAAAAGCCTGTCTGATATGGGACAGCTGACTAGCAGCGCTACTGCCATCAGCATAGCTATAAAGAAGCACACAGTTCCATCACCATGGAAAGGTAGTACTGTTGGTGGGGCAAATGCAGCACCTTTTTTGAAATGGCTGCACTCATTTCCTGTTTGCTTCTGCAGTATGACCCAAAATGCTGGTGAGAACCTGCCAAGTCCTGAATGGTTTAGAATAGTAGTTGGGGGAAATTGTGGCCTGTAGGCTGAATAAGGTCCCAGAATCCCACTTATGAGATCCTCAAAAATCCTAAGACCCTCAATAGTCTACCCCAAACCACTACCAAAAAACTTTATTTTCAGCCATGGATTGATTGACTGAAAATGGTGAGCAGAAGTCATACAACCTCATTTACAGTGTACCTGGAAGTACAAGTATGGCTCATTGGAAGATCCTGGGGGCAAAACATTGTCCCCTTCTCTTTGCATCATTGCCCATTCCTGATGGAAGACCAGAACACCTGACATATCACCTTCTCCTGTGCACAAGCCCGCCTGCCTCTTATCTGTCTGCAGATGGGAACACTTTGTCTGACATGGGTTCAGTATCTCTGGGGTAGATTGCCTGTGTTTTCCCCCAACTCTCCCTCTCTTTGTCTCTTGCCAGTCCTACTTTTCTCTTTCCTCCTGCCCCTTCCCAAAATTCCAAAATGAGCAGAGCTCAAGCACTGTAGGCAGAATGAGGTGTGCAAATATAGCACTTTTTTGCAAAGACAAATTTGTATACATTATTGAGTTGCATAACTAGTAACAAGTATATAATTTTGAATTCTGGGAGCACAAAGTTTGGAGAATTTCCCTTCCTTCTGCCCTCATTCTCCCCCAGTCCAGGTTGTGCATTAGTGTAATACTGCTAGTTCTGTCTTCAATATCTCTTAGCCATTCACCTCCAATAAGGACAGGAGGGTTGCCCCTATTAAGGGACATGGTGCCTTCAAGCTGCTCACAGCCTGCTCAGGAGACAGAGACATCTTAGTGAATTACACAGAAGGATAAGCTAGGGGCTTGGTAATGCTTTCTCCTGAAATGTACTTGACAGGGACTATCAAAAAAGATCTGCATGTTATTGACAACATCATCTAATTGCCAGGAAAGGAAAGGAAAGGAAAGGAAAGGAAAGGAAAGGAAAGGAAAAACAAAAGAGCTGATTTGGGATAGATTTATTTAAGCACCAATTCCAAAGTTATTAGAACAATAAAAACAGCAATGAAATAAAATCTTTGCCCACCCATAGAGAGATGCTATTCATTTCTGAACACAACATAGGGCTATGATCAACTGGTTATTTTATTGGTCTGATCAGTACACTGAATGCTGGCAGGATAGCAAGATAATATTATCCAGTATTCCTAGTTACTTGGACCAGTCACTGTTTTCCATTGGATGTGCCTTCCCCATCAACTAGATGAATTTCTGGATTTAACTCCAGCTGGTGCAAACCACTTTCAGCACATATCCAGACTGTGTACATGTTATCAACCCCTTTTGAGAAGCCTCCCAAATATGAGTAGACCTCTAGATGGGACAGCCACAGAAGAAACTGGAGACATGTTTCAAGATGGTCAATAGATGGTTGTCTTATCTGAGGACAAAGTCTGATGTGTTTCTATCTGTGCATACTCTTAAGGCCTCCTTCAGTGGCTGTATAAAATTATAAAGGGACAGCAAGTAAAAATATAATAGCACATTACACAAAATCGTTATTACCTTGGTATATTGCCCATGGCCTTTTAGGATCAAAGGTCAGAAACATCTGGATTAGCAGCTCTCAAATCACTTACTGGACAAGTGAAAACACATGAGCAAAAGCTGAAGATTTCTTTATATCTTGTAAGCAGATGATGAGGGGGAATCCTCTGTATAGTCCAATTTTTTCAGCTGCTTTTTAAATGTCAGAGTTTCTCTGTCCTCCTCCCATTTCCCCCATTTCCCTTCAGCTTACTTCCCTTGCTGCAAACTGAGTTCAAAGTGCAAAGGTAGTTTGCGCTCAGTTAGTAGGGGGAGAGGAGAGAGTGGAAGTCTTACCCTTCCCTCTCGGTTCAGGCAAAAACAAACTGCTGCATTTCCTATATTGCGCATTCTTCCTCATTAATAATTTTGGCTATGTTCCAGTTTTCATCTGTGAAACATTGGAGGGTATGGCATACGTTTCTAAATCACATCATTATAGGAAAGTTGTAATTATGTATAATAGGTATAGTTGCTCAGAAACCAGAGGTGATACAAAAGAGGCTTCTACTATTTGGAGGAGATGGAGTTCACTCTGCAGCCACCAACAGTGGCATCACTAGGGTTGTTGTCACCCGGTGCGAGAACTTATGGTGTCACACACACACCCATTGACCTCCTCCCATTTCACACCATACAGAATCCTTAGTAATGCTTTTTTGCACTGTTACTTGTAAATCATAATTCCCATATACTACTGAATGTAACGTTAATAGTAGTAACATAAACAACTAGCAAAATTAAAATTCTACCTTCAAATTACCATTTCATAACCCCAACCTAAATGTATTTACATATACATAGTGAATATTTGGTTAAAATGTGATGTTTTAAAAGAAATTTCTAAAAGAATAAAAAATATTTTAAAAAAAGAATAAAAAAATAAAAAAATAAAAAATAAAATTTTGAAATTTGAACATTTTAATTTTAAAAAATTGGGGAATCTCTCCTTTCTCCTCCCACTGAGCTTCACCCTACTCCCTCACATCTTAAAGCATTGTAATGGAAAGTAGATGAATGCCACAGCCCATTTCTGCCAAAAGGCAGGTGTTTGAGGAACAGTGCTGTCACCCCCCTTTAGGGTGTCACCTGGTGCGGTCCACACCCCCTGCACCCCCTGGTGATGCCACTGGCCACCAATACATCCACCCACACTCACAGTCAGGATTTTACAACAAGCATTCATCACTAAAAGTCTCTCACATTCTTTCCCATGCCTGTTCCTATCCTTAACAAAACTTAAAAGCAGGGGTCGGCAACCTATGGCCCATGGGCCACACCCAGCCCACCGACCCCCGCTGCCGACCGCCCCCGCCCCCATCGCCGCCATGCCATGTCGTGCGGTGCAGCCGCCATTTTG
Organism: Phrynosoma blainvillii; assembly: GCA_026167975.1. Taxonomy (NCBI): domain Eukaryota; kingdom Metazoa; phylum Chordata; class Lepidosauria; order Squamata; family Phrynosomatidae; genus Phrynosoma; species Phrynosoma blainvillii. Next base: position 13,731,015 of record JANUYF010000003.1, read on the forward strand.
TTTGCCAAAATGGCAGCCGTGACTCATTTGCGCATGCGCAGTACTCACACACGCACGCTGCCATTTCCCCCCCGGCCCAGTGGAAGACCTGGGGACCAGCGACCAGCCCCAGGTACGTCAATGTTGCCGACCCCTGCTTAAAAGCATAGGTACTAAAAGCATAAGTACTAAAAACAAAACCAAATATGTGCATTGGTCTAATGTCAGTTTGCATCATTTAATGAGGTTATATTCATAGGAAATTTTAAAGCACTAAGAAGAATGGTCACTTTTTTATTCTACACTACCGGGATATTGAAATTCAATTGGTTCCCATCTTGTGTCCTCACATATGCTTAGTCCACACCTTAGTTCCTGACCATTAATCGTGCTGGCTGAAAGAGAGCTGTAGTCCAAAAAAACAACTTTTTTCCAGACTCTGGGCACAGCCAAGTGGGAATATCTTTATTTGTACCCATTAAAATGAATAAGGACCACACAAGAGGACACATGACTTTGGCCTTCATTCGGCATGTCCTTCTGTTTAAGATTTGTTTTGCTGTGTGTTCTTCAGCTTTGCAGTATTTCAGGCGAGGGTTGCCATTTTTAGATTAATCTAAACTCTTCAGTTTTAGATTAAACTCACATTTGCTTCACCCTGTTATGATGTGGGTCATATTTGTTAGGAGTAAAAAGGGGGAGGTTGAAAGATGATGCATCAAATAATAAAAAACAAGTGTTAACCAAATATCATTACATAATCTTATCAGGATCTAAATGTACAGTTAAATAGTGGTAATGTCATTGAATGAGATGCCTGCATGAAAGCTGCTTAGCAAACTCCTTTTATTGCACAGTAAAACGTATTTATGTATGAACTTTCTATAAACTTTGTGATGGTAAGAGCTGATTGACAGTGGAATACACTGCCTCAGAGTGTGCTGGAGTTTCCTTCTTTGGAGGTTTTTAAAGAGAGGCTGCATGGCCTTTTATCGGAAGTGCTTTGATTGTGTATTCCTGCATAGCTTAATGGAATTGGACTGGGTGGCCTCTTCAACTCTATGATTCTATTATTCTGTTTACTTATGTATTAATTTATACCTCACTTTTCTCCTGGCATGGGATCCAAAGCAGTTTCTCATCATTTAAAATAAAAGTTTAGTTAAAATATTATTTTACAAAAGTTTCAACAATTAAACAAAGATTCTGTTCAAAGGCAAATGGTTAAAAACATTTATCAGTAACATTTAAAACAAGGTACATTTAAAACTTTATTATTTAAAGCATGTTTAAATATTATTATTGTTGTTGTTGTTATTGTTATTATTACTTGGGACTCAAAGGGGCTTATAACAAATTAAAGAACCCATTGTTAAAAAAATCACAAGATACAAAAGTTATAACAAAGTTAAAAAATCAAAAAATTAAAATGGGGTTAAAACATACATCATTAAACGTGCACATGTGTATGCACCCACACACACATACACTAGCACAGCAACTAGCAAGATCCAGTGCAGTGTTATAAGTTTATCGCATCATGATTAAAACTGGCTTACCTGAGCCAGGTTAAAATTAGGAGTGGGCAGCATCCTGATATTATCAGATGTATTTAGCTGCCCAAATTGCTGCCTGGGTGCAGCCAGGCTCCATCGCCGCTTAGAGGGGTGCTCCGGCGGCCATTTTTTCAAGGCAGAAAACTCCCGGCTTCAAAAAAAGGTGTGAGGAACGCCCCTTTGAGCGGTGATAGAGGCTGGCTGGACCCAAGTGGCAATTTCGGTGGCTAAATGTGTCTGATAATATCATACAATCATAGAGTTGGAAGAGACAACAAGGGCCATCCAGTCCAACCCCATTCTGCCATGCAGGAACTCAAAATCAAAGCATCCCTGACAGATGGCCATCCAACCTCTGTTTAAAGACCTCCAAAGAAGGAGACTCCACCAAAATCTCCGAGGGAGTGCTTTCCACTTTCGAACAGCTCTCACTGTCAGGAAGTTCCTCCTAATGTTGAGGTGGAATCTCTTTTCCTGTAGCTTGCATCCATTGTTCCAAGTCCTATTCTCTGGAGCAGCAGAAAACAAGCTAGTGCTCTCCTCAATATGACATCCCTTCAAATATTTAAAGAGGGCTATCATATGGATGCTGCCTGCAATAATCTCCTTAGTTGAGATGGGCCTTATAGAGTCACTCATCAAATGCCTTTTGAAACAGAACAGTCTTTACTTATTTGTGGGGGGGAGGGGGAGCAGGGAGGATTCCAATGTAACTTCTCTAGGTTCCAAAGTCCGGGGGCAGCCACTAAGAAGGCCCTCTTCCATGTTCCCACCAGATGTATCTGTGAGTATGGTGAGACAGATGGAAGGTTTTCCTCAACAGATCTCAAAGCATGAGCTGGTTCATAAAGGAAAATACAGTCCTTCAAATAACTTGGATCTGAGCTGTAAAGGCTTTTATAGGTCAAACACACGCTTTGAATCATGCCCAGAAACAGACCTGCAGATAGTGGAGCTGTTGCAACAAAGGAGTTGTGTGTTCCCTGTAGCCAACCCTAGTTGGCAATCTGACTGTAGCTCTTTGGTTCAATTGAAGTTTCCAAACACTCTTCAAAGACAGCCACAAGATAAAGACATAGCACACCACTTTCAAACACCATTCTGCTATGTGATTACAAATCAAAAGCCTGCCTAAATAGAAACGTCTTTGCCTGCCAGAAGAAAGAAAGCAGAGAGAAGCATAACAAGGCCTGCTCATAAGAGAGTTCTGCAACCTGGAAGTAGCCACTGGGAAGGTTCTCTCCAATGTGCCAAATGTGTCTGCGATGTTGATGGGACCATGAGAAAGCCCTCCCCCCAAAGATCTGAAAACTCAAATCAGTTCATTTAAGAAGACCTAGAGCCTTATTGCATGTGGCAGGTAAATTGCAATTACATCAGGATAATAGCACCTTCAGTTGGGGCTTATAGCATGATGCCGTACCTCTTCTGTTGTTTTCCCATGAGACCATTTCAAAAACATTTATTTTTATTAACACAACAGAATCCATTAATGACCTCCTTTCCCGCTTCTGTTCTGCTATGCTTTCCTGTGCAAAATTTCATTGTGCTTTTATGCCAGTTTGGGGTGGTCAGGGGGCATCCTTTGGGTGGGGAAATGTTGTGATCAAGGGAAGGTGAGAAGGTGTGGACATTTCAAATTGATCCCTTTCAATTGGCAAAGAAACATTTAAACTTTTTTCTCTATAGAAAAAATAATCAGTTGCCAAATGACCACTCTCCACCACCCACTGCGGCTTGATAGAAAAGCCAGAATTTTGCTCACTGTTTCCCACCTCCTTTTCCAGCCCCATTCCAGAGTCTCTCTCTCGGTACAACACTATGGGGGGGGGTGCAGACTGCCAGAAATAGTGCAAATTGAGTCCACTTTTAGGGTTAGGGTTAGTGCTAGGGAATCATGGGAACTGTATTTTATTGTGGCACCAGAGCTCTCTGACAGAGAAGGCTCAATGTCTCAGAAAAAAAAACAATTCCCATGATTCCCTGACACTAATCCTAACCCTAAAAGTGGACTCAATTTGCACTATTTCTGGTAGTCTGCAACCCCCCTATGATGCCAAGGTGTACTAATGCCCTCATTCTCCCACACAAACATATATACACACATAAAATAATCCCTGCCACATGAAAGCCAGGGATAGATCATATAGATAGGTCAGTAGCTGCTGACTTTCCTCAGTAAGTTAAGACCGTGAAGTCTGATCTATCCCACTATAAGGGGGAAGGCCTTTTTAAAGGTAAGTCTGTTTTCATTTATATTCCAGGGGGGCATCTCTCTGTGTGTGCACATGTTCCAATTGAAAAGAGGTGCAGATAATGTCTTGGAGTGGGTGGGCAGTCCCAAATGTTGTTGTGTGCAGTAGGATTTTGGCACAGACACTTCAAAACTAGGAACAATTCTGAAGGTGTGCAAGGAAAGAGAGCAATTCCACTTAAATAGCATTTTTGCTGATAATGCTATGGTAGCAGGAGAAGAGCCTTGCACAGTAAGGTCCATAGTTTTTCAGATAGTGTGGACCTAAGCCAAACCAGGTTTTAAAGGTCATAATGAGCACTTTGAATTCTGCCTGGAAACGGACTGTAATCCAATAAAGCTGTTCGAACAGGTCAGTTACATAATTCCTGTAACCAATCCCAATCAGCAGCCTAGTTGCAGCATTTTGGACCCGCTGAAGTTTCCAAACTGTCTCCAAAGGCAGACCTATGTAGAATGTGTTACAGTAATCCAAACTCAATATAATCGAAGTAAGTGTCACCATAGCCAAATCTGTCTTCACAAGGAATGGGGTGAGGCTGACACACTAGTTTTAACTATGCAAATGCACTCCTTGCCACTGCCAAAACCTTAGCATCCAGCCTCAGATCTGAGTCCAGGAGTACACCCAAGTAGCAAACTTGAGATTTCAGGGGTGTGTGACCCCATTTAGCTCTTGTTGAATCCCTGTTCCTTGATTTGCCTTATGACTGCACAGGACCATCTTTCTCTTGTCTGGTCTAGTCTATTACGGACAGCAGACACTAGCTTAGTACACAAATAGCTTCCTTAGAATCAGATGGAAAGGAAAGATAATCTTCAGTGTCATCTGAATCCTGGGGACATAAAACCTTAAAACTTCAGGTGACTTCTGCCAGTGGTTTCAAGTAGATATTAAACAACATGGATACAGAATCAAGCCCTGAGGGACCCCACAAGTCAATGGCCAGGGTGTTGAATATGCAGCACACTGCACCACCTTCTGCATCTGCCTTTCCAAGAATGACTAGAAACAGTGTCATGTCCCAGAGGGGTGACACAGAGGGATACCATCAAAAGCCATTGAGGGCCTCTGCAGCCCAGCACAAAGGGCCAGCCTGGAGGCCGAGATGGGGTGGGGCAGCCGCACGCTGGCTGCCCCAGCCCCACACCAACACCATCCTGATACCATGCACCATTACGCAGGACGCCCTTCTGGCACAGCATTTTGATGCGCTGCACCAGAAAAGGCAAAGAGCCCTGTGCCAGCCCTTAGGGTGGCATTTTGCCGCTCTTTTTAGGGCGGCAAAAGGGCCCTGATCCACTGCTTCCCGGGGCAGCCCAGAGCCGCCCGTCTGCACCCCACCTGAGAAGTCCAGCAGAACCAACAAGGACATACTCTTGTACCTAGTTTCTGGCATAGATCATCTACCAGGGCAACCAAAGCTGTCTCTGTCCCATAGCCAGGCCTGAAGTCAGATCTAGATAATCCATTTCATGTAGGAACTCCTGGAGCTAGGAGGCAACCAGACATTCCAAAATCCAGCCAGGGCTGTACATCTGAGAGCAAAAAGACCTGTTTCTTCAGCTACATTGTTCCATAAACTCATAAGCTTAGCCTCCCTCTCCTTCTAATTCATTTCACATCCCATGGTCCTGTAAGCTTGTTTAATCCTTACATAACCAGCCCTTCCATGTATTCCTCTACAATGTACGAACATGATTCCCAAACTGGAATCCATAGATGTTGGCTTTCAGCTCCCAGAATCCCTAGCCAGCATGGCTAATGGTGAGTAGTTCTGGGAGCTGGTGGTCTAACGAAATCTAGGGACCTGAGATAAGACACAAAATTGAAACATATGTCTATTTTTGAGACCTTTGTGGGATTCATTAAGAATTAAAATAAAGTTAGCATATTAATTGCCTCTGAGTGGATGAGTTTGTACTTCATTTCAGATCTGGCAGTAGACCTGTTTGCGAGTAAACTCAAAAAGTGACCAATTGTTTTGAAAGCATTCAAAGAATAATATCCACATTCTGCTTCATAGGGAAAGCCACAGAGAAATACATAATTTTTCTGCTTGATTATTTGATTGACAAAAACTCGTACAGCTATAGTGGTGTCCAGATATGCTCAGAGGTTCATTAGAAACTTTTATCCCCCCCCCCTCAAACAATTCCCATGAAAACAATTATATAGCAAAATCTTCGTAACATGAAGCTTTGTAGAGCAATGATCACTGTCTCATGTTGATAATGAAGAGCATTCCATCACAACATCTTAAGCTAAAGTTGTCTTTACATCTATTGAAACACACAACAGCTGCTGGGAGATGCTAACCAAGTATTTATTGCTTAATAGTTTCTCAGGAGGGCTCCAGCTCAAATCATTTTATTATGTGGAAGTTGTTCTTGTCAATAAAAGAATATGCCATGTGTGAGCCACGAGAACCAAAAGGGGGTCCAAAACATAATCAGAACGGATGAATGACTTGGAGAATGGAGGAATCAAATTACTCTGGTGAAGAATAGAGCAAACACTCCTTAACACAAAAAGCAAACACACAAAGGTATAGGAGCCAGCATATACTAGATGCTTTTATATAGACTGTGAATAGTAATTCAGAAGTTATTGGCTGTCCTCTACTCTTCCCAACTATAGCACATTCAAACCCAGATTGTACATCTCCACAATCCATGACCATTCCTTCAGTCTCTGGAGAGTTCTGTAACTCCTTTTTCAAGATGCTCATATGCTCTCATCTTGCTATACTCTATTCATTTCTTGGTGGCTCATTTGCACATGCAATTACAGTATATGTCATTCCCTTATTTTGCTGCTCTTCCATCTCATCATCATGGTACCCAAACATTTTACAAATATCAGGCCTGGTAAACTGGGAAACGTTGTAGAACTTCAGTTCCCATCAGCCCCAAATCAGTCTGGCCAACTTAGGGATAGGATGGAAGTAGACATTTATTAACACATTTCCCCTCAACCTAGCTAGGCTAGGCTAAGACAAAGAATGACTGGCCCAAGGCTTCTCAGGCTGCATCTATGCTGCAGAATGAATGCAGTTTGACACCACCTTAACTGACATATGGCTCAGAGCTATGAAATTCTGGGATTTGTAGTTTTGAGAGATACTTGGTTCAGTTGCTGGCTACTAAGACTGGTTGGAGGGCATTTATAATCATGGCAATAGTGCCATGATCATGAATATGTAGGATTTGTGAATACAGAGCAGATCTGTAACTCTAGGTTACAAATCTGTAACTGCAATACAGGATGCTGTTTTCAATATGACTGTTCGCCTAATTGCATTTAATTTTTGACTTAGCCATTTTTTACAGCATAATGCCATACAAACTGTCTGTGGACCAATAGCTGAAGGCTCGTGGACCAGTACTAGTGCATAGAATCTACCTTTGACCACAACTGGCCTCTGGGATCTACAGATGGGAAATGAACCCTCCTGTTCCTGGCAGAGATCCTGGAATGGGTGCCCATGGCTTCTGCCTGTCTCCAGACTTAAAGCTCAGATGCCTCCTTTGCTTTTTTTTTTTTTTTTTCTTGAAAGAAAAAGGGGGGAGGGAAGGGGCTGAAAGCCTCAACTTTCTGAAATATCTTGGCCACCCAGTAAAAGCTTTCAGTCGTGCAGGGTGATGGGTGATGGGGCACTTGTAGGCCTAGACTGAAACATGACATCATTTTGAGGTCTGTCTCCAGGAGCTGAAAAACCAGAGTCAGAAAGAGACCATCCCACCGATAAGTTGGGAGAAGTCTCCCTCCATTCACTGGGATTCCACCCACCCTGCCTTTCATTTCTTCCCTGAGCCACATGGCAACATTTACTGATTTTTGTCACTTTGTTTTATCTAAACAAAGCCAAGCTGCCTTTGTCTGCCACAGTTTGTTCTTTATCAAGCTATTCTGTTTATTGTCACTGCTCTACTTATGTTGCTATGCCTGCTTTTTATGTCAAGATACCCTTGAGTGGTATGGGGATAACAAACAGCTGCTGGTACAGCTACCAGACAACCCCTTTATTTCAGACCTCCACAGCTGCAGAGCGGTCCAGGGAGGGGGGGATTTATGCCCTTTATGCATTGATTGGGAACCAAAATCAGAAAGGCCAGCAGACCTGCATGGGCCTCATTTGGGATGGGGAAGACAGAATCTCCCCTCTGACAAAGAACATGGAGAGCCCAAGCTAACAATTTTCAAAGCGAGAGAAAGAACAGACTTTTATAACTTTGCCAGAGGGGTACAAATCTTGATTCTGGAGCTCGTAGCATCATCTTCAACATTAGATACCACACTGTGTGTTCCTATAAAGCATGCAGATTCCACAGACGGGCAATGCACATTCTTTACCATGGCAAGGAGGACTCTATTCCTTTTTGGAGTTGTCCAAATTCAATGATTGGGGCTGTTGTTGTTTTATTTTCTTCCTGTTAGCTTGTATTCATTTCTTCTGGTCTATTCCACCTGGGAGGAAGAGAAAGGATGCTTGCAATCTTTTCTGAAAGTCTGTGGACCAAAATAGACATGTATTTATTTATCTAATAAATAAATATCCCCACCTTCCTCCCATTATGGGACCCAAGGCAGCTCACAATTTGAGTTAAAGCAAAATGCAGTTAAAACAAGGCATAGTACAAAGGTTGAAAAACAAACAAATAATTCAACAAAGATTAAAACTATACATTTAAAACAGCTTTACACAGGAAGTTAGAATATAATCATAATGATAAAAAGACAGCATCAATGAAAGGACCTTCTGCAACAGACAGGTAATACTCAAAGCCTAAGTTAAGAGAAAGGTATTCATTTTCTAGCGGGAAGAAAGGGGGAAGCAATCTAGGTTCCCATGGGAAGGAATTCCACAGCCTGGAAGCAGCCACCAAGAAGACCCTCTCTCACATCCTCATCAGTCATGATAGTGATGGTGGTGAGACACACAAAGCAATCCCATGTGGATCTTAAAACTCAGGCAGGTTTATATTGGGACACACTATCTTTCCAATTGTCTGGACCCGAGGTATACATGGTGAAAGATACAGAGTGATTGCATAACCACCAACATTTTACAGATGAAAACTGGAACACATGCAGCCAAGCAACATCAGATTGTTGTAGGAGAGATTGCATCAGTTTGCTTCTGCCTAGGTCTACTGGGAAGGGAGAAATTCTGTAATCATGACTAGTAGTCCACGCTAGACAAATTTGTCCAATGCCCCTTTGTATATTTCTTCATTGATATGGCAGTAACTTTCATACTAACTTCCTTTTCTCTGTCCTGATCCTAAGATCAAAGGCAGGTAACTGTGGCAGGTCTGGGGGAGGGGAGGTCAGGTTTTGTTTTTTGTTTTTTTGTCCCAGGACCTTTTGGGGGCTGCATTAACTACAAAAATTGCCAATAAATGGAGTGGGGGACCAGAAGAGCCTAGAAATCAACTTTTCATGATTTCTGGAAAAGGTAGTTTTCGATGTGTCAAAAAGGTGAATTGCCACTTCTGGAAGTTACCAGAGACTCTTTCACTCTACACAATTATAGTACTCTGACTGCATCCCATAGAATCCTGGGCTTTGTAGTTTGGTGAAGCACTAAAGCTCTCTGGCTGATAATTCTAAGTATTCTTTCCAGAATTGCAAATCCCTGGATCCCATAGGATGCAGCCAGAACATAATGCTAAGTGGAATCATAATGCTATCATTGGGTAGTGTGAAAAGATCACGGGAGACATAATTCACTTTTTTCTTTTTCTTTTTTGCCAGAAAATATGGGGAGCCCATGGAGCATGGAGATCAAAGGGATAAAAATAATCTGGAGTACTGATCAGTTCTGGGCACCACATTTTAAGAAGGATACTGACAAGCTACAGCAACAAGGATGGTGAGAGAATGGCAACAAAGATGGTGAGAGGTATGGAGAACAAAACATAGGAGGAAAGGCTGAAGGAGCTGGACATGCTCAGTTTGGTGAAGAAATGACTGAGGGGTGATCTCATCGCACTCTTTAAATACCTCAAGGGCTGCCACAAAGAGAAGGGTGCAAATTTGTTCTCTGCTGCCCTAGAAGGTAGAACCAGGTCTAATGGTTGGATGTTATAGGATAGTGATGACGAACCTTTTAGATGTGCCCAAATTAAAAGGCCTTCTGGTACCGGGGTTACCCAGTGCCGGAGGCAGGACTTCCAGGGTGGGACTTCTTCTTCCTGCCCTCCTTGGCCTTCCAGAGAGGCAGTTGAAGGCCCAGGAGGTTGGGGCAAAATAGAGGAAGAGGGGTGAGCATGTTCCTCCTCTTCCCCGGCTTCCCATGCCTTTAACTGGAGAGGCAGTTGAAGCGATGGGAGAGCGTATGTCTGTTCCTCCTCTTCCCCCGCATTCCCATCTCTCCACGTGCCCTCCAAAATGGCTTTATGTGCCAGAGATGGCACACGTGCCATAGATCCCCCAACATGGTTATAGGAAGATAAATGTTGATTGAACATAAGAAAGAACATCTTGACAGTAAGAACGGTTTGGCAATGGAACCAGTTGGCTAGAGAGGTGGTGAGGTCTCCTTCTCTTGATGTCTTCAAAAAGAGGGTAGACAGCTATCTGCTGGGGATCCAGCTTTAGCTGAAGATTCTGCATTGATCAAAGGGTTGGATTCAATAGCCCATGTGGCTTTTTCCAACTCTAGAATCCTGTGATTCTATTGTAGGGGTCACATTTGGACACAGAACTACACTTTGCCCACACTGCTTAAAAGAGAATGAAGCAAACGTCTTCAATGGTAGGTATGGAGAGGCAATAGTTAACAGCCTCCCAGATGGACCTCCTGGACTCCATGGCTGTTTTTGTTTTGTTTTGTTTTGTTTTGTTTTGTTTTTTGTTTGTTTTGTCACACAACTCACTCTAACACCCCTAAACCAATGCTTTTCATTCTACCTGACATGGGAGGTCAGTAATGATTTTTTTTTAACCCAGTTTGTCAAGGATCATGACCTCTAAAGCTGCCAGATCTCAGGGCCTGGGCCTGGGCCTGAGATTTCAGCTTTCATTGGTCATCTCCAGGCAAGAGACTAGGATGTAAATTCTCCAGTCTTTCCATGCAAGAGGAAAATTTTCTGTGCAAATCTCCAGCTCAGCTAGAAGAACAGCAGCATGCTATAAATTACAAGACTTAAATCTTTTTCTTTCCTTTTTTTTTTTGGGGGGGGGGCAACTTCCAAAGACTCTCCAGAGGTCAATGTATTTACACAGGGCCTTTACAGATGGCCCATTTTGGGCGGCTCTGGGCCACCCCTGCTAGCAGCAGATTGGGGTCGTGGCAACTCTATACTACGGCCCCTATCCTCCCTTTTTGCTGCCGCCAAAAGAGCGGCAAATGCCACTCCTTTTAGAGGTGGCAAAAGGCCACCCTAAGAGCCAGTGCCGCAGCTCTTCCATGCCCTTTCAGTGCAACGTGTCTACATGCTGCACCGGGAGGGTGTCCTGATGCCACGCGCTGTGCAAATGAGTGCGCAGCATCAGGACAGTGTCAGGGTGGAGTTGAGGCGGCCAGCGTATGGCTGTCCCACCCCAACCCCAACCCCAACCCCAGGCCGACCCTTTGGGCCAGTCTGCAAAGCCCTTAGTTAACTTCCCATCCATCCCCAGTTGCTGTGGTGCCAAGGCTCACCTTCCACACTGCTCTGTACTCACTACCTAGCTAGAAACAAGTAGGCTAGATGTGTTGTTGATGGCTTTCAAATCACTTCAAACCTATGGGAACCCTAAGGCAAACCTATCACAGGTTTTTCAAAGACTGAAAGTGTGTGACTCACCTAAGATCACTCAGTGGGTTTCCATGGCCATGCAAGGAACCAAACCCTGAACTCCAGAGTTGTAGCCCAATCCTCAAACCACTACATCACATGGATTCTCAGGCTAGATTAAATGTTTAATGATAAAATATTTTGTTTGTTGTTAACTGCCCTCAAGTTGATCTCGACTCATGGCAACCCTATGGATGAGACATCTCCCAGACCCTCTGTCTTCTCTGTCTCCTTAAATCTTGCAACCCCTTAATACCTGTGACTTCCTCAATAGAGCCTATCCATCTAGAACAGGGGTAGGCAACCTGAGGCCCAGGGGCCGGATGCGGCCCCCCAAGGCCTTTGGACCGGCCCCAGGCCAGTCCTGCCACCGCCACCGCTGCCCCCCGCCGCCACTGCCGCCCGCCATGATGATATTGATTATTGTTGTTATTACTTCTTCTTGGGGTTTTCTTGGCAAAATCTCCACAGGGGTTTTGCCATGGCTTTTCTGGGGCTGAGAGATTGTGCATGCATTTTATTTATTTATTTATTTATTTATTTATTTATTTATTTATGGTGCTTCTGCCTCCCAATTGTCTGAGGGACAGCAACCTGGCCCCCGGCTCAAAAATGTTGCCTACCCCTGATCTAGAATGTGGCCTTCCTCTCTTCCTACTTCCCTCCACCTTTCCCAGCATTATTGTCTTTTCCATAGAGTCCTCTCTTCTCAAGATGTGTCCGACGTACGATAGCCTTTGGTCATCTTGGCTTCCAGGGAGGTTTCTGGTTTGGTCTGCTCTAGGACTCTCTTTTTTGTCCTCTTGGCTGAACATGGGATCCTTAGCACTCTCCTCCAGCACCACATCTCAAAGGAATTGATTTTCTTCCTATCATCTTTCTTAACTGTCCAGCTCTCACATCCATACATGGTAATAGGGAATACAATGGCTTGTATGAAATATAGGCTAGATTAAATGTCACTTATCCCATCTCCCTAAGTAAACAAGAAGGAATAACTACCTCATTTCATTCTAACCTGGGAACAGCCCCTTTAGCTAAAATGTGTGTCTTAATTTTCAAACAGAAAAATATGCTTTGACTGCATGGTTGAATGACAAGCTTTGAGCACCTGTGGTTGGTACTTAGTGCATAATGTTTAACAACATTGACAGAGGAAGATCAGGACAGTTGGAGAATATGCATCACTTAGTGCCCTTTCCCCCAAGACTTTTCACTTCTGAAATTGCTGAAAACCATCTCTAATGGCTGGAAGAAAACATCATGCTGCAAATCAAAAACAGTCAGATGTGGGAAGAAGGAACCTTCAGATGTTTCATGCTGGCCTACCCTTCCCAACAGGGAAACAATTGTTAGCATTTTATATTTTATATATCACAATGCTCTCGTGTTCAGGCCTTTTTAAAAAAACAAAACAAAACAAGAACAAATGCTTTGAAACCTTGTAGACTCATCTTGTGTCCAAGGACTCTTTCCATTTTGTTTCATTTTGCTGTTTACATGACAGACTATTTGTCCTGTAAGTGCCCTGTACTTCTTTGCCCTTACTTGCCCTGTCGGTAAAACCACTTCAGTTTCACCCTCTTTCCAACTGTGCTCATCTTTAAATGTCACTGCAGCTATTTTGTCATAAAGTACTACTTGTGATAATCTCTTTATATACAAGTACTTCCCAAGGCTCTGTCAGTTTCTCTTGTGGCCAAGAAACAGAACTCAGGACATGGGAAGCTAGGACTAGAGAGAGAAAGAGAGGGGTCTTACTCTATTGACATTACCACACAAGCTCAGTTTTCTGCAATTGCATTAATGAAAATGGAAAGATGCCAGTTCAAGAGCAGCCATTATCTCATGTCTCTCCAATAGTGCAACTGGTGCTGATTCTGCCATCGCACTCTCTTTCACGTTCCCCTTTAACCCGGCTCCCTGCCCTATGCCCTACCCAGCGTGCTTTTTGGAAGGATTGTTTTTATTTTTTATTTTTAATGCAATTCAAGACTTAATACTAATAAGGGGATGCTCCTTTTTAATTATAGTATCGTTGTTTATACTTTATGTATTTTGACTTAATGATTTTTAATTTTTTTATATGCAAGATTTTTTACGCTATTTGTTTTCTGTAGTACTTTTATATTGCTCTTTTATGTTGTATTGTATTTTATCATTTTGTATGTGAATGGCCTATGGTCTAAGCATTAATAAAGGAATGGAGAATTATGCTAATATGATTTAAGATTTTTTAAAAAAAGAAGAAATAGAAAAAAATAAAGCAGCCTGTTTGGGAATAGCAAGGGGAAGGGAGACAGGAGGAGAGGAAGAGACACCAAATGACTGCCAATATTGGAACTGCCGCAGCAGCAATGTTTTTTGCCTGAGGACTAAGGCCCCAGCAGTGCAACCAGGAGCTTTTTGAGGGGTTTCCCCCATCAGTGAAAAGGAATGCCCTAGCCACGCTTCAGAGACATAGCAGCTGTGGGTCAGAGGCAATGTTGTGTAATGTGTATTGCCAAAGATGCTAGTTTCCAACTTTAATTGCAGTTTAAAAGCAGAGTGGGACAATTTCCTATGTCCAAGAATCTTTGGGTGGTGTACAATAAAATCAATTCAGAACAGGTTTTAAAAGATAAAAATATTTTAAAAAACTGGAAGCATATTGATTCATTAACACTTGAGACAGTTTAAAATCGGTTTGAAAGGTTTACAATAGCTTAAAACCATTACATGCGCACAGATTGGATAAACTGAATTTCTCTTCTGCAGCTCCAGAGAATAGGACCTGGAATAATGGATTCAAACTACAAAAATGAGATTCCACCTAAACATTAGGAAAAGCCTTCTGATGGTAAAAGCTGTTTGACAGTGGAATGCACTGCCTTGGAAATTGGTGGAGTCTCTTTCTATGGAGGTGTAAATACCTTGAAGGCACCAGATCCCATTTGATCTTAGAAGCTAAGCACGGTTAGCCCTGGCTAGTACTTGGATGGGATATCACCAACAAATACCAGGTGCTATGAGCTATCTTTGAAAGGAAGGAAGTGGCAAAAACCACATCTGAGTATTCTTAAGAAAACCCAAAGAAATTCATGGGTTTGCCATAAGTCAACAGGTGACTTGAAGATACACACACACACATACATACAGGTGCACATATGGGACTGTGTCTTTAGATTGTACGTAATGGAGACACAGATCATAGAATGTAGACACAAAGAAGCATTTATTGGGCAATTAACCTGCCTCATTCAAATTTTATGATGGTTCAAACAATATTGTGCCTGGACAAAGATTGCTTTTATGGACTGCAAGTCTGAGAATCTTCCAGCTACCATGGTTTCCCTAGTTGTAATCCGTTTGTAATTGAATCTTTATTTTGCCATTGCTACACTCATGTTTGCTTTTTAATAACTGCTTAATTGGAAGCACCCACAGTCCTTATTTCTTTACTTTCTGGAATAACTCAGACTTGTAGCCAGTATTTTCAAATGTACTTCAGGTGGAAGAACAGCAGGGACCTTGCTTTCGTAGCACATAATCTGTCCACTGTCTGCAAGAAGACATTCTGAATGTATAGTAATGAGTATTATGTTGTCAAGGAGTGAGATTTCTAGAAATACATAATGAGAAATACACAGATTTGGGGTACTGAAATGAGAGGGTTTTTTAAAAAAAGAATGTGTGCTGTGGAGGCAAGACCGAAATGTAGGACATTCTTTGAATATAATGAGAGCTGGTAGGTTGCAGTGATTGAATGCTGAATTGAGAATTGAGCGGTCCAATTTCTTGTCCGCACTGAACCACAGAGCAGCTGATGGAGATATAAAACAGGATCTTCTCAGGTTCTTGAACACTCATCCAGATGGTTAGCATGGCCCCCTTCCTGTTGTACTTCTGTTCACAGGTTTTGTTGTTCTAAAAGACTTCTGAGAAATGAATATTTTAAAAGAAAGAATGTTTAAGAGGGCACAACACTCTTTGATGTAGTGGTTTGACTGTTGGACTGCAACCTGGAGACCAGCTCGGCCATGAAACCCACTGGGTGACCTTGGGCATGTCACATACTCTCAGCCTCAGGGGAAGGCATGGCAAACCTACTTCAAATAAATCTTGCCAAGAGAACCCTATGATAGGGTCACCATAAGTCAAAAACAACACCACAACGCTGCTCTTTTAATTGTGCCTATTATTAAAATTGCTTTTTTAATTGAATATATTAAATTGTTTTTAGTACCATTGATAGTTTAATTCCATTTTTCTGCTTTAACTCTATTGTATTGGTACAGAGTATAAATAAAGGCAACAGCAAAAACAACAGACTGACTAGGGCTGCATCTACACTGCAGAATTAGTGCAGTTTGTCACCACTTTAACTGCCATGGCTCAAGGCTATGAAATGCTCAGATTTGTAGTTTTGTGAGATATTTAGCCTTCTCTGTCAGAGATTTCTGGTGCCACCACAAACTACAAATCCCAGGATTCCATAAGATGGAGCCATGACAGTTAAAGTGGTGTCAGACTGCATTAATTCTGCGGTGTAGCAGCAGCCCAGGTGCCCCGAAGCCAGTAACTTTCTCTGGGTTCTTGTGAAGACAGAATGAGAAGGAATAAAGCCATGGACAATACCTTAAACTCAGTGGAGGAAAAGCCAAGAAAACTCCATGATCTTAGGATCGTCATGTCAGAAACGACTTGAAGGCACACAACAACAAACTACCTTGAGTCCTATACTAGGAGAAAAGTGGGAAATGAATTATTATTATTATTATTATTATTATTATTATTATTATCATCATCATCAATAGATGGCTGCCAATCTTACTGGAGAAAAAGATTTTTCACAGGACTTTTTACTGAAGATCCTTTTCACTGGAGAGATCATAGTTTGAATCCAGTACCTCCAGCATGCGCATCCACTGAACTGCAAGCAAGGCACATGCACTGAACGATGCCTTTTTCATTCTTTTTTTCCCATTTCCTTTTCTTTCTCAACCTCTTCTTTTGTTTCTTTGAATCCCCCCTCCCTTCCCTCTCTTAGCATTGAGAAAGAGAGAGAGAGAGAGAAGACTTTAGGAATGTTCCAAAGCTAATTTTCCTTTTTTTCCCCTGCAACATGCATATATCTTAGAGTTCCCAAATACTCTCTTCCACTGATAACAAAATTTCCTAAATTCCCTGGTACCTGAGATAAGAAGGTGAGGTGCACTGGCAAGCCCAAGAATGTGTTTCAAACAGCATTAAAGAGGAGTGTGAATTATTTAAAGACACACACACACACACATATATATATATATATATATATATATATATATATATTACACACACACACACACACAAAAGCCAATTCTCACACACAAGACAAGGGTCCTTATCGTGTCTGCTGCTCATTTACTGACCATTATGAGGAAGTAAACTGGCCATGCAATTGTCATTGCAAAGCACACAGAGTTCAAGGTATGGAATAGCACTACCATAGACTGAAGTGTGGTGTAATGGTTTGGGCATTGGACTAGGACTATAGAGACCAGGGTTCAAGTCCAGCATCAGCCATGGGAACCCGTTGGAGGATCTTGAGCAAGTCACACTCTCTCCGCCTCAGAAGATGGCAATGGCAAATCCCCTCTGAATAAAACATCTCAAGAAAATTGTAGGTTCGCCGTAGAGTTGCCATAAGTTGGAAGTGACTTGAAGGCACACAACAACAACAACGACTGCGGGATGAAAGTGAAACAATTCCAGGGGACACTTAACCAGGGCATAGCGAATGAAGTGGCAATGGGGGAAAGCTTTGCAGAGCTGTCCATTTAAGCTCTGGACTGGGGCTTTTGCATGGAAAAAGAGAGAAACGTGAATAAAATTTGCATAAGCGTCAAGCTGAGAACCCTGCGCCTTAATCCCCTTTCCAACACTTGTCAGTTACACTCACGCTGGAGAGTTCAAAGATGCTTTGGCGGATGAATAATTTACAAGGGAAATGTGTTTTGTGTAACACTCAAATGTTGCTTCACCTTTGACAGAACATTTGGGGGATATTTACTAATTTACGAAATGGCAGGTAGCTTTCCATTGAGACAGGCCATCTGACGGCTTTGGTTTGATTGAGAGAGACCAGGCCCAGTTTGTAAGGCTCAGGCCCCATTCTGGAGCCCAATCCACTCAGTTTCAGTAAAGACATCAAGAGCAGGTCCAAACGGCTTTCCAGGTGGCCTCCAACACAGCCCTTGATCCCTCCGAGCCTCTCTTTGCTACCCCTGTCTTTCACTATACAAAATGATAGCACTTAGAAACCACTTTAACTGCCATGGTTCCACCGAACGAAATATGGGAACTGTTTGGGGAGGCACCAGGGCTGTATCTGCATTGCAGAATTAATGCAGTTTGACACCACTTTAACTGCCATGGCTCAGTGCAATGGAATTCTGGGATTTGTACTTTTGTGAGATATCGCTTCCAGACATTGGAATGGTGGTCACTTGACCACCTTAAACAGCTTTAAAAAAGCTGTTAAGATGGATCTGTTCCGGCAGGCCTTTCCTGAGTAGATAACCGGCCTCCGAAAAGAGTTATGCCTGTCCCCGATTTCCGCTACGGCTATTTTAATTTATTTGTCATTTATTGCAATTTATTGCAGTTTGTTATTTTTAAGTCTGTTTTTAAATTTTGATTGTTTGATTGTATTTTGGGGGGTGGGCTATTGGGGGATGGTATTGTTCGTTGTTTCCTGTAAGCCACCCCAATTGTATCTACAGAGAGGCGGGATATATATTATTATTATTATTATTATTATTATTATTTAGCCTTCTCTGATGGAGTGCTCTGGTGTCACAACACAGATGACCAGATTTCATAAGATGATGCCATGACAGTTAAAGCGGTGTCATACTGCATTAATTTTGCAGTGTGGCAGCAGCCTCGGAGGACCACCTCAGCTCAAAATATCTCCTGTTCATTGTTGACTATTGGAAAGTTAACTCACACAACTGAGAGTCAACTCTGAGCAGGAAATTTAATGAGTATCACCACTCGCTACTCATTGAGTCAGGGAGGATGGAAGGGGAGAAATGGAAGAAAATGGCTGATCCACTGCTCATATTTCTGTTGGTAGGACAGGGTGCTTGAGCCAAACAGCTGAATGCTTTGTTACAGATCCAATTGTGTAGCACACACCCAGCTTTTGATTTTACTTTTGTGAAAAGAGCTTGCCGGCTGTTGGTTTAATTTGAAGCCTGTGTGCGATGTTCACTTATTTAGAAAAAAAGAATGCAAGGATTGTCTCACATTCAAAACAGGATGTCTAGCCAACATTTATATCGTAATGGTTTATTGTTCCCTTGTAAAAGGGACAAATAGGTGTGATGCAGTAGTGATAGATGGAATATTTCTTTCCATCACTACAGATAGCATACTAGACAGCATAATAGATCTCCCAATGCTTGAGAAACCTCTTCCAAGAAGAATACAGCAAAGGTGAATAATCTTCACAGTCTGTAAAGTCTTAGGGTAGAATTAGTCCTGGAAGAAATATGAGTGGTTTTTCTCTGCAAAACCCATGATTTTCCAACAACAACATGGTTTCTACACAAAACAAAATATTTTTTCTACTGAAAACATTTTTACTGCACAGAAAACCTCATCCTTTTTGTGCAGACATGTCTCAAGTACACAGCAAAATGTTTTACAGAGAAAACACTGTTCCTGCAGAGGAAACACATTTTCTGTGCAATACACATATTCTTTTGTGTGGAGAAAAATTATGTAGAATAATTTTCCTGAAAGATGTTGCAAAATGCAAGTGCATCTAGAGAACTGCACAGAAATCATTTTCTCATACACCAGGAGGAGGACTAGGGAAAATATTAATTGTTGTATGCAACAATTAATGCATGTAAGTTACTTTTTTCGATTAAAACTTCCAGAGTCCCCTGACCAGTGTAGCATACAGCCATGGTGGCTGGAGGGTTCTGGGAGTTGTAGTTAAAAAAAAAACTTTTGTAGATCTTTTGTATGATAGCAATATGTAGTCAGCCTCTCCAGTTCACCAATATTATCTGCTATATAGTAAAAGATCTTTACTAGAATAGTAAAAGATCTTTACTAGAAACTTTACCACAAAACACCTGCACTCTGTGAAATGGATGAAATAGAGCATTAGCACTGATCCTTCCTTCCTTCCTTCCTTGCTTGCTTGCTTGCTTCCTTCCTTCCTTCTGTGTTTGTTTGTTTGTTTGTTTGTTTTCTATCCCATCTTTCTCCAAGCACAGAATTCAAGGTGGCTTTCAACAAGTTAAAACAAAGCTAAATATTCAGCTAAATAATAATAATAATAATAATAATAATAAAATTTATTTCTATCCCTCTCCTCTGACAAGCAAAATAAACAATTCTATTTAAAAACAAAAGTTTAAAACATAAATACGTTTATGTAAAATTTACATTTTTTGTTGTTAACCACCTTTGAGTTGATCTCGACTCATGGATGCCCTGTGGATGAGACATCTCCAATATTCCCTGCCTTTTACCACAGTTCTTGTAGATTCATGTTAATGGCCTCTTCGATGAAGTCCATCCACCAACCGTGTGGATTCATCTCGTTCTCTTTCCTTCCACCTTTCCTAGCATTGTGCTCTTTATTTTTAATTTTTATTTTATTTCACTTATAAAATATACAACTTTAGTGTCGGTTGTTACATCCACCAATCTCTACTTTTCTTATCTTACATACATTTTGTTTCACATTTCTAAATTATTGTACTCTTTTTATCTAGACTTAATGTGTTAACATTTTCCCATTTCTTTTTATATTGTTGATTTGATTTCCCATTGTTGAGCATCGTCAATTTATCCATTGATGCTAGCTCATTTAGTTTTATTATCCATTCTTCAATTGAAGGAATACTCTCTTCTTTCCAATGTTTTGCATAAGTTATACATGCCACCGTAGTCATATATCATAAGACATTTATTTCTTGTTAATCTAGTTTGTCTTTTAGTTTGTTTGTTATGTTTAACAAAAATAGTTCTGCGCTCATTCTAAATTCCATTTCTAATGTGTCAGATATGTTTTTGTGGATTCTTTTCCAGAATTTCTTAGCTTTTTTGCACCTCCACCACATATGATAAAATGTTTGGTTGTTCGCATTTCCAACAGTTGTTCTTTTTGTTATTTTGAATCTTTGCTAATTTCGATTGTGACATGTACCACCTATAAAATAGCTTATAATAGTTTTCTTTAAGATAATTGCATTTAGTAAATTTTAAATTATATTTCCAAACTCTTTCTCAACTGTCCAGTGGGATTTGCTTACCAAGGTCTTGCATCTATTTTATCATATTTTCCTTGACTGTTTCTTTTTTCAATCCTATGTTAGTGACAACTTGTAAATTTTTGTTATCTTCATATTTAAGCCAATTTCCTTTGTATAAATTTTCTTTTTTATGGAACATTTCTTGTGTTGAGGTCCATCTGGGAATCTTTGTGTATAGATGTCTCTTATATTTAAGTCAGGTTTTAAGCAAAACTTTCCTTATTAGATGTTTATTAAATTCTTTATTTGATTTTGCTTTTTCGTAGCATAGGAAGGCATGCCATCCCTCCTGCAGATTATCGCTCTCCAAAGCTAGCAACCTTGTATTTTCCAGTGTGATCCACTTTTTTTAGTCAGGTGAATGCACATGCATTATAGTATATTTGTAGATTTGGCATATCCAGATGTCTCTTTTCTTTGCAATCTTGCATTATTGGCATTTTAATCCTGGGCTTCTTCCTTGCCAAATATATTCTTTCAAATCTTTTGTCCAAGTTTTAAAAGGTTGTTCACTCATTATTATGGATATTGATTGGAACAAAAATAGCATTTTAGGTAAGATAGTCATTTGTATAGAGGCTATTCTCCCTAGGCGAGATAATAGTATTGTCTTCCATTTTTTAAGATTTTTAAGATCTTCCTTTATTCTTTTTCATGTTTTTGTGAAGTTGGCTTCATAAAGTTCTGAGTTTATTTTCATAATTAACACTCCTAGATATCTCACTCTGCTTACTATTTTTATTTCTATTTTTATTCTTAATTCATCTTCTTTTTTTGTAAGATTTTTCATGAGTATACCACTTTTATTTTTGTTAAGCTTAAATCCTGCCAGAGTGCCAAAATGTTCCAGAACTTCTGTAAGTTTTGTTATGTTCTTTTATTGGATTGTCAAGGAAAACTAAGAGATCATCGATGAAAACATGTAGTTTGAAGGTATGGTTTTGCATTTGCAGACCTTGGATTTGTTGGTCTTTTCTTATCTTCCTTGCTAAAACCTCCATTACCATAATGAATAGGGGCAGGGAAAGGGAACACCCTTGCCAAGTGCCTTTGTTAATATCACAATTCTTTGTTTTCTGTCTGTTTATGATTATCGGTGTGCTTTGCTTGTTGTAGATGGTATTGATCCATTTTAGATATCTTTCTCCTATTCCACTTTGTTCTAATAATATCTTCATGAAATTCCAGCTTACATTATCAAATGCTTTCTCCAGATCTAGGAAGACTATTCCCAATCTTTTTTTCTTTATGATGTTCATAATATTTATTTAAGTCTGTTACCATTCTTATATTGCTTCTAAGTTGTCGTCCTGGTAAAAATCCAGTTTGGTCTTCATGTATCCAGAGATTCAATGCTTTTTTAAAATCTTTCTGCTAGGATTGATGAGTATATTTTGTAATCTAGGTTTAACAAGGATATTGGTCTATCATGTCATGGTCTCTGTCATCTTTGGGTATTAGAGTAATGATAGAGTTGCACCAAGTTTGTGGAAGTTTACCTTTTTCTATTTCTTTTATAGTTTTGTACAGTGGCGTAGACAGTTCTTCTATGAATGTCTTGTAATATTTTGCCATTAGGCCATCTGGTCCTGGTGCTTTATTCTCCTTAACTCTTTGTATTGTATACATATTTCTTCCATGGTTATTGGTGCATTTAACTCTTTTTTCTGTTTTTCTGTGAATTTAGGAATCTGTTCATTTATTATGAACTCACATATTTTGACTTTTTCTTCTGTTGTTTTGTCTGCTTTGAATAATTTTCCAAAATAATCTACCACTATTTTTTTTTATTCTGTCTTGTGTGTATTCTTTTCCTTTATTTTTAATTTTCAATATTATCCTTTTCTCTTTTTGTTTCTTTATTTTGTGGGCCAATCATTTCCCCGTTTTGTTAGCATATTTGTAATGCTATTGTTTTAGATATTTTAATTTGTTTGCTACTTCTAGTGTTATCTTCTGGTTTAACTGATTTCTTATAAGTTGTAATTATTGAGATAATCTTTTGTCATTGGGTTTCCTCTTCAGTTCTTGTTCATTTTCCCTTAACTTTTCCATTAGTTCTTTTTCTTTTTATATCCTCAACTTCCTTTTTCTGGCTGCTTGTTGAATTAGCAGCCCCCTTATTATGGCTTTACTTGTCTCCAAGATTATATGCATTGGTGTTTCTGCATTTACATTTTCTTGAAAATAAAATTCTAGTTCTTACTTTATTTTGTTTACTATATCTTCATCTGCCAATAGATGTTCTTTCCATGAGAACTCTCTTTCACTTTTTTTATTGAATATTATAGTGGTTGGATTATGATCAGAGAGTACTTTTGGTAATATTTCTGCATTTTTGATTTCTTTACATAAGGATGTGGATATACATATCATGTCTATTCTTGACTAGGATTTAAATCTAATTCCATTTGTATGGAATTTAAATTGTTGTAAGCCGCCCCAATTGTTCAACAGATGGGCGGGGTAGAAATTGTTATTATTATTATTATTATTATTATTATTATTATCTGAATAAAACATATAGTCTGGTTTTCCTATGTAATGATCTCCGTACATCTGTCAAATTACAATTTTCCAATGGGTCAAATGCTACCACTGGAAGTTTCCCTTGTTTTTTTTTTTCTTTCTAGATCTTTTAGTTGATCATTATGGTCTTTTTTAATGAGCCGTGTCTTCTCATGATGTGGCCAAAATATGACGATCTCAGTTTAATCATTTGGGCTTCCAGGAAGCTCTCAGGCCTAATCTGTTCTATGGTCCATTTGTTTGTCTTTTTGGCTGTCCACGGTATCCTCAGCACTTCCCTCCAGCACCATATCTCAAATGAAATTTTATTTTTATCCATTTTCTTGATTGTCCAGCTCTCACATCATACATGGCAATAGGGAATCCAATTTTAGTATGATTCTGACTTCCGTGTTTAGTTGTACATCTTTGTTCTTTAGGACCTTTTCTAGTTCTTTCATAGCTGCCCTCCCCATTCTTAGTCTTCTTCTGATTTCTTGACTGCAGTCCCCGTTCTGATCAATATGTGATCCAAGATGCAGGAACTCTTTTACTATTTCTATTTCCTCATTGTCTAGGTTGAATTTATGGATATCTTCTGTGATCATTATTTTTGTTTTCTTTATATTCAACAGTAAGCACTTTCTTTCTAGTTGCTCTAGGTCTGTGATTTTTCTGCTAGTAGTATGGTGTCATCTGCATATCTTAGATTGTTGATATTCCTTCCTCCTATTTTCAAGCCTCCCTCTTGTGTATCCAAGCCTGCTTTTTGTATAATACTTTCAGCATATATGTTGAACAGATAGGGTGAAAGGATGCAGCCTTATCTGACCCCTTTGCCAATTAGGAGCCATTCTGTTTCTCCATATTCTGTTGTCAAAGTAGCCTCTTGTCTGTACAAATTCCTCATCAGTACCTCATTAGGTGTGTTGGCAAAAATTACAAAAAAACATTTAAAACATAATTAAAAGATACAGGCCCAACATATCTCATTAAAAACTCTTGTCTGCTGCAACAAGTTAAAAAACCAAAGGCTAACAGGATGTTGTTTGTCTGTTGAAGGAAAGATGGCAGAGAGAGGAGCCAACAGAACTTTCCATAGAAGGGAGCTCCAAAGTTTGGGAGCAGCCACTGAAAAGGCTCTCTTCCACATCCTCGCCAAACATGCCTGTGATGGTGGTGGAACCAAAGGAAAGTCCCCTCCTGCAGCTCTTAAAACTCAAGCAGGCTCATATAGGGAGATATCATCTTTCAGACAGCTGGATCCAAGCCATTTAGGGCATGCAGAAATACTAATCAAGCTGCTCTAGCAAGAACACAGTGCTCTGGTGCAGTTGCAGTACATGGCTTCCATGTCAGGAGGGCAGTGAATCCATCTTTGGTTTTAGTCACAAGCTTAGAGGAGCTGTCCAAGGTATAGAATCTATTTGGGGGATAGGCACTGGCCTCTTCGATAGCTCCTTTAAACTTCAAGATAAAAGTTGGAATGGATTTTCTGACCCACTCACATAGAAGATGTCAGCAACCCTGCTCCAGAGCTAGGGATGTCCACGAGTCATCTTTTCAGAACTCAGGCTTTTAAGCTCTGTTTTGGTCTTCTGCATTTTTCCTTACTTGCTCCCCTATCTGGCCAAGCTAAGCACTGTATTGAACCAACCCTAGCTGTCACATGCAACTTCCTGAAAACCAAGAGAATGTTCTATTTCACCAAATTTGTGAGGACAGGGTAGATATACAGTGGGCCCTTGGTATCCACTTTGGTTTGGTTCCAGGACCCTCTGTGGATACCAGAATCCATGGATGCTCAAGTCTCATTATATATAATTGTGTAGTAGAATGGCATCCCTTATATAAAATAACAAAATCAAGGTTTCAACCTTTTCAACACAGGTTCTACCTATTCAACCTATTCAACACAGAACAACACACAGTTCACCTGGAACCACTCCTCCCTACCCAGGGTCTCACAGTATATATAGACCCATTCTCCTCCATTCCAGTTTTCTCGGAAGATGCCAGCCACAGATGCTGGCGAAACATCAGAAAGAAACTCTTCTAGAACATGGCCACACAGCCCGAAAAACCCACAAAAAACTATGGATGCCAGCCATGAAAGCTTACGACTTCAAAATCAAGGTTTGCTTTTTGGAATTAAAAAAAAAATGTTATTCTATCTGGAATATTCTCAAGCCGTGGATAATTGAATCCATGGATGCAGAAGGTCCTGAAGCAGAAAATTAGCCCCTAGACTCAAAGCAGTTGTCTGAGAGAGAGAGCACATTTCTGTATTATAGATGCATCTGCCTTAATAATTTGTAATGCTGGGTACTGCTTTGCAAACACATGGCAAAAATAAAAAGATGTATTGAATCATACCATATAAAATATGCATCACAGACTTTTGCACAAACTTAGGCCAGGCCTGTGAATTATCCTCTAATTATTTCATTCATTTCAGTTTCTCACCTATCTCCTCCCAAGGACTTAGGCTGGGGGGAAAAGACTTTAAAAGCCAATTATAACCTGAAAAAACTGTGATAATATTCTTATTAAAATACATGTACCAAAACCAATTAAGACAGACTAATAGGTACTCAGCACCAGCCATTAAGGGCAGAAGTACAGGTTACACTTCATATGGGGAATCATACTCCTGCTGAACACAGTGGTCAGAGTCCTCTTGGAGTGTTACTGCGGTGTAACTCCTGGTAGTGCCATTAGATGGACTGTTTAGACAGAGTGGCTCCTTAGTCACAGGATGTAGCTACCTGGGGGGCAGAATGGGGCCCCACAAATAGGAATTCCCCCCCCCCCAAATAAATCTCCAGTCCCTATGTTTCTAGCACTGGAGATAGTGAGACACATTTAGATTCACATCTAGAATTCTTATATTTGCTGTGTTCTCATTCCCTCTTTTTCTTGGGATGCCTCAGTTGTTTTTCCAAGTCATAGAATCACGGTTGGAAGAGATCGCCAGGGCCATCCAGTCCAACCCCCTGCCATGATGTTGCTGTTGTGTGCCTTTAAGTCATTCTGATTTATGATGACCCTAAGGCTACCATGGGGTTTTCTTGGTAAGATTTGTTCAGAGGAAGTTTGCCGTTGCATTCCCCTGAGACATGCCTAAGATCACCCAGCAGTGGGTTTCATGGTTGAGCTCAGATCCGAACCCTGGTCTCTAGAGTCATAGTCTAGCACTCAAACCAATGCACCATCCTAGCTCTCCACACAATCAAAGCGGCCTCGACAGATGACCATCCAGCCTCTGTTTAAAACCTCCACCAAACTTCAAGGGAGTGTGTTCCACCATCAAACAGCTGTTACCATCAGGAAGCTCTTCCTGATGTTTGGGGGAATCTCTTTTCTTGTCATTTGAATCCACTGCTCCATGTCCTAGTCTCTGGAGCAGCAGAAAACAATCTTGCTTCATTCTCAATATGACGTCCCTTCAAATATTTAAACAAGGCTATCATAGCACCTCTTAACCTTCTCTTTTCCAGGCTAAACATACCCAGCTCCTTAAGTCTCTCTTCATGTCCGTCCCGCACACTAAGGTCCTCAGGGAAGAATCTTCTACAGCCTAACAAATCTAGGCTTACATCGGTCACCCAGAGGGCCTTTTCCACTCCAAAGCTGTGGAATGACCTGCCGGAGGAGATCCGTCATACCTCCACTCTTACAGCCTTCAAAAAGGCTCTTAAGATGGATCTCTTCCAGCAGGCCTTCCCAGCTTAGTTCCTCTCCCTGCACAAAGTGATCTACGTCGCTCTGTCTACCAGTTACCTCCCTTTTTAAACTTTTGTATTTTTGTTTTTAAATAATGTTTGTTTAATTGTATTTTAGCATTGGGTTGCGGGGGGGGGGGGTTGGGAAGGGATTAATTTTTTAATTCTATTGTATTCTATGTATTTTTATTGTTGTAACCCGCCCGGATTCTTTGTGATTGGGTGGACTATAAATAAATTATTATTATTATTATTATTATTATTATTATTATTAGGCAGGGTTTCCAGACCTGTCACCCTTCCTGTTTCCCTCCTTCAGACTCGCTCCAGCTTGTCGACATCCTTTTTTAATTGTGATGCCCAGAACTGGACACATTATTCCAGGTGGAGCCTGATCAAAGCAGAATAGAGTGGCACTATTACTTCCTCTAGACACTGCACTCCTACTGATGCAACCTAAGATCATATTGGCTTTGTAAGCTACTAAATGCTCAACTAAATTTTTCAGTTATGGCAGTGATTGAATTGTGGTTTTATTGTGGTTTTAATGTTTGCAATTTTATATTGTTCTTAGCTGATGTTTTTTAATCCTTTTATTGTAATATGTTTGTTAGAAGTTTTATTTGCGAGCCACCTTGGGTCCCTTTCTGGGAGAAAGGCAGCACAGAAATCAAATAAATAATTCTTTTAAAAAATTAAAAGAAAATAAATAAATGCAGGGTTTGAAGGGGAAAGTTATGCCCACATTTTGACCCCTTGTGTTGCTATAGCCCTGCATGGAGTCTCTGGAGCAATGTTCTTCCCCGGGACGTTGTCCCCAAATAAGAATTCTGCCTCACCTCCAAATGCTGTTGGACCACAACTCATAGCATTCC
Organism: Phrynosoma blainvillii; assembly: GCA_026167975.1. NCBI lineage: Eukaryota > Metazoa > Chordata > Lepidosauria > Squamata > Phrynosomatidae > Phrynosoma > Phrynosoma blainvillii. The sequence goes on from JANUYF010000003.1 coordinate 13,758,996, forward strand.
TCAGTATTGGCACTGCTGGCACGGACTGATGGGATCTGCAGCCCAGCAATGTTTGGAGGGATGCATGACTCCCAACCCTAATTTAAACACTTACATAAGGAGACATCCAACACCCTGTTATGCAAATTATTTAGAATCATAGAGCTGAAAGGGACCTCATGGGCTATTGAATCCAACTCCCTGCTCAATGCAGGATTTCCAGCTAAAGCATCTCCAGCAGGTAGCTGTCCAGCCTCTTTTTGAATTCATCCAGAGAAGAAGATCCCATCACCTTTCTAGGTAATCGGCTTCCATCGCTGAACCACTCTTATTGCCAGGAAGCTCCTTCTAATGTTAATTCGAAGTCTACTCTTCTGTAAGGTCAGATCATTAGACCTGTTCCTACCCTCTGGGATGGCAGAGACCAAACCTCCCCCAACCTCTTTGTGGCAGCCCGAATTTAAAGAGGGCAACCATGTCACCCCTCAGTGCCCCTTCCTGTAGGTTTTTACATTCCCTACCACAGAACTAACTGCAGTGCCCTAATTTTAGTTGTGTGACAGCAGGAAAAAAAGCAGGAAAATTTAGCTAGAAAATGTGGCATCTTGTTTTCAAATCAAGCAGCATTTTCGGCACTTCAGCCTAATTTTTCCCATTTGTCTGCTGCGCCACCAGTAGGTAGACACAGGTCCACCACCAATGAATGGAACAGCCTCCAGAATGTCCTTGGAATAGCTGCTGGATTAGCTGGGAAGTTATCTGCCACCCTTCCAACACTGCCATTGCCTCCATCCAAGAAAACATGCCAGGAGAGAAAACATCTCTGAAGATGCCAGCCTCAGATGCTGGTGAAACATCAGGAATAAACTCTTCTAGAACATGGCCACATAGCCCAAAAAGCCCACAAAAAACTATGGATGCCAGCCGTGAAAGCCTTTGACTTCACATGCTTCACAGAATAATAATTCTGCTGGTATTAAATAGAAACTTAACTCATAAGCCTGTATTCAGTAGTACTTGTTAATTTTTCTCCATAAGGTTTTGCAACAGCCATCAGATTCTATGTTCCAACATTTCCACCTCACTGGGAGAGGCAAGGAAAAACACAACATAAAAATGCATCAAGAACATTAGAGAGGAGAGCAGGGGATAAAGTGTCATCAAACCTATCTACAACCAGGTGAAATAAAAACTTATTCAAGGTCCACAGCCATCTAAATATTATACTGACCTTCCCTTTCAGAGCATGGACCAACTGGCTGTTGATCTCCATAAGCTCTGTTTGCCCTGGCTGGGCACACATTCATTTCCTGAAGGAGGATGTGAAAACCATTTAACAATGTATTTTACAAGTATCACACCTCGCCTACTTTTCTTTTAACTGTACTGACCTCCCATATTACACTGAGGCCATGCCAGCTCAAAACATCTGGCAGCAGACCTTAATGCAGTAAACATTTTTTTTTAAAGTAGTATGAGGGTGCTATTTTCATGTGCAGCAATGGATCAACCACATGCAGGGATCCCAACCAGAGGAGATCCATTGGATCAGTTCTTGAATGGTGAGTCAACATGTAAGTAAATCCCATTGCTTCAATGGCTGTACTCTAACAGGGCGTAAGAATAGGATTTAGGCTATAATAACATACCTTCCACTTGTCCCGATGTGCCAAAACAGTCTCAATGAATTGTCTGCCATCCTATTTTTTTCAACTTCTTTTAAAGTGGCCTGGTTTTTCTCTCCTCTTCCCACTTTCTCCCATTGTCCTCAGCTTACTTCCTTTGCTGCAAACTGTGTTCAAAGTGGGAAAGTAGTTTTCATTCCATTAACTCAGCCAAAGCAGGAGGAAGAGGAAAGGGTGCAGAATCTCTCCCTTCCCAGTAGATTCAGGCAAAAGCAAACTGCTGCTGCCTCTTCTAGTTTGTCTGTTCTTCCTCGTTAATAACTTTTGCCATCCTTGATGTTGCCTGGCCACACATGTCCCAGTTTTCATCTGTGAAATGTTGAAGGGTTTGTGATATCCTAAAACAGATCACACCGCAAGATCTTACAATATTTTAAGGGAAAGAGCCACCAAAAGCAGTGATTGTCCTCCAGACCAGGTCTTCTTAACCTATGTTATGTGGGAGACTGACATTTTTTCCCCCAGAGTGTTGGGGGGCCAGTACTATATTTGTGCCCATTGGTTACTAAAGTTATTTATTTCTTTTGTGAAACCTCTCTAGGGACTAGCAGCAGATGGCTCATGAGGTCAGCACTAATCTTTGGACCAATACTTTGAGTAGCACTGCTTTTGATCAAGGTGAGAGATTCAATACACACCATGTTCTAAAACACACACACACACACACACACACCAAACCTGGTACTTCCCTCCAAATCTCTGGGATTCACGTGGAAAGGTTAATTTGGTCCCTGGAGGAGCCTGGGACCGGGTCCCAAGAGTTTGTCTGTCCGTTTGTAATTAAATAAACCAACCAGAGACCTTTTTGCATGCAAAGCTTGTGCTCTTCCAGTTAGCAGTGGTCTTCCTCAAGAGAAGGGCATGAAGCTACATAGGGTATGGGAGCCATTTCTTTCCATAAAATCTATTCCCAATGTTGTGTGTGTTGAGTGCCTTCAAGTTATTTCCAACGTATGGTGAAAACTAAGGCGAACCTATCATTGGGTTTTCTTGACAAAATTTGTTCAGAGGAGATTTGCCATGGCCTTCCCCTGAAGCTGAGAGCATGTGACTTGCCCAAGGTCACCCAGTGGGTTTCATGGCCAAGTGGGGGGGGATCCAGCCCTGGTCTCAAGAGTCGTAGTCCCAACACTCAAACCACTAAACCACGCTAGCTCTCTCCCCATGTTGAACTCTAAACCTTTCTCCAGGCATTGCTCACCCATGTTTTCAAACGCATCTGGAGTGCTCCATGGGCTAGAAACTTGTTGTCCTTTTTAAAATAGAAGTCACAGTACTGGATCCCACCATCCATTGAAACTGTGCCTTTTGCAAGGAATCACAGACTACAGGAAGAGCCATTTATTCCACACAAAGAGCTTGCACGAAATAATCAAACAGAGAAAGAATTCAAGGAGATGGCTGTTTGGGGGGGAGAGGGGGTGCCGTTTAATAATGCAAGGCGCTCAACTCTGAAATAGCTCTCCCCACCCTCAAAATCAAGGGTGCTCTTTGTATATTTAAGACAAAGGCCCGTTTGGTGGATTTGACAGATGGCAAGAGGCTTTCAAAAACAGACTTGCATATTTCAGGTTTCATGAGTGAACATACTGGTTGCTAATATGACAGGTTACAAACATCAGAAGATTTTGCTGTTAATTAGCCATTTGACAAATACCACATCCCAGAATCTCAGTCAAAGGCAGTTTTATAGCGCTGGAGTGACATCTGGCGGCCAAAAGGAAAGAAAACATTGAGCCTATCTCTCCCACATCACCTTCCAAAATGAGAAAGCTCTAAGGCATTTCCTGAGGTCCAAGGGTTAAGCATAATGATGTACACCAGTGGTTCTTAACCTTTTCGTTACCAGGGACCCTCTTTAAATATCTCTTGTTGCTGCGGTTCCTCAAGATGTAACTCAAGATTGAAAATCATCATCATCATCATCATCATCATCATCATCCCTGAACCATTAACAATTACACCATCTGTCAAACTTCCCCTTAAATGCACTGGCAGGAAGACTTTTCTCCTGTTTCTTCCCACCAGTTTGTGGTTGGAGCAGATTGAATGGCAATGCCCAAGTTTTCCCCTTGGAACCTGTTATGTGGCCACTCCATTGTGGGGTGGATATGGACTGAACAGCCTTCAAGTCTTCACAGAGCCTCTGTAAGGACATCTTGGTTCCCTGGGAGGGTCCACATTATCATAGGTATAAGAAGCATGACTCTATGACATTTCCTGAGAGCCAAGGGTTATGCATAATGATGTACAAGAAAAAACTAAGGAAGGTCTTCTATGGCCCTTTGGCCCTATGGCCAAACTAGTTTTACAAGAGCCATCTACCAGTTCTTTTTAATCCCTTCTGGTTCTGGGTGGAGTGGTCAGGCAACGGTAAGTGGGACTCTAGATAAATTACTGAAAGACAGACAGAGCATTAGTTTTTGTAGCCAGCTTGGCCTCCGTTGTGCTTTGCCCGTGGCAAAACAGTGGCAGAGTTTTTATTCTGTGAGCCACCTTGGGTCCCTTCTGGGAGAAAGGCGGCATACAAATGAAATAAATAATAAATAATAATTCTGGGGTGGAAAGATTATCCACCATTATTCATTCCCAGGTTGAAAAAAAGAGTTTCTGGCAGCTGGAAAACCCTGCTGGGATGAATAAAAGACCAGCGAGAATTTTGCACATATCTCTCCTAGCTTTCAAGCATCTCAAAGTGTGGTGGAGAAATTATTCTTCATAGAAAAAAATGGTTTGTATGGGAAAACTTGTTTCCTGCACACGCACACATACCTGAGAAAACGACCATAATTTTTCATCTCCATGTGTGAGGATGAAATAGTCTAGGCACATAATAAAATGGAAACTGTTTTCCAACTTCATCTCCTGGGCCAAATATCCTACGTTATCTTACTCTCTTTCCTTCCCTTCCTTCCTGGACTCATGGAGTGAATGTAGGGACGAGGGAGGGAGGCATCACTAATCCCACATTTTAGGCTCCACATACTTTCTCATGACCCCCTCTATTCCTGCTGAATGTCATGACTGCAAAACAAACTTCGCTAAAACAATTCAATGGCTGGGAAATTCAATGCCAAAGGTATGTCCCTTTGCTCAAAGAAAAGGGATGACTGGCTGATCTGTATGATGAGCAACAGAGAAGGGTATAAGATCTGATTCACAAAATAAAACAGAAGCTGCATCAACACTGCAGACACTTTAATCTCCATGGCTCAAAGCTATGGAATCCTGGGATTTGTTGTTTGTTGTGACACCAGAGCTCTCTGAGACAGAAGGCTGAAGATCTCACAAAGCTACAGATCCCAGAATTGCATAGCATTGGCCCATGGCAGTTAAAGTAGTGTCAAACTGCATTATTTCTGCAGTGCAGTTGCAGCCAGAGTTATGAGATAAATAAAATGCTTGTGTGCTTATATTTTGCACAGGTATGTGATTAAAAAACAAATAACAACACTTCTCTCAAGTTTGTCCAGGAACCCAGAAGGACGCAGTTAATCGCAATGATGATGGAACATGCAGTCCAGCAATGCTGAGAGGGCCACAAGTGACAAATTGTGATCTAAGAAAAGGGCTCTAAACTTCACCAAGAATTGGGACCCTTCCTTACAGAAACTGCTTCCAGCCACCTCCCTTGCCACAGTCAGCCTAAGATATTTTGCTCCCTGTGGCTAAGGATAAAATGATGCCCTACCATCATCCCTTGCAATAGAAGCCAGCTGGACTGGCAATTGACTCTTCTGCATCTCTAAGGTTAGGCTGTCCTATGACATTATTCACCAGGAGTTTATGCCATTTACATGAAGTATCCAGGGCACATCCAGTGAATGCCCCTCTCAAAAAAAGCTTGGGAACCTAACTAGAATTCCATAACCCCCCCCCCCAATCTGTTCCAATTTGGCAGAGACAAACCCGATTTATCATCCGCCACTTTTCAGCTGCTTTTAAAAAGTCCCAGGTTCTCTTTCTCTCTCCCTCTCTCCCACTTTTCCCCCTTTGCCTCAGCTCATTTTAGTTGCTGCAGAGTTAAAAGTGTAAAAGTAAACTGTGCTGTTATCAGGGGGAAAAGAGAGCAGGGTATGGGTTCTTGCCCTTCCCTACAGACTCAGGGAAAAGCAAACTGCTGCAGCATCTCCTAGCTCTTGTATTCTTCCTCATTAAGAACTTGACCACACTCTGATGTTGCTTGGCCACATATGTCCTAGTTTTTATCTGTGAAATTATGGACAGTATGGTCTCCCGAGCCAGCATTAGCAAGCGGCCATGTTGGCTGCAGGGGCATGGGGCTGCAGTCCAACAAGGTAATTTTTCTATGTTCTGGGCATGCATGTATCACTCTTCTTGCAGCACCTCCTTAAGAGGACAAATGACAGCTTACCGTATCCAAAGCCAGAGCCAGCCTAGTCTGTCCATCACTGAATTATCCTCACGGTTCTCTCAGAACTTTAGCCTTCTTTCAACTTTCAAGATTCTTGACATGCAAGCAAGGTGCTTGGCCACTAAGCACAGGCCAGTCTCCAGAAGCCATAGCTGATTTCCTCCCTGTATCCACATGTATGACACAAAAGGCTGTACAGTATAGACCTATGCAGATATGGTTGAACATGCACTGGCAGTGGCCTACACATGCCAATCAAATAGTCTTAATCTGGCATATATAGGCAGCTACTTTATACCAGATTAAGACTATTCGATAGGTATGTCAAGGCCACTGTCTGTGGATGTTCAACCATATAATACAGAGCCAGCTTTGGGTAGTGCTTTGAAGGTTATACTATGAGTCTGGAGACCAGGGTTCAATTCCCTGCTCAGCCATGAAACCCACTCACTGAGTGATCTTGGGGAAGTCACATTCTCTCGGCCTCAGAGGATGGCAATGGCAAACCCCCTCCAAGGAAACATGCCAAGAAAACCCTGCGATAGGGTCGCCATAAACCGGAAACAACACAAAGGCACACAACAGCAAACATAAGCACATGCATTCATGTTTGCAGCTTGCATGGTATATGGCATCCTTTCCCAGCCTGAGGTCCACCAGATGTGTTGGATGACATCTCCACTAAGTCCCTAGGCAACATGAGGGATTATCAGAGTTACAGTCCAAAACATCTGGAAAGCCACAGGTCACCCCTGTTGTATGGAAAAGTGAGATGACTTTCCATCTCACATAAAACTTGTGCAGGTGAGATTTTCCTGAGCAGTAAAGCTGTGAAATTTGTAAATCCCACCTTAGCATAGGAGAGAGAAAATTGTCTTGGTGGATGGGTCCTGACCCAACACACACACACACACACATCCATTGACCATTCTTGAACCAAGTTCATGCAGCTGAAGAATTATCACATCTTTAGATATTCTTTAAATCCCCCACATTTTTAAAAACTAGAATTATGGCTGCATGAAATATGGCCTGCTCGAGGAGGAGGAAGAAAAAGCTGCCAAGATCAAATGGGGTTTCAATGAATATGTATACCTGCAGGCCTGCTGCTTTTCTAGTGAAAAAGCCATATTTTCCCCCTAGATAATGCTAAAAAAACAGATAAAGATCCTGATGTTTTTTCCCCTCCCTCCTTTCTTGCATAGAAGGAAGCAAACCCTCAAATTATTTGGACAGCTTGATTTGAAGAAATAAATGCAATTTTTGTTAAAGTTGCTATTTTCTCTTCCAGGTCTTGCCATCCTTTAACTTTTATACTTACAACTGTATTTGCATTTGTTTTAACCTTTTAAAAAAATCCTTTCCCCCCCTTTCTGTCATTTTGAAGTTTAAGCAATGAGATTGTAAAGCACTGCACATATTGAGAATTCAAAGCAGCTGGTGATACATTTGTACTTTAAAAAGAAAGACAGGGGAAAAAGAAAGCACAGGTCAGAGGCCCAATTTGTCTATTACATAGTGCAGGCCTCCAGAACTTGTATGGCAGCCTGCCCAGATTTGCACAAAAAAGCAGTGGGAGGGGGATGATACCTAAGTGCCTGAAAGGGCAAAATCCATAGCAGATGGAATATATTCACTTTGGTCCGTGAACTTACAGGCTTTTAGAACTGATGAGAGACCAAATGACCCCTTCCAATATCATCCTTCCTCCTTTAGCCATCTCAGTGGTTTCTTCTGATGATTTCATGGATCTGTACCTTTGGCCACCAGTAAAACATTGTAATAATCCAAAGAGAATACAGTGGCATTAGAAGTGCCTAAGGATGACAAAATGCAATCATCACGATTATTATGTTATATGATGCTATATAGTGTAGTGGTTTGAGACTTGGACTATCCTTGTGAGTTCAATCCCAGGGCTCCAAAGGTTGACTCAGCCGTCCATCCTTTCGTAGATCGCTAAAATGAGTACCCAGCTTGTTGGGGGCAATTGGCTTACACATATGAAGTGCGACAGACATGTAAATGCTATTGCTAAATGCTACTGGACTATGACCCTGGAGATCAGGGTTCAATTTCCTGCTCAGCCACTGGGTGACCTTGGGCAAATCACACTTTCTCAGCCTCAGAGGAAGGCAATGGCAAATCTCCTCTGGACAAATTTTGCCAAGAAAACCCCATGATAGTTTTTTGTGGGTTTTTCGGGCTGTGTGGCCATGTTCTAGAAGAGTTTCTTTCTGATTTTGCCACATCTGTGGCTGGTGAAACGTCAGAAAGAAACTCTTCTAGAACATGGCCACACAGCCCGAAAAACCCACAAAAAACTATGGATGCTGGCCATGAAAGCCTATGACTTCACAAACTCCACGATAGGTTCCCCTTAGGATTGCCGTAAGTTGGAAGCAACTTGAAGGCACACAACATAATAACATAATTAGCATGGTGTAGTGGTATTGGATTATGACTCTGGAGACCAGGGTTCAATTCCAAGTTCAGCCATGAAGCCCACTGGGTGACTTTGGGTACGTCACAAGCTCTCAGCCTCAGGGGAAGGCAATGGCCTTGCAAGGGCTATGGATTGCTTGATTGAATCAATGCACTTGAAGTGTAGTCTCAGTCTTTTCCTACTGCTTTCCACTTTACTGAGTATATTTTTCAATGAGTCACATTGTCTCATGATGTCCCCAAAGTATAATAGTCTCACTTTAGTCATCTTTACTTCTAGTGAGAGTTTGGGCCTGATTTGCTTTAATACCCATTAATGTTTATGTGAAGTTGAAGGCTTTCATGGCCAGCATCCATAGTTTTTTGTGGGTTTTTCGGGCTATGTGGCTGTATTCTAGAAGTTTATTTCTGATGTGCTTTCCTGGTCCAAAGTTTTTCCAGTCTCTGGGTGTCTTGGAACAGTTTCTCCCTGTAGAGATTTCCAATGTGAAGTTGAAGGCTTTCACGGCTGGCATCCACCCGTTTATCTTTAATCCTATTTCTTGGACTTCAGAAAGAATTTGCATAGATCCTACATCACTTTAATGTTTTTGGACATAAGTGATTTATAATCACTTACAAATAAATAGATATTTATAAATATAAATATAAATATTTAAAGAAAAATCACTATTTATTATTACATCATTTACTCTGGTCAGGATCTTTGCTGTTATCTTAGCATCAGTCTGGAGAAACATTGTTTCACATGTAAAGACTTGATCTAATACAGTTTGTTTCCTTGGTTCAGTTCAAAAACTTATATGAACACTCTCGCAGTGCAACCCTGACATTATAGAAGGCAAAACAGCAGCGTTTTGAAATCTCACAGTAATTGCCTCTTCTAACTGTAGTGGAGAATGTAGTATAAAATTGCCAAGGGTGATCAGTAGAGGTGTTTCAGCAAGATCTATGGCCCATCCATTTCCAAGGTCTGTGCTTCTATAAATCAGACAAGAAATCCCCACCCACCTTTAAGAGGACACTGAAGATTGACAGAAGGGCACCCACTTTCATTTCACTGAATTTGGAAGGTCAGATGTTAATGGCAACAGTTTGCTCTGCAAATGATGGAAATCAACTCTTGAGCAATTGCAGAGATACCACTTGGGGGACTTGAAATTCTTCAGCCAACTGTATCGAAACTCACCCATGATTTCCCCTGTGCACAGCTGTCCAAATTGCTCCAACAGATGAAAAAGTTGGTAAGTAACATAGCACAAGTCAACAAGATACTTTGACCTACCGGGAAAGATTGACCAGATGGCTCAGTACATCAGTATATTCAGTGGGTGCTACAATCCAAAGGCTCATTCTTCAATGGGTTGCCAAGGCTTGTAGCAATTCATACCGATATCAGGAACATTCTATTAGCATCGAAGATAATGCTGTATGCAGAAATAACTCCTAAGCATCTCAGAACTAAGTTCAACAATCTACTTACAGGTAAGCAAGCAATACCAGACAGTAGCCAAGGTAACCAAATAAATGCTCCAGACAATATGTGCTTTAATTCTTTTATTTATAAGTTTGTACCAATTAGAGACTCGGCTCTTTTGTTGGGAGTTTGGACAACTGTGCCTGCATTACCTCTTCACAAAGAAACTGTCATGTTAAGGGGAAAAATTATTCTCTTATGATGAGGCAGCTTTGCAGGCAATACAGTAGCAGTACACTGCATGTGATCTTTTAGTTTATTCAGGAGAATAAAGTATGAAGAGTTATAATGCATAAAGAATTGAAGAGCTCGTGCATTGATCACTAAAATTAATGTAGTGTAAGAGAACTGCCAATAGGCAAGAAGAAATATTTGTTTGGGATTTCTCTGAGGCTGCCAGATGCTTCCCTGCATAACTTGGGAGTGAGTTATTCTATCACTTCCATTGCAGACAATAGAACTGCCCACTAAAAACACTGTCTCCTGTTTTGGAGACTACCATGACTGCTAGTTTTTTCTATTTGCAAAACCAAATAAGAACAGCTTTACTTTTGCACCATTCTTTTTGAATCACCCTGTATAAACCTTCCAAGAGTACATGCAGGGCTATGTTCTATGCATCTCTGTAGTTCCACTGCATCTTGCAACACAAGCCTCTGCACTTGAAGGGTATGCTATGAAAAGCCATATTGATGTCTTCTTCCCCTTTAGCACAAAACAGCTGATGTTTTTTAAACTGATACCACCCAGAAACAAATTTCAGACTACAAGCCAGATACTGCATGACTGGAACTCCCTTTCATGACAATTAAAACTAGGACCCAGGTGGGTAGGAGGACGTCAGGGACATGAGCTGAAATCTTAGATGATGATGGAGCATTCAGTAATGTGAAGGTCCAGGAACCTGAAAAGGAGTATGATGAGCTGAGCAGTGGTGCAAGAAAAATGTCTAAGGGGCGTTGCAGACTGGCCTAAAGGGCCAGCCTGGGGGTGGAATTGGGGTGCAGCAGTCGCACGTCAGCCGCCCCAACCCCAGTGCGGCGCCTTCCTGATGCCGCGCGCAGTGTCAGGACACCCTCCCAGCGCAGCATGTGGATACGCTGCGCCAAAAGGGCGCAGAAGAGCCACAGCGCCAGCTCTTAGGGTGTCCTTTTGTCACCCCTAAAAGGAGCTGCATTTTAGGGGCAGCAAAAGGGAAGATCGGGGCCATGGCATGTGGTTGCTATCCAGGTGGTACTGGATAGCTCCTTATGTAATGTCAGAAAAAGTAACACTATCACAACCACAAGGATTCCAGTCCTCATTAACATACTGTGAATATTCTCATACGAAAGCACTAAAAGTAAATACAAAGTACTTTCTATAACTGATAACTCTTTAGAAAAAGAGTGCAATCGTGTCACCTGTCGGTCTTCTCTTCAACAGGCTGAACATGACTAAGTCCTTCAACCTTTCCTCAAAAGTTTTGTTCTCCACACCTCATATCATCCTTGTTGCCCTTCTCTGAACCCACTCCATTTATCTATGTCCTTAAAATGAAATGCCAGAAATGAATTCAGTACTCCAAATGAGTTGCCTAGTGCAATATATAGTGGGATTATTACTTCCCTTAAGTCCCAGTGAACTAGTGTAGTATGATGGTTTGAGTGTTAGACTACGACTCTGGAGATCAGGGTTTGAATCCCCATTCAGCCTGGAAATCCACTGGATGACCTGGGCAAGTCACATTTGCTCAGCTTTAGAGGGAGGCAAAGGCAACCTCCTCTGAAAAAATCTTGCGAGAAACCTCCATGAAAGGTTTGTCTTCGGCTCACAATAAGTTGGAAACAACTGGAAGGCAAACACACAGACATATTTCTTCCCTTGACTTAGAAACTATGGTCTATTAATGCAGGCTAAAATGTTATTTGCCTTCTTTGCTGCTAGGTTATTATACTCAACTTACAATGTAAAGACAAACATGGGGGAGGGAAGGAGATCACATTGTATTTGGCATCCTGATTTTTTTATTTTTTTATTTTATTTTTATTTTTGCATGAAGTTTGAAATAAAAATGCTTTGGCGGGGGGGAGGGACCAACCACCAGCTTTACGTTCCTATATTCCACAAACACGCACAGGCCAGAAATTGCTGGGTTTCAAACAAAAGGGTGAAGATTGTTTATCAAGAAAAACCAAGCATTTTGTTCCAACTTCAAGGTTGTTTCTTCCCCCCCCCCCCCCCCCCCCCCAACTACATGGACTGTAGAACACAAATTCAGATGATGACATCCAAGGCCAAGATTCTTCTAGACTGTTGCTTGAAAAACCCATTAATCTTCGGCACAATCAAACACGGCTGGTCTTTTACTGCTGATCACCATTACACATAAATAGCAATTATTGTTCCTAGCACAAGCCCGAGCTGCCTCTTTATGATTCCGTATTTTAATCATCTGGCTTCTAGCACTTACTGTCTGTAAGAAATATTTAACAAGTGTACACTATTCCTCCCTCTCAAAGACATGGTTCTTGTTGTTTTTTAAAAAATGAATGCAATAAAGTCAAGGATGTTACTAGTCCTAGGCTTACATTATAAATGGTTTGAAGGCAAGGTTTGAGGCGGGGGGGAGATGTCCTATTTTTCCAGAAGTTTGTCAGCCTCCTAAATCCAGGTAGGATATTCAGCTGGTATCAAGTAAAGCTAGTAAAAGTAAATATACAATGCTAAAAGTTTGCCAACAATTTCACAGTTCTCTAATGGAATCTTGTGTATTTCCAGGACTTTATCTATCCTTAGTAGCTACTTGGAGAGCATGCTAAGAAGCAGCAGAGTCCTGTAGATACTCACTCAGAGGCAAATCATGCTGCATTTGGTAAGGCTAAACCCCAAATAAATGGACATGCGATTACAACCTCCACTGTGTTGTGTGGCAGCACTTGAAAGCAGAAAAGCCATCTATCTTGCTTGGGATCCCTAATATATCTTTATCAAATGGGAAATCCAGAGGGAAATCCAGCAACACATGTTGGGACTTCCCTATCTGTAAGGAATTCTGAACACTACTACACTAGTTTTGCCTTGCAAATCTGTGCCCTTTTGGACTACAACTCCCATCATTCAAAGACACAGTCCACTTTGGTTAGGACTAGCAGGATCTGCAATCGAAAATATCTGGAGGGACCCAGGCTGAGGAAGGCTGCTGCTGGTGATGCTGAGGATTCAAGATGAACTTTCAAATTCCTAACAGAGTCCATCTCCAAACAGCAATTTTCTATGAAAGATCAGGAGAGACGTTTCACAACTGGGATGGCTAACTTTGTGCCACATAATGCACAATTTTAAAGACGCTACAAGATTCTTATTACCTCATCCCCCCAGTCCTTATATTCACTTCCTCTCCATGTTTTTATAATGCAAAGCAAAATCAAGAATTTGGTGGATGATCCAACAAAAATCTGGTAGTTAATGCAGGAACTTGCAAATCCAGATTCCAAATAACATAAAAATACTGAGGTCGAGTCACTGTCACACACGTTTGTGTATACACAGACACACACAGAGAGACACACAACATAGTGACTGACAACAGATCCGCACCCAGGGTAAACCAGTAGTTAACTATGGCTTTCCAGACGTTTTAGCCTACAATTCCCATATGCTTAACCAGGACAGAGAATGCCGAAGCATTATGGAGGTTCCAGTACAAAAAAGATCTTAAGGGATACAGTTGCCCAGTCATGGTGTAGATATAATTCCCAACACCTCTCCCCACCTCCCATCCCCACGGGCATAACTCGCAGCCACTTCTCTCTTCAAAGATTTGAACAGAAGATCATATATTCGGCAAGTACACAAATAACTTTATCTACATTTTGCAAGATTTATTCCAGGCACACAGTATTCTGCCTGGGAGAAATTATCACACTGACCCTAAAACTTGGAAACTAGCAAACCGTGCAGAGAGAGAGGCAGGGATAAATGGATGCAGGCTGTGTACATCCAAGGTTCCCTGGCAAGCCATGATGTTGCAGATGCGGGTTGCTCTCTTGACCCTGTTACCGACACTGCTGGTGCGCAAACTCTGGGGCAACAAAAGGGGAGCAAAAAGAAGCAAAGGAAGGCAGAGAGAGGCTCTGTGGGCCCACCTGTGGGTTACAAATCACAGGACCATATACGATGTTTCCAGATAAAACCTATGAGCAATACCAACAAAACCAGCATCTCCATGTTTTATTAGCACTAAAGAGTCTCTTGTACAAGGGATTGCTTTTGAACTGTAGGAAGATGGTGATTTAGTCGCCATAGAAGTGTTTGTTTGTTTGTTTGTTTTTAAAAAATGCAATGATCAGCTTGGATAGATTCCCACAAACCTAGGCATATAGGCTATCTTCCAATACAGCTGTCTTCTTCCAAAAGGAATTGGGACAAAAGATATGGGAGAAGCAATGATCCAACTTTCTTTTCTTTTTTAAAAAAGAAAAAGGGGGGGTCTAGCTGCTCTCATTATGGCAATGGGAATTCTTTGTACATTCAAAGCATTATTGCATCAGGGAAAAAATGGATCATGCACTTTTCATGTTTTCAGACAAAAAAAGACGCTTAACCTGTATTATTCTTGTCATTTCTAGCTACATTTCAAAGGTGCACCAATTCTACAGTTTTATACTTCTCTCTTTTAGTCGCATGCTTTGCCTATGCGCATGCGTTAAAGATAATAAATATTAAATACAGGAAAGAACATTAGAAAAAAAAACCAACTGACACTGGGAATATTTTGTGGCAGGTCCACTGGTTAAGGAGCATGTCAGGGAAAAAAAAGGTTGAGGTAATTACGTTGGCCACTCCGCTCCGCCAAGACTTGGGTTTGAAATTCATGGAAGTTTTTCAGAAAATTCAAGTACACAAACACCATCTGGGGCTCTTCAAAAATGCCAGAAGCAGGAGCGCTTTCCCCCCTCTTTCTCCTGCTTTTCCTTTTCAATTAGTCTATTAGTCGACATTCGCACAGCTCCTTGTAAATCCTTTTTCGTACTCGAGGCATGTCTTCCTGGGAGAACTGAAAAGGCTGGTCTAAGGCGAGGCACTTGCAGTACTGAAGAAGAAAAATCAGAAAAAAAGGTGGGGAGAGGACAAGTCTTAGAAATCAGGACCAGAAATTACCATCAGCAGATTCTAGAGAGGGACAGCTGGAGATTTTAAAAAGTGATATCCTTACCTGGAGTACAAATACTCCACAGTCACTATCGTTTTTCTGTTGTGGAATGCACTGTAAGGGAAGGAGAACAGAGTTTAAGACAGGTGTGGATTTTGGTTGTCCGTTCAAAACTCTTCTGTGAGTATATAGTCTTGTTTACAAAGCCCTTCCCAGAATTCCTCATTTCTACATCATCAACTGACAAGGGTGATGGAGACCAAGAGATTGAATCTTTATCCAACTACTTTTCTGTCTTGCTAGGAGGTATGGCACCCTGTCATATCACTACTACTATCTAGGTTAGGATCATAGCTGAGTGGTACAACACTTTCTTAGCACACATAAGAATCCAGGTTTCATTCATTGCCATCTTCCCTTTAAAGAAAGTACTGCCTGAGATTTTAAAGAGCTGGTGTCAAAGTTGAGAGAAGACACTATCCTGCTAGAACTCTTTTGGGATTTTATGTCTGTTTTATTTTTCTCCTTCGTGGTTTTTAGGCCTATTGGTGACCTGCCCAGAGAACGTGTTGACAGGTAGTATAGGAGCCTTCCATTCTGGAAGCTTGTTTGGCAAAAGGATGAGGTTATAAATATTTTAAACAAATAAATAAATAATAAACCAGATAAATGTCCGGGTCCCATATTCCCTCAAGCTATGGGAACAGTGATCTCCAAACCAAGTGCTATGCTCTTCCCCTCCTCTGCCAACATGCTGGGGGAAACCTGCCCAAAGGTGGACAGATAACCCTCCCACACTCCTCCAACTGTTTCCAGGATGATCTGGGAGGATACCAAATACCTGCTGAGTCTATGCCTGGATGCTTTTATGCACACCATCTCCATCTGAACTCTCCTGGTGTAGCAACCAAATTGGGGAGGGAACAACCCACACCTCACCACTTCTTTAAAAACAGAGGGAAGTGCCAGTGGTGGAATCCAGTGGTGGCAGGAACATCACTTGAAGCCTCAGAGCCACGGAGGTGAGGGGTACATCTGCCTCCCAGCTAGAGATCTGGTCACTACTCAGTGCAAAAATTTTCTTATCATTTTCTTTGGAAGGGTGAGAAATCAGTTTAACAAAAAGAAAGCCCACAACAGTATTAAGTAGTAATTTGTGGGGAATTGTTCCTCTAAAGCAGCAATTCCCAAAGTCTGGCCTTCTAGGTGTTTTGGACTTCACTTCTCAGCATCCCAGACCATTGGCCAAGATGGCTGAGACTTCTAGGAGCTGAAGTCCAAAACAATTGGAGGACCAGAGTTTGAGAATCACTGTTCTAAAGTAAACCAAAATGACATTTCTCTTGGCAGGCCTGTCCAAGTCACGCAACACACTGCAAGGGCTCTGTACTCAAGAGGTGCTCAGATCCTTGTATAGATCAAGCCAAGGAATTTAACACAAATACATATTTTATAATAGAAAACAAATTACATCTTCCAACCCAATACCAAATTTTTAATGACCTCGGCAGGATGGTTTCTTCTCAATTATTTTAAGTAAATATTTGATCATTGTTATCTGCTTTACCCAGGAACCATTTATTTTGTACCTACACACACACACACACACACACTGCTTCAAAGCTCCTTTCCACTGAATACTGATTTCTACACCTCTCCTCCTTAACAGGTTCAGAGACCTGCAAAAGTATTGTATGGCAGGGTTGCAACTAAGTCCAAGAAACATGCCTATGTTAGGAATGTAGAAAGACTAGGGAATGGAAGATACTTTGTTGTTGTTCTTGTTGCTGTGTGCCTTCAAGTTGACTTTGACTTACAGGGACCCTGTCTAGGCAAGATTTATCCAGCCTTCCACTAAGGCTGATAGAGAGTGGCTTGCCCAAGGAGGGTTTCCATGGCTAACCCAAAATCTGAACCCTGGCGTTGCGGTGTCCCAGTCCAGCACTGAAACCATTAAAGCACACTGTCTCACAGAGACACTTATGAGCAAGAGCCATGCTGGATTAGACCAAAGTCTTATCACAGACCTGCACAACTTGGCAATAGGTAGGGGCCAAAATTAAAATGGGCTAAACTTCTTCGAGCCACAGATGGATTTTTAGTAGCTCACTTTCTAAGTAAAGGTATAAATTAATGATTAAACTATTTTAATCATTAATTAATTATTATAACACTGTCCTCCTCCAGCCGGCTCTCTCCTTGGGAGCAAGCCAGATGGTGAAGGAGCTTTGAAGTCATTTCACATCTTTGCGGGCTGCCCGAAATCCTTTGGTGGGCTGCAAGCGGCTCTCAAGCCATATGTTCTGCAGGCCTGTCCTATCATATCCAGCAGTCTGTTCATGTTTCCCAGCAAGTGGTAGCCGAACCTCAAAGCACACAGCCCTAATGATTTCCAGGCACAGATAGCCTTCTCCTCCACTAAAGTGTGTGGAAGGTGTCTACAAGATCAAGAAAGCCATTTTCACAATCAAAAGTTAAACCTGTTGTTGGTATATAGTTAGGTACATTGGTTTTGGAATAATAATAAAAATTTGCAGGGATGGATCTTTTTAAGGATAACTAAAATCAGATTTAGCCCTGAGCAGCTAGGAGAGAGGATACATAAAGACAGAGTCTTGTTCATTGCAGGGGTTCCAATATAACCAAGCTGGTGTGTTGTTGTTTTTAATCTAAACTCTATAGTTTCATCAATATATGTTCTAGATTCTTCCAACAGAAAAGCCACCAAACATTCCTATGCTTGGGTTATGTCCTAGACCTCAAATTACCTTCCTCCTCATCTTCCCACAAGAGCTATGCAAGTGGGAGATCATCCTCATATGGCAATAAAGCTTCAAGACCTCTTTATTGTGAGGAAGAAACCACTGGGAGACTGTCAGATGTTCAATGACCCATTTTATCTTTCTGGAGCTATGCCAGGATATGGTTATGCAAGTCACAAATTCCCTCGTTTGCACTTCACACAAGTTGTTCCCTTTTATCACTGTCAAGCTGCATTTAGTTATGAGGAGCTGTTGCATACATGGTAGTCTTGATAGCTCTGTAAGAAAAGGCTATCTTCCCCACCTTTAAAATTGTCCATGAGATGTGGGCTCTCCTGCTCTTCCTAGCAAGGTAGCTCTCTATTTGTCATGCTATCCACTGTTGTTTAAAATTCGCTAACCAACGCTAGCTAAATCATGAATCCACAGACTTTATGGACAAACAACATTATCAAACTTGCTCTTCCCCTCATCTTTATTGAGTATAGAAGGGTTTTATGGTTCAGGAGCAGCTAGGCCAATTGGCACCAGTACTAGATTAGTAATGTTTTTGAAAGCTGGCTTTCAGGTTTCATTGTGATGTCATGACAGCTCAGTTTTTGGAAGCTGAGAGTCATATTTGCTGCCTGACAATGGGCAGCTGGTGAATTTGTAGAACTGTGGCTTAAACCTCCTTAACAAGTTTATGGTGGCCAAACTGTAGCAGAAGCCATATATTACTCACCATCCTCTGTGATGGGCTAAACCATAATTTTCAGTAATAAAATAGCCAAAAATATGATCTAGAGGTGACTAGAAGGCATTTCTGTTTTCCATTTCCAAATTTTCAGCTGGCATTTTGGGGGCTTCATGAGTGGGTGGGAATGTAAGAAATATCTTAAGAGACAAACCGTGTGGTAGAAAGCCATGTGGCAGCATTTTAACTAATTTGCAGCATTTCCCTAATTTTTTTTTTTAAAAGCACGGTGTTGGGTGGCTCGGGGTTTCGGGGGCTTGGAGTGTTGGGGGACGCACAAGAGAAAGTGTAGCTTGTGGGCCACACTTTCCTCATGTCTGATCTAGAACAAGACAAAAGAGAACAGGGTGGCAGAATGAGAGAGACAAAAAGACTTAGAAGGAATGCACTTGCCTACTTCAGCTCAGACTCTATTCACCACAAAAGCTCAAGAGATTAGATGTGCCCTCAAAAGAAAATACTGTGCACCTCCATCTGGAAGATTCCTGTTTTAATCAGGCCTCAATTCTACAGCAAAACAGCATTTCTGTCAGCTTGCAAGTCTGCATAAGACAAAGACCCATAAACTCTACCATCCACATATGGATGTGCGATAAAATTATTTAGCGCCGATGCATTTAAGTATTCGAGCATGTACTCTATATTGCACTATGTATAGTTCCAACACAACTCAATGGTCTTCTTATCAGACTCTTTCAAAACAAAAGTCACATCTCCACAGAATTTGCTTATTCAAGGAAAAATACATTAATCTCAAAATCTGGCATAACAAGGAGGAGGACACATTTATTTTATACATCATATCTCTTAAGTAGAAATGCAGAGCAATAAGATACACATGGAAGAATTTAAGGCTGGTGCAGTGAGGTCTAGCACCTTACTATGCACAGCTTTTGAATATTCTTCCTACTTGCAACCAAGACCCACACAGGCCACAAATTTTGCAACTATTAAATTCAAAGATAAATATCTGTGTGTTCTCGAATAATGTCCTCACAGAGGACCAAAAGATTGCAGAGCATCACAGGTAGAGCACGCAGCCTGCCCCACCCTACATCTGCATAATATCCCCATTATTTTGCTCCTTACTACTAGCCATTCCTATCCACGGGGTGCTTCAAAAACTCTCAGTTTCCTGAGAACAAGGGTAAAACTTCACTCGCCCATGATGATGTCCTGTTTGCATAACTTCACTTTACTTTACAAAGGCACCATTCCAAAGGCACAAATGATCCTTACCTTTGTAACAGCAGTCTGCCAACCCTGAAGGAAATCAGGATGATTCTTCTCTTTAGCTTCTGTTAGCAAGTATTTCCGTATGTTCTTTTTAAAAAGAGAGGATATGAATAAGGGCTACTTAAACTGTTCCATAAAAAGCTGTTTCACTGCAGGTGAGGCATAAGTTCCAATGCAATACAGTGAATAATGTTTAGCCCAAACTGGACAAAGCTGGGATTAATTCCTTAGCTGGCCATGGCTTGCACTAGGCAAATGTAAGTTCACAAAGCATGCTGGGTAGACCCCAAGGAAGCCACTAATTAATTATCAGTATCAAGGGTCTAATGGATCTTATTATAGTTCATCTTTGTAACAAGCCTGTATACATTGCTCCGAGATATTTATAGTTAGGAACAGGATATAACTGTGATAACATGCACAAAACTGATAGCTACCATATATACTCAAATATGTCAATCTTATGTATATGTCGGGGCAGGTTTGGGGGCTAAAATTATGGATTTTGATATGGCCCTTAGATAAGTCGAGAGTAAAACTTAATGGCAGGTAACAAAGGATGTAAAGGATGAAGCAAAATGCTGCTCCTTTCAGGGGTGGCAAAAGGCCTCCCTAAGAGCTGGCACACGGCTCTTTAGTGCCCTTTCCAGAGCAGTGTGTTTGAACGCCCCGCCAGAAGGGCGTCCTGACACAGTGCACCATGCGTAACGGCGCACGGCGTGAGGACAGCATCAGCGTGGGGTTGGGGCGGCCGGCATGCGGCTGCCCCACCCCATCTCTGCCTCCAGGCCAGCCCTTTGAGCTGGTCTGCAGAGGCCCTATGTTAGCAGTTATTACAGCCTTTAAATTTAATGTGATAACTTTGCCTGATTCTAATCTAGAAAAGCTGAAGAATATACACAAACATCCGCCTCTCTGTGCTTTTTTGGGAAAGCATCAAAGAGCCACCAACACCATCATTTTCTCAGCCAAGCATTCAAAAGGCCAGAAGTGGTACCACGGCAGAGAGAGCAGAGGGGGTCAGTGCTTCTTTTAGGTTCTCCTAGGATGGGCTAAGGTCTCTCGTCTTTTGTCACTCTACTCAGAAGGGAATTAGATGGTTCCTTTTTTGTACTTACATTGACCCAGGTTTTTGGGGCCAGTTTTTTTACTTAAATTTCTAGGCTTATTATACATGAATATATACAGTATTTAGGATGGAACTATTGTTTTCATGAACATAACTAGAACAAGGCTGAAGTGACAAGGAGCACCTTCTAGGTTAGAGAAAACATGGAGATCACTGGGTAATCCTGACTGCATATTTGGGTAATTATTTGTGTGCGTGTGTGTGCAAAGCGTTCCATGGAAAGAAAATTTGGCTTGAATCAAATCTAGAGATGTTGTAGCAACTGAATTGTAAAAAGAAAAGGATTTTAGTACAGTCAAGGAAACGTATCTTTGTTTTTACTAGAACTACTCAAAGTAGCGGTCCCTAGTCCCATGCCAGTCCTTGAACCATTGGCTGCTAGTTCCTGGAAAATTTCCAGAAAACAAAGAAACACTTGTGGTCAATGGTCATAAATATGGTGATGGTCCCTGGCACACTGGGGAAAAATATCTGCCAATCTCCCACATAAAATAGCTTGAGAAGCACTGGTCTGCCCAACTTTCAGGACAAAGTGATCCACAAAATAAGATATCTGATCTGGGATTCTAAGAACCGGTGTATTTTTTCACTTATCCATACATCAATTTAATGCCTGCAGGAATTACAAAACAATCAATGAAAATGAACAACATTTTACAATGTGTGATTTTAATAACTGAACACCAATTGCCTTTTTTTAATATAAGCAATGATTAATCATTTTTGGAATTCAATTTATTATTTGGGGTAATCTGGAGGATTGGGATATTTTTAGTAATTTTAACTCTACAAAAATATAATAGGTTAATGTGTAAATAATGATTCACATAATGAATTAATTCTGTAATTTTCTTTCCATGTCTTAACAGAAATAGTTTTTAAAGACTATTTAACATGCCAATGCTAAAGGTTTCCAGGTTCTGGCTCTGAGCCAGTTCCTATAGCAACAAAATTAAGAGAGTTAATGTTCTCCTCTTTTGGCCAAAGAGGATCTGTGACTCATAGATTTAGCAAGTATTACCTTCTAAAGTATTGCTGAAAATTAACAAAATCTGACAGAACAAGGGAGCAAGTCTTGTTTTAGGAAAGACTGAAACATATTATTAGAATAGCTGTAACAGTTGCTCTTACCTCAACACAGAACTTAAAATGAATGCCTTGAGAGTCATAAAATGAAATAATTCGGTTAGGGAGATTCACAGTAATTAGGGACCAGTGGACTTCCAGATGAATAGGAATTAACAGGAGAGTCTTCTTGAAGAGGTCCACCTAACAAAAAGAGAAGATTCATCATTCAAACCATGCAAAGTGATGTCCAATTGAACTATATTTTTGTAACATTTGATACAGAATAATCTCTAGGAAGAGGCTTTAGAGATCTAATCATGTTTCTCCCAGTTTCCTTCTAGACTTATATAGATGTGCCAGACTATCAAAGGCCATGCTAGCTGGGAATCATGGGATTTGTAGTCCAACACATCTGGAGCATATCAAGTTAGTGAAGGCTAAGCCTCAGAACTGTGTGGTAAACTCTATCATATATTTATTTTGCTGTTACCAGAGGTGAGGCACCTCTACCCTATGGAAGTTGTTTTCCACATCTCATCAGTTTCAGACAGCACGTTCAATGGCAAAAAATAATGGGTATTACAGTCTAACAACTGGAGGGCCTCTGGTTCCCTACCACTGCCCTATAGTATTTTATATTCTGGCAATTAGAAGAGGGAAGTTAGCAATTTAGGGATTGTGAATCCCCCTAAGTAAGCTTATCTTGGCATAAATCTGCCATACCAAGTCCATTTATTTGTTCAGATACAGAACTGCACAAATAATGTTACCTGAAGTTGCTTACTCTGTTTGCAATACACTTATAAAACCAGTGTAATGGGCAGCATTAGGCTGGAAGCAAAGTTTAGACGTGCCCTAACTCATGAAAGCCATTGGATAATCTTTGGTCAGCCATTACACCCAACTGAACCATTGCTTTTAACCTGCTTTATGGTGTGGTCTGCCCTGAGAACTTTTTAACTAGGTAATATGTACAGATCATAACGAAAATAAAACTAAAATAAACAGCAACACAGAAGAATCTTCTTGACTCCCCCCCCCCCTTGTCTTGTATCCTCAGCTCCTCAAAGAACAGAACATTAAAAGGTGATAAAGGGGGATTGTGTCCTTTTGCAGCTTCTGGCAAAGAAAATTAAGATCCCTGGCTCTGACTTCACAACACCAATTCTCCATGTCAAACAGGGCTACAAGCAAACCATTTGAGCAGAAACAAGCCCTCTCATCCTGTCCCTCCCAAATGGGCAAAGCCTCAGAGGAGAGTTCCTCTGACTCCAAAGAACACACGTTTTGTCAAAGCAACTGCTTCTTCAAGTACCCTTCAATTGAAAATTCAAATCTACAAAGTACCATCTGTGTGCTTAAAGCTACACTGGATTCAGAAATAGTTGTGCACCTGGCCAATCGACAGCAGAATGGAGACACGGAGATGGAGGGAGGAAGAGAGAAAGCTGCAACTGATAGATGAGTAACTAACTGGGCTTTGGTAGGAGCAGCTCTGACAAGGGCAAGGCAACTGAAAGAAAATGTCAGGTCAAAACAGACCTGAATGTGGAAGAGGCAGCTGCTTTGGGCATAAACATTAGCACAGCCAAAGGCCCAGAAACAGGAGCAACAAAAATCAAAGAATAACCTCATGCGGAATAGGAGGGAGGAGAAAGAAAGCCCAATAGGCACCTGAAAGCTACTTGGGTAGCATACACGTCAGCCCAGATACAGTTTTGCTCCTTCTCTTTGACCCCTTCCTGCAACACTCACATGCTCAAACATGCTAGATGCTAAATGAAACATGATGTCTCCTGTATCCAGAAGCATGAAATAACATCCTTACCTGCTCTCACATATGTTATTTATACACATCGGGTTTACCTGGCTTCCTAATGCTCTATTCAAGGTGGTTCACGATATTAGGTGGCACCCCACCAGCACCACAGAACACAGAGCAAAATATCATTAAAATCTTTATCAGCAAGCAGAGGCGGCAGAGAAGCAGCTCAGATGTGGCCATTTAACCACTGTCAGGGATCAGGCAAAGGCTGCAGAACCTTTTCCTCTGTGAAAGGGTTATTTTCTCATGGACACCATCTATTAATGGGAGCCATCTAGAGGGGAGGGCCACCCCATTTCTTTACTGGCAGCTGCCCCTTTCTCCTTCCCCATCTGTGGATTACCTGGGAAGGAGAAAATGATTGTTCTTGGCAGAGGTATGAACTTCCCAGGGCTTCCAAAATTTTGCAGAGTGGCTCTTCTTAACTCCTAAAATCCTACTTAGGGCTCCCAGCATTAACTATCCTAAATCTAATGGGCAGGCAGCCTAAGAAGCAGAAATAGAAGTGATGTTTCCTCTGCTTGGTCTT
This sequence comes from Phrynosoma blainvillii, assembly GCA_026167975.1. Taxonomy (NCBI): domain Eukaryota; kingdom Metazoa; phylum Chordata; class Lepidosauria; order Squamata; family Phrynosomatidae; genus Phrynosoma; species Phrynosoma blainvillii. The sequence continues at coordinate 13,783,376 of JANUYF010000003.1, forward strand.
CATTAATGCACTGCCATGTTCTATACCAGCTATATCATGTACTATGTTGCTGTTATTGTTAACAGTTCTTGAGTCAGCCCTAAGTCATGGCGACCTTGTGGATGAGACATCTCCCAGTCTCCCTATTCTCCACAGGTCTGCTTAGGTCCTGTAAATCCGGGCATCAATCTAAGTTCATCCATCTGGTGTGCAGTCTTCCTTTCTTTCTACTATCTTCTACATTTCATACTATTACAGTATTGTCTTTTCTAATGATTCATGCTTTCTCATGATGTGGCCAAAATACAACAGCCTTAGCTTCATCATCTTGTCTTCCAGGGAGAGTTCAGGTTTAACCTGTTCTAGGACCCATTTGTTTGTCTTCATCTACAGTATCCTCAGCACTCTTCTCGAGCACCACATCTCAAATGAATTTATTTTCTTTTTGTCAGCTTTCTTCACTGTCCAGCTTTCACATCCATATATGGTGATGGCTAACTTTAGTGATCAATTGTATATCTTTACACTTTAGGATCTTATCTAATTCTTTCATGGCTGCCCTTCCCATTCCTAGCCTTCTTATTTCTTGTCTGCAATTTCCATTATCAGTGTTTGATCTAAGGTATGGGAACTCTTTAACTATTTTGATTTCCTTGTTATCTATTCATGTAAATCCTCTGTGGGCTTTATTTTTGCTTTCTTTGTGTTCAACAGTAATAGCAATAGCAAGTACATTACTAAACCGCTTATCAGTGAACAAGCACTCCCTAAGCAGTTTACAATGTGTAAGCTGGGTACTCATTTTAGTGACCTATGGAAGGATGCAAGGCTGAGTGGATCTTGGAGCCCCTGGAATCGAATTCACAACCTTGTGGCTGCAGTACAGGCACATAACCACTGTGCCACCAAAGCTCCTTAAGGACTGTCTTTGCACTTTCTTCCTGCACCTTCCTTAATAATTGTTCCAAGTCTATGTTTTCCGCTAGTAGTATGGTGTCATCTGTATATCTTAGATTGTTGATGTTCCTTCCACCAATCTACCCTCCTCTTTCTTCTGAATCCAGACCTGCTCTTTGTATGATATTTTCTACATGCAAGTTCCATACCAAGCCAATTAACTATTAACATTTATTTGTATATCTAAGGAAGTAGGCTGAAGTCGCTTAAAGCTCACACTACCAGCTTCTTTCTTTCAGTTAGTCTCAAAGGTGCTACAAGATCCTTTTGCATATTAATATTTAAGCTAGGGGCATCCAGATGTTGTTGAGAATGCCTTAGTTCTCTTACAGGATCACCCTACCCTCAAAAGAGCTCTGTGTTCTCTAGAAAGGCCACCACTCAGTTAAGCAAGAGTGAGAATCACGGGGCGCTCTAGATGTTATTGGACTGCAAGTCCCATCAGCCCTATTCCGCACAGCCAATTGTGTAGAATGCTAGAAACTGCAACCCAACACAATTTTCATCCCAACTGAGGAGGTTCTTGTCAATGTACATGTCTGCACATCAGCTCTGTTTCCAATGGTTATCAGCCAAACAAACACAGGTACACAGGTATGCTGGTCAACTGACTAAAATTCTTCTCAATGGTATGGCAGTTGTTATGAACCCCATCACAAACCTATGGTTGAAGGGGAAGAACATTCCCAGCATTCTACACTATTGGCTTTAATGAATCAGGCTGCTGGGACTGATTGTTCCAGATGATTTTTATTCTTTTATTTAAAAAAATAGCATAATTATATTTTCTGTTGTGGTTTTAAATATTTTATATTGTTTTAATTAACTGGATTTTAGATGCATTTTTTGTTTTCAGGTTTTTACTTTGTGAAAGTAAAAACCTACTGCGGAGGGCTTCACCTCAAAAGGTGAATGGTAGTATAAAGTATTTTTTTTTAAATTCAATACCTGATTTCTGAACACTTTCCATTGGAATTAAATTAAGAGAGACACACACACCTCAACTACAATGTAAACACAGAACAATCTGTTCTGCCACCTTCAATGCTCCTTATGTAGGCCAAACTTTACACAGTCATTCTGCAATTCTATTTTCCTTCCCAGACGCAGCTTATTTGACACCATTTGCTTGTTTAAACAGACACTTCAATTTGTTTTCAAGAAAACATGCAGTGGCTACTGCCCTACATCTCTTTGTGCTGAATTATTCAAAATCAATATTATTATTTTTTACTGTTTGCAATGTGATGGTGTTGGTTTTTTAGCATGAAATTAGCATTTCTAAAAGACAATCTTCAACACACAAATACATATGCCAGCACGCCACAGTCAAACACCAATGAAGGAATGAAGATCTGGAAGGCATAAAAAGAGATGGAAATAGCCCCAGGCAGGTGAAAAGGACTGCAGCCTAATGGATAGGACGAACATTTTCGCAAGACAGGCTGCAAGTGTTTAATACTTAATGCTGGCCCACTGATTGCTATGAAATATGAAGCAGGTCCCATGGTACCAATCATCTTAGTTACTATTCCATGCAAAGCAACAGTAGCAACAAACCAAAAAACACACATGCAAGCTACCATTTCACACCACCTCATGCTAAATTATTGTGTGCACAGACACCAACAAAAAACATCAGATTTGGCACTCATGATATTCTCAGCTTCTGTAAGTGGGTTTCAAGGCCTCGTGGTTACGACTTCAATGTGGCATACCATCACACCACCCAGAAAACACCTGATCTCCTAAGATTTCAGAGACCAAACATCTGTGAAGGAGGAGGAACAGACATGCGGCTCTTCCTCCTCCTCCTCCTCGCCCTCCACATGCCAGGGAAAATGGCTTTGCATGCCATCTTTGGCATGTGTGACATAGGTTCACCATCATGGAGCTAGGCTATTATGCACATGGGCCTGCATGTGAAATTTCTACTTCAGACTGTGTATTTGGTGGAAAGAACAGTGTGCCTATCTCTAATATACAGAATCAGAGCCTCACCTGCTTATGAGTTGAGCCTAAGAAACTGAAAGTGGTTAAGATGCACACCATTAACTAGCATGATTGGCCATGCCTTTCCCTAGTCCACCACCCACCTACTATTCTTCCCTTTCAACCTCTTGACCATGTGGATCTTGGCCTACCTAGACTAGAGTATGACATCTGGCAGCATAAAGTTATAAACTTCCCAATAATTTTGAAACCATGGGAAGAAAACGCATTTTTGCCCTGGGGGGGGCAGTTGAAATAAAATTATAGGGAAAAATAGGGGAAATGCAATTATTAGAAACCTTTACAGACTGAAAGTCACTTTGGTACTAAAGCAACATAAAATGCTGTGTACAGCTTGGCTCAGCATAAAAGTATCATATTTGATTTATTGAAGGTAAAGTTTATTTAGGAAATGGTTACAAATTGAATTTACTTTTTAAATATTATTGTTACAAATGGAGCTATAAGGCCTTGAACTATAAGGAACACCTGAAATATAAAGAACCTCTTTGCTTTTGCCAATTTATGAGGAGGAAGCAAAAAAAAATCCAATTAAAAAGAGAAAAAATCATCTATAATAGTAAAAAAAAAAGAAAGAAAGAAAAGTGGAGGGAGAAAGTTTTTGTCTCTTCTGGTTTCCCCACAGTGCACTCATTCCTATAAAAAGAAATGAGAGAAGGAAACCAAGTCCAGGACTTACACTGATTTGAAATGCTGCACATCATCTTAAATAAATGTCTATCTGCTATATGGTTTTTAGAAATGATGTGGGGGAAATAAAACAAATGAACACCTTGTCTTAAATATTTCAAGCTTAATTCTAAAACAAAATATTCCATAAAACATTTTTTTCAATTTCCCCAGAACAAAAAGGCTTCAGGGGGGGAAATGACAAAGAAAAGGGTTTTTTTCCCCGTTGGATTTTTCCAGTTTTCTTCCAGGCCTTCACATCTCTATGGCAGCATGAGGTCTGCAGAAAGAAACGAAGTAATTTGCCTTTAAAACAAGGCATGCACATCTTGGCTTTTGAACTAAACCACTCCTTGTGGTGGTGCAATGGAGCGCTGTGTGTGCAAAGTCCAGCAGAGCAGCACATTTAGCCCATGTGTCACACTTCTGCCTACCTAAACCACTCTGAATATACACAGTTCTTAATGTCAGCTGGTTAGTCCATCTTAAAGACTGACAGAATTCTCTCTCAGCAGACAGCCGTACTTACCAAAAACGGGTAGGGTGAATATCCTTTCAGCAGAATTACACAACACAGTCAACAGGTCTGTCTCCTATTATCTGGCCTTCCTCTCAAGGGTTTGCTGGAACACTTTTCCTGAATTATTTACAACGTTGACCCGTATTTATTGAGCTCAGCAATATTCAACCTGGATGTTCTCCTCGTTTTAAAATGGAACTTCTGTTTCTATTTGTACTTAAAGGCTGGAAATATGGTCCTCCACATATAAAAAGCATCCAACTAAAACACTGGCTGAGGCTGAGCAGTTCATGCATTGCTAAGGCGACAATGGAGAATGTGACATTTTTTGAGTGATGGTGAGAATCAGAGTAGGTGTGTCAGAACGGGATCTAGAAGACTCAAATGAACAGGTGAGCAAGGATTTTTATGCATGGTAAAATTGTGACAGGCGCAGGGATGACACTGAGAAGAATCTCTGTGCCGCTTCTTCCTCCACAGTGAGGGATACACAACATGTCACAATGCTAGCAGCATCTCTCCACTATTCTTACTACTTTCTATATAGTGACATGGTCCTATATTTAGTACATCATATGCTCAGTATACTCTGTATAAAGCTGTATAATCATACAGTGGAGAATGAGAGATTGGGCTGGAGTTTTCAGCAGCATCCCAGTGCCTCTTCTACCACCTAGTGTCATCCTCAGAGAAGTAGTATTAGAGAAAGGCCAGAATTCTGTTAGGGATATCCACATACATTTTCCTTATGCACATGGATGTCCCTTTTTTCGGTGCTGCAGGGATTGTTATTCCTTTCCTTCCTCCAAAGCACCCACCCACCCCAAATTACTGAAAGCCCCTGAAACTTCCCCACAAAACCTCCGTGGATCTCAATGCTGCTCTAATCAATTCACCTCTGGCTATGGGGATGTAGCCAGATGCTTCCTCAAGCCTGTCTGCTTGCTGTGAAGCATGAAGCAGCCATGCAGGAAAACATCAAGGGCTTATCAGGGGGTTATATGGCTCAGTGTAGCATAGGTCCACATGCAGATGTTTACACTATTCTAAGGAGATGCAGGATAGAGGCCAATGTGTCACTTCACAGCTTTTGCTTTTGTGAACACAGTGGAGAATCTACTTCCAATGAAATAAATTGAGGTCCTTTTTCTGCTTAGCAGAGCAATTGATTAGGATAACCATTCTCACAGTGTGGGAAGAGGGGAAACATAGATCATAGAAGATCATGTTAAAAACCAGTGTGGTAAAATGTCTGAAGCATTAATCTTGGATGTCATTACAGGGTTAAACTAAATGGTTTCTTCCACTCCTTAAAGCTGTGGTTCTCAACCTTTGGTCCTCCAAACATTTTGAACTTCAGCTCCCAGAACCTGCCATCAGTGGCCACACTGGCAGAGGCTTCTTGGGAACTGAAGAACAGCTGGAAGATCGAAGTTGAGAATCCCTGCTTTTAAAGAAAAGGCCAGATAATACTTAGCAGTTTTCTATCACTTTCAAGTGTTCAAAGTGCTTCACAGAAATTATCTTGATACAGTCCTCATCACAACTCCACAAAATAGGGCTGTATCTGCACTGCAGAAATAATCCAGGTTGACACGACTTACCGCCATGTCTCAATGCTATAGAATTTTGAGAACTATAGTTTCTTGTAGCACCAGAGCTCTCTGACAGAGAAGGCTAAATGTCTATAAAACTACTATTCCCAGAATTCCACAGCACTGAGCCATGGCAGTGAAAGTGATGTCAAGCTGCATTACTTCTGCAGTGTGGCTGCAGCCCAGGTCAGTATTACCGTATATCACTTTGCAGGTAGGATATATGGGCTAAGAAGAAAGAACCTTGCCCAACAGCTAAATCCAATTTTAGTTCAAATCAAAGAAGACTCATCACATTACAATTGCTGAATTGTAGGCCAAAACTTTTGAAACTCTCACTGATTCAACAGGTCTAGTCATTTAGTAACTGGATTTATGAATTCATTCACTATGGATTCGTGACAAAGATAAGATTTAAGCTGGGAACTTCCTGATTCATAGCCACACCAATATATTGCATCAGTACCCAGAAATCATACAGCAGAAATCAACTAGTGCTTGAGGAAGAAACAAAAGCAACTTCATTGCAAGGGTAAAAATCAGATGCTCTTATTCCAATGTAAAAGAGGAAAGTGTATGCACCCATAAGTTTAATTAAAATCCAGTCGGGTGAGACAGGCCTCTGCAGCTGAACTTAAAATGTGGCATACAAAGCATGAACGAAACAAAAGCAGAGTTCTTCTGTGCAGGCTAAGTAACAAAATCCAATTTAATTTCCCATTCCAAATAGCAGAACGGGTACATTTCAATTTATGAAGCCATGTTTTCAATGAATACTTACAAAAAGGACTGACTTTATCTCCCAAAGAATTTGAAGGGGGTTAGCCCATACAAGCTACTGAAGAGATCACATTTTTACAGACGTACTGTAGTTCTGTATTACACAGAGGCACTACAGGACAGCAGAACATCGAAAATGTTGTGAACAGAGTCATGAGAGAACTGTAGTGTACACTTCTCTTAAATTAAGATAATTTAAACAACAGATTAAGATCATCAAAAAGTGAAAAGCTGATTTAAACCAGGACTGGGGAACTTATAGCACTCTAAAATAGCTGTTGGTATGCTGCTAATCCCATTATCCCTCTTCATTAGCTATGCTGACTAGGGCTGACGGAAGTTACAGGCAATTATCTGGAGAGCCACAAGTCATGCAACTCTGATTTTCACTAAGGGCCTTTAGAGACTGCCAGAAATAATGCAGCTTGAGACCACTTTAACTGTCCTCGATCAATGCTAAGGAATCATGGGAACTGTAGTTTTTTTCTGAGACATTGAGCAGTCTCTGTCAGAGAGCATTGAGCAGTCTCTGTCAGAGAGCTCTGGTGCCACAATAAACTATAGTTCCCATTATTCCCTATCACTGAGCCAGGGCAGTTAAAGTGGCCTCAAGCTGCATTATTTCTGGCAGTCTGTAAAGGCCCTAAGTTTCGCGACAGATACTGCATGTATTTCTTAGATAATGGTTGAAATCCAGCCCTTAAACCCTGTTTATAACAAGGATGGACAACTGTGGAAGGCTGGGGGGGGGGGCTTATTACCATCCCAGAAGACCTTAGAAGGCTACCACTCCTACACATCTGGGGGGGGGAAACAAAAAATAATTGCCTACAAATGCCCTCCAAGGGCATGTTGTTGTTGTTGTTAACTGCCCTCAAGTCAATCCCGACTCATGGCGACTCTGTGGATGAGACATCTCCAAGACTCCCTATCTTCCACCGCTCTGCTTAGACCAGGGGTCGGCAACCTACGGCCCCTGGGCCGGTTCCGGCCCAGGACGCCGGATTTGCAGGCCCAGGCGGACCCCTGCCGCCGCCGCCGCCGCGGCACCTCCGCCACTTGTTTTGGTCGGCGCGCCCCCGCGCGCACCGTGGCCGGCATTTTTTTTTCCAAAATGGCAGCCGCGACGCGTTTGCGCATGCGCAGGATTTGCGCATGTGCAAACACGTCGTGGCCGGCATTTTGGAGAAAAAAATGCCGGCCACGGCGCGCGCAGTTGTCCGCCGACCAAGACCGGCCATTGGTGGAGGCAGCGGTGGTGGAAGCAGTGGGGGCGGCGGCAGAGGCGGAGGTGGAGGCGCCACCGCTGCCGCCTCTGCCTCCGCTGCCGCCTCTGCCTCCGCTGCCGCTGGCTCCTCCTCCACCGCCGCCGCCGCTGCCGCTGAGCCCGCTTTTGGCAGAGCGGGATGCAGCCTGCATTTTGGTCTCCAAAATGCCGGCCGTGTCACGTTTGCTCATGCGCAGGATTTGCGCATGCGCAAACGTGACGCGGCCAGCATTTTGGAGACCAAAATGCAGGCCGCGTCCCGCTCTGCTGAAAGCGGGCTCAGCGGCGGCAGCGGAAGCGGCGGCAGCGGAAGCAGCGGTCGCGGAGGAGGAGGCAGAGGCAGCGGCGGAGGAGGAGGGGGAGCCAGCGGCAGCGGAGGAGGAGGAGGCGGCGGCGGAGGAGGCGGAGGAGGAGGAGCCAGAGGCGGCGGCGGCAGGGGTCCGCCTGGCTCGGTAAGGGGATTCGTGGGGGACGCGTGCGCAAGAGCGCACATGCCACCATTCCCCCCCCCCGCCTTGGCCCAGCCGAGACCTGGGCTAGTGGAGACCGGCCCAGGTCTCAAAAAGGTTGCCGGTCCCTGGCTTTGACCCTGCAACTTCAGGCAAATGACCTCTCTGACTGTGTCTATCCATCTGCCATGTAGTCTTCCTCTCTTTCTGCTACTCTCTACCTTTCCTAGCATTATTGTCCTTTTTAATAATCATGGCTACTAAAAGGGACACTGAAATCATGTTTTATTTTCCCCTGGGCCATTTTAAATCTAGGAGATAACTGTTTTAATAGCCCCCAACTACACCCCCCCCCCGAAAGTATTTTGGGGCAAAACGTTTTTTGGGGCAAAGTAGATTTTTGCAAAAATAAAAATTATACCTGGGGTCCCTGGAGTCACAAAAATGACCCTGGGGGACGCACTTGGGTGACCCCTGACTTTAGAACATCATTTCAGTCTTAAAAGTAGATTTCACATCTTTGTCACACTGCATACACTTTTCACTTTTTTGTTGTATATATCAGCAGGTTAATAAACCCACAACTCCAGAAGTCACACCCACTCCATTTTGCACCTTGACACTGAACTCTGCTGGCCACATGTGCCTCTTTTTACGAAACCAGAAGTGACAGGAAGGTCACTTTTTAAAAATGCTGTTTTGTTCCTCCCTCCCTTCCCAGGAGACTAAATAATATTAAATGGGAGCATAATGCCCTCTGTAGGATTTGTAAGTTGGGGAAAGGGAGCTGCTCAAGAGGCAGACTGTATCCCACGCATTGCAGAATTCCCACTCCTTCTATAGCTGGAATGAATGTCTTTAGAATGTCCCAGCAATTGACCTGAAGCCACGATAGCTCTGTAGTTAAGAATGAAGACACAGGATCTGTCAAGATGCTATGCTTCTCATCATAGGAATCTGACTATGAAGGGGTGACACATGTAGTGGAGGAAAATCAAAGGGAATGGCAGATGGGCACTGTAAATAGTAGATGGGACATTGAGGCGGGTTTATGACTGGGATGAGAGTTTGCCTTCCGATCCCAGGAGACGGACCTGGACAAACTAAACTTCAAAGATCCTTTGATATGGACAACCGGACCACTGGGGAGGGGGGAAAGGGGTCAGAGGGCTTTAAAGTACTGGTTTGGTGGGAAATACTCGGAGTTGTTTCTAAAAGGATTGCTGTGGCGAAGTGTCTTGATTCTGGAACAAAGCTATAGTGAATTTACACTTAAAAATGTTTTCCTGGTACTTCAAGTTTCTTGCTACCAAGCATGACAGGATCAGCACACTGGACAATTGCAACTCCTTTTATTCCCAGCAGTGTTCCTTTCTGTTTCAGTTCTGCTTTGCCTACCAGACTAGGGGTGCTAGTTGAATGTAAAAGACAGGCCTCCTGTACCTTTAATGGTTGTTCAAAAGGGAATCTAAGTAGGTGTTGCTTACAATAACATGCAACACCTGAAATTCCCTCTTCTACATAACTATTAAAGGTACATGAGCTTTGTCTTGTATTTCATCTGGGAACAGTTGTTATTAGCTGCCTTCGTGCTGACCTTGACTCATGGCAACATTGTGAATGAGATGTTTCCAAGCCCCCCCATCCTCTACCTCTCTGCTCAAGTCCTGTAAACTCAGGCCAATGGTTTCCCAGACTGATTCCATCAATCTGGCATGTAGACACCCTTTAACTTCCCCAGCATCACTTAGAATCATAGAATCATAGAATCATAGAGTTGGAAGAGACCACAAGGGCCATCCAGTCCAACCCCGTGCCATGCAGGAACTCCCAGTTAAAGCATCCCCGACAGATGGCCATCCAGCCTCTGCTTAAAGGCCTCCAAGGAAGGAGACTCCACTACTCTCCGAGGAAGTGTGTTCCACTCTCGAACCACCCTTACTGTCAGGAAGTTCCCCCTAATGTTGAGGTGGAATCTCTTCTCCTGGAGCTTACATCCATTGTTTCGGGTCCTAGTCTCTGGAGCAGCAGAAAACAAGCTTATTCCCTCCTCAATATGACATCCCTTCAAATATTTAAACACGGCTATCATATCACCTCTCAGCCTTCTCTTCTCCAGGCTAAACATCCCCAGCTCCCTAAGTCGTTCCTCATAGGGCTTGGTTTCCAGGCCCTTCACCATTTTAGTTGCCCTCCTTTGGACACGCTCGTTTCTCCACATCCTTTTTGAATTGTGGTGCCCAGAACTGGACACAGTATTCCAGGCGAGGCCTGACCAAAGCAGAATAGAGTGGCACTATTACTTCTCTTGATCTAGACACTATACTTCTACTGATGCAGCCTAAAATTGCATTGGCCTTTTTAGCTGCTGCATCGCACTGTTGACTCATGTTCAACTTGTGGGCCACCTGGATTCCTAGATCCCTTTCACACATAGTCTCATTCAGCCAAGTGTCCCCCATCGTATATCTGTGCTTTTCGTTTTTCCGCCCTAAGTGCAGTACCTTACATTTCTCCGTGTTGAATTTCATTTTGTTAGCTTTGGTCCAGCTTTCTAGTCTGTTCAAGTCATTTTGAATTTTGATCCTGTCCTCTGGAGTATTAGCTACTCCTCCTAATTTGGTGTTGTCTGCAAATTTGATAACTATGCCCCCAATACCGTCATCCAAGTCATTAATAAAGATATTGAATAGCACTGGGCCCAGGACAGAGCCCTGTGGCACCCCACTGGTCACTTCTTTCCAGGTTGAAAAGGAGCCACTGTTGAGCACCCTTTGGGTTCGGCCAGTCAACCAATTACAAATCCATGTAACAGTTACTTTGTCTAGCCCACATTTTACCAGCTTGTTTGCAAGAATGTCATGGGGAACCTTGTCAAAGGCCTTACTGAAATCAAGATATACTATATCCACAACTTCTTTTCTAATGAATTGTGCCTTCTCATGTTGTGGCCAAAGTATGACAGCCTCAACTTGATCATCTTGGCTTCTAGGGGTATTTCAGACTACTCAGACCCATTTGTCTCTTTGGCTGTCCACAATATCCTCAACCCTTTTCTCCAGCACCACATCTCTATCAGCTTTTTACACTGTACAGCTCTCACATCCATATATAGTGATGGAGAATACCATGGCTTGGACGATTCTAACTTTAGTGTTCAATTGTATATTTTTACAAGATTCTTATGTAGTTGAGCCTTCTCACCAGTGGAGTACCCATCCAGGGTGTCACCCGGTGTGGGGAGGCAGGGTTCAGGCTTGATTTGTTCTAGGACCCAATTGTTTGTATGGCTAACCACAGTAGCCTCAGCACTCTTCTCCAGCATCGTATCTTGAATGGAATTAATTTTCTTCCTATCTGCTTTTTTTACTGTCCAGTTCTCACATCCATACATGGTGTTGGGGAATATAATGGCTTGGCTGATTCTAACTTTAGTGCTCAGTTGTATATCTTTACACTTTAAGATTTTGTCTAGTTCTTTAATAGCTATCCTTCTCATTCCTAATTTTTTTTCTGATTTCTTAAATGTATTCTCTGTTCTGATCAACGTTTGATTCAAGCTATGGGAAATGTTTACTACACTCACCCCAAAAAAGTTGAAATGCTTATGAGCAATACACTGAAGCATGTTCTGGGAAACCTCAAGGGGCTTCTTTTTTAAAAAAAAAAAAAAGTTGAAAATAAAATATCTTGTGTTTGGTAAATACCTGTAAATACTCACACGGGGGCATGGAATTTTAAAGATTCTGGTCAGGCATGCCTTCTTTCAGAATATTCCACTCCATTCCCTCTATCTTTTCCCCCACACCTCAGTTCAGTTTTCTATTCGACCCCACTCCATGCCTCCCAGAATTCCATATATCATGACTACATCAGGAATTGTGCATTAGCACGAGGAGTATTCAGATGTACTTAAAATGCATCCAGATCCCAACTGGGGAATCACCCTGCAAGCAAAGACCACTTTAGATTTCATACGACGTAACACCTTTTAAAAAAAGGAGCACTGAAGAGTGTGAATCCAAATGCTTTTCTTCATAGTGCCATGTATAATACAATGTACTGGATTTTTTGTTGCTATAGCACCTGCCAAAAACTCAACAGTGAGTGTCTCCTGCTGTTTTCTAAGCTTGCTGTGTCACCTCTTTTCTTTCTTTCGCAGACACATCCACAAATTCAAATTTTCACCAGATATTTTCCACCCTCCATATTAGGATGTCAGAAATTACCACACCATCAAGCAACCATACAACACCAGAACATTCTTTCTGGCAAAAGATCCAGTGAATGGGTTCATGCTATGCTACTAGCCTCTAACATATCTAAGGTTTTGAAATATATATTTTTGCTAATACTGACACAGCATAACACTGGCCAAGATTATTGAACCAATATGCAGAAACGCTTCTAAGACAAATCCCCCTATTTAAAATGGCTCAGCATTTCTCACCAGCTAGAAAATTTCAGTATTATTAAGCAGACACATACCTTTTTTGTCCATCTTTTTACCCCATTATATCCTTTGGTTACCAGCTGTCTATGAAAAAAGCTGTTGAAGAAATGAACCTATAAAGACAAAGGTGATCAGTGAGCCAAGTGATTAAATGTAAACAGTGCCTCTAGTACTAAACAAGAAACTCTGGCTTAATGCAAACTAGGATTTCTACAAAAACCATGGACACAATCATGGAAAGGGAATAGTATGTGGCCACATCTCCACAAAATCCACAATGCTGGAAAGGACCACCACTGTAATCTAATGTAACCATCTGGCAATGCTGGAATTTGAAAAGCTCCAACTAAGGACAGGCCATCACTTTCTAAAGGATTCTATTGTCAAAAAGCCGTTGTCATCATAGGTTCTCCCCAAAGATTAGTCAGAATTTATACTTACAGTTTATTATATTTATACACCATGGTGTATAAGCCATGGGTAACTACCTGAACACAGCCTTTGTGCATGCCACAGTAGAGTTCACACTAAAAACTTAACCAGCAAGAGACAATATCCTAGGGCTCTGCTCTCTGACAATCCCTACCTCTAAGGAATGCATGTCACCATAGTGAGCTTTGTACTGTTTTTAAAAGGAGATAGCACTTATGTCACCTCTTCCTAGTCTATTTAGCTAATTCTTCATAATGCAAGACAAAAGGAAGAAGGCTAGCTTACCTTTTCAGGGACTGCATCCATTATTAGTTCACCATACATGTTGATGATCTGAAAAAGGTTAGATAATTAAGCTGTTATAGGAGAAAGACACACTCCTCCTCACATTTGGAATTCTTCCATCACAGTGAACGGTATTAACCTCAACAGCCTAAAATCAATTACTGTTCTCAATTTAGTTTGATTCAACAAATCAACTGCTAAATAACAAGTCAGAACTTGGGACCTGAATACCCAAGACTTCACTTACTACCTTATGGAGCCATTCAGCTTTTGAGAAGACCTCCTAGTAATGCTACATACTCTTGATATCTGTTCAGGTGTTGTACAAAGCAGGATATTTGAATTAATAATAACTACTATGTGGAATGCTCTTCATTTAGAATTTCAATATGTTCCAACTATTCCTAATTACTGAATGTAAAAACATACCTTCCCTGTTAAGTACATTTCTTGGACCTCATGAAGAACTGTTAATTTGGTATTGTGCATTTGTACATTAGGTCTATGTTACACTTTACAGATGCACACCACTTATGAGTAACCAACACTTTTGTAAACTGCAGATTCAATGGATTTTATTTGGCTGCCACTATCTATAGGATTCAGGCCAATATTCCCAGTCTCTCCTTTGAATGTGTACTACCACACGCCAGATTAATATCAATATATTCTGCATAGTCTTGAATTCTGTATTACAGAAAGCTGCACTTTGCAAGCAATACAGATCGCAGAGAGTTGCATACTTTTGCCATAATTTCACCTTATTTTGCAGGAATAGGGAACAGCAGTGAGTTGGGCTGGACTCTGAAATCCTACTCCCCAGTCGCTGGCCAGCTTTTTCATCCACCTCTCTGGTATCTGAGTTCCCAGTAGGCACTGGTAAAACACTCTCAATAACATTTTTGCAACCATAAGGGCTAGAAAAACTCATCCCCAGCATTACCAATGTTGAGTCAGGGCTTATGAACAACAATACGCAAACTCTCCCAGCCAGCATGTCCAGATGCTCGGAGCTAAAGTCCCAAAAAGTAACATGCTGAAGGACTGCACTGAACTTCTTAAGTAGTTGAATTGTATGCCTGATGCCCCATTATGCTTTTTTTCCCCCTGTAGTGTCACCGAACTGACCCATATGTGCATATATCCAAAGGACATTCTCTGTAAACCTAAGTGTTTAAATAAAGATTACCCCAAACAATATCATGGGGGGAGGCTTTTATAAACTATCCATGTACACTTTGTGCCAGTATATGTCCAACTCTTCCCCTAAGGAGATCATGAGACAGTCATGAGGAATAGTTCTTCTTATGTATGAAAAAGCAGTCTCTCTCTCTCTGCTCTAATGACATTCACATACAGACACAGTTCAGAAACAAAAAGTTAGGAATTTATCTTACAAGACTACATTGTTGATCCCTTCTTATTTCCACTCCTCTTCCAGAAAGCATGCTTACAAGAATTAAATTATGTGAAGAATTTGTTAAAAATGAAATAATTATGTCTTGTTCCAAGAGGAAGGGGGTGACAATGTAGTCTAAGCTATTTGGCTTGTACCAAAATACCTTTTATTTTTCAGTATATATATGAATCATTGCATTTCAATGGTCACACCATGGGAATTTGACCCAGGAAGGAAGTTGATGTTCTTCACAGGAATTGTGCAAAGAGGAAATGGCTATGGCTGCTTGTGCGACACTGAACTCCATGGAAGAAAGGAAGGAAACATTTTCTGCATCTGCGTTTCTCAACCTTGGGCAGATATAGACACTGAGTATGACAGCGGTCAAGCTCAAATGGCAGGACTGGAGATGAACTAACTGGGTCTCTTCCTTACTTGAAGGCAGATCATTCATTTGAGATTTAACAGATCTGTCTACACTTGAGAAAAATTCAGAGACTTTCAATCTGCAGTTGTGCAGGTATCAAACAGTGCAACCAGCTTTTGAGATTTTAACACAGAAGTGATATATTACTTATTGGCCTATTGCCTGACTGATGGATTGCACCCCTTCTGAAGTGAAAATTATTTTCTCAATCCAGAAAGAGGCTACTATTTGACAGTGTATACAGAGTTCCACACATAATCAAGGCAGCTGCTGGGATTTAGATGTATGAACATAAAATAGTATGTAAATATTTTTCCCCTAAACACACAGAGCACGTCCCATGCTCACACTTTTAAGAAAATTTTCACTTCTTGTTTTTAGACAGTGATGCAGCTTATCACTTAATGTAGTGGCCAAGTCTGAAAAGAAAGTTATCATGGGTATTTGCTTTAGGGTTTTGTCTTATTGTATTGGTACAATTGACTATCTTTGCAAAATTCTTTTTCTCATTCCACTGCGCCAGAATATTGATTTTAAAAGTACACAGTAATCTCAGCATGGATTAGACATTTCAGTTCTAGAATTCTGATTTTCACTGTCATATTTACACCTAATTAAAAGATCTAGTTTGGTACAAATCAAGCCATCCTGTCACACTGTGACAATCCAATCATTTTCAACCCAGAAATAAGAAAATCACCACTACAGTGAACTAGACCTATCATTTATTATCTAGGCCAGTTAGCCACTAAGGGCAGATGCAGATGGCCCGTTTGGGGCGGTTCTTGGCCACCCCCAGGAGTGGTGGATCAGGGCTGCAGCAACCACACGTACTGTTCCTTTTGAGGCGGCAAAAGGCCACCCTAGAGCCGCCACGGCGGCTCTTTTGTGCCCTTTTGGCTCAGCGTGTGCACATGCTCTGCCAAGAGGGCGTCCTGACACCGCGCACTGTGGGGACAGGTGCACATCATCGCGGTGGAGTCGGGGCGACTGGCATGCAATTGCCCCATCCCAACTCCACCCCCAGGCCAGCCTATAGTGCCAGTCTGCATCAGCCCTAAGAATCTAAGCTGCTGACTAACTCAAATGCAGAAAACAAAAGGTACAACATAATTTTGTGCCAGCTTTGGAGGAATCTCAGCTTCTTTCTTTTTCAACAAAAACACCAAGCTTCTAGTCCACAGTGTCACAAATTAATCTCAATTGTGAGAATTCACAACAGTAGGGTAGCAAAACATCACCCATCTAACTACCCTGATTTACAAGAGTCTTGATCACAAACACACTCAGAACAATTATAAGAAAACACATCTATGTGCAATGAAAAAAAACATAGGATGAAAATGCAGCTTATGCAACTGTGTTTCAGGATCTTTGATATTTATGAAAGAAATCATTAAGAATCAACTATAAAATAACATAAACTGGATGTTACATCTCCCTGGCTCACCCTATGTCATGATGAGATAACACATACTTGAGTTCACTAGCACCACCATCATCCCTTAAATCAGTGCTTCTCAACCTATGATCCTCCAGATGTTTTGCTTTTTCAAGTCCCAGAAGTCACAGCCAACATGACCAATAGTCAGGAGTTCTGGAGTCCTATGCTTCTGGTGATAGGGTCCCCATAAGTCAGAAACAACTTGAAGGCACACAGCACAAAGTTTGCAAATCACTGACTTAAAGGGCCTAAAGTTTTCTGAGTGCTGCACACAAATTAAAAGGCAAGCCAGTTCCTGCCTGCAGGCTCACAATCCAATAGATACGATGCAACAAGAAAGGGGAGAGAAGAGGAAATCAAATAAATTTGGGTACTGATTCTTAGCAGTATTATTGGAGCAGGTGAATCTCCCTCCCCCTCTTTGATCACATATGCACACATACACACACAGTGAAAGGGAAAGCATCCAACCGTCCTTGTTTCCTGTCTGATGGGAGACTGTGGGCCTTTGCAGACTTCCAGAAATAATGCAAATTGAGTCCATTTTAAGAGTTAGGGAATCATGGGAACTGTATCTTATTGTGGCACCAGAGCTCTCTGACAGAGAAGGCTCAATGTCTCAGGGGGAAAAACCAATTCCCGTGATTCCCTAGCACTAACCCTAACCCTTAAAGTGGACTCAATTTGCACTATTTCTGGCAGTCTGCCCAGAGTTACCCTGCTGCTCTCTGTACTCTCAGGGCAACTGGCAGATGGAGCAGAGTGTTATCCTCTGCCCTTTTGCTGCACGTGGATACAATTTATATGAGCTCATCAAGACACCCAGAAATCATAATTCATGCATTAATGGGGGGGGGGGGGTTTAGATAAATCCAATCAAACAATTAAGAACAGAAGATCAGGGAACCAAAAAGAATAGCTGGGCTTACTGGCAGCCCCAGGTGTAACTCTCAATTCTTCAGAAACACACAATGATAGCAGGGCCTTGTGTAGAGACATGGAAAGAAGTTAAAAAAAAACAGCAGCAGAGATGCCCAATGCCAAAACTTAGTGTAGGCTTGGGGAACTACCAGACCATGAGCAAAATCTGCCCCACCTGAGTCTTCCATGTGGCCCAAAGATGGCATTGTCACTGTGAAAGAAAGGGAAAGCCTCTTCTAAGATTATACCTACCACATATAGTTTTTGTCTCCTTCAAAATCATTGTTCTGATTCATATACAAATTTATGATACCATAGACCATGGTATCCTTCTGGGACGCTTGAGGGAGTTGGGTATCGGGGGACTGCGTTCCAGTGGCTCCGGTCCTACCTCTCGGGCAGATCCCAGATGGTGAGGCTGGGGGACAGTTGCTCCTCTGAAAGGGAGCTGACATCTGGCATCCCGCAGGGCTCCATACTGTCCCCCATGCTGTTTAACATTTACATGAAGCCGCTGGGAGAGATCATCCGGAGATATGGGGCGCGGGTTTATCAATATGCTGATGATACCCTGTCATGGATGATGAGAGTTGTAGCTCTTCACCTCTGGCTCTAACTCAAGACCTTGTTATGCAGCAGAGCTGACCAGCTTTGATCAGTGGTTAATGCTTTTCTCCAAAGCAGCAGAGTTTCAGAAAATAGGCTGAAGACCCTGACAAACTCTCCAAGCCTTCTCACTCTTCTTCCCCAGATGTCTCCAAACTTTTCCAGGATTCTGCTGGCTCTTGTATCTTCACTCAAGACACCAGACAACTCAGTAGTCTTATATAAAAGATCTACTTTATTCTACTATATACGAGTACTATATGCCCAACAAATCACAATCTCTACAAATCTCCTCAACTACCCACAATATCTCCAAAACTACTCCACAAAAATACATTGGCAAACATTGCAATTATTATAGCCATTGTTAATCACCACCCACTAGTTAGTTTCCACCCAGTGGGTGTGTATATTTATTTTGATTGGTTCACATAGTTCAACCCATACTTAAGACCAACCCAAGTATTTCATCATTTTACCTTGTACACTTAATGAATCTCAGGTGTTTCCAATATGCATTCTATAACTCTGTCCTTGGCTCTCAAGACTTCTAAATTACATTAGCTTTTGCACCTGTGAAGCTTCATAATTGCTCTTGCTTAGTCATTGTGACCTTCACATACATATTTTATTTCTATCACTGTATGTCCCATGTTGCATTTTCCTTAACTTTATTTCTCTATGTCTCCGACAGCTGCAGTAACTAAGGATGGCGTCGCTCCTCTGGATGCCTGCCTTGGGCCAGTAATGGGCTGGATGAGGGAAAACACTCAAGCTGAATACAGAGAAAACAGAGGTACTCGCGATAGGAACTCCTGGTCCGGTAAGGGAATTATGTCAACCGGTCCTGGATGGGGCCACACTTCCCCTAAAGGACAAAGTACGCAGTCTGGGAGTACTCCTGGACTCATCGCTACAGTTGACATCTCAAGTAGATGCAATGGCCAGGAGTGCTTGGAATCAGCTTCGGCTGATTCGCCAACTGCGTACCTACCTGGACCGGGAAGACCTTGAAGCAGTAGTACTTGCCCTGGTAATTTCTCGTTTGGACTACTGTAGGGGTAGGCAAACTTTTTGAGCCACGGGCCGGGTTGCTGTCCCTCAGACAATTGGGGGGCCGAAGCACCAAAAATAAATAAATAAATAAATAAATAAATAAAATTTTAAAGAGATATGCATACACACTCTCTCAGCCCCAGAAATGCCATGGCAAACCCCCTGTGGAGATTTTTCCAAGAAAACCCCAAAAACAAGTAATAACAACAATAATCAATATCATCATGGCGGGTGGCGGCGGCAGGACCGGCCCGGGGCCAGTCCAAAGGCCTCGGGGGGGGGCGCATCCGGCCCCCGGGCCTTAGGTTGCCTACCCCTGGACTACTGTAACACGCTCTACATGGGGCTACCTTTGTACCAAGTTCGGAAGCTTCAATTAATACAAAATGCGGCAGCCAGGCTAGTCGCTGGAACACCTAGGGCAGACCACATTACACCGGTGTTGAAAGCCCTTCATTGGCTGCCGATTAGCTTCCGGGCGCAATACAAAGTGTTGGTTATTACCTATAAAGCCCTATATGGCTTGGGTCCGTGTTACTTGAAGGAACGCCTCTCCCCACACATACATTTTTTTCCATTTTATTTTTATTAAAAATAAGTATTTTATACAATCTTAAAAAAAATCTAAAATATTATTTCTATTATATTATCCTATTTACAATTTTACAACACTTCCTTTAGTTCGAACACCGTGAGTACACTTTGTAAGTTTTATATGATTACTCTATCCACCTCCAGTTACACATATATAACACTCTTGCTAATAAACAACATCAATCCCTTATTTCTTTTTCTCTTGGTTCATATATTCCATCTTTCTTTTATATATACCTCTATTGGAGCCCATTCTTCATTAACCAAATCTAAATTTTTGTTGTTAACACATACATTTTAACTGATGGGTCAAAATTTATTTGATCATATGATATTCCAATACATATTTACTACACAAATCACAGTTCTATGATCTGAGGGGGTCTTTCATTCTCACATGAAAAGTATACTTTGGGCTAACCATGTTGGCCATGAAGCAAAATGCATCAAAATCCCAGTCATCATAGCGATACCTTTATTAGGCCAGCCAAAAGTCCCCAAGAACATCTTTAACACTATCTTAAGCAAACATGTCAAAAAAGACCACAATTCTAATACCATCATTTTTCTTCTCCTGAATGATTTTTAACAACTTTGCCTGGTGAAGACACCAGTCACCTTTGAATGCCATCATAAAATATTATGTACATTTTGGCTGGCCTAATAAAGGAATCCCTGTGAAATGCATTTCAGATTTTATTGTATTTTACTACTCACGTGACAATAAGGGCCTTTACAGACTACCAGAAATAATGCAGCTTGAGATCACTTTAACTGCCCTGGCTCAGTGCTAGGGAATCATGGGAAATGTAGTTTATCATGGCACCAGAGCTCTCTGAAAGAGAAGGCTCAATGTCTCAGAAAAAACTACAATTCCCATGATTCCCTAGTATTGAGCCAGAGCAGTTAAAGTGGTCTCAAGTTGCATTATTTCTGGCAGTCTATAAAGGCCCTCTTCCAGCAGTATGCTAACTGTGGAGGCAAAATAGTGATGCATTTGATAAGCCCCACTTTCATCAAGCCAAATCAAGACAGAACAGAAACAGGCAGAAACAGCTCATGTGTAGCGCTGTGAATGCGGGAGAGGGTCTGAATTATAAACAAAGACTTAATACAATTCACCCTCCATATCCATGGATTCTCCATCTATAGATTCAATTAATAATAATAATAATAATAATAATAATAATTTATTTGTTTGTTTATTTATACCCCACCCCTCTGCATAGCAATCATTCATGGCTTGAAAATATTCAAATAAATTCCAAAAAACAAACTTTGATTTTTTCATTTTATATAAGGGACACAATTTTACTACCCCACTGTATATAATAATTCTTGAGCATCCACAGATTTTGGTATCCACAGGAGGTCCTGGAACCACACACCTGGATAACAAGGAGCCATTGTATCTTCATAATATGATTTGTAGTTAGTCTTCTTAAAACCTTTGTTGCAAAATGTCTGTGGTTAAGATTTTCATTAAATCTTTTGTTTGGGGGGGAAAACCCTTCCATCTGACCTTGAAAAGGCCCACCTAAAAATTTAGCTACTTTCAAAAGCTATTCTTCCTCAGAACAGAAGGATTTTTTAACTTATGGCAACAGCTGTTTTTGACTTATGTCAACCTTAAGGGGAATCTATCACAGGATTTTCTTGGCAAGATCTGTTTGGAGATGGCTTTAGCTTTACTTTCTTCTGAGGCTGAGATAATATGACTTGCCCAAGGTCACCAGTGGGTTTCCATAGTCTCCAGAGTCACAGTCCAACATTCAAACCACTATGCCACACTAGCTCTCTGAACTGTACATATAATAATACCAGATGGTTACAACAGCACACAAAAACGGATTAATGTTTCCCATCTCCCTCCTCCCCCCCCCTAAAAAAACAAAAATCTGTGACAACTAGGCAGAACTGCCAAATACCACATCAAGCATACTTTTTAAAAAAAGAAACAGAGCCTCAAATTGCTCTCACCTGGTCATTTAGCCAGTTCTGACCATCCAGAGTTGTCAGATCATCCATATCCAGCATGTGCTTATTATAGAAGACCCGGAAATTGCAAGTGGAAGATTTGGGATGCCTTGTTTGATACTTCATGATTTCCTTAGTGATGAATGGCTTTCTGAAATAGAATTAAAGAAGCCAAGAAAAAGACAGACAATGTTAAATTATCCAAGCACATTTGAGATGCAGCTGTGTAAAGCAGCATGTGAAATTTGAAGTATAAATGAAGAGAACTAAAAATTATACAACGAGCTACTAACCGATGAGAAAAGTCTTCATTAAAGACTTCCTTTAATCTTCCCATAACATCCTTTTCACAGAGAGGAACTAAACTGCCATATTTCTTCATGACTTCATCTAGGAATCCTTTAATAAAAATGATGTTTTTGTAAACAACAAATGCAGGCTTAACAGATTACCACTGTCACAAGAACCAGCTTCTGTTATTATGCATGAGTTTTCACAATCAGTTTTCAAGTCAGGAAGCAAACACACAATTAACATAGAAGGTTAACTGGCACAACACTACAACAACAATACTGAATTTGGCACAGGTTTTGATGAATTTCAGCCTTTACTGATGCAGCAAAAAGATTTTCTATGGAACATCACCCTTCCCCAATAACTAGTAAGTCATAACCTAAGGTCCAAAATGTAAGGGGCCAATTTTGCCAGCATGCTACAGGCCCCATCTAACTATAGGGTGTCTTGCAGCAAAAGAGAAATTAATTGGGGCCACATAGTTGAATATAATTATTCAGGCAAAACATGATTCTGTTCAGCATGTCATCATTTATATGGCATGGGTGAAAATACATTTACCACCACCATCTGGACTGAACTGAGGTTCTATTTGCATACTGTTACACTGATGCAGAAATAATCAAGGAACACACAGCAAACACAAATAATTTGATGGCAATCTGACTGCATTTCTCCCAAATCAGTACAGGCACACCTCAAGTCAGCAAAGGATCTGACAAAACAGCTCCTTTTTACAAAGTCTTTTATGCCGCTTCTAGTCCTTGTCATCTGACTAGCTGGAGATTTTTAGGAGCACCAGCAGCATTAGGATGACAGTGAAGAATGGCTGTAGGAATGAAGACTTTGAAGGTTGGGTTGCAGCAGTGTGTCTGCAGTGAACAATGCAATAAAGTTGGAAACGAATGGGATTCTATTCTAGCCAATCCTACGACAGACAATGTGGCTACCTACAATAGGCATGGAAAACTGCAGCTGCCTCCATAATCCCTTACTGAGCACGCACACATAAACAGCAAAACAGAGAGAAAATGCTAAAGCAGATTTGCCTACCCTACCAGCTACCCACACTATGTTTAAAAATGTACAAATATGGCCATTCAAATGGAAATCATAAGAAAAGTGAAACTGGCGGTGGTGGTGGGGACATTCCTGGATGCATTTTGGAAAAGGTTTTCAAGTGGTCTCTAAAAGGTTCACAATGTTTTTGCATACTTATACAGAGCTTATCTGACCTGGTTATTTCACTTTGCATGTGCATATTGCAAATATTTGCTGATACATGTTGAACTGCTCTTCTTTTTTTACAGGTGTAGGAACCTATCTCTATCCTTGCTATATTATTTCTGCCTCTAGTACCTAATTTTCTGTAAAAGAAGTAACTCCAACACATTCACTTTGTTAACTGAGGTATACCTTTATCTCATTTTGAAAACTGCAAAGGGGAGGAAGAGAAGCAGGAATAATCTGAGTTCAAAAATGAACCATTCAGTGTCCTTAAAAAGTATGTCTGAAAGGTGCTACGCTGGTCAAACTGCATTCAGCTCAATTCAATTTGATATTCAAAGGAGCTGTGGAAGTTTAAACCAAATCCTTTTGAAACACTTATGTGCATGTTTGCTCACTTGCTGACTCTTAAAGCCACTGTACACACCAATTTAATGACAATATACTTTTTTATCACCAATTGTTAGACTAGGGATGAGGAAGTGGGGCTGAGGACAGCATTCAACATCTGGAACTACTGGAGGAAGGCACACTTCTTTTTTAAAAAAAAATTAAATCAATCCAGCCACTTATATAGTACACTTTTCCCTCCACATTTGTGGCTTTGGCTTTTGCAGATTTGATTATTCGCAGATTAGATTAATATGTTCTCTCTAGGAATCTCTACATCCTCCAATGTGATTCTATTGTCAACTTTTGCCAAAAGTCATGCTGGAAGACCTAGAGATTCCTAGACAGAACACTTCTCTAGGCAGCTGTAGGTCCTCCAGCACAATTTCATGGTCAACATCTGGCAGAACTTGACCACAGAATTGCCCTGGAGGACCCAGAGATTCCTAGAGAGGTGTTCTCTCAGATTAAAAAAAACAGTAGGGGTTTTAATTTGCAGTTTTCCCACTTTCACAGAAGTCCCGTGCCCCTAACCCCAGCAAATGTGGAGGGTCCACTTTAATTAATTTTAAGCCAAGACTGGAATGAAGAGGATAGGAGGGCATAAGAGCATTTGCAAGTGAGGAATGAGATTTTAAGTCAGAACTGGGGTGACTGGTTAATAGAAGAGGGGGTGGGAGAATATGTAACTGAGGGATAAGATTTTAATCTGGGAATGGAGTGAGGGAGAGGCTGGAAGGAGGAGATTTTAAGCCAGGACTAGAGTCCTGAATGACAGGGATGGAAGGGAGCATTTGAGAAATTTTAGGACAGGACTGAAATTAGATGCATGGAAGGAGCAGGTGTGAGGTGGTTATAAACCAGGACTAAAGGGAGGTGAATGGAAAAAGCAGGTGAGAGCATTTGTAAGAGCGGAGATTTTACAGTGAGACTGGAATAAGGAGGGGGAGATGGAAAGAGCAGGAGATTTGCGTAACAAATGAATGCTGCAGGAAGCCAAGATTTGTCCATGTCAAGGTGCAGCAAAGGTTATTAGCTGTTTAAAGTATTGGGAGCCTCTCTACTTTGCAACAAGGTTACCAAGAGCTTGGGGAGCCACACCTTTGGGTCAGGTGGGCCACACAAGGCCCACAGGCTGTACTTTGCCCACCCTGATTTAGACCATGGAAAAATTCTAGTACAAAATGCCACAAGCTAAGGACCTAATCATCCTGTATATTCTGCTCTATACCTGGTATATGCCAGCTGATATCTTAAGTTTGTTGTTGTGTGCCTTCAAGTCGTTTGTGACTTATGGTGACTCTAAGGTGAACCTATCACAAGGCTTTCTTCGTAAGATTTGTTCAGAGGTATGGCATTGCTGAGAGCAATGTGACTTGCCCAGGGTCACCCAGTGGGTTTCATGGCCAAGCTGGAAATCAAATCCTTGTCTCCAGAGTCACAGTCCAACACTCAAACCTCTATGCCACATGGCTCACTAATATCTTAGGAACTTATCACACAGAGGCAAATTGCTTAAATCCCGGGCAGAAACGGGAGTTAAAAATCCAATAAAGCCTTCAAAAGCAGGTTGTTTTTCAGACGCATTTGTGTAAAAGAGAAATAACGCAACATTAACCCGAACAGAAAGTCAGCCAAAGCCGCTCCTTTTTACTTTCGGAAGATGCCAAAAGTAAACAGGAGCGGGTTTTGTTGGCTCTCCATTCAGTTTATTTTTGTGTTATTTCTCTTTCACACAAACGTTGTCTGAAAAACAACCCGCAATTGCGGATTTTGTCTACTTTCTGTTTGGGTTAACTCCAAACGTCATGTGAAAAACAACCCGCAAAAGCGGGTTGTTTTCACTTTAAATCTAGTTTCTGCATGGGATTTGTCCCGTGTGATAAACTTCTGAGTTGTATCACACAATGTAATCCAGTGATACCTTGCCTTCTAATAATGGTTTCCTTATTGACCAGCTACAGCCATAGTGTCACTTATGGCCAGCTAGGACTTTGAATCATGCTTTGGCTAAACATATTAGTGCCATTATTAGCATCTCTACAGCATGAATGTTATATACGATGAAACCTGGAATTCTCCACTAGAGATGGACAAATGTGTTATTTTCAGTTCCTCTAATTTTTTTTTTCAAACTTACATCTATTCCTATTTCCATAAAGCATATACAAGGATAGACAAATTGGCCATACAACAAAGCACAGTAACATCCAAAAATCACAAAACAGCAATACTTTTATTAGGCCAACAGGCATAGTTGCTTTGTGGGTTTTTAATGTTATTGGATTTTCCTGTATGGCCAAACACAGCTACCCCTGGATATGTTTTCTAGGTTTGAAGATATTGCATTTTAGCCACAACAGGGGAATCCAAAAGAAGAGTAATCAAAGGACTGGGACTTACCTCTTTGAGACTTCTACCTCTAACAAAGATAAAACTATTTTTTAATTGGGACTGCATTTGGCGTGTTTTACCTATATGTCACCTAAGCATTTTCCAAATGCAAGACCAGAGATGCTTCTTGAAGAAATTCAACATTCTCTGCATAAAAAGGACGTTTCTTTTTCTGTTGTTAATGGAGTTTAAATGTTATTTCTTGGACTTTACAATTCTTTGACTCCCAGAGCCAACATGGCCAAAAAAAAGTAAAGTGGGTTCTGCCTACATGGCTATCCCTCTGTACTATCTTAACTGAGAACAACAACAATAACATCTGGACAAAATATATGCCTATGACTCTGCCATCATTTGGTTTTTGGTTTTTTGCTTTCTCCTGTATGATTTTTAACACCTTTGCCTGGTGAAGAAGCCAGTGGAACTTCGAAAACTTGCATCATGTATCTTCTGCATTTTGGTTGGCCCAATAAAGTTATCTCTATTTTGTGGATTTTGGATGACCTATTTCTATATTACTGATATTTTTAAGTCTGCATGAAAATTTGAATTTATTTTCCTACCCATTTGTCCCCAAACAGGTATTTTTATACATAATTTTACCTAGCATAACAGATTTTGTATTTATTTTTACTAGCTTATACATTTGGACAAGCATTTTTCTCAAATACAGTACATGCATTTTTGCCTATTTTTCTTACTGAAGAACTGTCTTGCAAAATCCAGCTACCGACTCTCTGCCATAAAATGAGGCACAAGAGAGGGGACATGCAATCTTAAATCACCCTTATCCATACTATTTGATGTGCGAATGAAGTGATGAAAACAGTAAGCAGGAAGGCAGCATTAAACATTCCCACATTTCAAGATTATCCCTTCCATAGATTTTTGTGGGTGTTTCGGGCTACACTTCAAAATTATCCCTTTCATTTGCCAGGAAGAAACTGCACCATGGGTTCCCAGATTTAAGATTTCCACCCAAGGCTCAGGAAAGTGCTACATGTTTACAATAGATTTCCCCAATAATCTGTTATATTTGCTTTACCATAGTGAATGTGTTCAAATATGAACTCAAACACCCGTATATACTTCTATAGGAAAGTTAGAACAATCATGTTTCTCAAAGTACAGAGAAATGCTTGCGTGCATGTTATTTTGACACTGTGGGCTACACAAGTGTCTCCAACACATCATTGTTTCTCACAAACATCAGGAATATGGTTGGCCTCAATGCCTATTTCAGGGCTGGACTATCATGGTGATACTCCAAGGTGAAAGTAGTGTTGGGAGCACTTACTCCATGTAAGATGAATGCAAAATGTTCCAGGAGGGAAGTTGAATTTAAACAGAAGACAGTCACATTTTCCCAGTAATAACAAGATCTGCAATTAGCAAGGCAATTCAAGATAGCTAGTGCATGTGGCCTTCTGTCACAAATTATCACTTACATTTATAACAATCTGTGTACAAATATGGACTCCAACTATGCACACTTCCATCTATATGTGTTGTAAATAAGTTTTAAATGTTTTAACTGTTTTTCTTTTTTTAAACAAAATAATATTGTTACTTAATTCTTTTTAACTTTTGTAAATCAATGTACAGTGGGCCCTTGATATCTGCTAGGGTTTGGTCCCAAGACCCCTCCATGGATACCAAAATCTGTGGAAGCTCAAGTCTCATTATATACAATGGCTTAATAGAGTGGTGTTCCTTATATAAAATGGCAAAATCAAGGGCTGCTTTTTGGATTTTTTTAAAATTCAAATCATGAATGGCTGGATGGTGGAATCCGTGGATGCAGAATCCATGGATATGGAGGCTGACTGTGGTCCAAAACACACTGCAGAAATAATCCAGTTTGAGACCACTTTAACTGCCCTGGCTCAGTGCTAGGAACTTCTGGGAACTGTAGTTTTGTGAGACATTTAACAGTCTCTGTTAGAGAGCTCTGCTGCCACTATAAACTACAATTCCCAGGATTTTGTAGCACTGGCCCAGGGCAGTTAAAGTGGTCTCAAACTGGATTATTTCTGCAGTGTGTTTTGGACCTGTATTAACTCAATCTTTTTAAAATTCTTGTAAGCTTCCTAGAATCTCATTTTGGGAGAAAGGCAGGATATAAATTGATTAAATAAAAATGGAAATAAATTAAACTAAAAATATATGATGCACTAGCTCACCATCCATTCCCAGAAATGGAGAACAGCTGGTGAAATTTTCTTTTGTCAAGTCCATTTTGACAGAACCATTTTCTGCACGTGTGCTCTCAGGAATCCCATAAATAAAAACAGTTACGCCAGAACTGACTGTCAGCTACACCAAGGCATTTTTTTCAATCATGTGCATCAGCAAATATAAATCTGTATGCATCAGTGCATTTCAGACAATAGAAAGCAAGTTTTTAAGTGATCAAAAGGTCACTTCACCGTTTTTATAACCCACACACATACCATCTTTTTTCAGAATAGCAGTATTATATTCAGAAAGGGTAAAACAACCTTCCACAACTCAGTTCCCTCTACAAGTATGGGATTACAACTCCTATCATCATCACAGCCAGGGAAGAGTGGGAATTTGCAATGCAATAGACCAAGAAGGCAACAGCGTGTGGAAGGCTGAATTAAACCAGCAATTCCAGTTCACTGAACAGACTGCCAGAACAGACTGCCAGAAATAACCCAACTTGAGACCACTTTAACTGCCCTGACTCAGTGCTAGGGAATCATGGGAACTGTAGTTTATTGCGGCACCAGAGCTCTCTTATAGAAAAGGCTCAATGTCTCAGAAACATGATTCCCTAGTATTGACCCAGGGAGTTAAAGTGGTCTCAAACTGGATCATTTCTGGCAGTCTGTTCAGGCCGTTAATATGGTCATACTGAAAGAAAAGGCTGAGCATATAACTGATGCAAGTTGTCAAATTCCCAGATGGATTCTCCCAAATTTTTGTGGCCAAAAGAAGCGAAGAAAAAAATCTTAAGAGTAATTGCCTTTTAACTTTCTTTCCAAACTTTTGTAACTTCAAGCAGAGTTTACACTGTTAATAGCATTCTGATCACAGTGGTACTGGATTTCCATTCTGGCAAAAAGAGCTTGGCTTTGACTACTGTACTAACAATTAAGTTCTGGGACCTAACTACTATTTGGCAAATTGTTTTATTTATTTTGAAAATGGGTCACCTCCCCCCTCCCACTTCCCTGTTTAGGATTTGTCAAATGTAACTACAGCACTAAGACATCACAAATCCATTTTGTACTATCACCCTAGACATGCTATACAATCTATAACCCAACAAACCAATGACAGCCAAGAAGCTAGATATTGTGGCCTGCCAGACTGTACTTTTGGTGGGCTGCAGGTGGTGGTTCAGCATAAAGAAATGAGGACAGCCCAGTTGAAGTGGCTACAAGAAAGCACTCACATTTCAGATAAGAAAGGCAGGATTCCTAGGACAATAGTTTTCAGCCTTTGGCCCGCCAGACATTTCAGGATTAACCCCCACAATTCCCTGACCAGTTGCCAAGCTGGCTAGAGCTTCTGAAAGCTGAAGTTTAAAACATTTGGAGGGCCAAAGAGTGAGAGCCACAGTTCTAGGATAGCCAACAAAATCCATAATAAGCATGAAAAGAGTATACATATATACCACAGAGCCACGCAGCCAACTGCTCATCACTGACGGAAGAAGCTCTCTGACTGCTTTTTTTGCCACTTTTAGGGGTCCCTGATTTTTGTCCTGTGCTTCCTCTCAGAGGTTCATCAAGAGGGCTTTTACAGTACGGGTGATCTAAGAGCTCTGCACCAAAGACATCCACATTTACAGGTCCTTCTACTTCCATTTGACTGCGACTGTCTTCATTTTGCACCAGCTCCACATGAACAGGTCCATTGGCAAAGCTGTCATTTGGGCCCATGTCTACCTTGGCAGGCTCCAGCACAATCTCATTGGCACCCATAGCCTGGTTAGACTCTGCACCCTCCGGACCTGAAACAGAGATCTCTTTCTCCATTACAGAAATGAAAATATCACCAGGACAGCCATCCGGTTGTGGCGCTTCTCCCTTTTCCTCTTTGTGCACAGACTCTGCACTACAAGAAGCTCCTGCACACAACCTTGGCAAGCAGGTTTCAGTAATACCATTTTGGTCTCTGGAGGCAAGGTCCTTTGTAAGGAGCTCCCCACGCTGCAACAGTACATCCTCTGCGAGGCAGCCATCGTTCTGATTCGTTTGACTCTCTTCAATTAATGTTCCTGGCATGTGATTGTTCATATCTGACAAACTGAGCAAGGCCCAGGGAGAGTGACTTTTTGATTTCCAAGGAGGAGACAAGGTCCTAGAACCACCTGTGAAGGTCCCTCGGTGGAGGTCCTCTTGCTGGTCTCTGGTCACTTTCTCCACCCAACTCAGCTTGCTTTTGTTCAACTTGCACGTTTTGCCCCTCCAAAGCTTGCGATGAGATTTTGCAACTCTAATCCGAAACTTAACCAGAGACAGTTTCTTATACATCATAAATAAGGATCTTCTTTTTAAAGTACACTGTTTAAATCTTGGCCTTCCCTTCACCGTTAAGAGGCCACCGGTTCCATTTTGCTGCCGTCCTCGACAACAGCACTTTCTCTGAGAGTTATTTAAAACAACAACTTCATGGCTCTCACCATTATTGTGTGCTTCCCCATTCCGTGTATGACCACCCTCTTTTCCTAGAGAAGTTGTAACAGTGGCCTCAGTGCCACAGCACTTGCCTTGGCAAGCTTCTAAGTCAATTCCTGTGCCACTGTGCTCATTCAGCAGTTTGCTCTGAAAGGTCTTCCTGAATAGGTCTTTTGTCCCTGACAGTTGTCTTCCACTTTTGCACCAAAAGTTTTTCAATCTCTTTTGCACAAAGGTGTGACTTTTTAGAGGGGTAATGTGCACTACTGGAGCCCTCCCTCTCTGGACCCAAACAGCTGTCCTTCTGCACAGTTTTTCTTGTTTCAGGCTAATGGGTATCTGAGTGCTTAGCTTCCTTCTTTTAAGTACAGAAAGACGCTTCCGTTGGAAGCAATATTGCCTCAGCCCCCAAAATCCCACAGTCCATCGTCGACAACCGGCCAGCAACCGACTTCTCCGCTGTAAACTTTTTCTATGTTCTTTCATTTTTCTGCTGCATTATGATCTCGAAGTGCAGCTGCAATGGTAAAAGGAAAATAAGTTACATTTTAGAGAAGCCTCTTCCCATCAAGTTCTACTGCTTTCAGCCCTACAATACTTTCAACCCTACAATAATAGCAATAGCAATAGCAAATACATTTCTATACCGCTTATCAATGCACTTAAGCACTCCCTAAGCGGTTTACAATGTGTAAGCTAATTGCCCCCAACAAGCTGGGTACTCATTCTAGTGACCTCGGAAGGATGCAAGACTGAGTCGACCCTGAGCCCCGGTTGGTACTGCACTCACAACTTTGTGGTTTGTGAGTGAGTGGCTGTAGTACAGACATTTAACCACTGAGCCACCAAGGCTCCAATAATGCAACAGCTTAGAATCATTTGCAGGGGCTGCCTGAAGATGGCAGGGGAATGCCAGAGGAAACCTTCCTTCTTAATCCTGACCAATGTGACATTTGACTGTGCCAGAGCCAGCCTCACCTTTTCTTCTATCAATGCAATGGAGGAAACTCAACATTTTGCATAAAATAAACTGCCAGTCCCAACTGTTGAGACATATATTGAATCAACTGTTGGGTGATAAGTTAACACTTATATAAATGCCACTGATTCGCTTAGTCTGCTCTAGTTGGGACTAGCAAGTGGATTTTGTATTTTATCCATTCTGCTGACTAATGTTAAGAATGTCTGTGTATAGCTAGCTTCCCTAGGGCCACTCTTTTGGAAAAATGCTAGACTTGTTGATCCAGTCTTTATTTCTCCAAACCTTAGTGCTCTATCAATTCAACATGTTTATTCACATGGCGCTGCTGCCTGATGGAGAAGCAAGCAGATAGTAGGTTGGGATCTACTGATAGATTGCCAGGCACTTTGCAGGAAATCACCAAAAATGTCTAATGTCCAGTTATTTAACTACAAAGCCTCTGTCTTGTACCATTAAGGCTGCATCCACACTGCAGAAATAATCCAGTTTGACACCACTTTAACTGCCATGGCTCAGTACTATGGAATTCTGGGAACTGTAGTTTTGTGACACATTTAGCCTTCTCAGTCAGAGCACTCTGATGCCTCAACAAGCTACAATCCACAGAATTCCACAGGATGGAGCCATGGCAGCTAAAGTGGTATCAAACTAGATTATTTCTGCAGTGCGGATGCAGCCTTAATCATGATGAGATGAAAGAAACCTTAAGAGTGGAAACCAAGCATGGATATTTGTGTGAAAGGACTATTAGTTCAATTCTAGTACTGAAAACAAATTCCTTGGCTAGGCATGTGCTCAGAAATACATCTTCCCCACATGCACTGCAAATGACTGTTCTGTACCTGGATTTAGTGGTGGATTTTGGGGTTCTAATAAAGAAAACAAAAGTAGTATTGCATGTGTTAATTATATGTTTTATAATTATCTCAGTCTAGAAGCAATTAGGGAGACCACAGGCCTGAACCTACAGGACCTGAGCAGAGAGATGGAGAATAGGGGAGACTGGAGATGTCTCATTCACAAGATTGTCATGAGTTGAGGTCACCTCGAAGGCAGCTAACAGCAACAACTAGTCCATCTGAATAACCTATGTTTCTTTAAAACATATCCAGGGATAGCTATGTTGGCCAGATAGCCAAGTACAATAACATCCAAAATCCACAAACAGTGATATCTTTACTGGGCCAACCAAAATGCACAATATATACATTGCAAGCTTTTCAAAGCTGCATTGACTTAAAAAGCTTACAACATGTATATTGTACAGACAGCATTATACTTGTTTGTATAGGACAGGGGTAGGCAACCTAAGGCCCGGGGGCTGGATGCGGCCCCCCGAGGCCTTTGGACCAGCCCCAGGCCAGTCGTGCCGCCGCCACCATCCGCCATGATGATATTGATTATTGTTGTTATTACTTGTTCTTGGGGTTTTCTTGGCAAAATCTCCACAAGGGTTTTGCCATGGCTTTTCTGGGGCTGAGAGAGTGTGCATGCATTTTTTTTAATATTTATTTTTTTGTGCTTCGGCCTCCCAATTGTCTGTGGGACAGCAACCCGGCCCCCGGCTCAAAAAGATTGCCTACCCCTGGTATAGGAAGTTATGCTTATTGTATTCACACCCAACTAATAAGACCTTCACTGAGGCCTGGACTGTCCAGCCCCACTGCTCCTTTGCCTTCATTTCCTATAACTCTCAGAGGTATTGGTAGATCTCACTCTCAGATTTCAGACAACTCTATTTGCTGCTATCCATCTGTATGGATACCATGGTGATAATGTAATGCAATAGCCTGCCCAAAAGATGAAGTTATCTTTTGTTACAGTTAGACACAAGAACAATTAGCATTTTGTCTTATAAAGGTCATCCTGAAAAGTATGGAACAACAAGTGTACAATTCAAAAAACAATCAGGTCCCCACCCAAAGACACTAGATACAAGAAAAGGAACAAAGATGAGGCGCAAGAGAAAAAATGGGAAAAACAAAAAAAAAAATAAAATTAAGGGAGGGAGATTTAACTGGTTATAAAAGTGCAGGTGTCAGACTTGTGGAATATACCAATTTGCAGAAGACAGAAGGTAGCTTGATGAACAGAAAATAAGAATAATCCTTGTAGCATCTGCAGAATCCGTCCAAACTGAAGTTGCAAAATGTCAATACTTCCTAGAATATAAATTGATGATGAGTGGGTGAAAAGCAGCTCTTCTTAGATGATACTATACTTCAAATAGAAAAAACTGTGAAACCAAAGGAGGAGAGAAAAATAGAGTTTTGAAAACAAGCTTGGAAATGCACTGAGATTTGGGGAAATATG
The DNA here is from genome assembly GCA_026167975.1 of Phrynosoma blainvillii. Taxonomy (NCBI): domain Eukaryota; kingdom Metazoa; phylum Chordata; class Lepidosauria; order Squamata; family Phrynosomatidae; genus Phrynosoma; species Phrynosoma blainvillii. Next base: position 13,817,451 of record JANUYF010000003.1, read on the forward strand.
TAATTCTTAACTTTTTTATCAAACCTAAAGTCATTTTAATACTTTAAAAACATAAAATGCATCATTTACCATTTAGTTTATCAAATTTTACTATCAGGCATATTTGTGAAATTTAGAAAGCACTCTCACAGGTGCTTACTCAGAATTAAACCATTTCTGTTTAATTATAATTACCCTCGAAAGTACCCACAAACACATACGTCTACTTGGACTCCTACCACACTGCAGAATTAGTGCTGTTTGACACTGCTTAATCCTGGGATCTGTAGTTTGTTGTGGCACCAGAGCGCTCTGACAGAGGCGGCTAAATATCTCACAAAACTAAAAGTCCCAGAATTCCATAGCATTGAGCCACTGATATTAAAGAGGATTCAAACGGCATTAATTCTGCAGTGTAGATGCAATCTTGGAAATACATCCTATTAGTTTCAATAATTTATTTTCTCATGTATGTACAGTAGAGGTGGGCAACCTCTGAAGGTCTCAGATGTAGAAAAGGTTTTTAGAAAGAGGAAGGAGACTAGATGGGCCACTGCTTGTGCCCAGAGCATTAGAAGAACCACAGTCTTCTATATAAGCTTGTACGGTCTTTGAGAGCTGTCTTTTTCTTGGTCCACAATCTTCCACTGGTGAAACATGTTTGAGGGTCTTCTTGTTAGGGAAGGTAGACCTGATCCCTGACTATGTTTCTTTTAATAAATGAAGACCTTTTCTTATTTTCACAGGCTTCTGGAAATCCTGTCTAAGGAAATACTTTTTAATAGTGTGCTGTACTCTCAATTTTTTTCCTTTTTAATGGCCATATTTTAGATAAAATTTAATCCTGTAGTTTAATTATTTTTAACAATAACTTTTTGTATGTTTTTACCTGCATCTGTTTTAATTTTTATAACACCCCCCTCTGGTTCTGGAAATAAAGGGGGGTGTATGTGTTAATAAGTAAAAAGAAAAGGCTAAATATATTTTTATACAAATTGCATATACTGTATGTAAAATAAACCAGTCTCAAAGGTACTGCTTGATATTTCATCCCTATCAGATTTGACATAGCTATTTCTGAAGAATAAATAAGCTAGTCAATAAATTAACAATATGTGGGAGCTGAAATCATCTGAGTGATAACTACTAAATGGTAAATTGTATCCCAAATTTTCTGGATGTACCAATTGTTCCTGGTGGGTAAGAGTGGGTTCAGGAGACCAGAGAGGTGCAGGAGGGCCAAATGCAGCCTACAGCCCACATTTTGCCCAGTCCTGGTAGACAGGATTGCACCCTTATCTTTAAAGGAAATAAAGCTGCTCATCCCCCCAATTCTAGAAAGAAAGTGCTGTGAACTGCCACACTATCTATGCTATCTATCTTAAATCTTTCTTTTCTTTTGTTACCTGAAGAATGGGAAAAAATAAACTGTAATTGAAACTACAATGTTTTAAAAGTGACAAGAAAAGTGAGACCGCTGTTGTTCAAATGATATATAGTATGAATGTTAGAGTACATACTGGTAACTAGCAGTATATCTGAATTTTAAATGAAACAAAATAAATCCTTGTCTCCTACTATGGTCCTTATCAGAAAAAAATATTTCACTGGTTTTTCCCTCATAAATGTGTGCCAAAATTTCCAACATAAGACAAATGAAAAGAAAATCATTTCCATTTGTTTTCTTGGGTTTTTCCTCCAGGGCCATCTGTCTAAGAAAGGGCAGAGAGGAAGGAATGTACCGGTAAATCAAAAGACAGGATCAGTGACATTCAATCTAATAGTTAGAAATATTTTTCCCCTGTTCAAATACACTACTTTCATAGTTCCTGAGAAACTTCAGTTACTTGCCTCATGGTCTTGAAAGTTACAGTTAAGTGGCTGTAAAAAAGGACCTTCTAGATCAGGGACAGGCAACCTTTTTGAGACCTGGACCGGTCTCCCGTCGCCCAGGTCTCAGCTGGGCCAAGGGGGGGGGGGGGAATGGCGGCGCGTGTGCTCACGGACGGACGGACGGACGGACGGACGGACGCACCTCCTCCGCCACGCGCGCCCCCCCCGCGCACGCTGCCGCCACGACGCATGTCGCGGCTGCCATTTTGGAAGTCAAGATGGCGGTCGCGACGCGTTTGCGCATGCGCAAGAGTACTTGCGGCGGCCTATGGCCTGGGCCGGTAAGTCCGGGGCCCGGGGCCTTAACCGGCCCCCGGGCCGTAGGTTGCCGGTCCCTGTTCTAGATGGACTACTGTAGCCAAAATTATAAAACATCAAAGTCTAAGAGTGTGAATCAGACCAGAGGCCTACTAGTCCAGCAACCTTTTTTGGCAGTAGCCAAACCAGGTACCTTTGGGAAACTTGCAAGTAATTTTGCTACATGGCAATAACTCTTAACTTTATGGCTGTGTCTTGCCAACTAGTATTCAAAGGCATATTCTGAGTCTAGGAGTAATACGATTTAAAACTAAACTCAGGGGATTAATACAGGTTGAGTCTCCCTTATCTGGAATGCTAGGTACCAGAAGTGTTTTGGATTATTTTGGATTTTGGAAAATTTGCATATACACAATGAGATATCTTCGAGATGGGACTCAAGTCTAAACACAACATTTGTTTTATGTTTCATATACACCTTATACACATAGCCTTAAAGTAATTTTATACAATATTTTAAAATAATTTTCTGCATGGAACAAAGTTTGTGTACACTGAACCTTCAGAAAGCAAACCTGTCACTACCTCAGCCGCTCATGAACAAAATTTTGGGTTTTGGAATATTTCAGATTCCAAAATTCTCTATAAGGAGACTCAACCTGTATAGTTAAACTCAATAATAAATAAATAAGAAATACATAAAATATGAGCATTCTTAACCTCCAAAGTCAGTAAGTAAACAATGTAACTAATGTACTTGCAATATGCATCTAATAATTACATAGTGAAATTGAATGTAACATATACACTAATACAAAAGCAAGGGACAATTAACACAAAGTAAATATAAAGTATATTTAAGGATTAAAGTCCATAATATAATGAATATCATAAGGGCCTTTACTGACTTCCAGAAATAATGCAGCTTGAGGCCACTTTAACTGTCCTGGCTCACTGCTAAGGAATCATGGGAATTGTATTTTTTTCTGGGACATTGAGCCTTCTCTGTCAGAGAACTCTGGTGCCACAATAAACTATAGTTCCCATGATTCCTTAGCACTAAGCCAGGACAGTTAAAGTGGCCTCAAGCTTCATTATTTCTGGTAGTCTGTAAAGGCCTATAAGAAACTTGTTGTTCAATAGTCTTTAAGCCATGTGTCCTTTAACAGATGTTCGACAAAGGCTGACTTTTCAATTTATAAGCTTATTACTAGTACAGTACAACACTTCTGTAAAGCATATTTAACTCCTTACAATACATCACAAAAACAGCTTTTTAGTATGGCTTTTCAATAAAGCTTGTCCAAACTTTCAGCACAATTGTTAAAGGACACATGGCTTAGACCAGGGGTCGGCAACCTATGGCCCGCGGGCCGGAAAAGGCCGCGTTCACTGGACTTACCGGCCCAGGCCGTTGGTTGCCGCCGCACACTGCCGCGCACCGCCGTCCGGGTGCGTTTTTGGCCACGCGCTTGCTGCGGCCGCCATTTTGGATGTCAAAACGGCGGCCGTGACGCGTTTGCGCTTGCGCAACTTTTGCACACGCGCAAACACGTTGCGGCCGCCAATTTGACATCCAAAATGGCAGCCGTGACATGCGCCTCCGCCACGTGCGACCCCCCCGCACACGCGGCGGCCATTGGCGTAGGCCGTAGCGTCCACGGCACATGTGCGGCCGCCATTTTGGTAGTCCAAATTGCGGCCGTTATATCACGGCCGCGATTTAGACTACCAAAATGGCAGCCGCACATGTGCCGTGGACGCTGCCTGCGCAACTGCTACGGTGGCAGCGGCGGCGGCGGCGGCAGCGTGTGCGAGGGGGTCGCGCGCTGAGGAGGAGGGTACCCTCCTCCGCTGCGTGCGACCCCCCTGCACACGTGGCGGCCGTCACCGTAGGCCGCAGCGTCCACAGCACATGTGCGGCCGCCATTTTGGTAGTCCAAATCGCAGCCGTGACGTCACGGCCGCGATTTGACTACCAAAATGGCGGCCGCACATGCGCCGTGGACGCTGCGGCCGCAAACTCCATGGTGGCGGTGGCGGTGGCGGCGGCGTCAGCAGCAGCAGCGTGTGTGGGGGGGTCGCGCGCGGCGGCGGAGGGTACACTCTTCCGCCGCATGCGACCCCCCCCCCGCACATGCGGCGGCCGTCGCTGCAGGCCTCAGCGGCCACGGCGCATGTGCGGCCGCCATTTTGGTAGATTTGGACTACAAAAATGGTGGCTGCATATGCGCCGTGGCTGCTGAGGCTGCAACCGCGGCGGCGGCGGCGTGTTCAGGGGAGTCGTGCGTGGCGGAGGAGGGTACCCGCCTCCACTGCGTGCGACCCCCCCGCACACGCCGCCGCCGCCGCCATAGGCCACAGCTGCCACGGTGCATGTGCAGCCGCCATTTTTGTAGCCCAAATCGCAGCTGTGACTCGGACTACAAAAATGGCAGCCGCGCGTGCAGGGGGGAGGGCGCGCGCGGCGGCGTGAGGGGTGTGCATGTGCGTGAGGGGTGCGTGAGCACGCGCGCCGCCATTCCCCCCCCTCGTCCCAGCCGAGGCCTGGGCAACGGGAGACCGACCCAGGTCTCAAAAAGGTTGCCTGTGCCTGGCTTAGACTAAAAGACAATACATTTCTTACAATATTCATCTGTATTATGAACTTTAATCTTTAAATTTACTTTGTATTTACTTAATATTAATTATCTGCTGCTTTTGCATTAGTGTACAGGTTACATTTAGTTTCACTATGTTATTGTTAATTGAGTGTGACTATATTTCCCCGAGTTTAGTTGGTGCTTTGCATCTTTTTCAGAACCTCCCGAAGTTTTGTTGCACTAGTAATTACTCTAGAACAGGGGTCGGCAACCTACGGCCCGCGGGCCGGAAAAGGCCCCGTTCCCCAGACTTACCGGCCCAGGCCGTCGATTGCCGCCACGCGACCCCCTCCGGGCGCGTTTTTTGCCCACGCTTGCTGCGGCCGCCATTTTGGATGTCAAAATGGCGGTCATGATGCGTTTGCGCATGTGCAATACTCTTGCGCATGCGCAAACGCATTTGCGGCCGCGATTTGGAGTACCAAAATGGCGGCTGCCACATGCGCCGTCGCGGCTGCGGCCGCGAGCGCTACACCGGCGGCCGGCGCGTGTGCGGGGGGATCGCACGCAGTGGTGGAGGGTACCCTCCTCCGCGCGCGCGCCCCGCACACGCGCCCGCCCCGGCGCATGTTCGCGGCCGCCATTTTGGTAGTCCACATTTGGATGTCAAAATGGCGGCCATGACACGTTTGCGCATGTGCAATACTCTTGCACATGCGCAAACGCGTCACGGGCGCAATTTGGACTACCAAAATGGTGGCCGCGACATGCGCCGTGGCGGCGGCGGCCGCAAGGGCTACAGCAGCGGCCGCTGCGTGTGCGGGGGGGGGTCGCATGCAGCGGAGGAAGATACCCTCCTCCTCCGCACACGTGGCGGCCATAGCCCTTGCAGCAGCCGCCACCACGGCGCATGTGCGGCCGCCATTTTGGTAGTCCAAATCGCGGCCGTGACGCAAAACGTGCGCGCCGCCATTCCCCCCCCCCCCTCGGCCCAGCCGAGACCTGGGCAACGGGAGACCGGCCCAGGTCTCAAAAAGGTTGCCTGTGCCTGCTCTAGAACATTACTGAAGACAAGAGGTGTTTCCATTAGTGAGCCACAGGATGGAAGATATTCAGGACAGTAACCTTCCTACTGCCCCAAGTTATGCAAAAAACTAGAAGTGTAATGAACTTTGCAAGCTGTCATAAAGAACTGGAAGAAAGTTTATTATTGATGCAGAGTCTATATTTTACAGCCTGGTACAGAAACCAATCTAATTTTAATCCAAAAGCAGAAACAGAGAATGATAGAATTGGAAGAGACCATAAGGGCCATCCACCCAGTCCAACCTCATTCTACCCTGCAGGAATACATAATCAAAGCATACACGATAGATGGCCACCCGGCCTCTGTTTAAAAACCTCCAAAGAAGGAGGCTCCATTACTCTTCAAGGCAGCATGTTTCACTGTCAAGCACCTCTTACCATCAGGACGTTCTTCCTAATGTTTAAGCCAGGGGTCGGCAACCTATGGCCCACAGGCCGCACCCGGTCCGCCGGCCCCGCCGACCGGCCCCATTTTGTTTGCCAAAATGGCGGCCGCGACACGTGCGGTGGTGGGGGGTGGCGGGGGCGGTTGGTGGGGGCCGTGCGCGCGAGCGCACACACCGCCGTTCCCCCCCAGCCCGGCAGAAGACCTGGGGACCAGCGACCGGCCCCAGGTAAAAAATCCTTGCCGATCCCTGGTTTAAGCGTTTTCCTGTAGCTTTTATCTATTGCTCAATGTCCTAGTCTCTGGAGCAGGAGCAAACAAGCTTGCTCCATCCTCAACATCCCATCCCTTCAAATAATCATATCTCCTCTTAACCTTCTCTTCTCTAGACTAAACATACCCAGCTCCCCTTGTCACTCCTCACAGGGCATGGTTTCCAGACCTGTCACCATTCTAGTCACCGTTCTCTGGAGATAAATCTTCCTCAGTTTTCTGTGGGTTTTGGAGGCTGTGTGGCCATGTTCTGGAAAAAATTATTCATGACGTTTCATCTGCAACTGTGACTGGCATCTTGAGAAGGTGGTGGTATGGAAGTGTGTGGAGCATATATACTCCACACACTTGCCACCACCCTCTTGTCACATTTGCCCCATGCCACCACCCTCTGAAGATGCCAGCAAAATGTCAGGCAAAAATGTCAGGAATAAATTCTTCCAGAACACCACCCTCGGGCCACACAGCCCAAAAAACCCACAGAAAACCATGGATGCCGGCCATGAAAGCCTATGCCTTCACATCTTCCTCAGTTGTTTTCTGTTTTATAATACCAGTAATTGATCATGAAATTATAGCAGGAACATGTTCATAACTATACACTAAGTACTGCATACATAATCATTTCATAATGAAGCATCTGTGCCATTTTTCTATCATACTAAGGTACACTACAATTAAAAAAAAACCCTCACATTTATTATTATTCCTTTAATATGGCTCATTAGACATAACACACTAGCTCACCCCGCTTCCCACTTATCCACCCCTTTAGCTAGTTTTTTCCATTCTTCATTCCAGTGGGAACCAAGAAAAATCTCACTCTCCCCAACACAGGCCTTGCTTTTGATTCCAGACTGCCAAGTCATGACTTCATAACACTGTCAACACCGTGGGGAGAGTGCACTCCAGGCTGCCTAGTGGGAGAAGACGCTTTGGCCAAATAAGCAGGTTTTGAACACACAGCGCCTACTAACATTTCACCATTTTGGAATGCTCATGCCAATACCCAAGTGTGACATCAAAGAACTAACACAGTGGCACAAACAGAACAGAAAGTTCAACTCATTAGCCTGTTTTCATTGCCCCAGAGAACAGAGAGCAACAGAAATTCTCATGCCTGGAAATTTCTGCACATTCCACAGGCAGCCAAAGCCTTACTAGAGTTCTCTACCCACACTTCAAAAGCTTTCATGACAACAAATTTCAGCATATTTTTCGCATGGCACAAATCATCAGGAGACTGACTCTACCTGACAAAGCTGGGTGCAATCTCTTCATCGTACACACTTAAAAGTTATTTACATCTGCAATTTGTTTTTATAAGTCTTCTGTCTGCTAGGCAGCACTTTTTTAAAAAAAACAACAAAAATGCAAACTAGACATTTCATTCGAGGACCAACATTTACTGACTGACCACAGCATTGGCAAGTAACAAAAGCTATGCAAGCAAACTCTAAAAGCAGAAGTGGGCAACTTAGTCAGTGCCAGGAGGCTCACTGGAAAAATGTGGCCAGAAGACTGTGGCTAATCTAAGCAACTTTTCTGTACGCGGAGCAGCATAATTATCATGAAAATGAGAACAGCAAGCCTACTTACAGCACAATTTGGTAAAGAGGCAAGACGCCACAATACAAAGCACGCTAAATATTGTCTACACATGAGAGGCCTCCAAACCCAAACTGAGAGAGTGATTATTGTTAGCCTTTTCCAAAATAGTTCTACTGTAATTAAAAATATTTTTTTTAAAAAAAATGACTATTCCATTCTAAAAACAGTAGAAATGGGTGTTGAAAAGATATAATTGTCCATTTACAGCACTGGCGGACTACTTTTGTGGGTCACTTCAGCAGCCATACAGACTGCCAAAAAAATAATAACAACCAGGAAGGGACCAGAAGTCTACCTCTGGTTATAAAAAATGAAGACTATGTTAAACAATGCAGGAGGGAGCGAAATGCATCCTGTTGTTTTTTTTTAAAAAATAACTGCTCCTGTCCATAAAAGGAGGTGTCTGGGGAGTCTGGAAGGCTCAAGGGCCAAAACATAACCTGAGAGGGTACATGCAGTCTCAGGCCAGCACTTTGCCCAGGGAACCGAGCAGGAGAGGCAGATAGATCATACAGAATCATTTTCAAAAAACTGTACACAAACCATGAAGCCTACTCCTTACAAAAGTAAGGAAGATGTGCACATATTAGTTTAATTCAGTTTTAAGGGGTGGGAGGGTTAGGGGAATGGGATTGTCTGTTTTAACTCTTTATGTTTTAATTATGCTGTAACCCACCCCGATTGCCTAGCAGAGGGGCGGGCTATAAATAAAAATTATTATTATTATTATTATTATTATTATTATTATTATTATTATTATTACTATTATCGCATCACCTGTGGAGTGCGAGGGATGTGGACCGTACCAAGTGACACCCAGAAGACAGGTGACACTTGATCGTCCCCTCCAGAGTGGTGAACACGCATCCTTGACTGCTCCAACCCTAGGCTTCCTCTCAGGGAGAAAAACTAGGGCTAGAGGAGCACACACACTCTTCCTGGCTGTTCTGGACCGCGCTTCTCTTTGGCCACCACTCTCCCCCGCCAGCAGGATGCCACTGATGCACAGCTGTAAAAGATTTTGGGGCAGGGGAGATTGTATGTTAACTCCCTCTCTCCTAAAAAAATTAACCTACCCAGTCTTTTGTTATTTTGTACATCAGTCTCAGTCCTGCAATTCAAGAAAATATCTGCACATCTCCATAGTTTCAGAGAAGTCCCGACTTTACAAGAACAGCAAACGTGATTTTTGTTGCACAAAACCTCGCTACTACAGAAGTATCCGAATTCTTTTGTTGCAATGAACTCCTAACAACAAAAACTGTTTCATGTATCAACTGGTAGTAGACTTCTTAGGAAGTCTTTAAACAGATGTTCGATGGGCATTTTTCAGATGTGCTTTAGTTGTTGTTGTTTTCCTACATGGCAGGAGTTGGAGTAGATGGGCTTTGTGGTCCTTCTCAATTCTATGATCATGTAATTTTGCCAGAAACAGAAGAGTATTTACCTAGATTTTCTACACTACTGGATGGCATTCAAAAACACCCTGCAGATTGTGGTATTCATATCTTATACAGTTATCAATATCAACTATCAACATCACAGTGCATTACCTTGAAGAACATGGTTTTCAACTACAAGCTTTCCACGAAATCCTCCTAAATCCACCTTGTAAATCAACAAGGCTATAACCAACAAAGGTGTCTCTTGTTGTTGTTATGTGCCTTCAAGTTGTTTCTGACTTATGACAACCCTAAGGTGAACCTATCATGTAATTTTCTTGGCAAGATTTGCTCAGAGGAGTTTCGCCATTGCCTTCCCCTGAAGCTGAGAGCATGGGACTTGCCCAAGAATACCCTGTGGGTTTCATGGCAAGCCAGGAATCGAACCCTCCTCTCCAAAGTCACAGTCCAATACTCAAATCACTACACCATGCTAACAACTTTTACTAGCCTGCCAAAAGGCTAGTAACATGTCATATTGGCTAGTAAAATAAAATACAATTGCCTTTCTCAAAGAAGAGTTGGAGCGCAGTAATAAAGCAGCCCATCCACTGTTTCCAGGCTGGTTGCACTGGGAGGCAATCTCTCTTTCTTGTGCCACTCAACTGTATGAAATGTCATGGTCTTGCCTGTGCTGAATTCCTGATTTCCTATGTCCAATGAATTGCCAAATTCATTTGGTAGATGAATTGTCCAATGCAAGACAGCTCTAGGTTGCTGAAATTCTTGTTTGTCACACCTTTAATATGCTAAAACCTAGACTCTGTCCCAAAGATATAAAATACTGACTTGTAGCTACATGTCAGGGCTCCAGTTATGAAGACAGGAAAAATGACTTGCATCAGCTTTGTCCTCTACCTTCTCACAGAACCCAAACACACAAACCTCTATGTACTCCATGAACATAAACTTGGTGTGTGCATAAATGTGAAAGGCTTTCCATACTAACACTGAACAGTACCTGGAAAGCGGGGAAGAATGGGGAAGGAAAAAAATAAAGATCTTTCTGAAAGCAACATCTCAAGCAAGTCTAGTTCTTCCCTCATCAAATTAGCTCTATACTTTAGCCAATTTGTTGTTATTGTGTGTCTTCAAGTCAGTTTTTACTTATGGTGACTCTAAGGTGATTCTAACACTATCATGGTTTCTTCAGAGGGGATTTGGCATTGCAATCTTCTGAGGCTGGGAGAATGCGATTTGCCCAAGGTCACCTAGTGAGTTTCATGGCTGAGATGGGAATCGAACCCTGGTCTCCAGAGTCATAGTCCAACACTGAACTCTCATTTTCCAATTTGTTATCTTACACTTCAAGTCACTCAACGATCATGTTTTTTATCTCCTCAAATGTTCTACAAACCAAACCTGAATGAACATGTTAATTCAGAAATCCCATTGATTTCAACAAGAAATACTTTTAAGCATGCCAGGACTGCAACCCAAATCACTTCAATAAGCCAGCCCTACATAACTGTTAGTGCTTCTGCATATTGTCTTTCAAAGATATTTGAACAGTCTTGAAATCTCATTAATTTCAACAAGCATTACTTAAGATATCCAGTCTATCTACACATATGAAGATTATAAATAACTCAAAACATATCTGAACTACAACACATCACTCCACAAGTAAAGAACACCTATAAGCACAACCTACAGAACTGCTACACCACAGGAAACGGTTGACTATTAACATTACAAGTAATTTATATGAACACTCTTACATAGCATAGAAAAGTAGGGGTTTATACTACTGACAAGAAGTATGTCTGGTTAAAAGTGATAGGAAAGACATCTGTAAAAAGCCCTGGAAAGCTGTTGTCAGATCAGATAGAAAACAGAATGGAGAAGCAGCCCAACCACAATAAAAAAGCATGCATGAAGTTGCTAAGATTATAAAGCAGTTTCTGTATTGACCACACACATTAAAAAAAAAAAGGTTTCTCGTGAATCAATAACATTTTAGAAAAATTCTATGCATAACCAGAATTATTCTACCAAGGCTACCAACTAGCAAGGGATCTCTGGCACGATGTATTAAGATGCATTATTATTTTTTAAACTTTATATTTACATTTTAATGTTTAGCATTGTTTTTAACTTGCAGTGATTTAAATTTTGTTAGCCGCCTTGAGTCCCTATACTGGGCATATAAATAACAACAACAACAACAACAACTTACAGAAGTGTACATCTTAACTAAAGTAGCATACTTGTTGGATTCTAATCTGAAGGAGCTATGATGAATATCCTGCACAATTTGTCCTTTGCACCAACATCAATTACTACTGAATTCACTACATTCTTTAGAACTCTATCAAGACCAGCAAGAGGGTCATTGAGATTACCTCTGGTCTCAGCAGGTGCATACACCCAACCTATAATTGCTCACCCCTCTGTTCTTACCTGGATTTTACTCCACTGTGTCAGTTTACTCAAAGCAAATTACAGGAGTTTGGTTCCAAGACACACACACATATGAATACCAACATCTGTGGATGCTCAAGGCCCATTACATTCAGTGGGGTAGTAATGTGCTGCTTCTTATATAAAATGGCAAAATCAAGGCTGCTTTTTGGAATTTTTTATTTTAGGGGAGGGAGGAATGTTTTCAAGCTGTGGATGGGTTGAATCCATGGATACAGAGGGTCAGGTGTCTGTATATATTCACTAGTGATCACCTTCCAATACCAGGCTCCCTATTTTGTGGAAGGTAAAAAAACAAGTACCGGTAGCAATATTTGCTCTCAGCAAAGCAAACTCCATGTGAATGTCTTCAGACATAAAAACAGCTCCAAAGTCAATATAGTCCAAAATCCTATTTCCCACCAAGATACATCTCACAAAGTCCACAAGTAGGATAGCTATCTCCAGCCCTTGCAACTCAGCAGGAGACAACTAGTAACATACTGCTTCTCAACATCAAGATCACACAGAACTGATGCCCTTCTCTTCCATGAGTGTGCCTAATTCCCTTTAAAGGCAGCTAGGGTAGTGGCCATCACCACATCCCTGTGACAAGTTTCATAAATTTAAATGTGCTATATGAAAAAGTACTTCCTTTTCTCTGCCCTGAATCTCTTACAAATTAGTTTCACTGGATGACCCTGGGTCCTAGCAAAGCAGAAGAATATCGCTGTGGGTTCTAATACTTCCTTGAGTGCAAGTTTCACACAAACTCTTTAAACAAAACACTGCAAGACTCCCTCCTCTCACATTCATTTCCAATGTAAAAGTCCCTATCCTTGACAAAGATGTGCAAAAATGTGTTTTGATTAACCTTCTTTCATGTGTCCTGAGAGTTCCTGAGCAGAAAAAGGAAACTAGAAAGGAATTCAGTCCTCCTACCTTCAACCTTTCACCTGACAAGTGTACCACATATAGCCCTTGTTTTACACTATATAATACTTCAGCTTTCTCTACCATGGTATCCTTGAGATGTGTTGGGACTACATCTCACACAAGCTGGAGGATTCTGGAAGCTGCAATCCAACACATCTCAAGGGTATCAGGAAAGGTTGCAATGCAATGCAGCATAGCTCTTTCTTCCTGAACATCAATGCATCCCTTCTCCTCAGCACAGTTCAAAGCTCACTTTTTCTTTTAAGAAAAAAAAAATCTTAATCCACATCCTTAACTGTACCAGGCTTAGGCACCAGGGCCTCCGAGAAGAATTTTACAAGGTGGAACAAGAGTGCTTTTGGACATGGCAGGGTGAGGCTTCTCTTAAAATTGAGGATTTCATGGACCAAATGGATCTTAATTCCCAATTAAGTATTTTGAATAAAGAGAATGGTATAACATGAAATTTTAAAGTTGTGGTCGTTCCCTCTTTGTAGAAAAATCTGGTTATGATAAAACAAAACATACAGCTTTTGGTGGATGATTATGAAAGCATAATTGAACATGATGGCTAATCTTAAACCAACTTGGGGCCTTTGCAGACTGCCAGAAATAGTGCACATTAAATTGAGGCACTGCCCTGGCTCAGTGCTAGGGAATCATGGGAACTGTAATTTATTGTGGCACCAGAGCTCTCTGATAGAGAAGGCTCAATGTCCCAGAAAAAAATACAATTCCCATGATTCCCTAGCACTGAGCCAGGGCAGTGCCTCAATTTAATGTGCACTATTTCTGGCAGTCTGCAAAGGCCCTTGGTTTCAACTAGCCAACCCTAGCTAACTTTTATAAAATATTGCAGTGGAAAAGGGCTGTGAGGTTTGTTTGTTTTGAGGGAGTGGGTCATCAGAAATTCACAGTCCCCTCCTGGACTTTCCAGACCTTGGACCCAATATATCAGCCAAATCACCCTCTTATAGGCACTGCTGGGCAGTTAAGGTTGTAACTTCAAATCAGTCCCTAATTCTTTATGTATCCCATCCAGCTCACCAAAGTGTTCTTCAATGTCAAGTCTAGATTCTAAATTCTAATTCTAAATTATGTGGACACAAGGGCCAAATCCAATTCTTATACCAACTAGAATAGATGAATTGAATCAGTGGGATTTTCAATCCAAGAATTTATTCAATATGTTCACTCTTGTTGGTGTGTGCCTTCAAGTCATTTCCAACTTATGGCAATCCTATCATGAGATCTTCTTGGCAAGATTTGTTCAGAGGGATTTGCCTTTGCCTTCCTCTGTGGCTCAAAGTATAACTTATGAAAAGTCATCCAGTGGGTTTCCATAGCTGGACAGGGATTTGAACCTTGTTCTCCAGAGTTCCAGTCCAACACTAAATGGGGCTAAACAGAGCTTGAGCCAAGGATTTTTTACTGTCACTACCACTATCTTTATCATCATCACCTTGTGTATATTGCTTCTCCTGCACTTTGAGTACACTGAAGAAATAATATATTTTGGTTTTCTTCAGACTCTCCACTATGAAGTAATTAATTGTTGCTTCCATTCCTCATCCCCAGCTTCAACTATCCCATAATGAAAAGCTTCTTCAAGCCACAATCTGGTGAAGGCCCTTACATCCTTAGGAGAAAGTTCACTCCACTATTTCCTGGAGAACTCAGTTTTACATATCTCAACACTAACCTCCTCTCTAAGGAAAAGCCTGAATTGCTTTGCATGATTTACCATTTTTAAACAACTGGAAGCCTATTGCTCACCCTTACTTCACAGAAAGGATAAGGAAAGCATAGTTTTCATGGGTGGTTGGACTACAACCTCTAGTATTCCTCACCACTGTCTATGCTGCCTAAGCCTGTCAGACTTGCAGTTCATCCACTTCTGGAGGGCCAAATAGTTCCCATCCCTGGTTCACTGAGCTTCCTTTAGAATAGGGTAAATCATGCAAGGGAACTGAGTCTTTCCTTCAGAGGAAGTGGGTGTTGACACATGTCAAGGCAGGTGCCATCAAATAGTGAGCACTGGGAGCTGCAGTGCAACCACATCTGAAGGGCTGCACAATTCCCACCCTTGCATTAAGAAAAAGGTGGCAAAAGATAGGTTATGATTTACTGACAGCTCTGGAGTCAAATGGCAAACATTTCTAAGTTTTTAACTATGAGTAACACTTACAATGCTGATACAAAGAAAGGAAGGAGGGAAGAGGAGAGATGTGGAAGATTTTTCTGTAGAAGAGCTCAGTTCAGTTCTGGTGCTTGAAATGGCCTCCTGAGTCCAGATTTTTTTTTTCATTTAAGCATATGGGTTTTATACTTGAGTTGACCTCAGGTTTCTAAAACAGATTGGTTTTCCCTTACCCAAAATTCCAAAATGCTCCAAAAACTAAACATTTTTTCATGGGTGACTAACATAGTAACACCTTTGCTTTCTGATGGTGTAAACAAACTTTACTTCATGCACAAAATTATTTTTAAAATAGTGTATAAAAATTACCTTCAGGCTAAGTGTTTGAGGTGTATATATAACACAAAATGAATTTTGGGTTTAGATTTGGGTTTCATTTCCAAGATTTCTTATATGTACATGCAAATACTCCAAAATCCAAAATTGTCTACATTGCTAGCTGGGGTAGTGACACCTTTGCTTTCTGATGGTTCAATGCACACAAACTTTGCTACATACACAAAATTATTTTAAATATTGTATAAAATTACCTTCAGGCTATGTGTATAAGGTGTACAGTTGGCCATTGTTATCCACTGCAGTTTGGCTCCAGGATCCCCCAGGGATACCAAAATCAGTGGATGCTCAAGTCCCATTAAATACAGTGGTATTGTAAAATGATGTCCCTTGTATAAAATGACAAAATCAAAGTTTGCTATTTGGAATTTATACTTTTTTTTAATATTTTCAATCCATTAATGCTTTAATCTATGGATAAATAATCAGTGGATATGGAGGACTAACTGCATATGAAATATAAAATAAATTTCATGTTTAGACTTGTGTCCCATCTCTAAGATATCTCATTATGTATATGTAAATATTCCAAAATCCAAAAAGATCCGAAATCCAAAATACTTCTGATCTCAAGCATTTTGGATAAGGAATACTTAACCTTTAGCTGACTTTTTTAAAAAAGCAGAATGAAACAAAAACCTCAGATACTTCCAAAAATCCTGAAGTCTGCCCATACCTGCCGTACAGTACCGACTCACCCCGTCCAAACTGGTACTTCTTGTTGTTGTTTTTGTGTGCCTTCAAGTCATTTCTGACTTATGGCGACCCTAAGGCATTTTCCTGTCCTCTGGATTAAACAGTGATCAGCATGGAGACTGAAGTCAAGAAATAAGAAAACTATGAAAAGGGAAGGGCAGCTATGAAGGAACTAGACAAGGTCCTAAAGTGTAAGGATATACAACTGAGCATTAAAGTTAGAATCATCCAAGCCATTGTATTCCCCATCACCATGTACGGATGTGTGAGCTGGACAGCGAAGAAAACAGATAAGAAAGTCAATTCAGTTGAGATGTGCTGCTGAAGAGGCATGCTAAGAATTCAATGGACAGCCAAAAAAAAAACACACAAATGAATGGGTCCAACAGACCAAACCAGAACTCCCCCTGGAAGCCAAGATAATCAAACTGAGGCTGTTGTATATTGGCTATATCATGAGAAGGCTATCATATCACCTCTTAACCTTCTCTTCTGCAAGCTAAATATACCCTGCTCCCTAGGTCTCTCCACATAAGACATGGTTTCCAGATTTTTCACCATTTTGGTGGCTCTCCTCTGGACACGCTCCAGCTTCTCCATATCCTTTTCCAAGTGCGGTACCCAGAACTGAACACAATATTATTCCAGGTCAGGCTCGACCAAAGCAAAATAGAGTGGTACTATTACTTCCCTTGACCTAGACACTCTGCTTCTACTGATACAGCCTAGAATAGCACAGGTTGCATTAGCTGTTTCATCACTCATGGAGCATGTTCAGAGGAGGGCGACCAAAATCGTGAAGGGTCTGGAAACCATAAAGCCCTATGAGGAAAGACTTCAGGAGCTGGGTATGTTTAACCTGGAGAAGAGACAGTTAAGAGGTAATATGATAGCCTTGTTTAAATATTGGAAGGGATGTCCTATTGAGGAGGGAGCAAGTTTGTTTTCTGCTGCTCCAGAGAATAGGACTCAGAGCAATGGATGCAAACTACAGGAAAAGAGATTCCACCTCAACATTAGAAAGAACTTCCTGACAATAAGAGCTGTTTGATAGTGGAATACATGCTGCCTTTGAAGTGTGGTGGACTCTCCTTCTTTGGAGACATTTAAACAGAGGCTGAATGGCCATCTCAAGGGGTCCTTTGATTGTGAGTTCCTGCATGACAGAAGGGGGTTGGACTGGATGGCCCTTGAGGACTCTTCAATTCTATGATTTTATGATCTAGACACTACACTCCTATTGACTCAACCTAGGATCATATTGGCTTTTTTTTTTTTCGCTGCTGCATAACACACAGAATCATAGAGTTAGACAAAACCACAAGGGCCATCCAGTCCAATCCCATTCTGCCATGCAGAGAGACACAATCAAAGCACCCCTGACAAGACTCCAGTTTGCCCACCTCCTTCTTGAACTGTGGTGCCCAGAACTGGACGCAGTATTCCAGATGAAGACTGACCAAAGTAGAATAGAGTGGGACTATTACTTCCCTTGATGCAGACGCTATATACTTATCCCTATACATTCACTAGGGTTAGGGACACAGGACCCCCAGGAATGTGGAAAAACCGCAAATAATAAAGGCACTATGTTTTTTTCCCACCTCTATTGCAACTCTGTGGTCAACATCTGCCAGACATTGACCCTAGAATTATGGTGGAGGAGCTACAAATGCCTAGTGGAGTGTTCTCTCCAGGAATCTCTAGGTCCTTCAGTGAGACTTTTGGTTAAAGTTGACCACTGAGTTGCGCTGGAGGACCTAGATAGAATCATAGAGTTGGAAGGCACCCCAAGGGCAATCCAGTCCATCCCCCTCCCCCGCCATGCTGGAACTCACAATCAAAGTACCCCTGACAGATGGCATCTCCAGCCTCTGTTTAAAGGAAAGAGACTCCACCACACTCCAAGGGAGTGTGTTCCTAGATATTCTCCTACAGAGAACATATTAATAAAATCCGTGAATAATAAAATCTGTAAAAGGCAAAACCGCAAATGTGGAGGGATGAGTGTACTTCTAGTGATGCAACCTAGAATCGCATTGGCTGCATTAGCTGCTGCATCACACATGAAGGGGAAAGCAGTGGCTTGAACGATCCAATGGGTCTGGGGATCACATACACACCCCTCCCCAGGCATCCACCCACCCTTCCAGGAAGCCTCACACACACACCTTATATACACCAGCCTTGGGGTTGTGGAAGAGCTAGGCCCCAAAGCCTGCCCTATATTCACCCAAGAGAGAAAGGAAGGGAGACAAAACCCGGACCCCGCCCCCTTCCTCTTCCGCCTCTACCTTTGGCGCTCGGCGCATCACGGCCACGGAGAGGGGCCTTGCCCTCTTCCTCCTCGGCCTCTCTTCCCCTCACACTGCCCCGGAGGCGACAGCGACGGCGGCTCCGCCTCACATGGGCCACTCCGGCTCCTGCAACCTACACTGCAAAGACCGGCCCAGGGCCCTCTACGTCATTATCTCGCGACCAGGCCTCCGAAGCGACAGGAGGAGGGGATGCAGAGCGAGGCGAAGACGGGGGGGGGGGGGGAGGACGTACTGGCCGTTCATTGGCTGGAGCGAGAGCAGTTGAAGGAGTTCTGATTAGGCTGGCCAGGGAGTGGCACAGTGCGCCTGCGCGGATGGTTTTCCGTTGCTAAGCGAGGAGGGTTCTCTGTTGCTAGGGGAGGAGAGTCAGGGCCTGAACAGACTGCCAGAAATAATCCAGTTAGAGACCGTTTGGCTCAATGCTAGGGAATCATGGGAATTGTAGTTTTTTCTGATACATTGAGCTTTCTCTGTCAGAGAGCTCTAGTGCCACAATGAACTACAGTTCCCATGATTCCCTAGCACTGAGCCAGGGCAGTTAAAGTGGTCTCAAACTGGATTATTTCTAGCAATCTGCTCAGGCCCTTAGGGCCTTTGCAGACTGCTAGAAGTAGTGCAAATTGAGTCCACTTTAACTGCCCTGGCTCAGTGCTAGGGAATCATGGGAATTGTATTTTTTTCTGAGACATTGAACCTTCTCTGTCAGAGAGCTCTGGTGCCACAATAAACTATAGTTCCCATGATTCCCTAGCACTGAGTCAGGGCAGTTAAAGTGGACTCAATTTGCACTATTTTTGGCAGTCTGCAAAGGCCCTTAGTTTCCAGGCTCTCTTTGACTCTCGTCCTTCACGTGTACATGTTGCATGTCTGAATACCGTTACAATGCATCCATTCGTACAGGGGTTGTGGGGGTTTTTTTAAAAAAAAATCTTCTTGTCATATTTTTATCCAGGCCAATAAAAATTATTTATTATTTAAAACAAAACAAAAAAATTAAGTTCCAAAAGAAAAGTTCCCAGAATTTCCTAGCACTGAGCCAGGGCAGTTAAAATGGTCTCAAACTGGATTATTTCTGCACTATAGTTTGGACATCCCTCCCTGAACCTGTCACAAAAAGTTTTCTTGGCAAGCTTTGTCCAGAAGAGGTTTGCCATTGCCATCTTCTGCGGATGAGAAAGTGTGACTTGCCCAACATCACCCAATAGGTTTCCATGGCCAAGTGGAGATTCGAACCCTGGTTTCCAGAATCACAGTCAGACTCCTCATATTTAACACTGAAAATTTTTAAGCAGCCAGCCCAACTCACATGCTGGAAGAAATCCATTACAAATCCCCTCTACTAGTCTCCCAGATCCTGAAGACTAAGTCCAAAACACACTGCAGAAATAATCCAGTTTGAGACCACTTTAACTGCCCTGGCCCAGTGCTAGGGAATCCTGGGAACTGTAGTTTATTATGGCACCAGCGCCCTCTGACAGAGAAGGCTCAGTGTCACTCAATGGCTCACAAAACTACAGTTCCCAGGATTCCCTAGCAGTGACCCAGGGCAGTTAAAGCGGTCTCAACCTGGATTATTTCTGCAGTGTGTTTTGGACCTGAGTCTCTTGCAACTACAGGGGAAAGTCTCTTCCCATCTTCCTCATCCCAGTATATTGCATGCAAAGTAACAACTTACCTGCAGTTCCTCAAATTTTTGAAGTATGCCATTACAGAAATTACAAACCACACATGCTTTGAAGATATGAAAGCTGACATTTCCTCACCTTGTCTCAACTCAGGTGCCTGCCTTGTATTTGTACACAGAAGAAAAACATAGAATCATAGAGCTGGAAGAGACTACAAAGGCCATCCACTTCAACCCCATTCTGCCATGCAGGAAGACGCAGTCAACACAGATGGCCAACCAACCTCTGCTTCAAAACCTGTTAAAAATCTTAGGGGCTATACAGACCAGCATAAAGAGCTGGCATAGGGACAAAGTGGGGGCATGGCAACCGCATGCCGACCACCCCAACTCCACCCCCAGGCCGGCATCACGCTGCCCAAGCAACCGCACGGCAGGCGGCAAAAGAGCATGTCTTCATCCAGCGTTTACACGCACTGCGCCGAAGAAGTGGAGAAAAGCCACTGCCGCTGCAGGTAGAGCACCCTTTCTGTGGTGCAAAAAGGAGCCATTTTTGTGGCTTCTTTTTGCACCATGGAAAGCCCGGATTGGGGCCGCAGTGTGTGGTTGCCGCAGCCTCGATCTGACAAGGAAAGGGGCCATCTGTACAGCCCTATAGAATCATAGAGTTGGAAGAGACCTCAAGGACCATCCAGTCCAACCCCCTGCCATGCAAAAGCTCACAATCAAAGCACCCCAACTGATGGCTGTCCAGCCTCTGTTTAAAGACCTCCAAAGAAGGAGACTCCACCACACCCCAAAGCAGTATATTCTACTATCAATCAGGAAGTTCTTCCTAATGTTTAGGTGGAATCCCTATTCCTGTAGCTTCCATCTATTGCTCTGAGTCCTATTCTCTTGAGCAGCAGAAAACAAGCTTGCTCCATCCTCAATATGACACCCCTTCAAATACTTAAACAAGGGCTTTCATATCACCTCTCAGCCGTCTCTTCCCTGGGCTAAACATCCCTAAGTCTCTCCTCATAAGGCATGGTTTCCAGACCCTTCACCATTTTAGTTTCCCTCTTCTGGACAAGCTCCATCTTGTCAACTCGGAATCACATTCTGCCAATCTGAATAAATTATTTTAAAATCTGGCTAGATCCTCCTTGCACAACTCAGTGTACAACTGCATTAGCACAGTCTGATGCAAGAGCTACATCAGATGCCAAACCACAGAATGACAGTAAATTGTTACCTCCTTCTCATCATTTAATCCCATTAGTATGCATGGCTCTTTACAAAATAAAAGAAAAGGGATTTAAACAATCTAAAATTGGACCCAAGGAAAAGAAGAGAGGGAGTAATAGGAAATGGAGGCAAAGTCAAATGGAAAAATAATATGCTTTAGTTGCGGGAGGGAGGCAACGTGCCTTCTCTAACCTGGCATCCTCCAGATGCATTGGACAACAACACCCATCATCCCCAAACACTATGATAATTTTGTCTGAGGATGAGTGGAATTATAGTGTAGTAACACAGGCTTCAGAAAGGCTGAATGGGGACCAGGAGGATGCTCCAGAAGCATCGCAGGAGTTTATCACACTGGGGTAAACTGCAAAAATCTCATGCAGAAACAGGATTTAAAAACTGGGGGGGGGGGTGCAAAAGCAGGTAGTTTTTCACACACAATGGGGTTAATGTGACATTAACCTGAGGAGAAAATAGACAAAACCCACCCCTTTTTACTTTTCCAAAAGTAAAAACGAGCGGGTTTTGTCTAGTCTCCATTCAGGTTAATGTCACATTAATTCTCATTAACGCGAATGTTGTCTGAAAAACAACCCGCTTTTGCGGGGGTTTTCTACTATATGTTCAGGTTAACCCCAAATGTCATCTGAAAAACTACCCGCTTTTGTGGTTTTTTTTCCAGTTTAAATCCAGTTTCTGCATGGGATCCATCCCATGTGATAGAAAATATAGATTTTGAGGAAGGATTTGAAAGAAAGAATTAAGAGAAGTGATATAATGCATGTGTTCTCAATAATGTCAAATGTATTATTATTATTATTATTATTATTATTATTATTATTGCTACTACTATATTTTTACTTGTGTAGGATTGTCAATGGGTTTCCTCACTAAAGGATTAAAATATTGTATTTGGGGATTCTGTAAGTTTGTATTGGGTGTCCAGCTAGTGGCTGGAAAATTCTAGCAGCTGTATAGACACCACCTCCACCTCAAAAAAGTAACCTTTCTGACCACTGCAAATAACTTTTTAAATATATTTTATTGAACATTTAAACACATAAACACTAATCAAATACACACAAATACATACCAACACATTAAAAATATAAATATAAAAGTCATATACATATATTCTACTCATGCCATAGTGAATTCATGTTATATATCAGCATTGGACGTTATTACATGTGGGCCAGTTTCGTTGTTAAAGAGATAATAAAGTGGAAATGAAGCATCCTGAAAAGAAAGCAAAAATAGAGCATAATTGCACAAATGCTTTTCACATGTAATTACAGTAATAATGGAATTAAGTTAAGAGCGAAAAAAGATGTTTTTAACTTTCATACACAAGTGAAAAAAACCCATACATGTACTGGAAATGGGTGTGTTTCATGACCAGACTCCTCCTTTTCCAGGGCGAGTCCTGCATTTCCCAGGAGGAAATGTCAGACTGTCCTCCATTTGGGGTCATGTCCTCCTGCACAGGTCTTAACCCCCTTCCATTGGGGTTAGGACCTCTCAAGAGAGCAGAGGAGGAGGAGGAGGCTGGAAAGGCAAGGCAAGCTGAGGCAAGGGAGGGATTGAGATGGCTCACCCTCCCTTTTCTATCTCTCCTTTCCTGGCATTGGAGGCTGTCAGCTTCTGGGGAGATGGGCAAGGAGGGCAGGATCATAGGCAGAGCTAGCAGGGGAGGAGGAGGAGGAGGAGGAGGAGGAGGAGGAGGAGGAGGAGGAAAGGGAAGGAAGAAAGGAAGGAAGGAAGGAAGGAAGGAAGGGCTGGGTGTTCCCTGGGGAGAGCCAGAGCCTTGGATGATGCCCAGGACAGGGGGAAACTGGAGGTAGCTCCCATGCCCCCCCCCCATAAGCCTTTCCCCTTTGTAGGACCTGCAGGGCAGAACTTCATGGTGAGATAGATTTCCAAGTTGCTCCACAAGCACACCCCACACTTGCACCCACATCCACTCACAGTTGCTGCGAGGGAAGCCTTCTTTTCCCTCCTTTTCCCTCCATCCCAAATGCCAAACTTCTCCTCTGTCCCAAACTTCCATCTCCTGGACTGCCTTCCCTTCCCTTCATGGCACTGAGGAGGAGCCCGGGACTCTCCCTCCCTGGAGGCCCCTCCTCCTCTTGGCCCTCCTCCAGATTTTAAAAGAGAATTGTCCATGCATATTTGCTTTTCAGATTAAAGTAAATTCGCAATTACTGTAATTTCGCAAATGCATTTCCTCTAAACTCCCGAAATTAAAAAGATCTTGGATAATACCACTTTCTGTGCGACGTCATGTGAAATCGTCAGGCGCAAGTGCCGGTTTTTTGTTTTGTTTTTTTGATTTGTGTGGGATAACCTACAAATTCCCCCCGTGTGATAACGGCCATTGATGGTCTCTCTAATTTCAATACCACCAACCTATTACATTTCTTATCCAACTTATATTACACTTCCAATCCAATTCTCTCTCTCATATTGCCTTATCCTCTGATCTAACTTAAATCTTCCCACCTCTTCTTCTCAAACTCCAATCGTTTTCCTTCTTACCCTCTTCCTTCCCCAATCTATGGCTACTCCTAGCCTCATTCTCTTTCTTTCCTCCTTCTCCTCCTCTACATTCTCTTCTCCTTCATCTATCCCTATCTCACTTACTCTCACCTTCTTTACTTACTTCTAACCTTTCACATTCACTCCTAACCTTTCTTCCCATCAAATACCAATTTGATTTCAACCAGTTGTTGTTGACTTTCTATAACACTACCAACCCCTGCAAATAACTTTTAGCTAATTTTTCCCCCAGTCTTTAACCATGGATGTCATGGCTTTGTACAAAAAGGGCACAAAGTGGACAACTATCTGACTCTAAGAAAGCCACAAGCAAGAGATGAGAACAACTGCCCTGCTGTGGTACCCCAGAGACATGTATTCAGAACATACTGCCTCTGATCCTGATCACAGCATGCAACTATCACACCTACTGTATGTGTTGTGTGCCTTCAAGTGATTTCCAACTTGTGGCATAGTGGTTTGAGTGCTGGACTACGACTCTGGAGATCAAGGTTTGATTCCTGGTTTGGCCATGAAACTCACTGGGTGATTTTGGACAAGTCACATTCTCTTCTGAACAAATCTTGCCAGGAAAACTTCATGGCAAGTTCGCCTTAGGGTTGCCATAAGTCGGAAATGACTTGAAGGCACACAACAACAACAATTAGGCAGGGATAGGGCACATTCAGTATGTAATTGGCCTTCCTTTGCAAAGACAGTCCACATTTGAATCGGGGATTTGGACCCGTGTCATCTAGTGAGGGTGGTGGGAAACCAGTTTAAATGACCTGTGTAGACATGCTGTAAAACACAGAAAAGATTCAGGGCCACCAGCCCGCCCACCCACCCACTAGCTAATTGATGTGTCTAATTCCCTTTTAAATCCTGAAACTGTTGTACTTGGGACATCGTGAGATGATGTGACTCATTGGAAAAGACGATAATCCTTGGTGAAGTGGAAGGCAGTAGGAGAAAAGGAAGACCACACTACAAGTGTACTGATTTCTTAATCCGTCTGTGTTCAATCTCTAGAGAAGAGTTATAGGAGTCATACCTTTATTGGCTAACCAAAATGCAGAAAATGTATCACAAAAGCTTTTGAAGCTTCACTGGCTTCTTCATCAGGCAAAGATGTTAAAAATCTCATACAAGAGTGGGGGGGGGGGGAAGTAAAGATGTTAGAGTCACAGACCTACTTTCTCTCACAGATGTTACGCTGTTGTCAGTTGAGATGGTATTGAGGGATTTCAATGCAGGACCAGGGACAAAGAACAACAAAACAGGTATTAAAAAGTTTGCAAAACCTGGCCAGAGGAATTGATGACCAGGACTCTCAGAGGTCTCTCCTTTGTGGAGATGCCCTAAATCAAAGTCAAACTGACTGCAAATAACAACAACAAAGTGACCATGTGGCAGCATCAATATGAAAGCTGGAGAGAAAAGAAACTTTACAGGAGAGGAATTCACTTCAAATGTAGTGCTGAAAAGGAGCTCTGTGAATACCATGGATGATCAAAAAGATTAAAAAAAAATAGGTCATAGAACTAATCAAGTCTGAATTCTCACTAGAAGCCAAAATGCTTAAACTGAAGCTATTATGCTTTGGCACATCATGAGATGACATGACTTGTTGAATAAGGTTATAATGCTGGGAAAATGTAAAGGCACTATGAGAAGAGGATGATCTCATTACAGGTGAACT
This sequence comes from Phrynosoma blainvillii, assembly GCA_026167975.1. NCBI lineage: Eukaryota > Metazoa > Chordata > Lepidosauria > Squamata > Phrynosomatidae > Phrynosoma > Phrynosoma blainvillii. The sequence continues at coordinate 13,842,943 of JANUYF010000003.1, forward strand.
GACAAGGAAGCCACAGCCCTGCATCTACAAAACTTAAGCCAATCTGTTAAAAACAGGATTTTTCCAGTGGTGTAACTTGAGTTGATTGATTCAGACTCAACTGGGACTCAGGTTGCTTCAACAACTCAACTTGGGCTCAACTTGGCAATAAATGATGCCCTGATTCGACTTAAGACTTGTATGTTTTTAGCGATCCACTTGCTGGCCTTAAATTCATCCAGAAACAGCACAAGGTTTAGGCAATGGGTGTGTGGCAGGGATTAAGATCTATTCAGCAGCCTTTCCCTGCTGCACATCAGAGAAACCTTTTAAAGCTTTTGAAAAGCTTTAGAAGAATCCATACATAGAGAGATCTTGTAGCACCTTTGAGACTAACTGAAAGAAAGAAATTGGCAGCATGAGCTTTTGTAGACTTTAGTCTACTACCTCAAATGCATTTGGTGGAGTGGAGGCCAGACACAGACATATATATATGAGGATGTCAATTCAAACTATAAATCCTTTGTGTATGGAAATGAAGTGGCAGGTCCAGTCTTAACAATGGTCATTAGTGCACAAAAACATAGGAAATTGGTCTTTGTGCATGGGGATGAACTGGCAGATCCAGTCTTGTAATGGGACAAGCCTGTGGTGAGGGGAATAGATGAATGTAGGGCACCCCTATGAGGATGGGTCAGATAGTATTGAAGTGTGTGTAGTGAGTAAGGAACCCATTGTCTTTGTTCAATCCATTGCTGAGGGACTGTAGTTTGTGGATAAATTCCAATTCTGCTGTTTCTCTTTCCAATCTACCTTTGTAGTTCTTTTGTTCAAGGACCGCTGTTCTGAGGTCTGAGATGGAATGTCCAGGGAAATTGAAACGTTCTGCCACTGGTTTTTGTGTATTCCCATTCCTAATGTCCGATTTATATCCATCTATCCTCTGGTGCAGGGAGTGGCCTGTTTGCCCAATGTAGAGTGCTGAAGGGCATTGCTGACACAGTATAGCATATGTCACATTGGAGGATGAGTATGTGAAGGCTCCCCTAATATTGTGGGTGATGACATTAGATCTTGTGATGACATTTCCTGAATAAATGTGTGGACAGAGCTGGCATCTTGGTTTGTGGCAAGGCTTAGTACCTGTTTCCCCATCTGTGTTGTGTGTCATTCTGTAGATGAGGTGAGTACGTGTTTGAGGTTTGGAGGCTGTCTGTAGGCAAGTAAAGGTCTGCCATCAAGAGTCCTTGAAAGAGTGGCATTATTGTCCAGAATGGGTTGTAGTTCTTTGATGATGCGCCTGAGTGGTCTCATTTGCGAGCTGTATGTGACCACTAGTGGGGTTCTGTCATTTTCCCTCTTCAATTTGTTCTGTAATAGATCAGTCCTGGGTGCACATCTTGCCATGTTTATTTGTTTTTTCACTTCATGTGGTGGGTACTGTAGTTTGAGGAATGCTTGTTGTAATTCCTTGAGTTTGGCATCCCTATCCTGTGGATCTGAGCAGATGCAATTGTATCAGAGGGCTAGGCTGTAGACTATGGATCTAGTGATGTGTTCAGGGTGGAAACTGGAAGCAGGTAAGTACATGTAATGGTCCGTGGGTTTGCGATATAGCATGGTGCTTATCTGTACATTTTGTAGCTGTACTGTGGTGTCCAGAAAGTGAACTCAGTTCCAGGCTGAGATTGATGGTGGGGTAGAAGTTGTTGAAACTCTGGTGGAATGTCTTGAATGAATCCTCCCCATGAGTCCAAATTGTGAAGATATTGTCAATGTACCTCAGGTAGAGGAGTGGTTTCTGGGTGCAGGAGTTAAGGAAACATTGTTCTAGGTCAGCCATGAAGATGTTGGCATATTGTGGTGTCATGTGGGTGCCCATGGCAGTGCCATTAACTTCAAGGTATATGTTGTTATTAAAGGTGAAGTAACTGTATGTGAGAACAAACTGCCAGACCTTAGTGGCTAGGTCTGATAGGTTCCCATTTGGAATGATGTTCCTGATGGCTTGTAGTCCATCTTTATGTGGGATGTTGGTGTACATGGATTCCACATCAATACTGATGAAGGGCCTTTGCAGATTGCCAGAAATAGTGCACATTAAATTGAGGCACTGCCCTGGCTCAGTGCTAGGGAGTCATGGGAATTGTATTTTTTTTTCTGGGACATTGAGCCTTCTCTGTCAGAGAGCTCTGGTGCCACAATAAATTACAGTTCCCATGATTCCCTAGCACTGAGCCAGGGCAGTGCCTCAATTTAATGTGCACTATTTCTGGCAGTCTGCAAAGGCCCTAAGATGGTGTTTCCTGGAAGGTTGTAGATGGATTTATCTTCTGTAGGAAGTCCATGGTGTCTTTCACATAGCTGGGGGGTGTTGGTGGCATATGGTTTAAGGATATTGTCCATATATTTGAAGGCACCAAATCCTTCTACCTCAATTTAATTGCCTAACACATTTGCTGCTCCCATCTGAGAATTTGTTTTACCTAACTTGGTGCATTTCTTCTTGATTTTCTACTTATTGAAATTCCAGCACCTCACATGCATACAGCTCCTCCACCTCCTTTTTTCTGATAAAGTTGGCTCTCAGACTTGAGACCCTACTCAAGACTTGACTTGAATATATTTTGCAAGGACTTGAGACCTGACTTGAGACTGGAAGGTAAAGACTTGAGACTTGAATTGAGACTTGGAGTTGAAGACTTGAATACATTGTTGGATTTCTCTGTTGGAGGTCTTTCGTTCAAAGAGTCCTCATAAGTCAGAGATGATTTGAGGGTACATAATCACAGCATGGCCATCACAACATCCAAAGTTTGGAAAGTTATTTTTCAAAAATTATTTGTTATATGACTTATTGCACACACACGCACACACACCCATAAATCATTGCTACATCTGTTGCTCTTCAAATTATTTGGTACTATGTGTGACATATTGCATAGCTGGTTAGTCTAATATTAGTTTTCTTTTTAAAGTAAAGGTAGGTGATAATAGCAAAAAACATGTAAAATTCCATTCAAAATTGCTCTACCAGTGCTATTTAAAAATAAGTTTGAAATAAGTCATGAAAATCCTAGCCATTGCATCAAAGAGATGTCACCATTTCGATTAATTGTGTTACTTTTGAAATGAAACTGTGTCGTGGTAGAGTTGTGGAGAGGTGGTAACATGATGTAGCTCTTTAAGTGCAAACTGTGATCTCAGCATATGGTATCCATGAATTCCCTAAAACAATGTTAAGAAGAAAGGCCAGTACAAGGCATTCTGATTCCAGGGGTGGAAAACAAGATGGGAGACCCTCCACATCCCATGTAGTGGAATGGTAGTTGAACTTAACTTCAGCAGAAAACATATTCAAGGATAGCCTTGTTGGTCATACAGCAAAGTACAATAACATCCAAAATCCATGCAACAGTGGCACCTTTAGTGGCCAACCAAAATGTACAAAATACAGGACATAGCCTTTTGACACTCCACTGGTTTCTTCTTCAGCCAAAAGTGTTAGAAAGAAAGAAAGAAAGAAAGAAAGAAAGAAAGAAAGAAAGAAAGAAAGAAAGATGACGATGTTGGAATCATAGGCCTACTTTTTGTCAAGATGTTATAGTTGTTCTCAATTAAGATAGTATGGAGGGTATGCCCAAAGGAGACAATATACCTGAATGAGATGATACCTTGATCCCAAACAGGGACAAATCAAAGAGACTGTGATGTTCTGAGTAGAAATGCCTGACCACTGGCTGCTCATTTAAACAGTGTGTGTGTGTGTGTGTGTGTGTGTGTGTGTGTGTAAAACCCCAAATATAAATTTTTCATGTGCTAAAGGCACAAGATCCTGTCTAATCTTGGGAAGCCAGGCAGTCAGGCCTGATTAGTACTTAGATGGGTGGCCACCAACAAAAACCAGCAGCTGTAAGCTAGATTTCAGAGTAAGACAATGACCAACCACTCCTGAAGATTCCTTGCCTGTGGAAACCTATCAAATCCATAGGGTTGTCGTAAGTCTATAGGCGACTTGAATGCACACACACAAAATATTTTCAACTTTGCACAGACAACAGGTTGTGGAAGAATGACAAGACTTCACTGCCATCTGCTGGGCTCTTTACATTTCCACTTTTTACATAGGTATACACTCGTCCCTCCACATTTGCGGCTCTGACTTTTGCAGATGTGATTATTCACATATTTTATTAATATCTTCTCTCTAGGAATATCTAGGTTCTCCAGCACAACTCTATGGTCAACTTTAACCAAAAGTCGCACTGAAGGCCCTAGAAATTCCTAAAAAGAACAATCCATTTGGCATTTGTGGCTCCTCCAGCACAATTCTGTGGTCAATGTCTGGCACTGGAGGACTTTTTTGAGGTTTTTCCACATTCATGGGGGTCCTGTGCCCCTAACCCCAGTGAATGTGGAGGGTTGAGTGTATTTTATTCTGACCAGAAAAGGGGGGAAAGACCATTTTTAAAGTCCATCTTCTAGTTCAGACATACAAAGTCATGGCTGAGCAACTTGTCAAACAGGTGAAAGAATAAACATCCAGCAACACAAGTTCAGGAGGATAATAATGCTATTTTCAGATGAGAAATTATCCCAGCATAGTAACAATATGAACATCATGAAACAGAAGGCTAGTCTACCTCTGTTAGATTAACTCCATTCATCTTTAGCCTTTCTTGGCTTTCCTCTGGGATTCTTTCATATGCAGTTTGTTCATTTAAAGTATTATTATGCTTTAAAAAAAAAAAAAGCTCCGTAATATCCAGTTGATTCTCACATCAAGGAATAAATGTCTAAACAGTAGCACCTATGCTATCTGGCCACAGAGCAGAGAGAAGGAAGCTACACTATTCCATTTCATTCATTTTGCTAAGATGCCAGCTGCATTTGGCCTTCCCCAACTGACATGTAGCTGCCAGCCTTTTTATCAGGCTATCAGAACAATATCCATCCGATTGCATCCTTATAAGTACTCTAAGAAATGGCACCTGAGTTTTGCTTTCTCCCTACCCTGATCCATCCTCTTTTCCTTTTATGCCATGTACCTTAGACTGCATACTGTTACTCCAGAGATCACCCTTCCATGCAGAGTCCTTCGGTTTGATATAAACTGTGCTTGATATTTAATGAATAACACTGAATAATATCCCCAGGGGTCATATCCTTTCTTCTCCCACTGAGCCTCTCCCCACTCACACCATCTCTACTCTGAGCTCCAGGGTTTTAAAGAGACACAAGTGAACACCACAGCCCATTTCTGCCAAAAGGTGTCACCCCTCTGTAAGGTATCACCTGGTCTGACCCGTATCCTCCTAGTGACACCTCTGCCCTAGGTCTCAGGTTTTGCCCTTGAAACCTCAGGGCCTGGTAAGATCCTGAAACAGCAACCCTACTAGAATCCAAACATCTGGCTGCAGAGGTCAAACTCACTATGAGGAACAAGACGTACAAATAGACTGCCATTTATATAAGATGTACAAATTTGTACAAGATATACAAATGCAGCTTCCACCATCTTCTTGTGTGTCAGGACTGGGGATGGGGCAGGTGGAAGCAAGTGGCCCATGCTGGATGGAGATCCAGAGATTATGTCCCAATCCATCTAGTAGTACAGTTGGCCCTCCATATCCAGGGGTTGTTTTTTTATCCACAGATTCAAGTATCTTGAAAATATTCCAAAAATATATATAAATTCTAAACAGCTAATCTTGATTTTGTTGTTTTATATAAGGGACACCATTTGACTATGCCATTGTATTTAATGGGACTTGAGTATCCACAGATTTTGGTATCCATGGGGGATCCTGGAACCAAAACCTGGTGGACACCAAAGGCCCACTGTAGTTCTATCTCTGTTCCCTACTGATAGAAAATAATTGTTTTCTCCATTGATTTGCTTCTTCCCTGGGTACCTCATCCAAAGCATTGTCCTTCCACAACTCAGCTAGGGATGGCTCCAGTGTGTCATTATGTTCATTTTTCTTACAAGTAATTTCCCAAGCTTTGGCATTTGTTGCAACTTTGTAGCATACCACTAGATCAAATGCAGCTCCTGCCAAAAGGACCAAGAAAGAAAAGAAGGCCATTATAGGACAATTGGAGCTTTTACAAGATCAAGATGTGAAACTGCCACATGAATAGTGGCCTATTATGATTCATTCATTCATTCAATTTCTATCCCACTTCTTCCAAAATGCGACCCCGAGGTGGCTCACAGAGTTTTATGGTAGGTTAACAATTTTTGTAGGTTAACAAAAATTCAGCTAAAGTGGTGCATAGTTTGAAAGTTTTTAAAATGTTAAATAGGCAATCCTATTAAAATTACTCTTAAAACATTTTAATCAGGTTTAAAACATGAGCTAGAACTCTATCACAAGCCTTTTTAAAAAAAAAAAAAACTTTCTGCACAACCAATTAAAAGTTGAATGCATGTCTAAATAAAAAGGCCTTTGCCTGATGACAAAAAGAGAGCAGAGAGGAGCCAACTGAGCCTTCTATGAAAAAGGCTAGTCTGGAAGCAGCCACCAAGAAGACTTTGTGGGAAATGCAATCTTTCAGATAGCCTGGACTGCAGAGCTTCAAAGATTATAACCAGGACTATGATATATATGATCATAGAAAATTCATTGATAGTCCAGGATCTTGTCTGCACTAGTCAGGATGCTCTGGGGACAGTCTGTCCTTTGCTTTGATCTCCACTTCAAGTCCCAAGTCCAAGAGTCATTGATCGGCTCTCTGTAATTTAATTTTATTACTAAAAGATTTCCAAAGGAGGGCAGTAGGAAAACATATCCTTGGGTCCTTAGGATAATCCATAAGTTGAAATGTTTTAGGGGAAACTCCTAAAGTTTTTTAAAAAGGGAACACATATTTTGATTCTCATCCAGATGGAATCAATCAATGATAAATTTATTTCTCATGATCACAAGGCCATTGCAAAACATACTGCAAGTACAAAGTACAAGTGAATTACAGAAAGAGAAAGAGAGAGATTCTGTGTGTGTGTATGTGTGTAAGAATATTTAAATGCAACTGCAATTTATATCTCTGAAAATATCACTCATCCAAGGAACAAATGTTAAATGGCCCAAATGGGCTAACAGATATTAATAGTGCATCAAAAGGAAGTAACTTAAAATAGCCAACCTGTTACAATAAGTGTGGTGCCCAGTTACGAAACTCAGATCATAAATGGGGTTTTCCAAAAGGCTCTCTTAAACCTTCCTTGCTGTTGTGAGGCTAAACCTCTAAACCAGGGGTAGGCAACCTTTTTGCGCTTGGGGCTGGTCCTGTGAAGTCCCTCCCGCCGCTGGGCCGAGGGGGAGGGAATGGTGGTGCGCGCACCGCCCCGCGTGCATCGCTGCTGCTGCCACCGCCTCTGCACAGCCGCCTCCGCGCACGCCGCCGCCACCATTTTGGAAATCAAAATGGCGGTTGCAATGCGTTTGCGCATGCGCAGTACTCCTGCACATGCGCAAATGAGTCACGGCCGCCATTTTGATTTCCAAAATGGCAGCCGCCACACGCAGCCGCCATTTTAATTTTCAAAATGGCAGCCGCGACTCGTTTGCACATGCGCAGGAGTACTGCGCATGCACAAAAGTGTTGCGACTGCCATTTTGATTTCCAAAATGGTGGTCGAGGTGCGCGCGGCGGCGGCGGCAGCGGCAACTTTCTGCCTGGGCCAGTAAGTCCAGAGACCTGGGCCTTAACCGGCCCCCGGGCCGTAGGTTGCCAGTCCCTGCTCTAAATCATCATAGTTCTCTGCCTTGGAGTCAGGGGAGAGCCTGCTATCGCTCCACAATCCAGCAGTTCTAGGAACTGACTCTGCCTTCCTGAAGTGTATTAATAGCATGTTCTTGAGTGTGGGATTAAAAGTGTGCTCCTAAAACTGTATCCTCAGGTGGTTAATAAAACTTGCTTCTTTTCTCTCTCACCCGCTTACTCTTTCTGCCAACAGAGGCCTTCTGACAAAGATGACTCATTCACAGAGCCAGGACCCAAATGAACAGAGATGCTATGATGATGTATAGCCTTGTAGCTGAAAGAGAAATATGAACTCATCAGAAAGGACCGCATCTGCCAACTTGAGCACAACAAAACATTTTATGGTGATGTTTCAGGGTTTGCTGCCATATGATTAGTCCCTCTCTACCTCTCCCCCTTTATCTTCTTTCTTAGAACAAAACAGAAAAGGCATTTTGTACCTATCTACAGATAAAAACAAATAATTTAGTCTGGAGGCAACTTTCCCTTAGGTACAGTGATAAATTAGACCATTGTCCATAGTCTTTGAAAAAATAGATGGATATTTTGGAGAACATCCTCACATATTCCAGTAAGGTATTTAATGTATGTTGTTTGATGATGTTATTTGAGTGTTTTTAAAGAAATGTTATAAAAATATAAACTAATGTGTGCTACAGAATCCAAAGAATAGTACTGTACATTTCCCTAGGTAGGAGAAGATTCCAGGACATCTTTATGGGGGGGAAAGATTCCTTGTGATGAAGGAATAGGAATGGGGAAAATATTCACAGAATCACTGAGTTAGAAGGTACCACAAGGGCCATTTAATTGAACCCTCTGCCATGAAGGAATATGGAACTAAAGCAATCTTGAAAGAGTCTGCGGGAAAATGCCAAGTTTAACATCCTTATGGAGGAGTCCTGGTAACTTAATGGCATTTTTATAATACAGCACCTGTTTTATTGTCATCGTGTTGGTGTCATCGTATTGGTGGATTACAGTGGCATAAATTGGATTTCATCGTGTTGGTGAATTACAGAGGCATAAATTGGATTTATGCCACCACAGTTCACTTTTTTGGTTATTGTGAACCACACAGTGACCAAAATCCCCTTCACAACCCACCTTTTAAGCAGTCCAGTCCCCCCACCAAAAAAAAAAAAGCCATGCCATTTCTGTGTTGTTGCAGAAGGAAGGAATTTGGGAGAACACGTCAAGCTATTTTCCAGTAGCTGGACATGCTGCAAAAATGTGATCTTCAAGGACCTCCTAAGGACCCCTGGAGATCTCTGTAAAATATCTGTTGCAGTGTGTCCAGCTACAAGAAAATAGCTGGATGTGTCCCCACAGATTTCCCACTCCAGCAACACAGAAATTGCGGGGGGAGTCTGCTGCTTACAAGGTATGTTGGGAGAGTAGTGCCAAGAGACATAGCTAAAGATACATAGTTTTGTGATTCTATTATTATTATTATTACATACATAGTTTTGTGATTCTATTATTTATTTATTTATTTATTTATTTATTTCTTGCCCCTCTGCTGAGCAATCGGCGTGGCTTACAACATTAAAATTCCATACAGATGCATTACAAAACAATGTAGACAAGGCCAAACATTTTTAAAAATCTTGCCGGAATAACAATAACAGACAATAGATATAGGATTATATCTGTAATTGATCAGGAAAGGGGCTAGCACACACAAAGGCAGAAGCATCAGTCTCTATAAGTATCAAGAGGTCTCTCACAGCCACCTCAAAACTGCTTTTAGACTACTGATTCTTGACTGATTCTTCACAAATGGTATGTTTTAATCCATGTTGCTTAAGCAAACTGTGCGTTTGAATCCATATTGCCTGAGAAATGAGTCAAGATCCTACACAGTGTGCATCTACCCTCACATAGGGGGGTTGCAGACTGCCAGAAATAGTGTGAATTCAGTCCACTTTTAGGGTTAGGGTTAGAGTTAGGGAACCATGGGAACTGTATTTTATTGTGGCATCAGAGTTGTCTGACAGAGAAGGCTCAATGTCTCAGAAAAATAACAGTTCCCATGATTCCCTAGCACTAACCCTAACCCTAAAAGTGGACTGAATTCACACTATTTCTGGCAGTCTGCAACCCCCCATAGTTACATGATGGTTGCACTACCCCATTCTTCTGCTGAATGGCAGTACATTGTGCAACAAATTGTGTATGTGCCAGTGTGTTTATTGTACCATGGTGCAATGGGAAATGCACAGTGGCTGTTTCTATAATTCCAATGGAGAAAATTGTACATTTAAGGCATTGATGAATAGTTACTCATCATCCAAGAATGCAAAATTGCATGGTTGGAAACCTGCTGGATAGTCCCAAGTAGGGTAGACCCACTCAATCAGCTATTCAATACTGAGTCAACACATAGGTAAATCCAAATGAATCCATGGCTCTACTTTAATTCAGACTAGCAACAGAATTTTGGCCCTTGTGAAATGGTTACAGTTATGGAACTCCATTTACACAATCATGAATGGAAAACAGCAGGTATCTGCTGGAGTTTGATTCTAGGACCCTGCACCCCAAGGATACCAACATCTGTGAGTGCTTAAGTCCCATTAAATACAATGGCATAGTAAAATGGTGTCCCTTGTACAAAATGGCAAAATCAAGGTTTGTTTTTGGGATTTAAAAAAAATATTTTCAAGCTATGGATGGTTGAATCCATGGATGCAGAATTTGTGGATACAGAGGGGGCGACTGTACATTGTTTGCACAACATCAAAAACAAAACAAAACCAAGCATATGTATAGGGGAATTTACACAAACATATGACACAAATGGGATTCCACCCACAAAAAGGCACACCATGCTGGATCAAAGCAACAGGGCTTCCGGTCTAGTAGGTTATTTCCAAGACAGCAGCAGTGGCGAAATTGTCAACTAATTTCCTGTAGCTGGACAAACTGTGAGGATGTCCTGAGGACCACCAGAGGTCCCTGAAGATGCTTGGAAAATAGCTGGATACATCTTGACTAATCCCCCTGTTCTCCAGTCACATAGAAATGGTCTTACTGGGGGAAAGGCTGCATCATTTAAAGATAGGTTGGGAAGGGGTGCACCAGGAGTTATAGCTACAGAGTAGCTGCATGCCAGACATACCTGGTTTTTTTAAAAAATCAAAAATCTCAAAAATAAAATCTTGATCAAAATGTACCATGGCCATTAAAAGCAGTTTAAAACACAACCGTTACATATTCACTATAAATTTGAAAGGAAAACCAAAGGAAATCTACACACGCAATGCACAGAGGGAGACGTATTTGTGGATGAGCAATGCTGGAAAACATACCTGGGGCCTCAAGGCAAATGCAAAAGGAATAAAATGAGATGAAATGAAACATGACAAGAATATTGGTGCAGATGCTGCCTAAATGGATTCAAAAGACACTTCTTTGTCGAGAAGGCCATTCCCCCTTGCCATTTCTGTGTTCTGCACTTGCAATCTCAGAACCCGAACAAAATTAATGTTAAGTAGTCACGGTAAATGTCCCTCGATTTATCTCAGTGGCAAAATGTCAAATGACCTTCCCCTTCATAATCAAGCTGCCTTCATTTATTTTATTTTATTTTAAATGGACAATTATTCCATTTCCTCCTAATAGTGTCACTGAATTGGAGGCTTTTACCACCTGGGGTATGCATTATGTCATTCAGATATCACATTACCACTTTCCCACACCCTTTTACTTTGCAGCCGATGATCATGGTAATAAGGTGATTATACTTCTAATTATATCCTCTGGGGAATGGTGGAAATTCATTAGATACCTCCACTGGCGTCACTAGGATTGGTGTCACCCCAGTGTAGTAACTCATTCTGTCACCACCAGGCTGCCTGGCACATAGCTACCTCCCTCCACCAGCCAGGGTACCTCTGCTTTCTGCCCACTGTGGCCACTGGTGGGGGTCAGTGGCTAATGCTGCCCAGCAGCTCCTGGATCTGGCAGGGCAGCCAGCTGGGCCAGGTATTGCTGGTGGCAGCTGCAGCTGCTACAGACTCCTTCCCATCTGCAAAAGGAAAAAGAAAGTAGTCTGTGGTCGCCTCTGTTGCCATTGCTCCCCTTTCCAAGCCAGCCAGCAGCCCCACCAGATCTAGAAGTGCCTAGTGGGTGGCAGCGGTACCCCACCAGTGGCCCCAGTTGACTGCCTTGCCCCCCATTTCTACACACTGCCCCTGTCCTGTGCTCCCTACCTCAGAAGGAAAGGCAGGGCAGGGCAGCAAGAGGGAAAGAAAGCCAAGGTGGGCTATAGTGTGCCAGGCATCTTGGAAAGGTGCTTCTGCCACCCAAGTCAGGCAGAGCCGCTGCCCAGGTGGGAAAGGGAGGCAATGGGGGCAGGGGAGACCACAGATCCCCTTTTGTTGTTGTTATTATTACTATTTATATCCTGCCTTTCTCCCAATATGGGGACTCAAGGTGTGTGTCTGTTGCTTCATTTAGAGATGGGGTCCCTATTCTGAGCTGGAAACAGCTACAATGCCAGGCTTCCCCTAGACTTTGTGAAGTACCAAAAACTGACACACATCACTTATTCATTCATTCATTTATTTATTTAGAGTATTTATTGTCAGAGTATTGATGGGCTATACAGTCAATGGTGACATGTAAAGATGTGTGTGTCTGTATTTTTCCATGAGAACTTGCTTCTAGGCTGAGCACAACAACTCAGTCCAGATGGCTAAAAGACACAACAAAAGGAAACCACTAGATGGGAAAGTGTTCTTGTTTACACAAAGGAAACAATAATAAATGTTGTTATGAGAAAGTAAATCACATGATGGAAGATGAACAACAAGAGGTTGGGCTAGCATATGTCACGTACAGAACATCCAATTAACCCGTAGGTTAACACCCAAAAGGTGGAGAAGGGCTGGGCTGAGAAATTGTGTGTCAGGCATTGAAGGTAGTATGCTTTTGAACTTTCATTAGAATGGATTAAGTTTCTTTACTTTGCAATGGATTTATAGCATGCCTTACTGCTTCACAATGTAGCCTTAAGGATTTGTAGTTTTGTTCCTGTTTAGCCACATCTGCAAGATGTGATGCTTTAGTGGACTTTATGGTTTTTACTCTACATATTTTTCTATAATAAAGCTTACTGCATGAAGCTTGGATGTTTCTGCTTCTTCACTCTGCTGGACTTACAAAAACCCACTCCTCCAACACCGAACATTTATACCCCACTCTTCAGCCAAAAAGGTTCTCAGAGCAGCTTACAAATGGTTAATTAGACATTTCCCTGTCCTCAGGCTTACAATCAAAAAAGACAAGACATGATAAGCAGTAATAAGTAGTTTGCTGTTGTTGTTTGCTGTATCTTTAGCTTATGGTGACACTATGAATGAGAGACCCATCATCAACAGCCAAATTCAGGTCTTGCAAACTGAGGGATCAATAGAATCAAGCCACCTATAGTGCACTCTCCTACTTTTCTTATTGTCAGAGTCCATATGTGTGGTTCTGTCATGATATGATATGATGATATTAAGGAATGAAGATATGAGGGCATAGTGATATGGTGAAATAACGCTGTATGGGATGTGGGCTATTGAGAAGGGGATATTAATTATGCATTCGGGCCAAGGTGCATCCACCTTGGAGGATCCTCCCAAAGATGAGCTGGAGGCGGCCAGGGAACATAAGCCCAGGAAATGAGTGCGGGTCCTGGCTGGGGATCCAGACCCAAACAACCCCAGGGTGCCAAGGAAGGTGCAGGGAATGGAGAGTGACTTTGAGATGAAGTCCAACTGACGGTGCAAAAACCGGTGAAGGAAGGGTGCTCTGACTCCAATGGTATTGAGAACTGGTCCCCGAACAATGAGGGGGATACAGAAACAGAGGACTGGCGCTGGGAGGAAGTCCAGCAAAACCTGCTGAGCTACAAGGGGGAGGACAAGTGGTTCCAAACCCCAACCACCACCCAAAGCCAGGAGTGGCCCAGGGAAAGGACAGTGACAGGCTGGGACATCACGGTGGTGATTCCGATAGATGTGGATGGGAGGACTGGGACATCGAGTGGCAACAGGCACCGGCATAGGAGCAACCAATGTGAGACCTCTTGAATAAGGTAGCAGATGCACTATGGGAGTGAGGTTCGACAGGCCGAGCCAGCTAGCCTACTTCCTTGCCCAAGTGTCGGGACATATGAACAAGTGGGGGCCCGCCTTCCCCACCGAGGGGGCAAAGGTGAGATGTGTTGCCGCACACCTGGGGGGCAACTGTTTGATGCCAGGGCAGCAGAGCTAAGGAGCTTGCCGACCTTCATGATAGCATTGCAAGCCCAATTTGAGGACCCTTTTCAGGTGGAAAAAGCCTGATCCAAGCTGGTGGTGCTGGAGCAAGGCGCCCATTCACTGACTGAATATGTGGGGGAATTCCGTGGTCTGGCAGTGCAAATTCTGGATTGGCCAGAGGTGACCAAATTGCAACATTTCAAGAAGGGACAGCTGCAATACCAGGCTTCCTCTAGACTTTGTGAAGTACCAAAAAGTGACACACATGACTATTATATGATAAGCAGTTATAAGATAAGTTGTTTGCTATTGTTTTTTGTTGTTTGCTGTGTCTTTAGCTTATGGTGACCCTATGAATGAGAGACCTCCAAGAGCCCCCATCATCAACAGCCAAGCTCAGGCCTTGCAAACTTAGGAATCGACAGAATCGATCCTAAGTGCAGTGCAGATATAGTGCAGTCTCCCACTTTTCTCATTGCCTTCCACTTTGCTGAGCATTATCTTCTTTTCCAATGAGTCATGTCATTTCAGGATATGCTCAAAGTACAGCAGTCTCAGTTTAGTCATCTTGATGGCTAGTGAGAGTTCAGGCTTGATTTGCTGTAAGACACCCATTTGTCTTTTTGGCAATCCATGGTATCCACAGAACTCTTCTGTAGCAGTACATTTCAAACAATTCAAGAAGGATGTGGATGAGCTGGAGCATATCCAAAGTCCTATGAGGAGCAGCTTAGGGAGCTAGATATATTTAGCCTGGAGAAGGTTAAGGGTTTATGACAGCCATGTTTAAATATCTGATGTCATATTGTGGATGGAGCAAGCTTGTTTTCTGCTGCTCCAGAGACTAGGACCCAAAGCAATGGATTCAAATTATGAGAAAAGAGATTCCACCTTAACATTAGGAAGAACTTCTTGATGGTAAGAGCTGCTTGACAGTGAAATACTCTGCCTTGAAGAATGGTGGAGTCTCCTTTTGGGGGAAAGCTTTTTAGATAGATGCTGGGTGGCCATCTGTCTGGAATACTTTGATTATGCCTTCCTGCATGGCAAGGGGTTGGACTGGATGGCCCTTGGGAGTCTCTTTCAATTCTGTGACTCTTTGATCTATGATTCTAAGTTTCTTTACTTCCTGTTAGCTTTCTTCACTGTCCAGCTTTTCCTCCCATAGATAGAAATGGAAATAGCATGGCCTGGATGATTCTGACTTTGATATATCTTTACACTTGAGGATTTTATCTAGTTCCTTCATAGATGCTCTTCCAAGCCTTTGTCTCCTTTTGATTTCTTGACTATAGTCTCCACTTTCATTTATGACTGAGCCAAGGAAGAAAAGGTTTATCATTAGTAAATGAAGCAGCAGGTGGTTTACCACAAAGGAAACATCACATCCATCAGCTGATGGATTCCAGCACCCAACATAACAATTGGTAGAACTGGACTGCTAAACAGATTCACAGACTATAGACCTTTCACACTACACATTTAAAACACTATAATTATTTTAAAGAATAGCTAACTTTTCTGAAGTAGCTTTCCAAACTCTGGAATTGCCTGGTGTTGTTTTAAAATACTGATCCTGAAGCAAAACTCAAATTACAAGGCATAAATTTGACAGCTTCTTGAAGTTTGCACCTTGCTATGTGAGTTTTGCTAGAGTATTAATATTTAAAAAAACAAAAAACTAGAAGTCATCCCCCCACCATATCAACATGTTACAATTCAAAATATTCTTTTTAAAAATCAATAAATTTTGATGTAGTGTTTTCTCTTTACTTTAAAATTTTAAGTTTTACTTTGTGTGTTTTTTCCATCACTATTTCAGTCATCCTTTGAATTGGGACAAAGTTGAACAAATGATCTTGTGGAAAAAAGAAACACGTTAAACAAAGGAATAATGCATGTAAAGTTTCCCCAACAGATGAGGAGATGCCATTATAGTTGACAAGCACTAACCATCCCCCCCAGAAAAGGAAAACTCAAATGGAAGAGGCCATTCTGAAAAAGAATGTCAGCCTCAATTGTTCCTCAGAATTTTTGGCTGCATTTCTGTTTCTTCTTCTTCTCTTCACCTCTTTAACCTTTCCTTCTGCATCATCCATCTGTGCCAGACAAAAAAGTAGAAGTTGAAAAGCGTTAATGCACAGACTCTGGGTTCTTTCTCTGCAACGACAGCAAAGCATATACGAGATGAGGAGTTGCAGATCTTGGACTGTAACATGATGAATGCTCCCATAGCTGAGAGTCTAATGAAAGCCTTGGGCCTCATTTGTTTTTTATATTAAAAAAAAATCCTGGAGAGAAAAGGGAGAAGACCCTGCAAGTGGTCGGTAGGAGGGGGAGGTAAGAAACAGACAACCTCCATTATGAGATGGAAGGGATTGCCAGTACTTATCAGGCCATTCTTCCATCTCCTTTAATACCTTATCTTTGAATATTTTTAGTTGGTGAGCATCCTCCATAATGGCAGAATCATCCAGCAGGCACGGAATACAATTTCTGTATACAGAAACTGGGGCTGCATGTGCACTGCAGAATTAATGCAGTTTGACTAATGCCATGGCTCAATGCTATGGAATTCTAGGATGTGTAGTTTTGTGAGTGAGTGAGTGAGTGAGTGAGTGAGTGCATTAGCCTTCCCTGTCAGAGCTCCGGTGCCACAACAAACTATGGAATCCCAGGATTCCATAGCATTGCTTTAAAGCAGTGTCAAACTGCATTATTTCTGCAGTGACAATGCAGTCATAGAGACAGCTAGTACATGGAAGCCTTGGACTCCAACTCTCAGAATCCCTCAGCCAACCATTGAGAGATCCTGGAAATCGGGAGTCCCAAAATACTTTTCCAAGCTCTTGAAGAGATGGAAAATACATCTCCCTCCCCTACACATTTCTAGTCTGATGTGTTACATCAACCTTTCCCCACCTGAGGCTTTCCCCTCAATACTGTGAGCATGCTGACTGGGGATGTTGGAAGCCGTAATCCCACAAACCTGACACAGAACTCATGCACTTCCAGGAGGCAAGGTTCTTGTTTCTCCTGTTTCTTCTTATTCTGCCTTTAGAGCCCAGTTCAGATAGCAGTGATGGAACAGTGGCCACTAGAAGCCAGTCCATTGTGGAACAAGGTTCATGTGGCTTTTGACACATGCCCATAGGATTCTCAGTGCTGTGGTCTCTTATGAATGGGAGCCCAAGTCATAGACACAATACTAAAACACATTTAAGGATGATTGGATGAATAAACTTATTGCACAACACTTAAGGAACAGGAACAGAAAGGAACAGAACGGAATGGGGCAAAAACACATGTTACTGGACAGGAGAATGCCACCGATGCCACCGGGAGTCCCCAAGCCATTCCCCAGCCGTTCCTGGCAGCCAATTTTTGAAGGACGAACCATCCTTCAAAAATCGGCTGCCAGGAATGGCTGGGGAATGGCTTGGGGACTCACAGCGGCAACCATGGCATTCTTCTGTCCAGTAACATGCGTTTTTGCCCCGTTCCATTCCCATTCTTGTAAGTGCCATGCGATAAGCTTAGAAGACAGGGCTGTCAGGTCTCAGGAGTCTCCAGGTTTCATTGATAATCTCCAAGCAGAAGACAAGGATGCAAATTCTCCAGTTTTGGTGGGCTCAGCTCTGGATAAGAGGAAAGGGCTCTGTGCAAATCTCCAGCCCCCATTTTCACTTGCCAAAGTAATCTGGGGTGTAACCAGAATACTCTGGCCCCCAATTCCCCCTCCCCCACTTGCTCTCTTTTGCTACAGATTTTTGGCTTCCACAGCAAACAACAGGTGGCTGCATTATCACAAGGTGCTTGTCACCCAGCAATGGTGTTGAAGTCAGAACAAGGTGCCTAGCCATGTTATCGATGCTGGGTGCGTCATTCTAACCTCACAGTAACGTATCCACAGTGGCAGCTGCTGCCATCACTGCAAAGGGAGCTGAAAACCAGCAGCAAAAGGTCAGTTATTTAAATGCAGGTTAAGGGGTGGAAGCCCCAAATCAGTTGTGGGAGTTGTGAAGACAGTCCAGACCTGATTGGCGTTTTGGGCCCTGCATCAGGATGCAGCAAGCCCAGAGGGAATTTGGGGTAAATCATCCATGTAGACAAGCCCTAGGAGAGCAGCAGCTTGCAACAATTTGCAAGGCTTGCATTGATTTATTGCGGCAACTTTCAAAAACCCTCGATGGGGTCCAGAAATTTCCTTAGTTAATCCCCTTCCCTCCCTCCCAGTCATTGTAGGGATCACCCTCTATTCTGCATTCACCTTCTGACTAGAAGCAAGCAGGCTAGATTAAATTATCCTTAATCCCACCTCCTAAATAGGTGATAAGGAATAATCCCTTCCTTTCATCTTGATCTGGGAACAGCCACTTTAGTTAGGCTAATACATTTGGAGGGCTGAAGAAGGATGACTTGTTCCTTAAGATTAATTCCAGCCCTTACACTGAACCCTTCTGTTCACTGCACTTTGGTTTTGGACTTTTGATTCCCATGAAAGATACATGGGGTATGCCACTCAGTAGAAGTGATGCAATAGATCATGACTGCAGGGCATTTGTCTAGAATATTCATCATGATTCTCACTGAGGCTTGTTAATGCCTATGAAGTTTGGCCTGTAATGTGTGTCACTTCCATTGCAATTAATTTTACTTAGTCTCTCTGTGCTGGTCTCATTGATATTTGAAGACTAGCTATGGCTCAGGAAATCCTCGTCAAGGCAAGTCTGGATGAGTCTGTTACACATGTAGGAACAAATGAGTGGAGGAATCCAGATTAATTTTGCTGCCACTTCAATTAATGTGGCAGATGGTAGAAGGTAAAATATAAGTGGTCTGCTGTATCTCTTCTTGTTGTCCAGGATCTTAGATCCATAGCTTGAATGTTACTTTGCTAGAGAGCTGAAGTATTGTCCCTCCCTGCATTGCATGCCCATTTGAGCATCTACCAGAAACTTCTAGAAATCATAGCCGTACATATTTATGCCTGGCATGTTATGTGATTTTTTTTATATTCGTCAACTGGGGCAAGTCTTGTGTGCTTCAGCTGTAACCTGATCCATATTAATAATAATAATAATAATAATAAATATTTATTTATATACCACCCAATGGTAACCCAATCCAGGTGGTTTACAGCATAAAACACAAATTACAATAAACAAGATATCCCTCCCCCCCCTTAAAACATTATTAAACAATAGCATAACTAAAATCCCATTAACAAATTAACAAGAAAATCATAAGGATTAAAATAACTAAAACCATACCACATTACCCCGTAGTTAGATTACGAGGGGAACCAGGGTTCAAATAGTGTTGCAGAGGGAAGAGGGGACAGCCCGGGGCTGGGGAATTTTAGTCCGGAAAGGCCTGCCGGAAGAGATCCATCTTGACAGCCTTTTTAACTGTCCAAAGATGTTAATTGACGGATCTCGTCTGGCAGGCCGTTCCAGAGCCTGGGGGCGATGACAGAAAAGGCCCTCTGGGAGGTAGCAGATAGCCTCGATCTTTGGGGCTCTAAGAAATTCCTCCCAGAGGACTGGAGCATGTGGGGAGGATTATACGGGAGGAGGCAGTCTCTGATATAGCTTGGACCCAAGCCATTTAGGGCTTTAAAGGTGATCACCAACACCTTGTACTGGGCCCAGAAGCCAATAGGCAGCCAGTGGAGGGACCTCAAAACCGGAGTGATGTGGTCCCTCCTAGATGTTCCTGAAACAAGCCTGGCTGCCATATTTTGAATTAACTGTAGCTTCCGAACCAGGCACAAGGGTAGCCCCATGTAGAGCGCATTACAGAAGTCGAGGTGAGAGGTTACCAGTGCATGCACAACAGTCTCAAGATCCCTTACTTCCAGAAAAGGGCGCAGCTGGCGAATCAGCCGAAGCTGATAACAGGCGCTCCTGACTATCACATTAACCTGATTCGTTATCAGGAGCGACGAGTCAAGGAGCACCCCCAGACTGCGAACACAGTCACTGGAGGATAGTGTGACCCCATCCAGGACTGGAGGTTGCAACCCAATTCTTGGTTTCGGGGCCACTACTGTGAGCACCTCCATCTTGTCTGGATTCAGTTTCAATCTGTTTTTCCTCATCCAGCCCATTACCGCTCGAAGACATTCATTGAGAGAGGAAATGCCATTGGAATTCGAGGCCGACGAACGAGACACGGAGAAATAGATTTGGGTGTCATCAGCGTACTGATAACACCCAGCACCATAACTCCGTATAATCTCACCCAGCAGCTTCATATAGATGTTGAATAACATCGGGGACAAAATAGCTCCCTGAGGGACCCCACAAGTGAGCTCCCTCTTGCTGGAACTACAGTCCCCAAGCAGCACCCTCTGGGACCTGCCCGAGAGGAAGGACCGGAACCACTGCAGAGCAGTGCCCCCAATACCTAACCCCCTCAGGCAGCCCAAGAGGATGCCGTGATCTATTGTATCAAAAGCCGCTGAGAGGTCCAGGAGCACCAACAGGGTCACGCTACCCCTGTAGATGCTCAGACGCAGATCGTTGGTCAAGGCAACCATGGCAGTCTCAACACCAAAGCCTGTCCTAAAGCAGGTTTGAAATGGGTCTAGATAATCGGTTTCATCCAAGACTGCCTGGAGTTGAAGAGCAACCGCTCTCTCGATAACCTTGCTCAAGAATGGAACTAAGGACACTGGCCTATAATTATTCATGTCCAGGGGATCCAGGGAGGGTTTCTTTAGAAGCGGCCTAACAGCTGCTTCCTTCAGACAAGATGGTATATGTCCCTCCCTGAAGGATGCGCTGATGATATCCGCAAGGAATCTCCTCAGCGCCACCCCCGCCCCCCGGGATGGCCAACCACGATGGGCAAGGATCAAGAGGGCAGGTTGTTTTCCTCAGCTTACCGAGCAGCTTGTCCACGTCCTCGGTACTCACAGACTGGAACTGATCCAGTATAACTACATCGGCGGAGTCACTGGACACCTCGCCTATAGACTCTATTTCAATTGTAACATCTAAGTCGGCTCTTATCTGAGAGATTTTATCTGCTAAGAAGTTATTAAACGCATCACAGCAGGCCATTGTCGGGTTAAGCAAGGGATTTGGCGCAGGGGGTACCTGCATCATCTCCCTTACCACCTTGAACAGCTCTGCTGGACGGGACTCTGCAGACACAATATGTGCAGAGGAGAAAGCTCTCTTCGCTGCGCGTATTGCCTCCCAATAGGAACGAAGAAAGTTCCTATGGCAAGTTCTGTCAGATATGAGTCGAGTCTTCTGCCACCTGTGCTCTAGTCGTTGGCCAATCCGCTTCATTCTCCTAAGCTCCGGCGTGTACCAAGGCTTTCGGTTTGAAGCGGGATGGCAAGGATGCTTGGGAGCAATCGTGTCGATAGCCCTGGTAAGATCGGTGTTCCATGTCTTAACCAGGGCCTCAACAGGGTCACCGGCATTCCCGACCATTAAACCCTCTCCCGACCATTAAACCCTCTATTAACAGTCAAACAGATCTTTTTCCTTAGTAGCTTTGACTGCTGCCACCCTGCAGAACGAATGCAGTTTGACACCATATTAACTGTCCTTCCTATGGAATCCTGGGATTTGTAGTTTGTTGTGGCAACAGAACTCTCTGACAGAGAAGGCTAAATATCTCACAAAACTACAGATCCCAGGATTCCATCGCATTAAATGGAAACTGCATTCATTCTGTGGTGTAGATGCCATCTTTGTCTCTAGGTAGGAGTGCCAGGTCACAGCCATTCCAGAGCCTGATGTTTCTGGGCCAAAACCTGAGAACTAGGGATGCCCCCGATGATGTCACTAAGTGTTAGGCAGTAAGTACCAGCCACAGCTGCTCACAGTTTGTCTTCAAACACACACACGTACACACACATCCAAAGACAGCCAGAGAGAGAGAGAAAAACGGGAAAATATCTCTCTTTCTCTCTCTCTCTTAATGCCCACTTTGTTGTTTTTTGTTAACTGTCCTTGAGTCAACATCAATGGCAATCCAGTGGATGAGACATCTCCAAGACCCCCTGTCCTCCACTGTTCTGCTTACTTAGGTCCTGAAAACTCAGGCCCCTGACCTCCTTGATTTTGTCCATCCATCTGGTGTAATGTCTTCCTCTCTTTCTGTTACTCTCTACCTTTCCTACATTATTGTCTTTTCTAATGAATTGTGCCTTCTCATGATGTGGCCAAAGTACAACAGCCTCAGTTTGTTCATCTTGGCTTCCAGGGAGATTTCAGGTTTGATCTATTCAAGGACCAATTTCTTTTTTAGCTGTCCACAGTTAGCACTCTTCTCCATTACCACATCTCAAATGAACTGATTTTCTTCTAATCCACTTTCTTCACTGTCCATCTCTCCCATCCATACATGGTGATGGGGGATACAATGGCATGAACGATATTAAATCTAGTGTTCAGTTGTGTATCTTTACATTTTAGGATTTTGTCTGGTTCTTTCATAGCTGTCTTTTCCATAGTCTTCTTCTGATATCTTGACTGCAATCTCCATTCTGATCGATGTTTGATCCAAGATGCGGGAACTCGCATAACTATTTTGATTTCCTCATTGTCTAGGCTGAATTCATGTAGATCCTCTGTAGTCGTTTGTTTTCTTCATGTTCAGCAGTAAGTCATGTCAATTGTCTGTGGCCATTGTTTTTGTAATGACCATCACAACAAAAAGGTAGTGCCAGGATGGAGGGCCCAGTGTAGACAGCTGGTTTTTCATGTTTAAATGTTGGACTTTTAAGCTTAAATTGCTATAGGGTTAATCTTGTTTTATCCCAACACCCAAATACTTTGAATTCAGAAGCTAGACCATTTGCAAATCTGAGCATTTCTTTTCCCACAAGGTTTTCTCCATCACAAAAAATAAAGTAGGACAGTTGATTAAGAAAATAAACTTGTGTTCCCTCTGGGAAAATATTTCTGTCCTTGAATTATGCATTGAAAAATAAGTAAGATAATAAATAACCCTCTTCTTTTCTCCCTTTGTGTTGGCTCACCCACATTAGGCTGATGAATAGGTCTTGGTAAAAGAGCAAATGGAAGACAAAAGAGTTTTTTTTACTTTTAAAATATGAATTTGAGTAGTAAATCTACACAAGCCAGAACTTATCCACATGCTCTTCACCAGGGAGAATACACTCATAAATAAAATTTAGAAACAAGGAAAGAGATATTATTGATAAGGAACACAACATTGTCACATGCTTTCAGCCTCAGGGGAAGGCAATGGCAAACCTTCTCTGAACAAATCTTGCCAAGAAAACTCCATGATTGGTTCACTTTAGGGTTGCCATAAGTCAGAAACAACTTGAAGGCACATAACAAGAACAAAAACATTAACAGTGGCATTTTCCCCTTTCATTGTTTTTCCAATAACTCCTGAGTTATCAGAATTGTGTTATCCTTTGGATTACTGTGACACACTGTATTTTATTTTTAAAATTCAATCAGTGTCTTTCCATCAGTCTCACCAATCCTGCTGAATGTATGTGTGTTTTAGCAACTCCAACTGCTGTGAGAAACAAAAGTTATTTATTAGCTTCTTAAGATGCTATTTATCTTGACATTTGTTCCTTCCTTTTTTGGGTATTCTAAAGGTATGTCTACACAGGGCATTTAAACCAGTTAGACAAGCCCTAAGTCTCCCTTTGGACTATCTGAGAGACCTGGACCCATCCACACAGCACAGTTATAGTGCTATGATTCCACTTTAACTCTCATGGCTATATGCTATGGAGTCTTGGGATTTATAGTTTGGAGAAGCACTAAAGCTGTCTGGCTGAGAATTCTAAATGTCCCTCTCATAACTGCAGATCTCAGGATGTAGTAAAGTGGAATCACAGCACTGTAACCATGGACGTTTTCACACTGGCCTTTTTGAGGACGCTAGCCGGCCTCCCGCCGGCCTCACTCCGGCTCCATTTCCCATGTGTTCACACACACGGGGCGGCAAACCCTGCCCCTTCCGGTGTCATCCCTGCGTCCGGCCGGCTTTTGGCTCCATGCGTTCAAACACACGGAGCCCTAAGTCCGGCCTCACTCCGGCAGCGGCAGGCTAATTCCTGGCTAACTCCGGCTTCAGGTAATTCCGGGTGGCAAAAGGAATTAGCCTGCCGCCGCCGGAGTCATTCCGGTATCAGCGGCACCTTGTCCAGCCGGCTTTAGGGGAAGGGCTCCAGCCGGCTTTAGGGAGCCCAGTGTTGTGTGAAAGGGTCCTCAGTACCATTAGAACAACCAAATTTCCATCTACGCTGCAAAACTGGGGACCCAATGTGAAACTGGGACATGCTGATAAATCTGACCTTTCTGAATAATAAAATATTTGCTGGGATCCCGGCTAACCTGCTTGGAAAGGGGGTTCCATAGTCTAGGAGCAGCCACTGAGAAGGCCCTCTCCAGTATCCTCAACAAATATACAGTCATCAAAGAACCTTCATATCTGTGGGGGATCCATCCTGGACTCTCTGCGGATATGAAAAAATATGGGACCTCAAGTCCTGTTGTCCCTAATGACAGCACGATGTACACATGGCCACTAGCGCAGCCATGTGCATGCATCACCATTTTGGACAACGGAGCTTGCCATCTGCGATGCTCAAATCCATGGATGGCAAGCCTGTGGATAGCAAGGTCCCACTGTACATCTGAGTAGGCAGAGTGGCAAGGTCAGGACAATCCAAGAAAACACTCTTTTAACATTTCACAAGTGAAAACAAACATTTCACAGATGTGACCAAATGACACTGGAGTATGGTCAAGATGACAAAAGTTTTTAATGAAGAAGAATACACAAGCTAAGAGAGGATGCAGCAGTTTGCTTTGGCCAGAGTTAACTGGGAAGGGATGGGTTCCACCCCTTCCTCTTCCCTGCCCGTGATGAATTTACTGAGTGCAAACTACTATTGCATTTTGAACTCAGTTTGCAGCAGTTGAAGGAAGCTGAAGACGAAAGAGGAAAGTGGGTGGCAGAGAATGTGAAACTGGGACATTTGAAAAGCAAACAAACAAGTGGGACAATATAGGATTAACCAGGACTGCCCATGCCAGATCAGGAAGATTGATTTGTGCATCCCAGGTCCTGAGATTTCAGGGCTAAAACCTAAGGCATAGGGACAGGGTCTTGTGATGTTACGGAGCGGCCCCTGGTATCAAGACTGGGACTTAAGGTGGCATACAAGGAGAAGCAAACATAAGTAAAGCACCAGCCAAAATTGTACAGAGTATCCCATTCAAACAAGAAAACATCAAATCTAACAAATGAGAAAACATACACATATGTTTTTCAAGATAGCAATCTTGCCCTGAGATTCCTCCCCCTTGCCCTGACCACCAGAGAAGGGGAGCAGCCCCTGAGATATGGAAACCCTGCCTTTGAAGCCAGTGGGACTAAAAGAAGGTCTTTTTTGTTTCTGTATTATGGTTTTGCACCCCATCTTTCCTCCAACCACCCCAAGGCCTTTTACATCGCTCTCCCCTTCTCCTTTTATCTGCATAACAACCTTATGAGTGAGGCCAGGCATCTTAGTGGTGAC
Source organism: Phrynosoma blainvillii (assembly GCA_026167975.1). Taxonomy (NCBI): domain Eukaryota; kingdom Metazoa; phylum Chordata; class Lepidosauria; order Squamata; family Phrynosomatidae; genus Phrynosoma; species Phrynosoma blainvillii. Next base: position 13,868,491 of record JANUYF010000003.1, read on the forward strand.
AACCTGAGCTATATCACTATATTTAGGGATTCCTCATTGTCAGCCTCAGGGGACAGCAAAGGCAAACCCCCTCTGAACAAATCTCGGCAAGTAAATCCCATGATAAGTTAGGGTTGCCATAAATAACTTAAAGACACACAACAAGTTTGCATAGTTCGGTCATATCATGTATTTGCACCCTTTCCTGTTTGTTGGTCTAAGCCACACCACTTTCCTCCTACATCAGTTATTTTTAGTCTGTGTTCATCCTCCTTTTTGTAGTTTGCATTTCTTTTCCTCTCCTCCATGTTTGTAGAGCAATAGCAAGCAAGAGCAAGTATGTTTCTATACCATTTATCAGTGAACTAGGGAGTTTTTCACACAGTTTTCAGCCCAATCTGTACACAGGACATACCAAAATCAGCCAGCAGATGCCAGATCAGGGACGGGTGATGGTCGGCTGGCAGCGCAGCAGCAATTTCATGTGCGGTAGAACCCATTTTTCCTTGTTCCAGCCCAATCCCATCCCGTACACAGATTGGGCTGAAAACTGCGTGCCATAAACTGCACTCCCTAAGCAATTTACAATGTGAAAGCCAATTGCCCCCAACAAGCTGGGTACTCATTTACCGACCTACAAGAGGATGGAAGGCAGAGTGGACCTTGGAGCCCTTCTCTAGGATCGAACTTACAACGTTGTAGCTGCGCTACCAGACCACACTTTACAGAACCTCTCACCATGTTCTGAAGCCTTTAGTATTTCTTAGTAAACCTACTTTATATGTTTTTACCAAAGAAGCCTAAGCCTGTTTTATATCTCTGACTAGACCCTCTATGGTGGTGCTGTGGGTCTGGTTGTTGCTCACCTTCTGCTTATGAATGCTAATTACTGTGCTTGTGAGATACACTACATTTTTCTCACATTCCCCAATGAATCAGAGACAGAGTAGCTAATCCAAGATCACCAGGTAAGTTTCATGACTCATTAGTGATCTTCCAAGTTCCACGCCAATATTCTGACCAATGCACCTCAGTTGTTCTCACTTGCCAGACTAGCAGGGCTGTTTTTACTCCTCTGTTCCTTTTACAGTTTGTGTTTTTAACATTTTTGTCCCTGCCTTTCTGCCTAACCCAGGACACTTAAGGTTTATCATGGGGGAAGGGGCTTTGAATAGGTCGTCGATACAGTTGAGAAAGAACAGAATGGGGATAAGATGGGATCAGTCCCTTCAGATGTAATAACCAGGGTTTATGTGAGGGTTGACCATTTCTGCATTGCCAAAAAAAAAAAAAAAAAAAAAAGGAACTGTGTTATTCCACCCACACTTCACCAAGGAAGGACAATGAGAACCAAAGAAGACGTAGAGCTGCAAATAATTTGCACATGCTGATTTATATGTATAGTACACATTTAGACACAGCAACTGTCTTGTAAATATAAGCACAATCCATCTCCTCATAGTGGGAAAGAATGTGAAAAAATGACCGGTGAGCCTCCTCACTCAGCTAACTTGTGACATGCAAATTCGAGGGGCCTGTTCTTCCTTCCTATGATTCTTTAAGTCAGACTTAGATTAGAAAAGCCCTTGAAAAAGAGCAACACTAGGAATCCAGATGTTGGATTGCAAGTTCCAGCAGCCCTAGCCAGTATAGACCAAACATGTACAGAATGTTGGAAGTTGTCATCCAGCAATATCGAGGTCTACACAATTCCTGCACCTGAAATACCTTCAAGGATACCTTCAGATAAAGGAAACGTATCCAGGGTAGCTGTGTTGGCCATATGGCAAAGTACAATAATATCCAATAGCCACATAACAGTGATACCTTTATGGGGCCAACCAAAATGCATAAAATACATGTTGCAAGCTTTTGAAGCTCCACTAGCTTCTTTATTATGCAAAGGTGTTAAAAAATGCAATAATTCAGAAGGATTATGTGAGTCACCGGCCTGCATTTTGTCAAGACAGAGGACACTATTTTGTCAAATAGAGGACCAACTTCTGTTAAAGTGATAATGCATGACCACCCTATTTATTGGATGAAGAGTACTTTGTCATCTTTTTATCACCTCCATTTTCCACCACTGGGCTTGAACTGATCTCCTCTTGGTCTTTATTTTTGTATATGGAAAAATATTGAAATTTGTATATTCCCCCAAGGAGCAGCAGCCGACTTCGGCACGGCTGAGAGCTGGATTTTCAGCCATGACACCCTCCCTGGTCCACCCCCCAGGCTAAAAAATGAGAAAAATAAAAATGGGAACCAGATTCCACTTCCTATTTTGATTGTAGAGGTGATTTAGAAGCCACTTGACATTCTCCAGCACAAAAAGGATCATTCCTGGAAGTTCCCATTTTTATGGCAAAGTAATCTTAACATGGGAGGCACAACCTAAAATATTGCTGGCAAAGAGAAGATCGTGGGGTGCATGTGGTCCTTAGGACCTGAAAGGGGGTGTGTGCAAACATTGTTAAAGGGTTTTGCTTCAAAATGCCCTCTGGGGACATGGGGATCATTTTCACCATGTTTGGAGTCCACTTGTCCCCCCAAATGCCTGGCAGGGTGTATTTCCAGCAGATTTTAGGGCCCCTTAGGCCATTTTAGAAGCAGGCGAGACCTTTTTTTGAAACAGGAGAAGCGAGTGACACTCACTTCATGTTATTTAAAAAGGCCTTTCTTGGACCTTAAATGGCCCGAGAATGCCAATGTCCCCTATGTCCCCCAGAAGGCATTTGGGGTCAATCAGGGTGACTTGGGGGGGTTGCAGACTGCCAGAAATAGTGTGAATTCAGTCCACTTTTAGGGTTAGGGTTAGTGCTAGGGAATCATGGGAACTGTTATTTTTCTGAGACATTGAGCCTTCTCTGTCAGACAACTCTGATGCCACAATAAAATACAGTTCCCATGGTTCCCTAACTCTAACCCTAACCCTAAAAGTGGACTGAATTCACACTATTTCTGGCAGTCTGCAACCCCCCTTGATATCATAAGCCTAAAAGGAGGACAAGGCACCGCGAAATGTAGGCCATTCAAGAAAAATGGAGGGCATTACAAAACAAAAGCTCAAAACAGTCATATAACTATAAATTCATGCTACTTATTCATGCTCAAAATGGAGGTAGTTTTGGAATTCCTCCTGGACAGAAGGCTACATTGTAAGACATGTTCTGGAAAAGGAGGATGTCTGGTCACTCTGGGGTAAATTCTTTTTGTGGGAGTGGATGCAGCCTTCCACGGTCTCCTGGGGGCTAATGCAGACTCCTAGCCTTCCATGGTTGCCCATCCATGGCCTAGGGAGTTGCAAGAAGCCCATGGACTTTAGTTTGCTTCTCCCTCTCCTTGGAGAGATCAGATTCAATGACTGTTGATGGCTTCCAAAGCAGTGGCATTGTGAATCCAGACTGGCCTTTGAAGAATAGGCCTCAACACCTTGGATAGTTCAGTCTAAAATCCAGAGCAGACTCACTGACATGGAATGGAAGCCACCAGCCACCACTGATGAGACTGAACTGGTGCAAATCTCGTCTATAATTCACTTGCGTGTGCAGATCAAAGCTGCATCTGCACTGCAGAAATCATGCAGTTTGACATCGCTTTAACTGCCATGGCTCCGTTTTATGGAATCCTGGGGTTTGTGGTTTGCTGTGGCACCAGAGCTCTCTGACTGAGGAGGCTAAATATCTGATGAAACTAGAAATTCCAGAATTCCATCACACTGAGCCATGGCAGTTAAAGCATTTCAAATTACATTATTTCTGGAGTGCAAATGCAGCCCTTAGTTGAGCCTTGTACAGTCAGCATAGAATCATAGAATCATAGAGTTGGAAGAGACCACAAGGGCCATCCAGTCCAACCCCCTGCCATGCAGGAACTCCCAATCAAAGCATCCCTGACAGATGGCCATCCAACCTCTGTTTAAAGACCTCCAAAGAAGGAGACTCCACCACACTCCGAGGGAGTGTGTTCCACTGTCGAACTGTCAGGAAGTTCCTCCTAATGTTGAGGTGGAATCTCTTTTCCTGGAGCACTCCATATCCATGGATTTTTTTATCCACAGATACAAGCATCCATGGCTTGAAAATATTTTTTGAATATATATACATTCCAAAAAGCAAACTCTGGTTTTGCCATTTTATATAAGGGACACTATTTTACTATGCCATGGTTTTTAATGGGACTTGAGCATCCACAGAGTTTGTTATCCATGATGGTTCAGGTCCTAGAACCAAACCCCAGTGGATACACTTTACTGCTCTCTTTGGCAAGCTTTTTTCCCCCCAGTAACATGACAAATTTGATCAGTTTTCAAAGTCAGGCATGCAGAGAGGACTCTTCCACAATCAATAATGAAATTCAGATTTCCTTGGACAACTTGCTGCCATTTTAAATGGATGGATGTGAATCACCTCCAGTGCACTGAGTACTGAACCTACACAGGGGAGGAAAAATCTCTCACTTTTGTAGATAACTAACATGCTAATGGAATACACCCAAGGGTCAACTGCTCTAACGGCTATAATGGACTCCAGGTCAGTAAACCCAAAGGAACAGAAAACAGCCTCAGGGAGGAATTACTCTGAGCTCTCAAGAGAACAGCCAAGCTGATATAATTCACACTAACAACAACAACCAAGAGATCCCAGTTGATTTGTTTCTATATTCTCTGATCACAGTTGGATGGATACATTGATCAACCTTCAACAAGGTTTCTTCCAGTTTTATGGCACTCGTTTCTTATATTTATTATGGCAGCTGAGCTTGCAAAAAAAAAAAAAAATACAGCAGACCATAACTAGCATTACTATTCAAAAGAGCAAAAATATTACAGTGGAGGAGAGGCCTTTTTTAAAGGCATCCACTAAAGCTAAATCGTGAGCCCCATGACAAAGATGACCATTTTGTGTCCTTTCTGCAGTAAAAAAAAAAAAAAAGGCTTATTCTGAGTTAGGTTCTGATTCCTATAACTCCAAAGGATCAGCACTCTGCCTTATTAGTGGATATTATTATTGCCTACTTAACTTTGGATTCCATCACTCAGCTGTAGATTCCTGCACTGGTAGAAGTTGGACTAGATTAGCTTTGTGGATCCCTTCCAATTAAGTAATCAAGTTCTTAATGGGTACATGTAAACGGTAGAAATAATGTAGCTTGAACTTCAACTGCCTTGGCTCCATCCTATATAATCCTGGGATTTCAGCAGAGAAGGCTAAGGACCTTGTAAAACTACAAGTCCTAAGATTCCAAAGGATGGAGCTGTATGTCTGTTGTGTGCCTTCAAGTCATTTCTGACTTATGGCAACCCTAAAGTGAACTTTCATGAGGGTTTCTTGGTGACATTTGTTCAGAAGTATATGCCATTGCCTTCCTCTGAGGCTGAGAGAGTGTGACTTGCCCAAGGTCACCAAGTGGGTTTCATAGCTGAGCTAGGAATCGAATCTTGCTCTGCAGAGTCTTAGTCCAAAGCTCAAACCACTATGCCACACTGGCTCCACTTAAAGTGGTGTCAAACTGCATTATTTCCACCTTGTAGATGCACCCAATGTCAAGGCTTCATCTTGGAACATGTGGTGATAACAGAGGAACTCTGATCATATATAGGTTGTGTTTTTCTTGTCACAGTGCAACAACAACATAACTCAGGCAGAGGCAATATGGTGCAGTGGTTAGTGTCAAACTGACAACCACTGGAAATGATGATGAATAAGTGCAGCAATGTGAGCTTCACTGGGGTGAAACTCTTGAGTATTCAAGGATAGGACAAGCAGCACAGAAGACTCTGGACTGAATCTGCAAAAGTTCATTTTTAGACTAAAAATCCCCAAATCTCCTTACCCAACATGTTCAATCCCAGAAGCAGATATAGTACTAGGAGTGAATTGTGATGAAAAAGGCAAAGTGCCAGGGGAACACTGGGAGAATCAGGGCTAGGAATATTACTTTTAGACCTCATTTCCACTTACATTTAAACCAGTTTGTGGTTTGCCTTTGCTCTGTGTTGGTGAATCAATTCCAAAAGGTCCATTGTTCCTACTATGAAAGCAGATCTTTTCATTATTCCCTTGTAATCGCTTCTTTTTTGGCATGACTGTCATTAACATTAGTTTGTGCCACTTCAAAATGAGTGTCAATCTGCCAAAGAAATAAGGACTCCATGAGTCAAAAAGGTTGGGAACCCCTGCGCTAGAGGTTTCTAAACAGGGAATGCTAAATCTCTCACCAACTTACAAATCCTAGAGTAAATCAAGCCTGAACTTTCCCTACAAGCCAAAATGACTGGACTGGAGCTATTGTATTTTGGCTATATCATGAGATGAAGTGTCTCATTAGAAAATAAAATAATGCTTGGTGAAGTGGGAGACAAGAGGATAAGAGGAAGACTGCATTACAAGTGAATTGATTCAACCAGGGAAGCCAAGGCCCTGAACTTGCAGGATGTTAGTGGAGCTGTTGTTAACAGGGTGTCTTGATGGTCCCTCATGTTAAGGAAAAAGCAACATGGGCTATACAGTAATAGAAATAAAAATATGTATGTGAATGTCAAAGTGACTAAGCAGGAGCAATCTGGAAGATACACAGGTGAAAAAGATAATATAATTAAGAAGCCTTGAGAGCCAAGGACAAAGTTATAGAAGGTATATTGAGAACACCTGTGATAGACTGCAAACACCTGAGACTCATTAAGCGGTCAAGGTAAAGTGATGAAACACTTGGGTTGGTCTTAGGTATGGGATGATCTATGTGGACCAATCAAGATGTATGTACACACCCACTGGGTGGAAACTGACTGGTGGGTGGTGTCTAACAATGGCTATAAATTGCAATGTTTGCTAATGTATATTGTGGAGTAGTTTGGAGTATTGTGGTGTAGTTTTGGAGATATTGTGGAGTAGAGATTGTGATTTGTAGGGTATATAGTATTTATAGTAGAATAAAGTAGATCTTTTATATAAGACTACTGAGTTGTCTGGTGTCTTGAGGGAAGATACAAGAACCAGAAGAATCCTGGAGAAGTTTGGAGACATCTCAGGAAGAAGAGTGAGAAGGCTTGGAGAGTTTGTCAGGGTCTTCAGCCTATTCTCTGAAACTCTGCTGCTTGGGAAAGAAGCATCAACCACTGATCAAAGCTAGTCAGCTCTGCTGCATAACAAGGTGGTGAGTTAGAGCCAGAGGTGTAGAGCTACAACTCCCATCATCCCTGACAAGGGTTATGGGCCCAGATACTAGAGCAACCAGCATCCACAGAAGCTGAAAGTTCCAGAGAGTGGAAGAAGGTTTTGTGGAGCCTTGTGAGTAAATCATTTTGTGTTTTGTCTGCTGTGCATTCTCAGAAGGACTGTATCAAATTGAGTCACTGCACAAATTAAGATGGAGATCCTAAAGTTTAGTAAATTAAATAGAAATAACTACTCTACCTGGAAAATATATGCCCAATCTCTACTCATAAAGGAGTCTCTGTGGTCGACAGTTGAAACAGGGCTGGCAGCTGATGCTGATGCAGCCATTCGAGAAAGAGACGCTAAAGCAAAAGCATGTCTTTATCTCATGCTAGAAGAAGACTTGATTAACGACGTAAGAGATAAAGTGTCCGCCAAGGATGTGTGGGATACTTTGCAGAGATTACACACACCTTCAACTGCGTTTGCAAAAATGCTTTGGTCTAAAAGAATTTACAGGCAGAAGATGACTAAAGGACAGTGTGTAATAGAACATTTAAAAACAATGCAGGATTTATTTGTGCAAGCTGAACTGAGAGGAGTGGAAATTAGCAAGGAGCAGCAGTGTTATATTTTAATAGAATCGCTGGACTCTTCTTGGGACAACATAACAAATAGCTTGCAAAATTTGCCAGAAGCTGAGCTGAACAGAGACTTAATTGTTGCAAAAATATTGGAAGAAAACTTGAGAAGAAAGTCTGAGCAGGGTGACTCAGCAAGTTTAAGGACTGTGCCAAAACAACAAACAACGCCTGATCTACGAAAGCAGGAAGAAGCAGCTTCTACAAGGGAGCAACGGAGGTGTTTTTATTGTAAAAAGATTGGTCATCTACAGAGACAATGTAAACAATTTGCTGCTGAGAGAAGCAAGCAAGGAGAGAGCAGATGGCAGCCGCGGCAGTATCAAAAACAGTCCAAACCTCCATTTTTGAAGGACAGTGGTAACAAAAAGGGGGTTGCAACCATGATTAAGGAAAAACAAAATGCTAATTGTAAATGGTTAATTGACTCAGGAGCATCATCTTCAATGTGTAACAATATTAATTTGATAAGTAATAGAAAATCAGCTAATGTAAATGCTGTAGTTTTAGCTGATGGGAAAGAGCTCAGTACTGTAAATCAAATGGGTACAGTTTTCATTCCTGGGCTAAAGGAAAACTTTAATGATGTGTTACATGTAAAGGAGTTAGAAAATAATTTGTTATCAGTGAGCAGGTTAACAGACAGAGATTACACAGTTATATTTGAAAAGGACATGTGTAAGATAAAATTGAATGGGGAATTGCGAGGCATAGGCTTGAAAAAAGATAAGCTTTATTATTTGGAAGACAATATTGATAGCTACAGTGTTGAAAATGCTAATAACATAGACAATAGTCCAATACACAAAGACTGTATACATGAACTTCATAGAAAATTTGGTCATGCTAGTTTCAAATGTTTGAAGAAGTTAATCAGTATGTGTCCAGATTTAAAAGTTGCTGAATGCAAAAATCACTTAGATTGTACTGTATGTAATCAAGTAAAGGTCCGAGCTTTTCCAGTAGCCAAGAAAACCAAAAGAATTGCTCAAAGACCATTTCAGTTTGTACATGCAGACGTGGCCCAAGCTAATTGTTTATCTTTAGGGGGAAGCAAATATTACCTAGTAATTGTTGACAGGTATACAAGGTTTGCGTTTGTAAGGATATTGAAAAACAAATCTGACGCTGGGCAAAGTTTAAAAGCATGGGTGAGAATGGTGGAAAGACAATTTGATATTAGAGTAGGCACCATTGTTACTGACCGAGGAGGAGAGTTTCTAAGTAATCAATTGTTTAATTAGTTTCAAAAGGTAGGAATAAGGCATGAAACTACTAATCCTGCTTGTCCTAACGAAGATGGTTTAGCGGAGAAAAGAATACAAGATATAAAAAGGATAACTGCTTGTTTGATGGCAGATGCAGAGGTAAAAGATAGTTTCTGGGCAGAAGCAACTTTGACAGCAGTACATATTAGTAACAGACTGTATCATTCAGAAATTGAAGACATCCCCTACAGGGTATTGTATGGGAGAGTGCCAAATTACAAGTATTTGAGAGTCTTTGGACAGTTTGCTTATGTTTACATACCAGCTTGTTTCAGGAAGAAAGGAGAACCCAAAAGTAAAAGGCTTAGGTTTTTAGGTTATTCTGGAAATAGCTACAAGTTTCATTTAGGTGGAAGAGAAGTGCAGTATTCCAGGTCTGCAAATTTCGAGAGACATGCCGGTTGGGACAAATTGCATGCCAATAAGGAAGTTTTCTTGAGGTTAGGAAGTTCAAATGAGCCAGAAACACAAACTGAACCAACTTCAGGAAACGGAGGGGTTTCAGTTAAGCCAGAAGCATCCACTAGCAGCAGTGATAGTTCTTCCGATAATGAGACACAATCTAGACCTATTACTACTAGAATGACTGAAGACAAGAGATTTAGCCATAGAACTATAACTCCTAGCACAGAAAGTGAGGATGAAAGAGGCAGATCAGCAGAGTTTATTCCCAGACGTAGTCACAGAATTAGAAAGCCTCCAGATAGGTTTGTTGTGACAAATGCAAGAGCTTGTTTAGCAGTGGAAGAGCCTGAAAGTTTTGAAGAGTTGGAAAGTTTGTCTAGAGAAGAACAGGAAAGATGGATTGATGCAATGGATGATGAGTTTGGTTGTCTGGTAAATAAAGATGTTTTTGAAATAGTTGATAGACCCAAAGACAAGAAAGTAATTGGTTGTAAGTGGGTGTACAAAAAGAAAGAAATGCCAGATGGAAGTATTAAGTATAAAGCTAGGTTAGTAGCTAAGGGTTTTGCACAACAGCAGTATGAGAACTACGATAAGACATATTCTCCAACTGCAAAGCCAGAAAGTCTGAGAATGGTTCTAGCTGTAGCAGCAAAAAGAAATTTAGTTGTAGAACATTTTGATTTTGAAACAGCCTACTTGAATGCTAGTTTAGATGAAGAGATATTTATGGAGCAGCCACAAGGTTTTGAAGAAATTGGTAGTCAGAAAGTTTATAAATTGAAAAAAGCATTGTATGGATTAAAACAAAGTGCCAGAGCATGGAATTTGTGCATTAATGAAGAGTTAGCTAAACTAGGATACAAAAGGAGCATTGCAGATGCTTGTGTCTATACAAAAGGAGGCATAGTGTTAGTGATTTATGTAGACGATTTATGCATGGCAGCAAAGTCAAAACAGGAAATTGAATCAGTAAAAAGAGAATTGTCTGAAAAGTTTGTTTTAAAAGATCTAGGTTTATTAAAGTCTTATTTAGGTATTGGTGTTGAGTGGACAGAAGAAGGACATTGTTTGTTAAGTCAGAGAAAGAAAATTGAAAATTTGATTGAAAAGTGTGGATTACAAAATGCTAAAATAGTAAGAGCTCCAATGACAACTGGTTTTGTATCTGAAAAAACAACTAGAGATTTTGAAGACAAGACTTTATTCAGGAGTATAATAGGATCTTTACAATTCATATCTTGCCACACCAGACCAGACATTTCGTATGCTGTAAATGTATTGTCCAGAAGAGTTAATGATCCAAAAATTGAAGACTGGACAGCAGTAAAACACTTATTGAGATATTTGAAAGGAACTCTAGATAAGAAATTAATAATTAGAAACAGTCATTCAGATTTAGATTGCTATGTAGACAGTTCTTTTGCATCAGAATTAGGAGACAAGAAGTCAGTTACAGGAATAATAATCAAGTACAGTGAAAGTCCAATAGTCTGGAGAAGTAGGAAACAAACAAATGTAGCGATAAGTACGACGGAAGCAGAATTCGCAGCTTTAAATGAGATAGTGAATGAGGTACAGTGGGTTGAGCAACTGTTGAATGATTTAAATGAAAGTTACAAGATACCAGTAGAAATTCTGGAAGATTCACAGTCATGCATAGCAATGGCTGAAACTGAAAGTTTGAAGAACAGAACAAAATATGTTGGAGTAAGATATCAAAATGTGCGAGACATGGTTCAGAAGGGTAAAATAGAATCGAGATATATAGAAACACAACACAACATAGCAGATTTGTTCACAAAAGCATTGACGGCGGAAAAACATGAAAGACTGACACAAATGGTTGGAATGACATTGTAAGACACATACAATATTTTATTTCGGAGGGGATTGTTAAGGAAAAAGCAACATGGGATATACAGTAATAGAAATAAAAATATGTATGTGAATGTCAAAGTGACTAAGCAGGAGCAATCAGGAAGATACACAGGTGAAAAAGATAATATAATTAAGAAGCCTTGAGAGCCAAGGACAAAGTTATAGAAGGTATATTGAGAACACCTGTGATAGACTGCAAACACCTGAGACTCATTAAGTGGTCAAGGTAAAGTGATGAAACACTTGGGTTGGTCTTAGGTATGGGATGATCTATGTGGACCAATCAAGATGTATGTACACACCCACTGGGTGGAAACTGACTGGTGGGTGGTGTCTAACAATGGCTATAAATTGCAATGTTTGCTAATGTATATTGTGGAGTAGTTTGGAGTATTGTGGTGTAGTTTTGGAGATATTGTGGAGTAGAGATTGTGATTTGTAGGGCATATAGTATTTATGTATATAAAGTAGATCTTTTATATAAGACTACTGAGTTGTCTGGTGTCTTGAGGGAAGATACAAGAACCAGAAGAATCCTGGAGAAGTTTGGAGACATCTCAGGAAGAAGAGTGAGAAGGCTTGGAGAGTTTGTCAGGGTCTTCAGCCTATTCTCTGAAACTCTGCTGCTTGGGAAAGAAGCATCAACCACTGATCAAAGCTGGTCAGCTCTGCTGCATAACAAGGTGGTGAGTTAGAGACAGAGGTGTAGAGCTACAACTCCCATCATCCCTGACACCTCATTCTTAGAGTTGGCCATAAACTGAAGCCAACTTGATGGCAACTAACAACAACAAATACAATGGCCAACTTCCCCCCCCCCCCAAGATATTGAAAATATGCAGATCTTTGAGAACGTCTCTGCAATATGAAAAACGGTGGCTTGTTCTGAGACCAGCAAAAACACTTCTCAGCCCAAACTGCCAAACACATTTATCTTCATATACGTGTTGCTCTTTGCATCAACGTGGAGCAAATATACTTTGCAAATGTTGTCCAACAAGCAAATTGCTCCTCACAACTCAGATTCATGTTTGCAGCAAGGATGGCTAACCTAGGGAGAAAGACAAGAAAATGAAGCCAACACAGGCAGAGTGAGTGAGTAAACCTGGAGGTGGGGGGAGGACTTAAAAATATATTCTGAAAAAAGAAAGAACAGGGCTATTCCAGAAATAGCCTAAGCCCATATTTTCTCTTTTCAGCAGGGAGGCAATTGCAAACGCATATCCTTTGCCATGCAAGCCAGGGAGAATTTTTGATAACTGTGTGCAAACAGATCTAAAATTTACAAAATTCGTCCTGTGTTTCTTTACTGCACTCATCTCCTTTCCTTCCAAAGCTGTGGGGGTGGGTTATAGCAATTCCCAGAGGACTGGCCATGTATAAAGTTGTGATGGCACTTTGCAACTTCATATGAGGGTTTTTTCCCGCCTTCTAAATGATGTGCTGTTGTACAACCTTGCAGCATATAGCTGAAGGAACCAAAATTTGACAAAATCTCTCTTTGGAAGGAATATATTGAGCAACACTACCACCATCTCCTGGAAAGAAATTGCTATTGCAAAAGCTGCACATTTGTAGAGGGTAGCCCTGGCAGTCCATTGCAACAAAATTAACATGGTTTTCTGGCACATTACATGTTTCACTTTATTATTTAAGCTTTCCTGGGCTTAGGCCATGCCATCTTAAATGGCAGGGTCAGCATCTAGTTTGAAGAACACTATTGTGGGTGTCTGGAGGACAAGGGAGGAGCCCTTACCCTATGAGCCACAGTTCCCAGATTCCCCACTTTAATTTATTTTAAAAGGCAAATTTCTAGCCCCTGTAAAAATTGAGATATGAGACAAAATGCAAAGCTATTCTTCTGCTCATTATCCAGGGACCAGGTCTACCCCTTAACTGGGGAATAAACTTAGATTTCTTAGGGGCCAGGTATACCTATTTTGGTAGACTTGAGGCTCAGCTACCAGATCTGTCAGAAACGAGAGACATGTCCTCTGATACCATTGGGGCTCTCCCCCCCCAGTACATTTTATTCTTCCCCCATAAAATATGCAGTACTTCAAAATTCATATAGCGAAAAAGTTGATAACACTAGAGTTAAAGTGACAGAGAAATGATTTCAGAGTTATGTTGAGCTGGCAACTCCGCTTTCTGGAAAAAAAAACATCTATCAGGCACTTGATGGTGGATGGTCTGGCAAGGCTGTACTTATTTCTAGTCTAATACACTATTATGATTCAAGGAAGGTGTGCACATCTTTAAATAGCACACATACTTCCTCCTCTGTATTCTTTATTTTAGATTCATTCATTCATTCATTCATCCATCCATCCATTTATTCATCTTTCTAAATATGGAATCCAAGGAGGCTTACAGTATTACCACTGACCAGGAGCATTTCTGTCTTTCTGAATTAAGCAGCAACTTGTTTGCCTTCATCCACGCCATTACTGACAGCATACACTGGTTTATACTAAAAGGATTTCCTTATAATTGGAAGAAAGGGAGCCATGGTGTGACACCAGCATACCTGTGACACTAGTACTTCAAAACTGTGGACACCCTCTCCCACTGATTCCATGTCAATGTTAAACAGCATGAGGAACAAAACTGCTCCCTGTGAGATACCCCATCCCTATGGCCAAGGAATTAAACAGGCATTCCCAGCACAATTTTATGACCAAGGAATTAAACAGGCATTCCCAGCACAACTTCCAGAAAGGACCAGAGCTACTGTGAAACCATGGCCCCATGTAATGATGTAAATTTATGTCTATAGTCTTCCCATCCCTGAATGGGGATGGAAAAGAGGGGTCCCTGTTGAGATGCAAATGGATTTTAAATTTCCTGGACTTTGCAAATCTCCCTATAACCACAGGGCCAGAAGGAGGAGGACTCTGCCTACAAAAGATATCCTCCCTCTCCACCATATACTACCATCTTAACTAAAGACTGAAACAATGTGTAGGCATCTGACTAACATCTCCAATTGTTTTTCTCCTGTTTAGCTTGTAACATCTCGCGCCGAATGAAGAAGGAACCCATGGAGCTTCGAAAGCTTGCAACAAGTATATTGTTCATTTTGGTTGGCCAATAAAGGTATCACTAATGATTTTTGTTTGCATTTGCTAAATGGCCAACACAGCTTCCCCTGAACGTTTTCTGTATTCGGGGGATGGAAAATGCTATTATTTGGTTTGCTCCTCTGTAGAGAACAACAGGTTTCAACTTCACCCCTCAGAAACAAGCAAATAATTCCTGACCAATTCCTGAAGAATGAAGGTTATAAAACACTCGGCTGGCTTTCCTTCCCTAACTCTTGCAATTAGTCATGTGAACCATAAAACTCCATTGGCAATGCCTAACAAGGAAAGATGGCCTATGCTTATCTTTACAATGGATTTTGCCTCCCCTCCCCTCAGATTGCTCCATTACTTCTTTTGCAAAAGAAGTCTGCAAATTCTCACACCTCAGTATAGCAGGTACCACATTCCAAAGTTCATAAATACTTGACCTGAGAATTGAGAAAACCAAAAATCCCATATGTTTAATGAACAGCAATGTATTTATGTCATATCCTGTGTCCCATCCTGGAGAGTCAGCCCAGAAGGATAACCATAGTTGATGGTACCAAAAGCCGCTGAGAGGGACACATTCCCCTAAGGTCTGAAGCCAAACTGAAATGGATCTAGATATTCCATATCATCCAGGAATCCCTGGAGCTGAGAGGCTATCACATGCTCCAGAACCTTGTTCTGTATACTAGAGACTGGACTATAATTCTCTAGGATGGTAGAGTTCAGGGAGGGCTTTTCATTAAAAGCCTCAACACAACCTCTTTTAAGACTTGTTGCAGGGCGGTACCTGCCCTTTGCCCACTCAGCCAGTCCTTTTCTGGGTGCTTGTATAGGCCAGGAAGGACATAGGTCCAACATTCATGTGGAGGCCCTTATCTTTCCAAGAATCCTATCCACCTATCGAGTTGCACAAACTGAAATGTATCCAATAATAGGGGACAATCAGAAGCCAACATTACACCTACTGGACCTATATCAGCTACAGCATGCATGTGAGATTGGACCTGAGCAATTTTGTTTGCAAAGTGTTGTGCAAATTCTTCACAGCAGGCTGTTGAGTGGTCTCCATTCTGTACTTGTAGGGCAGAGAGTAGAAGGACCCTGACTAGTAGGGACAGATCTACTAGACCAGGGGTAGGCAACCTTTCCCCTTGAAGGGCCGGGGGACAATAGCTCCTGGGATTCTGGGAGCTGAAGTCCCTTGGCCCTTAAAGGGGAAAGGTTGCCTACCCCTGTACTAGACAATTCTGTGCAGATGCAAGGGTGGCTGAGAAATAAGCTTTCATTGCTGCTGCTATCAACTTCCAAGAGTTAGCCTTCCAATTTGTTCAGTCAGACATGCTCTGAGTTTTTCACTATTAATGCTCTAGTCTCCATACCAGTTGTTTCATCACTAATACAGGCCTCTAATAAATCAGTGGACTTATTTGCCTCTACAAGAGACACTTGGGGCAATCCAGAGATAACCTGGGACTATGACAGGAAGCCATGGAAAACTTCCCAAGAGCTATCAGGAATCATTCTGAATCGATTAGCCAGGTAGTGATCTGTCCATGACAACAGAACTATGGAAAGTTCATCTACATCCATATCACCATCATCCTGCCCAGCATGGAAAATAAGGTTTGCAGCAGAGGCAGGGAACCTACAGCCCTCCAGGTTCTGACAAACTATCATTCCCATCATCATATGATGATGCTACTCACCATAAGTTGAGGAACTACAATCAAGCCCTCATGAGCCTAGCTAAAACTTCCTTCAGCTTGGCTGGCGGTGAGACATGATGGGAATGGTAGTTCGTCAGAACCTGGAGGGCCATAGGTTCCCCATCTAGAGTGTGATCAGCACCATGGGTGATGCCAGATACCACTTAGAACAGACCTGTGATCATCATGGAGAACAGGACATTCTGAGACAGAGCTGCTTGGATACTGAAGTCCCCTAGTATAATAAATTCGGGGGATTCCAACATCTCTGCTAAGACCAGCCCCAGCATCTTAAGAAGGAAGACTATTGAGTAGCAGGGTGGGCAATACATCAATGGAATCCCTATCCAATCCTGATTACCTACCTTCAGATATGCACACTGAAACCCAGCAAAGTGTAGAATAAAAGCAGCTAGTAAGGGGGAAAGAATTCCAATGTTACTCTGCAACTCTACCTCCATATCCTCCTGAGTTTGTCTGCTGCTGGACAGAGAACACAGAGAGACAAAACTGGGAGAGAACAGCCCCCACCCCAGCTTCATCCAGCTAGGTTTCCATGATGCAAACATGCCCACTCAGGATCAGGTCCTAGATCGTTGCTTTTTTCTATTTATTGCTCTTACATCTACCTTATAGAAATAATGCAGTTTGACACCACTTTAAGTGCTGTATCTCCATCCTTCAGAATCGTGGGATTTGTAGTTTTAATCCTTAGATTCCATAGGATTTGGAGCTGCAGCACTTAAAGTGGTGTCAAACTACATTACAGTTGTCCCTCCCCATTTGCAGACTTTGAGTCTGTGGTCTTGCTCTTTGCGGGAGGGACAAGCGGGTAGGGATAAAATGGTGGTGTGCGCCAGCACGTGCCACTATTTTCAATGGGGCTCAAATATTTGCGAGCTGCCATTTTGGCAGGAGGGGGATCTGGAATGGATCCCCTGGGAATTGGGAGAGGCTACTGTATTTCTACACTGTAGATGCACCCTGAATAGCAGCATTTTGAGCCCAGCAGGGTCTGTTGCCTTGATTATCCAGGCTATTAGAACTAGAAGACTCTTGGGGGGGTAAACAACATTCTGTACCTCACCTCTCTCACACAGGATTATAACCCAAAATCATTCCAGAATGAATCTGTATCCAGCCAAACACGTACAGCAGAAGCAGACAACCTCCAGGTCTTGGGCAGTGCAAAGTCCTTAACCTCATTTTATGTCGTCCTTGGCCTGACTTCAAAAACACTCTGCAAATTATTGTTTCAGACCTCTGGAAAAAGTTGTCTGTCCCTCTCCTGATAGAGAATTAGTGGAGGAAGTGGAAGGAGTAAGAGGGAAAGAGAGAAGACAGTTGCAAAAAGAAAAACAGCAAAAAGGGGCATCAGGGAGAGAAGAGATGGAAAAGAAAGAGAAAAGGAGTGAAAAGGGATGGTGGAAAGAGAAAGAGAAGGGGTGACAGAGGACGTTATCACACGGGGTCTAAAGCAGTCCCATCCCCGTTGCATCCCCGTCCCATTGCACTTCCTTTTCCCCTGTGTTCACACGACGTCGCAGAGAAACCCCGCCCATCCCCATCGCATCCCCGTCCCATTGCGCTTCCTTTCCCCGTGTCTTCACACGACGTCGCACCCATCCCCGTCGCATCCCCGTCCCATCCCCATCCCATTGCGGCATCACCCGGCATCATCCCCGTTCTTTTGAATGCCGGTTTCTTTGGGAATTACATTTTGCCGCGACCAGAATGATACCGGAATGATGCTGCTTTCTGTATGCCGGTAAGTTCTGGATTGAAAAGGAACCACAATGGGATGGGGATGCGACGGGGATGGGACTGCTTTAGGCCCCGTGTGATAATGTCTAGAGTGAAAGAAAGAGGTAGCAGAAAGAGAGAGAGAAATGGAATGGGATAAAAAGAGGGGTGGCCAAATGAGAGTGAAAAGGGTTGATGGAAAAATGAGAGATGGGGTGCGTCTACACATCAGAAGTAATGCAGTTTGACACCACTTTAACTGCCATGGTGCCATCTTACAGAATCCTGGGGTTTATAGTTTTGTGATGCACCAGCACTCTTTGGTAGAGAAGGCTAAAGGCCTTGTAAAACTACCAGTCCCAGGATTCTATAGGATGGATCTACAGCACTTGAATTAGTGTCAAACTGCATTAGTTCTATAGTGTAGATGCACCCAGAAAGAGTGAGACAGAAAGATGTAGCATGGAAAGAGAAAGGCTTGCAAAAAATGAGAGATGGAAGATGAAGACAGAGGGGTGGCAGAAACAATGGGAGAAAAGTGTTGGCAGGAAGAGAGGTGGCAAAGAGAGAGAGAGAAATGGGAAAGCCGAGCATAGTTTTGGTTCTGGCTTTATCCACAGCTGTCTTTGGCTTTATCCATTGATGGCACAGGCCCCTGAGAGTTTATTGGGGATGTTAAAATACTCACAACATTGTCTTGACAAGAAAGACTGTTTAAACACATTGAGACACTCCATCATGAAAAGTGTCAACTGCTATGAGATTTTTCACAATGTCAGGACTCTTGTGAACTTTTAGTTTAAAAAAAAAACCTCTCATTTTATCTGCAACGAAGGCCCCGTTATTATTATTTTTTCCTGCAAAAATGAAAGGATTTCTCACAAACTATTTTTTCTGGGAAAGAATCATGAAATTCCAAAAAAAAAAAAAAGTAAAAAAGTGTACAAAAGCTTTTACAATCTCACCCATTAGGGAGGAAACCTTTGAAATTATATATTGCTGTGTGGAAGAATGACAAAAGCAAATCCCTGCAGATTTTTTCTGGAGAGAATGCAGTCATCAACAGAATTTTAAAAGGTTTTGCTGACAGAAAGAATTTGCTAACTGATGTAGCCGTTGAGATGGACAGTGCATGATAGTAAAGGGAATGGCTTATTCCATAGTTTTGTTCTCAGGAAATAAAGCTATTGACTATGCCATATCTATGGGTTAAATCGCAGTCCATGGTCACTTAATGTAGATGCATCCTCAGTGGAAAAATTTGAGCCCCTTTTCAGTTTTGTACAGAAAGATGTGAAATCCACCTACACTCTAAGTTAAACTGTCACCCAAGGTAATGAGATAAGATAACGAAAGGGGGGAAAAACATCATTCATTTCTTCACAGAAGTTCAGTGGGTTACTTCTAGATCAGACTTTTTATTGTGCAACTGTCATGGAATTTTACAGTGGGTGCAAAATTGCCTTCCATGTTGTTGTTACTGTTGTTGTTGTCGACATCATCATCCCACCTTTCTTCCAAAATTGGAACTCAAGGTGGCTTGCAACATAAAAGAAAATGATACAGCAAAAAACATACAAAAACTCAAAATATGAGACTATTCACAATATTAACATTTTTCAAAACTACACTTAAAAATAGAAAATGCAATTAAAAGACAAAAAGCTTTCTACTGTATTTAAAATTCTTCTAGGTGATCCAGGCACTCCCCCCCCCCCAATTCTTCTCTTACTTCAAAAAGCTGCCCTAAAACAAAAATAGCTACTCATTTGTATCTGGGGGTTTTCCAACTGGGATCATCCATAAGGGACCTCTTCATTCGACATGTGAAAATCTCTGCCAGTCTTATTTTGGTTCCATATCCCTGAATACCATCAGCATTTTCATCCCATCTCAACCCATCTATATAGGGTTGCAATACTTCCCCCCCTTTCCACATTGAAATTTGCATTATATGTGTGTTCTCTGCAAAACATGTGCAGTTTTGTTCAAAAATTTCTGATGTAAGCATTTTTTATACATGGCTAAAGCATCCAGGCAACATCCTGATGGCCTGTTTGCAGAACATAAATTTGTGCCAACCTACCTATGGTGGTATTCTGCAGACAAAGGCTGCTACTTCTTCCCTAAGTACATAAGAGCAGATGGAGATTCCTGGGCATAGTTTCAAGTCTTACCAGCCACTGATCATCCATGATCATTCCTTGTGCACCCAGGAAAGAAGAACCATCTTTCTCTCAACAAAGATGAAGGCTGATGTTCCTTCCCATGTAGTGCAAGGGCAACTGGACAGTATCTGGGTACATCCCCATGGTCGATCAGTGACTGGGGTGGAAATGAACCCAGAAGTAAAGGCATTGCACAAGGAGATACTGGTTACCTCCTTGCACAGCACCTAAAAAAGAACTTGTGCTGGCACAAGTGGAGGTTAGGCCAATGTCATCAACAGGTTTCTGGCCTTTGTGTGTATTTTTCAAATACCTTAGGGTTGCCACTAGTCAAAAATGGCTTGAAGGCACACAGCAACAACAACAACAAAGAGCTAAAAGACCATCACACTCTCCTGACATATTTGCCCCACCTGGAGGAGCCCAGAATGCTGGTGATACAGCCTTATATCATTTTAGCACTATGAATATACAAAAAAAAAAATTAAACTTAAATAGACAGGAAGATGGAGAATGGGAAGATCATGTTGGGGGGGCACTGCTGAGTTTATGAAGAGGATGAAGGGAATGGCAGGAAAACACAGCCACATTACAGCGTTACATCAAGAGAAGAGTGGTTGCAAAGAAATGTGCAATCTGTTTTAGCACTACAACTAGCAACAAACCAGGGCCAATATTTAGGTGACAACTGAATGCAAGAGTGGAAACAACTGTTAAAAAGCATGTAATCCTGTCTTTACATTTTCCAGAACTGACAGGGCAGTCTGAAGGTAGCCCTATCTCAATCCATTCTGTCCAGAGTGTAGAACTTACTTTCCCAAGATCTATCCTGTTTCTTCTGCATTACATCAGCAACATACCCAAATCCCTTACACTGTGTTTCTGTTACAGCAATTCTTTCTTGATGTGTGTGTACCTATAAATGAGCACAAGCACATTTTATGCAACCTGTATCCTCATTTGTTTTTTGTTTTGTTTGTTTTTTGGCAGGGTATAAGGGGTGACCGCTAGGCCTTCCTCTCTCTCACCCCAAGCCATTCAATGACCTACACCCACACAGAGTCATAAGAAAAGTACTACTTCTACTGCTTCTGTAAACAGGGGTGTAGCTATGGGGGAGGTAATATAAATAATTGCCCCCAGACATGAAATTTTCCTTCTGTCCTTAAATTTCCAGCATTGTACAGAGTGAGACACTGAAAATCATTCATATCTAGAACTTTTCAAATTGCTGTGATCACATTCCTTTGCTCACTTTGCCACCCCTTTTCCTTGGATATCTGATATCTAAACTGGAGCAGAGGAAGGCTACTAAAATGGTGAAAGGTCTGGAAACCATACCCTAAGAGGAACGACTTAGGGAACTGGGTATGTTTAGCCTGGAGAAGAGATGGTTAAGAGGGGATATGATAGCCCTCTTTAAATATTTGAAGGGATGTCATATTGAAAAGGGCGCGAGATTGTTTTCTGCTGCTCCAGAGAATAGGACCCAGAACAACGAATGCAAGCTCCAGGAAAAGAAATTCCACCTCAACATTAGGAGGAACTTCCTGACAGTGAGAGCTGTTTGACAGTGGAACACACTCCCTCGGAGATTTTGGTGGAGTCTCCTTCTTTGGAGGTCTTTAAGCAGAGGCTGGATGGCCATCTGTCGGGGATGCTTTGATTTTGAGTTCCTGCATGTCAGAATGGGATTGGATTGGATGGCCCTTGTGGTCTCTTCCAACTCTATGATTCTATGATTCTAAATCCTATTTCTAAATATTCAACTGAGGTTTTCAGTTACTGCAGAGCTAGACATTTGGGGATTAAAAGAAAATATCATGGAGGGGCATACCTATTATTGGGAAGGGCACTATCCTCATTTTGTCATCCCACCCCCCATAGCTACACTTCTGGCTGAAAGTATTTGTGTGCCATGAACACAGAGTCAGAACTGCTGCATTGCTAAGCACAATGGTGGTACATCAGGTGCATAGACTAGGATTATACTGCAGTACTGTTGGGAGCCACAGACCCTTTTGGCACATGCAGAGGAACCTAACTCTGGCTATGATGTGTTCAGCAACATGTGTTGGTACCCTGTTGGTATGTCAGACTTGTTTTTGTGTGTGCCTTCAAGTCGCATATTGACTTATGTTGACTCCATGAATTTCATAGTCTCCTTCTTGTTAACTGCCCTTAAATTGGCCCTGACTCATAGTAACCCTGTGGATGAGACATCTACAACACCCCCTGTTCTCCACAACTCTGCTTAGCTCCTGTGAATTTAGTCCTTTGACCTCCCTAATTGTGAGTCTAGCCATGTGGCATGCAGTCTTTGGCCTTCCAACTTTCCTAGCATTTTTGCCTTTTTTTAGCACGTTGTGCCTTCTCATGATGTGGCCAAAGTACAACAGCTTTAGTTTCATCATCTTGGCTTCCAGGGAGAGTTCAGGTTTAATTTATTCAATGACCTATTTCTTTATTTGGGCTGTCCACAGTATCCTCAGCACTCTTCTCCAGTACCACATCTCAAATGAGTTGATTTTCTTCCTGTCCACTTTCTTCACTGTCCTGCTCGCACACCTGTTCATGGTGATGGGGAATATCATGGCTTGGACAATTCTAATTTTTGTGCTCAGTTGCATATCTTTACACTTTAGGATCTTATCTAGTTCTTTCATGGCTGCCCTTCCCGTTCCTTATGCCAGTGGCATCAGTAGGGGTGTATGGTGGTGCAGGCCACAGCAGATGACACCCTAGGACAGGGGTAGGCAACCTTTCCCCTTTAAAGGCTGAGGGACTTTAGCTCCCAGAATCCCAGGAGCTATTGACCAACATGGGACTATTGGGCAACATGGCTGAAGCTTCTGGGAGCTGAAGTCCCTCGGCCCTTAAAGGGGAAAGGTTGCCTACCCCTGCCCTAGGATATCAGGAGGAGCCACTGCCACCACAGCAAAAGACAAGGCCTAGCAGGAGGGGTGTAGCTACTGCATGTTTTAAATTGTATTGTTCTTTTAAGCTGTAAACTGCTTTGCATTCCAATTTTTGGGGGGAAAGCGAGAGAGGAGGAGGAGGAGGAGGAGGAGGAGGAGACTGGACTATAGAATAGACTCATTGAAACAGCAAGATTTACCTAGGTGTTGATTTACCATGCAACACTTCAGTTTCTTAAGCTTATCTCACTAGTACCTGTAACATTCCCATCAAGTCTCTGGAACATAATGATATGGTAACGGGTTTTACCCCATTAGACTATTGATAATGCAATAGTAATGTTATGAGAACACATATGATCGCACAGCATTTACTGTTGTACCAGTACCAGCACTAAAGTAGTTCCTCAGCCATCCCTCACTGGCGCATGTTTCACTGTTGCGAAAACCCCTATGTCTGCATTGGAAAGAATGCTACCAAGAGGTTTAGGTAGTGAGCATTCATTGTTTTTTCTTGTAAACACGATGCAATTCAATCTACAAAAATTTTTAAAAAAATTAAACTGCCTATGGCACCTTCCTTGCATCAACACCGGAAGAGTTGAGTTGAGTTTGTGGACGTTCTAGGACGGGAGGGGAGGAGGTTGTCTTAGCCAATCAGAACACGCGAACAATTGAGACTGGGTAGGACTATTGCACACACATCATCTGGAATGGTCTGAAAGCATTCTTGCTGGCTGAGGATGCATTTTTACAGTTCTCCTGCTGGAACGGGCTAAGGACTGTCAGAGCACAGAATGGGAACTCAATGAGGATCATAATGTGCGATAAAATATGTTCCATTCCATTCTCATCACGTTCTCATCACGTTCTGAGAACACATTGCAATAAACTTAAATGTGTTGAGACAGTGGACTTTGTCACGCGGGGAAAATCCCGTACAGAAACAAGATTTAAAAGGTGGGGAAAACCTGCAAAAACTGGTAGATTTTAACACATACTGATGTTAAACTGTGCTTAACCCAAACGGAAAGTAGTCAAATACTGCTTCTTTTTACTTTCAGTCATGTGAAAATCTACCTATTTTTGTGTTGTTGTTTTTCTATTTAAATCCTGTTTCTGTATGGGATTTTCCCCATGTGATAAAGTCCTAAGAAATACGATTCTCACCTCAGTGTCTGTGACTGTGCAATGTGACTCTTGTGTTGTATGTTGCACACCCAAATGCACACTGCATGTTCAGCATGAACATCTGAATGCATGGTAGTACCACATTCACAGCTCCATTTCAAAACACCTGAACCAAATGTGAATTTGCAGATCAAATGTGAATGCTCTGCAGCTGACCAAAATGTCCAGCCACTTCAGCAGTGGAACTTGCACATGGGTAAGACATCTAAGTAAGATCAGATGGGATCTGGTGCCTTTAGAGAATTGAAATCATTTGTTGGTCATTGAGGAGGTTGGGATTCTGCTCTAGTCATGCAGTGACCAAAATCTCTGCCTGAAACTCACTTGTAAGCAGTGCAGTCCACCCTACACAGCCCACCTGTCTCAGCACATCCAGCTACTGGAAAATAGCTGGAGTGGGTCTGTGTTGCTTACAAGGTGGGTTTGGGGGGGGGGGATAACCTCAGGAGAGATAGCTATGGAGACCTAGCTACATGCAATACATATGTCTCTCAATACAGGCTCTCAGTCACTAAGCGCTTTAAAGGTAATACATGGGATAAAGCTTTATACTGATTCAGACCATCTGTCCATCTTACCCAGTACTGTCAACTCTGGCGGGCAGCTGTGGCTTTCCAGGGATTTTTTGAGCAGGATTGTTTCCTAGTCCTTCCTGGAAATCACTGGCATTTTCAGTTGATCTTCTGGCTAAATACTAACCCTGGCCTGACCCAGCTTTGCTTTCAAAATTAGACAAGACCAGGTGTGTTCAAAGTGGTGTAGTGGTAACATGGGAGGGTTACAGTTGGGAAGGTAAACCTGCAAAACCTGCACAAGGGAGAAAAAACCTGCATCTTTAAAAAATCATCTGCATCTGTCTGGCCATGAACCTATAATGGATGACATACAGTCTCATTGGTTTTGGCCATTTTTCAAAGGACTGAGCTGGTTCTGTTGACTTAAACCTGGTTCATTAACCCTTGCTGATTAGGGGAGCCCTCTCCCCTCTTTGTGTTACATAAAACATGATCAATAACCCCATATTTTACTAGAGTTAGTAACAATTGTCCTTGCTCAGTCATCCCTCCTTGGATGTAGCCGCTTCTTTGCTTTGCTTAATTCATAATTGTTTAATAATTTGTTAGTAGATCTATAATTTATTTATATTAATTAAGATGTTTTAAGATATGCTTAGTTTAATTATTTTTTAAGGGGAAGGTGGGACAAGGGTTGTATTTTACATATTGTATGGAATTTTAATTGTTGTTAGCCGCCCCGATTGTTGACAGAGGGGCGGGGTATAAAGTATTATTATTATTATTATTATTATTATTATTATTATTATTATCATCAGAAAATAAGACAACCCTGCTTGATCAGGGCAAAACACCACCAAGATCACTATAACCAAGAAGATGTTACTGTGAACTAAATGTGGGGTAAAACTTAAAGACCTAGCCATTCACATCCAAAACTGGTCCTTCTCTCCAAATTTTGGATGATGGGCTTATAACCTCAGAATTACTTATGGGTACTCAAAGAAACTGAGGCTGCTGCCACACTGCAAAATTAATGCAGTTTGATGCTGCTTTAAATGTCATGGCTCCATCCTATGGAATCCTGGGATTTGTAGTTTGTTGTGGCACCAGAGCTCTCTGACAGAGAAGGCTAAATAGCTCACAAGACTACAAATCCCAGAATTCCTTCACTTTGAGCGAAGGAATGCAGTGTAGAAGCAGCCAGAGATTCTGACTAAAGTAAAAGTAAAGTAAAGTAAATAGACAGGACCATACATTATTATAACATTGAAATAGACTATCAGAGGGGAAATGCAATGTATTGATGAAATGTAACTAAATAATACAATGGCTAGAATACTATTGGTGATTTAACCAGCATAA
The DNA here is from genome assembly GCA_026167975.1 of Phrynosoma blainvillii. NCBI lineage: Eukaryota > Metazoa > Chordata > Lepidosauria > Squamata > Phrynosomatidae > Phrynosoma > Phrynosoma blainvillii. The sequence continues at coordinate 13,894,505 of JANUYF010000003.1, forward strand.
TCCAGGTTAACATCAGTGTAGATTTTTTTTGGTCATAGCACACAGAGATATCTAGTATCTCATATAAGAGGGGTACTGATTGTTCTTTCCCAGCTGCACCAAAGTAGCCAGATGCCACTGAGGAGTTTATCACATGGGAGGAAATTTGGAATTTAAACAATGATTAACCCGAGAAAATTGCACAATTGATATTAACATGTGATTAAAATGAGATTAACACAAGAGCCATTATCCTGTGAATAAGCAGGGAATAACCAGGCAATAAATAGCAAAAAGTCATTCACAGGAACATCCCGTGAATGATTTGCTGCTGTTTCTTGCCTGATTATTCACGGGTTAATGGCATTTTAACCATGTTTCACCTCAATGTGAAAACCATTAGCGCAATTGCACAATAATAACAGGTTATTCAGGGGATAAATATCACTTTGAACATGACGTCATGTGAAAAATCATTAGTGCAATTGCAGGATTATCTCGGGTCCTGAAGACGGAGCCTTCTCCCCTCCCAAAACCAAAAATACACTGCAGAGAATTACACTGACCCAATAAAATCTTGGCTAATGAAGTCAATATGCCACCAGAGTCCAGTTTACCAATGTTGCTCTTAAAATCTAACTAGTTTTATGTGATTCTACCCACTTCTTGCCAAATGTGTCATAGTGGAGTAGCGATGGTGCACAGAACGCAGCCTATTAAAGCAGAAATGTCAAGCCTTAAACTCCACTAAAGTGAAGATGAGGTTGCAAGGGCTTCTAATAAGGCCCACGCTGTTCCAAAAGACTAAAAGTTTTCAAAAAGATATGGTTGTTGCATTTGGATCTGGAGGGGGGGGGAACGACAAAATGGCAGGCTACAGGAAAAGAGGGAGGGATGGAGAACAGGAGCTTAATAGTCGCCAGAGAATAGTGAAATAGAAAAGGAAAAGGTCTGAGTAGAAGTCTGAGAAGGGAGGAAAGAAAAGGAGATAAGACATCTGAGTAAGATCAGATCTTTTCAAATCCCCCAAAATCCCGAAAATAAAAAGATCAGGTTTTCGTTCGAATTAACCCCCTTTTAAATTTGAATTTAGTTATCAGACGAGGCGGAACGGGACAAATCCCATAAATGAAAGACTTCCGCTCGTGCCCGTTTATTTCCACTTTCTCCCCGCGACTCCCCGTGTGATAACGTCCATAGAAGCTTAGAATCATAGAGCTGGAAGAGACCCCAAGGGCCAGCTAGTCCAACCCCCTGCCATGCAAAAATGCACAGCTAAAATACTCCTGAAAGATGGTCATCCAACATCCATTTAAAGACGTCCAGAGTCCACCACCCTCTGAGGCAGTTCTTTTTTTAAAAAAATTTTATTACACCGTGTATAATACACATTATACAATCATATTTCATATAGTAATTTTCTCCCCTCACCCCCCACCCCCAGTAAGAAAACAGCATAGAGAAATTTACAATCAAATCTAATTAACAATCGATTTCGGAGATATGGAAAATATTATTGATTATCTTATTAACTTCCTCATACCCCATTTTACCTTTCACGTTCTTAATTACTGTTCCCCATTTGTCTTCCCATGGTTCCTTATTGTTTTCTCCAATATATTTTAATCTTCTTTCCCTAAGGAAGTAGAATAATATATATTCTTTTATATATTTAAATAAGTAAGCCTTATTCCAATTTGATTTTTGCCTCCATCCATAAGCAATCACTGCATGAGCAGCTTTTAGAAATTGCTTTATTGCATATTTTTGATTATTATTCCATCCTAATTCCCCTAAATTGAGAGTCAAGCAATTTTCTTTACTTAATTGTATTTCTATCCCCACAATTGTATTTATCTGTTGCTTAACCTCTATCCAAAATTTTTGTACAAATGGACATTCCCACCACATATGACTATATATTCCTTTAACTCCACATCCATGCCAACATTTGGATTGAAATTTATCATTTGTAAATGCTAATTGGTGAGGTGTCCTATACCATTTTCCTATTATTTTCATTTGTTGTTATTTTACATTTGTATTTTTAATTGTTACAATTTCTTGTAGCCAAATTTTAATTTTATCTATATCAATCAATAAATCTTTTCCCCAGTTCATTGTCAATCCCTCTATCATTCTAAATTGGGTTATTAACATACTCTTATAAATGTTTCCTATTATTCCTTTACCCCCTTCTATTTTTTTTAATTATTTCTTCTAATAATTCATTTTGTTCATCAATATTTAATTGTGTTTCATCTAGCAATTTTATTATCCCTTTTATTTGAATCCAATATTGCTTACCTATTAAATTAGTTAATTTTTCTTCCTGTATTCATGCCCCTGTTAAATCATACAAATCTCCAATTATTTTAAATCCCTTATTCTTTAATTTTTAATTATCTTTCCAAGCTCTTCATTGTTACTTTTATTTAAATATTCAATTGATAGCCATTTCCTATTTTTTATACCCAGGTTTTTACTCCACTTCTCCCATATTTTATAATTCACCCTCATTGGACCTATTCTTTTCTCTTTTTCTTTTTTCCCCTGAAAGATAGATACAAACTCTATTTGATTGCTCTGTCTTTCTAATTTAACCCACTTTGTATTATAATTATATTCTACCTCTATCATTCTTAGCAATTGAACCGCCTCAAAATATAGTTCGAGTGATGGAACTCCCCATCCTCCTTTACTTTGATGCTCGTATTATTATTATTATTATTATTATTATCCCGCTTATTATATCTGCTTAAGGTATAATAATGCCTTAGATAATCTGGTTTTTTTATTCTCTGATATCCATTTTAATATTGACCTATCCCATTTCTTTAAAACTTTACTAGGAATTGTTTCTGGGATAGTTTGAAATAGATATAAAAACTTTGGTAGTACCATCATTTTGAACATTCTAATTTTTGTTAGCATTTTCCAACTTTTACTTGCCCATTTAGAGATTTGATTATCAATTTTTTTCCACCCTCTGAGGCAGTTCATTGCACTGTCAAAACAGCTCTTACAGTTCTCCCTAATGTTTAGGAATCTCTTTTCTTGCCATCTGAATCCACTGGTTTGTGTCCTAGTCTCTGGAGTAGCAGAAAACAGGTTCACTCTCTCGTCTACATTAGGTCCCTTCAGATATTTTAAAATGACTGTCATGCCACCTCTCAGTCTTCTCTTCTCCAAGCTAAACATCTACAGCTCCTTAAAATATTCCCCATAGGCCTTGGTTTCCAGACCTTTTCCCATTTTGGTAACCCTCTTCTGGAGTTGCACATGCCAGCCAGATTTTTCCTGTGGTCTTTAAAATGCCCTCAGTGCAGTGAAGGATGCTATCGCACTACCAGTGTTGGCATACTCTCCAACATTTCACAGATGAAAAATGGGACACATGTGGCCAAGCAACATCAAAGTATGGCCAAGATGGCAAAAGTTATTGATGAGATACATGCTAGTTTGTTTTTGCACAAGTCTACAGAGAAAGGCAAAATCTGAAGTCTTTCAGGTTTACAGCTCAAAATGTCTTCCTATAATGGATTGAAAGAATATTTTCCCAGGTTGAAAAACAAGCAGGAAACCTCATTGGGAAGTATAATAGACCAATCAGAATTTTGTGCAGTTTTCTCTTAATATTCAAATGTCCCAAAGTATTGCAGAAAAAAACACATTGTTTTTTAATGTAAAAAAAAAAAAACCTGGAGGTTTTGTACAGAAAAATGGGATTTATGCATAGAAAAATGTTTCCTGCCTAGCAACCTGTTTTTTGCACAGAAAACAGGGGGGGTTACACAAAGGACATTCTTTTTCCTGAAGAATAATTCCTGTGTAACATTTTAGGATGTTTGAATATAGAGAGAATACTGCAAAAGAATATTCATTTTCTCCCACCGCAGAGATAAAATTATGATAATGGTTCATCCTTACATGTAAATATGAAATAGCTGAGGATTAACATCTCTGCTTTGAATATAACCATTGAAGGATCAGACTAAGGAATAATTTTCAACAATTCCTTTTTGGGTTCAGGCATGTCCACCTGATGGATTTTTGATGGCAGTTGGTGGCTTCCTTGCCAATGAAGCTGTCAACCTGTGGTTTAGCCTGAACTTTCAAAGACTATTCCAAGGTGTTGATACATATTCCCCAAATGGGTTCAACACTTTGGATAGCTCTTTTAAAGTTTGAACTGAAACACTGAGTGGATTCATGCCAATGCCAGCCCCTCGACATGGAAGCCATCAGCTCACATGTGATGATTTTCATGTAGAAACAGGACAGAAGTTTGGTGGGGTGTTGTTTGTTAAAGTATGGTTTTGTATCTTTTGCTCTTGTCATCTTTATTTCAGCCGACTTGGCAATTTCCTCCCTCTTATCTAGTAAAACTTTGACTCAGTGTCCCCATGTATTTGCTTTTCTCTTTCTCTTGTTTGTCGTCCTTCTCCAGACCCAGGACAAAGATTGCAAGCTTTCGTGTTTGCAAATGGTGGGGTTTGTGGTGGAATCATCTATAAATGGGAGCCCTGCTCTGGCTCCTTCTACCTTTCCCTCCTCCCAACAGAACATTTCTTTACTAGATCTTCTGCATACGTGAGCCATGAAATCACTGGTGGCTCTGGTTCTCCTGGGCCAGATCCTAGGATCCATCCCAACCCCCTCTCCTCTTTCACTGATCACCCGGCTTCCTAACTGCGATGATCCTGAGGTGGAACATGCAGCGGCCATTGCTGTGAATCACATCAACTCCCATGCTCTTCATGGATATAAGCATGTCCTTAACAGAATTGAGAGTGTTAAGGTTTTGCCAAGGGTAAGTGCTGCATAAAAAAATGTTGGGACAAACTGGGAAGCTAGCAGACTTTCCAGTCTCATTTTACCAGTTGAGTGTGGACTAGTTCCCTTTTATTTGGACTGCAACCCCAGAATCCCCACACCAGAACAGCCAGGCAACTTGTCCAAGCTCTGATTTTATTATACATTCAGCCCATGATATCCACTGGGGTTTGGTCCCAGGACCTCCTATGGATACCAAAATCTGTGGATGCTCAAGTCCCATTCATGGCACAGTAAAATGGTGCCCTTAAAGCTGGGCAGTAAAGAAAGCAGATAGAAAGAAAATCAACTCATTTGAGATGGGGTGCTGGAGAACAGTGCTGAGGATACTGTGGAGTGGACATCCCAAAAGACAAACAAATGGGTCTTAGAATGGATCAAGCCCAAACTCTCCCTGGAAGCCAGGATTTAGGTCGTCATACTTTGGACACACCATGAGAAGGAAACAGTCATTAGAAAAGTCGATGATGCTAGGAAAAATGGAAAGCAGCAGAAGGAGAGGAAGACCGCACACTGGATGGCTAGACTCAATTAGGGAGGTCATGGGCCTGAGCTTACAGGACCTGAGCAGAGAGATAGAGGATTGGGGGTCTTGGAGATGTCTCATCCACAAATTTGCTATGAGTTGCCGTTGGCTCAAGGGCAGCTAACAACAACAAAAACAACAAATATAAAATCAAGGTTTGCTTTTTGGAATTATTATTAGTATTTCATATTTTCAAGCCATGGGTGATTGAATTGTGGATGCAGAATCCATGGATATGGAAGGCCAACCATATATGTAGATACCAGAGAGGTCACATTCAGTCATTTTTAGATTGTGGATTTAGGATTGCTTTCGATAGTGAAAATGTATTTCTTTACTTACTGCAAAATGGGGCAAGCCGCCAGACCTCCTGCTATATTTCAGGGTCTTGGTGCTCATGGTGGCCAGCCCTTTGATTAGGGAGAATGAAGTAACTATTTCAGGCAGCCGATGTTCAAGGGCAGTGCCAGCCCTGCCCTCACATTCAATGGCAGTTGATAATCTGAATCTCAATAAGGCAGTGAATTTGCTCTAGGTTTTAATCACACAAGCCAAGGCACTGAATTTATTTTGGTGCTAGAATTCAGAACCTTGGATGGCTCCTTTACAGTTTGGACTAAAACCCAGAATGGATTCATTCCTCCCTTGACACAATAGCCACCAGCTGCTATTGTCCCTGGGCCATTTCTGTTCAACTCCTAGGCATCCCTTTCCCTTTAAGGGGCAGCCCCCAAACCAGTCCACTGACCTCGGGTCTGCTAGACAATACTAGCAGTTGTGAAAAGAGATCCAGATGTCAATCCAATCAGTTACTATATGTGGGGTGGAGGTGGCACCATCTTGTGCTTTATTTCCAGTGGCAAAAATATCTTCAGTAGCCTTTACTACTCATTTTGCTGAGCAGGATTAGTCTCAATGTCAGGATCATACAGTTTCAGCCTGATAATCTCCTTTAGTAACAAAAATGTCGCTGTGAAATAGATTTTGCCACCCTCCCTCTAAGAAAGCTATTCCATTGTATGTTCATATAGATGACAAAGCATATAGAATTGATTATTCTGTGTTGAATTTTTATTAACAAACCAGTTCTAACAATATTCATCTTGGCCATGGGTAGATCATTTGTAACATCAATGACTCCTGATTGCACATCGAAGTCCAAACTATTATTAAATACTTTGGCCAGAACTCTATAGATGTCTTACCCCATGTTCAAATCATATTCATACAGAGGTTCCTCCTAATGTTGAGATGGAATCTCTTTTCCTGTAGCTGCCATCCATTGTTCCGGGTCCTGTTATCTGGAGCAGCAGAAAACAGGCTTGCTCCATCCTCAGTATGACCCCCTTCAAATAATTAAACAGGACTGTCATATCACCTTTTAACCTTCTCTTCTCCTGGCTAAACACATCCAGCTTCCTAAGTCTCTTCTCATAGGGCATAGTTTTATGTCGTATTTTTATACATGGGCTTTAAGTTGTATATTCATGCATTCATTCCCTAAGCCATAAGCAAATTGTATTCATGGTGGGGGGGGGGGACAACTACAGTAGTTCTAATCATCTTCTCTCTCTTTTTCTTCCCAGCGGCCATCAGGAGAGATAATCTTCCTTGAGATGGACTTATTAGAGACCACGTGCCATGTGTTGAGCCCAGTGCCTGCTGCCAATTGTACAGTAAGGCAAAAGATGGAGCATGTAAGTATCTGCACTCTTTGCCACACTGGGGCTAATGGGATGTTGAGTGGGGTCACTGCCTTAAAGCCAAGAGATTCTGAGAGGCAGAGCTGTGCTTTGCTAGACCATCTCTGCCAAGTCTATATTCACCTTGTACCTCTGCTGGTTAGAAGGAGTGTTGGGAATTCATTCAGCCCATCCACACTATCCAATTATAGTGCTATTAGTTCACTTTAATTGTTATGGATGTGTCCCATGGAATGCTAGGACTTCTCAGTTTGGCTGAGAACTCTAATCCAGGATTCCATAGAATTGAACCATGGCAGTTAAAGTAAAATAATAATGCTATAATTATGTAGTGTGAGTGGGTGAAAGTAAGTCTGCCCCTGCCTTTTAGAACAAAAGTGGATAACATGTGGCCCTCCAGCAAAGCTCTCCCCCTCCCCAAGACTAGAGCTGTAATTTTGTGAGATATTTAGCCTCTTCTTTCGGAAAGCTCTGGTGCTGCAACAAACTACAAATCTCGGGATACAGCCATGGCAATTAAAGCAGTGTCAAACTGCGCTAACTCTGTAGTTTGGCAGCAGCATTGGCTTTCCCTCTTCCATTGATGTTCCCTGGTGACTAACACACATATTCTTTTTAAGAAAGATATGCACACATGTATGAAGGAGTTAGCATGGCATAGTGGTTTGAGCATCGGACTACGACTCTAGAGATCAGGATTCAATTTCCAGCTTGGCCATGAAACTCATTGGGTGACCTTGGGCAAGTCACTCTTTCTCAGCCTTGGGGAAAGCAATGACAAACTTCCTCTGGACAAATGATAGGTTCTCCTTAGGGTTGCCATGAGTCAGAAATAACATGAAGCCACACAACAACAATAATTCTTGATGGGTGTTTTACCTTGAGAGTGGGAATCATACAGCCCTCTAGATGTTGATTAACAATAGCAAAATGGTGCCCCTTATATAAAATGGCAAAATCAAGGTTTACTTTTTGGATTATTTTTTTCTTTCAATATTTTCAAACCACGGATAGTTGAATCCATGGATAAAGAATCTGTGGATATGCAGGGCCAACTGGATTTGCTGGGGTAGAACAACATACTTTCCCTGTCCATTATCACTGAATCAAGACTCTTACAAGTGGAGTGTGTACATAGCAGTGCCCTCCATGTGTTCAGTGTAGACTCACAGGTTGGAAGGGACCACAAGGGTCATTTAGTCTAACCCCTGCTATGCAGGACACACCGTCAAAGTACTCCCAAGAAATTGTCATCCAACTTCTGTTTAAAGACCTCCAAAGAAGGCATAGCTTACTCTCAAGTAAGAGTGCATAGAAGAGATTGCAGTTCATCTTTGTTATTCCAAGGAAAGCTCAATGACAATTGCTGTCTTAATATTTCTTAGGGCTTGGTCATTTAGTATACTTCTGATTAATTATTCTTGGGGATGGCTCAACCACAGAGGGGTGTTGGTGATCCAATTTTTATTATTATTATTATTATTATTATTTCTAGCCCGCCCCTCTGCTCGGCAATTGGGGCGGATTACAACATAATTTTGCCATATCATTTTGGTGGGGAACTCAGCCTTTCATCCTAGACTATATTTGCTTTGTAGAAATAATGCAATTTGACTCTGCTTTAACTGCCATGCCTCAATGCTGTGGAATCCTTGGATTTGTAGTTTGTTGTGACACCAAAGTTCTATTAATAGAGAAGGCTAAATATCTCACTGTTACCCAAAATGCCAGGGCCCCAAGGGGTCACGCACAGTCAATATTTAATACGGGAATTATTAGCTCAAGTAAAGCTGCTAAAAGGGCATTGAGCAACTAAAAGCAGGGATCCAGCCTATGTATAGTGGTTTCAAGAAACAGAACTCCAGAATGCAAGGTCCAAATGTAGTTTTATTTGTAGATCAAAGAGAATCACCACTCATGCAAAGACACTCACTCTCACACAATACAAGAACTACCGTAATGATATAAAAGGTGGTAGCAGACAGTGACTCTCAGGACTGCAGAGGGTGATACTGATTCCAGAAGCAGAAGTTCCAACTACAGGGAGGCTCTGAGACGAGAAAGTGGCTCAGCATGCTGCCTGTGGTTGCTGAGGAGTCTGGGGAGATATTGACAGAGTATGTCTGAATCTCCAATGAGACCAGATTGGAGGTGCCTTGGCTGGTATATTTATAGGACAAAATGTATCCCGGGGTAGATTTTGGGATTAAGGTGAAGTTTCCAGGAGGGAAGAATGGAACTGGAAGTCCGTAAATGGCTGGACAATCAACACAAATGTTCCTGGACAAAGGAGACTCACTCCAAGAGGGAAGTAATCTTGGACTATTCATTTGTAACACGAGGTCTATCACCCACCATCACTCCTATCAGTGAAAGGATTATGCAGATTCCGATCTTGATTGATCTATCCTTGGCTAAGTGCCCTGGTTTCCCCCATGCTGAGCCAGTCGGATCTCTTCATACGGCCATGGAAGTCCTTATATGATATGGCTAGTTTCCTGCGCTGGAGGTGCCTTCTCAGCTACCTGCCTAAAACATCCCTTCTGATATCAATTTGATATCAGAAAAAAGGAGGGGTGCAGAGGGCCAGACCTTGGGATAACATCACAAAACTACAAACCCTAGAATTCCATGAGCAATGACAATCAAAGTGGAGTCAAACTGCATTAATTCTGCAGATGCAGCCCAACCTTCGGTTTACAAAAACAACCCAAGCTTCTCACCTGGGACAATTTCTTAGTCACCACTATGAGTGATTTGTTGCATAGTTGTCTGCTTCTGTGTGTCTGTCTGTGTGTGTGTGCACTGGTCTTCGGTTCGACCCACTGAGACAACTACAATGTGTCTCTCCAAAAGTAGTTGTGGGTGATTTGCAAAATGCTGCACAATTACTTATTTCAGCACTCTTGCCCCCTATATTTCTTATCTTTTGAACCTCTAGGCTGTTGAAGCAGACTGTGACGTCAAGCTACTCAAACTTGATGGAAACTATAAGGTGCTCTCCGCCAAATGTCACTCATCTCCAGGTAACCAATATTATTGCTCTGGGGTTCTTAGCTGGATGTATAGACAGGGAACCAATAACAAATGCTGTAACTCTCCTTCTTTACAGAGCTTGGAAAAGGTACATTTTGGACTACCATTCCCAGAATCCCCAAGCTACTTGTCCAAAAAGTAACTCTTCCACAGTCTGATTATTTACTGCTTATTTATTATGCCTAGGCATAGAGATTTGAGTGTTGGACTATGACTCTGGAGGCCAGGCTTTGATTCCCAGCTCAGCCATGAAAACCACTGGGTGCCCTTGGGCAAGTCTCATGCTCTCAGCCTCAGGGAAGGCAATGGCCAACCTCCTCTGAACAAATTTTGCCAAGAAAACCCCATGATACGGTCACCATGAGTCAGAAACAACTTGAAGGCACGCAACATGTATAGATAATATCCTAACAAACCCCCTCCAAAATGCCAAGTCACAATTGCATGGCTTGCCATCACACTTTTGCAATTTTAGATTAACTTTAGTAAGATGCAGTGAACAGAAAGCCAGTCTTAGAAGTCAGAAACTGCAGTTCTTGCCTTACACAGCCATTAAGCCATCTTGGGTTACTTTATCCATCTTTGGTCTCTTGCACACTATAAACATACAATATTTTTATAATGCTTTAACTGCCATGGCTGCATCCCATGGGATCTTGGGATTTGTGATTTGGTGAGGCACTAGAACTCTATGGCATGGAATTCTGCATACCTTATGAAGCTAAAGGATTCCTAAGATTTCACAGGATGGAACTAAGGCAGTTAAAGTGCTATAACTGTGTAGCGTAGAAAAGACCTATTATTCTAGTTTATCTCAGTCATGAAGATAGCACTGCCTCATAACTATGTATAGCTCTTTGAATTCCTTGGCGGAATATTGTGAGGAAAATGTTACAAATAAATTTATTACTCTGTTCTTTGTTTTCCCCATGATAACCACTGCAAGTACTGACCAGCTTTCATAAATGCTCAGGAGTTGCTGGCAGCAAAACTTACCAGATAAAAAAAATGAGTAAAATATTCTCTCTCTCTTTCTTCCTTAGACTCAGCAGAAGATCTTCGAAAACTTTGCCCCGACTGTTCGTTTCTGTCGAAGCTGAATGATATTGGTGTGGTGAATGCGGTCAATGTTGCAATCTCTGTGTTCAATGCTAGAAATGACACAAACCATTACTACAAACTCCTTGAGATCTCAAGAGGGAAGCACAGTGTAAGTATCAAAAACCCTTTCCAGACAAGAAAAAAAGTCTCTGAATGTCCCAGGTTTTGCTCCTGTACAAACCGATTATACTTTGGAAATCTACATGACATTTTCCCCAGCCTGAAGTATTCCTAGGGAACTCCCAGCATTGTCAGGGACTTTTCATTCCTACTCCCCAAGTTCATTTAAAATAACCCACTATTTTCTGAAATGAAATGAAAATGCATTCATCCTGCAGTGTAGATACACCCCTAGACTCAGGCAATGTTTAAGAAACATTGGCAGGCTATATGCCTGTATTATCCTGGAACTAGCTAAGATGGCCATTGCCAAGAAATAGCTATTTTTTTCCAGATTCAACAGAGATCTAGCAAGGGAAAGAGGAATGCTAGCAACAGAAGAAAATAATCCTAATATTTAAATAGTGTGTGTGCATACAGCACTGGACTAACCAGGGTTCAATTCCCAGCTCAGCCATGAAACTCACTGGGTGACCCTGGGCAAGTCCCACTCCCTCAGCCTCAGAGGATGGCAATGATGAACATCTTCTGAAGAAACTTGCCAAGAAAACCCTGTGATAGGTTCATTTTAGGGTCACCATAAATCAGAAATGATTTGAAAGCACACAGCAACCACAATATTGCTAAATCCCTTTAACATTTTGGCTTTAACACCTTAATAATAATTTGAAAGGGCTCATTGGAAATTGGTGAAAGTAAATTTCTGAAATATTGCCTGAGACTAGGGCTGCGTCTACACTGAAGAATGAATGCAGATTGACACTGCTTTAGGTGCCATGGTTCAATGATATGGAATTCTGGGATTTGTAGTTTTGTGGGATATTTTGCCTTTGCGGTCAGAGAGCTCTGGTGACACAACAAACTACAAATCTCAGGGTTCCATGGAATGGAGCCATGACAGTTAAATGGATGTTAAACTGCATTAATCCTGCAGTGTGGAAGCATCCTCCATGTGATATGTGATTAGTGGGAGGCGAGGGAAGAAAAAGGAGTTCAAAGTGAGGGCTGTTATTGTTGTTGTGTGCCTTCAAGTCATTTTCAGCTTATAGCAACCCTAAGGCAAATCTATCATGGAGTTTTCTCTGCAAAATTTGTTCAGAGGAGGTTTGCCATTGCCTTCCCCTGAGGCTGGGAGTGTGTCACCCAGTGGATTTCATGGCCAAGCTGGGATTTGAACGCTGGTGTCCAGTCAATGTAGTCTAACACCCAAACCACTACACAATGCTGGAGTGAGGAAAACCCAGGATATTTCAAGAAGCCCCCTCTGAACAAATCTTGCCAAGAAGACTCTGTGTGATAGATTCACCTTAAGTGTTACCATAACTTTGAAATAACTTGAAGGTACACAACAACAACAGCCTATTTTCAGTCCTCCTCGTCTCTAGTTAAAATAGGTTCCAGGGAGAGTAATGGGGGAAAATCTCTGCCCAAGACAGTGGAGCACCAGTCCAAAAAGTAGGTGATACCTAGAGTTGTCAAGTCAAGACTATCCCAGGCCCTGAGATTTCATAGCCAAAACCTGAGGCCAGGGGACTTGTAATGTCACAGGAGAAAGATGTTACAAATAGCAGCTCTTGGTTATGCCATTAAGTACGATACATGAAGCATCAACCACAGTTGCTCAGAGTATGCAATTCAAACCAAAAACACCAAATGAGGAAAATACATATACACATGCTTTTTAAGACAGTTATCCTGCCCTGAGATTCCTCCCCCTTGCCTGAGGTCTGGCGAAGAGGGACCAGACTCTGAGACGTGGAAACCCTACTAATAGAGACTCGACAGACCCACATTCTGAATTAGTATAAGGCTGACTCATAAGGTTTTTGAGGATGCAGAGTGGAACAAAGTACCACAGCTATGTGTGATCACTCCATTTCTGCACACTACTGTTTATATTATTCCATCATTTGACTGTTTTTCTGTTCAATTTTGAAATGGTTCCCAACCCAGGGACAGCTAAAATATGATCTGCTCTCTTCTTCCCAGCATTTGCCTCGTGCTTCCCATGTGGAGTTTGCAATTATTGCCACTAACTGCACAGCCCAAGAAGCTAAGGAACATCTAGATGACTGCCACCTGGAAACAGGCGAACACTTGGTAAGTCCGAGGGACACAGTTTCATTCCTAGTGAACTGAATGCAGAATCATTTGAGGTAAAAAGACACTTGCTTTCTTGTTTTTTGACAAGCAAGCTTCCTGAGTCTTTTACTGGGCTGGGGACTATTGGGATGCTGGACAGAGCTTGGAAAAATTACTGTGGACTACAGCCTCCAGAAGATCCAACTAGCATGGCTGGTGACCATGCTATATAGCAATAGCAAGTACATTTCTATACTGCTCATCCATGAACTAGCACTCCTTAAGCAGTTTACAATGTGTAAGCCAATTGCCCCCAACAAGGTGGGTAGTCATTTTACCGACCTACGAAAGGATGGAAGGTTGAGTGAACCTTGGCACCCTCCAGGATCAAACTTACAGTGTTGTGGCTGCAGGACCAGCATTTAACCACTGCACCACCAGGGCTCCATGTTGGCTGTAGAGTGCTGGGAACTGTAAAAAAAAGGAACTTCCCCATTCCTTGGAAGTTCAAGAACCAGAGCATGTTGCTTTCTTCCCTGAATCACCAAGGTAGACCAGGGTTGGGCTACAATCAGCCCTTGCATGGCCTGTAGTAGCTTATAGTGGTTTATAAACCACAATCCCCACAGTCCACTCACATGTTCTAAATTTATGATGGAAAAGTATAAAGAGTTAAAATATAGCCTGACATCCTGTTAGTGATGTACTCAGGCCTGGGTTGCTCTAAGCACACAAAGTGACCTTTTGGCAGAGAATGCACAGTAGTTGCATCCAGCTGACAAAGGCATTAGTGGAATTGTGCATGTGGGACCACTGTGCATGAAGCAGCACATTAAAGTACACAGAGTATGTGTGAATGCTCACTGCTTCTATGCATTGCCTTTGCATATTGTACATTGCAATTGCATAATGGGTTGTCAGCCATGCACAGTGACCATTGAGCCACATATGTTGGTATGCACTATAGGGGTTGCATAACCTAAGTGTTTTGGTGGACAGTTACCCTACCCTTTTTCAGTTGTTGCCCCCAAACTCTGGAACAGCCTGCCGGATGAGATCCGTCAGTTATCATCATTAGACAGCTTTAAAAAGGCTATCAAGACAGATCTCTTCCGGCAGGCCTTTCCAGATTAATTATCCCGGCCTCGGGTACCCCCACCCCAATGATCTTCACGTGGCCCCATCTACTGATGGATGAAGAACATTGCCCCTTGGACCAATCTTGTGCTTGTAATGTTTTAATTTATATATATATATATATATATATATATATTATTTTTAATTGTTCGAATGTGTAGTTTTAATCTTCATTTGATTTAATAGTGTTTTAAGGGGGGAGGGATTGTGTTTTGGGATATATTGTATGGTTTTATTGTTGTAAGCCACCCTGATTGGGTCCCCAAAGGGCGGGATATAATGTAGAGATCTTGTAGTACTTTTGAGACTAACTGAAAGAAAGAAGTTGGCAGCATGAGCTTTCATAGACTAAAGTCTACAAAAGTCTACGAAAGATCACGCTGCCAACTTCTTTCTTTCAGTTAGTCTCAAAGGTGCTACAAGATCTCTCTACATATTGATTCTACAGACTAATACAACTATATCTTTGAATTCTACCTCTGTGTTATCTATAAAATGTGTAGTGCTGCCTTTGTTATTAGCAAAAACTATTGTAGTCCCAATGAGCTGAATTTGTCATATTTATCTAGATTTTGCCAAGATCATTTCTCTATTTGTGGTGTTTTTCTTTTTCTTTCTTCTTTTCCTATGGAGAGGATGGTAGTGTGAGTTCCCTAAGCACTGTGGAATGGTTAAGAAACTATATTCATCCTGACATCTTAATCATACCTTAATTTCTTCCTCCAGCATTTTGGGTTCTGTAAAGCCACCGTTTTTGACAGGCCTGTCCCTGGTCCTGCTGATGCCGAATTTCCTCCTGAAGATGCTGTGGACTGTACCATCTTTGACCAACAGGTACAAACTCTAAACATTATTTTCAGGAATTTTTCCACCTGTTTGTGTTTTTTTTTAAAACATAAGACATTGCTGTCCTGGTGATCTGATGATGGAGCAAAAAAAAACCTACTGCAGGCAACACATAGTTGGCAGTTTAATGCGTGAGGCAGAAGTTCTTGCTCTTGCACTAGCTTGGGTTAGGGTGGGGATTACATTTTGAACTACAAATCCCGGAATCCAACCAGTAGTAGTGCATTCTTGGAATTGTATTCCAAAAAGTATTTTTCTTCCAGGTTCTGTACCAGTTCCTACAGCTGTCACACTTCAGCAATTTGTCTATGATTATTTAGTCTTCCTAGCTTGTTAGGACCCAACTTAATTTCCTTTATCTCTTTTCCCACCCATATTTCCAAAGCAGTGTCCCCTAGTTCAGAGCTTGGGGAAATATTTTTTATTACAACTCTCTGAATTTCCATGCCAGTATCCATGGTAAAGAGATGCTATCGAATGGGATCCAGTTGATGATAAGTCAGACTTCACCATTACTTTTTTGTTCATTGCTGAGGAATTGGAATTCTCTACCCAGTTACTAAAATTCTCTTCCTCATGTAAATTCATTTTCTCTCAGGGTACACCTATACAAGCTGCATAATCTAAGGCCAGTCTGGAGCATTATGCCCCAGACGTGAACCCAGACCATGATGGTGACCGTACTCATATGGTTGAATCCAGTGTACCACCACATCATTGTGCACATGGGCTAGCAGGGCTGACACTGCATCAGTCCCACTGGCCTGCTCCCTTTGATGCCACCACCATTGCTGCAACCTCACAGACCAAGTACCTCCCTGCAAGACCCAGGCTGTAGCCATCACTTCTGCTGAAGTCACCATGGGGCACTCCCATGTGATCAACAAGGGAGGGGGTCACTCTACCCCTCCTTATTGACCACATGGGTGCCCCGTTCTGATCTCAGCAAAAGTAACAGTGTGCCAGGCAGGCCTTACATAAAGGATGCCCACAAGGAAGGCCATCCTCTTTCCTTGCACTGCTCAGCATGGCAAAGAGGGATGGCATGATCTTGGTGTGTGGACAACTGGATTAGCCCATATCGGATTGGGCTGTCTCTCATCATCTGCCTCTGCTGTCTCTTCTGATTTGTTTGGGTAGAGGGAGGCTGTGGTAGCCTTGATGTGCACCCCAAAATCCATCCCTATAAACTCTTAAATCTGCACACAAACCCAGAGCTTGAAAAATCTGAATTAAGATTGCATTCTGGGGTCTCTTTCACACTATGCTACACTGCACTTTGATGCCATTTTTAACTGCTATGGCTCCATCCTACTGAATTCTGGAATTTGTGAGTTTCTGCAATAGATTGAAAATCTGTCACCAAACTATAGGTCCCAGGATTCTATAAGATGTAGCCATGGCAATTAAAGTGTCACTAAAATGCTCTCATTGAACACCATGAAAGAGATGCAAGTCAATGGCACAGGCAGACTAGTCATGATGGTTTCTTTTCCAGGCTGGACTTTCTCACACCCACCTGACTGAGCATCATTTAGGGAAGAAAATTCCTTCCCCTGGAGTTGGCCACACTGTGCTTGACCTCATACATTCCCACAATGACACACATGCATCACACGAGTCCCACTCTGCTGAAGTTGCTGTGGTTGAAGTTGTAAGTCCCGTGGTCAAAAGGGCAGTGGATCCTGAACCCGTGGCACCTCTTCAACAGTGTCCAGGAAAATACTACCATTTTCACATTTAATAATGGAAGATCCTGTAAGATAGCCCACAGATGTGGGTATACAGAAGAAGTCATGGAACCACCTAGTTAATGAAATGTCTTTTATGTCCTTCCTCTACGTCTGAACTCAAAGAAGACTTTACTCTGATAGATCACAGCTATAATTGACAAACATTTACTCCTTCTTCTTAGAAGGGCTGTATGTGTGATATGCCCATCTCCTTTCTACTTATGAATATTGTGGTGCTTCCCACAGATTTAGTATCTCCTGGCCCCTCTGTCATTTTTATTTTATTTTTAAAGTTTCTAGTCCTTGTGATCACTAATTGGAAAGCATGGAAGCAGTTATAACTGATATGAGCTGAAGGAGGAGAGCTGAACAAAATGTATGGTATTCCAGGGATGGGGAGTCTATCTGGCACATAGTTTGCTTTAAAATATATATATATATATATATATTAGTAGCAGAAAAAGAAGAAAGTGTACAAATGACATAATAGCATAATTTGTATACTGTACAATTTAGGCAACAAACGTGAAACTTTGGGCCAGAATCTGTTGTGGTGGTTTGTGGGGATTGTTTGGAAGGAAGAATGTACACAGTGTTGGACAGAACTGACCACAAAACTTTATTTCCACTGTCCAAAAATGCTATGTCATATTGCCAAGGCAAAGTTGGGAGATCTATATTCAGAGTGCATGAAAACCAAACGATGGTGCTTCTAAAATAAAACATTAAATGCAAAAGCCTCCTTGCCTTTTTTCTTCCTTGTTTGCCTCTGGATGTGTGGAAGGATATCGTAAGCCATAACCAGGGAACTGGGAAGGCAGAAATTGCATCCAACAGATGGACAGTTGGAGCAGAACGGAGGCACTGACAGAGAAGCCCACAAGTTCCAGACTAAATGAAAAAAGAAAGACAGCACAGGAGAATAAGCAGGCATGGAAGGAACATGGAAACCATCCCCTATAAAGAACATCTTAGGGAGCTGGGTGTGTTCAGCCTGGGGGAAAAAGAAGATTAAGAGGTGACGTGATAATTATGTTTAAATAATTGAAGGGATGTCATATTGAGGATGGAACAAGCTTGTTTTGGGCTGTTCCAGAGAACAGGACAAAAGAGATTTTCACATGGGCAAAAGTGACAGGAGCATAGTAGGATGCTTCTGTCATTATTGCACAATTACATGAAGATTATCAGATGATATCCTGTGGCGTCACAATAATCGCATCATTATCCCATGAATAAAGAGAAATTTTCCCATTGCTTTTTATTCACAGGTCTTTCCCATGAATGGAAAGTGACACTAGAATTCCTCTTTATTCATGAGATGATGATGCGATTATTGCGATGTTGTCTGATAATCTTTGTGCAATTGTGCGATAGCAACAGGAGCATCCAGCTATGCTCCCGTTATTTTTGCCCATGTGAAAAATCTCCAAAGAGCAATGGATTCAGACTACAGGAAAAGAGACTTCATCTTAACAGTAGAAAGAACTTTCTGACAATAAGAGCTGTTCAACCATGTAACACACTCCCTCAGTGGAGTCTCCTTCTTTGGAGATTTTTAAACAGAGGCTGGGTGGCCATCTGTCTTTTATTTTGTGGTTTGATTTTCTATTCCTGCATGGCAGAAAGTTGGACTGGATAGCCCTTGTGGTCTCTTCGAACTCTGATTCTATGATCCTATAAGCCACTGAGTCACCAGCTGTGTGCATGGTACATCATGGGCTGGACACAGGTACACTTCTTTCAGCCTCTGTTTTATCAGACAGAGGAGCCCTGGCAAAACTGGAGGACAGATGTTCAAAAAGAGGGTGGTCTTATTATGAGAGAGAGAGAGAGAGAGAGAGAGAGAGAGAGAGAGAAGGCAACCTAACCATAACAATTTGCACAGTTTCACTCTCAAGGAGAGGCCAAAGATGCGGAAAACTATGTTGATCCATAGCTATCTGTGACTGTGTCAATACAGACAGAGAGAGGAGAGAAGGAGGGAGAAACTAATACAAATGTATTTGTTAGGGTCAGCTGACAGTTACAGAATAGTGAGCTGGCAAATGGGTAGTATTATTTCATTTCATTTCATTTATATGCTGCTTTTCTTCCAATATGGAACCCACAGTGGCTTACAGTATAAACTAGGCTTGCACAACATATGGCCCAGGGGCCGCATGCAGCCCACCAAAGGATTTCGGGCAGCCCGCGAGGATGAGGAATGACTTCAAGGCTCCTTCTCCACTTGGCCTCCTCCGGAGGAGAGGGCCATGTGGAGGAGGAGGAGGAGGAGGAGGAAGGTTGAACACCCGCCCTTTCTTCTGAAGAGAAGGACAGGTAGAGGAAGAGGAGGGAAAATGCTTGCCCCAAGGCTCCTCCATGGCCTGGCTTTCTCCCAAGAAGAAGGCCATACTGCATTGGAGGAAGACAGGCAAATGCTTGCCCTTCAAGTCTCCTCCACTGCCCTGCTTTGTCTGAGGAGAAGGCCAGGTGGTGGTAGTGGAGGAGGAAAGGTGGAGGAGGAAGACCCCACCATGCAAGCCTCCCCCGCTGCTTGGCTTTTGCCTGAGGAGAAGGATGGGTGGAGGAGGACAGGCAAATGTTTGCCCTGTAAGGCTCCTCCTTCACCCAGCTTTCTTCTGAGAAGGCCAGGTAGCAGAGGAGGAAGAGGAGCAAACACTTGCCCCTCAAGGCTCCTCCATCACTTGGTCTTTTTCTGAGGAGAAGCCCGGGCACAGGAGGAGAAGGAGGATAGGTGGAATTAATATTAATTAATTCTAAATAATGTTAATAATAACATTAATTAATATTAATATTAATTAATATTTAATTAAGACTTATCTGCGGCCCAAAGAGGTTTAGCCTATTTTAATTTTGGCCTCTACCAATTACCAAGTTGTGTAGGTCTGGTATAAACTGTAGTTTGTTGTTGTGTACCTTCAAGTCATTTCCAACTTTTGTCAACCCTAAGGTGAACCTATAATAGGGTTTTCTTGGCAGGTTTCTTCAGAGAGGGCTTGCCATTGCCATCCTCTGAGGCTGAGAGAGTATGACTTGCCCAAGATCACCCAGCAAGTTTGCATGGATGAGCTGCGTTTTGAGCCCTGGTCTCCAGAGTCGTACTCCAATGCTCAAACCACTACACCACACTCTTATAAACTTAGTAGTAAATATTAAAATTGAGGGGGGGAACTGAATACAGAGGTTGCACCTCCATCTATACTCAAATACATCCCCCCCACCGCCGCTGCCAGGTTTATCTCTGATCGGGGACTTTAAACTCTGACTCCCTTCCCTTTCTCCATCTTGTTTAAATTCTATATGTCCACTTGAGAAGGATTTCCTTTTCCCATGCTACTTTGATCTACGCTACCTGGAAGATCTACATAAATAAATGTCTGTGCATTTTATACATGTAGACTTTAAGGGGACATGTCTCTTAATGGAAGATGCAAGGAAATGCAGCAGGGGTGACTTCATATTTTTTTTTTAAATGCAATCTTATTTTTGCTT
Organism: Phrynosoma blainvillii; assembly: GCA_026167975.1. Taxonomy (NCBI): domain Eukaryota; kingdom Metazoa; phylum Chordata; class Lepidosauria; order Squamata; family Phrynosomatidae; genus Phrynosoma; species Phrynosoma blainvillii. Next base: position 13,915,102 of record JANUYF010000003.1, read on the forward strand.
TGGGAACCTCATGCACAGAAGAAGATGAGAGTATACGTATTTCTGAGTTGGTCTGGTTATTAAATTTTATTTTATTTTTTATAATAATCTTTATTATTATCCTCTACATAAAAGGGGGGGGGGAACATAACAATAAACAAACTGTACGCATACATAACATACTAACATAAAAATACAACTTCACACAACATAATAGATGACAACAGAACAACAACAATACAAGAACAACAAAATAATATAACTTCCTTGTTTTGTGAATCTTTTCTGTTATATTTTAAGCCCTTTTTCCCCCCAACACTTTATTATTATACGTAAATTTCTATAATGTGGTTATTAAATTTTAGAAAAGCTGGATCAATCAACAGTCTAGAGAAATTGAAGGAGAGAATGCTTTCCCCAAAATGTTTTATACTTCTCCCAATACCAGAGCGAGAAGCATGCTCCTTTCCTTGTCTTACTTTTGGAGAAAAAATAAATTGTAAGCTCACTGCAGGCAGCAACATGTCACCTTATAGTTTATAAAGCACAGTTCTCATTTATAATGCTACATAATCAATAAAAATAGATCTTCAACATGCATTCTTAATAGAGCTTGGTGGTTCCTTTGGAAGGGGGGAGGGAGGAAACCAGACTTAAGAATTTATTGCACTCTGAATAAAGTGACTTATCCCCAATGGGATACAGTTGCATTTGGGGTTAAAAGCAGATATTATTGCATATAAAATCACCACCACTGCCTCTGGGTGACTGCAACCCAGGTCCCAGCCATGCTCAGCCAGTCGCTTTGCAAAAACAGGAGCTTTCCATTTTTGCAAAGTGGCTGACTGAGTGCAGTTGGGACCTGGGTTGCAATCGCCCAGCGATAGTGATTTTATATGTGATAATGCCCATGTTTAACCCCCAATGCGACTGTATCCCATCGGGGATAAGTCGCTTTATTCAGAGTGTGATAAGCTTCTTAGAGTGCATCTACACTGTAGAAATAATGCACTTTGGCACCACTTTAAGTGCTGTAACTCAGTGCTATGAAATGCTGGGATTTGTAGTTTTACAAGATCATTAGCCTTCTCTGCCAAAGGGTACTGGTGCTTCACAAAACTACAAATCCAGGATTCTGGAGGATGGAGCCATGGCAGTTAAAGTGGTGTCAAATGGCATTGTTTCTACAGTGTAGATGTACCCTCAATGGTCTTGAATCTTGATGGATGAGATGCAAAAGTTTCTGGATACTGTATTTTCAGAGATTCTGGGCATAGACACTCTTCTCTCTTTTTCTTTCTCCACTCCCTCATTCTAAATCACATCACAAATGCTATTTTTTCCACTGGATTAAGAGAATGTATGGCAGATACTTGAGCAGAATTACCGGTAATGATAACAAGGATTTTATTCCTGAGAAATGACACGTTGCCAACAGCCAGTCCTTGCTTTCACCTCTACAGTTATGCTACCAACAAATTTCACAGTGACATGTTTCTTATTGGACAAATTGTAGTCCACTTGGACAAATAGTAGAAACGTCCATTTAAAAGGGTAAATTGCAAAGGAAAATTCACAGTAGCATCTGGATTCAACATGGTAAGAAGAGGATGTTTGTGTGCTGATCTCTGGTAGACCTTTGTAAGTGAATTCACATACATGGGACAACTGCCGTAATTGCAGACGACATTTACTATATCTTTACAAAGAGGTTTTCTGAGAAGAAGTAACTTTCAGAAATATTATGGCCAAAATCTTAAGCACGCATAGGTTTCCTTATGGAAGTGGTTGGACATTTTTGTCCAGTGTGAAACATCCACATTCAGTTCAAAGTTGCATAAAGGGAATTGTACTTGCAATGCCCAGGGTGACCAGATGACATAACCACAAAGGAGGATGAGTCACCACAAAATGTAAGATATTCAAGAAAAAATCTAGGACATTACCAAACAAAAGCTAAAAACATGAACATAAATATACATTTATTTCATATAGTTTATTCACAGCTGTATTACAGATTCTGTATTTTATTATGTACTCAACCGTATTTTTCTGATGAACTTATCTCTGTCAAAATCCATTGTTGGCTTGCAATATACTTATAGAACTCCAAGCAAAACAAATGATTAAAATCGTAAGTTACTAGCAACAAACCTTTGACTGAATCTACATTTAAATTATTACTTTTGTTTATAATTTTCCCATTTGCTCTCTCTCATCCCTTCTGCTTCTTCCTCAACCCAAATCACACACTTTCACACATACCCTTCCCCTTGGTGCCATTGATCTGCTTCAGCAACCTGGATCCTCCTTTCCTTTCCACACCTTGGTCAGAAAAAATTCACACACATAAACAAAACCACCACATGATCAGTGACAATCTTCTCACCCCTTCCCCTCTTCCCATACACTAGGATTGTGCCAGTCAACAGTTTTTCTGTAGTCATTAGGGTGTATTGTTGTAGGCTAGACATTTTGCTCATGTTCAGGAGCATGCTTAGCAAAAACTAGCAAGCTCTTTGGAGAAGTAGTGGCAGTAATAAATCTGCTGAGCTAACTCTTGCTTGCCTGCTGAAGCACCAGATGACACAAGGACAGGTTTTATGGCTTAAAATAGAGGACATTTTGGAACTCCTCCCAGACTTTGGCCATAAGGTTGAAATGTAGGACATGTATGGGAAAAGGAAGACCTTTGGTCACCCTGTGCAATGCCATTGCATGTACAACTGTTCCTTTCCCATGGATGTCTATGGTGCACATTGTGCATGGATATACATGCACCTTTGTATGTGCATTCATTTGCACATTTTGATGTCTTGGCTGAGTTATGCAATTTTGCCATTTAATAGCAGGACTGCACAGCAAAATTAATTTGTAAGTTATACTATAAGGCCTCAGCCTATTTTCTCAGTTACATTTATATCTTAGAGTTCTTCCAAGTTCTGAGCAAAATATAGGACTCACTTGGTCACCTTCTTTTCAACATATTCCAGCTTGTCAACTTGAATGATGATGCCCAAAACTGTGAACTCTGTAAAAATTATAAAATGAATGTCAGAGGAGGAGGAGGAGGAGGAGGAGGAGTTTTTTAAAGGGACAGTCTTCCTCAGCGTTATTATGTATAAAATGTATTTAATGAAGACAGCCATGAAAACCCACTGGGTAAGCTTGGGCAAGTCACAATCTCTCAGCCACAGAGGAAGCCAATGGCAAACTTCATCTGATTCGCTTTCGCTCCGGGTTGGTGAATCAACTCCAGTCAATGCATTGTTCCCACTATGGAAGTGTGTCTTTTCTTTATTCACTTCTTTTTTTGGCATGATTGGTGCAGTGGCCAGAATTCTCCCCTGAGATGTATGCAAACATGGGTGTCATATGGAGGACTCTCCCCTGGGATGCATGCAGCCATGGGTGTCATATGGAGGACTCTTCCCTGGGATGCATGCAGCCTTGGATGTCATATGGAGGACCCTCCCCTGGGATGCATGCAGCCATGGGTGTCATATGGAGGACTCCCCCCTGGGATGCATGCAGCCATGGGTGTCATATGGAGGACTATTTAATTAACTAGTGTCTCTCGTGTTCCTGCAGACTGGGCCAGCCTGAAAAATCAGCAGTAGCAGAACACATTATAAACCAACCTGGTTACAAAATGCTACTTGAAAACACTGAAATTCTGGACTATGCCAACAACTATTGAGTCAGAATGCACATGGAAGCCATTGAAATCCACAAACACCTGGACAATTTCAACAGGAAAGAAGAAACCCTGAAAGTAAACAAAGTTTGGCTACCAGTCCTCAGAAACACCAAAATCAGGACTCAGCAAATGCCAACAAACTTCACCCGGGTCAGGGGGTTTCCCAGCAAACAATGGACCATTAATTAAATAGACACTAATCCTCTTCACATATCCTCCCACCCTGAGGCCTTGCCTCAACAGAACAATACATAGATTTACATGCTAATTTACATGCTAATTCCAAGCTGACAATGGACCACTCCTATAGTCCATGATGAAAGTTTATAAAGAATTTTCACAAGTGACCAGCAATGATTTCCCAAACACACACACACAACAAAGAACCACACACGCTACAACGCAAATACAAAAATGTACATTGGTTAGGTAATACATGTTCCTTGCCATTTTGCAATCCTAGACACATTTGCCCACATTTGTATTTAAATGACATACTTCTAAATATAGCTGCTAAGGATTTCACTGTCTACCTGTTTTTTCCTTCTCAACCAGCATTAACAATAGGAGGTGATTTTTTTAAAGTTATTATGAATACTTATTAAAATGTCATTATTCCCAGCAGTGGTTTAAAGCCAAGGGCATGGATTCATGGTCATGACACTAATCTGTGTCAATCTGTGAATATGTAATCTAATGGTTGAGTCATTGTTTGTGGTCCAAATATCCAGGTTTAAAGGTGAGGGCCAATGTGCAGCAGAAGAACAAATATTAATGACCCATTTCCAAATATATAAAGAAACTTAAATCCATTTCTAAAGTACACTCATCACAGGAATTTCCAAATGGCCCTTCTAATTCCTTTTGTGCTTGTGTTACAGGTATTTTATTCCTTGGCTCTTCCAGTGCAGCCACCACCCTTTAATCAGTTAAGTTCCCCACCATGTAATTCTTCTATAGTGAAGGCTGTTGCAGAAGCAGCCCTCAACAAGCTCAATGCACATCGAAGGACAGGCTACGTGTTTGGCCTCCAGCGGATCTTTGATGTCCGTGAACTTCCACAGGTAAGCAGTGCCTCTGGTGCTGACTTTGTTCTCTTTACTCCACCCAAAGACATCTGTTTTCAAAGAAGTTGCATGAAAGTTGGAGAAAGGGAGGAGAGAAAAGGGATCTATTGTTGGTCGACTGCCTTGAGCAGAAGCTGGTGCCCCTCAGAGGTTGTGTCACAGAGAGCGCCAACCTATCCAAGTCCTTCCCACAGATCACACACTTGGGTGCTTCCCAAGTGAAGAGTCCTAGCTTCGTCTACTGGAAAGCATTCTGTAGCTATTCTGTCTTTCCATTTAGGATGTGCACTTCTATCAAGTCTATGGGCTTCTCTACATGGAAAAATTACCCTGAATCCCCCCTGGGCTTGCTGTGTCCTGTTTACACGATGCAGGCACAAACCCACAAATTGGGTGTGGACTTCACAACACGCACACCCAATTTGGGGCTTTGTTCCCCTAACCTGCATTTAAATAACTCCACTTTTGCTGTGCGTTTTTGACTTTCTTTACAGTGACAATGGCAACTGCCTTCACACAGTCCCTTGTGAGCTGCCTAGTTGCTCTGAAGTAAAAATGAGGCGCTCAGTACTGGACACCTCATTCTGACCTCAACAGTGGCTTTGGGTGATGAACGGGGACCATGTGGGAAGGCAGGCTATCTATTATTCACTGCGAGAGCTGAAAACACAGAGCAAAGAGAGCAGATGGGGGAATTGGGGGCCAGAATACTCCAGGGACACCATAGACTCTTTCTATTTCATATCTGCTTCTTGCCTACTTTGGAGTTTTTGAGTTTTACACATTGCTCGCACACATTTCCCCTCATTGACTTGTAAAGTGTTTTTCCCCCCCTGTGCATGCTTTTTCAACTGTGCATAGTTCATACGACACACTCACAGCCATCTGACAGCATGCAGAGTCAGAAACATGGAAGATATCCAGTCCAAAAGAAGCACCCACATTAAAGGTCAAGTAGATCAGATTCCTCACACATCCTTACTTCCTTTTTTAGTGATTTTTGGCAGTGGCAGCTGGTGGCTTCCAATACAGTAAGGTGGAATCTGCTTTGGGTTAGAGTCTGAATTTTAAAGGAGCTATCCAATGTGCTGAACTATTTTGGAGCTAGCAGTCTGCATCTTGGATATTTTAGTAACATTTTAACTAAAAGCCAGAACAGATGCACTCTACTCCAGAAAGATTCACCAACCAGCATTGATTTAGAGGCTGAAAGGAAAAAGACAAAAAGCTGTTTTTAAAAAAAAAATCAGAAGTTTTAGAAAAAGAAGATATATTTATCTCCTCCACCATTAAAATTCTGTAGATAGGGTAGGGTAATTGCACCACCAAAATTCTTGTCTGGAAATAATCTCTATATGGTGCAGCAGGAAGGGAAACAGTCATAAAGTTGCAGGAAATCATAGTCAAGATAACAGAGGTGAGAAAGTTTACTTTTTTGGTTTACAATTCTCAGAACCCTCCAGCAGGAATGCTGGCCTTGCTGTTTGAGGAATTCTAGGAGTTATAATCAAGAAAGTAATTTTTCTCATCTTGGCCAAATATGAGCATGTATGAAAACATCTTAGGTCTTCAAGCAGTTTTGTACTGGAGTAAGTCTTCTGGGGCAGCCTTGGAATTCCACTCTAATAGATTTTGAAGAAAAAGTTATCAAAGCATCTGATGGGAGCATTTAGGGTACAGATTCATCCCCTTAAAATTCTAGGATTCTGTGATTCTAAAGTTATGATTAAAATGTACATGAATGAATGTTTGTTGGCATCAGTGCAAACTGACTTACATTCACATTTCAAGGAGGTAACCAAAGGGCCTAGTGCAGACTTTTTTTCTTTCCCTAAAAGAACATTGGTACAGTTATCAAGTCCACATACGTATAATTAGACCTTTCCCCATTACTACATGTAGTGCGTGCTAGGGTTTCCAGATCTCAGGGCCTGTCCTTGAGCTTCCAATTTCCATGGGTCCTCTCCAGGAAGGAGTTTGTGTTAGGTGCCCTCAAGTCATTTCCAATTTAAGGTACCCCTAAGATGAATCTATCACAGGGCTCTCTTGGCAAGATTTGTTCAGAGGGAGTTTGCCTTTGCCTTCCGCAGGAGCTAAGAGAAAGTGTGACTTGCCAAAGGTCACTTAGGACGTTATCACACGTGGGCCAGTTTTGTTGTTAAAGAGATAATAAAGTGGAAATGGAGCATCCTGAAAAGAAAGCGAAAATAGAGCTTAATTACGCAAAAGCTTTTCACACGTAATTACAGTAATAACGGAATTAAGTTAAAAGCGAAAAAAATACATTTTTAACTTTCATACACAAGTGAAAAGAACCCGTACATGTACTGGAAATGGGTGTGTTTCGTGACCAGACTCCTCCTTTTTCCAAGGTGGGTCCTGCATTTCCCAGGAGGAAATGTCAGACTGTCCTACATTTGGGGTCATGTTCTCCTGCACAGGTCCTAACCCCCTTCCGTTGGGATTAGGACCTCTCAAGAGAGCAGAGGAGGAGGCTGGCAAGGCAAGCCAAGGCAAGGGAGGGATTGAGATGGCTCAGCCTCCCTTTTTTCTCTCTCCTTTCCTGGCATTGGAGGCTGTCAGCTGCTGGGGAGATGAGCAAGGAGGGTAGGATCACAGGCAGAGCTGGTAGGGAAGGAGGAGGAGGAGGAGGAAAGGGAAGGAAGGAAGGAAGGAAGGGCTGGGTGTTCCCTGGGGAGAGCCAGAGCCTTGGATGATGCCCAGGAGAGGGGGAAACTGGAGGTAGCTCCCATGCCCCCCCCCATAAGCCTTTCCCCTTTGTAGGACCTGCAGGGCAAAACTTCATGGTGAGATGGAGCTCCAAGTTGCTCCACAAGCACACCCCACACTTGCACCCACATCTACTCACAGCTGCTGTGAGGGAAGCCTTCTTTCCCCTCCTTTTCCCTCCATCCCAAATGCCAAACTTCTCCTCCGTCCCAAACTTCCCTCTCCTTGCCTTGCCTTGCCTTGCCTTGCCTTGCCTTGCCTTGCCTTGCCTTGCCTTGCCTTGCCTTGCCTTGCCTTCATGGCAGGAGCCCGGGACTCTCCCTCCCTGGAGGCCCCTCCTCCTCCTCCTCTTGGCCCTCCTCCAGGTTTTAAAAGAGAATTGTCCGTGTGTAGCTTTTCACATTACAGTAAATGTGAAATTACTGTCATTTTGCAAATGCATTTCCTCTAAACTCCTGAAATTAAAAAGAACTCGGATAATACCAGTTACTGTCCAGTTTCTGACCAGTTTCTGTGCGACGTCGTGTGAAATCGTGAGGCACAAATTCAGTTTTTGTTTGGGATTTGTGTGGATTAACCAACAGATTTCCCCCGTGTGATAACATCCTTAGTGGGTTTCCATGGCTCAGCAGGGATTTGAACTCTAGTTTTGTGAAGTCCTGGACAAACACTCAAAGTACTAGTTTTCTGTCAGGCAGGAGAAATATTGTGCAGATTCTCCAGCAACTCCAAGCAAAAGGAAACAGCTGTGTGCAAATCTCCAGCTCAGCTAGTAAAGCATCTACTTCCCACAAAATAGGTGTAACTGATTTGTTGCTCCAGCTTGCAAAGACTCTCCATTTTTATTAGTTAACTTCCACCTTTGCTCCCTGTCATAATGCCAGAGTTCACCCACCGCTCTGCTCTGCATCCATTGTCTGGATAGAAGCAAGTAGGCTAGTTTAAAGGTTTCTTATCTCATTTTCCTAAGTCAATTAGAAGGAACAATCCTTTTATTATATTTTGATCTAGGAAAAATTCCTTTATATAAAATTTCAGATTTAATTTCCAAATATGAAAATATGTTCTCTGCTTCTTTCTGTGTGTTTGAATAGCAATCTGTGACCACCTGAGGTTGGTACTCAATGTTTAACACTTAATGATATCACCAGGGCTGTCCCTAGGTCTCAGGTTTTGGCCCAGAAACCATGGCCTCTGGGATGATTCTGAACAGCCAACCCTAACCCATGACCATTTCCAGATTTTCAAGAAGTACATATTTCTTGCCTTTAGCTAAAACATGATGGTGTTCTGGATTTTTTGCATTAACTTTTCAAGTTTTCCTAAATTATATGCTGTAAAGGCTTTTGTATTTCCATCTATAGGGACCTAGTGGCTCTCTCTTCTATCTCACTCTGGATGTTCTGGAAACTAACTGCCATGTCCTGAGCAGGAGATTGTGGAAAAACTGCACCTTCCGGTCTCCACATGAGAGCGTAAGTATTTGATCTGGCTCACAAAATGACTGAGCATCTTTATTATTGTCCTAGGATACGACACTGTAATCTTCCAGAGTCATATTTTGTTGCAGATCCCACACACAACTAGACCTACAACAGGGACAATCCTGATTAATCCTCTGTCATTCCACTTTTTCAGCTGCTTTTAAAATGTCCCAGTTTTTCTCTCTGCCTCCCACTTTTCCCCTTTGTCTTCAGCTTATTTCAGTTGCTGCAAAAAAGTTTAAAGTGCCAAAGTAGTTTGCATTCAATTGACTCAGCAGGAGGGAGAGGAGACAACCTTTCCTTTCCCTGTAGGATTCCCTGAATCTTTCCTTTCCCTGTAGGATCAGGCAAAGGAAAATGGCTGCAGCCTCACCTAGCTTGTGTGTTCTTCCTTATTAGTAACTTTTGCCATCCTGACCACACTCTGATGTAGGTTGGCCACATGCCTCCCAATTTTCATCTGTGAAATGCTGGAGGGTATGGATTTGGGTAGGCTGAAAGACACCATTGCTTCAGAGGGCATTTTGAGACAATAATGGATGGGAAGAGAGAAGAGGACGGACGGATAGATGGATAGATAGATAGATTTCAGATAAGATCACTACACTGCAAGTAATAACTTTTGAATTAACATTCAGTAATGTCAGAAATTACAATATTACTACTCTTCCAGTTAGGATGGCGAGTAGGAAATCTCACTGTGATCTCCCACCAGCGATCAGAGATAACCAGGGTTTGGAAGTTAGCTTTGGACTGCAACTCCCAGAATAAGATAGAAAGCATAGACAGAAATAAAATGATGTACCTGAAAAAAGCAAGTGGTTGCATTGCACATGGGTGATAAAGGTGGGCCCTATATTTGGGCAGGAAAGGCAAAGGGTCCTAGTTTAGGTACTCTGTAGCTATGAGGAAAATTACATTGTTCTATAAATATTATCTACACCATTCCATTTTTCTAGGTCTATGGGCAGTGCAAAACTACAGTTCAAGTTGACAAGAATAAAGAATTCAGCTTTCTCTACAACTATGACTGTGTTTTACGCCCACGTATGTATTTTTATATATTTGCTTGAGTGGAACACAACAAGAAAAATGCATACACTTTGCCTTACTTTCATTCCCACTGCAGTTTACAAAATGGTAACTGTGTTAATCTGTGGCAGGGAAAAAATCCCAGAATGCCCCATGGCATCTTAAACATGAACACATTTATAAATGTTTTATAAATATAACAAATGTATATTAAAATGGAGAATAATACATTTGTAAATTTATTATAAATATTCCCAGTACAGTTTCAGAGATCTACCAAGGCAATGTAAGTGTAGCTGAAGTATGAACTGCTGGACAGCAAGCTTCACTTTCATATGCCAAAAAAATAAAAATAAAAATCCATCTTGTTCTGATCCTTGAACTATTGCCAAGTAGCTGGTATCAACATTTCATGTGAATCAAGCAGTTTGAGAGCTACATATATTGTGGTTTCAATCCTGGACTAGGATGTCAGAAAACCAGGTTGCAAATTCTGTTCAACAGTTTGTTTGTTTATTTATTTATTTATTTATTTACTGCAGGGGAGGACTTTCTCTTGGTCCCACCAAGATGAAAACCTTTTATTCAAGCAGGACTTTGAAATCTGAAATCGAAATTTAATTATGCAGCAGTACAGGTTGAGTCTCCCTTATCCAGAATTCCAAAATCCAAAATATTCCAAAAAACAAAACTTTTTTTCATGGGTGGCTAATAGTGACACCTTTGCTTTTCGAAGGTTCAATGTACACAAACTTTGTTTCATGAACAAAATTATTTAAAATATTGTATAAAATTACTTTCAGGCTCATGCACATGAAAGATAAACTAATTTTGTGTTTAGACTTGGGTCCCATCTCCAAGATATCTCATTACATATGCATATGCAAATACAGGTATCCTAAATCCATAATAATAATAATAATAATAATCCAAAACAGTTTTGGTTCCGAGCATTTTGGATAAAGGAGACTCAACCTGTAATATGTTGTGAACTTTGTCTGCTGTATTTGTAACTGTTTTTTTTATTAAAAAATATATAGACATTCAATACATAAACAAAATTCAAATAAAATTCAAGTCAAAAATTTGATTAGATTGATGGGATGTATTTGTATTTGTAACTGTTTTTAACCATGTTTTGTTTTTGTTTTTTTAAATGATGTTGGCCAGAATCCTGTTGGAAACTTATGCCTTTGTAAATGGATTAACATCTGCGGGAATTAGATTTGTGCAGTTCAGTAATGCCCATATCCAGTAAAAGGCTGCAGCAGGAAAATAATTGCTAAAATCACTCATTGCTACCTTCAAGAAAAAACTTAGTGAGGAATTGCATCTCTAATTTGCTTTTCTCCCTCTAAATAGTTCCTGCTGTAGCTATTGTAAAACTATGCCCTGACTGCCCATTAGCTGGTGACCCAACAGAAGCCAGGTTTCGAGAAGCAGCCGCTGAGAGCCTTGCCAAATTCAATACAGAAAGTAATCACATTCATTACTTTGCCCTCCTCAATGTTACCAGAGCCACTTCACAGGTAAGACTGAGATTAAATAATATTTAAAAGGTGCATTTGATATAATATTTATATTACTTTTCTGCAGGGGTGGGTAAAGTGCAGCCCTTCAGATATTAAAAAATCCATTAGCACCTTTGAGAGTCACTAAAAAGAAGACATTTCTAGCATATGCTTTCATGGACTCAGTGCACTTCATCCGATGCTTGGAGTAGATCTGATAAAGTGGACCAAGTCCATCAAAGTGTATGCTTGCGTCCTTTCTGCCAGCAAGTGAAAACTCCCTTGTTATGTCAGGCTTTGAGGAACTGATTGTGTAATGGTGTCAATTTTCTTATAGGCTATCTTTTAATTAATTTTGAATGGTTTCAACACTATAGATAGTAATTGTTATTGCTATCTATCATCTATCTTTGTGTGCCTTCAAGTTGTTTCCGACTTAAGTCGACACTAAGGAGATTATTGCATAATCATACAAATTGGCTTACCTGAGCCATCTTAAAATTAGAAGCGGGCATCATCCTGATATTATCAGATGCATTTAGTCACTGAAATTGCCACCCAGGTGCAGTCCAGCTCCATCGCCACTAAAAGAGGCACTCCTCACACCTCTTTTCGAAGCCAGGAGTTTTCCAGCTTGAAAAAATGGCCACTGGAGCACCCCTCTGAGCAGCAATGGAGCCGGGCTGAACCCGGGTGGCGATTTCGGTGACTAAATGCACCTGATAATATCAGGATGCCAATCGCTTCGAATTTTAAGCCAGCTCAGGGAAACTGGTTTATATCATTATGCGATAATCTTCTAAGGCAAACACCTATCATAGGGTTTTCTCAACATGATTTGTTCAGAGCAGGTTTACCATTGCCTTCCCCTGAGGCTGAGAGAGCATGACTTGCGAAGACTTCCAGAAGATTCTGGTGGATCTCATGGAGAAGGCAATCACTTCACATTTAGCTATGGGAACATAGCTGGACATTTTCATGACCCTCATCCTCCTCCAAGCACAAATGGCCATGGGTTGGTGGGGGGCTTCATCAGCTGTTCAGTGGATCCAAGGGGTGACAAACAGCTGAGCATAGTGCAGAACTACTACACTACACTGAGCCATGTCAGATTGCAGCCCTTTACATCCAGCTGGATAAAAGTCTGTTCTTTTGCATTCTGAAAATGCCTCCCTGCCTCCAACGCATAAGTCAAACTGTCTTGTACCTGATACCAGGAATTAGGATATTGAGATGCATGAATGGTGGTTTTTGTAGTATTTCAGACAATGCAAACTCTTTAACCCATTGTGTGTGAACTTTTCACAGTGGGTTGTTGGTCCTTCAAACTTTGTGGAATTCATCATCCAGGAAACATCCTGCCCCAAAAGTGGGCCTGTGCCTGACCTCTCCAAGTGTCCCCTCCTTCCTGATGAAACTGCAGTGAGTACTGATTCATCTGGCATTGCCTCACACAGAAATTTGCCTTTGCAGAAACTTGGCATTTTTTGAACCATTCCCATTATATTCTTCAAGGATGTGTTCCTAAGGATAATATGATACATTAAAGCTGCCATTGGGAACTCCCCGATCCCCATTCATGACCTAGTTTTCATGAATGTACAGAGACCAGATCTTCCACCAGAATGTCTACAGTAGAAGTAGACCATACAAGGAGTTGCCAGGGCAAGAATATCTTTCAAGTCTTAGGCTCTGCTTAGACTCCCCAACAGGATTCTGTACCAAGCTAGTAAAGGAAACTGAGGAGCTTATCACATGACTTATTAAAGCGTCTTACCTCTCCCGACTTACATTTTAATTTGAGCAGTATCTTGATACTATCGCAGTGATTTTGCCACCGAATCTGCTGCCCAAATACAGCCCGGACCCATCCCTGTTCCCAGGGGTGCTCAGTGCGCCTCTTTTCAAAACCGGGAGTTTTCCAGCTAAAGAAAATGGCCAACAGAGCACTCCTGGGAGCAGGGATGGACCCAGGCTGTATTCAGGCAGCAGATTTGGCATCAAAATCACTGCAATAGTATCAGGATGCCGCCAGAATTAAAATTTAGATCAGGGGAGGTAAGATGCTTTAATAAGCCATGCAATAAGCTCCGGATACTGTCAAATAAAGGCTGCATCTGCACTGCAAAAATAATACAGTTTGACATAGCTTTAACTGGCATGGCTCATTGCTATGGAATCCTGGGATTTGTAGTTTGTTATGGCACCAACACTCTCTGACAGAGAAGGTTAAATAAATCACCAAACTGCAAATCTCACAGTTCCATAGCACTGAGCCATGGCAGTTCAAGCTGTGTCAAACTGCATTATTTCTGCAGTGCAGATGCAACCCAAGAGATCAGACTGAAAGCAAGGACAAAAGCCCTCAAGGTGGATCACTGGAAAACAGAGTTGTTGGGGTAAATGAAATTATTGAAAGCAATATGCAGGGGGGAGAGAAAGAGGGAAGAGAAATCATAAGATCCATTCTGTAAAAGAGACAGGAGAAATATTCTAGGTCACAACCTCTCATGCACTCAAACATAGGCAAATCAACATATCTACATTTCAAACATAATTCCATTGTATTCCACTTCAAGTATGTTGCTTTCTCCAAAGAATCACAGAGATGCTGAAATGATATCTGGCCTCGGTCCCCACAGAACTAGGGTCTCCAAGATTACTAGCGGAAAACAAATAAGTTGAATCTGTTTAAGTCAATCTTAGGACGTTATCACACATGGGCCACCAACCGACAATAAACTGGAAATGACAAATCCCAAAAATAAACCGAAAATAAACCTTGATTCCGCAAATGGCTTTCACATGTAATTACCTTAATTGCGCAATTAAAGTAAGCTCCCGCTGAAACCGCATTTAACGCTCACACACAAGTGAGAAAATCCCGTACATGTACTAGAAATGATCTTCTAGCACATGCGCACTATGCTCGCCGCGGCTGTCACTTGCCGCGGCTGTCACCCCGATCGGGTGATGTTTCATCTGTCACCACGATCGGCGCCCCAACCCCTTCCCCAGGTCGTCCTCGGAGCAGCCGGCCCTCCGCACGGCCGGCACTCCGACGCTCCGAGGAGGACCCCCCACCACAGCGTTCGCACATGCTGCGGCGGAAGAGTCGGCAAAGGTGTGCCGCAGCCTTTTGCGGCGCACCTTTGGCGACTTGTGAAAGGAGCGCCAATTTAGCGCTCCTTTCAGGGGCGGTGAAGCTGCACCGCGGGGCCGAGGTATGGGGATACCTCGGCCCCGCAGCGCAGCTTCCCGGGGTGGCCCACATCCGCCCGTCCTTCAAGCCGCCGAAGGTGCACCGCAAAAGGCTGCAGCGCACCTTCGCCGACTCCTCCACCGCAGTGTGTGCAAATGCTGCGGCGGGAGGTCCTCCTCGGAGCGCCGGAGCGCCGGCCATGCGGAGGGCCGGCTGCTCCGAGGACAACCTGGGGAAGGGGTTGGAGCGCCGATCGTGCGGCTGCCCCTCCCCTTCCCTGCCCCCAAGACGGCCCTTTAAGCCAACTGCTGAGGGGGAAGGAGACCCCGCGGAACCATGGGAAAATGCGGGGAAATGCTTCCAAATGCGCATTTGCTTTTCACATTATGGCAAATGCGAAATTATCTTAATTGCGCATTTGCATTTCCTTAAAACAACCGAATTTCAAAAGATCTCCGTTAACACCAGTTTCTGTCCACTTTCTGTCCAGTTTCTGTGCAACGTCGTGTGAAAACACGAGGCACTAATCCAGTTTCTGTTTGGGTTTTGTGTAGATTAACCAGCAGATTTGCCCCCGTGTGATAACGTCCTTAGTGTAAATGTGCCCAGAGATGTCACCATTGCTGCAAAACGACACTCAGTTGTATCAAATCCTATTTTGCGGAGGGATGGTTTTAGTTATTAAAAAACAAAACCTGATTTGAAATTGATTGTAGTTCAAATGATCTGTTGACAAATGGTATATTTCCCTCCTCCCCAGGAGACAGGTCTATGCAAAGGCTCTGTGGTAAACAGCCAGATAGAAAATCGGAAATTTATCACTATAAAATGTGACTTCTTCCCACCACAGGTACGTGGCTCAATTACACATCATTTGCAAAAAATAATAATGCATATTATATAAAGATGAGCAGGACTTGGAAGAATTCCCCTTTTTTCAACTATAACTCCCAGTCTAACTAGGAGGCATGCTAGCTGAAGGATTCTGAGAGTTTTTGTCCAAAAAAGGTAACTTTGACAAGATGCAAGCATTATTAGGTTGTTTATTTTATATTATTACAGTCAGCTCCCCTCATTCACAGGGGTTGGGACATGACCACCACCCCACAAAAGTGGAAAAAAAGATTAATATAAATAAATATAAACAATAATTGCAAATGCTTTTTTATATATATACCTGAGAGAACAGTTCTCTTCTATGTGGAAGTTCTGGTGGAAGCTGACCATAGAGTCACTCTTGAGGACCTGGAAATTGCTGGAGAGAACATATTAATCAAATCCATGAATCATCAGATCCATGAAAGGGAAACCAGTGAATGTGGAGGGCTGACATTTATTATTATTATTATTATTATTATTATTATTATTATTATTAGCCCCTTCCCCACTATCTTTCTGCTGGCAAGTGAAGACATTTTCATTTAAGGAGGCATTTGGTGACAGTAAATATAGCTTTTAATGGGGAGAGGATGTAGTGTTCTTTATTTCATCATGTTTTAAATGTCTTTTAACTTGTGTTTTTAACTTTCTTTTTAAATTAGTGAGTTTAACTGTATTTTAACTTTTATCTTAAGAGTTTTTAATTGCATTGTGTTTTTAAAGTACTGTGTGCCACCTTGGTTCCCACACCAGGAGAAAGATGGGATATACGGTACATTAAATAAATAAAGCATCATTCAGCTGTACAACCTTTTCTAGGCAAGCTACTGGGTGACCTTGGGCAAGTCACACACTCTCAACCTCAGGGGAAGGCAATGGCAAACCTCCTCTAAACAAATCTTGCCAAGAAACCCGCATGATAGGTTTGCCTTAGGATCACCATAAATCAAAACTGCACACAGCAGCAATGTGAGAATAGAAATAGAAATGGAAAATGTACCGTATTTATTTATTTATTTATTTATTTGTATCCCGCTCCTCTGTCAAACAATTGGGGCAGCTTACAGCAGTTAATAATAATAAATGTATGGTTATGGAGATGAGGTGGCAAGTTCAGTTTTAACTATGGTCATTGGGAGATACTTTATTTATTTATTTGTTTGTTTGTTTGTTGTGCCACCTTTCTCCCAGAAAGGGACATAAGGCAGTTCACAAGGTAAAACATTTTTAAAACTTTACAATAAGAATTTAAAAACAATTAAAACTATCTAGTTAAAACAGTATAAAATTAATATAAAAACATACAAAAGTTTAAAAAGTTTTTTAAAAGTTTTAATTTAAAAAGTTAAAAACATACATCAGGAGGAAAGATGTTGCCTAAAGCCTAGGTGAGTATATAACCATGTGAAACTTGTGAGGCTATGAGATTGCGTGGCAGAGGGGCAGGATATTAATAATAATAATAATAATAATAATAATAATAATTAGATCAGCGAGTGTTATAATGTGTGTAGTTTGCCAGGAAACCATTGTCTCTGTTCAACCCACTATTGATGGACTGGAGTTTGTGGACATGTTCCAGTTCTGCTATTTCTCTTTCAAATCTCCTTTTGTAGGGAGTGGTTGTTGTTCTTGTTGTTCTTGTTGTTCAAGGACCTCAGCTGAGGGTGCTGATGTCTTTAAACAAAATACTTCAGGCAACATCCTTCCTCCTGATTTATTCCCCAATGACCATTCTCAGCTATCATGTTACCAGGTTCTTTCTTCCAGTTAGTCTCAAAGATGCCTTCCCATACAACAAAAGCTATTTCAGCCTCTAGTGGCTGATCAAGCCATAATCTCCTAATAGGCACTATCTCCATGGTTATGGCAGAAAGCAAGACATACATGGTCCAATATTGTCATGGCAGAAAGTAAGATATACATGGTCCGATAAATTTCAATCAATCATATAGTCTGGGAGAACTGGTAGGAAACTCTAAAGACTAAATCCATGCATGAATTTGATGGGCTAAGTAAAGTGGCAACCGTATTGCACAGAAATGGTCTCTCTTTCTTGTTTACCTATCAGTTCACCTGTTCTTGGTCTGTATTTATTATTGAGTCTGGTCTGTTCATGAATGAACAGATGTTTTGAAAGTTTAAAAGTTACTATTTCTTAGCCATTAGAAGCAAGTTGTCATTGTAGATGCAGCACACTGGGGTTTTTTTGTTTGTTTGTTTGTTTTATTATTTTTATTTGTTTTTTCCACAAAAAAGAAAGAACTTCTTCTTTTTTTGTTACAACTTACATGTATCTAAGAATATCAGTGACCTTATTTTACACCATCATTTTTAACTATTAACTGTTCATTTACTTCTTACTAAACGGAGAAAAGAGGAAAAAAATCTATATATATATATTGTATTGTCTTGATTACCTTACTTCATTTCTAGTTTGTGCAGTATCTCTTTCCATTTTTTATCATATTGTTGAAAAGTTCTCCCAGCTATAAACATTGATAGTTTGTCCATTGTTATTAATTCATAAAGTTTGGTTTGCCATTCAATTATCGTTGGGGTTGTTTCAGATCTCCAATATTTTGCCAAAGTTAGGCGTGCGGCTGTTACCATGTATAATATTGCACTCTTTATGCAGCACACTGTTTTCTACAACCATAGGGCAGACTTCCAAATAAACAAACATGCATCTATCCCACCCCATCCCATCTTACACCAGATGCAGAACAGCCAAGTACCTTGGTCCATGGGCATCTTATTGAAAACACCCAGTAATCAGATTATGTTTCATGCTCTTAGGCACAGGAAGGTGGTGAACCACAATCTGCAGCACAACCTGGGAGAGATGGACACCATACTGATCATGAAAGCCATGAAGATGACCATCACCATCACAAAAGAGGGAAAGGACATCGTCACAACCATCGTGGTCGTGGTCACTCCCACCATCACGATGATAGCCACCATCGCCATCATGATGGTGGTCCTCCCAACCATAAAAAACATCATAGAGATCACTCAGAGGAGCGCCAAGAGCCACAGCAACAACATCCCTCTTCTGACGGAGATCAAATAAAAACAGTAGGGCGGGTGGTAATACTTCCCCCTTCGAACGAGCACGTGTCTCTTCACACCTTGCCAGAAACTGGAGCAGAACCACTGGATGGGAAACCTGTCCCCCCTCAAGTGCAGGAGTCAAAACCAATCCCCAAGTCTAAACTTCTTGGTAGTGCCAGTGATCCTGAGGAAGGTAGTCATCTAAAACAGATACCAACAGGGCAGCCCAGCTTGAGTAAGCCTACTGGTTCAAAAATTCCTCCCTACCCTGCTGGGTTTTCAGAATCAGATACATGTCCAGGAGAGAGCACAGTAAACATGCTAGGCTTTCAGTTGCCTCAAAGGCCCATAATAAAAACACCCCCGGGAGGTACACAATCCCAAACTGAGTGATGTAGAACACCGAGGGTCTTGGCAACATGAGACCCAATATCCTCGCTGCATGAAAGAAACATTTAGAAGAAGGAAGTATAGAATGGATTTGGGGATTTCTCACTGCAAAAAGCAATAGTTTCCCATTTGGTTTTGCATTGCATTGACTCATGGAAGGGTACTAGGTGAACCCCTGATGTACAAACATTAACAATGATTTGCACAAGTAAAAGCATTTTACTAAGGCTGCTGCCACCCTGCAGAATTAATGCAACTTGACACCACTTTAATGGTCATGGCTCCATCCTATGGAATTGTGAGATTTGTAGTTTGTTGTGGCACCAGCACTCTCTAACAGAGAAGGCTAAATATCTCACCAAACTACGAATCCCACAATTCCATAGCATTGAGCCATGGCAGTTAAAGCAGTGTCAAATTGCATCAGTTCTGCAGTGCAGATGCAGCCTACGTTAGGTGTTTTTTGCACTTTTTGTCTCCTATTTAACTCAAGCTATACATGAGTGGCCAACTATCATCATGTGGTGGTGCACAGTTTCCATGTCGATGGGAATTCATTCCATATTGTAGTCCAAACTATAAAGGAGCTGTCCAAGGTGTTAAATGTCTCTTGGGCACAGATTTCAGCATCTTGAATAGCTCCTTTCTAGTTTGGACTACAACCCAGAGCAGAATCATCATCCCATTGACATAGAAACTACTGCCCACTGTTGATTTTTCTCCATTTGTCCGCTCTCTTAGAGTATAAAGCTTGGGGTCAAGTCACAAGTTTTGCTTTCAAGTGGGATTGGGAGAAAAGTTCCTCATATTACAGAGCATGGGGTGGGAGGGTGGAAAAACCATTCTGCTCACCTTGTGCGTGGATATTTTTGACAGTAAAGATGGCTTCCCCACCCCATGCTTTATCCCCCTATGCTTTAGCCAAGATGCAGAAGACATTTGAACAAGCAAATTTACCTCCCATCTAGTGTGTGTAACTCAAGCCCTGAGAGATTTCTCCATTAGATTTCACTTACTAATTTGTGTGTAAATTAGACTGGAAGGGATCTCAAAATGAGTGTTTCCCTTGCTTGAGTCTGCTCCAGATGACTACTGAGACAATATAAATGGCTCTGGAACTTTGCTCCTTCTGATGCCCTGCCTTCCCTTCCCCACGTTTTCTCACTGCAAGCCTCATAATCCCCAGCAGGACATCTCTGTATAATGTTTAGCCAAGGAGAAGATTTGCAGAGATTGGAGCTGGTGTAAAAATGAATATTTCTTGCTGCCAATTCCTCTCCCCAAAAGGAAAGTTTTGTTCATGTGGTTGATGGAGAGGAGAATGGCATTGAGGATGGGTAAGAGAGAATGGACAAGTCTATCAGTTTCAGCTTCCACAGTGGTAGAATTCAAAGATATAGCCCACTTAGTCTGGAAAATCAGTATGCAAAGGGATCTTGTAGCACCGTTGAAACTAACTGAAAGAAAGAGCTTTCATAGACGTGATCCTACTTCCTCAGATGCACATTTTGGAGTGAAGAGTCCAGAGATAGACCTATATCAGCCCTGATGGCGCAGTGGTTAAATGCCTGTACTGCAGCCACTCACTCATAGACCACAAGGTTGCGAGTTCAATACCAGCCAGGGCTGAGGCTCGACTCAGGCCTGCATCCTTCCGAGGTCGCTAAAATGAGTACCCAGATTGTTGGGGGGCAATCAGCTCACAGTTGTAAACCGCTTAGACATCCCATAGCGCGATATGAAGCAGTATATAAATAAGCTGCTTTGCTTTGCTTTATATAAGTCGCTTGTGTGTGAGAATGTCAATTTAAATTCAAAATCTAGTGGGTATAGACTGAGATGAGGTCCCCCGGTGACCTCAAGTTAAAACTGCACACTGCCCAAATCTAGGGATGCATCCACACTGCAGAAATAATCCTGTTTGACACCACTTTAACTACCATGGTCCAATGTTTTGCTCTGGTGCCACAACAAACTGCAGTTCCCAGAATGCCATAGCATTGAGCCATGGCAGTTAGAGTGGTGTCACACTGGACTATTTCTGCTGTGTGGATGCAGCCTAAGTGTGACATGAGATCAGTGGGAGGGGGAGGAAAAAGAACACCAGGAAGGGGGGACTGAGAGAAATCAGAATATTTCGAGAAAGAGTTTGAATGCAAAATGATGAATATGCAGGTAAAATCAAAACAAAAAAACCTGAAAGCTCTCAGTGCTCCCAAGGACTGTTTCCCTGTTTGGAAAAGCTTTCCTAACTTCAATGGAACACAATAAAGCTTTACTTTACTTCTTTAGCCACTGGTATCTTTGCTCTTTAATCAGAATTGCTAGCCTCTGCACATATTCATTCTCCATCAGTAATCTCATTACATTGATTGAACATGGTTGAACAAGAAGAAAAGGGTCTTCAAATCAAACCTCACCAATGAGAAGGGGGATCACTCAAGATAGCAATGTCAGAGATGAGAATGGGTTGTAAATTAGGATTCCAGTTGGTGGCAGAACATCCCAGTTGTAAATTATGTTAGCCTTCCTGTCTTCTGGAAGAGTGAATTCCTTTCCCAAATGCAACTCTTAAACCCCTCTTTTTGATCTCTGTCTGCTTATCCTGCATATGTGGCTTCATGCTTTTGGACGTATGGTGGCTCAGAGTGTCTAGGTCCGCTTAGGGCCATGTCAAGAAAAGCATACATGCACACACCAAAATTTGGGAAAATGTCCAGTATGGCTAACAACTTTAAGTACGTGATTGAGGAACTCTTTTTAAATAAGCTCAATATAGATTGAGATCACCACATATGGGTGGTCAGATGGTCCAGAAGCAGTTATTTTTAGCTCCTCTTAAATGCAGATCAGCATTTTGTGGTGTGCCTTGCCTCTGCAACTACTTAAATAAAGGTAAAGGTATTCCCTGTTGACAAAGTTGCCATGTTCTACCATAGGGGAGCGGTGCTCATCACCGTTACAAATCTGAAGAGCCAGCATTGTCAGAGACTACTCTGTGATCATGGGGCAGCATGATTGCACAGAACACTGTTTACCTTCCCACCAAAGTGGAACCTGTTTATCTACTTGCATTTGCATGCTTTCGAACTGCTAGGTTGGCAGAAGCTGGGACTAGTGACAGGAGCTCATCCCATCATGCAGCACCTGGGCCTTGAACTGCCAACCTGCCAATGTTGCAATCAGCAGAGTCAGTGTCTTAACCATACATCCAAAAAGCACACCTTAATTTTCCCATTTTATATAAGGGACACCATTTGACTACACCATTGAATATAATGGGACTTGAGCATCCACCAGTTTTGGTAGCCACAGAGGGTCCTGGAACCAAACCAGTGCATACCAACTGTACTAGAGAAAACATAGACTTGTGAGATATTTATTGGACAGGGGTATTAACGAGACATTTGTAAATAGGGACTCATGAGATGATAATCCCTACAAGTCCTTGTAAATGAATACCTCATAAATACCCCTCCTTGTCCCCAATAAATATTTCATCAATCCATGAGAAGTTCAGAGTTTCCTCTAGTGCCATGATACTCAGACTTCACATAACTTATGGTATGTCTCCACTAAACACTACATTAAAGAGTTTGGGCACCATCATGACTGAATCTACACCAAGGCTCCATCCCACATCTAGTGTAGGTTATTCTTCTCCCCTCAAGACTCCTGCTACTTTCTTGCTTGCAGCACTGGGAGTTGTTGCTGTCATCGCAAGTTCAAACAGGGAGAAGAAATCAAGGAGACAGGGCAGTGCCCAGGAATTCTTAAGAGCCTTCTCACAGAGCTCACTAACAGAGGAAAGCCAATGAGTGGGTGCCACACCATGCCATGTGAGATGCTCCTGGCCTGTGGTGGAAAGTTCAGTGCCCCTTGCCATCCTTGCACAAGGTTGAAAGCATTGTTTGTTTTGGAGCACTGCCCATCGTAGGGTTGCACCCATGCCAAATTGGCCAACCTTTTGCAAATCCCCTTTCCACTGTAATATTTTTCCAGTTCTCAGTCTGAACACAACATGTAGTATAGCTGCAGCAGCATGTAGTAGTCCTGGAGAGGCTGAAGGCACATGTTATCATCTGGAGAGTCTACCGAAGGAATGGATGAGACAGTAATGACTGGCCAATAATTCTGTAAATACTCAAGCCGCAAAAAGTTGTCTTGGGATCTGGTGCCATCAGTTCACAACAAACACCCAACACTGTAACTCCTTTCCACCGCAATCCCAAGAAGTTGTTTTGGTCCTATATCAGAGCCTGTCACCAGTAAGGAACTGTATGAAGGTAAAGAAATTGAAACATTGGGCTATAGACAAACTTTGAATACCCCTTCAACTCTACACTTCTGTGATTCTGTGAAGTTGACTGCACATATCTTCCAACTTTCCAAAATTGGATTAATTCTCAGTTGTCCCAATTTTTCAGCTGCTTTTAAAATGTCCCATTTTTGCTCTTCTCCTTCCATTTCCCCTTTTTGTTCTCACCTCATTTCTTTTGCTGCAAATTGATTTTAAACTGCAGAAGTAGTTTATACCCAATTAACTGAGCAGGGTTGTAAGCTTGCTTTTCCCAGTAGGCACAGGCTATGGACGTTATCACATGGGGAGTTGCAGGGAGAAAGTGGAAATAAACGGGACGAGCGGAAGACTTTAATTTATGGGATTTGTCCCGTTCCGCCTCGTCTGATAACTAAATTTGAATTTAAAAGGGGGTTAATTCGAACAAAAACCTGATCTTTTCAAATCCTCAAAAATCCCGAAAATGAAAAGATCAGGTTGTCGTTCGAATTAACCCCCTTTTAAATTCGAATTTAGTTATCAGACGAGGCAGAACAGGACAAATCCCGTAAATTAAAGACTTCCGCACGTGCCCGTTTATTTCCACTTTCTCCCCGCGACTCCCTGTGTGATAACATCCTATCACAAACTGCCACAGTGTCTCCTAGCTTGTATGTTCTTCCTCATTAATAAAGTTTGCCTGCTTGACCATGCTCTGATGTTGCTTGACCACTCATGTCCCAGTTTTCATCTGGAGTATATGCAAAGATGGTTCAGATACTGAAATGCCGCCTACTTTCCTGGTTTACTTGCCTTTGAAGAGGCCTGGCATGCTTGACCAAGGATGGGCAAAATGCAGCCTGTGATCAACATGTGGCCCCTCGGACCCTCTCCAACACTGATTCTCACACAGAATAGAATATTGTGCTTACCATATTCTTCTAGTTATGAGGCAACAGAATTTTGCAAGCACTAATCTTACCATGGTGAAAACAACTGCTGCAGATATATACCCTGGGTTAATTACTGATTGGGTGTGCCTCTGAATATTGTGATGGAAAGCTTGGGAAATTTTTGTTTTGAAACCAAAATTACCAGAATCCCTCTTGTCAGTGGCCTTGTTGGTTGCAGGATTCTGGGAGTTACAGACCCAAAAGAAATTTTCCAGGATTTTTGCCACTGGATCTCCTCTAGCTTCAGTGTCTGGACTGGTATGGACTTTGCCCACATTTTGCAGTTTTTCTCACAAAAATGAGGATTAGAATACTGAATATATGTTTGCTGTTGTTGTGTGCCTTGAAGTCGTTTCTGACTTATGGTGACCCTAAGGTGAACCTACCATGAGGTTTTCTTTGCAAATATCTGCAGAGGGGATTTGCCGTTGCAATATATACATATGCATATGAATACATCTTTTAATTTTGATGGGATTATCAATTTGCACATTGCAACCTAGCTAATTAAATCATTGCTGGGAGAACAACAATCTATACCAAAGACCACATCACTCTCTCTTTCTTTTTGGTCTATGCACCAACATATCTACCTTTTCTAACACTTGGGGCACCCTCATTATTTCAGCCTGCTTGCATGTCGTTCCTTTTCTCTTTTTCTTTTTTGAACCCCTTTGGGCTCCCTCTCTCCATTGCTTGCTCCATAAATCATTCATTTTTTGTTTGCTATTCTCAACCAAAGATCAAGGTAAAGGGTTTTAATTTCATTGATGCTATTCTTTGTTTAAAAAAACATTGCCCTCTGGAACATCAGCCTGTGAATTTCTGGTGGGTTTTTCTTACATTGACTCAACAGAGAGGAGAGAAGGTGAGGAAGCCACAGTCTGTGGTGGAGAATCCAATGGAGCTGCTAGCAGTGGCTGTGTTTATTACGGGGCTGCTCTGCTCTAACGCTGAAAGTCCACCTTCCTTAGCTCCTGCTGACTGCAATGATGCCCAAATAGAAAAAGATGCAGGGGTAGCTCTTGACTTGATCAACAAGCATCGCAGGGGTGGCTATATTTTAAGTCTGCTGCGTGTTGCTGATGCCTATACACAACATTTGGTAAGTAGTATTGCTGTGACTGGTTCATTAGATGAGTGTATCTTCAGATTTCAGGAAATGAACCATTGGCTTAACAAAGACAAAGCAATTTCATCTAAATTGCACAAACTTTTACATAATATTTATATCATATATCATTTATATCATACATCAAGGGAGCATGCAACTCCTTTGTTATGACCTGCAAAGCCTTCTATGGCTCAGGGTCAGGTTATGTAAAGGACTGTATTCTCCCATATGAACCTGCCCCTGCCCTGAGCTTCTATGGAAGCCCTTCTCTCGTTCCCACCACCCTCTTTGGTAGAAACATGGGAGAGGGTCTTCTTGGTGGCTGATCCCAAGCTCCAGAACTCCCTTCTTAGAAAGGTTAGGCTACTCTCCTCCTTACTATCCTTTCTTATGAGTTTATCACATGGGGGAAATTGGGAGTGTAAAAACAATGATTAACCCATGAAAATCGTGTAACTGACATTAAAATGTGCTTAAAACAGCATTAAAGCAAGTGCCATTATCTCGTGAAGAACCAGGGAATAACCAGGCAAGAAACAGCAAAAAGTAATGCATGGGAAAAGTTCCATGAATGAGTTACTGTTGTTTCTTGCCTGGTTCTTCACTGGATAATAGCACTTTAATCACATTTCGTCTCAATGTCATGTGAAAACCATTCACGCATTTGCACACAAGTGTGGGTTATTCACGGATTCTGCACAGGATAACAGTACTTTGTGTGTGAAAATCTTTCACGCAATTGCGGGTGAATCATGGGTGAATCACCGTTTATACTTCCAGTTTTCCCTCATGTGATAAACTCCCTAGGCAGGTGAAGCTTTTTCTGAGGGTCTTTGATGGTTGATTGCTCAGGGGAGAATAAGCCTTTCAAATACTACGTTACTCATACTTGTTGTTCTTTTAAATTGTTTGTTTTTAACTTTTTATTTTATCAATAGTTTAATTATATTCTTAACTTTTGTATGATGTACAGGTCGTGCCCACCCATATCTATGAGAAATACATTCCTGGATTTAACATTTATACCCAAAAGTACAGATAATAGCAAACTGCCATAGAATACCACAAAATCTAACCAAAGGACCTAGAAAATGCCTAGAAAGGACACCTCTCTTGGCATCTGGAGGTCCTCCAGCCTGACTCTATGGTCTGCTGGAAGTTGACCATATAGTTGTGCTGAAGGACCTCCAGATGCCTAGAGAGACCCACCCAATGCCTAAAGAGACCTTTCCCCCTCCATAACTGTGGTTAAATGAAACTGCCCCACGGATATGGGGGACAACCTGTACATTTTTAAAACTGTATCCTTTTTAACATTTGTAAGGCAACTTCCGTCCCAAACCGGGGAAAAGGTGGGCTGTAAATAGTCATAAATAAAATAAAATAAAATAAAATAAAATATCATCATCATGTGAGGCAAAGGTGGTGAATCTGTGGCCCTCTAGATGTTGTTGGACTACATCTCCCATAAAGTCTGACAGTCTAACACGCTGTCCAGGACTGATGGTTACTGGAGTCCAACAGCATCTGGAAGCTCACAGGTTCATCACTCTTGATAGAATGGTTTCACCATGAGGAAAACTAATACATTTGCTTATAACAAACAGCAAATTGCTGGGCCGTAGGCTTCCTTTGTGATTTACTATGCTTACAGTACCCTTTGATATTTCATATTGTGGTGACTTGCAAGGGAATAATATTAATTATTGGCTCACTAGCTTGCTGTTTCAGGGCCTATGATGCTCCTGTTCTGACAATCTTCACTCATGTGGAAACTTTCATAAGCCCATTTTAACCCATGAATACAGAAAGGAAACTCCATCTTCAGGAAAGTCTATGTGTTTCCCTGGATGGGGCAAATGTGTCTCCAATGCTTGATTTCTAACAAAATCAAAAACTAAATAAGTTTTGCAACTCCTGAAATGTCTTGCAGTTTTGATGTGCACATGTCTTATTTATTTTAATAATCTATTTAAGAAAATGTTTCTTTCTTCACCTAAAATTCCTGTGGAAGCATGAATGAACTTGTATTTTTGTCTTACCCTCACCTCTTTCAGGAAAACGCATCTGTTGTGTACTTAACTCTTGATGTGGTGGATACAGAATGTCTTGTATTATCTGGAAAACACTGGTCATCTTGTGGAGACAGGCCGTTCTACCGCAACACGGCAAGTAATAGCATCTCTGGGGCTAACCAGTCACAGAGATGATTGACATTCTCTCAGTGGTTTTCACAATTAAGGGGTGAGTTATACTGGGATGTCAAAAGGTCTTTTGCACCATTGGTGCCCCAAAGAAGTACCAGTACTAGTTTTCGAAGTGGAATATTCCTCAGACCACTATTAAAAAGGGCTAGCAAAATATTGTTGAATTATATTGAAGTATCATACTAGACTGTGTAAAGGAAATACCTTATTTTCCTGCGTATAAGACTACTTTTTAACCTGCAAAATCTGTGGCTAAAGTGGGGGGGTCGTCTTATACGCCGGATATAAGGATAATGAGGATAGAGGTGCTAAAACTCTATATTTTGGCTGGAAAATGGGGGGGTCGTCTTATACGCGGGTCATCTTATACGCCGGAAAATACGGGTACTATGATAAATTTCTGAAATCAGCCATAATATATTTAAAGATAAACTATAAGTGTATTAAATTCAACAAACTAAACAGGAGTATATCTGATTATTACTTACCATGGGACTTCAGTATCTGCTGGGATTTGGTTTCAGGACCCACCCACCCCATGAATCCCAAAATCCATGGATGTTCATGTCCCATTATTTACAATGGAGTAGTAAAATGGTGCCCCATATATAAAACAGGTTTACTTTTGGAGCAGGGGAATGTGTGAATTTATTTTATTTTATTTTGGAACAATGGTTGGTTGAATCTGAGGATACAGAATCCATTGATACAGAGGGCTGAACAAACTGTATTCCAACATGCTTTAAACAAAGCTGTAGAAATGCAATAGAAATGTTTTACATCTACAGTGGCCCTCCATATTCACTAGGGTTAGGAGACCAGGACCCCAATGAAAATAGAAAAACTGCAAATAAGAAAAAACACTTTTTTTTTTTTTAACCAGAGAGAACACCTCCTTGTGAATCACTAGGTCCTCCAGCATAACTCTATGATCAACATCTGCCAGAGGTTGTCTATAGATTTGCACTGGAAGACCTACAAATGCCTAGAGAAGTGTTTTCTCTAAGAATCTCTAGGTCAGGAGTCAGCAACCTGCTGACTGGCCCCCGCTGACTTTCGCTGCCGCGCCGCGCGCTGCCGCTGTGCCACCACATGCGTCGCGGCCACCATTTTTGTTTTTGTTTTCCAAAATGGCAGCCGTGACTCATTTGCGCATGCACGGTACTCCTGCGCATGCGTGAACGAGCCGCGGCCACCATTTTGGAAAACGAGTCGCAGCCGCCATTTTGTTTGCCAAAACTTTTGGAGTACTGCACATGCACATGCAAGTGCCGCCATTCCCACCCCCCTGGCCCGGCAGAAGACCCCAGGACCAGCAGACCGGCCCCAGATAAGTAAATGTTGCCGATCCCTACTCTAGGTCCTCCAGTGTGACTTTCTGGTCAGCTTCCAGTAGAGTCACGCTGGAAGACCTAGAGAGAGCATATTAATCAAATCCATGAATAACCAAAGCCATAAATGTGGAGAGCTGATTTTATATCATGATCAGAACCTTATGAGTCCATGTAACCACGTTTGAATTTTTTCAGAAAAAAAAGCGCTGTGAAGAATCACCATAAAATATGACTTCCAATCATTTTTTTATAGAAGAAAGTCCCATGAGAAGTCAACATGATATATATCATGATACAGCAGGGAAGAAAGGTTACATTTCTCCCTCCACACCTCCATGGGTCCCGCAAACTCTAAGCTCTCTCCAAACATGCAATTTGCATTTGAAAAGCAAGCGAAGAAATATTGGCAGATTAAATGGAAAGACATATTTAATGCAGTTGACATCACAATCAGTTTGGCACTTAGCAGCAGGAACAAGCCATCACAGCAGGTGTCTACCTATAGCAGGGATGCAAATAATGGGGCCCTCCAAATGCTGATGGACTGCAACTCCCAGCATTCCTCTCTGTACTGGCTGTGCTGCCTAGGCTTGCAGGGAGCTACAGTCCAGCAACATATGGAGGGTCTCATAATTCTCACCCAAACTATTGTATGCTTTTTTCATCTTAATTTTGCAGGGCTTGAGAAATTACTTTCAAGGACTTACTTGCTCCTATTAATCATCATAGTGTTTTAAAAGTAATTTGTTGTTAGTATTCCTTACCAATGCATGATTGGTTGCGTTAATCATGTGTTGCTCAGTATTTTTTTCATTATTTTTGTTTCTTTTTAAAAAAAAAATCTTAGAATTAATAAGAGGATGGCATAAACTTGATAAAATCCTGTCAAACCCCCTCTTTTTAAAAACTCATATTAAAGTGAAATGTTACACAAAGAGGGACTGTAAAAACAAACAACAAACATCAAAACATCATGACCTGGTTGTTCCTGATGCATGACTTAATATTGGATATTTGATGTTTTAACTTGTTTTTTATGATGTTCTAATTTGTTGTTTTAACTTTTAGATTGTACGCCACAGGCAGGCTTTTATATATTTTGGATTTTATTTGGTTTTGTACAGCACCGTGTACATCTACAGCGCTTAATAAATAAAGCTAATAATAATAATAATAATAATAATTACAATTGCAAGAAAGGTGTGGCCTAAAATGCTCTTTGAAAATAACTTTTAAAAGTAACTAGAAAATATTACTCATTTGCCAAACAAAGCAGTTTCTCTCCCATTCATTATTCCTTATTTCTGAAACATAGACCAGCATCTTGTCAATGTTTATGAGATCATAAACTGGACTGAAGATCTTGTAACTTTGGGGAGTCGTGTTGACTGTTGTTAAAGTCCAAATGTGGCCTCACAAAACCTACCTCTTAAGCCAGGTAGTACGCCAGTCAAAGGGTTTCCAAGGTACTGCTATTTGGGGCATTGGGAAATGAGGTCTGCAACATCGTCCCAGTCACATGTTGCATGTTGAGACAAGCAGCTGCAGCAGAACCCAATAGACGTCTCTCCAGCTGCTGGTTTCAATGCATCCTGCAACCAAGGCAACACTGCAGTCATCATTGCCCAACATCCTGATCTGCAGTGCCTCACAAACCCTTCAACTCAAGCATTACCTGGCCTAAGAGGTAGGTTTTTGGCAGGTGGCATTGGCAGAAGTAGCTACAACGACAGAGCTCCATTGACGTACCTATAACTGCCAATATAGGATCTTGGCCATAATGTACTAGCAGCAGGGAATGCTGGTGGTGGAAGGGCAATTTTCTTTCCCAGAGATTCTCTGGGATCTCCCTGGATTACAAAATATGCCAGAAAAGAAAAGAAAAGAAAAGTCCCATCACCAGTCCCCTCAAATTGGCCAGACATCTATTTCTGGTTTAGAAAGAGGGGTATTATTCAATAACTAACAGCCTTTTGACTTGGTGGCACCAGGCTAAGAGCAAAGTCCCAGATATATTGGAATCATAGTGGCGAAGAAGTGATTTGTTAATTTTGGGGAGGGAGGTGTTGATCAATGAGGAAATTATCTCCACTTTTACTGTTAATGGCATAAACAGAAAATTACTTAGCACCTTGGCCCATCTTTGTTATGACTTCAAATCTGTGTGCTAAACTACTAGATCAGTCTAACTAGGAGGGCTGTTTTTGAAAAAAGCTTAAGCTCTGATTGTATAGAGCTTATTGTACAGTGGAGCATTTTTTCCCTAGTGATGGAATTCAAAGATATAGCCATGTTAGTTTGCAGAATCAGTATGTAAAGAGATCTTGTAGCACCTTTGAGACTAAAACTGAAAGAAAGAAATTGGCAATGTGATCTTTCGGAGACTTAAGGTCCAAAACACTGCAGAAATAATCCAGTTTGAGACCACTTTAAATGCCCAGGCTCAATGCTAGGGAATTATGGGAACTCTAGTTTTGTGAGACATTGAGCATTCTCTGTCACAGAGCTCTGGTGCCACAATAAACTACAGTTCCCAGGATTCCCTAGCACTTTAGCTGGGCGGTCACAGCGGGACTGGATTATTTCTGCAGTGTGATTTGGACCTTAAGTCTATTTCCTCAGATGCATTTGGATTTGGATCCAAATGCATCTGAGGAAGTAGACATGTCTAGGAAAGCTCATGCTGCCAACTTCTTAGTCTCAAAGATGCTACAAGATCTCTCTACATACATTTTATCCCTGTTGAGGTAGCTGACAGGTTTCTAAATTATGAGATCCCCTGGGGGGCACTATTGAGCTAAGTCAGAATGCAGTCCATTCTCACACCTTTGCAACTTGCCAAAGAACTGAAGACATAAAAGGAGCCTAGACTGCTTTCATTTCACACAGCCCACATGCAGAGGGTGACTTACATGTATGCTGTCAATGCAGTTGTAAATTCACCTGCTGCTTAGTAAATCATGCCTACCTCTTAGAAATAGCAATAGCAATAGCAAGTACATTTCTGTACCACTTAACAGTGCATTTAAAGCACTCCCAAAGCAGTTTACAATGTGTAAGCCAATTGCTGCCAACCAGCTGAGTACTCATTTTGCGACCTCAGAAGGATGCAAGCCTGAGTCGAGCCTGAGCCCCTGGCTGGCACTGAACTCGCAATCTTGTGAGTGAATGGCTGCAGTACAGGCATTTAACCATTGTACTACCAGGGCTCCATGAGCACACCATGGGAAGAATGAGAAAAAATTAATTCAATGTATGAAACTGAATTTCAAAGTACTGAAATATTTTGAACTCATCAAATGTTGGCTGGCCAACTGTTGGGAAGTTACATTGTCATAAACCAACATACGATCATGTCAAGTTGAATTAAGCCATTGTGTAACATTCATATTCTCAGCATAGGAGCAGAAACATAGCTATGCTACCAGGACCATTGCCAAGTGGAGCAAGCTGCATAGCCATGGTGCAATAGTCCCAATGCACGTGTCTCAGTGAACAACATGTGCCAAGGCAGAATATATCCTGATTTTTAACATACCCCAACACACATTTTGCACTGTGCCCTGCTATCCATCATTGCAATTCACTAGCATAGTTGCATATTGTGTCAACAATGTAGCTCCATCATCATAAAGTTATGCATTATAGCCGCTTATGCAGAATCTAATCCATAGTTTCAGTGTACTCAGGTCCTACCGTAGTTTCAGTGTACTCAAGTCTTATCAGTGCAATGTCTCTAATTTTCTGTCAAAAAAGTTACATAGTTTGAGATTTTTAGCAGGAGTCTACTGCATGATGAAAGAAAGTGGAAGTTCAGCCACATAGCAGAACCTTTCTGCATGCCTTACTGCATGATGTCGTAGTTCTTCATTTCTATTCCTGTGAGAGATGGTCATAAAAGCAAGTCTTTTGTCAAACTGATTTTTCCAGCTGGAAAAAAGGACTCATTTTTACGACCATCTCCCATGGGGACAGAACTCAAGAACTACAATATCATGCGGTAAGCTGTGTAGAAAGGTGCTAAATTCCAAGTGAACATCTGCTTTCTAGTCTTGTGTGATAAGCTTCTTAGGGTTTTTTTTTTGGGGGGGGGCGTATGTTCAATGAGGAGATAAGCTCCAACTTTTGTTGTTAATGGCATAAAAAGCAACACTGGGTGCATCCACAGAGATTTTGTTCCTATTCTTTCTGATTCTATACTGAATTGGAAATAACAGGAACAAAATCCAGGACAGTTCAATCAATCTAGATGTGCCCTGAGTAAAATAAACCAACCAGGGAAGGTGGTATTAAAAGTCTCTGTTTGTAGCAGGAGCTGACAGAAAATATTCTGGGATAAGCACAATGTGTATGGATTTCCAAAATAAAATAGGAAAGAACAGGTACAAAATTTGGGACTGTCTGGTATTTTAATCAGTTTAGATGCATTCAGAATATACAGTCCATCTACAGCATTTAGTGGAAGATTCACAGGAAGGTTTGTCAGTGTGTGGATGATGGGTGTTGCAGTGATGCTCTCTGACACCCAGCAGAATCTGCAGGACAAGCTGACTGCTGTGATCCACAGCCATTTTGTAACTCTTGCCATCAACTGGCTCAGCTTCCCTTCTTCAGGATCCTGTCTTCCTCAGTCAAGAAGGCACATTGTAAAGTCCAAAAGCATAGTTTATTAATGCATATAAAAGAAAAATAAAATAGCTAAGTAAAATCCATTGTGATGAACTTTTCCAGTTCAGCCATGAAAGATTACATCTTTAACAATCCCAAAAGCTTAGGATCCCAACTTGTTGTTGTTGAAAGTTAAAAAGAAGTTACAGATCCATATTTCCAGATCTAGGAGTTACATTATAAAAGCAGTATAAACATACTAGAAGCCATCTCCTAACTCCATGGTTAAAACCACTGCCAGGCAGTCACACACTCACATCTTGAATTATAAACATTCTTAAACAAAGGCCCTTCCCATAATCCACCTTTTGGGTGTTAACCTTATGTTGATTGGATAATGCCTATATGATGTATATTAACCCAGCCTCTTGCTGTCCATCATCCCCCATGTGACTATTTTCTCAAGACCTAACGATGTTTTGGATACTGCTATCAAGCCTTTCTCATAACAAAATCTGTCTATGAGTTGTACCTTTGGGAAAGTTCATGTTTATGTCTTCTTGGCCATCTGGTGTTAGATGCACTTTGTTTATCAAGATGTTGTTCTCATGAGGAAAATTCCACACACACATCTCTACATTTCACCTTTGACTGTATAACCCATCCATATTCTAACAAGGTTGAGTGATGCCATCTTATGCCATCATTTCAATATTTGTGTAGAATTAGTTAAAATACTATAATGAAATGTAATGTTATCTATATGACCTTCTGAGAATCCCTTACAACAGGGGTAGGCAACCTTTTTGAGCCCGGGGCCGGGTTGCTGTCCCTCAGACAACTGGGGGGCCGAAACACCAAAAATAAATAAATAAATAAACAATATTTTTTTAAAAAAATATATGCATGCACACTCTCTCAGCCCCAGAAAAGCCATGGCAAAACCCCTGTGGAGTTTTTGCCAAGAAAACCCCAAGAACAAGTAATAACAACAATAATCAATATCATCATGGGGGGCGGCCGTGGTGGGCGGCGGCGGCGGCAGGACCGGCCTGGGGCCGGTCCAAAGGCCTCGGGAGGCCACATCCGGCCCCCGGGCCTTAGGTTGCCTACCCCTGCCTTACAACAATGATAGTTGTTAGACTGGGTTTTAGTCCAGAGAGGATTGATGGACTCATGAAGACTTGAGATTGTCATAATAGCTTTTGTTAAAGAAATGAGCTTAAACTGGGTATTAAATAAATGTCTGCTTATGTTCACCCTGTATAGGTGTAAATAAACCATATATTACAAAACACCACAAATATCTAGCAACTTAATTCAAAAAGGAAAAGAACCCAGGTAAATGAGAGTTTGGGGGTGCTACTCTTAAAGCTATTTCATTGGCATTAATCAAGTCATTCACATTAAACATTTTTGTGAAAATATACACTTGATTTATTGATCATTAATAACATATTTGTACCACAGTAATTTGAGATTTCAAATTACAAGAAAATACCCAATCCCCTCTCCAAAATCTTCACGAAAGTAGCAAATAATATGAAGTCGTTGTCATTTCCCATTCATTTATCATTCCTGTCATTTAAATATTATAGAAATAATAAATTTTAAAATTATTGTTTTAAAATAAAAGAGTAAGGGGTAATGAATGAAAAAAGAACCTCTGAAAGACCCAGGTTTTGTTCCTGTACAACCCAATTTTGTTTTGAAGATCCATATTACATTTTCTTTATTCCAATGTATTTCCTGGGAATTCCTGGCATTATCAAGGACTTTTCATTCCTACTTCCCAGGTCAGTTTAAATGAACCCAGTATTTCCAAACTGAAATCTATCTCAGCTTGTCTGTCTGTTTGTATTTTTCTAGAACTACCTAAAATGGTCACCCAGTAAAAGTTGGCTATTATTTCCATGGATGCATCTACACTGTAGAAATAATGCAGTCTGACACCACTTTAAGTCCTGTAACTCCATCCTATGGAATCCTGGGAGCTGTAGTTTTGCAAAGTCTTTAGGCTTCTCTGCCAAAGAGTGCTAGTGGCTCACAAAACTACAGATCCAAGGATTCTGTAGGATGGAGCCATGGCCATTAAAGTGGTGTCAAACTGCATTATTTCTACAGTGTAGATGCACCCCAAGCCATAGATTCAACAGAGTACAAGTGAGGGAAACAGGAATGTCAGCATTAAAGCAAAACAATTGTAACACTTAACTAGATTGATATTGCTTCAGCAGTGTGGCTACAGATCCTCTTATAGGCTCTTTGGAAATGGATGAAAATCAATTTCTGAAATGTTGCCTGAGTCTAGCACTGCTGCCACACTTCAGAATTAATGCAGTTTGACATCACTTTAACCACCATGGTTCCATGCTATTGAATCCTGGAATTTGTAGTTTGTTGTGACACCAGAAGTCTCTGACAGAGAAGGTTAAATGTCTCAAAAAAAAACCCTACAAATCCCAGTTAAAGTGGTGTCGAACTGCATTAATTCTGCAGTATAGATGCAGTCTAAATGTGACATTTGGTCCATGGGGTGGGGGAGGAAGAACATAAGCAGTGGGGAAAGGAACCAAGAAAGAGTATGGATGCAAACTGGAGAATATGCAGGTTGAAATCAAAGCAAAAGAAACTGGAAAGCCTCAATACTTTCAGAGACATTTTTCCTTTCTAGTAAAACTGAACAAACTGTTTCCAAACCCAAGGTAAAGCATTTCCACTCTGAGAATTCTCACCAGTTGGAGAACTGGGATGTGAGTTCGTAACAATGTCTTATGTTGAACAAATACATCTCTGTAGGGATTGTAAATCATATGCTAAATATCACCGAGCCAGAAAAGCACTTCCCTAACTTTGTATACAGTTTTTGAAGTACAGTTTTTAACGGGCAGATTCCTCCTCTTTTGTCTTCTCCAGGAGTTTGGACAATGTAAAGCTGTTGTGTATACAAACCAATTTTCCAAGCAAGAAAAATTGTACGGATACAACTGCACCATGAGTCCAGGTACAGGCATCGTTTAAATGACCTGGTGACCTTCTCAGGAGAAGTAACAAATATACTTTAGAAAGAAAAATCATTACTCTCTAGAAAAGGAATGGGAATCACGCATCCCTCCAGATGTCACTGGACTGCAGTTCCCAACATCCCCCACCATTGTCTGGTCTGAGCTAGAATGCTGGGAATTGTAGCACAACAGCCTCTGAAGGATAGTATGATTCTCATCTCTGTTGTAGAAGCTCAGTCCTCATTGTCAACATATGTACAACCTTCTCCTCTTGACTGATCTCAAGGGCATCCAGTTCAGCCACATATATTTACATATATAGATAGATACATATAGATACATATAGATAGATAGATATAGATACACACACACACACACACACACACACATATATATATATATATGATGTTGGCTGTAAACCAGATTGTCTTCAGATGCTTTGGACTACATATCTCACTATTCCCAGATAGCGAGACACATCTCACCAGGGGTAGGCAACCTAAGGCCCCAGGCCGGTCCTGCTGCCGCCGCCACCGCCTGCCATGATGATATTGATTATTGTTGTTATTACTTGTTCTTGGGTTTTCTTGGCAAAATCTCCACAGGGGTTTTGCCATGGCTTTTCTGGGGCTGAGAGAGTGTGCATGCATATTTTTTAATTTTTTTTTAATTTTTAATTTTTATTTTTATTAATTAATAAATTTTTGGTGCTTCGGCCCCCCAATTGTCTGAGGGACAGCAACCCGGCCCCCGGCTCAAAAAGGTTGCCTACCCCTGCATCTCACTATCCCCAGCTGCCTTACCACAAGCCAACAACCCAGGCTATCAGTCAATTACTTCAATCTTTTTAGACCCATTCTTTAAACCCACTGCCCTCTCAGGAATGTTTGGTGAAGACATGGGACAGAGCCTTCTCAGCAGCTGCCCCCAGATTGTAAAATGCCCTCTTACATGAGGTTCAGTTGGCTCCCATTCTACTTTCCTTCCACCAACAGGCAAAGACCTTTTTAATTCAGGTAGGCCTTTGTATTACAATTAATGTGGCAGTAAGGGTTTGTCATGACATTGTGTTTGTGTTGTTTTAACTTTGTGTTTTTAGCCAAACTGTTGTCTACTTTAAAAAAAAAACTTTGTGCAAATAATATTTTAGCTGTTTTCAATTGCTTCTAAGTTGTCTTGGATCCTGCACAAGGGGAAAGGCAGAATATAAATTAAATAGATATGATTGATTGATTGATTGATTGATGATGGAGAGAGAAAGAGAGAGAGAGATCCCCCAGCTTCTAAATTGGGATCCAGCTTTCAGGTCTATACCCACATTATCTGTCTAGTATTTCACTTCTCTCTGCCCTTCTTTGTCCAAAAAAGTCCTATCATTGCCAATGCCATCACTTGGGTTGGCATCATGCAATACAATAACTCATGGTGTCACTCCCCCTTGACCTCCTTCTGTACCACACCATACAGAATCCTTAGTAAAGTTTTTTGTAGTAATGTTACTCCTAAATCTTACTTTCCATATACCGTATTTTTCGCCCTATAGGGCGCACTTTTTCTTCCCCTAAATATGCGTGGGGAAGTGAGTGCGCCCTATAGGGCGAAGGGGCCGAGGCCGTGGGGAGAAGGAGCCCTCCTTCCCCCCGCGACCTCAGTCTTTGAATGGACTGGTGCTGGGATCGAAGCGATCCCGGCACCAGCCCATTGAAAGACTGAGGCCACGGGGAGAAGGAAGGCTCCTTCTCCCCGCGGCCTCAGTCTTGGAATCGGCTGGTGCCGGGATCGAAGCGATCCCGGCCCCAGCCGATTGAAGACCGAGGCCGGCGGGGGAAGGAGCCTTCCTTCCCCCCCCCCCCCCCCCCGGCCTCGGTCTTGGAATGGGCTGGTGCCGGGATCGTTTCGATCCCGGCACAAGCCCATTCCAAGACCGAGGCCGGGGGGAGAAGGAGGGCTCCTTCTCCCCCCGGCTTCAGTCTTTCTATGGGCTTGTGCCGGGATCGCTTCGATCCCGGCACAAGCCCATAGAAAGACTGAGGCCGGGGGGGAGAAGGAGCCCTCCTTCCCCCCCCAGCCTGAGTCTTGGAATGGGCTTGTGCCGGGATCGCTTCGATCCCGGCACAAGCCCATAGAAAGACTGAGGCCGGGGGGGGGGGGGAGAAGGAGCCCTCCTTCCCCCCCCAGCCTGAGTCTTGGAATGGGCTTGTGCCGGGATCGCTTCGATCCCGGCACAAGCCCATAGAAAGACTGAGGCCGGGGGGGGGGAGAAGGAGCCCTCCTTCCCCCCCCAGCCTGAGTCTTGGAATGGGCTTGTGCCGGGATCGCTTCGATCCCGGCACAAGCCCATAGAAAGACTGAGGCCGGGGGGGGGGGAGAAGGAGCCCTCCTTCTCCCCCCAGCCTGAGTCTTGGAATGGGCTTGTGCCGGGATCGCTTCGATCCCGGCACAAGCCCATAGAAAGACTGAGGCCGGGGGGGGGGAGAAGGAGCCCTCCTTCCCCCCCCAGCCTGAGTCTTGGAATGGGCTTGTGCCGGGATCGCTTCGATCCCGGCACAAGCCCATAGAAAGACTGAGGCCGGGGGGGGGGGGAGAAGGAGCCCTCCTTCTCCCCCCAGCCTGAGTCTTGGAATGGGCTTGTGCCGGGATCGCTTCGATCCCGGCACAAGCCCATAGAAAGACTGAGGCCGGGGGGGAGAAGGAGCCCTCCTTCCCCCCCCAGCCTGAGTCTTGGAATGGGCTTGTGCCGGGATCGCTTCGATCCCGGCACAAGCCCATAGAAAGACTGAGGCCGGGGGGGGGGGGAGAAGGAGCCCTCCTTCTCCCCCCAGCCTGAGTCTTGGAATGGGCTTGTGCCGGGATCGCTTCGATCCCGGCACAAGCCCATAGAAAGACTGAGGCCGGGGGGGAGAAGGAGCCCTCCTTCTCCCCCCAGCCTGAGTCTTGGAATGGGCTTGTGCCGGGATCGAAACGATCCCGGCAGCAGCCCATTCCAAGACCGAGGCCGGGGGGGGGGGGGGAAGGAAGGCTCCTTCCCCCACCGGCCTCAGTCTTCAATCGGCTGGGGCCGGGATCGCTTAGATCCCGGCACCAGCCCATTCAAAGACTGAGGTCGCGGGGGGGGGGGGGGGAAGAAGCCCTCCTTCCCCCCGCGACCTCAGTTCAATGGGCTGGTGCTGGGATCGGTCTCCAATCCCAGCACCAGCCCATTGAACAACTCCGGCTAAAGGGAGGAATCCTTTTTTCTTGGATTTTCCCCCTTAAAAATTGGGTGCGCCCAATATGCCGGAGCGCCCTATAGGGCGAAAAATACGGTACCACTGAATGTAATGGCAATAGTTGTGACATGAACAACTAGCAAAATTTAAAATTATACCATTAAATTACAATCTCATATACACAGCCTAAGTGTATTTACATGTGAATTGTTTCAAGCGATTAAAGTTAAAATTTGGTAGGATGTGATTTTTTAAAAGAATTTTTAAAAATAATTTTTAAAAGAATTAAAAAAATAAAAATTAAATCGAGGGTCTCTCCTTTCTCCTGTCACTGAACCTCACCCCACTCACACCATCTCTTCAGCATTTTAAAGGCAGGCAAATGCCACAGCCCATTTCTGCCTAAATGCAGATGTTTGGGGAGCAGCGGTGTCACACACACCCTTAGGGTGTCACCTAGTGTAGCTGGCACCCCCCGCATCCCACTATTGATGCCCTTGACCATTGCTATTATAATCAAAACTAGGCAAGGTTATTTATATATGGTGTGTATGGCACTCAGGCCCAGTGTCAGGAATCACCACCTCTGGATAACTTCCAGCAGCCTGACACCTCAGGTTACCCATGATCTACCCTTCAACACAATGTTTCCCAGGGTCTTCACAGTCCAGAAGAAAGTAGAGAGGAAAGGTGAACAACCACAGTGACATGGACAGGCTCAGTGGTGAGAGTCTTTCACATGCAACCAGTGGAGGCTGCTGGCTTCTATGTGAATTTGCTCTGAGTTTTATTCTGGATGTCAAAAGGAGTTCTCCATGCTGCTGATCCTATTTTGCCAAGTGGATCAACCACATCCCTGACATGGAAGCCACAGCATAATTGGTACTGATTCCGTAAGAAGAGAGGCTTTGAAGGCAGCCCTAACTGCAGACAATTTCATTTGCACATCATGCTAAACTATGTTTTAATGCAGAGACAGGCAACTGCCATAAGCATGTGGACCACAACCCCCAGGACTTCAAATGGCCACACCTCTCTCTCTCTCACACACACACACACATATACATTTTGACTCCAAAAATAATACATGACAACTCCAGATTCCTCTCCAAGGGCCATTTGATGTTCCAGCTAAATTGA
This sequence comes from Phrynosoma blainvillii, assembly GCA_026167975.1. Taxonomy (NCBI): domain Eukaryota; kingdom Metazoa; phylum Chordata; class Lepidosauria; order Squamata; family Phrynosomatidae; genus Phrynosoma; species Phrynosoma blainvillii. The sequence goes on from JANUYF010000003.1 coordinate 13,955,982, forward strand.
GAGGGGGAGAAGGATCTGTTTTAGGAAGTTACCCATGCAGTCTTTCTTTAAAAAAACTAAAAGCCAAGTGGTCATTCTCACAGCCATAAAACATACCCAAGGCCTCCTGAAAATGGGCTCAAAAATGGGACTTGGGGACCAGAGGCTTATAACAATGACCTTGGAGTGTACTTGTGACTCCCCCTTGTTTTGACACAACATGAGAGAAAGGGGTATCATTGAACTTTGGGGAGCCAGGTGGAGAATATTGGCAGCTTGAGCTTTCACTTTTATTAAAACTAATTTCATCTAAACCAGCAATACGGTTTAGCACTAGTTCTAGGGAGTGTGAACAAGCCAGCTTCTCTACCTATGGAAGGAAAATGCCTCAAAACTCTTCTTCTCAGCTGCACAGGTAGAAAAGAGGAGGATAAAAGAGGAAGCACACAACCCAAAGCTCACTGTGGCTGAGAATGTAAACTGAGGCTGGCATCCTGTGGGGTGTATCAGATTCACCCCATCGCAATTCACTTTTCTGATGGTTGTGGGGGCAGTAATTCTGTTCCAATCACTAAGTGGCAAATAAAGAGGAGACGAGCTCCACGTGCTAAAAGAGAGTCAACTTTTTATTAGTGTTTTTTAAAAGTACCTTTATCTCTATGGTTCTGTATTTTGGAGAGTATTCACAACTCCAGTGAATTCTTTTGAAGCCCCCTGCTGAAGGTCTAGTGTGGCCGAAATGTCTTGGGCTTTTTAAAACACTAATAAACAGTTGACCATCTTTTAGCACATGAAGCTTGTCTCCTCTTTGTTTGCTGCTTGGCTGCGTGCTTTCAGTTCCTTACCTATACCAATCACTAATGACCAAAATCGCCCCCAAACCACCTTGTAAGCAATGCAGCAATGTTGTTGGAGAGTTAGGGGCTCCTGTAGCTGGATGTACCGCAAGGACATCATCTGTGGGGACTTCCCAAATACTCCTAGAGGTCCTTACCGATGCCTGTTGTAATGCATCCATCTACAAGAAAATAGCTGGATACATCCTTGCCAATCCTCCCACTCTCCAACAACATGGAAATTGCCATCTTATCAGTTTTTCACACGGGGCTTTAGGAGGACGCAATCCTACCTCCGTCCGGCCCCACTCCGGCTCCATTTCCAGCTTGTTCACACGCACGCCGCAGCAAACCCCGCCCCTTCCGGTGCCATCCCTGCGTCCGTCCGGCTCCTTGCTCCGTGTGTTCAAACGCACGGAGCAGTAAGTCCAGCCTCACTCCGGCCGAAACAGCGCTAACTCTGGCATCAGCGGCGGAAAGGTAATTCCGATTTTCAAAAGGAATTAGGCTGCCGCCGCCGGAGCCATTCCGGAATGAGCGGCACGAGCCGTTCCGGAAAGGCTCCAGGCGGCTTTAGGGACCTTAGTGTGAAAACGCCCTTAGACAGGGCTGCACTGTTTGTAAAGTGGGTTTTGTGGAAGATGTGGCTACATGATACACATACATCTCACAATGCAGGATCTCAGCCCATATATTAGTGTGACGTGAATCAGTCACGGAGCAGGTTGACTTAAAGGAATAACAACCATATCCCTATGCATTCTACCCCCTCATCTAATAATAATATTTATTTCCCAATTTCCCACCTTTCCTTAAGGCTCAAGGCAGGGTACAGCCAGTTAAAATAGAAAACACAATTAAAAACACATAAAGGCACAGTTAAAATACAATACTATAAAACCATTAAAATACACTCATAAGAATACGTTGAACAAGGAATGTCTGCAACAAGAAATGTCACAAAATTTGAAATAGAATTAAACAATGTAAATGTAATTTGGCAACTTGAATCATTAACAAGTAATAACATGCTGTCCCAGTTTTAAGAAAAAAATCTGGGTTGTTGTTGCTGCTGCTGCTATTTTAGAACTTTAACATTTTTGGTTCAAACTTTGAAACATGGGCAAGGTCTGAACGTATTGATTTTAGCTCCTGTTTATGCACATATAAACCAGTGGGGCCCTGCTTTGTTGATGGTGTTAAAACATTCATAATTTTAAACTTTTCACAGTTCCACCACAATTATATGAATGCAAGGACTGTCCAGTGAGAATAGCAATCTTAGAAGATGCAGAAAATTACAACGAAGAAGCCAAAAAGTTATTGCAGAAATACAATCAGGAGAGCAATCAAACACGCTATTTCAAGCTGGAGAAAGTCCAAAAGATTTTTTCTGCAGTAAGTATCAGTGCACCATCCAACTTAACCTGTGGGATACGCGATGAAATTTTATACATTGGTTCAGAGGCCAGAGCATCATTCCACCATTGCTCAGCAATTGAAGGCTTCAGTGTGTTATTGTATTAATTAATATTACATGGAACTTTCCACACAGTACAAAAGAGCACACCCTTTCCCCCACCACCACCTTCTTCTAACCCTTCATGAAATAGTACAGAGGAAGCTTTTCCCATGATCTGTCTCCCTACTAGGAGAAACTTCACCAGGAGAACTGTCAGCTGCTAAATATGGCTGGCATAATTTCTAGTGGGTCATACATTCATAGGTTTCCTTTATGCATGCATATATTTGTTTTGGGGTATTGTAGGGGTTGGCATACCCTTCCTCCCTCCACAGCACCCAACTTCCCAGGCTGCATTTGCAGTGCTAGACTAGGACTCTAGAAGACCAGGGTTCACATTCCTGCTCATCCCTGGAAACTTACTGGGTGACTTTGCGCAAGTCACACTCTCTCAGTTCAGAAGTAGGGAACTGCAAACTTCCTCTGAATAAATCTGGTTGAGAATACAATAGGGTCATCATAAGTCAAAGATGATGTGAAGGCACATAAAAACAATGACAAAGTTGATGATATAGCCATGTTAGTCTGTAGAATCAGTAAATAGATCTTGTAGCACCTTTGAGACTAACTGAAAGAAAGAAGTTGGCAGCATGAGCTTTCATAGACTTCAGTCTACTTCCTCAGATGCATTTGACAAAGGAGCTTATCACACCACTAAAATAAAATGTCTTACCTTTCCTGAATTCAATTTTAATTCAGGTGGCATCTGGACACTATCGCAGGGATTTTGCCACTGAATCCACCGCTCAGGTCCAGCCTGGGTCGAGCCCAGCTCCCAGGAGTGCTCAGCATGCCTCTTTTTGAAACCGGGAGTTTTCCAACTTAAAAAATGGCCACTGGAGCACTCCTGAGACCAGAGCTGGATCCGGGTGGCAGATTCAGTGGCAAAATCCCTGCAATAGTATCCGGATGCCTCCCGATAAGGTAAGACTTTTTATTTAGCAGTGCGATAAGCTCCAAAGTAGACTTAAGTCTACAAAAGCTTATGCTACCAACTTCTTTCTTTCAGTTAGTCTCAAAAGTGCTACAAGATCTCTGTACGAAGTTGGTGAACATTTCTTTGCCAGGAAAGATTAAGGTTGGCAGTGTATCTCATGCATCAAGACACAGTCAGCAGCCCAGCATAATTAACAAGTACATTCCTGTGATATGTTGGTAGTAGCCATGCCAATGGAGCTGCTTACATTTTCCACATAGCCATAGTCTGGTACAATTAGCAAGGTACTCTTGGTATCTCAGTTAGTTTTGCTAATGCTCTTGATTTGCCTGTTATCTATCTTATGCAGATAGGCAGTCGTACAGCATATGTCATTGAATTTACCATAAAAGAAACCAGCTGCCTTCAAACTACAGTTCCAACAAATGTGTCGGAATGTGAATTTCTACATAGCCGAGATGCGGTAAGTAGAGAGCTAAAGAGGTCTAATGAATATAGAATAAAAGGGACAAAAATCCCATGCAACTGAACTGCAGAGAGCATGCACCAAGACAGCAGAAGCATGACATCTAACATCAAGCATCTAATTACAAACAGACTGAAAAAGAGGCATGTGTGTGCTAGGGCCAGAAAGAAAGCCCTGTTTTTCCTTCCTCTCAAAGTGATTAGAATTGTTGTGTATAGTACTTGGATGGGAGACCACCAATGAATACCAGGTGCTGTAGGTTACATTTCAGAGGAAGGAACTGAAAAACTACCCCTGAGGATTCTTTGCCTAAGAAAACCCTATGAAATTCATGGAGTCGCCCTCAGTCGACATACACATAGAAAGAATTCCCTACTCAATGCAGAATCTCTAGTTCAGGATGCTCCTGAATAATCCTGACAGGTAGCCACCCAGCCTCTGCTTAAATACCGGTAATACAAAGAACCACAAGCAACCCCTAATCAACCTAAAACTCAACTAAATAGAAGTACAGGTATGAACTTAATCAGAAAGATTTTATAATACAAATATATCTAATTAGCACAAAATAATATCAAATACTGTAATGTGTCCAGCATGGTGTAGTGGTTTGATCATTAGACTACTTCCTTAGAAACCAAGGTTTGAATCCCAGCTTGGCCAGAGAAACCCACTGGGTGACCTTAGGCAAGTCACACACTCTCAGCCTCAAGGATGGCTATGGCAAACCCGCACTGAACAAAGCTTGCCTAGGAAACCCTGTGATAGGCTTGCCTTTGTTGTTGTGGTGTGCCTTCAAATAGTTTCTGACTTATGGAGATCTTAAGCCCCTATCATGGTCTTGCCATAAGTTGGAAATGACTTGAAGGCACACAACGACAATGACAACAACAACAATATCAAATAATACAAGACATACGTAGATGATCAATAAGAAATATCTCAATCACAACAATATTGTAGATGGCTGATCATTCATATTGAGGTCCATGAGTCCTTCTGAAATTGCTGCAACCTTGATCTACATTTTGTCATAAGTTGGAAACGACTTGAAGGCATGCAACAACAACAATAGGTAACAGCTTTAAATTATAGTGAGCTGCTATGAGTGATACATGGGCCACAGAAGGATGGGATATAAATCTCTACATAAATTTTAAAAATAAAAATAATTTTTTACATACATTTTAAAAATACTGTCAGGAACTTCCTGACAGTAAGGGCTGTTCAACAGTGGAACACACTCCCTCAGAGTGTGGTTAAGTCTCCTTCTTTGGAGGTCTTTAAGGCTGGATGGCCATCTGTCAGGGATGCTTTGATTTTGAGTTCCTGCATGGCAGGGGGTTGGACTGGATGGCCTTTGTGGTCTCTTCCAACTCTATGATTCTGTGATTCTATGAAATTGAAAATGTGTTTCATGTTGTGCTTCTCAGAGCCCAATATGAAACTGTTGAGCTTCTCAGAATCAATGAGCCCTCTGAAATAACCCTGCCATTGACTTTCCCAACATCACCAAACTTCTGGTCCAGTCTATGCCCTCCCCTTCCCTGCATAGCTAAGCACAGTTAGTAACCCAATGTTCTCTGATCTCACCTCAAACAACTGGATTTCTTATCTTAAGAGGACAGCAGTGACACTTCTCAATGTGTGCTGAGGTAGAGCTTGGCTCAGTGGCAACTGATGGCTTCCATGTCAATGGGGCACTGAATCTGATTATGATTTGGGTCTGAATTTTAAAGGAGTTATCCAAGAAGAAAGATCAGTACCTTGGATGGTTCCTTTAAAGCAAAGGTAGACAATTGTCAGTGGCTTGAAAAGGACATTAGCCCTCGGGAGACCTTGGAGGGCTGCATCCCATATGCCCTGAAAAAATGTGGTGTTGTTGTTGTTGTTGTTGTTGTTACACTTACTTATATCCTCCCATTTTCCCAATGTAGGACTGAAGGCAACTTAATAGCAGTTAAAGTAAACATAGGTCCAATCCACACAGCAGAAATAATCCAGTTTGAGACCACTTTAATGCCCTGGCTCAATGCTAGGGAATTCGAGGAAGTGTAATTTTGTGAGATACCTCTCCTGAAGGGCAGAAAAACAATCCTAAGGCCACATGTGGCCTACAGCAAGCATTTTGTCCACTCCTGTTTTAATGTTTTAACTAATAACTTAGAAGAGATTCACCAGCCCACTGGTGTGGAAGCAGCCAGATGTCACTCAGCTTCAATCTTTCCCCAAAATGATGAAAGGTCTATAGAAGCTATGTTCTTAGAGAAGCAGCTTAGGGAGATGGGTATTTTTAGCTTGGAGAAGAGAAGATTAAAAGGTGACATGATAGCCCTGTTTAAATAATTGAAGGGATGTCATATTGAAGATGGAGCAAGCTCGTTTTCTGCTGCTCCAGAGACTAGGACTCAGAGCAATGGATTCAAGCTACAGGAAAAAGAAATCCGCCCTAAACTACTACTACTATTATTATTATTATTATTATTATTATTATTATTATTATTATTATTATTATTATATCCTGCCCCTCTGCAGCGCAATCGGGGCGGTGTACATCAAATTAAAAACATCACAAGAAGTTAAAACAAATCCAAGAACCCATTCCCTCAGGGAGAACTTCCTGGTGGTCAAAGTTGTTCAACAATGGAGCATGCTTCTTGGAGTGTGGTGGAGTCTCCTTCTTTGGAAGTTTTTAAAGAGACTCTGGATGGTCATCTGTCAGGAGTGCTTGGATTAGGTCTTCTGTCATGGCAAGAGGTTGGACAGGCTGGCCCTTGGGGTCTCTTCCACCTCTATGATTCAATCCTCTGCTATTACATTAAATGCTTGGCTACTGAGGCTTACATTTGGGGCAATCTGTCATGGAAGATAGCCACTGCAGTCTGAGGCTGGCAAACTAACTGGGCACCTATTCAAAGGTGCTGTTGCCCATTTGGAGGGGAAATTCTGTAAGCCAAGAGATGAAAGTGATTGCCTATGTTAAAAGGCAGTAGTGATTTCAAATAGAAGCTGAAGCACAACATAGCTCCCACCTAAAGGGGCCGACCACCATATCAGATTATCCCAAATAAAATTTGCAGCCTGATAGCAGGCATTACATTTGAGGATAACCTAACATGGGGAGTCGCAGGGAGAAAGTGGAAATAAACGGGCACGAGCGGAAGTCTTTAATTTACGGGATTTTTCCCGTTCCGCCTCGTCTGATAACTAAATTCGAATTTAAAAGGGGGTTAATTCGAACGAAAACCTGATCTTTTCATTTTCGGGATTTTTGAGGATTTGAAAAGATCAGGTTTTCGTTCGAATTAACCCCCTTTTAAATTCGAATTTAGTTATCAGACGAGGTGGAACGGGACAAATCCCGTAAATTAAAGTCTTCCACTCGTCCCGTTTATTTCCACTTTCTCCCCGCGACTCCCCGTGTGATAATGTCCATAGTGGGCAGCTGTCATAGATGGAAGCCATCAGCCACTTCACGTACCCTCCCACACGTCACAGGTGAAAACAGGGACACATGTGGCCAAGCAAAATCAGTATGACTAAGATGGCAAAAGTTATTTATGAGGAAGAAACCACATGCTAGGAAAGGCTACAGCAGTTTGCTTTTGCCTCAGCCTGCTGGAAAAGGCAAGATTCTGCTCCCACCCACCCCTCCTGAATTATGAGAACTGGACTATGACTCTAGAGATCCGGGTTCGATTCCCAGCTCAGCCATGTAAACCCACTGGGTGACCTTGGGCAAGTCACTCTCTCTCAGCCTCAGAAGATGGCAATGGCAAACCCGCTCTGAAGAAAATTGCCAAGAAAACCTCAGGCTGCTGTAGGGTCACCATAAGTCAGAAATGACTTGAAGGCACACAACAACAACAAATTACTTTTGCACTTTGAACTCAGTTTCCAACAACTGAAGTATGCTGAGGACAAAGGGGGAAAGTGGGATGAAAAGAGAGAAACTTGGACATGTAAAAAGCAGCTGAAAAACTGGGACGAGAGAGGATTAATCCAGACTGTCCCAGACAAACTGGGACCATTGGAGGATATGACCACAGCTCCTGTTCATAAAAGCAGAATCAGCCATCAGAGGTTGGCAGGGCTCTCCTGAGTCATAGAATCATAGAGTTGGAAGAGACCCCAAGGGCCATCCAGTCCAACCCCTTGCCATGCAGTAACTCCCAATCAAAGCATCCCCAACAGATGGCCATCCAGCCTCTGTTTAAAGACCTCCAAAGAAAGAGATTCCACTACTCTTCATGGGAGTGTGTTCCACGGTTGAACAATTCTCACTGTCAGGAAGTTCCTCCTAATGTTGAGGTGGAATCTCTTTTTCCTGGAGCTTGCATCCGTTGTTCCAGGTCTTATTCTCTGGAGCAGCAGAAAACAAGCTTGTTCCCTCCTCAATATGACATCCCTTCAAATATTTAAAGAGGGCTATCGTATCCCCTCTTAACTGCTCTTCTCCAAGCTAAACATCCCCAGTTCGCTAAGTCATTCCTTGTAGGGCTTGGTTTCCAGACCCTTCACCATTTTAGTCACCCTCCTTTGGACATGCTCCAGTTTTTCAACATCCTTTTTGAATTGTGGTGCCCAGAACTGAAGTCCTTTGACCCTCAACAGTTGCCCAAAGATGCCAGCTTCTGGTTTGTAGCACTAACAGACCACTGCTCACTACAGAAGGGGGGCCCAAGAGCAGGAGCTGGAAGAAAGAATATCAAGAAGGCACCAATCACCAGGAGAGGAAGAACAAGACCTTCAGGGACCAAAAACAAACAAAACAAAAAACCTTTAATGATTAAGCTTCCTGCAATCTGAGCAGTTTATCTTCCTCTGGGACATGATGCACATAAACAACCGAAAACCATAATACAAATATTTGTCTAAGCTTTGTTAATGACATTTAGGAATAAGGGATCTGTCTTCCCCATCCCCCTCGGAAAGTATCTTCAGCATCACATCTAGTGTTACCTGTTGCTGTTTCTCTTTTCTCTGCAGCGTGTGGGATTCTGCAGAGGAAAATTAATTAAAGACACAAAAGACCCCAATGAAGTTGAGCTAAACTTCTGTGAAATCTACGACATTCCTGTAAGTGATAATCCCTATTTACCCCTTCTTCTTGCCATTGTTGTAAAGCTTGGGGATGTGAGCAGGCAGCATGGATTCAAATTACCAAACCCAACATATTCCCTCCCATTTCAAAAGCACTTTCTGATGTGGCATAAAGAAGTAATGTTCAAGGAAAACACACACACATACACAATTAGGTAGAGTGAGGCCACACTTATTCCACACTGTAGAAATAATGCAGTTTGACACCACTTTGAATGCTCTAGTACCATACTATGAAATCCTGGGATTTGTCGTTTTACAAGGTCTTTAGCCTTCTCTGCCAAAGAGTGGTGGTGTCTCCCAAAACTACAGATCCTAGGATTCTGTAGGATGAAGCCATGGCACTTAAAGTGATGTCAAATGGCTTTATTTCTACAGTGTAGATGCACCCTGCCAGAGAAAACCATATGGAACAACTGTTCCCCCACTCAAAAAGGCACCGGACACCCACCTTTCTTTCCTCCTTTTCCAGTCCCCTTGACCTCACTTTGGCCTGTCTTGCCTCCCTCTTTAGTTTTTCCTCACTTGAACACTTGGGTTCCTTGCCAAAGACTTCAGAGTGGACAAAAGGAAATGGAGCCTAAATACTTGTATGAACAGTCAATAAAGGGAAAGGAGACTTAAGGGGAAAGTGCAGAGGAGACAAGAACTGAAGAAAGAAGCAACAGTTTAGAAAAATTACATTTTGGACTGCAGCTCCCAGAATTCCCTGACTTTTCTTCGCTAATGGCTAAAAAAGTCACTTTCCCAAGCTATGTCCAGAGGCATTATTAGAAGTAATGATAAATCGAGGTCAGACTACAAAATACTATCAGCAGCTTCTTTGAGACTTAAGAAAGATGTTGGCAGCATGAGCTTTCATAGACTTCAGTCTACTCCTTCAGATGCATTTAACATCCAAAATCCACAAAACAGTGATGCCATCACTGGCCAACCAAAATGCACAAAACACATGTTGCAAGCTTTCAAATCTCCAATGGCTTCTTCGGCAGGCAAAGATTTTTTAAAAATCATACAGCAGGGGGAAAGATGGAGATGTTAGTCACAGGCCTGTATTTTGAAGATGTTGCTGTTCTCAATTCAAGTGTTGATGGAGGACTGATGCAACTTGGATCTCAAGAGAAATAGCTCTTTTTTCCCCTTGCTAATGGACCTTAAAAATATATCCTGAATACGCACATGGCTAGAAGAAGGAGGGGCCAGCTTGCGTGAATATCCCTCCAACAACACCTGAAATGAGAACAGCAACATCTTCAAAATGCAGCCTTGTGATTAACATTGTCATATTATTTTTATTCCTGTATGACTTTTAACATTTTTGCCTGATGAAGAAGCCAGTGGAGCTTCAAAAATGTGCAACATATATTTTGTGTATTTTGGTGGGGCAATTAAAATTATCGCTATTTTGTGAGGTTTGGATGTTATTTTGCTTTGCTATATGGTACTTTGCTACACATATGGAGACTACAAACTAGTCCGTATGGGCAGAGATCATATAAATATTTGGCAGTGTGTTTTCCACTCCGTCCACATAAGTAAGGAAAAGCCATTACCTCCTGTTGACAACTGCCTGTTGTTTTAGTACCAGGCCTCCAAGAGGCCCTGAGAAACTTTGGGATTAAGAGAAAAGTGGTTTAGGATATCACCTGTGCCTCTTCAACTGGCCATTTTGCAAACAAGCCACCCCTCCTATAGAGCTATGGGTCCAAGGACCTCTCAAAGCACTGAAAGTATAGACACATAAATAGTGCTGCCTCTTGGAAGTGAACATGTAGTTGCCTCTTTTTCTTCTTTCTCTGCCCACCGCTGTTAGTCTTTGCTGTCACCATTGCTTATGTTGGGAGGTCTTAGACATCTTGTGTGAGCAACAAAAATGTTCAATCACTGGTGCAACTGGGGGCTGTGTTGAACATAGTGTCCTTATGGGATGGGGCCCATTGAATGCATATTCTGAATACGTCACGATGATTAAATGGCTGGTCATATATACATAATAATCACCAGGAGAAGGTGAATTGCAACCACAATCCTATAGTGTTTCTGCCATACTGCTGTTGTAACACATGCTTCATAAGAACGTAGGAGGCATAATGGATCACACCAAAGTTCTATCTAGCCCAGCAGTCTGTTCACACAGTGGTCAACTAACTGCCTCCGAAAAACTTGCAAGCAGGTTGTGAGGACAACAATATTCTTCTCATGTTCTCCAGCAAATGATATACAAATACAATGGGGGGAAATGTATATGTCCATTATGATTAGTAGCTTCCCTCTTTGGATTAGTCTGATATGTGTTGTGTGCAGAGTTTATGAACCAAGGCTCCATGCATCGTTTTGGATGGTCCAGTACATAATTCTAAAACAGACCTAATCCTCAATAATTGCCACAATCCCATTTTATCCCTGCAATCCTATAAATTATGAAAGAAACACTTCTATTTTTGTTTGGAAAATAATGTTTTTCTGCATTTGTGAAGTTACACCTTGGCACACATATGGGCTTTTTTAAAAAAAAAATACCCCAGAAAACACACACACACACATTTTGCTACTTCTATTTTAGATGATATCCAGCCTAAAAAAACTGTCTGACAAAACATCTTGGTAGATTTTGTAGCTTTTTGGATCAGTTCCAATAAAGCTATTACCCTGTCAGCATTATGATTTTGTTCTTGCTGTTCTAATGGACCAACACAGCAGTGAACACTTTATAAACAGAGCAATTCAGTTCGAAGATTTCTTTTTCTGGCATTTTTCATTGCAAAATCATGGATTATCTCCCCTTGTAGACAAGGTAAGATGGGTGCCTTTACTCATATATTTTGGTGTTTCATTATTTTATTTTGTTGCACTTTTAAACCATATATTAACTAAAATTCTTAGGGTGATGTGCAATTAGCTAAAATATAAAGCACAACAATAAATTAATAGATCAATTGCTATAGTAGCAAAATATGAAATATATAACTAAATTAGAATCGTGAGTGTGTGTGTTGTCAACCTATAAAACCAAACTAAAACCAGCAGTAGGATAAATCCTGTGCTTCTGGTATCCAAAACACAGTTCCCACTGTCCCATGGATTGGTGTCCTTGATTGTTATGGTGTGTTGTCACTCCCACCAGCTGACCTGACCATCCATTTTGCTTCTGTAGAAACAACTCTGAGATTGACAATTCTTGAAACTCCTACTTTAGATTTGCATTCTAGAGCTGGGCTTGGTCAGCAACTCATTGTTTAGAATGCTGCTTGTCCTTCTCTACCACATCTTCTGGTTGATTACAGCCAGTCTCACAAGAACTGGACAATGAGTGCATAGATTACAAGTGACATAGATTCCCTTGAAATATCCTCAAGCATGATTTATGACTCAGATTCTATTCCCCCTGCCCGCCCACCACCGCCATGGTTTTGGGGTTTTCGCATGGGCTGCATCTCCAAGCTTCAGTGAAGTATACCTTCCCCCTCCCATCCATGCTTGAGTTCTGCTAGCATCAACCATAAATGTGTTGCGCTGGCATGCATCAGAAGCATAAGGAGAGTGGATAGTGATGTGCACAAGTAATAACATGCAAAGGATATTCCAGAAACCCTGGGCTCATTCCCATTACATTTAAACCGGTTTTTGAATTGCCCTGACACCGGGTCACAGGTTCGATTGAGGCCAATACATAGTTCCCACTATGGAAGCAAATTTGCCCTTATTCTATGTAGTTCTCACTAGGAAGGGGCTCAGCTGCTGGAAGCCGAGCCTCCCAAGGTGGAGGAGCATGGAGGGTTCAGATCACCAGTGGCGGAGGATCCACGCAGGAGCAGAAAGGTGGAGCCTTCTGCCCAGGAGGAGCACCTGTTGGGCCACCTCTGCCGCCTCCGCCACGTGCCTCCGGACACATACCCAGGAGGGCTGGGCAAAGCATGCAGCCTGGAGGGGAGTGCTCGCCTTGCCCTGATGAGCACACTCTCTCAGCCTCAGAGGAAACCAAAGGCAAGCCCCACTCTGAACCAACTTTGCTAAGAAAACCCCATAACAACTTCACCTTCACTGGGGCTCTTCCTTCCCTCTGCCGCCTGGGGCAAACCCCTTGCCCGCCTCGGGGGTCCAGAGCCTTCCCAGAGAAGCTGGCAAGAAGCTTCCCATTTTCTCTACCTCCTCCTCCTCCTCTTCTTCCTCCCCAACGGACTTCCTTTACTGGTGCCTCAAGTCCCACAAGGTGCAGAAGGAGATCCTCTCCATGTTGGGTTTGACTCACCAGCCACGGTCAGTGCACGGGATCCAGATGGAGAAGGAGGACGGTGGAGAGGGGACTTTCCTAAAGCAACCAAAGTGGCCACCACTGCAGCTACTTTTGGCCTCTCCTCCACTGGGGAGGCTCAACTCCACTCCGCAGTTCATGCTGGAGCTGTACAAGACCCTCTCCAATGAGGAGGAGGAGGAGGAAGAAGTGGGAGGAAGAGCCAGAGAGAAGGGACTCCCCATCATGGTGCAGACCCTCCTCAGCCATCTCCACAGTCCTGCTTCTTCTCCCGCCCTGGTAAGCTCCCAGTACAGCACCTTCCTCAGCGACGCTGACATGATCATGAGCTTTGTCAATTTGTGTGAATGTTACTTTGGTGGGATGCAAGTCAGATCTGTCGTTCACACTTGTTGAACATGCTTCTGAATTGCCACTTTTCAAAAGAACCGCCAAAAAACTAGTGTCTGAAAAGAGCAATTTTTTTTTTATTTGTCTCACTTTCAAGCAAGTTCAAATGATAGCAGTCGCAATTCGCTTTAAATCATAGTGGGAATGAGCCTCCTGTTGAAAGCCAACTCCACACAAAACAGTAGACTATAGTTCAAAGGCTGGGAGGTGCAGCAGCTGTGTTCAATAGTAAAACTAGTTAGATATAAAGATAGATGAAGTAAAGATGGATCATCTGTGATGGACTTCTAACTAATTCAGTTTTTCTTTGTTTCTAATCCTCATGTCCATTGCCCATCAATGACGGCTGTGTTCCTTTGAATTGCTTATGGATAGTATGACAGGCATCCTTTCCACCATCATCATCACCACCACTTCCACAATGATTCAGGAGAATATCCTCACTGCAATATGTCTAAGCATGAATGCAGACCTCCTGGTGCATCACATAGGAATCATTCTCCTCACCACCACCACCACCATCACCATTCTCCTCACCATCCTCACCACCACCATCATGACTTTGGCCATCGTCAATGGCATAGATATAGACATGGGCATAGATGTCCACCACCTTCTCACCATGATCACCATGGCCATACAGGACGCAAAGACCACCACAATTCTTCAGAACCGAGCAAAGAAATCCCTGGGCTCCGTCCACCTCCTGGGCCTCAACTCCCTCCTCCACCTGCTGGAGGCCCACACCATCTTCCTCCTAGTAAATATCCCTCACCTCCTCTTGGGCCTCCTCCTCCTCCTCCTCAACCTCCCTGCCCTCCTGATAGCCTTTGTGAACATCGACTACAACCACCTCACTGGTTTCACAAACATGGGCACCGGCACCATCGTGATCACAAATGCAATGACACTTCAGGTGAACAAGGAGGAGCCTCCTCAGAAGAGCATGACTCATTCAGACACCATCATCCTTTCCATCATGACACCAGTGATTCCATCTATTATATTCCAGTTTTGAGTCAACATGATGTTCTCCAAGCTCCTAGTGCAAATTTCCTTAACCATCCACATAGTCCACATAGAAGCCCCAAGAAACCTCATGTTCATGGGAAACATGTACATGAGAAACCAGTTATTCAGCCTTTTCCAGATATTCTTTCAGAATCAAAATCCTGTCCAGGGTACCCCAAACTTAATCCAGTGGCAGGCTTGTTACTATTATACCCACCACGATCTACCCAATGAAACGCATTTCCTTCAAATGAAAATGTCTGTAATTCCATAAAGACATGGCTTCATTAACACCAGTCATATGGTACCATTCCCATGAGCTGGAATGCAGAAAAATAAAGTCTCTGTGTAAACAAAATACTATGAGTTTATTTGGGGGGAAAGAGAATATTTCTTGAAGCAAGTCTGAGTTGAAAATCCTCTTTTGGGTTTAGTACATCCTGTTTTGTCTCTGTCAGGGCAGGCTACCCTGGAGGTGATAGTACCCAGATCTAATCCCAGGTCCTTGGTCAGTAGCTGGAAGCTGAGATTGTTAGAAGAACCCTAAAGTGCAACAAGTCAGTATTGTTCTGCTGACTAGGGTAATACAGAAGAACTGGCTCTAACCAAGGCAAAAAGCTTGGAAAAATTATTCTTTTGAACTACAGCTCCCAGAATTCCCCAAACAGTATAGTCATCTCTAGGAGTTGTAGCCCAAATAAGCAACTTTTCTAAAGTGAAGTCGTAGGCTTTCATGGCCGGCATCCATAGGTTTTTGTGGGTTTTTCGGGCTGTGTGGCCATGTTCTAGAAGAGTTTCTTTTCTAAAGCTTATCAAAATCTCAACGGTCAATGTTACTTCCACAAGAGTGAGAACAGTGAGTTGGGCCACTGGTTCATCTAGTCTTAGGATTGATGCTACAATGGCTGGCAGCTGCTTTCCAGTGTTTAAGATCGAGGTGAAGTCTTCCCAGTTTTAGGTGTAGATGCTGGGGACTGAACCTGGGACATTTTGCATGCAAAGCAGATGACTTTCCACTTAGCTACAGCTATATCATTCCTATCCCTTTCCCTATTCCTGTTCTGAATGCTCAAAGTCTGAGCACAAAATGGATCACTAGGCTAATTTCTAGCCTTTGACCATAAGCTTCCTGATTTTTCTCCTGCACTTATACAAAGCATACAGAGTAATAATATAATGATTACAATCATTGTTGAATATACCTCACTGGGTTTTGGCGATTCTATCTCTTAAAGGGAGGGAGTACTATTTGACCCCAATTGGTGACCCATATTTGTGTAAGACATTTTTATCCTCCAAGGACCTCGCAGCAGTATATAAAGATCCTACCCATGCTTCCATTTTTATCTTCCCAAAAACCCAGTAAAGTAGTTTAGCCTGAAACTCTTCCTGATCTAAAACTTAATGCTAAGGGGGGTTGCAGACTGCCAGAAATAGTGCAAATTGAGTCCACTTTTAGGGTTAGGGTTAGTGCTAGGGAATCATGGGAATTGTTGTTTTTTTCTGAGACATTGAGCCTTCTCTGTCAGAGAGCTCTGGTGCCACAATAAAATTTCCCATGATTCCCTAACCCTAACCCTAAAAGTGGACTCAATTTGCACTATTTCTGGCAGTCTGCAAGCCCCCTAAGATAATCAAGTTGAGGCTTTCATACTTTGGCCATATCATGAGAAGGCACGACTTGTTGGAAAAGACAATAAGGCTAGGAAAGGTGAAAGGATATAGAAAGAGAGGAAGGCCGCATACTAGATGGGTGGACTCCATTAAGGAGGCCGTGAGTATGAATTTATAGGAACTAGGAGAGCAGTGGAGGATAAGAAGTCTTGGAAATGTCTCATCCACAGGGTCACCATAAGTTGGGATTACTCAAAAGCAGTTAACAACAAATCAGCCACATCTAGGTGTCTCCTGGATATATGAGGATTTGTGCGTTCCTGGTCTAAAACATAATGCAATGTCTACAACATGAAATATTTTTTTCTTGTAGGTCTTAGCAGGTTCTATACAACCCAAGGCATCTTGGGACTGTGTCCCCACTAGACTGTTTCCTGGGTTCCGCTGCCGTTGTTTGTGGAACACGTCAAAAAGTGTGAGGGAAGAATGCAAAAGGGCCCTTATGGGTATTAGAACAAATCCTTACATTCTAGTTTCTCTCTGTGTAATAGAACATTTTTGTTCCTTATGAATATGAACAACATGGCTGAAATTCTACACAAGAGTTGAGTAGTGAAAACTAAGCAGTCCTGTATTGAATGGCAGTGCTGCACAACAGAACACACACCCAAAATTGCAACCCAAATGCACATGTACATTTCCTGCACATCCAGTGCACATCACAGATACACCACAGGCACACCTACATGCCCAGTGACACCACATATACAACTCAGTCTCTACAATCTTGAACTGAATGTGTACATTCTACAGAAGGTAAAATGTCCAACTGCCTCTCTACAGGGAAAACGTACCTGTGCATAAGACACAAACATGATTCCAGCCCTTTTATATTTTTATATCTGTTGAGATATATATTTATACATACAGTGTGGTTTTCATGTATAAGGGGTGGGCAATATGTGGCCTTCCAGATGTTGTTAGACTGCAGTTCCTATCAATCATAGCATGCTTGCTATGAAGGATGAAGGGGAACTTCAGTCCAGCCATGTCTTGCCTATTCCTGGAACTCAGAAGAGTTACTTTTTGGATGGTAAGTACCAGAATCCACTATGCTGCCAAGAGTTTCTGAGATCTGTAGTCCAAAAGAATAACTTTCTCAAGCTCTGCCATAGATATACAAACAGACAGCTAAATATTCAGGCTATAATTCCTCTGTATTCATAAAAATGACAGATTTTGAAATCATCGTATCATCTACAAGTCTACAAAACGTTTGACAATTCCCAAAATCTGACCCTGAGTTGGCAGGCTACGTTCTGACCGTGACATGCTGAGGTTTGTCCTGTAACTTGAACGGCAGGTGGACAAACTTGGTGTCATAACAGCATAGGTTTAAAAAGAGAGAGAGATGTTTGGATAAAGCCCAAAGGTTATTTACATTGCACACAGGATATGAGAAAAGTCCATCAAGCACTACTGACCACTTTCAGTTTTTCCTCAGTTGCAAGGGAACAAGAACAGTCTATTCCATCTCCGCCACAAAGAGATCACCCCATTAGTCTTTTGAGGAATCCCTTCTCCCACTTCTTCATTCCCTGGGTTGCAGAGAAAGCTTCTTTGCCCAGCTATGAAATTCTTCATTCTACTAGTCCTCAGCTTTTGCTATTGCCAGGCTATTCCTCCTGAAGGTGAAGACACCGACTGTGATGACCCTGATGTCTTCAGTGCTGTGGACCTAGCAGTGAAGGCACATAATGACGACCAAAAAGATGGCAACCTATTTGCACTGAGAATTATCCTTGCAGCCCGCAGAACAGTAAGTACACTTTGCAACGGTGGGAACAAACAGATAAGCAGTGTTTATGTCAAATTTTTAGACTCTTTAGAACTAGCAACTTGCCGCACAAGAAGAAATTTCATAGCAATTACTGGGTTAGTTTGTAGAACATGCCATTGCTCATGATGGTGGTCACAAATGTGGTCACTTTCATTTGCAGACACCCAAGTTCTAGCACCATGACAGAGAGATAAATCTTGTTTCCCAATCCTACCCTTTAAAAAAACAAACAGTGATGCAATTGTGCTGCTGCTTCCAATGTAACTTGATATTATGTGTTTTTAACTGGTGTTATAGGTTGTACAGTATTTTAATCTGTTGCTGTTTCCCACTTCAGTCTATACAGATTATACTGTACTATTGTAATTTGCCTTACCTAAATTTACAGAGAGCTTGGACAGTTGCTTTTAAATGAATTCTGTAACATGTTGCAGACATACAGTTTATTATTGTTGGCATTAAACTCCTAGTGTTAATCATTCCTTTGTCATTATTTTTTATTATGTTATTTTATTTTGCTATATATGGGGGCAAAAACTCCTTAGTATTTATAAGGCAATGGCATACAGTTTTAGAAACTTCACTGAGAACTTGCTGTATATACTCAACTATAAGTCGACCTTATGTATAAGTCAAGGGCAGGTTTGGAGGCCAAAATTATAGATTTTGATATGACCCATGACCCAAGGGCATGTAAAAAAAGATCTAAAGGATGAAGCAAAGGAAAGAAGTGCCAAAGAACTTACAAAACTCCAGTAGACATAACTGTTTGTGCTTAAACTAGAGGTTGGATGGATGACAGAATAGAGGGGAATCAGATTATGCTCTTGCCTTTCACTAGGGGATTGTTCCCTTTTTTTATAAGAATTAAAGTACAGTACTTACACTGACCCATGGACAGGTTGATCCAGGTTTTGGGAGTCAATTTTTTGACTAAAATTTCTAGACTTATACGTGAGTATATACAGTATCTACAAATACCCTTTAAAAGTTAACATTAAAAGTAATTAGTGTTGTCTGTTTCACCAAAAGGGTAATATCATTCACACTTGCTACGTTACATTTTAAATGTGATTCAATTACAGTCATTATCTGCATCTTGAGACTAATTGTTTATTGTCCCTAAAAGCTGGCCTGGGGAGAAATATGTTTTGAAGTAGCTGGATGTGGGGAGGCCCTCTCAATTGTGTGCTACTTTCAAAATTAAAATAACATTTCAAACCCCAGTTTATATGTGAACAAGGGGGATGCACAAACAAGCAGATGAAACTGGCTGGCCCCATCTTATCTCATTTGGACTTCATTCTTTGTAGTGTGTTAAACACTTTTGAAACATCAAATAGGAGTCCAGCAACATCCTTGCACTCCTAATGTCCTATTTTAGCAAGGACAGTCCCAATTAATCCTCTACCATCCCACCTTTTCAGCTTTTAATATGCCCAGTTTCTCTCTCCTCCTCCCACTTTCTCCCTTTGCCCTCAGCTCACTTTGGTTGCTGCAAACTGAGTTCAACTGGAAAAGTCGTTTGCATTCAACTAGTTCTGCAGTGGGATGAAGGGGGGCAGAATTTTGTTCTTCCTAGGCAAAAGCAAACTGCTGCAGCCGGTGGCATCAATAAGGTTGGCGTCACCTGGTGCAGTAACTCATGGTGTCACACACACATACCCTGCATCGACCTCTCTCCATACCACACCATACACAATCCTTAGTAATGTTTTTTGTACTAATGGTACTCATAAACATCCCAATTTGGGAGTGGGGGGGAGTGGGATATATTATTATTATTAGTAGTAGTATTATTATTCCTCTATATCACTATGGTGTGACACAAACAACTAGCAACATTAAAACTATACCTTTCAATTGCAATATGCATTCACATGTACATAGTTTCATGTGATTAAAGTGAAAATTTGGTAAGATGTGATTTTTTTTAAATATTTTTTTAAAAAATAAAATTTTGTAAACTTTAAAAAATATATATGGGTTTTTCGGGCTGTGCGGCCATGTTCTAGAAAAGTTTCCTTCTGATGTTTCGCCAGCATCTGTGGCTGGCATCTTCAGAGAATTCTCTGAAGAAGCCAGCCACAGATGCTGGCGAAACGTCAGAAAGAAACTCTTCTAGAACATGGCTGCACAGCCCGAAAAACCCACAAAAAACTATGGATGCTGGCCATGAAAGCCTATGACTTCACATTTAAAATGTTGTTAAAAAATTAAAACCTGAGCCTCTCCTTTCTCCTCCCAGTGAGCCTCACTCCCCTCACATCATCTCTTTCATTGAGCTGCAGCCATTTAAAGGGATGCAGGCGAATGCCACTGCCTGTTTTTGCCCAAAGGCAGATGTTTGGGGAGCAGTGGTTGTCACCCCACTTTAGGGTGTCACATAGTGTGGTCTGTATTCCCTGCACCCCCAAGCTATGGCCTCTCCTAGCTTGTATGTTCTTCCTTCTTAATAATATTCCCCATTTTGGTCACATTATGTGAAATGCGAGCAGGTATAAACAACCTGTGCATGCAGCTTCTCAATATGGTAATGCAGATTGCCGGCTAAAACAGCTGTCAAAATGCTATCTCCCAAAGGCCTTTGGGAACTTTGGTGGGATTTTGTAAGCACATTTAAAAGAGTATTTTACCAATATCAAAAGAATCTAGAGTCATGCTCATTTGTGACCGTGAGGGAGAGGTTTCCTTCCTTTGTTGCAATTATATGCGCTCTGCAGTAACACCGTTAAGAAATCCCTTGAAAGCTCTTTCTCTCCCAACAATTTGTTGCTTAATCTCTCAATATGAAAATGATGACTGCTCCTCTCGATGTTTCTTTCTTTCAGGTAGGCCCTGGCAAAAATTTCCATATCAAGTATCAAATAGCAGAAACCTCTTGTCCTCTCAGAGGAAGCGTTCCCTGGCAAAACTGTGAGTTCCTACCACCCTCTGAAGGAGTAAGTATTTCACTTTGTGATTGTATGCGTACATGTCGATGTGACGAGTGTAGCTTTCACTGACAAGATAGCTGTGTGCAACACAGCATTGCATGTGATTAGAACAAGCTCATAGCAAAGGACTGTGTCCATTGGTATCATGACCTCTTACAAAAGGTGCTAAGGAAGAATGATAGAATGATAGAACCATAGAGTTGGATGAGACCTCAAGGCCATCCAGTCCAACCCCATTCTGCCATGCAGGAACTCACAATCAAAGCACCCCCAACAGATGGTCATCCAGCCTTTGTTTAAAAATCTCCAAAGAAGGAGACTCCACCACACTCCGAGGCAGTTTATTCCACTGTCAAACAGCTCTTACTGTCAAGAAGTTCTTCCTAATGTTGAGGTGGAATCTCTTTTCCTGTAGTTTGCATCCATTGCTCCGGGTCCTATCTTCTGGAGCAGCAGAAAACAAGCTTGTTACATCCTCAGTATGACACCCTGTAAGAGATGAAAAATAATGTAAAAGAAACTACAAACCTCATGGCTAATTCGGGGCTGGATTGGATCACCCTTGGGGGTCTCATTTTCTATGTTGAAAACTGTGCATTTGCAAGGCAGTTTGTAAAAGGCTTTCAGCTCTGCTTCACTGAAATGGAATACTGTTTTTTGGCCTTGAAGGCAGACAGCTTCACAGCCAAAGAGATACCATTTATATGGTAAAAGAAGGATGCCAAATTCGTTCGCACATGGTAAAAGAAGTGTAACATAATCAGGAAAGGAGAGGATTTGGAGTTATATCTTGTAACCAATGAAAATGTCAAATTATGCATGTGATAATATAATTATAAGTTAGCTGTATAAGATGGTATATAAGGATGTTGACTAGCAGGAGGAGGGGCTCTCTCCAGTCATCTTGAGAGGCCTGTCCACAATAAACTCTACTTTCCTGACTTCCTAAAGGGTCTCTGTTCCTGTTTATCCACAACAACCCCTTCAAATGTTTAAATAATAATGATAATATAATAATAATAATAATAATAATAATAATATATTTATATTTCCCGCCTCTCCCTACGGATCGAGGCGGGAGTACAAAGATAAAATGTATAAAATGTACGGTAGTACAGTCAATAAAAAAGAAAAGAAAGAAAAACATAACAATAAAACCACAACGGTAATAAAAAGAACAATAATAAAAACAATAAACCCAACAATAAAAACAATAAAAATAACAGCAATAATTAATACAACAATAAAAGTAAACATGGCTATCATGTCACCTCTTTACCTTCTCTTCTGCAAGCTAAGAAACTATGTGGGTTGCACATAACACCTGTAAAAGCTGCTTTCTTGGATACAGTTCCTAGAGTATCTCTCCCTACATGGCCACTGGCAATGCTGCTTGGAGTTGTAATCAAAAAGTAGTTATTAGTTGTGAGTAAGGTGCCTTCTAAAAGACTAGTTGGCACTTACTGTTAGTTGGACAAGCATGCTGAAACATTGTTAAGAAGGTTACGGCTCGATTTCTACTGCGGAGAAATGGTAAATAGACCATTTTGCTTGTTTCTCCTTATAGGATTCAGGCGAGTGTTCAGCCGAAATTCATACCGATGACAGTCTAATCTATTCCAATGTTTTCCAGAAATGCAGAATTACCACAGGTATGTGCATTGTAAATTAATGCTCAGTAGATAGTCTAAATCATAAGGCGATCACTAGGAATGCTTGAAAGTTTATACAGGGAGAGTCTCCCTTATTCGAAATGCTTGGGAGCAGAAATGTTTTGGATTTCACATTTTATTTTATTTTTGGATTTTGGAATACCTGTATTTGCATATACATACAAAATGAAATATCTTGGAGATGAGACCCAAGCCTAAGCACAACATGTATTCATGTTTCATATATACCTTATGCACATAGCCTGAAGGTAATTTTATATGTTTTTTAAAAATAATCTTATTCATGAAACAAAAAGTTTGTGTGCACTGAACTATCAAAAAGCAAACGATGTTGTTATCTCAGCCACCCATATTTTGATTTTTTGGAATATTTTGGATTTCAGAATTCAGTATAAGGGAGACTCAACCTGTACTGATAAAAATAAGACAGACTTCCCCAAGCTGGTGCCCTCCAGTTGGGTTGACTACATCTCCCACCACCTTCAGACAGCATGGCCAATTTGGAAGTGCTGGGAAATGCAATTAATCTTATCTGGAGGATACCAGATTGGGAAAGACTGGTGCAAGAACTAGCTTGGGTCTAGAATATTTGAAATAGCTTATCTCCCCATATAAGCCTGTTCAAATGTTAAGAACCTTTCACAGATAGGTTTGCTGAGGACATGGGAGAGATCCTTCTTGGTGGCCCATTGCTTACAGTCTAAATACTGGCAAGATACAAAATAGAAGGGAAAAAGGAGAGAATATTGTGTATTCACTGAGTCTCTAGGCACCATACTTGCCCTAGAACAGGGGTGGGCAAAGTGTGAGCCCCCTAGGGCTGCTTTTGTGGAGCCCAGAGGTCAATTTTCTTTTAAAAAAAAAACAAACCAAAAAAAAGATTTTGTGCTCCAGAAATGCACTCAAATGCACTCTACGATGTGTGGAGGGTATGGTTTGAGGCCCCTAGGTCCCCAGGGGTCAAAATTGTTTTATTGTTTAATTGTAATTGATATACTGATTTTATTCTGTACCTATTTAATACTGTTTTAAGGGTGGGAGGGACATATTTTGTATTGAATTTTATGCTGTTACCGCCCGGATTGGGAAACCATTGGGCGGTATACAAATAAATTTTTATTATTATTATTATTATTATTATTATTATTATTATTAAAAGCAATTTTTGTAAGAAAAAAAAATCATTAAAAATTATTTTGTCCCCAAATCCGTTAAAGTGTCCACTGGGAGTGCAGGATGCATTTCCACCACATTTTGCAGGACCAGAAGAGGACTTTTTTGAATCCCCAAACATGGTAAAAATGTCTCCATGTCCCTGAAGGTATGGGGGGGAGTTTTGGTTTTGGTTTTTGTGGAAGCAGGTGTGGCCCTCCAAGGTTTCATAGAGGGGTAATGCAGCCCCCTAGCCTTCCAGAGTTGCTCATCCATGCCCTAGAACAGGGATTGGCAAACTACGGCCCGTGGGCCAAACCCGGCCTGCCGAGGCCTTCCTACTGGCCCCTAACCAGTCCTGCCGCCGCCGCCACCACCACCGCTGCCTTTCTTGGATGCGTGTGATTCCGGGGTGCAATTTTGTGTTCCAAAATGGCGCCTGGAGTCTCACGCAACCTTTCCCGTCCTGCCCCACGAGTCGCATTTTGGCGCCCTGGAGTCACACGCACTTGCACACTGGGGTCCCGTGCAGTCACCTTGAGGAGCCCTCCTCAGGTTCATCTGAGGCTTGAGCAGCATACCCTCCAACTGTCTTGATTAGGCAGAGAGAGTCCTGATTAATCTCTGCCATCCCCCAGTAGGCTCAGGCAAAAGCAAACTCCTGTAGCCTTTCCTAACTTGTGTGTTCTTTCTCATTTATAACGTTTGCCATCTTGACCACACACACTCATGACATATATGTCATCTTATGCCAAAGGTATCACTAACCCATCTCCCCACCAAATCTTATCCCACCAATTTAATGGTGTGCAGCTCTTGAATTATCAATATAGATCAGGTGTGAGGATCTGTAATATCCTCTAGTGACTTTCTTATGTACTCGCCTCAGAGCTTGCCAGTGGAAATGCATAAATTTTATGCTAGTGCTGGAGCAAGTTATATTATTATGTTTGAAATACCTCCCAGATTTCCAAGAACATGGCACTACTCAAAAGCACCACAGTTATGCTTCTTTGCATAAGTATCCAGTTTTATCTCTCCCAGCAAATCTTCCTAGCTGGGTTTCAGACATACATATAAGGCAATGATGACACCTAGACGTCATTGTCTTAACATTAAATGGCCAGGGTACATTTTCCACAGGGAGCCTTTCTAATTTTGTTTCTGTAGTCTAAAATTAACTGTGCACCTCTGAGAAATGCAGCTCTAATTCCAAAGCCTGGGAAAATCTTTGTGGCATTTGGAGAAAGCAAAAACCATGAGTAAGCCTACTCTCCAATTCTATTGAATAGGATTAACTATATGACAGATACAGTGTCAATATTTGTATTCATTGGTATGGTCAATGTGTGTGTTACAGCAGTTTGATGAATACTGCAGAAGCACACATGGAAATCTTCAGTATAACCGCCAATTTCAAACCCAGCAATAGTGTATTCATACATGAACTCCATGCATGAGCAATATGTATCCTTCTAAATGTTGTTGGGATACAAATCCCATTTCTCCTCACTGTTGGCCAAGGCTTATAGTTGCCATCCAACATCTGCTCAGCCATATACTGTCCAACTCTGATTTACAGTGCTTACACTTGCTGTGTCTTCCACCTCATTCCTCCAACGATCCATTATTCAGTCTTCTTCAACACATATTACCCATTAAGATTGTAATGACCAATATGCACCAGATGTTAACTCTGGCTACAAAAGAGTGAACTATATGGCCTTCCAGATGTTTTTGGACCCCTTATCTCATTAGCTCTATCCAGCATAGCCAACTATGAAGGATTGTGGCAGCTAAAGCAGCTGTGCATGGGGAATTATGTGTGTATTGCTGTTGGTGTTGGGATTATAGCACTTAAGGAAAGTTTAAAATATTTCTGAAAATTATTTTGCCACTTCATTCCCAGCTACTATCCCACCCACAAAAAAAATATTTGTCTTCAAATATCCTTCTTACCAATAAGCTTCCTTGTTTGTATATTGGACAATTAATCTGAAGCTGTGTCTCTTGCCTACTCTGGCATAAGTGTTTTATATTTGCTTATTTTTCAGCACCAGAAAAGGTGACCCGGTCCCATGCTAGATGCCTGGGTTGCTGGCACAGCATAAGCCGCAAGAGTCCAGAGTTATTCCCCATTCAGAAGCGTGCTGTACAGCTGTTTAATAACGAAAGTCGTCAGGACTTCCTTTTTGACGCTATAGGAATAGAAGTCGCTGCACGTCAGGTTTGTAGACCTCTTGTTATTATTAACCCTACTCATGTTGCAGAAGTAGTTGGTTGGGGTACATTTATGGCCTGATCTACAAAACCTGGGTGTCCTGGAACCTCTGCAGAGAAAGAGAATAAATGCCCTCCTGTCATTGCTTCACATATTCTACTTTTCAGATCTGCAGCATTAATAAAGCTGTATAACAAAGCACAACTACCCTCATTGGTGATGGCAAAGATACAATCTGTTCTACACACAAATCATTTTCTGCTCTATAGCCGAGGTGTAACTACAGGGGGACAAAATGAGGTCTTTACATTTCAAGATATGAATTCTTTTGCAATGTAATTTTCCTTCAGTCTCCATATTTCTAGCACTGGAGAGAGTGAGACACTAGAACTCTTTACATTTGTTGTGGTTGTATTCCCTTGGTTAACATCACCAGCCTTTTCTTTGGATGCCTTCACTCTGTTTCTAAATGATCAACTGAAATTTGAAGTTACTGCCATGCTAGAAATTTGGGGACCGAAGGAAAATTTTATTGAGGGAGCTGAGAATAATTGTTGGGAGAGCAATGTTTTTGTTTCCTTCTCCCCTCCATAGCTATATACCTGTTCTACACATGTACACACTCCCCCCAAAACACATATTTTAGTAACTCACTTGCATCCTCTTCTAAATATTTCTTCTAGCTGGTCGCTGGATGGAAATACAAATTTGACTACTGGATAAAAGAAACAAATTGTTCCAAAGAGGATTTTCCAGATCTGACTCCTGAATGTGAAATCTCTCCACCAGGTGTAAGTGGTCTTCTTTATACATATTGACACAAGGGTGTATTTCACATCTGAACAGTGAGATGTTTTGAGGGTTCAAATGCTTACCCCCAGGATATTGTCTCTTAGGCGGTCACTGGAAATTTATGCCATCACTGTAGTATAAGGTTTATTTGCACATGTGTATGTCTGTGTGTGAACAAAGAGAGAGAAAGAATAGAAATGGAGACACCTGTCTGTTTTGCTTTCTCACACATTCAAACTGTAAACCTCTGGTTCCTGTTAACTGATTAGCAAATTTAGGCAAATTCTTCCAAAAAAATGAATGAAATCCAGCTATCTGCAATAGCCAAAACACAGCACAGCTGAGGGGTCCTGGATTTTAAGGCCTGGTCCCTAATTCTCCAGGCAAGAAGAAAGAATCTCAGGGCAAGAGAACGGCTCTGAAAAGTTTGTGCATGTGTATTTTCCTCATGTGTTATACATGGTTGTTGGTTTTTATCTGAATGGTCTACTCTGTGAGATTGCAGTTGATGCTTCATGTATCATCTTTAATGATATCACTGTGGACCACCTCCTGCGATATCACAAGTCCCTAAGTCTGAGTCTATATAGACTGTATAATGCATCCTTGCCTCAATTCCACTCCTCTTGGAACACACAACATTCCTCTCCTTATTTGAAAGCACTTCACCTTTAAGGGGATTTTTACAAAAGCCTCCAGTTTACTCCACTGTTCTTGGTGTCTTTTTAAAATGTGTGGTTTGACCCATAAATTGGGATTGCAGTGGGGCCAAGTTGATGAATATTCACCTAGATCAGGTGGTCACCTAGGTCACCTGAACACCTCTGCCATAGAAGAACACCCCCTTGTTTATATCAGCATCTGGAAAAGGCAATCTTCTGGTGTTTCTATGCACACATCCACAGGCTGGCATTTCACCTATCCCTTATCTTCAGGCTTCAGAATGAAGGGATAGCAAAGGCTATTTGGTTAAGTCAGTGGTTCCCAAACTTTCCCCCCACCCCTCCCTTTATATCTACATGTGCATGTTGCACCCCACTTGATGCAGTATATGAACGAACACATTCTTTTTTTTTAGCATGTGTATATTCATCAACACATTTATGTATATCCATATTTTAACATTTTATAAGGAAATAACATCATTCAAATTGGAATATTTTTATTTCAATAAATTCAGTGCCCAAGACAATGAAATGTTTATACTTGATGTGATACATGCGCTTGCCTCCGAGCATTTACTAAAATGAGAAGTGCAGTGGGCCTTCAGTATTTGAGGGTTTGGTGTCCATGGATTTGAGCAACCACAAATTGAAAAGAAAAATCATTTTTTTAAAAAAACTTTACTCGTGATCAACTTCAGGCAGACCAAAAAGAGCAATTCAAGGGCAGTAGCAAAAGCTGTAGCAGTAGGGTGATGGGAAGGGAGAGAGCAAAGGGGCGCATCCCCTTCCCTGTGGCTGATGGAAATCACTCCAACCACAAAGCCTGCCCCAGATTTTAAATCTTTGGATCTCCCCCTCCCCACCAGGACACCTGCCCCAGATTTTGAACCCTGGATAGAGGAGTCCTGGTGGCACAGTGGTTAAATGCTGGTACTTCAGCCACAGCGTTGTACATTCGATCCTAGAGGAGGGCTCCAAAATCAACTCAGTCTTCCATTGTGAAGTCGTAGGCTTTCATGGCCGGCATCCATAGTTTTTGTGGGTTTTTCGGGCTGTGTGCCCATGTTCTAGAAGAGTTTCTTTCAGCACTCAGCAAATGCAAATGGGTGCTTTCCCAGCAGACAATAGCAGACAATATCCTTGTTTGCATATCCTCCCACCCTGAAGCCATGCCATTAACAACAGAACAATACCTATTCAACACAGAACAATACACAGTTACATGGGAATCACTCCTCCCTACCCAGGGTCTCACAGTATATATAGACCCACTCTCTTCCATTCCAGTATTCTCTGAAGATGCCAGCCATAGATGCTAGCGAAACATCAGAAAGAAACTTTTCTAGAACATGGCCACACAGCCCGAAAAACCCACAAAAAACTATCAGTCTTCCATTCTTTCATAGGTCAGCAAAATGAGTACCCAGCTTGTTGAGGGCAATGGGCTTACACATTGTAAACTGCTTAGGGAGTGCTAGTTCACTGATAAGCAGTATAGAAATGTAATTGCTACTGCTGTTGCTATTGGATGTCTCCCTTCCTACCAGGACGACTGCCCCAGATTTTAAACCCTTGCATCTTTCCCTTCTCACCAGGAAGCCTGCCCCAGACTTTAAGGCCATCATTCTCCCTCTTCCCACTAGGAAGCCTATCCCAGATTTTAAAGCCCCCATTCTCTCCCATGCACAATCTTTAGCTCTGCTGCACTGGAGACAGGGGACACAGAGAAAGGCTGGCAAGGAGAACTTGAGGGTCAGAGGCCTTCTCATCATGTGGCCAAAGTATAATAGCCTCAATTTAATTATCTTGGCTTCAAGGAAGAGTTCAGGCTTGACCAGTTCTAAGACCCATTTGTTTGTCTTTTTGGCTGTTCACAGTATTCTCAGCACACTTCTCCAGCACTACATCTCAAATGAGTTGATTTTCTTTTTATCCGCTTTCTTCACTGTCCAGCTCTCACATCTGTACATGGTGATGGGGAATACAATGGCTTGGACGATTCTAACTTTGGTGCTCTGTTGTATATCTTTACTCTTTAGGCTCTTGTCTAGTTCTTTCATCACTGCCCTTCCATTCCTAGTCTTATTATTTCTTGAATGCTGTGTCCTTTCCGATGATGTTTGATCCAAGATACAAAAACTTTTAATTATGTCAGTTTCCATATAGATCCTCCATGGTCATTATTTTTGTTTTCTTTATGTTCAGCAACAATCTTGCCTTTGCACTTTCCTCCTTGACCTTCCTTAGTAATTGTTCCAAGACCGTGTTGTTTTCTGCTAGTACTATGGTGTCATCTGCATGTCTTAAGTTGGTTGATGTTCCTTCCTCCTATCTCCACTCCTCCTACTTATGTGTCTAAACCTGCTCTTTGTATATTTTCTCTATACAAGTAGAACAAATAGGGCGATAAAATGCAGACTTCCTGACTCTTTTGCAAATTGGGAAACATTCTGTTTCCCCATATTCTGTTCTTATAGCCTCTTGTTCTAAATATAGATTCCTCATCAGGACTATCAAACATAGTAGTATTCCCATGTCTCTAAGGGCGTTCCATAGCTTTTTATGATCTATGTGGCCAAAAGCTTTGCTACAGTCTATAAAGCACATGCTGATTTTCTTTTGGAATTCTCTCCATTAGCCATTGTATGTTTGCTATGTGGTCCCAGGTGCCTCTGCTTTTCCTGAACCCCACTTGCACTTCTGTGAGTTCTCTCTCCACATAGGATTGGAGCCTACGTTGCCACTCTTATTCCCATTTCTGCACTTGGGAAACTGATGTGGAGAAATTCAGGAAGGGAAGGAGAAATTTGACCAAGGTTCCAATAACATCTGGTGAGAGCAGAACTGCTAACTCAGGGGAAGGCAACCTTTCTAAGACCTGGGCCGGTCTCCCGTAGCTTTTGGGAGTGTTTGATGTGCAGCTAAAAGCACTTCAGGAAACAGCTGTCTAATAAGTCCTGCTTTTCCTCTTAACAGGGAGAGATGCACTGGCATGGTTGCCAACAGAAATAAAACGAGAGTAAGCTATTTTACTTCATATAGAGATTTCCATAAAAAGGAAGATGTTCAGTAATCCTCTGAAGTACATATCTGCGATGCAGTCAGTGGGAGGGAAGCTTCAAATAGAAATGTCACACACATGACACAGGCAAATAAACAGACAGATCTATATCCCCTCAAGGCTTACTTGGAATTTACGAGCTAATGCACTGTGAGAAAAATCTTTGTGTTATGAAAATATCAGATTTGCTTGTTCTGTCTTTACACATCATATGTTACCCCTCTTCCTATTAGTGGTTAGGGCCAAGATTTTTTTTTTCTTACACAAAGGAATACCTTTTAAAGTTTTAAAGAAAGTAACTGTCAGTATTTTGCAGCAAAAAGCAACAGGCTCTAGTATCTACCCTTAAAGACCAACAAGTTTTATTTGTCCTAAGGCAGGGGTCGGCAACCTTGTCTTACCTGGGGCCGGTCCCTTCTGGCGGGCCGGGGGGGGGGATGGCAGTGCCGCCTCTGCACATGTCGCGGCCACCATTTTGGCAAACAAAATGACGGCCGCAACGCGCGCAGGCACGCGCGGCCCAAACACACGACGGTGGTGGTGGGTGGCGGCGGTGGCAGGAGCCGGCGGGGGCTAGTAAGCGGGGGTCCGTGGGCCGGGTGCGTCCCGTGGGCCGTAGGTTGCCGACCCCTGTCCTAAGGTTTTGTGCAGTGTACCCTGCCTCATCAGATCCATGGAGAGTTACCTCAGTTGGCAAATATTTATATACATGCTTACAATGCAGGATGTAAAGAATGAAGTGAGTGGGAATGGAAATATAGAAAGTACAAACATTTATCATTATCTTAACTGGGATTAAGAAATAACAATGGGGTGGGAGCTCAGACATCCTGGCATAGACGAGTTGCTCAGCAGGTACATTTTGGTGAAAAGTCAATTAGATTAAAATTAATTAAACATTATGTTTTTTTTATTTATAGTAAAATACAGTATTTATTCTGTCTCTGAAAGAAATCAGACCATGTTTTTTTCTCTTCAGTTACTGCTATTTACCATGCTGGTTGAGGAATTCTGGATGTTGCAATGTCTGTGTGTGTGTGTGTGTGTGTGTGTGTGTAAAACCAAACCTTTTCTTAACTCTGAAAGGTACTTTTCACATTATACAATTATAGCACTTTGATCACGTTAAATGCCATGGCTGTATCCTGTAGAAACCCAGAATTTGTAATTTATTGAGGCACTAAAGGTATCTGGATAAAATTTTAAATGCCCCATGTAAATCGCATAGCCCTATAATGTCGAACCATGACAGTTAAATGGTTTTAAAGCACAATACTGTGATAGCGTACTATGGAGCTTATTGCTCAAGCAAAAGAGGTGTCTTACTTCTTCCAGGTTCAATCCTCAATACACATGGATGTTATCACACATAATTCGCTGCTGATTCTGCCACAGTGGCGCCGGCTGAATGGAGCCTGGGTCAAAACCATGCTCAGCTGGCACTTTTTCAAAAACTGAAGTTTTCCTACTTTAAAAATTGTCCCGCTGAGCAATCCTTAAACCCAGGCTGGATTCGGCTGGTGGCATGACAGCAGAATTGACGCCCTGGTAGCACAGAGATTAAATGCCTGTACTGCAGCCACTCACTCACTCACAAACAAGGTTGCGAGTTCAATACCAGCCAGGGCTCAGGCTCGACTCAGGCTTGCATCCTTCTGAGGTCACCAAAATGAGTACCCAGCTTGTTCGGGGCAATTAGCTTACAGTTGTAAACCTCTTAGAGACTGCATAGCATGGTATGAAGTGGTATATAAATGAAGCAGCTGCTGCTGCTGCTGCTGCTGCTACTGCTGAGCAATAAGCTCCTATGGAAGAGATTATTCAGAGTGTGAGACCTAAACATCAAGAGGCTGTGTTTGCTTTTGTGTTCAACACTCTTCTCATCTTTCCTTTCCCTCTGTTTTTGTCCTCCACCAGCACATGGGGAGCTGTCATGTCGAAAGCTATGTGGACTATAGAGACACGATTGTGAGTCTTGAACAAAACTGCCAGATTGAAGGTTTGTGACTGCCACTTCCTTGACTCATAAACACTGGGAGCACACTGGCAAATTCACATTTATGTAGTTTGGGAGCCTCCTAAAGTATGGTGGGTTTATTTCCCCCCCCGCCCCCATATCTTATAAAGTCTTAGAACAGGGTTAAGACCCTCCAGACATCAGGGAACAACCATGATCATCACCCCAACCACTCAACATGGTGGGGGGGGCATGATTGGAGTTGAGGTCCAACAATATCTGGCTAGCCGCTTTTGCCTTAACATGTCTTTGTCCAGTCTGGCACCCTCCAGATGTGTTTACTGTTCATCATTTCCAAACAGTAGTGTTGTAGACGCAAGTCAATTGCTTCAATGACTTGACTCCGAGTTGTCTAGAGACCGATGGTAGTTAAATGGAGCTTCTTTTTTCATGGAGGCTATGAAAAGCAGCCTAATTACCCTAAATCTGATCTTGGGAGCTAAGCAGAGTCAGTTCTGGTTAGTACCTGGATGGCAGACTGCTAGTGAATACCAGGTGCTGTAGGTTATATTTCAGAGGAAGTAACCGGCAAAACCCACTCTGAGTATTCCGTATCTAAGAAAACCCTGTGAAATCCATGGGGTTCACCACAAGTCAACAAGTGACTTGAAGGCACATAGACATATACTTATTTTTGAAAAGTGGATGCTGGAAATAAATAGAGAAATGCCATTACTGTTGTAACCTCCTTTTGACTGCACCCAAACATCTAACTGTGGTCAATTCCCTGGAATTAGGTGCAGATATCCATATTTAATATAGATCACTTCCATGTGGTAAACAAAATGAATTGGACACTTTTTTCCCTGTTTGCCAGAATACAGTATTATAGAATTAATTTTAACAGGCCAAGAGACAAATAAGAAATACCGGCAAATAGTGGCAGCATTACAGAATGCAGCCTCAGATTTCTTAAATCAAGACAGACATTGGAGACACAAGATGTTGCCTCCAGTCCAGATTAGTTAGTGCCTCATGAACTATCTGTGGCAGGACACAATAAATCATCTTAGCACTAGGAACATTATGTGCACACAATAGTATAACAGAAAACTGCACTCCAAAAAGTATAGAATAAGTCTTCAATAAGATTGGTTTCAATACAATTGAAATTTATCTGAGTAAGATAATCTGAGTGGTGAAATCACCTAACATTCAAGACACCCACTCCTTGGGCTTTGATCAAATCTAATATTTCTGCATTTTCTTACAGTAGAAACTGGTGAATATTGTGCTGGCTGTCCCAAGTCAATTCCAACTGATAGTCCACAGCTGAAGGAACCACTGGAAGTTTCTATCGAAAAGTATAACAAAGAAAGCAAATATGACTACTTTTATAGAATTATCAATGTAACAAAAGCTACAGTCCAGGTCTGAACTCTGCCACTACTGTTCTATTTCAATTTAGTTAAGAAAATTAGGTTCAGATTAGGACACTGTTAAGTATGAATGTTTTTATTTAATTTTATCTTATTTATCTTATTTATTAAAAATATGCTATCCTATGTCATGGGAGGTTGGGGGGCATATGTGCAAAATCAGTTTAAGCAGTGTTAAAACAATTTGCAGAAAAAGACACAGTAATTATAACTTAAACAGACTAAAAATATATTAAACAATTTAACAGAACTTATAAGGTCAAATGTCCCTCCACATTTGCTGGGATTAGGGGGTGAAGGACCCCCATGAATGTGGAAAAACCGCAAACAAAAACCACTATTCTTGTTGCCTAAAAGAACACCTTTCTAGGAATCTCCAGGTCTTCCAGGGCAACTCTGTGGTCAACATCTCCCAGAAATTGATCACAGAATCATGCTGGAGGACCTACAAATGCCTGAAGAAGTGTTTTTGCTAGGAACTTCTAGGTTCTCCAGAACAACTCTATAGTCAACTTCTGGCAGAATTGCACTGGAGGACCTAGAGTTTCCTAGAGAGAACATAGAAATGAAAACCGCAAATAATCAAATCCGCAAAAGTCAAAGCCGCAAACATGGAGGGCCATCTATACATATACACGTTGGAAGAATCAGTTAAGCTGCAAAGGCTTTACTAAAAAGCCGTGTTTTATCTGTGTACCAGAATGAAACCAACATTGCCACCAAGGGGGGAGCATTTCAGAAATCGGGTGCAACGGCAGAAAAGGCCCTTTGTCCTGTCCTCTCACAGTGCATTGGTCCTAGTGGTGGGAGACAGAACCTGAATTAATTAATGCAGTTTGACACCACTTTAACTGTCATGGTTCCATCTTATGGAATCTTGGGATTTGTAATTTGTTGTAGCGCAAGCTCTCTGACAAAGGTGGCTGAACATTTCACAAAACTGCAAATCCCAGAATTCCATAGCACTGCACCATGGCAGTTAAAGTGGTATTAGACCGCATTAATTCTGTAGCGTAGATACAGCCAGAGGCAGGCCATTCCAGTAGGCCAGTAGTGGCGAACCTATGGCACGCATGCCAGAGGAGGCATTCAGAGCCCTCTTTGTGGGCACGCATGCCGTCGCCCCAGCACAGAGTTCGCCAGATAGTTACTAGAAAGCCAGAGTGACATGACACTTTGTGATAAATAAGTGGGTTTTGGGTTGCAGTTTGGGCACTTGGTCTCTAAAAGGTTCGCCATCACTGTAGTAGGCTGTTGTTGTTGCTGTTAGTACCCTGCTTTTTCCCCAAAATCCGGACTCAAAGG
Source organism: Phrynosoma blainvillii (assembly GCA_026167975.1). Classification (NCBI taxonomy): domain Eukaryota; kingdom Metazoa; phylum Chordata; class Lepidosauria; order Squamata; family Phrynosomatidae; genus Phrynosoma; species Phrynosoma blainvillii. Next base: position 13,991,133 of record JANUYF010000003.1, read on the forward strand.
GTCTTAGGACGTTATCACACGGGGACAAATCTGCTGGTTAATCCAAACAAAATCCAGACCGAAACTGGATTAGTGCCCCGTGTTTTCACACGACGTCGCACAGAAACTGGACAGAAAGTGGACAGAAAGTGGACAGAAACGCGATCTTTTGAAATTCGGTTCTTTGGAGGAATTGCAATTGCGCAATTACGGTAATTCCGCATTTACCGTAATGTGATAACCAAATGCGCATTGGGGAGCATTTCCCTGCTGTTGCCATGGTTCCAGCGAGCATTCTTCTATCTGCGCATGTGCAAGAGGCTCATTTCTACTACATTTACGGGATATTCTCGCTTGTGTGTGGACGTTCAATGCACTTACTGTAAATTCGCAATTAAGGTAATGACATTTGCGGAATTAAGGTTTATTTCCCGTTTATTTTCAGGATGCCTCATTTCCACTTTATTTTCACTTTCTGGCCCACGTGTGATAACGACCTTACAGTCTAAAAACACAATACAATTAAAAACCTACAAAAGTGACAATTAAAATGGAATTAAACTATTACAATATTAAAACAAATCATTTGTTAAAAAATAGAATACTATTTCAAAAGATAAAAGCACTTAAAACCCATACACTTTAAAATAATGTAACGCCCCTCAGTCTTTGGGCAAGTGTCTATCAGAAAAGGCAGTCTGTCAAATACTGGGGTCCCAAACTGTGTAGGGAATTCAATTTTTTTGCCAAATCCATTTGCTTATTGCAGAAGTGATGCCAAAGGACCAAAGGACATCTATATTGCTCCTTCATATCATACTGTCACCTGGGTAGAGTTCCAAATCTGTATTTGCAATAAACCTAAGGTTTCCATCCCAACTTGAAATTGACACCTTCTAAATGTTCCACTAATCCAGACACTGTTTTTAAATAAGAAAATGTAACATTTACATAGAGTTGTAAAAAAGGGAAGGGCAAAAGGCAGCCTGCAAGTCACAGGTGTCACTCCAACTCCAAAATTCAGAAACATAGCACTGTGAAAATGTTTTTTCACTATTCTTGGGATATAGCCACATTACAAAATTATACTACTTTGATATTGCCTTAACTGCCCCAGTTCTATACTATGGGATTCTGGGATTTATAGTTTAGTAAGGCACTAAAATTCTCTGGAAGAAAATTCTGAATATCTCACAGAACTACAGATTCCAGTATTCCACAATATGGAGTGAGAACAATTCAAGTGGAATCAAAGTGCTATAATAAGTAGTGTGAAAGAGATCCTAATAGGTAGATACTGGAGATAATGGGTTTAGGGTTGTGAATTAATAATAACAACAATAATAATAATAATAAATTTTATTTGCATCCCGCCTCTCTGCCAAGCAATCGAGGCGGCTCACAGCATTAAAACTCCATACAATGATAAAATACAATCCAAGTCCACAGACCCTCCCTTAAAGTTTGACCCTGCATTTTTGAACATGATGATGCACAATTCAATGGTAAACCTGTTTGGTTCTGACCCCATTACAAATGCAAAATAAAAGAAGTAGGAACAGATGTATGTTAGATGCTTCATTGTTTGGGGTATTTCTTTGTAGCATGTCCTTGCAAAAAGGGAGACCTCTCTCAAAAGTTTTTGAGATACATTTTGGGTTGTGCTTACCTTTCTCCCTCTGCTTCAGGGATGAAGAAACATTTGGTTCTCCAGATGCTGTTGAACTCCAATTCCCACCAGCCATTACCAGCATACACAACAGTGATGGATAATGGGAGTTGTAGTCCAACACCATCTGAAGCTCCACTTTCCTTTAGTTGATGGGTTGTCCAGTTCAACTGCTGTTTAAGGATAAAGAAACCTAAGAAGAGACAGCTGAGGCCTTGAAGCTGCCTTTCAACCATACGTGACTGATGTTATGAGTACGCTAAATACAGCCTTCCAGAGGTTGTTGCACTTTTGCCCATGCAAATAGTCATGTGAAGTTGATTATAGCCCTGTATATGTGCATAAACCAGAGCTTGAAAACAGTACTTTTTGGAGTACAACTCCAGTACTGACTAGGGGTGATGGTACTCATAGTCCAGAGCTTGGGGATTTGATTTGATTTTTGCTAAACTCTCAGAATCCACCGGTCAACACGGTCACCAGCTATGATGTCTGGGGGATTTTGGAAGTTTTCATCCAGACCTTTCCAAGCTCTAGGGTAAAGCAGCACACAGTCCAGAGATGGCACAACAAGGATGGCACAAATGGCCTCAAAGCAAATCATGTGCAACTGTGACACACAAGGGTCATGAGACAGGACTTATTTTGTTTTACATGGTTGAAGTTACTCTGACTCTATTATAATAAAAATTTACAGCAATGGCAAGTGATCTTTCTGCTTGGATTTCAGGTTGTGGCTGGAATAATGTATCGCATAGAGTTCAGAATTAGGGAGACAAATTGCTCCAAGGCTGAGGTTCATGAACTGAGTGACAACTGTACCATAACAGACAAAAGTGTAAGTTACTGGAAATAGTTCCAATATGATTTTCTTTCAAAGAGCTGAAACTAATCTTAAATGCAAAAGCTTGAATGCAACAGTGAAATGTGTGTTCTTGCTTTTTCAGAAATTCCTTCTTGATCCATGTAGCTTTTCAGCTTTGATTTAAACTTTTTTGCAATGCAAGCCTACACTTGTCTATTCATTAAGTCCCATTGATTTCAACAGGAACCACTCCCACATCTATAGGACTGACTCTTGGTTAAGTCAGAACACTATGTTTTGCAGTAATATTTCTAAGTAATACACAGTCAACATTTGCAATTGCAATATGTTCTAACCTGTTGAATTAAATTTTCTTTCTCTTCACGCACAAAAATTCCACTATAACTGGTCATAAACAAATGAACATTTTCGGAATAAGTAAAGTAATACCTCATTTCCTTTATCACTGCCTTTCGTTGTCTAAAGGTTTTAACATCTACAGTTTCATCATAAGGTATTTGATAGGTTTCTGCCTTTTTAAGTTGTAAAAAGCTTTATTGCACTAAATCAGGGGTAGGCAACCTAAGGCCCGGGGGCCGGATGCGGCCCCACGAGGCCTTTGGATCGGCCCCAGGCCAGTCCTGCCGCCGCCACCGCCACCCCCCCTGCTGCTGCCATGATTATATTGATTATTGTTGTTATTACTTGTTCTTGGGGTTTTCTTGGCAAAATCTCCACAGGGTTTTTGCCATGGCTTTTTCTGGGGCTGAGAGAATGTGCATACATATTTTTTAAAATTTTTAATTTTTTTAAAAAAAATAATTTTTTAATTTTTATTCATTTATTTATTTTTTGTGCTTCGGCCCGCCAATTGTCTGAGGGACAGCAACCCAGCCCACGGCTCAAAAAGGTTGCCTACCCCTGCACTAAATGCTTAGAGAATTGCAAGGTCTTCATGTTTGTAACGGTTTGTCTCATAAGGTAAACTGTTTTTGATTTTACAGTCGGCCCTCCTTTTCCACAAATTCTTTATCCATGGATTCAAACTTAATAATTTTATTTTGATTTTGATATTTAAGGGACACCATTTTACTATCCATTATATTTAATGGGACTTGAACAGGGAGTTCTGGAACCAAACCTTAGTAGATACCAAGGGTCCACTGTATTAATGTTAAGCTAATAAGGTTACTTATGTTAAGCTACCTAGATCAGAGCATAAGAACTATTGTAGAGTGCAAGTCAAATGATGCTGTACAGAATTTATGTACTGAGATTGTTACGGAAGTTACGTTATTTTTTTTTAAGCAATGTGTTGAAGAAAGAAATCAAAAGTTCCACAAAAGATTCCACAAGTTTTCATGACAGAGCTTCAGTTTTTACATGCCCATTTTATTTCATCTTCTATCTGTGCTTAATTTTGTCTTGGTGACAGAGACTGTTCTACTGTCGTAGCTCTGTGTGGGAAAAACCCTATCAAAAAAAGGCTGACGTTGGAATCACAGTCTCATGTATGAAGGAAACGCCTACAATGGTATGAAAATATATCTCCCCATTCTGCACATCACCAATACCCCTGAGCCCTTCACATAATTAGCAATGTGTAATTGGAGAAAGATCACTCCATTTCTCAAAGAAACCCACAGTCAGCAAGGTTTTTCCTCTCCAGAGGAAAAGAGATACAGTCTCATGCCACTGCAGGGCACTACGGGACATTTCTGTTTAGGGAGGTGATCCCACATGGTTGGTTGAAGGATTTGGAGAGCTGTAGTCCATAAAAGTAAATTTCCCAACTCTTTTAAATCCACAAAACAGTTTTTATCTACATGGTAGCACAGAAACATGTGCTGCAATCCACATGTGCTGCAATCCACATTGGCAGAGTCAACTCTAGTGCTAACCAACATATGTCAACAGATATGGAAAACAAAATAATGGCCAACAGATTGGAAGCGGTCAATATACATAATATATACACAAAAAAAGGAAATAAAAAAGATTACAGAAACTATAGGACCATAGCACTGATCTCCCATGCAAGCAAAATTATGCTCAAAATTCTGCAGCATAGACTCCAGCCACACATGGAGAGAGAAATCCCAGAGGTCCAAGTGGGGTTCAAGAAAGGAAGAGGCACTAGGGACCACATTGCAAACATACAATGACTAATGGAAAAGAAAAGCAGCATTGCTTTATAGACTATAGCAAAGCCTTTAACTGTATATAGATCATGAAAGGCTATGGAATGCCCTTAAAGACATGGGAGTGCCAACACACCTGATAGTCCTAATGAGGAATCAGTCCTCAGGACAAGAGGCTACTATCAGAACAGAAGACGGAGAAACAGAATGGTTCCTAATTGGCAAGGAAGTTAGATAAGGCTATATCCTTTCATCCTACCTGTTCAACTTGTATGCAGAACATATTATAAGAAAAACAGGCTTACACACAGAAGAAGGAGGAGTGAAAATAGGAGGAAGGAATATCAACAATCTAAAATATACAGATGACACCATAATATTAGCAGAAAACCTCATAGACCTGGAGCACCTATTAAGGATGATCAAAGAAGAAAGTGCAAAGGCAGGAGTAATGCTGAACATAAAGAAAACAAAAATAATGACCATCGAGGACCTTCACAAGTTCAACCTAGACAATAAAGAAATAGAAATAGTAAAAGAATTCTGATACCTGGGATCAAACATTGATAGAAATGGGGACTGCAGTCAGGAGATCAGGAGAAGACTAAGAATGGGGAGGGTGGCTATGAAAGAACTAGAAAAGGTTTAAAATGCAAAGATATACAATTCAGCACAAAAGTTAGAATCATACAAGCCATTGTATTTCCTATTACCATGGATGGATGTGAGAGCTGGACAGTTCAGAAAGATGATAGGAAGAAAATCAATGCATTTGAGAGAATGTGGTGCTGGAGAAGAGTGCTGAGGATCCCATGGACAGCCAAAAAGACAAACAAATGGGTCTTAGAGCAGATCAAGCCAGAAACCTCCCTGGAAACCAAGATGACCAAACTGAGACTGTTGTACTTCAGACACATCATGAGAAGAGAGGATTCATTGGAAAAAACAATAATGCTGGGAAAGGTGGAAGGAACTAGGAAGAGAGGAAGGCCAGATGGATGGACTCTATTAAGGTCACAGGTATGAAGGGGTTGGAGGAATTAAGCAGAGCAGTAGAGAACAGAGGGTCTTGGAGATGTCTCATCCATAGGGTCACCATGGGTCAAGATCGACTCGAGGGTAGTTAACAAGGCACAGAAAGAGAATTCCTGCCTTCTTTACTTCATGAACATCCTGTGAACTTGCAATACACCTTCAAGACACCCAGGGAGTATCAATGATCCCTCTTCTGAACTAGTCCTTGAGCCTTCAGAGCTAAAGTCAAATTGTATTTTGCTTATAATGCCCTGTAATATCCTAAACCCAACACATCTGAGAGACCTTTTCTTCTGATTTGCCAGAGATTATTGAACTGTCTTTGGAAAAAAAATCTCTAGGCCATAGGTATAAAGAACAGATACAGTGCAAGGGAGGAGGAGGAGGAGGAGGAGGAGATCATTTGTGAACCCTGGGACCGTCTTTCCGTTAACACTATGGCCACATCTGTACTATAAACATATATGCGTTTTAAAATTATCATTTAAATAATCCTGTGAATTGTAGATAGTTGAATATGTGGGGATTCAGTTAGAGATGCTGAACTGCATCTCACAAAGCTACCATTCACTAGATTTTTACCTAGAGAGACAATCACATTAAAACCAATTTTTGTTGCATTGATGTACTCTAAAAAAGCTGAACAGAGTTTAGAAGTGTCCTTATTTTAACAGGGACCATGAGGAAAGACTGTTTCCTGGACTCATTGTGCATCTGCCCTGTAGAAATAATGTAGAAATAATGCAAAAAAATGACACCACTTTAACTGCCATGGCTCCATCCCAAAGAATCCTAGGATTTGTAGTTTTGTGAGGCACCAGTACTCTTTGACAGAGGCCAAAGACTTTGTAAAACTACAAATCCCAAGATTCCACAGGATGGCACAACCGCACTTAAAGTGATGTCAAACTGCATTATTTTTACAGTGTAGATGCACCCTCAGTCTGATCAGAGAGTAAGGGCCTGACCAGACTGTCAGAAATAATCTAGCTTCACACCACTTTAACTGCCCTGGCTCAGTGCTAGGAAATCATGGAAACTGTAGTTTATTATGGCACCAGAGCTCTCTGACAGAGAAGGTTTAATGCCCCAGAAAAAAACTACAATTCCCACGATTCCCTAGCATTGAACCAAGACAGTTAAAATGGTCTGAAGCTGGATTATTTCTGGCAGTCTGTTCAGGCTCTTCGTAATTGATGTACATTTCATTCTATATTGGTAGTTACTATAAGTGTAATTTTTGCATGTATATTCTTGACTTTCAGGATGGTTTGGGTAATTTCATGTCACTAAAGTAAGCATATTATTATGGTTTTTCAGGAATATTTTAGAAGGCCTCCAGGTTTCACCCCTTTCCGAATGTCTGGGATGTTTGCACAGGTATCCTCTACTGGAGCTACACACATAGCTGAAGAAAAATTAAGTGATACTGAAAAGCCTGGACGTGGACGTGGACAAGGCCACAAATATGGACATAAAAAACCCAAAACTAAGTCTTCTGAGGAATTAGAGGAAGATGCAAAAAAACAAGATGAAATCTTGCCTATGCCTATTTCTTCAGACCCCCTGGAGCAAGAGGAAATTATAACAACAAATCTAGATGAAAGTTTTATTGAGCATCCATCCCAGCATAGCACTGTGCCTCCATTTTCTCTCTTTGACCGACTGCCAGATCTGCCAGAACCTCCTTCTCCAAAATGCCCAGGAAAACCATGGAAACCTATTATACTTCCCACAACACCTCTTCCAGACCCTAGAGACTTTGTGCTTGAAGATCTTCTACCAGACGGAGACACAGCTGAACCCCAGGAAACAGCTTCAGCCACCGTCCAGACACACTATGGAGATTTTGATCTTGCAGACGCCCTGTCCTAAATCAAAATCCAGTTTATTTCTTCAGGAATTCCTAAAAGCCTGTGAAAGTTAAGGTGAAGAAATTATTGGGACTTCGGGGCTGCATACAAACATAACATTAACATGAGGAGTTTAGGCATGGTGAGCTTGGCTTCCTCCTACCTTTGCAACAGAAATGGCAGGTGCACAAAGTACGTATTTAAATATTAATTCAGGTAGCAATCGTATCAGTGATCTATTTTTTATTGTTATCTATTTAAACATTTGTTACTTTTTTATTAAAAAAAAGGGAAATTTTGTTAAAGGGGATTTTAGAAAGGATGTTCCAGAGAAGGGGAGAGTGAAGAATCACAATGTCACTGGTGCCTGCCAAACAACACTGGTTTCTGTATCAAATGTGCAGAACCACTCATCTCTGTGGTTAAACCTGGGGGATGCGGGGTGTGTGTAAGAGTGTTTATTTGCTCTTCTAGAGCAGCCACATTGGTCAAATAATGTTAAGTTTTGCCTGCAGCCTTTCTTAGCCAGTCATTTTCTGAGATAATTTCAACTGTGACCTTAGCTTGCTTCTGGCATTTGATTGCTATTTTGTTCCTGATATACTGCAAATAATTTTGTTAAGCCAGTAGAATTATACTAGAATTGAAAAGTCAAATACGAGGTGCATAATGTATTCCACTCTTTCTTACTCTTATGCAGTAAATCTGGATGTACTTTCTGCCTTGGCTCTAGCAAATAAAAATCAAGCATCAAACATTATGGTACTAAAGATCAGTTATCTGGAAAAGCAACTGAAGACTTGGCCAAAAACAATTATGGCTGCCCCACCTTCTGCTGGCCATAACTTAACAGTCAAAAGTATATAAAAATGAAATGTCTTAAAATGACAGGCCCTCCAACTTCTTCTCCTGCCCTATAGACACTGACAACATGTCTTTTGATATGTAGTTCTGGACTATCAATGTGTACAGCCTGTGAAGAGCACAGCCACACCACCTCCCAGGATCCTATCCCATGTTCTTCTATAGAACATTGCTTTCTCTTTCTTTCTTCATCATATTTGGAGACCATAACTGCATTCAGCCCTAGCCAGCATGGCCAGTGATGAAGAATGATAGGAGCCTGCAATCCCAACAATGTTTAATAATAATAATAATAATAATAATAATAATAATAAATTTTATTTCTAACCCGACCCTCTGCAAAGCAACCGGGGTGGCGTACAACAGATTAAAACAATACAAGAGTAAAACACATCTCCAAATACCCCACCCTAACCCTCCCATCCCTTAAAAATAGATTAAACTAGAATAGTATTAAAAGAAGCTTCAAGCAATAAAAACAAAACAAAAGCAGTAGCAGCTAGGGGTAAGAGAGTGGATTAACAGGCCAGACCATATAGAAGAAGAGGAAGAGCCGGGAAATTACTCCGGGAAGGCCTGTCGGAAGAGATCCGTCTTTACTGCCCTTTTAAAGGCAGCAAGAGTAGTAATAAGACGGATCTCGTCAGGCAGGCCATTCCACAGTTTGGGAGCGGTCGCAGAAAAGGCCCTCTGGGAGGTCTGTGAGAGCCTGGTCTTCATGGGCTGCAGCAGATTCCTCCCAGAGGACCGAAGGGCCCGGGGGGGGGGTCATACGGGGAGAGGCGGTCTCGAAGATAAGATGGACCCAAGCCATGTAGGGCTTTAAAGGTCAAAACCAACACCTTGTACTGTGCCCGGAAACTAATCGGCAGCCAGTGGAGAGATTTCAACACTGGTGTGATATGCTCTCTCCTTGATACACTAGTGAGCAAACTGGCTGCCATATTTTGAACCAGTTGGAGTTTCTGGGTTAGGCACAAGGGTAGCCCCATGTACAGCGTGTTACAGAAATCCAAACGTGAGGTTACCAGAGCATGTACCACAGTTTCCAGGTCCCTAGCCTCCAGGAAAGGGCACAACTGGCGTATCAGCCGAAGCTGATAACAGGCACTCCTGACTGTCACATTCACCTGATTTGTCATGTGAAGCGCCGAATCTAGGAGTACCCCCAGACTGTGAACACAGTCCTTGGAGGAGAGTGTGACTCCATCCAGGACTGGAAGGTGTATTCCCAAGCCTGGTTTCAGGCCCGTCACTGTTAGTACCTCCGTTTTGTCTGGATTCAGTCTCAATCTGTTTTTCCTCATCCAATCCATTACCGCCTTAAGACAATCATTGAGAGGAGAGACGCCACCTGAGTTCTGGGCAGACGATCTGGTCATGGAGAGGTATATCTGGGTGTCGTTGTTGTTTTTATTGAAACTTCATCTCTGCAAGTTCTGTTGTGATGGGGATTGTATTCAAAACACGTTCAAGACATGCAGAATTTTATCCCAGGTCTATCCGCATCATTTAATCACACAGCCAACAATGCAAATCTTTTAGTAAAACACAGAAAAAACCCTGGGATCAATTATCCCAGGTTTTGTGGGTTCATGGGAACAACACAGATTCAACCCACATTCTACCGGGATTTTCACAATCTGAATACCCTTAGGAGGCATGGGGGCATTTTCACAATGTATTTATTTCCCCTGACATGCACACTCAGGAAGGAGACCCACCGTCTTCCCCCCCCACCAAAACCTAGATGATTTTTTTTTCTAATTTTGAATGCCCCCTTTTTGTTGGTGAGATAAACTGTGAGCCACCTTGGGTCCAAGTTGAGAGAAAGGCAGTACACAAATAAAATGAAATAAAGAGCTGTACTTGTTTTAAAGAAGAATAACCATTCCTAGAGGCTTCCAGTAAATTCTTTTTCTGCTAGGAAAAAAAGACAATTATTGCAGTAATGCAGGTAAGGGAAGACTTTGATCTTGCAGTATCTGCTTTGTCCTGACCAAAGGAAACCAATTAATAATCCCACAGACAGTAAAATCTGAGAAATACTTATATATTCATGTCTAAATCTAGAAATTTTAGTCAAAAAATCAACCCAAAAAACCTGCTTCGACTTATCTACAGGTCAATGTAAGTACTATACTTCAACTTTCATCAAAACAGGAACCATCACCTTTTTTCTGAGTGGAGTGGTGAAAGGAGAGAGTTCAGTCCATCCTGGGAGAACCTAAAAGAAACACTGATCACCTTTGCTCTCTCTGCTGCAGCGCTGCTTCTGACCTTTTTGAATATCTGGGTGGGAAAATATTTGTGTGCTTTGGCATCATTTTCCTTTCCTTCATCCTTTGCATCTTTTGTTACATGCCCCTAAGTTTTACCTCAACTTATCCACGGGTAATATCAAAATCCATAATTTTGGCCCCAAAACCTGCCTTCGGCTTATACATGAGATCAACTTATAGCTGAGTATACAGGGTAAGTGATTAGCAAAAGCAAACTATGAGCTTTAAAAAAACTTTGAAATTAACTTCTATAGTTAAATAATTGAGTCACAACCCCGTGCTGGTCTCCTCCTCATTGCTCCTTTCTTTCGTGATTGATTTTGAAAAAATTAGGGTTTTTTATTTATTTATTTAGCACAATCTACAAAAATGATGATCACTTTTATGTTGCTTTCTTCAAATTCTCCTAACTCATAAATTTGAAATGTTCCACGCACAAAAAAGAGCATTAAACATTTAAACATTTCAAATTTATTAAATTTGGGGAATCAGCATTACAACCTTTTCATATATGTTGTTGGTTATTTTCATTCCTATATGGGACATATGCAGTATTTTCTTTTTTTTTAAAAAAATGATTTGTGCATGACCCAATATTGCACTAGTGTGATCCAAGAAGACTTCCCAAAATGCAAATTAATAAACCGAGCTGAGGAGGACAATGAGCCATACTGGAGGAGAGGAACGTGTGGCTCTCCAGATGTTGAATTGCTGCTGTCAGCATCACTTCAGTTGAAAGCCAATGGTAAGCGATGGTAAGAATTGCAATCTAGCAATGTCTGGTGGCCCATATGTTCCCCATACCATTGCTAGATAGTTGTGCAAGTCAAAATATTGCAAGTGTTCAATGCAAAAATTGTAATAGCTGTTTTCATCTATTTCTTTGCTAGACATCTCTGGTCTCACTATAATGCAATATACAGATCTGCTTAACAGCCTCCCCCACTGCCCAATACACATCAGTTAGTGATTTAACTACCAAGTTTCCCTCTTCACTTTTCTCCTCCACTTCAGATGCCAGATACTTCTCTCCAACATAATTACAACTACATTAATTCGGTCTTATATTTAACTTCTCACCAAATAGCTATAGGTGGACACATGAACTTCCATGTAGGTGAGGAAGTAGGTGGATAGAGGATAGATTTCTGTATATGAGGCTGGTGTTTGTATCTTATACAAGTTGTCACTTTCCATGCCATGTAAATAGAGATACAGCACTTGTGACATTTTAAAGAAAATATTATTAAGTGTCCATTCTCTTATTTAATAGTTTGATGATTGGAAGCTTCTCTACTACATACCATCTAGACATTCAGATAGTGATGAACGTGATTTTTTAAAAAGAAATTAGGAAGTCAACACAGAGTTGCAAATAGTTACACACATCGCTATGCTAGCTATTTTTATTATCCTGCCACCAGCAGAAAATACCAAATTTAAAAAGCAAAACATCTCCCAAACTTTTATGAAAGCTCAGGAAAATGGTTTTAAAGCACAACTGATTGGGAAATGCAAAAGAGGTCTATTTGGGGATTTTAAAAAAATTAATTTGCAGTAGCTTGCAGAAGGCATTGAAAAAGAAAAGGGAACCATGTAGTTCACTAATTAAATTGTATGAGTTCGATTCCAGTGGGTGTCCAGAAGTCAGGACTGAGTTCTATTTTGAGACACCAGTACTACTTAAAAATGCCCTGAGAAAACTGCTAGGACACAGGAATGTTACCCCTGTATGAGCAAAAAATAATAATTTGGGAGAAATTTTTGCAGCCGTTTGGGTGTTTGGTTTTTCCCTCCCCCTCATCTGATTAATACACTTTGAAGTTATCATTTGCCAACTACAACTTCATCATTCTTCTTGAAACAAGCCAGCATTTCTACAGTCTGGCCATTAGATGGCAGCTTATTCTGGGTTTATTCTAGAATCCCCTTCAACTCTCTCAGCTGTGTGTTTTCTTTTTGGGTTGCCATTTTCATTGTTTGTGCCAGCTTGTCGTAAAGGATTTATGCAAATAACCATGTAGCAGACCTTTTCTCTGCCAAAATATTATGCTAGTCTGGCCTACTAAATGAGGCTGCCCTCTTATCAGTGCCTCAAACTGATTGTTTTTGGGTGGGTGGGTGGGAGGGGGTGGGATGGAGGGATGGGTTTTTCTTAACAGTTACATAATTTGTATTTTATATTGTTAATTTGCTGGAATGTATTACTGTATTATGTTGTTTAATTTGTTGTATTGTATTAATGTAATGTAATGTATTAATGTATCTTGTTGTTCACCGCCTCGATTGGTTTACCAGAGAGGTGGTATATAAATAAATTGTATTATTATTATTGTATTATTGTCAACCTCTCATTTGCAGCACACAGTGGAGACTTCAACCCATTTTTATTTTAATCAATACAGAGATGGAGAATTTTGTACAGGGCAACGTTGCCCTGTCTGCAGCAATTCCTGGCATGGCAACCCTGCCAGCTATTGACAAAGCATCAAGTTCCTAGACCATAAAGATAATTTTATAAAATTGTATGACCCCTCCATTAGCAAAATTACTTTCAGTAATTAAGGGGGAGAGAGACAGCATGGTGTAGTGGTCTGAGCACTGGACTATGACTCTGAAGAACAGGGTTCAAATATCCCTCAGCCATGGAAACTCTCTGGGTGACCTTGGGCTTACCACTCTCTCAGCCTCAGAGGAAGGCCAAGGCAACCCCTATTTGTACAAATCTTGTCAAGAAAACCCCATGATAAGGTCAACTTCACTTATACTGAGAGCATAACCATGTCTCAGTGCCACAGAAGTTAAGGACCCTCTGTGACTAAGAAGTTAAGGTTCCAATCCTGGCTCAGCCATGTAAACTCACTGTGTGACCTTGGCCAAGTCACACTCTCTCAGCCTCAGAGGATGACTATGGCAAACCCCTCTCAGAAGAAACCTGCCAAGAAAACCCCATGATAGGTTTTACCTCAGTGTCGCCATAAGTCTGAAACGACTGGAAGGCACATAACAATAACAAATATTCCCCCGTCTTCTACTCCCACAGCCCACTATTTCCTCTTCCTCTTCTATTAAACCCGCCATAATCCTGACCCTATTTCCTCTTCCTCTTTCATTAAACCCGCAATAATCCTGACCCTATTCCTCTCCTTGTTTCTCCCCTTACATTTCTCGATTACTCCCCCCAAATTACGCAGTTTCTCAGTCCCGAAGCCGCACACTTCATCTGGATCCTCAGCAAAAGCCTATCTGACATGGAAGACCTTACCAGCAACAATTCTACCAGGAGCATAACATCTTGACTCACAGGAACATACAATCTCATCACCACAGAAAGGCTGTGGTAAGTCCATTCTCCATACCTCTCATCTTGTTGCTCTTCTCCAAACCTGCTCCAGCTGGTCTATATCTTTCTTAAAATGAGACACCCAGAACTGAACACAATTCTTTGCATGAGGCCTAGCACATAATATATTGGGACTATCACTTCTCTTGATTTGGAAACTATGATTCTGTTAATGCAGGCTAAAATATTATTTGCCTTCTTTGCTGCAGCATCACATTGCTGGGTCATCTTCACTTTATGATTAACAGTATTCTGAAGGATCCTTTTTACATGTACTGCTCCCAAACCAGGTATCCCCCAACCTATACCTTTGCATATAGTCTTTGTGACCTAAACATAGAATTTTGCATTTGCCTTTGTTGAATTTCATTCTATTAGTTTCAGCCCAATTTTCTAGTTTATTAAGGTCTTTTTGAATTCTTACGTTCAAATGTGTAAGCTACCCTTCCCAGTTTTAATCATCTGCATACATGACAAAGATAATCTCCAAACCATTATTGGTTTTTTTAAAAATACTGAAAAGTGTCAGCTCCAGAACCCTGCAGCACTCCCATTGAACCTTCTGTCCAGTTTGATGCTCAGCCATTAAGATAGAAAGGGATAAACTAGGACAACTTTTGGATATGGTTTACCAACCAATTATGAATCCATCTGATGGTGTTTCAAATTATTCCACATTCCACATTTAATAGTTTAATAATCAAATATAATGGAGGAATCCAGATAAACAATGTCTATAGCAATGCATCATCTATTGTAGTAGTGACTCATTCAAAAAAGTCTATTTGGCAAGATTCTTGACAAATCCATGCTGGCTCCTACTAATCGCTGCATTGTCATCCAGTTACTAGTAAACAGATTCCTTTATAATATTTTCTAATATGTTCCCTGGCATTGGGATCAGACTGACTGACCTGTAGATTCCTGGATCTTCTTTCTTGCCCTTTGGGAAGAGAGGGATAGTCTTGAAAAGACTGACTTGGAAGCAGAGGCTCCATTAAAACTGGCCCTCCAAACTTCACGTCTGTCACTGCACCTTGTGGACTAGAAACATGTCAAAAACATCAAAATCTCAAATTCTTAAGATTTCAAGAGTACTGCCAGATTCTGTCTGAGGTTCTCTTGTGAGGGTGTTGCTGCTTTTACCCAGACTGTGCAGGCTTCTGGATATACTGCTAACAATAAAGTTTGGGAAAGTGCCGGTGTCATCTAAGAGTCAAAATCTCTCATTGCTTGTGTGCACTAGTTTTCAAACTATATGTAGAGAATATTGGAATCTTACTGAAATTTCTCAGTTAGAAGATCAGTAATGGTAGAGGTTCCTGGAAATTGCAGATTGCACAACCCTAATAATTTTTATCTGTAATAAGCTGTCATGGAGACCCATGCCAGGTCTGTTAGGTGTGCTCTAAGTTCACTTGAGGTAGCAGCAAAGCTCAGTAGTCCAGTCCAGGGAAACACTCCTGCGAACAGAGCACAATGCCTAGAATAGAGCAAACCCCAGAACTCTCTGGAAGGCACATGGATGCCATAGCAGTATCCTGATCTGGAAACAATTGCTGTGAATCAGAAAGTTAGAAAAACCACCATTTTATTGTTTCAGTCAAGCCTGCCTGTTTTTCACTGGCAGAGAGCAGCAGATGCAAAACTGATCCACTGCCAAAGACACTGCAAGGGAAGTGACAGAATAGGAGAACTGCAGAGTTCTGCAAAAAAGAAAGAACAAACAGCTATGAATGGTTAAGCAACCAAAACAAAAAACACAGGGAGCTTCCACATAACTGTGGTCAGAGTAGGAGGCAGATCTTTCTGCTACAAAGGATCCAAATCAAAATAGGACCAAGCACAAGTACACCGGATATCAAACAAAAATATGCAGGATTTATATCTTCCCCTCTTTTCCATTTACATTTTCTGCAAAATTTCACTACAGCGTTGGATCATTGCATAAAGTACTTTGGGTAGGAGTCCTTCCATATGTTTAAATAGAAATGGCTGTGTCATTTCCCATAGCTATGACTCAAAGTTCACAGGTTATGCTCCTCTTTTGGCGTGGGCTTCCCAAAAGTATCTGGATGACCACAACCACCATGGGGAGGGGGAAGGATGCTGGGGTAGATTAAACTTTAGTCTGATCCAGCAGAGCTCTTCTTGTAGTCATAGGCATATGCCCATATCAGATGGCATAAAAGACAAGTACTGGCAAACACTGACAAATTCTCCCTACGAGCCGTGTAAGTGCTCATGTTGCCTGATGAAGTCAGTCCATGTATATTTAGCATTACTTTCTCGTTTTCCCCATCATCAGCCAGCCATGCTGCAATGAATAGCTTTCAAGTTTCAATTGCCCTCCAAACAGCAGGGCTTCTGTTACAGCAGTGCCAGCAAGACAGCTCCTGCAGCAGAAAAGAGCTTCTAGAAAATTATCACAAAAAGCAGCTCATTCTTTCATTGTAATGTTTCCTCTGCAGAGCTGAGTGGCTCCAAACTTGCTCATAATTCTCTGCAATCCTGTGTAGCTAAAAAACAACAACAATGCTAGTCACTGGTATTTCTCATATTCAATCTCCTTCATGCATACACACAATCTTCCTTTTTTAGAAAGCATCAAGGTCACAGATTTTGTTTCTCTTCAACTTCTCACCACTATCTTTGTGAGTTTTGCCATCATCTTATATGGTGGCTTTTTTTTTTTTCCTGGCAGGGGAAATCCAAGGAGAGGATTTTGTCTCCCTTCTCTCTTTCATAAGCAGAAAAACTATGTCAACACCACTTCTGGGGCAGCATTTCTCTTTATTCTCTCACATATATGCTTTGCCTTTAGCATGAAAAGGAATGACTTGTTTACACACTGCAATATTAAACAGATACAGTTCCAATGTGCATTTCTACTGCAAATATTTTTCCACAATTGTAAAAGAACCCTCGCCTCAATCTGCCACCAGAAAATAATTGAAATTAAATTTTATATTACTATACTATATTGTTGGTTGTTGTGTGCCTTCTAGTCATTTCTGAATTATGGCGGCCTTAAGATGAACCTGAGGCCAGCATGGCATAATGGGTTGAGCACTGGGCTATATGACTCTGGAGACCAGTGTTCAAATCCTTGCTTGGCCATGAAACCCACTGGGTGACCTTGGGCATTTCACTGTCTTTCAGCCTCAGGGGAAAGCAATGGCAACACTCTTCTGAACAAATCTTGCCAAGAAAACCCCATGATGGGTTCGCCTTAGAGTTGCCATAAATTGGAAATGATCTGAAAGCACACACACAAGGTGAACATAATAAAGGGTTTTCTTGGCAAGATTTGTTCAGAGAGGGTTTGACATTGTCTTCCTCTGAAGCTGAGAGAGTGTGACTTGTCCAAAGTCACCCAGTAGGTTTCCATGGCCACATAAGGATTTGAACCCTGGTCTCCCAATGTCTTAGTCCAACACTCAAACCACTGGACCACAATGGCTCTCTGCACAATACCTAACTATTTTTTAAATGAATTAAGACATCAGTGATTAAATTTTGAGCCCTTCTTCATGCAAAATTGCATGCTTTACAACTGAGGGTCACTCCCCAATCATTTACTATACAGCATGCCCCACTCCACTTGGCTATAGCAGGAGAAATGGGAAGCAAGCTTCATTCTATCAGCTTGGCTTAGTGACCATTTCCATTTGGCCTCTCTTCTCTCTGAATTGTTTTTGTTCCAGAGAGTCAGAATAAGAACCTTATGACTTTAAGAACTGATGCCTGTGTTAGCTTGCTTTCCTCTTCCCTCCTAATCCATTTCTCCTTTTATATCCTATATTTTTAGATTCTAGTAATAATAATAATAATAATAATAACAACAATACATTCATTTCTATCCCGCCCCTCTGCAATGCAATCCGGGCGGCTTACAGTTTAAAAATTCCACAATACATATATCCAGCAATGTCCTAACCCACCCACCCCTTCAAATAGAATTAAATCAAAAAAAATTAAAATGTACAATAGTTAAAAAACAACAAAGAACATATTACAACAATCACAGCAGCAGAATTCCCTTTAGTTTAAAACAGATTGTAAACTTTCAGGGTGGGATAATCTTGATTGTTACTTATCTAAGACAGCCTGGAATCTTTTAAGATGAAGAGCAAAGTAAAAGAAATGATCTAAAGAATGTCCTAAAGTGAGAAAATTCTGGGATGCAGTTCTCTGTCAAATTTCATGTATCATTGATCAGACCATAAATTTGTCCAATTTTGCTTTTGCTTTCTATATTTGTTAAAAGAAATTCTAACTTGAAACATAGGAAACTGACAATTTTTCTTATTACTGCTGCCAGATCAGAAGTAGACAAATGTTGGAAGTCAGGTGACCTCTCAATTGAGAACTGGTGGTCTAGAATTTGGGGTATGCCACAAAAGGACTGATACATTTCAAGAAGACTGGATGATCTTGGTCGACTATGTTAACCACCACTCCCATGGGATCCAACCTCCTACTTCACAGTTGGACCTTTGGACAGACACTCTACACCAGGGGTAGGCAACCTTTCCCCTTTAAGGGCCGAGGGACTTCAGCTCCCAGAATCCCAGGAGCTATTGGCTAACATGGGACTATTGGCCAACATAGCTGAGGCTTCTGGGAGCTGAAGTCCCTCGGCCCTTAAAGGGGAAAGGTTGCCTACCCCTGCTCTACACCTTGACAAGCCAGACTCTCTGGCTCTTGCTAAGAACTATTTTTTTTTTATTCTGCTGCAGGATAACTATTCACAGATACATACCCTTGGCTCTTACAGTTAATTGTTGTTTTTGCTGTCATTGTTCTACAGACTTTATGTGTTGCATTATGAAAACTCAATAAAAATGTAATTAAAAAAAGAAATATCTAAAGAAATTATCACCGAAGCTAACAGAAATATACAGTTACTAAAAATACAATACTAAGCTTTGGAAACCTAATACAGAGTGAACCAAACATTGCATCTCTCAGCATCTTTCAGGTCCCTATTTCAAATGGCAATGCTGTTCCTAAGCAAGTAGAATAAAATTTTGTCAGCATCCTATCCCTTTATTAAATATGATACAGTCATGAAAGTAAGAAATTTATGTAACTGGACAAGGAATGAAGGCATACAGGAATCTCAGCCAAGGGTATATACACCAAGGGTGCATGCAGGGAGAAACCTGACAGTCCAAATGATACCAGTTCCAATGCATATGTCAAACAAAGGTCCTTTGCAGACTGCCAGAAATAGTACAAATTGAGTCCACTTTAAGGGTTAGGGTTAATGCTAGGGAATCATGGGAACTGTTGTTGTTTTTCTGAGACATTGAGCCTTCTCTGTCAGAGAGCTCTGGTGCCACAATAAAATACAGTTCCCATGATTCCCTAACCATAACCCTTAAAGTAGACTCAATTTGCACTATTACTAGCAGTCTGCAAAGGCCCAAACTCCCCTTTCAAACAGGGGAAACTGCTTTGAAAATGATGACAGTCAAAGAATGAGTAGGGCAAGTCCTTACTTTTTCATTCACCACTCTCTAGTTCCAAACTGCACAGATTCCTGCAGTACCTTTTCCCAGAAAGGAGTCAGGAAAAGTCCCATTGTCCCTAATGGTAGTGCATGCACGTGCCACCGCTGGAGATAACAGGGGCTTGCCATCCACGGATGCTTAAACCCATGGATGGCAAGTCTGGGGAAAGCGAGGCCCCACTGCACCTGATGGGTGGATGAAATATAACAAAATTTAAAATCACCAAGAGCAATGCCTTTGTTGGCCAACTAAAATGCGTAAAATATATCATGCAAACTTTCAAAGTTTCACTGACTTCTTCATCAGGCAAAAATCATACAGAAAAAAAGTGAAAATGTTAGAGGAATGTTAGGCATGCTTTGATACTTTGATTTTGAGTTCCTGCATAGCAGGGGGTTGGACTGGATGGCCCTTGTGGTCTCTTCCAACTCGATGATTCTGCGTCACAGGCTTACACTGTGTATCTGATGTTATTTCTGCTGTCAGTTAAGATGCTCTAGACCCAGTGATCCCCAAACTTTAGTCCTCCAGATGTTTTGGACTTCAGCTACCAGAATTCCGGATTGTTGGCCAAGCTGGCTTGAGCTTCTGGGAACTGAAGTCCAAAACATCTGGAGGACCTAAGTTTGAGAACCACTGATCTAGACTTATCAATGCAGTCAGAGGCCACTCCAGTTCTTGGCCTTGTGAAGACCTGCTACAAAGGGCAATAAAAGACAGGTAATAAAATTTCAACTCCGTTAGCAAGAAAAAAATAACTTCCCTTGAGTTCCAGGCTGCCCCTGTCCTGCGTGAAGCTATCTGTCCCTTTCTCAGGCACAGAACATTGAACCAAGGGGACCTTGTGCTGTTTTGCTGTTAGCTGCTTTCGAGTCAATCTCAACTCATGGCAACGCTGTGAATGAGAGGTCTCCAAGGCCCCCTATCCTCTACCTCCCTACTCACATTCTGTAAGCTCAGGGTCATAATAGTCTCCCTGGTTGAGTCTATCCATCTGGCATGTGGTCTTCGTCTCTTTCTACTTTCCTCCACAAATGGAGAATACACGAGGATTTGACTGAAGTGTCACACAAATCCATTTCTCAGCAATATGCTAATACAGCATGATGTTAATAAGGTACCTAATTTAAAGGAGGGACCATTTAGTGAATACAGTGACCCAATTTTCCTACTGCTGCAATGGATTAGATAAAACAGAAGGCAGAATGAACAATCTGTAGATTTTTCAACCAAGGAATCTCAAGCCATAAGCAGCACTTTTAAGTTATTTTGTACTATGATTTCCAAAATTCCTCAGCTAGCATGGTCAATGGCCATTCTGGGAGGTCTAATCCTCTCCAAGCGCTGCTGTAAGGCTAGAGAATTCTATCAAGACTATGGAGGTGTGCTATAAATCAGGATTGAGAATACTGGATTGGTCCATTTAACACATTCAATATAAGGCAGTTTCTAAATCCTAACTAGAACACATATTCATCAGGCAGCCTGGCCCTAACAATATTTACTCAGACTTAACACGCCTTGAGGTCAGTGTGATATTCCTCTGAGGTACTGCCCAATCATATGCATGTTTATGTAGATGTCCCGCTATATTCTATGAAGCCTTCTCCCTAGCTAATGCCAATGTGAAGATAGCATGGTTGTTGTTTTTTATCTGGATCACACCATACAGTTCCTCTTTTCCCACACTATATCTCTGATCGGGCCCCACCTCCACCAGCTACTTGATAAAACAAAATTCAGTTACACAAAGTCAAAACATGTGACAAGAATCACAGCTAATTTGGCCCTCAGAAAGAAAGCCTGAGGGCATGTCCTGTGTCTAATTTTCATTGTAAGCAAAATACTCTATTAATATTTTAAAGCATAGTAACACTAATGGAGCTAGAAAACAATACATAATAAATTGCTACTGAAACTGTATAAAAATATACAGATATTGTCTTTTTGCTTGATTACAAAGGCAAAATTATTTGTTGTGAGCACTAGTACACACATATAACAAGGTGGAGGGATCAACGCATTTCTGTAGTCTGGTGCAAGTTATCGAATGCTGGTTCTTGCTGTTCAAGCAAGAGCATCTGTTTGCTGCAGACTACCACAATAAACCACACTCTGGGAGGAGTCAGATAACAACACTGTGGCTGATAACTGATTATTACAGTAAAAAACATTCTTACACACAAGTATGGTAGTTTTTACTCTGCTAAGAACAACTCTTTAAAACCCTAATGTGTCAAGACTTTTAGATCAGTAAGATGGACTATGAAAGCATTCCTTATAGAAGCATTGCTTAGTCAACCTATTAAGAATACTATCATTCCCCCACCCCATAGTATCTGACATTAGGGCCAACAGAAAATATAAGGAGTGACAAATACCGTACTAAAGCCAAATGTTACTTTCCTTTGGAAGGACACAGATGTACAGCACTTGCTTTGGGATAAGAAAAGCTCAAGTTCAATGCTAGACATCCTGGATTTAAAGACAAAAGAACAAATAAGGTAATACGTAATAGGAAAAAGCTCTGTCTGAGAAGGTAGATGCTACCAGACAATACAAGCCAGATCGACAAACCACCATAAGATAAGTTCCTGTGGTTCTCCCCAGACCTTGGAAAACTCCCAGAATTCTAGAGAAAGTATGGCTACCGTGGATTCTGGGAATTATAATCCAAAATAACTTAAAAGTGCTGCTTATAGTATGAGATTTTTTGGCTGAAAAATCTACAGATTATTCATTCCATCTTCTGTTTTGTCTAATCCATTGCAACAGTAGGATAAACTGAGTCACTGTTTTCATTGAATAGTCCCTCATTTACATTAGGTTAACATCATGCTATATTAGCATATTGCTGAGAAATAGATTTGTGTGGCACTTTAGTCAAATCCTTGTTCTGGTGTACCACCCTTTGGTGGAAAGAGCATTATAAATATAATAATAATAATAATAATAATAATAATAATAATAATAATAAAATTTATTTATATACCGCCCAATGGTTGCCCAATCAGGGTGGTTTACAACATAAAACATAATAACATACAGCACCTGGTATTCATTGTTGTCTCCCATCCAAGTACTAACCTAACCTTTTATTCATAAATCTGGAACTTCTCATGTTGTTTGGCTGGGTAGCTGGCGGGATGTCTCTCTCACACACATATACAACACATGGTGTCATCTGGTGCAGTCCGCAGCCCCTACCATACCTCCCTAGTGATGCCACTGCCCTTGCTGCAAGAGAAAACAGGATTGGGGGCCAAGTAAGAAAAAATAAGCCACAGAAAGGCAAAAGGATGCAGTAATGCCAGCCAGGGGGAGAAAGGGAATGAAAGGCGCAGGTGGGCCAGCATCAGAAAAAACTACAGTGATCAGCACACCATGACTTTAGGTGTTTGGAGCAGCAGCTGCATCTCCATCTCTATGGCCCCAGTAAGCAGCTCTCCCAATACTTCATTAGCTCCTGTGCCTCTAGGAACAGCTCCAAACATAACCTGGCTAGCCCTTTTTTTACCGTGTGCAGTGTAGTCCCTGGCTCTCTCTGCATTCTGCAACAGGAGAAAATAAACTTGAAGCACAGCACTGCACCATATATGTATACATGTGCCTTCAAATCACCTGCTGACTTATGGCGATCCCATGGATTTCAATAAGGTTTTCTTAGGCAATGAGTACTCAGAGGTGGTTATGTCAATTCTTTTGCCTGAAATAGAGCCTACATCACCTGGTATTCATTGTGGTCTCCCAATGACTGATCCTACTTAGCTTCTAAGATCAGACAGGATCTGATGTCTTTAGGGCAGTGATGGTGGACCTTTTAGGGGCCAAATGCCCAAACTAAAAGGCACCAGGTGTTACCTGGTGCTGGGACTTCCACCATCTGGGGGCGGGACTTCTGGGGTGGGCCTCCTCCTCCTCCTCCTCCCGAGCTGTTCCCAGCCTTCAGCTTCCTCTGTAGAGGCAACTGAAGGCCAAGGAAGATGTGGGAGGAGGAGGAGCATGTGCTCGCCTCTTCCTCCTCCTCCCCACCCTCCACATGCCAGGAAAATGGCTTCGCTTGCCATCTCTGGCACGCATGCAATAGGTTCACCATCACAGCTTTAGGGTATATAGACCATGTGAGAGCCACCATGGGGTAATGGTTTGAACGTTGGATTACAACTCTGGAGATCAGGGTTTGATTCCCTGTCCAGACATGAAAACCCACTCAGTGACCTTGGGCAAGTCATACTCTCTCAGCCTCAAAGGTAATGCAAAGGCAAACCCCTCACTGAACAAATCTTGCCAAGAAAACTCTGTGATGGGGATCACCTTAAGACGATTAAGTTAAAAATGATTGAAGGCACACGAAAGCAATAATTGTACCATATAGATATATGTTAAAATCAATAATTCCTCAACGTAAAGATTTTTAAAAAGAACACAGATTAAAAATCACCAGATGAGCTCCAAATAAAATATGTAGTTCCTTTCCCCTCACTCTTGCAACAACCCTGTGGGGGGAAACTAATCTGAGAGACAGTGATTATTTTTTTTTTTTTTTTGTGGACTTAATTTTTATTGAAATACTTTTAATTACATTTACAAAGGTACATTTGAAATAATGTTTCTTTTTTTCCATACTTTTTTCCAAACATTATGGATTACCTTTGAACATCCTATCAAGTTACATGGTTTTTGAGCAAATAAAAGAAATATAATACAGTTCCTTTTTTATTATATTTTGTTATTTTTATAACTTTAATCTTCCTATTCTTATTATGTTTCTTGAACCATTTCATAGTTTTATAAAGTTTAATTGTATTTGCATGACCATCGGTTTTTACAGTAATTTTTCAATTTCACCCAGTCTGTGTTTGTCACATCTATGCGGTTTCCTTCTATCATGTTTGTTAATCTGTCTAGTTCTATATCATCTAAAGTTTTAAAAGCCAGTCTTCTATTGTGGTATTTCTTTTGTTTTCCATTTTTGTGCAATAAGGCTTCTGGCTTATGTAAACATGTATAGCAGCATTTTCCAATTTTTTTTATTTTTTGCTTCTGTATCTGATATTCTTTTAGACAGTGATCCTAAAATACATTCTTGATACATATTTATATGTTTTTTATTTGTTAACCACCTTGGGTCCCTTCAGGGAGAAAGGCGGCATGCAAATGAAATAAATAAACAAATAAATAATATATTTTGTGGCTGAGTGGAGATTCAACTGTGGAGTCGTCAGGAAAACAATTTGTGAAGACTCTGCTGGTGTAAATGCATTAGCAAACATAATCAGAGAGCTACCAGTTCAAATATCACATCTGCTATGAACCTGTGAAGGTAGTCAGTCGCTAAGGCTATCTGCATGAAGGGAATAAGAACTTTTGAGCATGTAAAACTACTATACAAATGTTGGGTATTATCTTAATTATATGGAATTGCAAGAAACAGCACTATAACAATAGTATGTAAATTTGCAATATAACAATAGCACTATAGCAATAGCATATATAGCAAAGCAAAGCATGTATATGCACTTCAATATTCTGAAGCAACTGCAGGAATAAGCATACTTAACAGAAGTAACAGAGGGCAGATAAATCTGCTTTATAAATAAAATCCTTAACCCATGTAACAGAATTATCACTTGACAGGCACCAGCTCCAGATCATTCCTAGCCTCACCTGGAGAAGCCTGGAATGCAAAATATGTGCTCTGATATTGAGTTATGGCCCTGCCTATAGCTCTTCTGTGACAAATTAATCTCCTTTTTTCATCTTTTACTTCCCAGACACCGCTGCGTTTAATTAATGAAGAAACTAGTCTGCGTAAAGTGACCTTAACTCTGTGCTTCACTGTGTCTGCAGCATGTTTCACCTGCCTTTTTAAATGCCCTTTCCAATCTTCATCTCCATTTTCTTGAGCCCCTATTTCTTCCTCTCCTGTTCAAGTCTTCTTTTCCTTCCTACCGCTTGTCCTTCAGCCACCTCTATTATAGTTCTGGGAAAAGAGCAGAATTATTATTATTATTATTATTCCCTCATTCCCTCCCTTGCATTCCATGTTCTCCTGTTTTTTTTCAACAACACCCAATCCCCTTTTCCATCTTCTTGACATTCCTCCACACACATATTATAGTTTTTTTATGCATTCATACAAGTACTTGGTATCTATATATTCCTACTGACAATTTAAAAGTATTTGGCATATACTTTATTTATGATTTTAATTTTGAAAAACAAAGCCCTGTAAAACAGCTCCGTTATCCTTTCAGATTGCAGACAGATTTGTTGTAGGAGCAGAAAGAAATGTTTTCCAGAGGCAGTTTGACCAGACATCCTCCTTTTCCCAGACATGTCCTACATTTCAATCTTCTGTCCAGAAGGAAGTCCAAAAAGTCCTCCATCATGAGCATGACTAGGAAGCATCAATCTATATTCGTGTTTCTAGCTTTTTATTTTGTAATGTCCCACATTTTTCTTGAATGGCCTACATTTTGTGCTGCCTTGTCCTCCTTTGCAGTTAGGACATCTGGTCACCTTGTCCCAAGGGGGTTCATACCTCAGCCATTCTCTAAATGTACTGAATTCTAACTGCCTAGGCCCAGGGCCTGCTGAGATGATGGGAGTTGTAGTCCTAAACAGAATGATGGGAGTTGTAGTGCTAAACACAGGAAACCTGTCACACAGGGAAAGCCACTTGGAAGACAGCTGACACCAAAATAAACACCAGAACACCACAACTATTTCTAGCATCCTCTCTTCTGTTCAGAGAGCCAGCATGGTGTAAATGGTTGGACTATGACTTTGGAGACAAGGATCCAAATCCCCACTCAAGCATAAAACCCCCACTGGTTGACCCTAGGCAAGTCACATTCTCTCAGCCTTAGAGGATAGCAAAGGCAAGCCCACTCTGAATAAATTGCCCAAACCCAAGATAGTCAAAAGTAAAAAATTACTTGGAGGCACACACAACAATAACTACTCCTCTTCTCTTTCCACAATTGGGTCCCTCTGGAACTTTTAGTTTTCTACCACCAATAAAGGTGTAACATTTTTTGTTAAAAAAAAGGACGAAATTTGGCATATTTTACCTAAAAAATTTTCCTGGTGCAAAAACATGGAGTTTTAGAAATTCAGTGCTCTCTGCCTAAGGAAGGAGATTGTAACTTCATAAAGGACTGAGGCAACTTGGATCTCAGGAGAAGCATCACTTTTTGTCTTGCTCTCTCTCTCTCTCTCTCTCTCTCTCTCTCTCTCTCTCATATATATATATATATATATATGTATATATACATATTTTCTCTCTATATATGCCAAAATGTATCTCTATAAGGGAACTGCCTGCATGAATTTCCCTCCAGGACCAGCTGAACTGAGAACAGCCATGTCTTGACAAGATGCAGGTTTGGGACTAACATCATCATCATATCTTTGTTCCTCCTGTATGATTTTTTAAAATGCTTTTGCCTGATGAAGAAGCCAGTGGAGCTCTGGAAACTTGTGATATGTATTTGGTGCAGTTTGTTTGGCCTCATAAAGGAATCACTGTTGTGTGGATTTTGGATGTTGTTGTTGTCCTTGGCCAAGGTGTGGTGGTGTAGTGGTTTGAGTGTTGGACTATACGACTCTGGAGGCCAGGGTTCCAATCCTGGCTCAGCCATGTAAACTCACTGTGTGACCTTGGCCAAGTCACACTCTCTCAGCCTCAGAGGATGACTATGGCAAACCCCTCTCAGAAGAAACCTGCCAAGAAAACCCCATGATAGGTTTTACCTCAGTGTCGCCATAAGTCTGAAACGACTGGAAGGCACATAACAATAACAAATATTCCCCCGTCTTCTACTCCCACAGCCCACTATTTCCTCTTCCTCTTCTATTAAACCCGCCATAATCCTGACCCTATTTCCTCTTCCTCTTTTATTAAACCCGCAATAATCCTGACCCTATTCCTCTCCTTGTTTCTCCCCTCACATTTCTCGATTACTCCCCCCAAATTACGCAGTTTCTCAGTCCCGAAGCCGCTCCTAGTTGCCCCATCCCATTTTCTTAATGTCACCTTATTTATTTTTTCCACACCTCGCCTGCCTCTAGACCTCCACCCGTATCTTTCTCCTTTCCCCCGTTTCCCCTCAGGCCGCGGCCACCATTTTCCCTCACCTTCGTTTATATACCCTCACCGCCTAGGCCCCGCCCACTTCCCATTCCTCAGCTAGGCAGGCCCTGCTAGGAAACCCCGTTTGCGAGACTGATGAGGACGCACTCTGTCTCATCTCCACTGCTGCAATATCCTTCCGCGCCTCACAGCACAAAGTAGTCCTCCACAGGAGACCTTTTACTCCCGCGCTGGCCTCTGTGACGTTTCGGCCCTCTCCCTCAAGAATCACGACAGGACCCCTTTTAGGTAAAATGTGCCTCAGTCTAAGAGGAGGAGGGGTGTTATATTCCCTTTCATCTTCCCCTCCGCCCTTCCAGTTGTTATTTCCATATCATTCCGCCTCTTGAAGGGAGGGGAGTAAAAAGTAGTTCCGGCTAACGGGAACGGATATAAAAGGCGGTCGACGCGGAGTCGCTGCCTTTTCAGTTGAGGACGGCGGTGGTTGTTGGAACATGTCAGGCGGCTCCGCGGACTATAGCAGGTAGCTGATCGGAGGGGGGGAACGAAATAGATGGCTGATAGATGATTGGGGGGGAGGAGGAAATACTTAAAAGTGAAGTGAGGGCTTAAAAAAAAAATAAAGGCTGAAACGTTTCGAAGCCTAACTGATGCTCGCCCCGTTCCCAACTACGGATTATTCGATCCTGGCTTGATAAAATCAATTCATAAAACGACTCTTTATTTCCCCGAGGGTGAATGAAATGGTCTTCCCTATTCTCACTCGGGGTTTAAATGGTACAGTCCGAAGTACCCGCATTTGGGCCTTTTTAATTTCCTTCGAATCTGGTATATTTCCCTTGTTTTAATTAACCTATCTGTTTCTGTCGATGCCGCGTTCCTAGCTGAGAAATAAGGTCTCTTTCCTTCTCTTCCCCCCCCTTTTCCGAGCTCCACATGGTTTCGCCCAGACGGCGAGCGTACGTGCGCCTACATCTGGATAGGCGCCTCGGAAGAGTCCATTTCTAACGGGGGGAGGAGGGAGAAAAGGGCGGGGCGGGGCTCTGAGGAGGCCTCCCGACGTTCGCCGGCAGCCGCCTCGTCAGTCACCGGCGTGTCCTCGCCTTGCGCAACGAAGCCTCGCTGCGGGGGGAGGAGCTCTCGCGAGATTTGGGCGGTTCTCGGAGGAGGGAGGGAGGAAGGAGCCACAAGCCCAAGAGGCCACACACGACGCCTGCTTCTTTTTCTCCTCCACTTTTTCTCTTTGCCCGGCACTTTATTTCTCTGTCCGAGGAGAGACTTGGGGAGCTGGGTATGTTTAGCCTCGAGAAGAGAAGGTTAAGAGGTGATATGATAGCCCTCTTTAAATACTAGAGATATATGCAGAGTCTACATCAGGGGTAGGCAACCTTTCCCCTTTAAGGGCCAAGGGACTTCAGCTCCCAGAATCCCAGGAGCTATTGGCCAACATTGGACTATTGGCCAACATGGCTGAGGCTTCTGGGAGCTGAAGTCCCTCGGCCCTTAAAGGGGAAAGGTTGCCTACCCCTGGTATACATTGAGGGAAGTAATAGTGTCGCATCTTATTTCGCTTCCACCAGACCTCACCTGGAAGGCACTGTCCATTTCTGGACACACAATTCAAGAATGTGACGAGGTGGAGAGTGTCCAGAGGAGGGGGGCCAAAATGGTGAAGGGTTTGGAAACCATGCCCTATGAGGAGAGACTTGGGAAGCTGGTTATGTTTAGCTTGGAGAAGAGAAGGTTAACCGGTGATATGATAGCCCTAAGTATTTGAAGGGGTGTCATATTGAGGATGGAGCAGGCTTGTTTTTTGCTGCCTCAGAGAGTTGGACCTGGAGCGATAGATTCAGTGGACTTAGGGACCCGGGTGCGTTTAGACGGGAGAAGAGAAAGTTAAAGGGTGATATCAATAGATGTTCTTGCAAACATGCTACAGTAGTCCCTCAGTGTTCACTGGTTAAGGGCACAGGAACCTATATGAATGTGGTAAAACCCACAAATAACAAAAGCTTTTTTTTTTTAACCTTGAGAGAACACCTCTCTAGGAATCTCTAGGTCCTCCAGGGCAACTCTGTGGTCAACATCTGCCAGACATTGACCATAGAATTGTGGTGGAGGAGCTACAAATGTGTAGTAGAGTGTTCTCTCTAGGAATCTCTGGGTCCTTCAGTGCGACTTTCGATTTAAGTTGACCACAGAGTTGCACTGAAGGACCTGAAGAGGACATATTAATAAAACCCAGTAATAATAAAATCTGAAAAAGTCAAAGCCGCAAGTGTGGAGGGATGAGTGTATATTTCCATGTCTGAGGAGCAACTTGGGTTCCTGGGTATATTTAGCCTAGAGAAGAGAAGGGTAAGAGGTGATATTAATAGATGTTCTTGCAAACAAGCTACAGTTGTCCCTCCACATTTGCTGGGATTGGGGTGAGGGACCCCTGTGAATGTGGGAAAACCGCAAATTAACAAACTGTACTCATCCCTCACATTTGCTGGGTTTAGGGACACTGGGCCCTTCTGTGAATGTGAAAAAACTGCAGATAACAAAAAACACTACATTTTTATATGAGAGAACACCTCTTTAGAAATCTCTAGGTCCTCCAGTGCAACTCTGTGGTCAACATCTGACAGAAGTTGATCATAGAATCATGCTGGAGGACCTACAAATGTGGAAGGCCAGCTGTAGTAAAATGTGGGCTAGACAATGCCTGACATCAATACCAGGAAAGATTGTAGAGCAGCTCGTGAGAGAGCGTAAGCATTTTGAAGGAAACGCCATAATTGCAAAAAGTCATCATGGATTTCTCAAAAATCAGCCGTGCCAGACTACTCTGATTTGTTTTTGTTTTTTGATAAAAGCCACACATCTGTTTTCTTTCTCCTTTTTCTCCTTATCCACTATCTGAAGTGGATATTCCAGGACAGTAGTAGCCTTATTGGAGAGCCAGCATGGCATAGTGATTTGCATGTTGGACTAGAATTCTAGAGACCAGGGTTCAATGAAAAATCTGGATGTGGAGGGCTGAAGAGCCCCTAAGTATCCAGGGGAGAGCCAGGCTGGTGTAGTGATTTCAGTGTTGGACTTCGCTTGTGTGTTCTTCCTCATTAATACCTTTTGCTATCTTGGCCACACTCGTCTTAATTTTTCTAGTTGAAGCGTGGGAGATAACGGTTTTGAGAGTGGGACTATGACTCTGGAGACCAAGGTTCACTTCCCAGCTCAGCCATGAGACCCACTGGGGTGACCTTAGATGAGTCACTCTCAGCCTCAGGGGAAGGCAATGGCAAACCCTCTCTGAATAAACCTTGCCAAGAAACCCCCATGATACATTCACCACCTTAGGGTTGCCATAAATAAAATAAAAAAAAAACTTGAAGGCAAAGAACAACAAGTTGCGTTGGGTATATAGCAAAGTATAATGTCATTCAGAATCCACCAAACATCTGTTTATTCGACCAACCAAAAATGCGTATCTGTTTGTGCGTTTGGTTTGGCCAAATAAAGGAATTGCTGTTTTGTGGATTTTGGATGTTGTATCTGAGGTGGAGCTACTGCTGCTCCTAAAATAAAATAGTCCTTTGCCTTGTTGTGTTGTGCCTTCAAGTCATAGGGTTTTCTTGGCAAGATAAGTTGAGGGGGTTTGCCATAGCTTATGCTGGGAGTGTGTGACTTGTCCAAAGTCACACAGTGGGTTTCCATGACTGAGCTGGGAATCAAAACCTAATCTCCAGTTATTTTCCAACCATGCAGGCTATCTTATTTCGTGGGTGTTGTGTGCCTTCAAGTCATTTCCAGCTTAAGGAACACTCCCAACAATCAAACCACTGCACCATGTAGGCTAGAATAGGGGCAGATACGGTGGAGGGTGATTGAGACCCCTAAGTGTGACTCGTGAAACTTCTCCAGACGCACCCCAGATATCCCTTCCTATTAGCAGTACTCCTAGAGGAATGATACCAAAGCATCCTTTTCTCCATGAGAGAGTAATAGTTAGAGGACTGGATGGGGACAGGACTTGGGAGATCAGGCTTAAGTCCAAGTCCTTGTGGGTGATGAAGCTCACTTGGGTGACCTTGGGTGCAGAGGTACAGATACATGGGTGCAGAGGTACAGATACATGGAAGGTTTTATAGTCATATGTTTTGTCTTGAAGCTTTTGACCGGATGTGATACTTTAGCATGAGAAAGGTGCGATCAATATTGTGAGAAAGGCTGACTGATGACTTGCTAAAGGCCACATAGTAAACCTTGCAGTTGATGTTGAAGAATGCTTCTGTTTAGGTTAGGGTGTATCCCAAGTTCAGAAGTCCACATGTGGTATACCTTTATTAGGCCAACCAAAATACAGCTGATTCTTTATGCAGTCTTCCAGGACTGTGTTTCTTCATGAGGGAAAATGATTTTTAAGAATGCAGAAGGAGAGTGAGTGACAATGTTAAGAGTCAGTCTTGAGATAGTAAGGAGGAAAGCTCTGAAATGAGGGTAACTGCTCATCAGGAAACATGCCCAGTGATCCTGAGCTCCTTGGTTCCCGGTAAAACAATACCAGAACAATAAAATTTGGTTCTCTTGTTAAATACCCCTATCCCAACCCAAAAAAACTTCTGAAGCCCCAAAGCTGTTATAAAGTGTGGGATATAGTCCGAGCAGGTAACGGACAAAGAAGCGGAGATACACATCTGACCAATAGGCTCCACTGGAATAATAATGATGATGATGATGATAATAATAATAATAATAATAATAATTTATATCCCGCCCCTCTGCAGAGCAATCGGGGCAGCTTACAACATTACAATTTCCATACAGATATATTAAACAGAACATAAAATCCCGAATCCCACCCATCCTTTAAGAAGTAAGGGTTCTTCTTATTCTAGGCCAGATGGTGCTGGGTCTAGTGTCTCTCTCCCAGATGACATCAGATTGTAATGGAGGGAGGGCTCTTCTTCTTATTCTAGGCCCGATGGTGCTGGGCCTAGTGTCTCACTGGAAAGCAAGAAAATGTATGTAAGCAATCCTGTTGAAACAGTAGCAATGCACTAATGGTATTGAGCGGTAGTTTTTGGTGATCGATTTAGTATTTTGGTTGACACACTCATGTGGTTCTAACCGGCAAGATGGTACTTTAGAATAAGTCATTACTGCATTTTGTCAGTATTCTATCTGAAAAATGCTTTACCTTGCCTGGCTGTCTTGTTTCTTTATTTGACAGAGATCATGGCCCAGAGGGAATGGACCCCGATGGTGTCATTGAGGTAAGTATTTTGTAATTCCTTTTAGATACTTATGGGGAAGATGTTGATGGGTGAAATAAAATGTATTAATTTTCCCCTTGCAGAGCAATTGGAATGAAATTGTTGACAATTTTGATGATATGAACTTAAAAGAATCCCTTCTCAGGGGGATTTATGCTTATGGTTTTGAGAAGCCTTCAGCTATACAGCAACGTGCTATTATTCCATGTATCAAAGGTAAGCAAGTGTAATAGCGAATAGTAAGTATTAGCAAAGTGCTTAGTGATTTGAGTTCTTTGCATCATGATGGTTGTAAAACACACCTTTCCTTGAAAAGTGAGATGATGGTATACCATCTTTCGGGACTGACCTGAAATGTAGAAAATTTGTAATTGCTGATCACTTATAAAGGAATTGAAAGTTAAACTGAATCCTTATGTTGTATGGGAGCAGTAAATATCTATCCTCTTTTTAGGGTATGATGTGATTGCTCAAGCTCAGTCAGGTACTGGCAAGACAGCCACATTTGCTATTTCCATCCTGCAGCAGTTGGAGATTGATCTCAAGGAGACCCAAGCTTTAGTATTGGCCCCTACCAGAGAACTGGCACAACAGGTATTGATAGTGTAGTTTAAAAGCTGCTTACATGTTGCATGGGTTTCAGGTTTCACAACTGTGGGACAGTTGCTTTTTAGCGGATTTGTAATGGCTTTTTAACTCTGGGCAGCAAACCATGGAGAACAAGCCTCTGCCACACTCCTTTAAATACATGGGAAATGATCCATGTGATGATGGGCCAGTGATTCTGGACTGAAAAGGGATCACAGCTGTCTAGGACTGATGATAGGGCTTGTCCAGAATACTTACAGAAACTTAAATCAATATAAATTGAGAAAAAACAAGTAATGTTTAGGCATTCAAAATGCATGCAATTGTGCAACATGAAACTGCAGTGTGCATGTGATCAGTTAATGAGTCTATGCTGTGTGTATGTAATCTATTATGTGTGCTTTAGTCTGTTCTGTATTGAGCAGTATTTTGCATACTAAATGTGCCCATTAACACCTGTAGGAATATTGTGATGTACAGGTTACCTTAACAGTCCTGGGGAAATTCACTTTTGGAATTCTCATGCCTTCTTATTTGGTGCCAAAAATAATAAATTTCCTTAGGAGACAAATAGCGGAGAAATTATAAGACACCTGGCAGTTAGCTGACACATTAGTTACACAACTAGGATAGCCTAATTTGGGCTTTTATATTGAGATCTGTATAGTTTTTCCTTGTATATAAAGCAGCACACTGGAAATAAGATTTAGCTTTGAGCATCAGTGTGTATAAGCTTTTAATGTAGAAGTGTGTCAAGTGATCCGTACGTATTTGAAATGCAGCATTGCAGAACCTGCTCTGAGGTAAATGGATTTCTGTGCCTGGTTGTTTCCAGTTCTTACTCTGCACTGTAGGCTGTTTCATTATGTAACAGGGATCCAGCCAGTATTGGTACCTGTGAAGAACTTTTTATTATACTCTGTCCAGGTACCTTGAAAAGACAGTTCAGTGCCTGGCATGTCCAATGATTATTAGCCATTATTTCTTCTGATGTGGCAGCAAGACCATTGTTTCTTAGTTGATGTGAATTCCCTCATGCATTCCCATGCAAAACCAAGTTATGCCTTTGGTGGAAAGATACCAGAAACTTTGCCTGTAATGGAAAACTACCTGAATTGTGAGGGCACTTTCCACTTCAGATATGCTAAGTTTTCTATTCAGATTGCATTTGTAATTGGAACTGTCCAGTGGCCTGTACATAGGTCATCAAATATGAGTTAGATGGATAATCACTAGGAACTTGCTTGTAATGAAATTGCCATTGGAAGTGCCATTGATACAATTTTAATCAAATTTATTGTTTCAGATCCAAAAGGTTATTCTGGCTCTTGGTGATTATATGGGTGCAACTTGCCATGCTTGCATTGGTGGCACAAATGTTCGTAATGAGATGCAGAAATTGCAAGCAGAGGCACCACACATTGTGGTGGGAACTCCAGGACGTGTATTTGACATGTTAAACAGGCGTTATCTGTGTAAGTAATGAAATACTGTACAGCTAAAAAATGGGGTAGGGGGCAAGTTTGAAAAGTTAGTTTAAAAATAAGATCTCAAGAATAGTATTGCATACAAAATCCTGCAAGATAGATGAACTGGTAGCTTAGCATTTGATCGCACTGGATTTTCCTGTTCTCAAGAAATCAGGTTACCAAAATACTTCCTTTTCTTGTAGCACCTAAATGGATCAAAATGTTTGTCCTGGATGAAGCAGATGAAATGTTGAGCCGAGGGTTTAAAGATCAGATTTATGAAATTTTTCAGAAGTTAAGCACAAACATTCAGGTAAAGTCAAACTTTATATCAAGATTGACCAATTTAGCAATGCAGGTAAAGTTACATTGTAGCGGTGAAGTGCTGCATTGTCGTTCCCCCTGCACAAAGCAAAATGGTTTCCCCTATCCTTGCCTGTTTTGATTCCACGGCAGACAAGGACGCTTGGTTTCATACATTAGCATTTTGATGGCTTGCATCTGAGCAGTTTTAGATGAAATAGTATAATCAGTTTCTTGTTCCAGGTTGTATTGCTGTCTGCCACTATGCCCATGGATGTGTTGGAAGTGACCAAAAAATTCATGCGAGATCCCATTCGTATTCTAGTGAAAAAAGAAGAATTGACCCTGGAGGGTATCAAACAATTCTACATTAATGTGGAGAGAGAGGTGAGAGAGAGGTTGAATAATCCAGAAAGCACTTCTTGTACAAGCACTGTGCTAAAACTACAGAATTTGGGGTTTGTGCCTTGTCTTCTGTAGTAATGCTAGCATGGTACACACAAGAAGAAAAGTAAATGCACTGGATCAGTAAAGACAAGGGTGGACCTCTTTCTTAATGTCCAGTGTCCTGGTCTAGAGACTTGGTGCAACACTACAATATCTGGGAATTTGGTTTTAGGTTAACAGTTCAGCTGATAACTTCATCATAGACATTGTTGGTGACTTCATGGATTATTTTGTGTTTTCCTTTGTGTACTCACGATAAATGTGTTTACTTCACAGGAATGGAAGTTGGATACTCTCTGTGATTTGTATGAAACTTTGACCATTACGCAGGCTGTTATTTTCCTTAACACAAGGAGGAAAGTAGACTGGCTTACAGAGAAAATGCATGCAAGGGACTTCACAGTCTCTGCTCTGGTACGTGATGGTGATTGAAGATACATTGCATTGGCTTGGAAACATTGAAAATACTAACACATTACCATTGCTACTCTAAAAAAACTTAAAATTTCACCTGTTATAATTGATTGTTAATTTGTTGACTCACTCCACAAACAGGGATTTAACAATTGAAAAATGGCATTGCAAGTATATTAGTTGTAACATGCTCTTTCAAACGCTTGTGTTGCATGTTTAAAATTGAAAAGCAAAATATTTGGGAGTAGCGAGTCTAACCCCCAGTTCTTGTGTTAAAACAGTTGAGAAAGAAAACTTTAAGGAGGGGTGAAAGTTCAGTCCTCTGAAAATTTTGTTTCATTTATATTGGATGCCATTTGCTGACTAGGCTACAGTCTGGTTTCATCTAATGTAAATTTTTGAGGTCACAACATATCTGTTTGCAGATGTAGTAAAATGTTAACCACAGTAAGTGCCTACATTATTGGAGGAATACTTCAGTAAAATATGTAAATAGTTAAAAAAAAGATCTGGTCTGTTTCTGGGCGCAATTCACAGTACTGGTTTTGACTTGTAAATCCTTTACACGACTTGGATCCAGGTGATTTGAAATACTGTATCTCCTTTTATGAGCCCATTCGAGCTCTTAAGACAATCTGGAGAGGCCCTTCTCCATGGCTGTTCTCAGATTGTGGAACTCACTCCCAAAAGAGGCTAGGATAGCCCCATCCCTGCCTTTAAAAAAAAATGTGTGGTTTTAGATTTATATAATAATAATTTTTATTTGTATACCGCCCTATGGCGAACCAATCAGGGCGGTGAACAACAATAAAATACATACAGTCTAAAACAATATAGTTCCCTCCTCCCCCCTTAAAAAACTATTAAATACGACTCAATTGAAAACAATTACATTTAAACAGTGACAATATAAAAATTATAAATAAATACAAACCAACATCCCCTGCCGAAGGGAGTTATAGAGTATTCATTAAGGGAGATCTCGAGGCCGGGTAATTTAATCTGGAAAGGCCTGCCGGAAGAGATCCGTCTTGACAGCCCTTTTGAAGCTGTCCAGAGATGTTAATTGACAGATCTCATCCGGCAGGCCATTCCAGAGCCTGGGAGCGACAACAGAAAAGGCCCTCTGGGAGGTCCCCACAAGCCTAGATTTTTGAGGCTGCAGCAAGTTCCTCCCAGAGGATCGGAGAGCACAGGGAGGATTGTATGGGAGAAGGCGGTCCCTGATATAACTTGGACCCAAGCCATTTAGGGCTTTAAAGGTGATAACCAACACCTTGTACTGGGCCCGGAAACCAACAGGCAGCCAGTGGACAATCGCCGCCACTCCTTCATACACTCGCTTTCCTTTTGCAGATTTGATCAGTGTATTCTCTAGGTCTTCAAGCAATTCCTGGGTCAACCTCTGATGGAAATAGACCAGAGAATCGCTCTGGAGGACCTAGAGATTCCTAGAGAAGTGTTCTCTCGGTTAAATTAAAAATAGGATTTGCTATTTTTTATTTGCTTTTTCCCACTTTTGCGGGGAGGGACTATAGTTTGGTTGTAAGGGTTTTAATTGCTATATTTACATTTCTTTAATATCATTTTTAAAAATTTGTTTGCCACCTTAAATCTCTGTATGGGAAAAATGGTGGGATATAAATAAAATAAGCAGTAAATACATAATCAGTTAATGTATATATTTTTTTATCCATACAGCATGGTGACATGGACCAGAAGGAGCGAGATGTTATTATGAGAGAGTTTAGATCTGGATCAAGCCGTGTCTTGATCACTACTGATTTGTTGGTAAGTATTCTGAGATACACTTTCTTTCATACATCATATCCAGTCCAAAGCTGTTTTATTTGGTTCAGATTGTTGTAACCTGAGCTGATTGACGCTCTTGGAAGAATAAAGACCATGCTCCACTGTGGACTCAGATTATTGTAGTTCATCACTATAACATGGTCAACAAAACATTCAAGCTGTGCCACAGTAAAGTTTCTTGTTTAACATGCTGTCTTTGCTTACAGGCTCGTGGCATTGATGTGCAGCAAGTATCATTAGTTATAAATTACGACTTGCCGACCAATCGTGAAAACTATATTCACAGGTTAGTTGAATTTTCACTTGGATTTCCACTCTGAAGTTTCTTCAGAATCTGCACGCTCTCCAACTTGCCTTCCTTTTCTTGCATTGTACTAACTTGTGTGTGTGTGTGTGAATGTGTGTGTGGTATATGTAAAGTGAAGATGGGAGGGGCAGAGCTTTTTGATAAGCCAGTGAAACAAAACAGTGGGAAAACTTAGTTGTATGAGAACCTCATAAATGAACAGCCACCAAGACAGCTTCAGAGCTGGTGAACTAATGTTCTGTGGCATGTGTTGCCTGGTTTGCAAAGGTTCTTCAGAGATTTTACTTTGTGCATATCATGGCTAGGAAAGAGTTTTTGGAGGTTTATGTTTGCTGCAAAGTTGGCTGTTAGTTTTCCATACATACTAGCGTCAAATATTTGCCTCTTTCAGCTTGATTACTGTTGCTTTGTTGGATGTTTCTTTGTGCCTTCACTTCTGCTCTTTGATTCCTCTTACAGTGGGATTCTCTCTGGTGTCTTCTAGTAGAACTTTCAATTTATCTCCCTAAATTGTTTTCTATATTAGTAGTTTTTTCCCTAAATGAAGTAAATTGTACCTTGTTACTTGATGTAAAAAAATACAGGAGTCGCTAGCCCAGTTGATGACCAGATGGTGCTCAGAAACGACGGCGTAATTTAGGACGTGGATTCGTAAGCGGCACACTGTTTGAATAAAGAGCGAGTTGGTATTTATATACTTTTCTTCTGTAATGATTGTTGTGAGCTATGTTTGTCTTAAAAGCTCTTTGGCCAGGTGGTGGCAGAAGTTTTACGGGTTTGTCAACTCTGTGTGCCCTGTAAATTACTCCATAAAATCTAGTTGTCTGGTCTTTCAAATTGTTAAGTTTTCCCACTGACAACAAGCGTATGTCTCTGAAATCAAATGTTTGGTCTTCCCTTTAAGGAATTTGATTTGGAGTAGTCTGTTCGGTAAAATAAGTTTTGTAATTTGCAGGCTGACATCAAGCTCTGTCCATGTTCAAAGGGGATGGTGTGAGATAAGGACTTGTTGCTTTTTGGTCTCCAGAAAGAGGGATCTGGGGGTGGGTACCTCTCCAGTTGCAAGCCAAGCCAAGTGTAATGATGACTTGTCTGTGTCATCAAAATAGAGCATTGTTTTTGATAATCAGGATATCTGTATTTCAAAGCTGGCAAATAAAATCTTTGCATATGCATTCAGCACAATTCAATTGCTACTCTTAATACAGGGTTTGTGATACCAAACTTAATGAAGTAGATACTAATAATGGTTTCTGATCTCCCAAGAACAGGTTTTTCCCCTTTTTAAAAGTTGGCTCTTCACAATCTTTTCTGTTTTGTGCAGGATTGGCCGTGGTGGTCGTTTTGGCAGGAAAGGTGTGGCTATAAACTTTGTCACTGAGGAGGACAAGAGGATCCTTCGGGATATTGAGACTTTCTACAATACTACAGTGGAGGAAATGCCAATGAATGTGGCTGACCTCATTTAATCCCTGGGATGAGATGTTTTTGGAATGCAGTGCTCGCTGTTGCTGACTAGGCGATCCACAACGTGCATTGTGCTTCTTTCTTGGGGGATACATTGAATCTTGTCTCAATGCTCATTACGGATCAGAAATACAGATTTTTGATAAGCGAAGCGACATTTTGTCGTGAGCTTTTGTGGGGAGAGCCTTTGGCTGTCTCCTCTTTAGGGTTTAGACTGTTGGGGTTGGGTGGAAAGTCATGGGGTCTGTAAATTTTTTCTTTATTAGAAATTTATTTCCTAGTTCTGTAGAAGTGGTAGTGCTAGATGTTCTTTATCATTTAATAATTTACTTATGGACTAAAAGGTATAAGTGCTGTATAAAATCAGCCAATTATGTTAAACTGGCATACCTACCTTTATTGTATGTTATAGTTCTATATTAGAGTAAATTGGAATGGCCTTTCAAAATTCCTAAACTTTTATAAGAGCATTGAAATGCATTTTTGTTTGGTATGTATTTATTGAATAAAGTATTTAATTAGTGTTAAGTGTGATCTGGACCCTGTTGCTAAACCCCAGCAAGCAATCATTACTGTTGTCTTAGTTAGGGTTAAACCCATTAAAATTGCCATATTGCACATGTCTTAATGAAGTTTGAATGTTCAATAAAATACTTATATATTCACTTCACTGGATGAAATGGATGCTTCTTGGGATAGTAAAGAATTTTTCAAATACCACTGCCTTCAACAGAATTGTGGGAACTGGGTTGCGGTTTGTTGTGACCTTGCAAGTCATTTCTGACTTGCAGTGACCCTGTCACAGGGTTTTCAACATTTGTTCAGAGGAGGTTTGCCATTACTTTCCTCTGAGACTGGAAAGCGACCATTGGGTTTCCATGGCTGAGCAGGGTTCTTCCAGATTCATAGTCCAATTCTCAAACTCACAGGTTGGGGAAACAAGGCTGTAAGGGTGATTTTTGTGGATCCAGTATATTAATAAGTCTGATTACTTCAGTAGTATGTTGCACTTGTCTCACTCCCAAGTGGGAGTAACAAGGAGGGTTCGCCCTCAGCAGTTACTGTGGTACCCTTTAGATAAGTGTGAAATGTTACGGCTCATGGCTATGTGTTCCCTTCACCTCCAAACTGTTAGTTTGAGTGTTTTTTTCTAGACCAGTGGTTCTCAAACTGGGGAGATGGATGCAAGATGTGGGAGGGTTCTTTGCTTCCCAAAACTTTTCTGCTCTGGAGGGGAAGAGAAGGGCAAGGAGGATGCTTGGAATCTGGCTAAGGAGGAATATACATGAATGTGTGGATGACAATATACTCATTAAAATGTTTTTACTCATACTGTTCTGGAGGGGGGGGGGGACAACAACACATGTAGATGTAAAGGGGCTTGCAAGGGTAAAATGTTCGAGAGCCACTGCTCTAGACTTCCTAACAAAACAATTTAAACCATTATTAGAAATAAGGCTACTGTAGTCTGTGCAATAGAATTAAGCCTCACCAGCTATACTGTAGCAATGGGCCAGCTGCTATGCTTAATACTAATGGTAATAAGGGATGACTGATAGCCAGCTGGTATGTTTTAATAGTTGTAAGGAAATACTGAAATAACCCAGTAACATTCCGCATCTTTAGAGGCAAATTCTTGAAACTCCTTCAGTAGGAGATGCTGGTTTGAAGTGAGTTCATTGCATGTTCTCCAAAGAGCAAATCCCTTTTCATTAACCTTATTTGGAACTGGCTTCAGTCATGATTGTGTTGCAGAGCTTTGTGTGGGAATAAACAGGAGTGACTCATTCAGGATGAGAACTTTTCTACCTTAAAGGCTGAAGGAGGCAATTAAAAGATTCAAAATGTGATCCTAAATACAAATATGACAGATCTAGAGAAATGCTGCAGAAATTGATTTGTTGTAACTTAATTCTGTCAACTTAAGGTGACTCCACGTGGCTTTCTCCAAGCAAGGTTTGCTATTACTTTCCTCAAGCAAAGGGATGACTACTCTGGTCACATAGTGGTTTTGTGAGGCTGAGCAAGAATTCAGACCCTGGTCTCCAGAGTTGCCCAATACTGAAAACCACTACTTCATTCTGGTTTCAACCTAGTCCCTGTAAATTCTGAACAAATTAGATGAGACAAGTCTTACTGTGGATGTAGGTCAGGTGATGAGTATTAAAAGTAGAGGTTTTAGAGATGAGCAGTCTTAACAGATAAAAATTCATTTTCTCAAATATATCGTTTCTTCTAGTTTTCTAGTGTATGCTGCATGTGCGTGTGTTTGCTGTCAAGTCATTCGTGACTTAACAAACCTATGGGGTTTTCTTTGCAAGATTTCAGGTTTGCCATTGCCATCCTTTGAAGCTGAGAGGATGTGACTTGCCCAAGATCACCTATGGGTTTAAATGGCTGAGCCAGGACTTGAACACTGGTCTCCAGAGTCCTAGTCCAAAATTCAAACCACTTTATTGTTATCCATCCTCGAGTAAATCTCTGCCAATGGCAAACCTGTAGATGAGGCACCTCCTTTACGCTGATGGCAGCACCACTCCCTAGTCTCCCTGGCTCAACTGTGTTCAGTGAAGAAGTCCACAATTGACTTATGGCAACACCACGAATGTCATAGGGTTTTTTAAGGCAAGGAGTACTCAGAAATGGTTTTGCCTTCCTCTGAAATAACTTACAGCACCTGGTATTTGTTGGCAGTCCCCATCCAAAACTGACGCCTAGTTTCCAAGAGCAGAGGGGATCTGGTGCCTAGTTCTCAAACAGTGGGGTGTGCTGACCCTCCAAAGAGGTGCTTAGAGCACTTTTTCAGTACCCCTTTTAGCATCCCCACATGGCAGGGAGGCTGTGGCGTGTGTGTGGCAATGTTTTGGGAGGGGGCTGGAACAAAAGCCTCCACCAACCACTTACCAAAGCCTGCTGCTTTGTCCATTCACAGAGCAACCAGCTTTGGCAAGGGATTGGCTTCTCTGGTGGTTGCTGCCTGAAGCATTTCCAGGACCTGCAGACAGTAAAGAGTGGCTATGAAAGCAGTCATACTGTTTGTAACTACCTACTGGATTCTCACCTCTGGCGGTTATGAAGGGTCATGCAAGACTTGATATCAAAAAACTGAAAGCTGCTCTTTCTAATATTCCTTGCTTTAGTAAACTTTATGCTCAAACATGTGCATCACAACAAGTATAAACGAGCTGGGCACTGAATTTAATGAAATAAAATGTTTTAATTTGAACAATGTTATTTGAACAAGATTAAGATCTTGTAGTACCTTTGAGACTAAGTGAAAGAAGTTGGCAGCATGAGCTTTTGTACACTTCATTCTACTTCCTCAGATGAATTTGGTCAAATGCATCTGAAGAAGTAGACAGAAGTCTAAGCTCATGCTGCCAACTTTTTTTCACTTAGACAGAGCCTTCACAGACTGCCAGAAATAATGCAGCTTGAGTCCACTTTAACTGCCCTGGCTCAGTGCTAGGGAATCATGGGAACTAGTTTTTTCTGAGACATTGAGCCTTCTATGTCAAAGAGCTCTGGTGCCACAATAAACTACATTTCCCAGTATTCCCTACCACTGAGCCAGGGCAGTTAAAGTGGTCTCAAGCTGCTTTATTTCTGGTAGTCTGTAAAGGCTGTTAGTCTCAAAGGTGCTACAAGATCATTACATACTGATTCCACAGACTTAACACTGCTATATCTTTGAATTCTAGGAACAATATTGAGTATACATAAATAATGTGAACAAAAATACAAAGAATTAAATTTTATTCCTATACTATTTTAAAGGGGGCAGCAGCATGTGCATGTAAATGTAAAGGGGCTAAGGGAAGGGGTGGGTGTGCGCGCACAAGGTTTTGCTTTCAAATAGCCTGTCAACACACATTGCAACCCCAGTAATTTCATAGGGTTTTCTAGCACAAAAACCTGCCTTGTGAAGCATCTCTAGGAGACGCTTCAGACATAATAGTGGGCAAGAATAACCCACTTTCCAATTAATGAATGCTTTATCCTATATAATATTCTTCTTGTGCTTTGAGAGTTGATAACCAGAATTTGTCCTGTAGAAATTGTTGGTGTTGTGAGCCTTCAAGTCATTTCTGACTTATGGTGACCCTAAAGCGAAACTATCATGGGGTTTTCTTGGCAATATTTGTTCAGAGGAGGTTTGGCATTCTTTCCTCTTGAGGCTGAAAGTGTCATTTGATCTAGGTCACCCAGAGGGTTTCGTGCCTGAGCAGGGATTCAAACCCTGGTCTTCAAAGTTGAAGTCCAACACTCAAAACTACTATGCCATTCTGGCTCCTGGATTAAATCCAAATCCAAATCCAATAGGTAGTTATAAAATTAAATCCTTCAGCACAACTGAAGGAATGTTAATTGGAAGAATTATGGCTAATGTTTGGATTTGGTAATGTGTCAGTTTCACAGGTGGCGTAAAATGAAAGACATTTTAACTATAACA
The DNA here is from genome assembly GCA_026167975.1 of Phrynosoma blainvillii. Classification (NCBI taxonomy): domain Eukaryota; kingdom Metazoa; phylum Chordata; class Lepidosauria; order Squamata; family Phrynosomatidae; genus Phrynosoma; species Phrynosoma blainvillii. The sequence continues at coordinate 14,035,242 of JANUYF010000003.1, forward strand.
TGAAAAGTATTAAGTTTTAATTTTATTATAAATAATTTCACCACTACCTTTTTGCCCTAGTTGCATTTTATTACAAAAACATACAAAAAGCTGATTTTCCAAAACGGCATCAAATACAATATACCGGTTTTAGTTATTCTGAACTAGCTGCTGCATCACCACTGCACAGAGGCTGATCAACTGCAAAACCTCATCAGAACCATCTGCCAAGCACTTGTCTACCTCCTGCAAAAGGAAAGAAAAAAATACCAGTTAATGGTTTCTAGGTTCAATGATAACTGTATTACATGGCCAAAGGATTTTGGCAGGATTTGAATGAATCACTTGCTGTCCCCACGAATATACATCAGAAGTCCAAATAAAAAGACTCTGACCTTCTCAGAGTATAAATAAATAATCTTAATAAATTCTAAAATATTACATAGAAAATATTTAGAATCAAATGAGCTACACATCATCCTTTCCTAATGTAGAGGACCAGGCTCCCTATTAAAATTGGCATTCTTCAACTAGTCTTTCAAGGAGCTATTTTCTTGTTTGCAAATGAAGACTTGAGAATGACATGCCAGTGATTAGAAGGCACTCTCTCCATCCCCTTCTGGCTGGGAAAAGAAAAGCCCAGAAAATTTGAGAACCACGAACTGATTCCTTTGTTTCTCTGGCAGGGAAAAAAAGAACCTAACTGCAATAAGCCTCAATAGTACTACTACAGTATCTCTGAAAGCTCATTGTATCTTTCATCTTGCCTGAATAAAATAATCCTGCACACCACTAAAAGCTTTCTGTCCTCCTTAAGACTGATGAGTTGCAGTGCTATTTCTCTTGCCTCTCTCTTCAAGCCCCTTCCAACTACTTAGCCTTTACCATAAAAGGAGATCTTCTCATACAGTGAACCAGCACTAGTTGTAATTCCTCATGAAGAGAACGACTTAACATCCTTAAGATTCAATAGAACAAAAGATTTGTTAAGGTCCCAAATATGTAACTTCCCAAAAAAAGAATGAATATAATAAATGCTTCATGTCCGTTCTTAATTATGTGGGCTTGGTTGGTCATTACAAATACCTGAAATGCCAAGTAACCAAAACTTACTGCAAGTTTCTCTGCAATAGCAGATTTCTGCTTATCGCTGAGATCCTCTCTCTCAACAATGATATCATGAAGCTGGTTGATAAGCTGCGTAGCCGCATAACCTTCATTGATCAAGTTCTACACAGGGAAAACCAAATAGTGAAAAGCAGCTTAACCAAAGACATTATTGGCTCAGACCACAAACATCTTTCATTAATACAAAGTGAAAGTATGCCTTGGCTTAAACAGTAGAAAGTCAGACACACAGAAAGCTTATTGTATTAACTTCCTGCCATGCCCCAGAAGGTCTGCTGAGGAGTTCCCCGAAGTAAGAAACAATTACGTTACTTAAAATGCAAGCATATTAAACAATGCTAATTCTAAAACGTTAGCTAAATGAGATTTGTCTAACACCCAGAGGATTACCTGATGGCTCCGACAACAGGGGGCTATCTCATTTTGTCGCCCACTAGCACTGTACCATTATTTAAGAGCTTTTAAACACAAATTAGGTAATTAGCTTAGTAAAGTCTGAATTAACGAGGCAGAATCTATCACTGAGTGTTCTGGAGTATATATAGAGAGGTTTATGTCACATGCCTATAGGCAGGTTTGTAGCTTGATGAGAATACAGCACTGCTGGCAACCCCCCCCCCCCCAAAAAAAACCTATGAAAGTCCAGTCTATTAATTGAATCTTTGAGACATCTTTCACAAATGCATCGAGTCCAAGGGTGGGGAATGTGCAGCCTTCCAGGTTAAGGGGTGAAACAAATGGCCCCGAAGGAGTGGCTTGACACCGTCCCTTTGGGCACCAGATCGGGGCTGTGGCAACCGCATGCTACGATCCCAATCCGGCATTTTTCCAGCCAAAAAAGCAGCAGCAAAATGCCAGTCCTTTTTTGGGGTGGAAAAAAGGCGCCCTTTCTGTGACCACTGCTCTTCTGCGTTTGTAGCACATGTAAACATCACGCCACAGGAACACCGTGATGCTGCCGGCTTGGGGACGTAGTCAGGGTGTGTGCCGTGGGTACACCACGCCACCCTGAAGCCAGCATTTTTTGCTGGTCTGTTTTGGCACTAACTTGCATTGCAACCCACCAGACTTAGCCAGCACAATCAATGGAGAGAAATGCTGGGCAACAATATCTGGAGGACAACATTTTGCTCACCACTCATCTACTCCATTTTACTGTATTCAACATTATGAAGCAGGAACAGCCAGCTGGCTGTCTTATCCACAAAGCAATTTTAGTTGGCCTTGGGTGATTCCAACATTAGAATTAGAAGCTAAAATTACAAAACCACCGCACCAAAGTAATCTCTAAAATATTTGGGTTTTTTTTTAATTCACAGTGCATTTTAAGACCAAACTGCACTCCTTATCAAGGAAAGACTTTAAATAAAGATCTCTAAAACCTTCAAAAGGCTATTCAAGGTTACTTTCTTCCTGGCCCACTAAGGAGCAAGGGCATTTTATCTCAAAAACATGTTGGGAACAAAATAGGAAATATATGAGGGGAATACCTTGGTCCAGCTGTTTTTGTTTTGGTATCCAGCTTTACAGCTGCTATGTTATTTCCTTTTGACATAGTGGCCAAAACGTTTGCCCAGTTTCACTTCTAAGCAAAAGGAAAATGTTTTCAAAAGAGACTCCAACTTAATGTGGTATTCCTAACATGCTGTGTAATGCCAAAGACTATGACACATGATCTTTTCTCTAATTTTTAAAAAAGTAAAATATAATAAAAGTATAAATAGATCTCACCAACTTTATTTTAGAGCTTGACAGTAGAAGCAGGGGTGGGGCAAAGGGTGGTATATTCAACTAGTTTCTGTAGACCAGATTGGGCTCCTGAGAATATAAGAGCGAGCCATTTCTGTAACTAAAGAACCAGGCCACAGACATGCACCAGGAGCTTAGGTGTGGGAGAGATGGGGGGGGACCCATGGAGCACTGCATGATTAAAAATATCTAATCTCCTTTCAGTACTTTCCATATCGAATGTGTTTCAGTTGTGTATTCTTGCATGACAAGGGTGCTGGACAAAGATGATTCTTCCAACACTAAGATTCTACAATGCTATTACTAATTCAAATGATATTCAAATGAAATGGTCAAACTCAAAACTGACATGGAGACACACAAAAAGCTGGAGCAAGGGATGCTTATAAGGAACCTGATTGCACAAATCTATACTGTAAGAAACAGAGTGGGACACAGAGACTTTTGCTAGCTAAGAGTTCTACTTCTTCTCACAGAAGCACTATCCCATCCTAAGGTCACAGGCCCAATAAATGTCAAGAGGTTCATATTACAGTTATACCATGATTGGCTTAAAGGCAAGTAGAGTTTAGTTTTAGTGTGCTTATATAACCATCTCCTCTCACAGCAAGTACAACTTATTAACAAACAGAGAAAAGTGGAATCTTAAAATTCACACTCTGTACGTTTAAAGCAAGCTACCTTCGTTACAGCTTCCAGTTTTTCAAATGAACCACTCTGGCAGGAAGCAAGTAATCCATCCAGCATTTCTCTAGGGATGACCTAGAAGAGAAAGTTACATTAATAAATGTGTGTGCATATCATGATACACCACACTTCCTGTGGTTATAGTGCCAAGAATTTAGCAAACATGCAAGCACAAATCCAAAGGACGTGTCCAGAACAATCCCAGTAAATACTTCACTATTATTTAAACCTAAAAGGGGTGACAGTCATTATTGTAAATTGGAGGTGTGAAGCCCATTGGTCAAGAGTGAGCAAAGTGAGACTAGCAGGCTGCATGCAGACCCAAAATTTATCTGGCACTCTCTTGCCCCTCTCCCTATATTTTTAACAAGTTTTCACTCAAAAGACCCAAAAGGTGTGTGGGAGACATACACCAGAAACACCTCTGTGTTCAGCCATATATTGGCCAATATGGCAATGAGAAGTTCTGTTCCCTGTTGTCACTTTTGCTGCTATTCAACCGAATACAGAGATACTTTTGGGACAGGACAGGACACTTTAGCCTGCAGGAAGATGGAGCAAATGAAAATGGGGTTCTCCCTGGAATCAAAGATGAATAAACATGCTGCTGTACTTTGGACATAAGAAGGCCTGATTTATTAGAAAAGACAATGATGCTGAGGAAGAACACCTCAAATGAGTTGATTCTCTTTTTGTCTGCTTTCTTCATTGTCCAGCTCTCACATCTGTACACCGTGATGGGAAATACAATGATTTAGATCAGGGGTAGGCAACCTAAGGCCCAGGGGCCGGATGCGGCCCCCTAAGGCTTTGGACCGCCCCCAGGCCCGCCGCCGCCCCCCACCACCGCCGCCTCCCCCCGTGATGATATTAATTATTGTTGTTATTACTTGTTCTTGGGGTTTTCTTGGCAAAATCTCCACAGGGGTTTTGCCATGACTTTTCTAGGGCTGAGAGAGTGTGCATGCATATTTTTAATTTTTTTTATTTTTTAATTTTATTTATTTATTTATTTTTGGTGCTTCGGCCCCCCAATTGTCTGAGGGACAGCAACCCAGCCCCCGGCTCAAAAAGGTTGCCTACCCCTGATTTAGATGATTCTAACTTTAGTGTTCTGTTGTAACAACTCACAACAAAATGCAGGCCTGTGACTAAAATAATTTAAAATATATATATACCATTTGATCTTTAACACCTTTGCCTGATGAAGCCAGTGGAGCTTAGAAAGACTGTATCATGTAGTTTGTGCATTTTGGTTGGCTGAATAAAGGTATCACTGTTTTATGGATTTGGGGTGTTATTGTTCTTTGCTATATGGCCAACACAGTTATCTCTGAATTTGTTGTTGTTGTTAACTGCCTTCACATCGGTCTCGACCCATGGAGACCCTATGGATGAGACATCTCCAGGCCCCCCTGTCCTCTACTGCTCTGCTCAGCTCCTGCAAACTCTTATTAGTGGTCTCTTTAATAAAGTCCATCCATCTAGCATGTGGTCTTCCTCTCTTTCTACTTCCCTCCACCTTTCCTAACATTATTGTCTTTTCCAACAATTCATGCCTTCTGATGATGTGTCCAAAGTATGACAGTCTAAGTCTTGTCATCTTGGTTTCCAGGGATATCTCTGGGTTGATCTGCTCTAGGACTCATTTGTTTGTCCTTTTGGCTGTCCATGGAATCCTCAGCACTCTTCTCCAGAAACACATCTCAAATGCATTGATTTTCCTCCTATCTTCTTTCTTGACTGTCCAGTTCTTTCATAGCCACCCTCCTCATTCTTAATCTTCTCCTGATTTCCTGGCTGCAGTCCCCGTTCCAATCAATGTTTGATCCCAAATATGAGAACTCTTTTACTATTTCTGTTTCCTCATTGTCTAGTTTGAATGTGTGTAAGTTCTCTGTGGTCATTATTTTTGTTTTCTTTATGTTCAACAGTAAGCCTGCCTTTGCACTTTCTTCTTTGGTCATCCTCAGTAGGTCATCCTTAGTAGGTGCTCCAGGTCTGTGAAGTTTTCTGCTAGTATTATGGTGTCATCAGCATATCTCAGATTGTTCATATTTCTTCCTATTTTCACTCCTCCCTTTTCCATGTCCAAGCCTGCTTTCCTTACAATATGTTCTGCATACAAGTTTAATAGGTAGAGTAACAGGATGCAGCCTTGTCTGACTCCTTTGCCAATTGGGAACCATTCTGTTTCTCCGTCTTCTGTTCTGACAGTAGCCTCTTGTCCTGAGTACAGATTCTTCATTAGGACTATCAGATGTGTTGGCACTCCCATGTCTTTAAGGGCATTCCATAGCCTTTCATGATCTATGCCAGGAGTAGGCAACCTTTCCCCTTTAAGGGCCGAGGGACTTCATCTCCCAGAATCCCAGGAGCTATCGGCCAACATGGGACTATTGGCCAACATGGCTGAGGCTTCTGGGAGCTGAAGTCCCTCGGCCTTTAAAGGGGAAAGGTTGCCTACCCCTGATCTATGCTGTCAAAGGCTTTGCTATAGTCTATAAAGCACATACTGATTTTCTTTTGGAACTCCCTGCTATGCTCTATTAGCCATTGTATATTTGCAATGTGATCCCTGGTGCCACTTCCTTTGCTGAACCCTGCTTGGACCTCTGGAATTTCTCTCTCCATGTGTGGTTGGAATCTATGTTGCCGTATTTTGAGCATAATTTTGCTTGCATGGGAGATTAGTGCTATAGTCCTATTAGTTGCTGCAGTCTCTTGTGTCTCCTTTTTTGTGGATGGGGATGTATAATGTTCGCTTCCAATCTGTTGGCCATCGTTTTGTTTTCCATATCCGTTGAGATATGTTGGTTAGCACTAGAGGGGACTCTGTCAGTGTGGATTGCAACAGTTCTATTGCTATATCATCTGTTCCTGGACTCTTGTTTTTTCCCATTTCTTTTATTGCACTTCCACATCAGTTTTTAGAATTTGGGGTTCATCTTCATATGGCTCTTCACTCCATGTGTCCTTCATTTTGTCATCTCTTTTGTATATTCTTCTGTATATTTTTAATAATTTTGTGCATGAAACAATGTTTGGGTACACCAAAACATCAAGAAAGTAAAGCTGTTACTATTTCCACAACCCAAGAAAAATGTTTTGTTTTCTAAAATATTTCAGATTTTGGAATTCCTGATAAGGGAGGCTCAACCTGTACATGACAGATCTCTCCAATAAAAAAAGACTCACCCCTGCAATTTCAGTGACAATTTTTTCATTAACCTCTTTTCCATCTGTTAGTCGTGTGGCACTCTGAAGCAGTGTGATTGCTTTTCTCAAGTCTCCTTCTGATACATGAACAAGGTAAGAGATTGCCTGTGGATATAAAATAATATTTGAAAGAACACCAAATTAAATAATGACCAGCAGAGAGGGACACTGATCATCCTTTTGTGAAACACTGACAGTTTTCCTGTCTTACAACAACAGATTTCACACAATATCCAGCTGAGTACAATAGCTAACCTAGGTCAGGCATGGAAGAGGGAGCCAAGGATTATCATAAATGTCCAAATATTTTTATTCCTTATGTTTCTAAAAACTAAGAGTTGTACATCAGATCAAAAATAAAAACAGGGACATGAAAATCAAGAGTAAAACCATCTCTGAAACATAAAAAACAGAAAACTTTATCCAACCAAAATACATTCCCAACTTTTTTCTCACAATAATGTCTTTTAGATGCATATATGAAGTGCATTTCCTATCCACTTCCTTAAATGGATTTTAGAGGATTGCTTCTTTTGTTACTTCTCCCTACAGGCATTCTTAAGTGATACTGAAACCAGACTGTAAGCACCATGTCCACTGATAGCACTGCATCTTAGTTTCACAGGTGACTGAGAGCCAGCGTGGTGTAGTGGTTTGAGTATAGAACTACAACTCTGGAGACCAGGCTTCGATTCCCAGCTCAGCCATGAAACCCACTGGATGATCTGGGGCAAGTCACATGATTTCAGTCTCATGGGAAGGCAATGGCAAACCTCCTCTGAAAACCTGCCAAGAAAATCCCATGGTAGGTTTGCCTTAGGGTCACCAAGTCAGAAATGCCTTGAAGGTACACAACAACAAGGAAGTACACAACAACAAAGAAGTACACAACAACAAAGAAGTGCCCAAGGGGGGAAGAACACAGCCATTAAGACCTTAAGAAGAGCCCTGCTGGAGGAAAAGAATGGGTTTGCCTAATCAGCATCCTGTTTCAATGGTATGCATCAATGGTATGCTTCTGAAAGCCCACCAACAAAGACAGAAGGCCATTCCCCTCCTACCATATTTTTAAGGAAGGACCATAATTCAGAGATATGTGTTGCAAGTCTGAAGAACAATATCTAGCACCTCCAATTAAAAGGATCTGGCCACAAGTGACAAGAAAAACATCTGCTGGAGATCCTGGAAAGCCACTGCAAATTAAAGCAGACACTACTTAGCCATACAGACAAGTAGATTGACTGTGTGTTACACAGATTCATATGTTTCTGAGTCTGAAGGTTCCATATACCCATCAGTATCCTTTTGAAGGCACGTGGGTTAGTGTTATTTCATCACAACCTGTGGCTTCAAATTCCACAAATAAATTTACATGCTATGTGAAGATGAACTTTCTCTTGTCTGTCCTGAATCTACTACCAATCAGTTTCACTAGATGACCCACCTTCAGATATTGTTGAATCTCGTCTCTATCCACTTACAATTAATTATACAAACCTCTATCACACTGTATGAGAAAATTATGTAAGTACTGGACAGCAGTCTAGAATGGTGCTATATTACTATTTAGACATAACATGCAGAACTCTCATCAAAAAGATTGGGAACTACTAACCTAGTAGAGCAGTCTTCATACAATGATTAACTATTATAGTTTGGCTAATTTGCTAGTGTTATTCTCCTGTGGTGGATAATGGTTATAAACATGGTGTATTTCACCCATGACATAGAAAAAATACACTTAAGCCAGTGCTACTCAAAGTGATGGTCCCAAAACTGGTGTCACTCCGTGAGCCATCAGCTGCTGGTCCCTGGTGAGTTTCAAAGAAACAAATGCAGCCACTTGGCACAAATATGGTACTGGCCCCTGAGAAGCAGTGTACTAAGCAATATACTGGTCTCTTTCTATAGCATTAAAACAATGAATATCTGAATTAGCTGAAAAGCTACCTCACTGCTGACGGTCACATTCTCCTTTTCAGCAATGTCTAGGAGTCTCTGCCGTTGGATTTCATCTGAAAGGGGCTTGAAACGAAATTTAGAGCATCGAGACGTTATAGGTTCAATTATCCTACCAAAGGGAGGAAAGGAAACAATAACAAAAAGGAATCTAACTGAGTCCCAAACTAGTAAAAAGGCAGGATAGAAATAATAATAATAGCAGCAGCAGCAGCCAACAACGCATTAACAGATAAATATAATTTGGCATACATCACTTGCACTACAGTTCTTGTTTTCTGCAAGTGGAACTTAATAAAGCTTTAAAATGCAAGCTTAATCTTGCACTTTTTAAGAAAATGATCTTGCAAACAGTGATATCCTACATACTGAACAATAAAGCAAGAAAACATTTGAAAACCTATACATACCGGCTGATGTAATTACAGATTAGGCAAAAACGTGTAGTTTTGGATTCTTTCTCCATAGTGCGTCTTAAGGCTGCCTGGGCTGCTGAGGTCATAGAATCTGCTTCATCCAAGATCACAATCTTGAAAGGGGGACATGGCTTGCCACTAAACAAAAACCCATAATCAAAGAACAGATTAATTATTAGCAGAAATGGTATTTGTGGCATATCCTGTCAAAACCACTAAAACAAGGATATAAACTGTTTAGCTATCTATCAGTTCTTCTTTGTGGTCTCTGCAAATCACACAAATGGGTTATCTTGCACCTACGCAGTTAGCTCGGAAATGTCTGGAATCATTAGGGAAGACTTTTTGGCAGTAGCTCCATCCACCCTCCATATAAGCCCAGTGTCTTCCCGCTTTCTCAGTTCGTCTGCCACACTAGCAGCTTAGAAGGAGCTTTGCTTTGTGGAATCGCTTGTTACTTTCGATGTGACCTAACAGACTGTTTGACTACTCTATTGGAATTCGTTTTGGACTCTGTTTGCTGATCCATCAACCTTCGACTGTTTTGTGACTCTAATTTTTGCTTCTCGTTTTGGAACTTCAACTCCGGTTGAAAATGGCTTTGGAATCCGCCCCCTTTAAGCACTGCAATAAACGCAGAGGGAAGATCCGGGGCCAAGACCCACACAATTCTTGCCTTTTATGTTTGAGCGAGGGCCACAACATCCATTCCTGTGCCTTCTGTAAATCAATGACTCCATAGGCCTGCAAAAATAGAGATTTGAAGTTTAAGGTGGCTTTGTACTAGCAGGCCTTAAGACCTGCTTCTGCTCTGGCTCTTAAGGGTACCTCTACTCCTCAGCTGTCAAGCTCCAGAAGTCCAAGGGCAAGGAGAAAGAGAGGGAAAAATTTAAAGAAAAGTCCCCTAAGGACAAGAAAACCAGCAAGTCAGAAAAGGACCGTGCTTCCAATGAATCCGATCCAAAAAGTCTTCCAAACGGAAGCACTCTGATGACAAAGATTCTCCTTCTAGGCAGGAGAGGTCCTCGAAACACTCAGCCTCTAAAATGTCCTGCGCCTCTTCTCCCCGTAAGAAGACTGACTCCCATGAAGGGGAAAAAGCCCTGACTAAATCCAAGACTCCATCAGCAGCCTTGGGCACCAACCTAGAACTATCTTCTTCAAGGACTGTTCTGGGAACAATGGAGCTGACCTCAGCTACCCGGCTATCAACGGCCTCCGGTGAGGCTTCCCAGGTCATTCATGTTGATCTCGATATTGAGTCTCAAGGAGAAATCTGAGACCTTGATTTTCCGATCCTAACTCCCAATCCAAGTGGCTGCGTTTAATGCTGACCACTCTCAGAACTGATTTTTGGAGTCTCCATGCCATCGGGACCAAGCCACTCTTGGGACCGAGGCTGATGACATAGCCCAGGAGGAAATTGAGAAGTCCCACCAAGACGACCCCTTGTTCTAGCATTATTCAGATCTGGTCTACGACTACGATATGGGCCACTTTCTTTTGCTTGTTAATCCTGATCAGCTTCGCCATCGCCTCAAGCACCAGAGATCTCCCTCCCCTCACCCTGGTGCTTGACTACTCAGGCTCAAGTTATCAGAGCCCCGACAGCTACACTTGTTCCTGTCTGATATGACTCATGGAGAAAAAAGCCCTTACCTAAGACCCTATGGGAAAGAGATCCGGGAAAATGAGTTGGCAGACAACCTCAGCAGATCCCCAGATTCATGCCATGAGTGGCAGCGCCATCCCAAGACTGTCTCCAACCTGTTTCGCATCTGGGGACATCATCCATCGATCTCTTCACAACCCTCAATAGCCACATCATTCAGTTCTGTTCAAGGATTCAGTCTCCGAACCCCCAAGGAAATGCCTTCCAGTTTGAGTGGTCAGGAAAGATGCTTTACGCCTTTCCCCCCTTTCCACTCATCGCTCGAGCAATCACCAAAATGAGAGTGGACTACTCCGACGCCATCCTTGTCACTCCTTGATGGCCAAGACAGCCATGGTTTGCTCCTCTCCTATGCCTGTCCAGGAGAGAATTTCATCGTATCAAGTTCTGTACGGACCTCCTAACCCTTCATGGAGGTCAAGTTCGCCATCCAGACATCAACCTTCTGGTAGCATGGAAAATCTGTCCCTTTAGGCTCTTCCAGACTCAGTACAGACTGTTATTATGGCTGCCCAGAAGCCCTCCACACAGAGATCCTATTTGCGCAAGTGGTATAAGTTCCTGGACTTTCTCACTGCCAAGATCCTCTCTCTATCCTGTGTTCGGGTGCTGTCATTCATGGAATTTTTGATGACTCTGTCTGAATCAGGACTATGCTTTTCATTCCTCAAGTGCTATCTGACTGCCATCTGCTCTCACTACCTGTTTGATGGCCGCCCTTCCTTTTTCAAGGACCCTCTTGTGAAAAAAATTCTTAAAGGGCTCAACAACCTCCACCCTCCATCCTTGGTACTAACCCCAGCATGAAGCCTGGACCTTGTACTTTCACACCTTTCTGTCAAAAGTTTCAATTCTGTCATGGCCATGGGCTTGAAGGGCTTGGCAGAATTGAGACTTTTGACTTGGAAAACAGCCTTCTTTGTGGCATCATCTCTGCTCGGCATACGAGCGAGATTTGTGCCTTACATATGGACCAACCTTACCTGTGTTTCCACAAGGACAAAGTGGTCCTCTATCCCGACATCACTTTCCTTCCAAAAGTGATGTCTTCCTTCCACATGAATCAGGACATTGTTCTGCCTACTTTGGCCCTGAACCCAAACTCAAATGCCAAGCATCATCTACATGTTTATGTCATTGTGATTCTTTTAGGTTGTTTTAATTATGTTACTGTTTAATACTTTTTTTTACGGAGGGGTGGGTTCTGGGATTATTAGGTTGTTATTGTATTGTATTTTATGTATTTTAATATTGGTCTTTAGTACGGAACAGGAATATCCGTGGGCGGAGGTTATTAGTACCTCCGCATTGTCATGGACGGATCATTTCCTGGTCAAGACGGAACTCAGAGCCTACATCCGCCCCACAGGGGGTGGTGGACCCATTAGAATGGTCCACCCTTGAAGGCTAATGGAACCAATTGGATTTCAGAAAGCCTTAGAGGGTTTAATGGTTGGGAATACTGGTGATCCTGTCAATGCTCTGGTTAATACTTAGAACACCGATCTTACCAGAGCCATCGACACGATTGCTCCCAAGCATCCTTGCCAATCCGCTTCAAACTGTAAGCCATGGTATACACCAGAGCTTAGGCAAATGAAGCGGTTTGGACAACGACTAGAGCGCAGATGGCGGAAGACTCGACTCTTATCCGACAGAACTCGCCATAGGAACTTTCTTTGGTCTTATCGGGAGGCAATGCGTGCAGCGCAGAGGTCCTTCTCCTCTGCATGTATTGCGTCTGCAGAGTCTCGTCCAGCAGAGCTGTTCAGGGTGGTGAGGGAGCTGACGCAGGTGCCCCCTGCGCCAAATCCTTTACTTAACCCAACGACAGCCTGCTGTGACACGTTTAACAACTTCTTTGCAGACAAAATCTCTCAGATAAGAGCTGACTTAGACGCCAGGGTTTTAACAGAAACCATAGACGAGGTGTCCAGCGACTCCGTCGATGTAATTATACTGGATCAGCTCCAATCTGTGAGTACCGATGACGTGGAGAAGCTCCTTGGTAGGGTGAAGAAAACAACTTGCCCTCTCGACCCTTGCCCATCATGGCTGGCCATCCAAGGGGGGATGCATTGAGGAAGTTCCTTACGGCTATCATCAATGCGTCCTTCAGGGAGGGACATATTCCATCATGTTTGAAGGAAGTGGCTGTTCGACCGCTTCTGAAAAAACCCTCACTGGACCCCCTGGATATGAATAATTACAGGCCAGTCTCTTTACTACCATTTTTGAGCAAGGTGATCGAGAAGGCGGTTGCTCTTCAACTCCAAGCTGTCTTGGATGAAACTGAATATCTAGACCCATTTCAAACTGGCTTCAGGACAGGCTTTGGGGTTGAGACTGCCATGGTTGACCGACGATCTGCGTCTGAGCATTGACAGGGGTAGTGTGACCTTGTTGGTGCTCCTAGACCTCTCAGCGGCTTTTGACACGATAGATCACGGCATCCTCTTGGACCGCCTGAGGGGGTTAGGTATCGGAGGCACTGCACTCCAGTGGTTCTGGCCCTTCCTCTCGGAAAGGTCCCAGAGGGTGCTGCTCGGGGATAGTAGCTCCAGTAAAAGGGAGCTCACCTGTGGGGTTCCACAGGGTGCTATTCTGTCCCCAATGTTATTCAACATCTATATGAAGCCGCTGGGTGAGATCATATGGAGTTATGGAGCTGGGTGTTATCAGTATGCCAATGACGCCCAGATCTATTTCTCCGTGTCTTGTTCATCAGCCTTAAATTCCAATGGCGTCTCTTCTCTCAATGAATGTCTTCGGGCAGTAATGGGCTAGATGAGGAAAAACAGACTGAAACTGAATCCAGACAAGATGGAGGTGCTCACGGTAGCGGCCCCGAAACCAAGAATTGGGTTGCAACCTCCAGTCCTGGATGGAGTCACACTCTCCTCCAGTGACTTTGCTCGCAGTCTGGGGGTGCTCCTTGACTCGTCACTCCTGATGACAAATCAGGTAAATGCGACAGTCAGGAGCGCCTGTTATCAGCTTCGGCTGATATGCCAGCTGCGCCCTTTTCTGGAAGTAAGGGATCTCGAGACTGTTGTGCACATGCTGGTAACCTCACGTCTAGATTTCTGTAATGCGCTCTACATGGGGCTACCGTCGTGCTTGGTTCGGAAACTACAGCTAGTACAGAACATGGCAGCCAGATTAGTGTCTGGAACATCTCAGAGGGACCATATTACCCCAGTTTTAAGGTCCCTCCACTGGCTGCCTATTAGTTTCTGGGCCCAGTACAAGGTGTTGGTTATTACCTTTAAAGCCCTAAATGGCTTGGGCCCAAACTATCTCAGGGACCACCTCCTCCCTTACAATCTTCCCCGCGCTCTCCGGTCCTCTGGGAGGAATTTGTTGCAGCCACAAAAAGTCAGGCTGGTGGCTACCTCCCAGAGGTCTTTCTCAGTTGTCGCCCCCAAACTATGGAATGGCCTGCCGGACGAGATCCGTCAATTGACATCTTTGGACAGCTTTAAAAAGGCTGTTAAGACGGATCTCTTCCGGCAGGCCTTTCCGGGATAGATAACCCCGGCCTCAGGAATCCCTCCTTCAGACGGTTCTAGGGCTATATTTTTAAATGCAATCAAGAACTACTGCCGCTCTCTGGAAATGTTTTTAAAAAATTATTGTTGTATTGTATTCTGTTTTTAACTGGAATTGATTTAATAATTTTTAAGGGGGGAGGGAATTAGATTTTGGTCATTTTATGTGTCGTTTTATTGTTGTTAGCCGCCCCGATTGATCTCAAAGGGGCGGGATATAAATAAATTTTATTATTATTATTATTTTATTATTGTAAGCCGCCCCGACTGCCTTGCAGCAGGGCGGGATATAAATAAATTTTATTATTATTATTACATACTCTCCGTGTTCGAAGGATGCTGGCGTTCTATGCGGACAGAACTTTGGGTTCAAGGTGTTCCAAGAGACACTGATTGTCCGTTACTTGTAATACAAGAAAGGACTACCTGTGATTGCACAACGGTTCTTTAAGTGGGAGGCTGGCACCATCCACTTGTGTTATGAACTGTCGGGGAAGACTCCTCCATCTCAAATTTGAGCCCATTCTACTAGGGCAGTAGCAACATCCTCCGCTTTTTTGACCAGGGTGCCCTTGGAGGATGTCTGTAAGGCTGCTGTCTGGTCCCAGCCATTGACTCTCATCAAACATTACAGATTGGACATCGGGGCCAGGTGGGATGCAGCCTTCGGGAGGGCAGTGTTGCTTTCTGGGTTGCATTAAAGGTTTATTGCATTGCATGTTTTATATGTCTTTGAAACCAAGACAAATAACAAATGCACTTTTCAGAGTTTTATTGTTGTTAATAAAATACAACTTGTTTGAACTTTACAACTGGTGTCATGATACTCCCTCCTACACTGACTGAAGCTTGTCAGTCTAACCCATTTGTGTGATTCGCAGACCACGAAAGAGGACAGGTTGCTTACCTGTAACTGTAGTTCTTCAAATGGTCATCTGCAAATTCACACAAATCCTGCCCATCCTTCCCTCAGTTGTGTCCTGCTCACTTTTATTTCCTTCATATCACTGCTTGCGGCATACTTTATGGAACTGAGAAAGAGCAGGAAGATGCCGAGCTTATATAGAGGATGGGCAGAGCTACCGCCAAAAAGTCTTCCCTAGTGATTCCTAGTTTCCGAGCTAACTGTGCAGGCACAGGATAACCCATTTGTGTGAATTTGCAGATGACCACTTGAAGAACTACAGTTACAGGTAAGCAACCTGTCCTTTCTGAGATATGAATACTTTAATATTTCAGAACTATTCATGTATGCAGGACATGTATCTCCAGAACACTGTGAAAATTCCTAATTCTTCCTTGGGTCTTCAGTGACTTACTAGAAACAAGTTACATTCTTTGTTTGTGATTCATTTAAAAGAGGTAGTACATAACTGGCTTGTGTACTGCCAACCTAGCAGTTTGAAAGCATGCAAATGCAAGTAAACAAATAGGTACCACTTTGGTGGGAAGGTAAACAGCATTCTGTGCAATCATGTTGGCCACATGATCTGAGAGTAATCTCTGACAACGCTGGCTCTTCGGCTTAGTAACGGAGACGAGCACTGCTCCCTATGGTCGGACACGACTTGACAACCTTGTCAACTGGGAATACCTTTATCTTTACAAAAGTGGCTTAGCTTTAGACTTGGAAGACTGTTTTAAAACTGGGGAGAATTTCAAAATGGAACTTCCCTTCCACTCAGATCCCAGCAGCAGATTGGCTGGTTTTCTGAGATTAGCTATCGGGGAGAAGAAGAGGAACATAATCTGTCATACACAGGAGACAGCAGATTTAATGAAATTCAGCAACCAATTGAGGGATGGGAAAAGTGTGGCCCATGGGCAGCAAGGGACCCTGAAGATCCAAGACCCATTTTTGGTGACATGAAGTCCACTTGAAGTCCACTTCTAGGTCTCAAAAATAGGTCTTTTTGATGTTACATGGAGGCCTTGCACCCTCTTTTTTTGGCCAGAAAACAGATGGCCTGAGAATTCCGGCCATGCCAAGGGCCACACAAAAAAGTCCCTGGGAGGCCATCTTAGGTGGTCAGTAGCCCTTGTAGTATATAAATCCCAAAGCTGTTTCATGGACCTTTTATGGTGAAAGATTTTAAAAGAATACCTAAAGGGGGCGACAGGTATAGGTCAGGTTTCTCACATTTGATCAAAGTAACTATCTAAGCTGGCTGTGGATGATGTAAGCTGTAGTCCAACAGATCTAGAAAACACAGGTTAGGGAAGGCTGCTCTAAGACAGAGAAAGAAAAACAACACCTTTCCCCATCTGGCAGCTTTTAAGCTATTCCACGTATTGCAGGTTTACCCTCAATGTAAGGACATTTGCATGCTTCTGACCATCATTTCACTTTTTTTACATCAACTCTGTTTAGTGCACAAGTACCCAATGTCATATCCTCTCATTATGATGCTGTTTTTCCTATGGCAGCAACTGAATCATTCAAGTGCAAATGTTTTCAGAATTACAAAAGCATAACGTGACAGCGTGCATAAAATGACACAGCATTACAAGAACATAAAGGACACCTATCAGGGACATTAATGCAAGATGTGTAGAGCTACTGAAGGATAAATTCTCACAGAATGCAGTTATGCTCTAGTGACTCACTCTGGCATGCTTTTTAGTGTCTGAAAGCCATCATGCAGTGCTGAATCACAACTTATTTTAGCCCTACAAAGCTAACTGATATAAAAGTGAAATAGAGATCAATACAATGCCACAGAGTGGCTTTGATCATTGTGCTTACTCTGAACGACTTCCTGACACTGTTAGCTGAGCAAACCTCTTCACCTTCTCTCGAATTACTTGTATTCCCCGTTCATCAGATGCATTCAATTCAAGGACTCTCTGCCGGAACAGTTCAAGCCTATTTACCACAACAGAAATGTTAACAACTTAGTAAATAAATACATTATGTAAAAGTGTTAATCACATACGAAATTCTGCATATTAGCTTTCCAAAGTTAAAATGAGAATTTCCTCCCTCTTCCTTCCCTTTAATGGAAGGACCATCAGGTTTAGCTGCTGCTACGCATAGCAGTTCTTCAGAATAAACCTTTAGAACAGGGGTCAGGAAACTGCAGGCAGCCCCTGTGAGTCTCAGAAGACCTTACCCACCTCCATTTGTTAAAAAAATATATGGTTCAATATCTGGTCCAAAACTGCTTTCAAAAACCCTACTAGGACCAATACAAAAACATGGCAGATTGGGGCCCCTTGCTATATATCACACATACTTTTTCTTTTCTTTCATTTGTGGCCATACACTCCTTTGTCAACCTTCTGTTCTAAAACCCTTTGGTATAACCTATCTTGCATAAGGTTTAGTAGCATGGATATTCATTCACACTGTAGACAAGTGTTTCATAAAGTAACAACAAAACTTTATTTACAATACAAGTAACAATGTTTCACTTGGTCATGCTGCACTTGTTATAATTGGTTCCAGTTACAAATAATAATGCACTAAAACACTCCTTTCCTTGGAACACTTTCAATTACCCCCACAGGACACTCTTAGCCCTTTACCACAATTTCTTAACCAGCCTCTAAGGCTATCAATACCCCTCAGCATATTCTCTGTATTAACTCCCTCACTTGGAGTTTAGTATGGGTATTAGCCCCCTGTTTTCTGGACCATAACCCTATTCCACTCTGGAACCTTCACCACCAGACTCTCACAGTCTGGAATCCAAACCCTTTTTGACTCCCAACTGTTCCTAATGGAATTTTCCCCTTACAGCCCAACATTATATTGCCAGCTCAGTCCTGATTGGTTTTCACCAGGGCTGGCTCTAACCTGTCTTCTCTCCACAACCCCTGGAAAAATGTAACAGTAGTCATCCCAGAACAGGGTGGGATGTCATTACTAGTTGTGCCAAAAGCAATGGTGCAACTGGAGGGGGGGGGGGGGGAATGGCCCCTACACCATTTGCAGCTGCCACCTCTGGTTTAGGACAAAGTACCAAGTTTAGAATATCACAAGATATTGTGACAGTTCAACAGCTGTGGTACCATCACAGACCCACAATCCATTGAACAGAACAAAACTCACCTGGGGAACAATATACCTTGTTTCTGTAATTGCACAGTTATTTAATGCCACTCTTAGGGGGGTTGCAGACTGCCAGAAATAGTGCAAATTGAGTCCACTTTTAGGAGGGTTAGTGCTAGGGAATCATGGGAATTGTTTTTTTTCTGAGACATTGAGCCTTCTCTGTCAGAGAGCTCTGGTGCCACAATAAACTACAGTTCCCATGATTCCCTAACCCTAACCCTAAAAGTGGACTCAATCTGCACTATTTCTGGCAGTCTGCAACCCCTGTTACCCTACCAGAAAGATATATGAGTGTGCAGAGGGAAAGTCCAAAAAAAATTCAAACAGAAGTCCATAGGAAGGGGCTTCTGTTAATTCATCCAACTCAGTATTTTCTAATGACAACTTCGCTCCAAGATTTCATACAAGAGACTGAACTCAGGGCCTTTGCAGACTGCTAGAAATAGTGCAAATTGAGTCCACTTTAAATTGAGGCACTGCCCTGGCTCAGTGCTAGGGAATCATGGGAATTGTATTTTTTTTCTGAGACATTGAGCCTTCTCTGTCAGAGAGCTCTGGTGCCACAATAAACTACAGTTCCCATGATTCCCTTGCACTGAGTCAGGGCAGTTAAAGTGGACTCAATTTGCACTATTTCTGGCAGTCTGCAAAAGCCCTCAGTATACTCTAATGACAACTTCTCTCCAAGATTTCATACAAGAGACTGAATAGGCTGAGATGATCAGTGCTATGAAGTCATATGATAAAACAGGAATATTTAGCCTTGAGAAAAGAAGCTGGATAGGACAGATCTTAGCTAGAAAAATGCAAGGACCTGTTTTAGAACAGGATTAGCACTTAATGGCAATAAGTTACAGAAAGGAAGATTACCAGCTGAACAGTATCTCTTAATGGTGAAAGCAGTTTGACACTGGAATCAGTTTGTTAGGGAGTGTTGGTTGTGATCAAGCATAAATAATCTACCATATTTTCCGGCGTATAAGACGACTGCGCGTATAAGACAACCCCCAACTTTTCCAGTTAAAATATAGAGTTTGGGATATACTCACGGTATAAACTACCCCTCTTCCAACAAAACAAAACAAAAAAAAAACCCATCAGATTTGATTTCAATATGGTAATTTTAATTCAAATGCTTATGACATGCAGGTACTTAGCAGGAAAACTGTCACTTATAAACACAACAAACTACAGTTCCCATGTTCCCTAGCATTTATTTCTTCAGTGTGTTTTGGACCTTACTTTTTAAAAAAACAGTCCAGATTAAAATGCTGTTTTAAAATTATTTCCATCTCCCAGCTATGAGATAGTTGGGGGGGGAATGAGAATGTTTGGGGGGGGGAGAAAGAACTGCCAATATATTAGGGGATGCATTCTGGGGTATGTACAATTTGCGGCCAAGTAAGTGACCATGGGCATGTCACACACTCTCAGCCTCAGAGGATGGTAATGGCAACCCCCATTTGAAGAAAAATGCCAAGAAAACCCCATGATAAGGTTGTACATCTCTGTGTTTTGAGTCCTTTTATTTGGAATGTCCTACCTTTTCAGTTTACGTCCCACATTTTGTGGTCAGGGTGAACATACACATGCACCTTTTCCAGGACATGCCCTCCATGTCAACCCTCTCTCCAGGAGGAATGCCAAAACGTCCTCCATTTTGAGCACGGCTAAGAAGCATGGATTTACATTTATATTAGTGTCTTTAGCTTTCTCTACATTTTTTTTCTTGTATGTCCTACATTTCTGAAGTGACTTGTCCTCCTTTGCATTGAAGACATTTGGTCACCCTGTCTGAGTATCGGAGTATGATTCTGGAGACCAGGGTTTGAATCCTGGCTCAGCCATGGAATCCTCCTAGGTGACCTTGGGCAAGTCACACTCTCTCAGCCTCAGGAGAAGGCAATGGCAAACTCCTCTCTGAAGAAATCTTGCCAAGCAAACACCATGATAGGGCCGCCTTAGGGTTGCCGTAAGTCAGAAACAACAACCACAACCACAATAACCTTAGAAGTCACACTCTCTCAGCTTCAGGGGAAAGCAATGGTAAACCCTTTCTGAACAAATAGCAGCAGCAGAAACAAGAACACCACCTCCCCAAAGTCCTCACCTAGGGGACCATTAGACTGTTCCCCATCAGGAAAGTGTATGCAAGGAGAGTGGGATGGATGGATGGTGAGTCCCATCATCCCCCCCCCATTACCACTTCTACTTCGGTTTCTTTGTTGCAAGAGAGGGAAAAGTCTGCTGTTGCTGAGTCCACACTGCCCCCATTCTCCTCCTAAAGTGTAAAAGTGATCCAGGGACACACACACACCCCTGTCTTTTGGGGACCTACTCAGGGAGAAGTCGATCTCCTCCTCCTTGGCTAAGAGGAGGGGCCCGATCCACCCCTGGAGGGGCCCAAACCTGGCTCTGGGGGATGCTGCTCCTGCTGCTACCCGGCTCCAGGCGCCTCCCGGGGCTCCATTGGGGTTGGATGGCTGGAGGAGGAGGAGGAGGAGGGACAGGCTCCGGACAGGGACCACTTGGACCCAGGGGCACCACTACACCCCCCACAGACTGCCCCGGGACAGCCCCCCCCTTCTCCATCCTTCTCTTTTTCATTCTTCTCTTCTTCCTCCTCCTCCTGCACCATTACTTTTTCATCCTCTTCTCCTTCTTTTTGCTTCCCTTTTTCATCCTCTTTCAGCCTTCTCTTTTTCATCCTCCTCCTCCTCCTCTTTTTCTTCCTCCTTCCATTTTTCATCTTCTTTCATCCCACTTTTTCATCACTCTTTTTCCTCCTCCTCCTCTTCCTCCTTCTCCTTTTCATTCTTCTCTTCCTCCCTTCCCTCGGCCTCTCCTTCCTTGTCCTTCGCCTCCTCAGCGAGGGCCTCCGAGCATGGAGAGAGCCCAGGAGGACAGAGCCCAATCCCAGCCCTGACAGCCCCGGCCATGGGAGCCTCCTTCTTTTCCCCCTCGTCGCCTCTTTCTCTTCCTCACTTCTCTTCCTCTCCCCTGGACTTCCTCTCTTCCTCCTCCCCCTGCCTCATGCCGCACCACCCCTTCTTCCACCTCCTCCCCCCCTCCTCTTCCTCTAACCTGGCCTTCCTCTCTTCCTCCTCCTCCTCCACCCAGCGTATGACAACCCCCAACTTTGGACAACATTTTCCAGGGTTAAAAGGTCATCTTATATGCCGAAAAATACAGTAGTCTGGGTTCTCTAAAATGACATAGGGACTGGACCAGATGCCCTAATAAGAACACCTCCAACTCTTTTATTACTGATCTGGTCTCATTTTTAAAATGTCTTTGATTGGCTTCCGGTTGGTTATGGCTCCTCGATAGGACGTGCATTGACAGCGTTCCGTGCCCGTCCTGTGCTGCTGGGGTTCCCTGTGTCTCTATCCAGCTTTAGAGGTACAGAAATTGCCCACCACGATCCGGGGGCTCAGAGGGGGCTCGTAGCAGGTCCAATCTGAATCGGACTAAGAGAAGTGTCCGGAGCAAGCAGAAGGACGCAAGAGCAAGCCACGGACCCTGCAGCAGAACGGCTCTCTTTTTTTCGTGAGCCGCAGAGGAGCCGCCAATTATATTTTAATAAGGATTTTAAAGATTTAAGATTGACGATAACAGCTTTGAAGTCGGAAAAGAAGCTAAGAGACCTGGGACGAGAAGGTATCTTGTTAAGGCTCCTTTTCTTTGATTTGGTGCGCTGTCTGGTTATAATTAACAGTTAGCAGAAAGTGAAAGTGGAAGTATTCACTCAGAGCTATATACGGACATTTCAATTTTGGATACTATAAGCTATAAGCTATAAGCCTTGGACTTTCAGAACGCCTAACTCTCGGAGTCTACAAGTTGCTGAGTTAAGTTAATGTAGAAAAGAAACAAAACGGATATAATAAGTAGATTGATTTGGGACGGTAACTAAATAAAAGTATTGACGCTATTTAAAGGGCGAGTTAATCTGAATTGAATTCTGGACTGGACTGGTTTAGTGCCCTTGAGAAAAAGTATATTAAAGTGACTCTGGCCTTGCTGAGTATACATACTCCTATTCACACCTGCTAGTATCTTGATAATTTCAAGGTTAAGATGACGACACGGTCGCAAACACAGAAAATGGCCTCTCAACCTCAAAGAAGACTGTCTATGGACAAATCAAAGAATATAGACATGAGTCACTTAATACTGGAAAAGATAGATTCGTTGTCTGACAAATTCTCCTCACAGCTTATTGATTTTAAAAAAGAGATACGTCAGGAGATTAGATCGGATTTGCGGGAGATAAATCAGAAAGTAGATGTATTGTTGGGAGAGATGCAGAATGTGAAGAAGCGAGTGGAGATATTAGAATGTACTGTGGAAAAATCTGAGCGACAGATAACAAGAATGGAAGATATCCGAGAGCAGGATTTAGATGAAGTGGCAGCCTTGGAACAGAAACTTAGAGAGAAGGCAATAAAAGTTCGGGGGCTGACTGAAGAGAAAAATGAAAAGTTGCCAGAGAGATTGATACCGAAAATGGCAGAGTTTATGAATAAAAGCGTTCAGGAAATGTATGGGGATATCGATACTCTCTTTCGTGTGAATTCAACTGTCGCAAAGCAAAAAGGTTTACCCAGAGACATTGTGATCAATTTTGTAAAGAAACAAACTAGAGATGCATTTTTGGCAAAAAATAATCTAGACACATTTAATATAGATGGACAAAACTTAAGAGTGCTGAAAGATGTACCGGGGAGAATTTTGAGGAAGCGACGGAATTATACTACTTTAACTGCTTTCTTGAGAAAAGAAAGAATACAGTACCGATGGGAGATTCCAGAAGGTTTGTCATTTTGGTGGGGCAGAAAAAGAATTAGAATAAACAATATTGATCAAGCAGCTAAATTTTTGAAACACGCATTTGCTATGAAGAAGAAACAAGATAGTGATAAAAGAAAGGAAAAGCAAGGAGAGGAAGATAAAGTTGACATTATCGGGAATAGTAGTGAATTGAAGAAACCTAAAAGTCATCGCCAGGGAAAACACGACTTAGAGACATCATTAAATAAAGATTATGATCTACTGGAACTATTGCAAGGACATGATGGCGATGAAGAAGACAAAAATGACGACGAGGAAGACGAGGAAATTTATGATAACGATGATGAAGATAGCTCCAAAAACCTAGGTGAAATTGAAAGTTTTAGGCAGGCTTTGGGGGAATTTGATAAAGGGGATTACAGACTTCACTCCATTACCTCCCCAATTGGTACTGAGGAGTATTTTGATAACTGAGTAAGTTAAGAGGAGACAAGTGTTTCCGTTTTCTTCCTTCCCCTTTTCTTCTCTTCCATTATTATTATTTGGTTTTACATTATTAGAAATATTAGTTATGGCATATGCTAAACAGCTTAAAATAATTTCTTTAAATGTGCAGGGATTAAATACGCCACAAAAACGGAAAAAAATTTTTCATTATTTACAGAAATTAAAATTTGATATTTATTGTCTGCAGGAATGCAGAATTAAGAAGAAGGATGTGAAGTATTTACGAAATGTAAAATTAGGCTTAGAATTTACCGCTGCAAGTATGTTTAAAAAGAGAGGGGTTACCTTTTATATAAATCCTATCTACGATCCCAAATTGGTTTATAGTGATTCGGAAGGATTTTTCCTAATGGTTGAAATCACGATAGAGAACAAGTCCTTTTTGTTAGTAGGTATTTATGGTCCACTTAATAATAAAGGAAAATTTTATAAAAGGTTGAAGGACAGACTACTCGATTTACAACAGGAAAACGTAATTATGCTTGGTGACTATAATGGGATAATAGATCCGACACTCGACAGGACATCAACAAAGTCAATTAGAAAGAATCACGGGAAACTACCCAGGGAGTTTTTTAACATGGTTGATATGTTACATTTGAGGGATACATTTAGAGCAAAGAAAGGTAAAGAGAAAGATTACACCTTTTATTCAAACTGTCACAAAACTTACTCTAGAATTGATATGATATGGATGTCGGATCATTTATTAAACAAAGTGTCAAAAGTGAAAATATTACCAAAAATATGGTCAGATCATAATCCCATAATGACGGAATTAAAATTCGGCCAGCCAAATTTCCAGTGGAGATTAAATCTTAACGTTTTAAAAGACAGTGCAGTATATGAGGAGATCAAAAAGCATATAACATATTACTTTAAGGAAAACTGGAATAAGGAAGTAAGTGTACAATCGGTCTGGGATGCTCATAAAGCTGTGATTAGAGGATTAATAATACAAAAAACAGTAGAAAAGAAAAGACAGAAGCAACAAAAAGAAGAAGCACTTATTAAAGAACTAGTAGAATTGGAGATTAAGTTGAAGTCGGCCCCAAATTCAGCAGAAATTAAAGATAAAATTAGGATTACACAAAAGCAAATACAAATTCTTAATATGGAACAAATTGAGAATAAAATAAAATTTACCAAACAAAAATATTACGAATTCGGAAATAAATCAGGAAGATTATTATCTTATTTGGTCAGAAAAGAAAAAGCCAAAAGATCGATTACAAGAATTAAAAAAGGTACTGAGATATTTTCAAAACAGTCGCAGATTAAAAAAATTTTTACGGCTTTCTTTGAAAATTTATATAAAGATAATAATACACAAAACTTGGATATCAAAAATTATCTGAGGAATATAGATATGTTTAAAATTACAAAAGAACAACAAGAGGCTCTTAATAAACCAATTACAGCAAAAGAGCTTGAACAAGCAATTAGGTCATCAAAATCCTCTAAATCCCCAGGCCCAGACGGTTATCCCAATGAATATTATAAATTATTCGCAACAGAATTAATCCCCCCTCTTGTAAGTACCATGAATGCTATTGTAGAAGGGAAAATACCACAATCATGGAATTCCGCAAACATTTCACTAATATTAAAACAGGATAAAGATGGATTAGATCCAAGTAATTATAGACCAATATCATTATTAAACACTGACTATAAATTGATGGCTGCAATTTTAGCTGATCGTTTGAAAGTTATTTTAGGGAATTGGATCCATGACGATCAGAATGGCTTTCTTCCATCCAGGGGGACAAAACAAAATTTTAGAAACTTACTAAATATAATTGATTTTCACCAAAAAAATATACATAGAAAATTGGCACTGTTCTTCCTGGATGCGGAGAAGGCCTTTGATAACGTTAATTGGAATTTCATGATTGCGGTGCTTGAAAAAATCGAAGCAGGAGATACTTTTAATAACTGGATTAAAAAAATTTATTCGGATCAGAACGCTTCTATTATTATAAATGGGGATAAGACTCCGGTATTTAAGATTAGGAAAGGAGTAAGGCAAGGATGTCCCCTGGCTCCTTTATTGTTTATTTTGACACTAGAGGTGATGCTCGTCCAAATTAGGGGGGAGAGGAGAATTCAAGGGGTTGAATTTGGAAAACAGTCTTATAAACTCCGTGCATATGCAGATGATTTGGTTTTAACAATTGCCAACCCATCGCAAGGCACTCCGCTACTTATGGAGTTGTTACATGATTTTGGAAAAGTTTCCGGTTATAAAATAAATCGTAATAAATCAATAATGATGACTATGAATGTTCCTAAGACGGAAATTGACAAATTAAGGGAAATAACTGGGTTTAAACTTGAAAATAAAACTAAATACCTGGGGATCTGGATTAGTACTAAAAATGCAGATCTCTTTCAAAATAATTATCAAAAAATTTGGAACGGGATGAAAGAAAATATGAAAAAATGGGATCAGTTAACTGTGTCATGGATGGGAAGAGTAGCTCTGGTTAAAATGGCAATACTTCCAAAATTAATGTATTATTTCCAAAATATTCCGGTAATAGAAAATGAAAGAATCTTAAAAAATTGGGACAAGACTATATTAAATTTTATTTGGAAAAATAAAAGACATAGATTAAAAGCCACAGACCTACAGGACTCACCAAAAAGGGGAGGATTAAGTGTACCAAGTTGTTTATGGTATTATGATGCATGTGTTCTGGATTGGCTACGAGATTGGCTGGTGTTAAAAAATCAGAGAGTTCTTGATTTGGAGGGCGGAGATTTAATATATGGTTTTCATGCTTATTTATTTTATGAGAAATATAAAGTGGATGGAAAATTTAAAGATCATTATATTCGTAGGTCGTGCCTACGAATATGGCTAAAATATAAGGCGAAATGGTGTGTAAAAGTTCCATTATGGGCTTCTCCAGTAGACTCGGGGTTAATGAAAAATATTTATAGAGAAAATATTCGTTACAAATACAAGGATTTGATTGATTGTGATGGTCCAGATATTAAATTTAAGACAAGAGAGGAATTAAAGAATATAGGTATTGATTTAAATTGGTTCGCATATATGCAAATACGCGAACAATTTAAGACCGATATAAAAGTAGATAGGATAGCTCCCGCAGATAAAAATTTTGAAAATGTGTTATTTGGCGAGGAGAAAAGGATAATTTCAAAGTTTTATATATTAATTAGAAATTGGGAAACAGAAGAAAATACTGTCAAAACATATATGATAAATTGGGCTAAAGACCTAAATCAAAACGTGAATTTGGACGAGTGGGAAAGAAGTTGTGAAAAAGTAAGAAAATTGGCAGTCAATATTGATCAAAGGGAAAACGCTTATAAAACTATGACTAGATGGTATTTAACTCCATATATATTGTCTAAAATTCATAAAGGTTGTAATCCACTATGTTGGAAATGCTGTAAAGAAATAGGATATTACTATCATGTTTGGTGGAGATGCAAGGAAACACAAAAATATTGGGGTATGATAAATAAGGAAATTGTTGAAATTCTGAAAATAGATCTAAGATTAGATTCAAAAATGTACTTGCTGAATATGTGGGGAGATAAGATTGGAAAAGAAATAGAACATCTTTTTTTCTTTCTGACTACCGCAGCAAGAATTTTGTTCGCAAAATATTGGAAGAAAAAAGAAATTCCAAAAATTGAGGAGTGGAGTTTTAAGGTTTGGGAAATTTATGAATTAGAGAAATTAACCTGGATGTTGAAGAACAAATCATTAAAAGAATTCTATAGGATTTGGAAACCGTGGTTAACACATGAGAAAGAAAAGACAAGGCTATTATCTGATTTTATGTAATAAAAATACGATTAACTGATGTATGTATGTTGTCAGCTTGAGAAGGGAAAGTGCAAGATTATGAATATATCCGATTGATGTAATATAATACAACATAGAGATTTAGTAATATGGTAATAAGTTTATGCATAGTATGCTAAGAATCTTAAGAAATTAGTATTTTGTTTAATGATAAGATGATAAACGAATTTTGGAATAAATACAATAAATAGTCGGTGTAAATAGGTGATGGTATAGATGTACCATATTTACACTTGTCTGTAGGTTACCGGGGGATAGTGATAAGATTATATAAAATGATTATCTTGCTTTCTGAGTAACTTTTTGAGTAACTTAAATAATTAAAGCACCGAAACGGGAAAATAGATTTAGATACATACTAATAATATTTGTTATAGATGTAGAATAAATTGAGAGGTCATGGGATAGAAAGATAAATGTTTCTCTTTTTTTTCCTCTCAAAGCTGTGGAAGTATAACTGTTTGATGTATTGTATTGTACTGTAATGTTTGTTATTTGTTATTTGTTATTCGTAAGTGTGTTAATTTTGTTAGGTGTTTGTATATGTATGTTTGTGTTTTGATTATACAAGTTTTTAAGAAATTTTTCTAATAAAGATATAAAAAAAAATGTCTTTGATTAATACAGAAGGGTATGTGTGTGTATGTGTATAGTCAATTGTTTGAGAATTTTGGTAACTCTCTGATGTGTGTATATACACACACACACACACACATCAGAGAGTTACCAAAATTCTCAAACAATTGAGGAAAGGTGTTTTTTCCCCATTTCCTAATGTTTCTTCTTCATATCTATGCAATTTATATTAAGCAAAAATCTCAGTATGAAGTCGTAGGCTTTCAAAAGATCTCAATAGTTTTTAGTCTTTGTTAGTCCTGTGTAATTTTCACAAAAAGGGCAAGTTTTACATCATCATATACGGCTGATGTCAGAAAACAAGACATAACTAGTGGACCATGTTCAGCTTGGCAGTTCGTACGTTTTTCATGCCCACATTATTGTTATGCCGAAAATTTACCCTCTGTTTCACTTCTACATTGGGAGTTATACTGCAAAATTCACACAGCTTGCAACCTGTTGTTTCCAATATTCTTTGAGCATTAAGACTGTAATAATCAGCCCCAGGACACCAGTTTTACAACTCTTTAAGATTCTCTGCCTAAGTAAAAGATCAGCACATCTGCAAAATCAAAATGATGCGGAACAGATTTACTGGCCAGTTTAGACTCTTCTGAAAGAGAGACAAAGCAGAGAGAGGAAGGCAATGGTTTTATCTTACCCAACACAGTAGTGTGGGTTTTTTTGTTTTGTTTTAGATCTGGCTTATCATTATTGACAAAACAGAAGACTCCTCTTCAACCTGTTCCATTTTTATATGTTCTATTCATTTAACTGAAGTTCCCCAAATGTTTTCTGTGTAAATATATTACTTTGCTTTTCACTGTCAGACCCCAAGAGCTCTTCTCAGTCTTCAATTATAGATGCAGTTCAAATATAGCTTAAGGAAGCTGCAGTAACTTAGAAGAATATTGACAATATTGACTATATTACTCTCCTATGAAGAGCCACTCAGTCTCTCAGGAAATCAAATCTCTTTACACAGCAGATTTTTTTTTTTAAAAAAAAACTATTCCTACTTTTACTTAATTTCTCCTCTGCAAAATATTAAGAGATGTGTGCACATTTTATAACTTAAACATATCCTAGGACATATCTGTGTCAACATATATGGAATGCCAGTTTGTATATATTCTCTAGGTACATGCATATATTCGGAATTTCTTAATTCTTCTGTTTCTATCAGCCATTATCCTTGTGAACATTTTTAAAGTGTTTAAAAGCTAGTGCCAGATATGCCTATGAACCTGAACAGAACATGTGCTTACAAGACCCAATCATTATGAAAGTAGAAGACTGTAAGATGTAACCAACATTTCCATAAATGCCACTTTTATTTGTGACTTACCCAAAGAGTTCTCTAGCTGCTGCCAAAATAGTTGACGTTTTCCCAGTTCCAGGTGGGCCATAAAACAAGAGATTGGGAAGCTGTAACAGCAGAAAATTGCAACAGTCTGTCATAACTTGAGTGCGTTCAAGTTGTTTCCAAGTTATGGCAACCCTACGGCAAACCTATCATGGGGTTATCTTGGCATGATTTGTTCAGAGGAGGTTTGCCTTTGACTTTCTGAGGCTGAAAGAGTGTGACTTCCCAAGGTCACTCAATCAATTTCCATGGCCAAGTGGAGATTCAAACCCTGGTCTTCAGAGTTATAATCCAAAGCTCAAATGACTACCCATTCTGGATGCTGAATATTCATGGAAAGCCTACACATTATCAACTCCACTTAAATATGCTGGGTCAATGCATGAACACTGCATGCTCAGTTGTCAGAACAAAGAGCACGTATACTGGTGTCTGACAAAAGTCTGTCCCAACCCTTTCTCTAACTTAAAATGTAATTCTGTGCATGCCTACTTAGAAATAAGCTCCACTGTACTATGAGATTTATTCCCAGGTAAGCATGCCCATGGACTGCAGCCATTATGGCTATATTTTTAGCTGAACTGTAACATGACCAAGCCATGCTATTTCTGACCCTTGCCAAAGATGATGCTATGATACCTGTTGGCACCTGTTCTGCGGTTTCTGTTATTTGGAAATTTACACCCCATGGTGAAAATGTATGTACATTTCCATATGGAAAGCAATTTTCAGAAAGTAGAACACTAAAATTTTCTGCAATAATTGCTTACCTGTTATTTGACCATGGTCAAATGTTCCATGTAATACTTCAGATCGTCTAAAAATGAATGGGCTGTTCAATACTATGTCAGCTACCTTAGGTACTAAACAGAATGGGCATCTGTCCAATGATATTACTGACTCTTTTGAGTAGACACTCTTAAAGTATCTCAACCTGTCTCTGATAGCCTCCTGAAATTTAAAAAAAGTACTGCTGTTTGATAAAGGAGAACTTTTTTTTTGAAAAACAGATCTTGAAGCCCCTTGGCCATACAGAACTAGCTGCATAAATTCTTGGAGCCCACTCAATTTTTTTCAGCCCGCAATTAAGCAATATTACTTAAATATTATTTATTTGGTCATATGAAACCAAAAGATAAACCCTATGTGTGATATGAAAGTTCTATTTAACTCTTTTCACTTGGGAATTTAAAAAAAGGTTACCTCAGCATTTTATTGTGAACATAAACTATTTTGATCCTGCAAGCATCTAAAATAGTAGACTCAAAATAGAACAGCTCAGCCAGCTTCACAATACAAGGCACTGAATTACCAGTCTTCTAAAGACTATGTTTCTCCTCATTTTAGTTTCCTGTTAAGTTTTTGCTATAATTTACTATGTAACAAGCCTTTCCTTTCTACAAAGCAAGAACCTAGCAAGGAAATAACCTTTCTTTTATATTTATATAAAAGATTTACCATTTGAGGAATACTAGCACATATATGGAATGTGCCACTGCCTAAATATCAGATGTCCTTCACAGTTACAAACTGTAATTTCACCCACAGATTTTTTTTAAATTAAACTCATAAATCTTGTAATATTCTGTAATTAGGAATAGCATTGCAACACTCACTAGAACACATTACTAGACCTCACTTCTCATGGATATACACACACCATTAAATTGCAAAAGATTTTATAGCATTTTGGTGTTTGTTGATATGGCCTGAGAGTCAGCTGAAGCATGGCTAAGAAATATTTCAAAATAGATGATTCATAAGACATTTTAATTTTAGTTCAACATATAGCCTACAAAATATTAGAGAACTCACATCAGCTCCTTGCAAGCATTTTTTCAACACTGCAACAACTTCCTCTTGAAATGCAACTTCATCCATGCATTTTGGACGGCTATTTGAAAAAGGAAAAGGAAAAAACACTGAACATGTACTAATTACTATTATTTTCTCATCAAAACTAATGTCATATGTATCTTCTTCATTCCTTTGCAGTGATTCTCAAACTCTGGTCCTCCAGATATTTTGGACTTCAGCTCCCATAAGCCTCAGCCATCTTGGCCAATGGTCTGGGATTGGAGCTGAAGTCCAAATCCCCTGGAAGACCAAAGTTTGGAAATCACTACTTTAGAGGACTCTTGCCCAGGTATATTGGCCTACAAATATCACAATGCCTTGCCCTTGGCCAGGCTGGCTGGGGTTTTATGAGAATTACAAACAAACGTATCTGGAGATACAAATAAGTTTTGTTTAGTTACCTACTCTTTAGGCAAATGGGCAAATTTTACTCCCCTTTTTACTGAAGTTAGAATTCTTAGGCTACAGAGCAGAACTCGCATCCATCCTATGGAACCCATTGCAAGAAAGGCATCTGAGGCCCTTGATGTTTTCTTTTCACACCAGCTGAAACTGTTTGTATTTAGAACAACTTTTTAATGGCTATACAGCTCAGATTAAAATTCTATACCCTTTTAGCTGGAAGCAAACCTGACAGGTCTTACTTCTGATTAGATGTGGATAAAAATTATACTGCAAGTCTCATAAGTTATTTTACTGCAACTGCAGGTTTCATCTTTGTTGTTTTTATAATAAGCCACTTTCTTCTTTTTCCACCTTTCTCCCCACCAGAAATAAACATTCTTCCATTAAATCTAGGGCCTGACAAATATTTCAGTCAAAACAGGAAAATGAGTGTATGTTCTATAGCATGAATACAAATCAATGTATACTCCAGGGTGATGAAGTTATGACCCTCCAAATAATGGGATCCCAAATCTGGCCACCCCCAAGTCACCATGGTCAATTGTCACAGATGCCAAAATCTGAGGCCTGCCGATACAATAAATAAATAGAATACAACACACCCGTGAAATGAAAATGTGCTAATTACAAATTAGATGCAAAATACAAAGGTATTAATGATACATCATTAAAGTTCTCATACAAAAGCATAGGTCACAGCAGAGCCAAATCTAGTACTGCCAACTAAGTACACTTTGTGAAGTCAAAGGCTTTCATGGCTGGCATCCATAGCTTTTTGTGGGTTTTTCAGGCTGTGCGGCCATGTTCTAGAAGAGTTTCTTTCTGACATTTCGCCGGCATTCTCGGAAGATGCCAGCCACAGATGCTGGCGAACCATCAGAAAGAAACTCTTCTAGAATATGACCACACAGCCCAAAAAAACCCCACAAAAAACTAAGTACACTTTGTTCTTTTCTCCATTCCCTGCATGAGGAAGGAAAGGCCAGGCTTGATCCCTAGCTGAAGCACCATCTGGAGAATGGCTAAGTGACTTTATATAGTCAGAGTGTCAATATGCCCCCTGCCATCAGGCCTCTGGGCAGTTTGGTAGGAGGAATCTGTCTGTCCCTTCAGTATTCTTCACTTTTTGTGTGTACAGTCAAATCTTTTTTCTTTTCTTTTCTTTTCTTTCTTTTTTTTGGGGGGCAGGGCTTCTATATCCTCAGAAATGCACAGAGCAACATACTTTATGAGATTAAGTTCAATCCTATCTGGAAAACAGCACCAAGTTTTGTTGGCTGAGCCATCCAAGTAACATCACATCTGCGCTGAAGTCACTTCTGGAAGAGACTGAAAATAATTTCACCACATGTATTGAGGGACTGTATGCACTGGTTTACAGAAGAGAAAAAGTGCCAAGGTGAACAGAAAATGATGTAATTTCCCAAAGGCATTAAAAAAGGGTAGAAACAGAACACCTCCATTTGTTTTCTGTTTCAAGGTTTACGTACTCAGGTAAACTGCTGACATGAGTTGTGCATTCTGCAAGCAACATAGCATTATAGGATCTGCTGATGAAAGATGCCAACTTTGAGCTTTCTAAACATACAGCCTCTTCAATCTCTGATAAGCAGGTTCTCCAACCCCACATCAAATATGCTGTCAAAGATAGTTCAGACAGACATAGAGATACTTACTGCTGTACTATCCTGTTGAATGCAACAGATAATCAGCACAAGAAGCAGCAAAAAATAAATGGAGACATCTAGTGGTTATAGTCATAGTAATCATCCTAGTCAGTTACATCACTCAAATCCCAAGACAAGAGTTAAGACATACTATTTTTCCACCCAAGGAACAGGTCTGACCCTCTTCCCTTCTCCACTGCCTCCTGCAGTAGCAGCTGTTCCCTTCTCTTTAAGAGATAAGGGTTTGGTGCTGATTGAAGATGGACCTTTCAGAAATGCCTGCATTGCTGCTCTCTTCAGCCTAGAAAGAAAATGAGGGGAGTTAAAACCATGTATTATTAATGTTTGCAAAAGTAGCTTTGTTTTGATTACAGTCCTATTGACTCTCACCAGCTAAAATGGCTATTAAAAGAAATTACATACATTCAGATATTTAACCTGCCATCCAAACAATTGATGTGTTATCTGTAAATCCTCTAAACCCTAATTTCCACACACCTAGCATGTCTTTCACTTATAATCTTGTAAATCGGTGCGGGCAGTATAGGCTCCCCCTGCAAATGTAACTGGACTGCAACACTCGCCATTCTTCGCCACTGACTATGCAGGTTGATAAGACCTCCAGCCAAACAACATTTGCAGGCGTCACTTTGCCCACTGCATATCAACAGAAGACCAAATTGTGTGGAGTTTGTTTTCGTGATGAATAAAATCAGCATGTTGTGCACCTCTAGTTTAAGAACTGCTAAGAACAGAAACTGGCTTAAACAAAGTGGTCAACCATGAACCTGCACAAGAGAACAGAAAAAGACCTATAAAGATGATCACTTGTTGGGAGCCGTTACTTCAAGGTACTGTGTGCACCATGAGACAGCAGTTCATACATCTCACCCATAAGAGCCAGGTTGATTGAGACCAAAAACCTAGCTAGTCCAGCATTCAAATCCCATTGGCCATCTACATGCCTGTGGGAAATCAACAAGTAGGTCAAGAAGCACCCCCTTCATCTTAGAGGTCTCTCATTCATAGAATCACCCATCTTCTTACACTTCAACCTTCTGTCCAAGAGGAATTCCAAAATGTCTTTCATTTTGAGCATGATGAAGAACGCTTGTTTTTTTTTAATTATGTGTTTCAATTTATCTTGTTTTAATGCAAAAATTGTTTAATTCTTTTTTAAGGGGTGGGGGGGGTTGGGGGATTTGGATGCTATTTTAATATTGTATGATGTTTTTAAATTGTTGTGAGCCGCCTTGATTACATGACAGAGGGGCGGGATATAAATAAAACTTATTATTATTATTATTATTATTATTATTATTATTATTATTATTATTCTACTAGCAGAAAATATTGCAGACCTGGAACAATTATTAAGAAAGATCAAAGAAGAAAGTGCAAAGGCAGGCTTACTGCGCAACATAAAGAAAACAAAAATAATTATCACAGAAAACCTACATAGATTCAACCTAGACAATGAAGAAATGAAACAGTAATGGTGAAAGGTATGGAAACAACAGGAAAAGAGATTCCAGCTCAACACTGAGAGGAACTTCCTGACAGTAACAGCTGTTCAACAGTGGAACACACTCCCTTTGAGTGTGGTGGAGTCTTGTTCTCTGGAGGTCTTTAAACAGAGTCTGGATGGCCAACAGGGAGGGCTTTGACATTGTGTCTTCCTGAGTGTGTCCAGAGGAGGACAACCAAAATGGGGAAGTGTCTGGAAACCATGCCTTATGAGGAGAGACTTAGAGAGCTGGGTATGTTTAGGCTGGAGAAGAAACAGTTAAGAGGTGACATAATAGCCCTGTATAAGTATTTGAAGGAGTGTCATATTGAGGTTGGAGCAAGCTTGTTTTCTGCTGCTCCAGAGATTAGGACAAGGAACAAAGGATGCAAACTACAGGAAAAGAGATTCCACCTAAATAGGAAGAACTTCCTGATAGTAAGAGCTATTCCACAGTGGAACAAACTCCCTCAGAAAATGTTGAAGTCTCCTTCTTTGAGGTCTTTAAACAGAGGCTGGATGGCCATGTCGGGGGTGCTTTGATTGTGAGTTCCTGCATGGCAGAAGGGGGTTGGATTGGATGGCTCTTGCAGTCTCTTCCAATTCTGTGATTCTATGATTCTAAGGAGTTTATCACACGGGGGAAATTTAAATTGAAAAAAACCCGCAAAAGCGGGCAGATTTTCAGACGAAGTCGCTGTTAAAATGGGGTTAACCTGAACAGAAAGTAGTCAGAAACTGCTTCTTTTTACTTTCGGAAAATCCCGAAAGTAAAAAAAAAAAAAGCAGTTTTTGACTACTTTCTGTTCGGGTTAACCCCATTTTAACAGCAATGTGTGTGAAAATCTACCCACTTTTGCGGGTTTCCCACACCTTTTAAATCCCGTTTCTGCACGGGATTTCCTCCGTGTGATAAACTCCTAAAAGAGTTCCCATACCTGGGATCAAACACTGATCAAAGTGGGGACTGCAGTTAAGAAATAAGAAAAAGACGAGGAATGGAGAGGGCAGCTGTGGAAGAATTAGAAAAGATCCTAAAATGTAAAGATATACAACTGAGCACTCGAGTTAGAATAGTACAGGCCATTGTATTCCCTATTACCATGTATGGATGCAAGAAAGTGGATAAAAGAAAATAAATTCAGTCGAGATGTGGTGACAGAAGACAAACAAATAGGTCTTTGAACAGATCAAGCCTGAAATCTCCCTGGAAGCCAAGATGGTAACGTTGAGGCTGTCCTATTTTGGCCACATCATGGACGTTATCACACGGGGTCTAAAGCAGTCCCATCTCTGTACCATCCCCGTACCATTCCGGATCCTTTGCCCCTGTGTTCAAACGACGTCACAGCAAACCCCGCCCGATCCAGTGCCATCCCCGGCGCATTGAGGCATCATCCCCGTTCTTTGCAATTCCTTTTCATTTGAGGAATTACATCTGCCGCGACCAGAACCATACCGGAATGATGCTGCTTTCTTGTCTGAAGCTACAGGGTCTATTCCGGTATGGTTCTGGATTGATTCCATGCCGCTTTCTTGCCGCCGCGTGTGATAACGTCCCATGAGAAAGTACAACTCATTAGAAAAGACAATAATGCTAAAGAGTTAAATAGAGAGGGGAAAAAGGTTGAGTTAGAAAGGATATGAATATGTATATAGTTTAAATAATGACAATTAAATTGTAAGATATAATAATAAGATTCAGAGGGATATAAATTTGATTAGGGGTTCAGAAAAGCAACATTAATTTGCAAATAACCATTCATCTGGAAGACAGAAGAATATTACATGATAATTTCAGGTACTAGTGTTATTTGTGTATTTATTTGTTAGTATGTGTATTGTTGTTAATGTTTGTAATGTATGTTTGGTTTTATTAAGATAAGTGTGTGTGTATGTATTTGGTTAATAAAAATCTAATAAAAAAATAATGCTAGGAAAGGTGGAAAGTAGTAGAAAGGAGAGGCCCACATGCTAGATGGGGCCAAAACACACTGCGGAAATAAACCAATTTGAGACCGTTTTAACTGCCCTGGCTGAGTGCTAGGGAATCCTGGGAACTGTGGTTTATTGTGGCACCAGAGCTCTCTTTCTGATGGAGAAGGCTAAATGTCTCACAAAAAATTAAGGTTCCCAGAATTCCCTGACACTAAGGGCCTTTACAGACTGCCAGAAATAGTGCAACTTGAGGCTCTTTAACTGCCCTGGCTCAGTGCTTGGGAATCATGGGAATTGTATTTTTTCTGGGACATTGAGCCTTCTCTGTCAGAGAGCTCTGGTGCCACAATAAACTACAGTTCCCATGATTTCCTATCACTGAGTCAGGGCAGTTAAAAATGGCCTCAAGCTGCATTATTTCTGCAGTGTGTTTTGGCCCATGGATGGACTCTATTAAGGAGGTCGCAGATATGAATTTACAGGAACTAAGGAGAGCAATGGAGGGCAGGGAGTCTTGGGCTGCGTCCACACTGGAGAAATAACCCGGTTTGGCACCGCTTTATCTCTTTCTGGCTCAGGGCTATGGAATTCTGGAAATTGGAGTTTGTTGTGAGCCGGAGCTCTGAGCTCACAACAAACTCCAATTTCCAGAATTCCATAGCCCTGAGCCAGAAAGCAATAAAGCGGTGCCAAACCGGGTTATTTCTCCAGTGTGTACGCAGCCTTGGAAATGTCTCATCTCGACAACGAGTGTTGAGAGGTTTTATTTGCTCGTGTCCTCTATTTTTTCTCCTTGCATGCCCTACATTTTGCTCCGCTTTGTCCTTTCGGACATCTGAGGGACTGCAACTCCCAGAATCCCCGGTCAACACCGCATAATAGGGAGGATTCTGGGAGTTGTGGTCCGTAAAAGTAACTTTCCCGAGCCGCCGTTATGCCTGGCCCGCAGAAGAATCGTCACAAGCTCCCCTCAGGTTTCGTCCCCACTAGGCCGCGACCACCACTAGATTTTTTTCCCTTTCATCTCGTCTTACCGTCAATCTCCCGCCAAAACCGCCAGTTCGTCTCTTTCCCCGCCCTCAAGAAGGGCCACTTCCGCACGGCATGAGGGCGCTCTAGGAATAGAACTGACCAACCACCAGTTTATCTCTTGCCCCGCCTTCATGAGGAGCGGGGCCACTTCCGTACGGTACACGGAGCGCTCTAGGAGTAGAACTGACCATAGACATGTGGTGCCTGTCGCGCGGCCCTTTGACGCGACTTTCCCTTGCGAGGAGGGGGAGGAGTCAGCTAGAAAGAGGCGGTGACAAAAGGAGGAACGGGGGAGAGAGAGAGACTATGTCACGTGTCACGCCATATTTGGAAATACGTGTCAGGCTCAGGGCTTCTCTACCCTCAAAGGCGCTGCGCATGCGTTGAAATGCCGCTGGTGACCTCATTGTGCTTCTGGAAGGTTTAGCGGAAGAGTGCGTCTGCGCATGCTCATATCTGCTATTACGAAGTGGTACGCCCCTCCCCCTTGCTTGCCTGCATAGCATAATAGTTACAGCGTTGGACTAGGACTCCAGATGTTACGGGTTCGATTCCCCGCTCAACTATTAAAAGCCACTAGGTGACCTTGAGGGAGTCACACACTCTCAGCCCCAGAAAAATATATGATGTGTGTTAAAATGCCTCAGGGTCGCCATTAGTTGGAAACGACGTAATAGGGGACAACAACAAACATATCTTTGAGTTTTGTTGTTAACTATTGCGGCAGAATGAATGGGATTTTAACTGAGCAGGGAAAGAAAGACAACTTTAAATGATAATAGGATTTTTATAAACTGTTTTTAAACTGCTGCTTTAAACGTATTAAAAGTTTTTAATCACTGATTTAAATATATTAAGTTTAAATATATAAAGGTTTTAATACATTAAAACTTTTTGCTATTTTATCTTTTTAAATTGTGTGTTTTTTATTCTTTTATTGAAGAATGACTCATTTTAATCATAGAAACCTAGAGTGGGAGCCTTATTGCATTGTTAAACAAACCCGGCAGGCAAATTAAAATATGTGTGTGTTGTTTTTGCTCCTTCCTCTGTATGACGTTCACTTTTGTGTGGGAGAGGGTTGTAAAAGTGTCCCATTTTCCAAACTGGAAAAATCCGTTTGGCAAAAATGACGTTTTTACCACACTCTCCCACACTTTTATAACCTGAAAAGAAAGAACAGCCTGCATAGCGAGAAAAAGAACTGCAGGTTTTTCTGTTTACCTGCCAGTTTTTTTTCTAATAATGCAAAGAGACCACAAGGACCATCCAGTCCAACCCCATTCTGCCATGCAGGAACTCCCAATCAAAGCACTCCCGACAGATGGCCATCCAGCCTCTGTTTAAAGATGTTCAAAGAGGGAGACTCCACCAGCCTCCAAGGCAATGTCTTCCACTGTTGGAATATATTCTTGATACCGGTTAAGATTATCAAGAAAGAAGAAAAGATTGTTTAATCTCTTCAGCAGAGCAACCCACTGCAGAAGATGGCGAGCAGGAACACACACTAGGTCCACCTAAATTCTCCACACCCACGTGTCTATAAAAACAAGTCAGACATTTTTGAGTAGAATAATAAAATAAACTTTACTTACAAAAGGTCATGTATAAAAAATATACAGGTTCATCTTCAGTTGCAAAAACAAGAGAGAGAATAAGTAGCTCTGCATGCTTGCTGGTCAGCCATGTTAGAAGAAAGAAAAAGAGCGGGAACAGCAGAGTAAAGAAGGATTTTAAACTTAGGCCAGTAGGGGAAGTGAGCTCAGTTAACAGACAGGAAAAGAGGAGGGGCTATGAGTGGGTGACAAAACAACCACAGACATGCATAAAACACATTCCTAGAGAGACCAGCATGCGAGGTTGCTATATCCCAACACCCCTTCTCAACCGAGCATGCACCCCAGGCCCAACTTGACTCGTAGTCTCTGGAAACCATCTCTCGGCAATGGTTTAGTTAAGATATCAGCTGTCATCTCAGCGGTTGGACAATAGGTCATCTTGATCAGGCCTTTCTTTATCAACTCACGCACATGATGAATCTTCATATCAATGTGTTTACTTCGTCCTGATATATTTTTCTGTTTGAGAAAGTCTAATGCAGCTTTGGTTGTCTTCAAAGACTTCAATTGGCTTCTTTTCAGTAATTCCAAAATCGAGGAATAGTTGATCAATCCACTGTAGCTCTCTACAGGCTTCTGATGCAGCTATGTATTCTGACTCTGTGGAGGATAAGGCCAATATCTCTTGTTTTCGACTGGCCCAAGAAATAGGTCCATTGCCATATAAAAATAGATATCCACTGGTAGAATGGCGATCTTTAACATCATTGCCCCAGTCTGCATCGGTGTAGCATACAAGGCTCGGGTTATTGTTGGCTGGCAACTTCAACTGAAGATCCATAGTTCCTTTTAAGTACCTTGCTACTCTCTTTACTGCAGTCCAGTCTTTTTGGGTAGGTGCACTGACCTTTCTACAAAGAATTGTAACAGCAGCAGCTATATCTGGTCTGGTATTTGTGGTCAAGTACAGTAGTTTTCCTATTGCTGTTCTGTACAAGTCATTATCTTTTAGAGGTTCTTCTTGTTCATTGTTCTTAATAAAATCTGTCACCATGGGCGTTGCTACAGGATGTGCATCCTGAAGTCCTAGTGTTTCTAACAGATCAATAATCTTTTGTTTTTGACTCAGTAGGAAGGATCCATCTTGTTCTCTTTGAATTTGAATCCCCAAGTAGTATGTGGCATTTCCAAGTTCCTTCAGTTCAACTTCTTTATTCAGGTGATTCACAATTTCAGTGTAGTCTGTGTCTCTTTGTGTAGCTATGATTAGGTCATCAACATATGTCAGAATATATGCTAAATGTCCATCCTTGGTTCTTGTGTATAGACATTTGTCTGCTTTTCCTTGTTGAAAGTCCAACTGTTTTAGCATCTCATCCAATTTTTCATTC
Organism: Phrynosoma blainvillii; assembly: GCA_026167975.1. NCBI lineage: Eukaryota > Metazoa > Chordata > Lepidosauria > Squamata > Phrynosomatidae > Phrynosoma > Phrynosoma blainvillii. Next base: position 14,076,147 of record JANUYF010000003.1, read on the forward strand.
CAAGCTCTGGCAGCCTGTTTAAGTCCATATAGCCCCTTCTCAAGCTTACAAACGTGGTGTGGTCATTGTTTGTCTATAAAACCTGGAGGCTGTTTCATAAAAATGTCTTCTGTAATCACTCCATGTAGAAATGCTGTCTTTACATCAACATGTCTGACGTCCATCTGTTTTGAAGCTGCTAGGCTAAGAAGTAATCTTATAGTAGTATGTTTTACCACTGGTGAAAAGGTCTCGTCAAATTCTTCTCCATATTTTTGTGAGAAACCTTGTGCAACAAGTCTTGCCTTGTAGCGTTCAATTTTTCCTTCTCCATCTTGTTTTAGTTTGAACACCCATCTGGATCCTATAGCTTTCTTTCCTGGTGGGAGTTCTGTAAGTGTCCATGTTCTATTTTTGTGTAGTGCCTCTATTTCTTCTTCAGCAGCTTTTCTCCATTTAACTGCTTCATCAGCAGGCATTCTTTCAATTTCTTCTATGTTTGATGGTTCTCTAGGCAATTCTAACTTTGTAAGATAAGAAAGTCGGGTAGGTGGTTTACCTCTGTTGGGTCGCAGTAAGTATCTGGAATCTTGCTCTGGAACCTTGCTTGTCTCTGCAGCATTCTCCGGTCCAGGCATCTCATCTGCTTCATCTGCATCCCCTTCTGAAGATGTAGAGTCTGCTTGTGCATCTTTTCTGATAGGGACAACAATCGGCTGAGGGTTGAACCTTGATGTTGCATCTTTCTCGTTTGAGAAGTCCAATGCACCATCTTGGTCATCTAAGGATTCAAGAATAGTTCCTTTCTTGTTTATTCTGCTTCGTTCATCAAAGTAAACCACATGCCTGATGAACACTTCTCCAGTCTTTAAGTTCATCACTTTGTATCCTTTTGATGCAGACGCATATCCAATGAAAATAGTTTGTTCTGATCTGGCGTCCAACTTGTCTCTCTTTTGTGAGGGTATGTAGGAGTAGGCAAGACTTCCAAAAGTCTTGATGTGCTTCATGTTTGGCACTTTGCCATGCCACAGCTGGAAAGGTGTCTGTGTAGTGCCCTTGGTTGGCAATCTATTCTGAAGGTATGTGGCTGTCATGATGGCATCTCCCCAGAACTGGTTAGGAAGACCTGCATCTGCCAACATGCACTTTGTCATCTCCAAGAGAGATCTTAGCTTTCTTTCAGCTGAACCATTCTGAGCCGGTGTGTATGGGACACTTCTTCTGTGTTGAATTCCACATTCTTCCAAGAAGGATTGAGTATATTTTGACAGATACTCGCTCCCACAGTCTGTTTGGATGGCTTTGGGTCTTTTTTTAAATTTTGTTGTCACCATTTCAACATATTTCTTTAGCATCTCTTGAGCTTCACTCTTTTGCTTTAGAAGGTAGGTGACACAGTATTTTGAAAAATCATCCATGAATATTAGTATATATCTGTTTCCACCCATTGAGGGAAGAGAAAATGGACCACAGATATCTGAATGGATTAAATCCAGTACTTGATAGCTTCTTTGTTCAGTACTTGCTCTAAAGGAAGGACTCACTGCCTTTTGTTCAATGCAAACTCTGCACCTTTCAGAGTTTTCATAGCCTTGGGACTTTATCTTGATCCCAGTAGCTAAATTTTGTTTTTGTAATTGAAGAACTGCTTTGGTATCACGATGGGCAAAGCGTCTGTGCCATAGTTCAAGGCTGTCCTCATCCATATGTCCTTGAAGTGCATTCACTTGTGGAGCTGAAAGGTTCACTTCATATAAACCATCATATTCAAATGCTTGTGCATATATGACATTGTCTTTAGAAACTGTACATTGTCCATCTTTGAAGTTGATTTCAAATCCCTTCTTGTCTAAAACTGACACACTGAGCATATTTCCTCTCAAATTTGGAACATACAATGCATTTGTGATAGTATTTTCAATGACTCTATTACCAGGCACCTTGAAAGGCAGTTTAAAATCTCCTTTTCCTTCAACAATCAAATGCTGATCTCCTGCAGTCTCAATGTGTCCATTAACATTTTTATCAATTTTATCAAAATAAGACTCACAGTGTGTAGAATGTTGTGTACAGCCTGAATCGATAATCCAGAAATTTGAATTATCTCTGTTAATGCCAGTGGACAAAGCTTGTGCCTTTGTGCAAAAGGTCTTTCCTCTCTCTTCCTTCCTTGAGGAATTGTCCTGTCTTTGTCTCCTAAAATCAGCTTGAAGATGGTCATCCTGTCTCTGTGTCCTAGAATCAGCTTGAGAATAGGTTGAAGAATTCTTAGGAAGCAAGCAATTTCTTGAGATATGCCCCTTTTTATTACATCTATAGCAGGTAACCTCTGATTGGCCAGTAGGAATGGTTCTTCTTCTCCCTGGATTTGCAAAATAGTGAAGTGAAGCAGAAGCTTCTTGGCTTTCATAGTGGTAACTTCCTGTTTCTGTGATGCATTCCTCTCTCAATTTACTTAAAACTTGGTTGTATCCCATTTCTGGCAAAGCATTAATGACTGTACAAAAGGCATCAAATTCTTTTCCCAATGTTCCCAGTAAATAGGCAATTTTAAGGTTATCACAAGGTGTAAAATCACAAAGAGTCATTTTTTCAAACAGTTCTGTTACATGGGAGATATGTCTTTCACAGTGTTGTTTAGAATTCAGCCTAAGATTCATAAGATCTTTCATGATAAAAGAGAGTGATTTAGTGGTCTTCTTTCCAAAATTTTCCTCAAGTTTTAAAAGCATCTCTCTGACAGTCTTGCAATTATGTACTAAGCAAATTAAGTCTCTAGACAGAGATTCTTGCACAATGTGTCTTGCAATTGCATCTTCTTTCAACCAAACTAATCTTTCTTTTTCTGTAATTGGGATCTGAGAGTCCACACAGTGAAATACCCCATGGGCTTGAAGAAAAACTTCTAACCTTGTTTTCCACTCAGAGTAATTATCTGGGGTGAGCTTTAATCTTGAAGATTGTAGGGACATCTTTGCAAAAATAGTCAGCCAAAAATCAAAGCTCAAAAACACAGTATCAATAAAAAGCATCAACTGCTCAAAAGCAAAAATTAAAACTCTCTCTGGTAGACACGGGTTATTAAGGGAGAGTGGACAAAACCGCAATAATCAATTACTCAGCTAAGTAAACCAGCAGCATCCAAAAAACAGCAAAAAGGCAAAATACCCGAACAATCTAGTTTTAAATTGTTCCCTTCTGCTCAGCGCACCTGGGCCCCATAACCTGTTGGAATATATTCTTGATACCGGTTAAGATTATCAAGAAAGAAGAAAAGATTGTTTAATCTCTTCAGCAGAGCAACCCACTGCAGAAGATGGCGAGCAGGAACACACACTAGGTCCACCTAAATTCTCCACACCCACGTGTCTATAAAAACAAGTCAGACATTTTTGAGTAGAATAATAAAATAAACTTTACTTACAAAAGGTCATGTATAAAAAATATACAGGTTCATCTTCAGTTGCAAAAACAAGAGAGAGAATAAGTAGCTCTGCATGCTTGCTGGTCAGCCATGTTAGAAGAAAGAAAAAGAGCGGGAACAGCAGAGTAAAGAAGGATTTTAAACTTAGGCCAGTAGGGGAAGTGAGCTCAGTTAACAGACAGGAAAAGAGGAGGGGCTATGAGTGGGTGACAAAACAACCACAGACATGCATAAAACACATTCCTAGAGAGACCAGCATGCGAGGTTGCTATATCCCAACATCCACTGTCGAACAGCTCTTACTGTCAGGAAGTTCTTCCTCATGTTGAGCTGGAATCTCTTCTCCTCTAGTTTGAATCCATTGCTCCAAGTCTTATTCTCTGGAGCAGCAGAAAACAAACTTGCTCTATCCTCAGGAACGACTTAGGGAACTGGGGAAGTTTAGCCTGGAGAAGAGAAGGTTAAGAGGTGATATGATAGCCTTGTTTAAATATTTGAAGGGATGTCATATTCAAGGAACAAGCTTGTTTTCTGCTGCTCCAGGGACTAGGACCCAGAACAATGGGTGCAAGCTCCAGGAAAAGAGATTCCAGCTCAACCTTAGGAGGAACTTCCTGACAGTAAGGGCAGTTCGACAGTGGAACACACTCCTTCGGAGATTTTGGCGGAGTCTCCTTCCTTGGAGGTTTTTAAGCAGAGGCTGGATGACCATCTGTCGAGGATGCTTTGATACGGAGTTCCTGCATGGCAGGGGGTTGGACTGGATGGCCCTTGTGGTGTCTTCCAACTCTATAATTCTATGATTCTATGATCCCCCCTTCAAATAGTTGAACAGGGTTATCACATCACCATTTAACCTTTTTCTTCTCCAGGCTAAACATACCCAGCTTCCTAAGTGTCTCCTCACAGGGCATAGTTTCCAAACCCTTCACCATTTGGGTCACCCTCCTCTGGACACGCTCCAGTTTCTCCACATCCTTTTTGAATTGTGGTGCCCAGAACTGGACACAGTATTCCAGGTGAGGCCTGACCAAAGCAGAACACAGTGCTACTAGAATCATAGAGTTGGAAGAGACCTCAAGGGCCATCCAGTCCAACCCCATTCCGCCATGCAGGAAATCACAATCAAAGCATCCCTGGCAGATGGCCATCCAGCCTCTGTTTAAAGACAGCCAAAGAAGGAGACTCCACTACTCTCCGAGGGAGTGTCTTCCACAGTCGAACAGCTCTCACTGTCAGGAAGTTCCTCCTAATTTTGAGGTGGAATCTCTTTTCCTGTAGCTTACATCCATTGTTCCGAATCCTATTCTCTGGAGCAGCAGAAAACAAGCTTGCTCCCTCCTCACATATTTAAACAAGGCTCTCATATCACCTCTTAACCATCTCTTCTGCAGGCTAAACATACCCAGTTCCCGAAGTCGTTCCTCATAGGGCGTGGTTTCCAGACCTTTCAACATTTTGGTCACCCTCCTTTGAATATGCTCCAGCTTCTCAACATCTTTCTTGGTGCCCAGAACTGGACACAGTATTTCAGGTGAGGTCTGACCAAAGCAGAATATGGTGGTAGTATTACTTCCCTCAAACTAGACATTATACTTCTATTGATGCAGCCTAGAATCGCATTGGCTTTTTTAGCTGCTGCATCACACTGTTGAACACATGTGTAGCTTGGCCCTTGGTTTCCGCTGGGGTTTGGTTCCAAGACCCCTCATGGATATCAAAATCTGTGGATGCTCAAGTCCCATTAAATACAACGAGGTAGCAAAATGGTGTCCCATATGTGGGATACAGTTTTCTAAGTACCAGATTACCAAATCAAATTAATCAGGACAAAACAAGTGAAGCAGCAATATCCAATTTATTCATTACAATCTTGCAAGAAGGGGTGTCCTAGGGAAGTAAGTACACCCCCACACTTGACACAACATGGTTTTATTCCCTTTCCCTGGCAGTATTTTTCCACCCCCATAACATTATTGGCTAGTGGCAAATGATCAATTTTAATACCACCTTTTTCATCTATGTAAAAGCCCACCCCAGAACATATTTGTTCATACATCTCATGACCATTTAAAATAGGGATAATTTATGCATGGGAGGTCCAGGATAATACATGACTCTCATCACGCAGACTCAGTTTGTGTTTTGGGTGACCTCCTGGATACCTCTAGAAAGGGATGCTGTCCTTGCAATTAATGAGGATGAAACTAAATCCATCCACTCTTATCTATGTTCCAGATTCAGCTTACCTCCCTATTTCAAACTGGGCATATTCTTACTATAAACCAACCCAATTATTCTTGACACATTTGGCCAATCTCAAAGCAATGTGTTTATAAATGACAATATTCAAGTGCTTTTTATATAATTAGAAACCTAAAGCCCCAAACACTTTTTGTAAAGTGTGATGAGATATATTAAAAAAACTTTATGTGAAAACTATATTAGATATAGTGAATATATAGTATAAGTAAGTAATATGTGAGCATGTAGGTTTACATGTTTTTCAACCCTACCTATGGGTTCTTAACTCTTTTTATGCGCATTTTGATTATCCTTCTTATGTTTAATTCAAATTTATATTGATTCAATATATATTATATTTAATTCAAATTTATACCTTACATAAAATTGCAAAATCAAGGTTTGGTTTTTGGAATTATGTATTTTCAAAATACGGTATTTTCAAGCCATGGATGGTTGAATCCATGGATAAGAAATATGTGGATATGGAGGGCCGACTGTACTAAATCTCCTCCTAGATCCCTACTGTTGTCAAGCCATATGTCTCTCATGTTATATCTGTGCATTTCATTTTTTTTTCTACCTAAGTGGAGTACTTTACATTTCTCCCTGTACGAAATTCATTTTGTTAGTTCAGGCTCAGTTCTCTGATTTGTTATGGTCATTTTGGGTATTAACTATCCCTCCTAATTTTGTGTCATCTGCAAATCTGGTAATCATGTCCCTTGTGCCATAGAAGGTGGATGTGAACTCCCTGCAGCCGCTCCTTTTTTGGCTAAATTTTATTTATTTTTATTTTCCATGCTCAGTTTGTTTCTTTCCCCCCTCCTCCCTCTGCCATTCTTTAATTATGATTTGTGTCCTGTCTGTTTAGTCTTCAGGCTATTCTAGCCAAAGCCTCTCGGCTCTTGAATAGTTTGTCTTGCATGTTTAGAAACTGAAGTTCTAGGTAAATAAAGAAGGCTTCAAAATAAGCCTTCAAAAAGGGATAGGTGAGTCGACAGGTTCAGTGAGGCCTAAAAAACTTTTCAGACTGCTTAAGTGGTTTGAGAAAATGGTTTAAACATTTCAACTGAATTTTAAAATGTCCTTGATTCTAAAAAAATATCAATCAATCAACCTTAGATTGCAGGTGCAAGTAGTTATGCAAGTAGTTAAATAAAGCAGGACCAGGAAAAGACATGTGTTTCTCTATACTGAACTACAACTCTCATCATTCCTCATCATGTCCTGTGTTACTTAGGATGGATGGGAGTTGTAGTCCAATGCTCAAACCACTATGCCATGCTGTATTTAGGGCCCTATTTACCTGGCTAAAAATACTGTATATGTCCACAAAGGCCTTCAACATAATGTTTTTAGTTTGGTACATGGTTAATGTTATATGTTTAGTTTGTTATATGTTTAATTTCCATCATATCAGAAGTATAAAGTTTGGCCCTCCAGATTGTTGGACTGCAACTCCCATAATCTTTTGCTATTAATTATACTGGCTAGGAGTGATGGGGATAGCAGTCCAAAACATCTGAAAGACAACTGATTCGCCTTGTTCTATATTGTTCTCTTATAGAGTGGGTCCTTGGCTGGGGTTTAGTTCTAGGAACCCTCATGGTTAGGTCCCATTAAATACAATGTTGTGGTAAAATGGTGTCTCTTATATAAAATGTCAAAATCAGGGTTTACTTTAGGAATTTATATATTTTTTAATATTTTCAAACCCTGGATGGTTGAATCCATGGATAAAGAATCCGTGAATACAGAGAGCCAACTGGTTTTCATATGTATATTTTCACTGTTGATGGTGCTGTTTTTCAGATCTTGTCAATTTGTAAAGTATTTTGAGTGTACCTGATGGGGAGAAAGGAAGGATATAAGCTTTTAAAATAAATAAGAGTCATCTGGTAGACTCCTTCATACATTATTGGTTGTTGGAAAGCTTCTTCAGCAGTTGCCACATAAAAATGCTAAACATCTGGGCCATTTAAACTTCCCGCAGTGCTTCTGGTCAATTAACTTATTGATAGTAAGAGCTGTTCAGAAATGGAATCAAGAACTTAAGACGTGACGAGGACTTTTTCTCTGGATGTCTTCAAAAGAGGCTACTTACTGGGGATGCTCTAGCTCAGTGGTTCCCAAACTTTGGTCCTCCAGATGTTTTGGACACTAGCTCCCAGAATTCCTGACTGTTGGCCAAGCTGGCTGGGGCTTCCAGGAGTTGAAGTCCAAAACATCTGGAGGACAAAGGTTTGGGAATCACTGCTCTAGCTGGATTTCCTGCATTAAGCAGGCAGGTTAGACTTGATAGACTATGGGGGTCCTTCCATCTCTATGAGGCTGTGATTCTTGTAGACCCAGGTGCCAGATACGAGGGTCTCAAGGCATACATTGATTCAGTGGTCAGCCCTACTAGGATGCTGAGAATGTTAGCACACCCTGCATACCCCTAACTATATTTCAGTGTCCCCATATTTCCTATCTCATATCTGGAGACAGCATGTTCTTGAAAAATCAATGACTTTTCAGGAACACTTGGTCAGGTTCCCAGGAGAAAAGAAGCAGGACTCGAGGTATCTGTACATCAAGGTAATAAGGCAATCAAATCTAAATGGGTGTATTGATTGCTTCTTCCTTCCCCCAAGTCATCTACATTTCCTCTTGCAACTTAAAATAAAGGATCTCCTTGCACCCAAAGCAGGGAGCCAACCTCCCTGCCTACCCTGTGTTGTGTCCCCAGCCAAATTTCCCTATCCATCTATGCTGGGGACATCCTGATCCAATTGCTCTTTTTGTCACACTAAAATTAATGCCATCAACCAGCCCAGAGTCTCATTGTCCATTCCTAAGAAAGCCATCAGGTCTTCGTTACAATGCTAGAGATCATCCAGCACACCCCAGAGGCTAGTTATTAAATATAAAGATGGGTCTCAGAAACCTAGCCTCTTTGCACACAGCCAGCATATACCTTTGCACTGTATATGTTCTGTCACCCTCAGATCTCCCAGTGTGAGCCACTCCAGTTTTCCACGGTCTACTCTTTGGATAGGTAATTGTCACATGCACACCCTGCAAGCCTGCAAACACACACACCTCCCCTATCCCATCTCCATAATTCCTTTTCGGTTATCTCTGGAGGTGCCCTGGTGATGCAGTGAATAAATGCTGGTACTGTGAGTTTGATCCCAGGGTTCCAAGGTTGACTCAGCCTTCCATCCTTTTATAGGTCAGTAAAATGACTATCCAGCTTGTTGTGGGCAGTAGGCTTACAGACTGTAAAACAGCTTAGAGAGTGTTGAGTTCACTATTACTCAATACAGAAATGTGGTTTGCTACTGCATGTATTTGATATTTTTCTAAGTAAAACCCTCTTAATTCATGCCAAACCTGCATTATTACTGGTACAAACAGGGTGCAAAAGGTCCTAAAGGTTACCCAGCCTCTTGCAAAAGCTAATTTCCCCAACCATTAAAGTAACACTGTCATAATAATAATAATAATAATAATAATAATTTTTATTTATATTTCCCGCCTCTCCCTACGGATCGAAGCGAGTTGTCTGGTATTGTCGAATCAGTGCTTACAGGATTAAAGCACTGGGATCGCCATCATCACGTCATGGTTGTGTGTTCATTTTCATTGCCTTCATCATTACCAGATCATCAGGAATGCCAGCTGATCTGTAGTAATATTGGGTGAGGACCCCACCTTTCTTTGGGTAACAGGAATCTCAGAAACTGTTTGAGGATGCTACTTGCTGGTTCCAGTCCTGTGCCTTTCCCTACCCACAAAGTGGAATAGCCACTTGACTACTGATGGAGCCAGTGCACCATAGACAAAGAAGGAAGAACTTCATCTTTTATTTCCAATCCAGGTGTCCATAGATGAAGTTCAACTCAACAGATAGCAACCCAGATGAAAGTTCATTATCTATCCTGTGGTCACATCTGCAACAGGCATGCAGCAGAGTCTGCACTACTTGTAAGTGAAATGTTTTTTGCACATGCACTGTTGCTGGACACCAACTATGGAGTTTATCACACGGGGAGCCCCGTGCAAAATCGCTCTTTAAAGTTAAAAAAACGGAAGCTTTTAATGAACAGGATTTCTCCCGTTCTGCCCTGTGTGAAAAGTGAAAGCGCTGTTAACAGGGAGGTTAATCCAAACAAAACCCCCCAATTTTTACTTTCGGGTTTTTCCAAAAGTAAAAAGAAGCATAAATGAGGGGTTTTGGTTCGGATTAACCTCCTTTTAACATCAATTTAACAGCGACGTCATGTGAAATCATGACCGCTTTTGCGTTTTTTTTTTCTAATTTAAAGTAGTGATTTTGCACGGGATTTCCCCCGTGTGAAAAACTCCTAAGGCAAAATCAGCTATTTAAGAATACAACAGCTGAAGTAATTGTCATCGCTTGGGCCCAGAGATATGCAAGGATGGGAAGTTGGCCCAGCAAGGATCTCCATAGCAACAACAGTTTATTGAAAAGGAAGGCAACAAGCTAAAATTACATCATTCAACTGGGAAAGGAAAGCTATAATTTTGTTAGGGGCAATTTGAAATAAATAGCTTCCTGTTACTGGGCAGAGAGGCAGCATCTGCCATTAAATGAAGTCAAATCAGATGTAAAAGGCAATGAAGGGTCAAGCCTTTATTGCACACCAGCTTTCTTGGGGGATTTTCTTGTTGTCTGGTATTATCGAATCAGTGCTTACAGGATTAAAGCACTGGGATTGCCATCATCACGTCATGGTTGTGTGTTCATTTTCATTGCCTTCATCATTACCAGATCATCAGGAATGCCAGCTGATCTGTGGTAATACAATCTGCCATTTCTCTCAGGTTTACCCTGATCCTTCTAAGCTGAACCCTGATCCTTCTAAGTCCTCACCGGAGCTGCTAGTCCTTGTGGACTTTTCTTAGGAGATTATCACACCAGGACCATTTCCACCACAATCGCGCTATAGGGAGATAATGGAAGCATAGCACTATAGCGATCTATAGTTCCGCATAGTCGTACAATCACGCTATAATAATGAAATAAAAACAAATCAAAAACGCAGTCATGTTCTGCATACAAAAGACAATCACATTACTGTATCATTAATACATTGTGACTGGATGTTTTGTGCACGCGTGCTTATCGTGCTACTGCCCATGTCTGAAAAATGTGGCTCCGTCCCAAACAACAAAATAACATTTCCATATTTAAGAAGATAATATATATCCAGCTCAAATAAAAGAGTGCATTATACCTGAAAATAAGAAAGAAATCTACTCTGAAAACGAATTGCCTGTGCCAAAGAGCACTTTGGGAAAAGGTCCCCAATAGCAATCTCCGATAGCGCAAATGCATTGTTATTACCTTCTGCACCTTTGCAATAGTGATCCATTCACGCTATTGACAAGCCATTCATGGGGTTTCCCCATGAATGAGTAATTATAAGATAATCACAAGTTATTCATGGGACAACTACAGGATGAGGGCGACTTTGTGCAAAAATCTTTGGGCAATCCTGCTATAATGATGGAAGCATCCTTTTTTCTCCCTTGTGATAATCTCCTCAGCAACAGCATATTAGTACACGCTGTCCCTATTTGTTTCTGGATGATGGCTCAGTCTTGAAGAGGCAATTATGACCTATTACATTTACAAAAGTCCTGCTTCCAGTGGAAATTAAAACTAATAGAACTGGTTTGCTGATACAGATCAACACAATTGTTTGGACATCTTGGCTCTGCTTGGGGCAAGTCTGTGAGCATCTGCATTTCAGACTTTACCAGTATACCACCAAGTACAGAGGAGGTGTATTTACAGTTTACAGACAGTGCCATAGGTTTGCAAAGGGATGAAATGAAAGAAAGATGTTGGTAGCATAAGCTTCCATAGACTTGAGCCTATTTCTTTGGATGCATAGGGTAGAGTGGAGAGTCCAGAGACAGATCTATTTAAGATAATGACATTCTCACACAAGACCGTCTTATATGGGTCCGATTTATTTATTTATTTATTTCAATTAGTCTCAAAATTGCTGCGAGATCACTTTGCATATTGCTTTTCTAGACTAACACAGCTATGTCTTTGAATTCTACCACCATCGATCATAGGGATGGGGATGGTTTCTGTAAGCAAAGTGTGGGTTGGTGCTGGGAGCCACAAACTGCTGGTTCACAGTTAATTTCTAGAAAACTACATTCTGCTAATATAACAATATGGTAAAAATATGGCATTGATTCCTGGCAAGAGCAATAGAACATAAAATATATTTATTCAATTAACATTTCTGAACAAGAAAACTTTCGTAAGATACCTATGAAAAATAGAATGCAAGAAGAGGCATTTAATGCCATACATTTTTATTTTGAAGGTGGGGTTGGAGTCAGTACATTTCTATTATTTCTGCCCAAAATTCCCTCCAACTCCAGCTTTATGACTAAACAACCTGGGGAGGAGGGCTGGATGCCTTTTTGCAGATGAAAAAATCTAGTCTTGGGGATCATATGTGGCCCATTGTGTCAGATCTTGATAGATAGAAAATTAAAAGCCACAATATTTTCCCCCCATTTGTCATCACAAACACACACCCAGTTTCTCCCCATATACCATAGCTCTGTATTAATGCACTTCTTCCTGATTTTCATCAGAATGCAGATAATTATTTTTTAAAGTAATTTGTTGTATAACAACAGCAAATGAAAAAGTTGTTGTGCAACACAACAAATTGCAAAAGTGACCTATTATCTTGCTCAACATGTTGCTCATTTCATTTTTAGTACTTACCAGGAAAAAAAAATCCCTAGGATTTAGAAGAAAATGGCATAAAACTTGAAAATAATCAATGTGACCTTGATTTAAAATTCCCTTATAAATAACTTTTTGAAGTAACTAGGAAATGTTACTCTATACACACTGAACAAAAAGTACCATCCTTCCCACTTATTATGTTATTTTTGACATTTTGTTTTGTTATATCCTCATTGTTCCCAAAAGCAATGAATTACCAGTATGTCCATTACTTCTTTCTTCCAAACTCGGAGGATTTTGAAAGGTGGAAGGTCAAAGCAAATAATTATAGAATGTGCAAAACAAGATTAAACAACCTTATTTGCCCCATTATTCTGTTCACCTAATTTAAGTTCGATTCTCTGACATAAAATATGATTGCCGCCTTGAATTCTATTTTGGGAGAAACGTGGGATATAAATCCAATTAATAAATAAATTGCCATTCTAAATGTCCACTTAATCACTGCGCCTAGTCTCTCTTTCTTAATTTCTCTATTCTAGAGTACCAGCTGGGATCCCAGTTGACATCAGAGCTATCAATCTATTATGGCTGGTCTTCCAAAAGACATTGAGGATTCCCAAAGGATCAATCAGGATCCAGCCAAAGGCACCAGCTGCTCTACTCTTACATCCAGCATCAACCCCAGATATCTTTGATCTACAATTTACTCTCATATTTAATTTATCCGATCCAAAGAGTTTTGCTCTTATTTTATAATTCCCCCATTTTAATCCACATTCTCTCTTCTTCCACTTCTAAAAACTACAGTCTGGGTCGATTCTCCTGGGACCATTTCTTGGTGTGCAAAGGGAACCATAGGAACATTTCATTCTTAAAATGATGACAAGAAAGTCGGTCATTTGGTATCCGATGGGGAGTTCATGCATTAGGTTGCTATGTTTGCTGTACCAGATTAAAGCATTAGACATTAATTAGTCTCACAAAATGGTGCATATTATACTGGGGATAGGAGGAGGGAGGTCATTTATGATAAACTGTAATCCTCCATTCCTTTTAAGTGTATCAAATAATGCTGTTTTGCAGAGCTGATGATTTGACTTTGATATATTGTAGCTTGAGATGGACATATTAGGTTTTCTTCTTCTCAAATTGCAATTTGGTCATCAATTCATTGAGTTTCCCATGCAACCCAAAGGCCACAACAAATACATTGCATTTTTTAATGCAAAATACAATGTGCAAATCTGGGTGTTGTTCCCCACTTTTGTTTGCATATACATGAAAATATACTGCAAGAAGGTAAAGGAGTTGATTTTCTGATTTAAAAAAACCCAGATAAATATTTTCAATTTTATTCATTTACTTTAAAAAAAAAAAAAACATCCTATACCACTAGATCTTAAGATGCAATACAGATAATATCGCTTTAAGCAGATTTTTAAATTAACAATTTTAAAGAGTTTTCATGGTTAAAACAGTTTAAAACACTGCACATAAACATTTTGGAGTAAATTAGTTAAGCCTCGGAGATTGCAGAAGTAATGCAGTTTCATGCCGCTTTAACTGCCATGGCTCAATGCTATGGAAATGTGGGATTTGTAGTTTGCTGTGGCACCAGAGCTCTCTGACAGAGAAGATTAAATCTCTCACCAAATTATAAATTCCAGAATTCCGTAGCATTCATCCATGGCAGTTAAAGTGGTGTCAAACTGCATTATTTCTGCAGTGCAGATTCAGCCGTAGTCTAAGTCACAAACCACTACAGCATGCTAGATCCCTTTTGTAAGTTGTCGGGTTGTTGTGTGCCCTCAAGTCATTTCTGACTTATGGAGAACCCAAAGTGAACCAATTGTGAGGTTTACTTGATAGAATTTGTTCAGAGGGGGTTTCTCCTTACCTTCCTCTGAAGCTGAGAGAGAGTGGCTTGCCCAAGGTCACCCAGTAAGTTACCAAGGCTGAGCAGGGATTCAAACCCTGGTCTCCCAGGTCTGCAATACTCAAACCACTACACCACACTGGCTCTTGTTAGTAAGCTAGTGGGACGACAGATTTTAAAGTAAACTTTGTCTAACCTTTCAACACCTAGAGATGTCAAGACTCTATAGGGTCTTGTCTGTAGCAGCTTCTGGTGAGTTCCCAGAAGTGCAGTAATACAACTTACACCAATCTTCATAAAAATCCATCTTGAGGGGAAGAGGAAGCATAATTTAATTCCAAACATTCATTAATTAAATATAGTTTCTATTCTGACTTTCCCAAGAATTCATGATGGTTGTTACTGTGATAGATACCCTGCATGCAAGGAACCACAGAGCTGGAAATAAGCACGTACTTCTTATGGAGATAGACATGTGGCATGAATGCGGATCAAATGCCCTCTACTATTCAGTTTTCATGCGTCTTCCTCATGTAGCATGGCAGCTAAGACATCAGATAAACTATGCATTGGAAATTCTCTGGTTCGGATCCCATGACCGTTGCTATGATCTCATTAGATAACCTTAAGCAAGACTATCTGCCTCCCCCAACCCTGATTAACAACAATTTGTGCACATATGTAAGTAAATGTGTGTGTGTGTGTAGTAAAAGTGATCTAAATAAATAAAACTCCCATGTAAGACTGTTGTGACAATGCCATCGTAGTAATACATGTAATGTTTGAGTCTGAATATTCTTCAGCACTACATGCACAATTAGCCTTAGCAATATATTGTTTTTCTCTTCTGTGCAACCACTTCCCTGTTCTGTGCACTACTCTCTCTGTATGTGTAAAGTAAAACTGATCTAAATAAATATATACATCTAACTTACAAGGAGAGCCAGTATGGTGTAGTGGCCTGAGAGTTGGGCTGATTGGACTCTGGAGATCAGGGTTGGATTCCCTGCTCGGCATGGAAAACCACTTGGGCAAGTCACACACTCTTAGCCCCCCCAAAACCCATGATAGGTTTGCTTTGGGGTCGCCACTTGGAAACAACGTGAAGGCATACAACAAAACCTTACAAGGCTGTTGCAATAATCATAAAAATATATGCAGACTGTTTTGAATGCTCTTCAGCACTATATGCACAATAGCGTAACTGTGCGTGAGTGTTGCTGATGTGTGCCTTCAAGTCGTTTCCTACTTATGGCTACCCTAAGGCAAGCCTATCCCAAGGTTTTCTTGGCAAGATTTGTTCAGAGGGAGTTTGCCTTTTCCCTCCTCTGAGACTGAGAGCATGTGATTTGCCCAAGGTCACCCAATGGGTTTCCATGGCCGAGCTGGGATATGTGTGCGTGTATACATATGTATATAAAATCATAGAATCCTAGAGTTAGAAGGGACCACAAGGGCTATCTAATCCAACCCCCTGTCCAACGATATATAGTTGTTGCTTGCTGTTGTCCACTATGGAAGCGCTTCCCCACTAGCAATTTTGTGTCGTCGTCCCCAAAGCAATATCCAAGCCATTTTATTCTTTGCAGTTGTATGTGTCTGTCTCTCTCTGTGTGTATCAGGAAGAATGGTTGATTTAAATGGATCCTGGCATATGCATGGGATGAGGGCTGTAAACCTATTCCCTTGGCCTTTCCTTTGTGCAAGTGCATGATGCTTACAGATGCCTGGGTGAACATCCCTGTGGTTTCTCTGTTCTGCATTAGCCTTGTGTGAGCCTAACCCACAGACATCTCTTAATAGCAAAGGTGGAGCTGCTGCTGCTGCTGCTGCTGCATGAGAAGGGAGGGGAGGAAGGAAAGGCTGAACATAGCTCTGCCTAAGAAAGCTGGGTGTTGTATTTAGGGACACCCCCAGGTTAAAAATAGTCAGATGTCCTTGTGCAAGTGTGCTGCCTGTTAGAAAGAAGAAGAAGAAAAAGATTAAGTGGTGTCACAGATCTGGGCTTTGTATTCTTTTTCCCTGCCTCACAGCATTAGGACCTTAGCATCTCCTTGGAAAAGAGGCGGTGTCTGGCTGCAGTTCTGCCTCATTGCAAAGAGAGAGAGAGAGGGAGGGAGAGGTTGAAATGAGGGAGCAATGGCAGGAGCATGAGTGACATCCGAAATTGTGTCAAGATTTTTTTTGGGGGGGGTAGGGTTGTGCAGTTTTAGAAAGGCCCCCTTGCAAAGAGACCAGGTGGGAAGGAGATTTGAAGCAGCTCCTGGCACCAGAGGATCCAAAAGGCAGCCAGTGCATCATCATCATCATTTCAAAAGGTGTCCAGCATCCTAAGGCTGGCAGCCTGGCAGGATCCTGCCCTGGTGGGAGTGGCACAGGCATTGTGTGTCTCTGGCTGAGCTGCCTGGCACTCCACTCGGAGGTGGCGTGTGGGTGAGTTTGGATGCTGGAGCTTCCTTTGGGTGTGAAATGCTGTTTTGGCTAAAAGAAGAAGAGATGTCACATCAGGAGCTCACCCAGCGACTGACTACGGTCATCACTCATGTGGGTAAGGAAAGCCATCTCTTGTTGCCACCCTCCCTTGATCCTTAGGGATCCCTGTGTGGTGGAAATCTCCTCCCTGCAAGGATGCCCTCAAGGTTTCCCACAAGGTGGGGATGCATTTCTGTGTCAGTGTCACACCTGGGGAGGGGAGCATAATCCTGGCATGTCTGGGCATTGCAAAGGAAGAGGAGTGCATTTCCTAGACATTTAATATGGGCAGAGCATTCAGCCAGCCCTTCTGAGATTGGCAATGATTTTCACTTGTATTTTATTAATTGTTGCACTTGATGCTTTTAAAAGATGTGGATGTGGCTCATAGGTTTGTGGTCTGCCTCCTCCCCCCCTTGAGATTCCCGTTTTTGTTGGTGTTGTACTAAATTTGCAAAAATGACTGATTGTTGCAGGTGATTGTGGATCTTTTCTAGAATGGAAAACAGTTTAGGAACAGAGGAGGTGGTTTAAATGCCAAGATCCATTTAAATCTGATCAAATTAGAGATGCAACCCATTGAAATATTAAAAGCCAACGCAAATGTTCCCTTCTTTCAGCTGCCGGTGTTGCTTCAGTGATTCTGGAATATATGTGAGCAGGAGGAGTGTCCCCAGTCATAAGTGTGAGATGGATTATACCCCTCCTTGCATTACCTGGTTGAGATTACTGAATGTACATGATCTCATAGTTGTGACCATCTGATTTAAAATGGAACTGTGCCACAGCAGACATATTTGATAAGGGAATATAGCAGATTTGTTTCTACCCATCAGTGGGTTAACTGTTGCTTAAATCTTGAGAATGTACCATATTGTATTGCAAGCCTAGAACGTAGCAGGAAAAGCAACCTGTTGGTTCCTGGATTTGGTCAAGAAGATGCTGGCAACAAGCACCACACTCCTTAGGTGTGCCAACCTTCTCTTCTTCCTTGCGCTTGTTGCCGCTGGATTTCCACAAGCTTCTCCTACTGGACCCATCTGATCCCTTCCTAGAAGGAAAGGCAAAGCATGTTGAAATCTGGACTGGTGCCATGGTTTGGCACTGTTGGACATTTGCTAAGGCCTCCATTTTCTGGAGCCCCCCACTCCATCTCTTTTTCATTGCCTTGAGGAAGACCTGTGCCAGCAGCAGTGAAAAAATAAAGCCATTTTAGCAGCCAACAATCCCTGCTGTTTGTACCCCCATCATTAAAATGGTGGGCACCAGCAGCGTTGCTAGCCAACCCAGTCCCACTTTTTTTGTTGTTGCTTATGTGCCTCAAAATAAGGGGAGGGGAGGGAGGGAAAGGAAAGGAAAGGAACCATTGCCAGGGGAGGGGGCTTTGTTGCCTCTGCTCCAGCCATCACCCCTTTCTTGGGACCCATGCAGGGTGACCAGACTTCCTCCTTTTCCAGGACCATCCTACATTTCAGCCTTCCATCCAGGAGGAATTCCAAATTGAGGTCCATTTTGTGCATGACCGAGAAGCAAGAATTTATATTTATATCAGTGCTATTAGCTTTTATTCTGCAATGTCTTACATTTTTTTTCTTGAGTGTCCTCCATTTTGTGGTGCCTTGTCCTCCTTTGCAGAGGGGACATCTGGGCCCACAAAGTTTAGCACTGACCCTTGTGCACATTTCCACTGTACCGCCACACACCTGTCATTGCTTGCTTGTTTGCTAAGACCTGATAGTGAACCAGCAATTGAGGAGACACTAGGGAATGGCTATGAGCTTCCTACTGGGGCATGGAACATAAGTAGATACATTATACTGAATGAGAGACCCTTATCCTTCAAGCCCAGCATTTTCAGATCTGACTGGAAACCATGTTGCAGGCAGAATTATTTTTCTAATCCTAACTGATGATCCCTGGTGGTCTTCCATCTAAGTCAGGGGTAGGCAACCTTTTTGAGCCCGGGGCCGAGTTGCTGTCCTTCAGACAATTGGGAGGCCGAAGCACCAAAAATAAATAAATAAATAAATAATTTTTTTTAAAAAAAATTAAAAAATATGCATGCACACTCTCTCAGCCCCAGAAAAGCCATGGCAAAACCCCTGTGGAGATTTTGGCAAGAAAATCCCAAGAACAAGTAATAACAACAATAATCAATATCATCATGGCGAGTGGGGGGCAGCGGCGGTGGTGGTGGCAGGACCGGCCTGGGGCCGGTCCAAAGGCCTCAGAGGGCCATATCCGGCCTCCGGGCTTTAGGTTGCCTACCTCTGATCTAAGTACTGACCAACCCAACCCTGCGTAGCCTTTCTGAAATTAGACCAGATTGGGGGTGTTCAGGACAGTATGGTGATACCAGCTTTAGGAGGTTCTCAACAACACCAGCCCAATGCCTTCCCTGCTAGGGTTAGATCTCTGTGCTAATTCTGTTAGTTTGCAAAGTACCTAACATCATTAAGCTATATAACATGCTAAATATAACCCTAGCCCTTCCTACAATCTTATACACTAATCAGTCTTCCTGCCAGTAGCCATTTGTGTAAGGAAGCAGAGACTTCTTCCTTTATATTGGCAGTAATTCTGTATAATTAACTCTGGAAATAAAGCACAAAATTATTAAAGATATAATAAACTAAAGAACTGCACCATGGATAGCCTTGAAGGGGCGCAGCCTTAGCAGTAGTTGTTTTATCTGAATTTAAGTTAGCTCAATCTCAGCAAAACATTACACATTTTATTGTCTTAGGGTGTATGCTCACTGCAGAATTAAAGCAGTTTGATACCACTTTAACCACCAAGATTCTGTCCTACAGAACCCTGGGATTTGTAGTTTGGTGAGACATCAGAGCTCTCTGACAGACCAGGCTGAATACCTCGCCAAACTACAAATCTCGGGATTTTGTAGGATAGAATCATGGCAGTTAAAGTCATGTCAAACTGCTTTAATTCTTCAGTGGGGATACATCCTTAGTTAAGTAATTGCACATGTCCTTCCAGAACTGGTTGACCATGCCATGAAAATACATTCTATTTTTCAAATGTTATGTCATGTTCTTGGTGATGATAAATCTGTCAGACTTATGCATTGAATCCCCCCCCCCAATATTAATAGATCGAGGCATCTTTAAACAATAAGGAATAGAGTACACACCCAGTCCTTTTGTAGTGATCCTATAATTTCTATCTGAAAAGGAAAGATGTGGCTACAAACATATGTAAACATATGCTTGGGAGGCTTGTTCAATCTTGCCTTTAGATGCATTGGGATTCATCACTGAGCCACATGGGACATATTGGCCCAAATCCAATTGTTAATCCCAACCAGAGTGGACCCACTGAATCAATGGGGTCTTGGCAAGTCAAGACTTCTGTAAATTCCATTAATCCAGAGGGCTTAACCATTGGATTTAGGTCAGGAGTGGGGATGGTGTTGTCCTCCAGATGTTGTTGGACTGCAGATCTCAGCATTTTCACCATTGACTCTGCTGGCTTAGACTACTGGGAGTTGAAGTTCTGTAACATCTGGAGAGCTGCCTGATTCCTTGTTGTTGTTACCGTATGCCAACAGTCGACTTCCACTTATGAGGGCCCTATGACCCGGTGTGGTGTAGTGATTTGAGTGTTGGACTAGGACACTGGGAAACCAGGGTTCAAATCCCTGCACAATTATGGGAACCCACTGGGTGACCTTGGGCAAGTCACACTCTCTCAGCCTCAGAGGAAGGCAAGAGCACCTCCACCCTCCAAATGAATTCTGCCAAGAAAACCCCATGATAGGCTTGCCATAAGTCAGAAATGACTTGAAGGCACACAGCAACAACATTGAATGAGAGATGTCCGAGAGTATCTGTCCTCAACAGCCTGCTCAGGTCTTGCAAGCTAAGGGCTTTGGCTTCCTTGATTGAATCAACCCACCTGTAATATGGTTTCCCTCTTTTCCTACTGCCTCCCAGTTTAACAAGCATCATTATCTTTTCCAGTAAGCTACATTGTCTCATGATATGTCCAAAGTATGACAGCCTGAGTTTAGTAATCTTTGCCTCTAATGAGAGTATCCTATCCTATCCTATCCCTGAAACATTAGGCCAATTGGAATTATGAATTCATATATATCTATATAGATTGATTGCACAGCTGAAATTGCTGTTACAGAACATCTCCTGCCATCATGTCAAATGTAGTATCTTTCAAAGGGGGCAATTTACCTGTTTGGCTGTTTCTAGGACAGGTGGGCTGATGTACTGGGCTCTTGCAGCAAGAACAGCCATTTTAGTGGCTAAGTCGAATAAAACTTCTTAATCCTTAAGGTCCCACAAGACTCTTGTTGTTTTCAGCTGTCTGGTGATGAATCCTTGAATCCTGCAGATTACTGGGAAATTTGCATGCATGTGCAAATCAGAGCTGAGCACTTCCATCTTCGCTGCATTTAGTTTGCAGATGTGAAGGAAAGAAAAGAAGTGAGAATGCTGGGATGGGAGATAATTGTGCAGGACCCTAAAATTGCTTGACATTGCAATTTTTTCTGGCATCTTCAGTGAAAAGCAAATGGTGGTTTGTGAGCTCTTCTATTTCTCAGACAGTATGTTAGTCTATTTCAGTATTTTAAAAAGGAAAAGGAAGGGGGGGGGGGAAGAGTGTGGTACCTTTAAGTTTTTATCCAGAATGCACACTTGAGCAGTTTAATAACATTTTCACTGCCATACGTCTATCCCATGCAATCATGGGATTCATAGTTTCATGAGGTATTTAAAATTCTGTGCCAGAGAGCCATAGTGCTGTAGTTCAGGATGGGACATGCAAAACAAAATTCCAAGTACCGCAGACAAACTACAAAGGACAGGATTCAACGGTATCCAGTTGTTATAATTGTGCAGTGAGGATACAGCCTTAACTAACTAATTTATTTTAGCATGCACTTTCATGGGTCACAATCCATGAAAGCTCATGCTAAAATAAATTGGTTAGTCTTAAGAACACCACATATCTTCTTTCCTTTTCCCATCTTTTCTCACTTCTGCATCTTACCAGTGTTAGTGTCACTGTTAACCTCTGAACCAAGAAATACCAGAATATCTCTATTAAATGCATTGCCTGGAGTTAAAACATAGCCTAATTATATTAAGTTAGGTTGTTTAGTTCTCTGGAAAGGAACAAAAGAATAGAACTGGTAGGGACGCTGTTTGAATAGCCCTCAAGATTATTTTAGAAGGCTGTGTAATGTGAAGGACTCATACTTGTCTCTGAAGCGTGTCTGCTTGAATGTGACCATACATTATGGAAGATTTGTGAATGCTGTGGGTTTTACACACTTTCCCATGCAACTTGCCATATTCAGTTTAGGTTGTGACATATCTGAATGTCATTCTGGATGTCCCTAATAGCTCTCAGGGATGGAAAGTGGACACAGAAGACAGATGAGCAGTTTCTGTGCAGACAGTTGTCCTAAAACTGTCCTTTTAAACAAGGGCTAGCAAATAAACTAAATACCCTAAAGGCACCAGATCTCATCTGATCTTGGAAGCTATGCAGGGTCAGTCCTGTTTAGTACTTGGATGGGAGACTGCCAATGAATATCAGGTGCTGTAGGCTATATTTCTTGGGAAGGAATTGGCAAAACCACCTATGAGTATTACTTGCCCTATGAAATTCATGTAGTTGCCATAAGTTGACAGGTGACTTGAAGGCACATACACACAAGCAGCAACTAATGAATAAAAAGAGAATAATGCTTGGTAAAGTGGAAGGCAAGAGCCAGTGTGACATAGTGGTTTGAGCATTGAACTACAACTCTGGAGACCAGGGTTCGATTCCCCGTCAGCCATGAAACCCACTAGGTAATCTTGGGCAAGTCAC
Source organism: Phrynosoma blainvillii (assembly GCA_026167975.1). Taxonomy (NCBI): domain Eukaryota; kingdom Metazoa; phylum Chordata; class Lepidosauria; order Squamata; family Phrynosomatidae; genus Phrynosoma; species Phrynosoma blainvillii. Next base: position 14,098,740 of record JANUYF010000003.1, read on the forward strand.
ATGCTCTCAGCCTCAGGGGAAGGCAATAGCAAACCTTCTCTGAACAAATAATGTCAAGAAACCCCATTATAGGTTCTCCTTAGGGTTGCCGTAAGTTGGACATGACTTGAAAGCACACAACACATACAAAGTGGAAAGCAGTAGAAAAAGAGGAAGGCTACACTAAAATTGGATTGATTCTGTAAAATTGGAAGGGACATGGTGGCTCAAGTGGTTAAGACACTGACTCTGTTGACTGCAAGATTGGCAGATTGGCAGTTCGAGGCCCAGGTGCTGCATGATGGGGGTGAACTCCTGTCACTTGTCCCAGCTTCTGCCAGCCTAGCAGTTCGAAAGCATGCAAATGCAAGTAAATACATAGGTACCATTTTTGTGAGAAGGTAAACAACATTCTGTGCAATCATGCTGGCCACATGATCACAGAGTAGTCTCTGACAATGGAAATGAGCAAAGAGTAAGCCATTACTCTTTGGCTTAGTAATGGAAATGAGCATCATCCTCTACCGTAGGACACGACTTGACAACCTTGTCAATGGGGAATACCTTCACCTTTTACAATAAAGGAAGCCACAGCCTAGAGGTTGCATGACCTGTTTATGACTAGGGTCCATGGAGGTCTCTCATTTATGGGGTTGTCATAAATTGATGTCTATTTGGTGGCAGATAATGAGAAGAAAGCAACTAATTAAATGGGTGGGGATTCAGGCAATAAATTGCGTTTTGTAAACAGACAAATCATACCTAATCTCATCTGATTTTGGAAACTAAGGACATTCAGGCTAGGTTAGTACTGAAATGAAAATCTGCCAGAGAGTACCAAGGACTCTTGTTTAGGGCTAGAAAACCCATTTTGAACCTATTTTGTGTGGGGAGATAGGGTTCAGTACCTTGGATAGCTACTTTGAAGTTCAGACAAAACCACATTGACAGCTGCTATAGATCTTTGCACTTTTCATAAATTGTTGATGTCTTAAGAAAATCATTCAAATGGCTGGAAACCAATATGCCAGACTCCAGTGTCTACTGCAATTTTTTTTACAAAGCAAGCAAGTACATTTCTATACTGCTTATCAGTGCACTTAAGCACTCCCTAAACCAGGGGTAGGCAACCTAAGGCCCAGGGGCCAGATGCGCCCCCCCTGAGGCCTTTGGACCGGCCCCAGGCCAGTCCTGCCGCCGCTGCCCCCGCCCCCCGCCATGATGATATTGATTATTGTTGTTATTAATTGTTCTTGGGGTTTTCTTGGCAAAATCTCCACAGGGGTTTTGCCATGGCTTTTCTGGGGCTGAGAGAGTGTGCATGCATATTTTTTTAATTTTTTTTTTAAAAACTAAAAAAATATTTTTTATTTATTTATTTATTTATTTATTTATTTTTGGTGCTTCGGCCCCCCAACTGTCTGAGGGACAGCAACCCAGCCCCCGGCTCAAAAAGGTTGCCTACCCCTGCAAGGCTGAGTCAAGCCTGAGACCCTGGCTGGAATTGAACGTACAACCTTATGGTCTGTGAGTGAGTGGCTGCATTACAGGCATTTAACCACTGCACCACAAAGGCTCTATTAAGCAGTCTCTTAATAAGTACACATGGTGCTAATGTTCATCATATGTTCTTCTGCTTTATATAGAATCATAGAAGCACACAATTGGAAGGGGCCCCATAGGGCATCAAGGCCAACTCCTTACTTAATGCAGGAAATCCAGATAGAGCCAGTAGGGTAGTCATCTGGCCTCTTTTTGAAGATTACCAGAAAAAGAGACCCAACCACCTCTCCAGGTAATTGGTTTCATTGTCAAACTGCTCTTACTGCCAATACATTCCTTCTAATGCCCAATCAAAATCTATGCTTCTGTAACTTAAAACCATTAGACCTGGTCCTACCTTCTGGGGCACCAGAAAACAAGCCTGCACTCTCTTCTCGGTGACAGCTCTTGAGATATTTAAAGAGTGCAATTGTGTCACCCCTCAACCTTCTCTTCACCAGGCTGAACATGCCCATCTCTCCCAACCTTTCCTCATATGTTTTGTTCTCCATACCTCTTATCATCCTTGTTTCCCTTCTCTCTATCTGCACCAACATGTCTATGTCCTTCCTAAAGTGAAGTGTCCAGAACTGAACCCAGTATTCCATATGAGGCCTGACTGGTGCAGAATATAGTGGGACTATTGCCTCCCTTATCTTAGAGAACTGAAGTTCTACTAATGCAGACTAAATTATTATTTGTCTTCTTTGCAGCAGCCTTGCATACAGGATCATTGTGATCAACAATAATCCCCAAATCCTTTTTTCATGTACTACTGTTTAGCCACATGTCCCCCATCCTATAAGTATGCATTTTGTTGTGTGGCCTAAATGTAGAATTCTGCATTGTTTGTCAAAATTTGTCCTATTATTTTCAACCCAATTTTCTAGTTCATCAAGGTCCTTTTGAATTCTGTTCTTATCTTCTAATGTGCTAGCTGCTCTTCCCAGTTTTGCATCATCAGCAAACTTGATAAGGATTCCCTTTAACCCATCATCTCAGTCATTGATAAAAAATATTGAAGAGTGTCAGGCCCAGGACAGAACCCTACAGCATTCCACTTAAGGTTTCCCTCCGGTTTGAAGAACAGTTTTGAAAATGTTTTGAACATGGTTTTCCAACCAATTATTGATCCATCTGACAGTTGGGCAGTATATTCCACATTTAATCATTGTGGTCATGGGGAGCTTGATCAAATGCTTTGCTGAAATCCAGATAAATGACCTCTACAGCATTCCCACTATCTATCAAACTGGTGACCGAATCCAAAAAGATAGAAGATTAGTTTATGTTTACTACACTTTTCAGTATAGCCATGGACCTTTATTCTTCTTCTTCTGGGTTATCCTGAAAGATCTACTGCTTTCAGTCAGCTTCAAAAGCTTGCATGATGTATTCAGCACTTTTTGGTTGCCCTTATAAAAGTACCACCATGATGTGTATTTTGGATGTTGTTGTATTTTGCACAGCTACTCTTGAATAGATTTTGATGTATTCAGGAACAGCAAACATCCTTTCTTTAGTACAGTGTGGGAAATGTACACATACCTTATGCAAAACTGAAAGGGATTCATGTTACAAAGCCTTCTTGCATAAATGTTTCCCTTTGTCTGACTGGACCAGGCAACTGCATTTCAATTACTTCTTCGTTGATACACACGTTCAGTAACCACCTCACCTCTGCTCCTTCCATGACACACTCAGCCATGAATCATGTTCTAGCTGAATCAGCAGCAGCTTATTAGAGCTTATTGGGGGTAGGAGAAACAAAGAACAACTTTTATGGCAGCTGATGTGATGTGCTTAAAAAGGCAATTTCACTGCAGTGGAAAGCACTTATTTTACAAGCACATATTTCCAAAGGATGATGGCAGTCTGCCTTCCCCCTGAACAATTCCGTAATTACACTGAACTTGCTACTCCATGATGTCATGAGGAGCACTCTGTTAGATAAGGGATTTCAGCCTTACATACTGCATACTCGGGATCTTTTCCGGGACATAGTGATATAATTTAGAAATGTGGGTAGTTATCCTGACAATTCCTATAGCCATGTCCCATTGATACAAATATTGAAGAGTGCCAGGCCCAGGACAGAACTCTACAGCATTCCACTTAAGGCTTCCCTCCAGTTTGAAGAGCAGTGTATCAATTTTTGGAGATTCCAAAAATGCACAGCAAATTTGCTCTGGGTTATATTCCATACTGAAAAGGTGCTAAGCGCTAGTTAGCCTCTAAATAGGTATGGTGCCCTGGATAGCTCTTATGAAGTCTGAAATAAAGCCTGGAGCAGAGATATGGCCCCCAACATGGACTCTGCCAGTTCTGACAGTTTTCACATTCTCCAGGAATTTCTTTTTAATATATGGCTAATGAGTCTTAGTTATTGATTGAAGATCAGTCCTAATATACTTTGGATTACCATATTGGCCTCTAATTTTCTACCTGCTAAACAAGAAGTCCAAGGATATATGCAGGCAAAGATCCTACTTATGCCTCTCTATGTTTTTTTGGGGGGGGGATCATTGTGGAGGTCAGAATTCTCTTCCTCCTTTGTGCAGTGACCAAGACCTCCCAAAACACTACCTTTTCCAGCTTGTCAATATCCTTCTTAAATTGTGGTGCCCAGAACCGGACACAGTCAGTATTCCAGGTGAGATCTGACCAAAGCAGATAGAGTGGTACTGCTACTTCCCCAGATCCAGACACTATATTCCTGTTGATTCAGTCCAGAATTGCATTGGCTTTGTTGAGTCTGACTCATGATTTGCTTGTGGTTTACTAAGATCCCTAGATCCTTTTCACATGTACTGCTTTCAAGAAGGTGTAAATTGTCCTATATTTGTGCATTTCAATTTCCTCTGTTTACATGCAATACTTTACACTTATCCCTGTTGAAATTCATGTTGTTAGTTATGGCCCAGCTCTCCAATCTGTCAATGTCATTTTGAATTCTGTGTGCTGTAGTGGTTTGAGCATTGGACTAATGACTCTGGAGACCAGGGTTTCCATCTTTGTTTGGCCATGGAAACCCACTGGGTGACCTTAGGCAAATCACACACTCTCAGTCTCAGAAAACCCCATTATTGACTTAGGGTGATCATAAGTCAGAAACAACTTGAAAGCAACAACAACATTAATCTCCAAGCAAGAGTCCTATTTAGGATTTCTTAATACAGATTAGTTATATTTTAATTCAGGAATTGGGATCCTATGCCCCTCCAGAGGTTGTTGGACTGCAATTCCCATCATCTCCCCACTGGCTGTGCTGAATAAAGCTAATGAGAACTGTCGTCCAACTGTGGACTATTAACTATCACCTCTCCCCAATCTGATGTCATCTGCAAATTTGATAAGTGTGCCTTTTCTTCTGTCATCTAAATTATGTATACATATGTCAAATCCTGCATTCAGGACAGATCTTTACTATTATACAGTAGCTCATAACACTGCCTTGTTGTGGGACAGAATCATTCTCTCCCCAGCACACCCCAATTACTGTGGGCTGCTAATTATTCTACCTGCTAAACAAGAAGTCCAAGTGCTCTGACCCTGTGAGGACATAAATAATCCCCAAACTCTGGTCCTCCATATGTCTGGGATTTCAGCTCCCAGAATTCCTAAACATTGGCCATACTGCCAATGACCTCTTGGGGCTGAAAAATATCTGAATTTGACCAGAGTTTGAGAAGCATTGCTAATCTCTTTAACAGCTAATACAGAACTGGGGAACACGTGGCCTTTGAGATGTTGTCGGATGACAGTTCTCAACAGCCTTATTCAGCACAGCCAGTGAGGGGATAATGGGAGTTGCAGCTCAACAACATCTAGAGGGGCATAGGATCCCAATTCCCAAAGTAAGATGTAATTAATGTGTATGAAGCAATCCTAAATAAGGACTCTTGTTGTTAAATTTAACTGCCCTTGAGCTAATCCCAACTCATGACGATCCTGTGGATAAGATATCTGCAAGATCCCCTGTCCTCCACTGCATCGGTTAGGTCCTGCAGACTCAGTCCTCTATCTTCCCTGATTGAGTCCATCCATCTGATATGCAGCCTTCCTCTCTTTCTATTACCTTCTACCTTTCCTAGCATTCTTGTCTTTTCTAATGAGTTGTGTCTTCTCATGATGTGTATGAAAGCCTCAGTTTGATCATCTTGGCTTCCAAGCAGCTTTCAGGCTTGATCTGCTCTAAGACCCATCTGTTTGTCTTTTTGGCTGTCCATGGGATCCTCAGCCCTCTTCTCCAGAACCACATTATCTCAAATGAACTGATTTTCTTACTTGGAGAGTAATAATCTCAGCTGGCCAGAAGACCCCCACAAGCCAACCAAGTAGCCAGAGGGGACAGCTTCAAAGATACAACCCAAAACAGCAAAATAGATACTATTGGATGGCACCTTTCCTCTTCAGCTCTTCATCTCCCTATGTGCACCTGAGATCTCTTCTGGAGTACTGAGGAATCCCTTGAAGGATATTCAGGGACCATGAGGAGGATGGGAGAGAAGTCATATCATGTCTTTGGAAGACTATTTGTGTGATACTGAACTCAGCCTTCAATTAACACAAACTTCACCCTAATGTTGTTGAGTAGGTGAAAAGGTTAGGGAAGAAAACCATGCATACCACTGGAATAACTTTGGAGGAAGGTTTGAATAAATTGGTAATAAAGAGAATTTACAGTGAATACATCATGGAGACAATTGGCGTGTTGTGCTTTTGAGCTTCCAGAAGTGTGTAGTTAGAAACAGGATGCCAGACTAGATAACCTATTGGTTGTCTCATGTTCTTCATTCATCTGTGGAAATCGCTGATTTGTTTTGTTAGACTGTAGGAAAGCTCAAGCTTCAGATTCTGGGAACTTTAAAAAGAAACAAACAGCACAACATCCCGTTCCACCTACCTTTGTATTCTGAGATGAGAGTTCAAACAATAACTTTACCAGGTGAAGGGAATTTTTTTCTATGACAGTCATTTTTGTTTTTATCAAAAGGTTAAGTTCTGTTTATAATGAGACAAAGCTGGCATTAAGGCAAACATCAGACATAATGGCAAAATGAGCTTCCAGGATGAGGGCAGGAGAGAATTAGATTTCCAGATCAAAAGGAAGGAAGGAGCTACATATTTCGGTGGTGTGTATCTTTCAATTCTGAGGGAGAAAAGCGGCTAAATGGGCTATATTTTGAGGAGACAAATGGGAGGAGAAGGAAAGTATTCAACAGACCCACCTAGGGCCTTTGCAGACTGCCAGAAATAGTGCAAATTGAGTCCACTTTAACTGCCCTGACTCAGTGCTAGGGAATCATGGGAACTGTACTTTATTGTGGCACCAGAGTTCTCTGACAGAGAAGGCTCAATGTTTCAGAAAGAAAATACAATTCCCATGATTCCCTGGCACTGAGCCAGGGCAGTTAAAGTGGACTCAATTTGCACTATTTCTGGTAGTCTGCAAAGGCCGCTAGTCCTTTTCTCAAGCTGAATCTACCACTAGGCGATAGAATCACAGAACGAAATGCACTTATATAGCTCTATTATAGAGTGGGCCCTTGGCTCCGCTAAGGTTTGGTTCTAGGAGACCCATGAATATAATAATCCTTGGATGCTCAAGTCCCATTATATATAATGGTGTAGTAAAATGGTGTCCCTTATATAAAATGGCAAAATCAAGGTTTGCTTTTGGGATTTAAATAGATATATTTTCAAGCTGTGGATGGTGGAATCCATGGATGCAGAATCTGTGGATACAAAGGGCTTTTTAATTTTTTAATCTTTTAAATTTCTCTTTAAAAGCATCACATCTTACCAAATTTTCACTTTAACCACATGAAACAATGTACATGTAAATACATTTCGACTGTGCATAGGATACAGGGGGCCCTTGGTATCCACTGGGATTCGGTTCCAGGACCCCCTTGAATACCAAAATCCATGGATGCTTGAAAATAATTTTAAAATATATGAATTCCCCAAAGCAAAACTTGATTTTGCCATTTTATATCAGGGACACAATTTTACTATGCCATTGTATTTAATGGGACTTGAGCATTCATGGATTTTGGTATCCATGGGAGAATCTGAGAACCAAACCCCAGTGAATACATTGTATATGCCCACTGTATTGTTAAACACAAGGTCTTCTTCCTTCCTTTCTCCTTTTCCAGTATTCAGGAGAAAGAGCTTTCTTCTTTTATCGGTGTAAGGTCTGCCTCTTCCATTTATCTCTTTGATGAATGGGTGAGTGTGAAGCTATTATTAAGAAAAAGCCAAGATTGCTCTTTTTCTGCACAGACTGGAAGGCAAAAAAATTAAAAATAAAGTAATAGCATTATCTGCTGTTCTAGGGTTGCCAAATGAGAGAGCATTCCTGCATCTTCAATGGTTGTGTAGAAGAGGACATTTCAACAAGTGCTGCTTTTTAGCAAGACAATAGCAAGCACATTTCTATACTGTGTTTATAATGTGTAAGCCAATTGCCCCCAACAAGCCGGATACTAATTTTAGCAACCTCAGAAGGATGCAAGCCTGAGTAGAGCCTGAGCCCTTGGCTGGTATTGAACTCACAACCTTGTGGTTTGTGAATCAGTGGCTGCTGTATGGGCATTTAACCACTGCACCACCAGGGCTCAATAAGGACAGCTGAAATTTCTGTTGTTGTTGTTGTTGTTGTTGTTGTTGTGTGCTTTCAAATTGTCCACCCTTAGGTGGACCTATTATGGGGTTTTCTTGGCAAGATTTGTTCAGAGGAGGTTTGCCATTGCCTTCCCCTGAGGCTGAGAGCATGTGACTTGCTCAAGGTCACCCAGTGACGTACACACTCAAAGGTGCAGGAGCCCTCTCCAGTTTTTATTCTGCTAATCTTATTTTAACACCCAATGCTATATTCTTGGGCATCCATTCTTGGGCAGTTAGATCTCAGGCAGTCCGCTTTCATTGAATGCTGATTTTTGCTAATTCTGGCACTGGGAGAGAAGAGGTGCCAAGATTTGGGCTCAGGTGGGATCCTTGTAACCTGCCTTGGGAGGATGGCCAGTGTCTTAACTCTACAGTTTTTCAGTGAAAAGAGAAATATTCCCAATGTATACACACACATGCTTGAGAGCCAGCGTGATGTAGTGATCTAAGTGTTGGACTACTACTCTGGAGAACAGGGTTCAAATCCCCACTCGGCCACGAAACCCACTGGCTGACCATGGGCAAGTCACACTCTCTCAGCCTCAGAGGATGGCAATGGAAAACACCTCTGAAGAAATTTGTCAAGTAAACCCCATGATAGATTTGCTTAGGGTCACCATAGGTCAGAAACGACTTGAAGACATACAGTATATTCCAAACCACAACACCATGCTGGATTGCCATTACTCACACTGGAAACCTATAGACAAGGTGCGGGCAACTAGGAGTAGGTCAGAACCCCAATTTTCTACATTTTAAATGGGGAGGGGAGCAAATGAACTATCAAAGTACAAAAATAATAACCTGGAAATGGCTAGACTTTCATTTTTGGTTTGTGAAAACAAGAGTTTTTTTTAATGGCAAAGAGTGCACGGGGGGGGGGGGGGCGGGGGAGCTGCAAACCTATTTAAAAGCTGAATTGCTACTCCTAGAAGATTCCAGAAATAGCTTCCCCAGGACCACACTTTTCTCACCCTTGCTGCATACCTTCAAAATTACATGGGTTAAAACAGGGACATTTGTGACCAAACAACATTGTGGTCACAATGGCCAAAATTATTAATGAGCAAGAATGCTGCAGCAGTTTGCTTTTGCCTGAGACTACTGGAAAGGGCAAGCATCTGCTCCTTTTTTCTCTCCTCACTGAGTTAACTCATTTTGCACCTATTTAAGTAAGCTGAGGAGCAAGAGGGAAGGTAGGAGGAGAAGGAAGAAACAGGGAATTTTAAGTGGGGCAGCAGAGGATTAATTTGGACTGTCCCTGACAAATTGGGATATTATAAGGTATGTTGCTAGAAACACTACTGCAGTGCTTGTTTGTAGTGATTCAAATTTTGTTTCCTGCTGCACTGTTCTCCTTATTGTGTTTTCGTGGAGCAAACAGGTTGGGGAGAGTTCATGCCAAGATGTACCCTGTTTATAATAAAGACACATTTCCGCTTTCCACGATTACAAGCTGTACACTGCATTATGAATGTAGCCTTGATGACTTTATGAATCGTGCTGCATTTGTGCACAAACGGATGTCCTCGGGTCAGTTCAGATATTGTTCCAGGCGTCTAGTGATTTCCTTTCTACCCTGTTGCAGAGGAAACCTAGACTGCAGACTTCCAGCAGCATGGAATTAAAGCAGGTACTGAAGATTATCCAGCGATCTCAAATAAATCGTCGTCCCAAAACAACAGTGACTCACTACAGCTTTGGATGTTGAGTCATTCTTCATCCGATCCATGCTTAGGTCTCTCTGGAGACCAGAGGCACTTCTTGCAGAAATGTTAGTTAGGTGCCACTTTTTAAAAAATGGCTCTACTTCTCTGCTTTTAACAGCAACCTGGTGTGCAGAAACGCTATCCAGGGGTTTTCCAAATGTTTTCCCCCCTCTTTCTGGGTTCTGTGGGGCCACATGGATTCTGCAAACACTATCACAACAAGTCCCAATTATTTAAAAAAAGCACCACACAACCACTACCATACAACAAATTATATACTAAATTGAACACATATCCAACATCCCGAAGTTCCACTCAGCAAAGCTACATCCACACTGCAGAAATAATCTGGGTTGACACTACTTTAACTGCCATGGCTCAATGCTATGCAATCCTGGGAATTGTAATTTGTGGTGGCACCAGACCTTTCTGACAGAGAGGTCTAAATATCTCACAAAATTACAAATCCCAGAATTCCATAGCATTGAGCCGTGGCATTTAAAGTGGCACCAACCTGGATTATTTCTGCAGTACAGATGCAGCGTAGGTCAAGGTGGGGCGTGACATCCACATGTAGATGTGAAGGGGGTCAGATTGGTAAAAAGTTTGAGAAGCACTGGCCTAACCCTTGCCCCTGGTAACTTCATCTCTTCTCCAGTTCTCCCTCTCTTCCTGAGCTGAGTTAGTAAGAACAGCCCCACTTTGCCAAACCAGTAACTCATAGGGGATACCATATTGTGCAGATGAAATTAGGGAAAGCTTAACCCTTGCTTTTGGCAGCGTGGACAAGACTGGAGAAACTCCACATTTCTCAACGTTGCTCACATTCAAAAGCAATCGAGGCACACCAAGCCCCAATGGCAGCTGGTGGGGCAATGAATCAACCTCAGGTTTTAGTTAAACATTAAAAGAAGCTAATCAAAATGCTGAAATTGTTTGGGGGACAGAATTGTACAACTTGGATAGATTGGTCTAAGTTCGGTCTAAGATCCAAAGCATATTCACTGCCCTTCCAGTGGAGGTTAGCGCCCAAAGAAGTGCCCAAAAGGATGCTTCTGGTTTGGTAAAAAGAGATGGAGTTTTTCTGACATTAAAAAATTGCAAGTGGGGGCACAGCTTTTTTAGACACCCTTTTGGGTGTCACCTGGTGCAGTTCGCACCCGCTGTACCCCGTAAGGATGCCTCTTGGTTGTAGAAGGGGCAAGAGTCTCAAAATGCGTTGATCCATATGATTCCCATTCTTCTGTTAAAGACATAGTGGCAGAGGTGGTTTTTTAAAAAACAGAGGTGATAACCTTACAGGGTAGAGCCGGCGTGGTTTACTGGTTTGAGTTTTGGATGAGGACACTTAGAGACCAGGGTTTGAACTCCTGCTCAGCCATGGAAACCCACTGGATGACCTTGGGCAAGTCACACACTCTCAGCCTGAGAGGAAGGCAAGGGCAAAACCCCTCTCTGAAGAAATCCTGCCAAGAAAACCTCATGATAGATTCACTAGTCAGAAATTATTTGAAGGCACACAGCAACTTTCTAGGAAGCAGAAGAGCTAAAATGCTGAGTTTGCTCTATTCTCATTGCAAGGCTGAATAGCACCAGACTCCCCTTGTCCTTTTGTCCTCCAAAAATGTGCTTGGTCCTTGCAATATTCTTTCAAGAGGCAGAAAGGCTAGGTTGAATTGCTACCAGAATGGAGTCCAACTATGGCAGGGCTAGAAAGGGAAAATTTACAGCCAGATTCCAAACCACCTTTTGGGTTTATTAAAAACAGCAGCAACGTAGTATTTTGAGAGCATTTGCTGTGATTACTTAATACTAACCAGACAGGCACACACAAGAGAGATGTTCTTTTGAGAAAGGAACACTTGGAGTCCAAAACACACAATGGGATGATCCCTCCAACTCCTAAACCTTGCGCACATCCTATGGCTGTGACCCCTTTTTGATGGGAAAGAAAACCTAACCTTTGTACAGATCATACATTTATCAAATATTCTTTAGTGCTGTGAGGTTCATAGAACTATGAAACTGTGCCAAGTAGACAATTCTTCTTATAAGGGCTAAAGTATTATAATGGATTTGGTGTTGTTCTGAATGACCTCTCAGCACTTCATCCCAACAGACCAGGGTAAAGACACTGCCAAGAGCTTCAGGATCCCTTCCAACTTTGTAGTTCCTGAATTTAGGATTTGTACAGAGCTTAGAAACATTACTCTTTGAGGCTATAAATGCATTGTAGTCCAAAAGAAAACTTTTCCAAACTCTGGATATATGTAAGGATTTTGAGCTGTCGGTGTGGTTGCCCTGAGGTAATGTTTATAACCTGACAATTGATAGTTTGAGGCAATTTTTAAGACTGAATAAGTGAGAGTGGACATACACCTCCAACATTTCACAGTCGATTTATTTGAGGACGCTATATGAGAATGGTTTTTGTTTTACTATTTCCTGTTTTTCTGTTTTCTTTGAAAATCAGAGATATGGCAATCTAGGTCGTGCCCACTTTCTTTCTGTAACCTTCAAAACATCTAAATCATTGTCTATCCCTGTCTTTTCTATTTTACTTTACAGAGCCAACAGCTGTCTCTGTGTGTGCACATTTGTGTGTGTGTGAGAGAGAGAGAGAGAGAGAGAGAGAGAGAGAGAGAGAGAGAGATTGAGAATGAATGAATGAATGAATGAATGTTGGAGCCACACTAAGAATAACATAGCATATCCTCCAGCATTTCACACATGAAAACTTGGACACATGTGTCCAAGCAGCATCAGAGTGTAGTCAAGATGGCAAAAGTTATTAAGGAGGAAGAACACACTAGCTAGGAGATACTGCTGCAGTTTACTTTTGCTTGAGTCTACTGGGAAGGGTGAGATTCTGCTCCCTTCCTCTTCTTCCTTCCCCTGCTGAGTTAATTGAATGAAAACTTCTTTTGTACTTTGAACTCAGTTTGGCAACAATTAAAGGAAGCTGAGGATAAAGGAGGAAAGTGGGAGAAGGAGAGAGAAACTGGGAGATTTTGAACACAGTGAAAATAGTGGGACAATTAATTGAGTCTATCTGGGTCAAATTGGGTGCTGGAGGGTATGCAGTGGATAGCTGGTAATGTTCTAGTGATGTGTTTTGGTGAGATCTCAGATGACCCAAGAAGGCATAGGTGAAGTAGGCAAAGTGCAGACCCCTAGGGCCATTTTTGTGCCAGGGGGGTAAAAAAAAAATTTCTCAGAAAAATTGGTCCCCAGATGCTCCCAAATGCCCTTGAGGAGGCATGGGGGCATTTTTCAGTGCTTCACCCACATAATTTTTTTAAAAAATGAGGTAAATAGGAATTGACTTCTGCAAACTTCCTGTTCTTAAGAAGAGGCCTCTCCTGGATCTAAAATCACTGAGGGGGGTGGGGGCTAAAACCATGGTGAAAATGCCCTAATGCTCTTTAGAGGACATCTGGAGGCAAAAAATATGATTGATTGATTGATTGATTGATTGATTTTTGGTAGGGATGTGCAACCGTCCAAAGTTTCCTGGAGGACTAATGCGACCCCCTAGCCTTCCACAGATTTCCATCCCTGGCATAGGTGATGGTTAGAGATGACTCCTCTTTCCCACTTTCCCCTAGACCAGAGGTGAGTATCCCATATAGCTAGTAGTGTAGAATGCTGGAGCTTCCAGCCCAACAACATTTGGAGGGTGACTTGATTCTCACCTCTACCATAAACACATGAAGGAAGCAAGTGAAGTCTGCATGTTAGCCTATCCTGGAACATGGTCTGAAAAGATGTAGAGAATTGACCAAGTGGGGGATCCCATGGCATGATGGGTTCCCCTGGGAATCTAATGAGGAGCAAGGAAATTTTGGAATGGTAAGTGAGCACTGGAATACTGGAAGCCTCTCACCATTCATACGGTTAGAACAGAACATGGAGAAACAGAATGGTTCCCAATTGGCAAAGGGGTCAGACAAGGCTGCATCCTTTCACTTTATCTGCTCAACTTGTATGCAGAACATGTTAGGATATGGATGGGATATACAGTCAAAGGTGAAATGTAAAGATGTGTGTGTGTGTGTAATTTTCCACTTGAGAACAGTTTTTGGACAAGGCACAAACAATATTTAGAGAAACAGGGTGAATCAACGCCAGGTGGTAACAGAGACATCAACAGTGTACTTTCCCAGAGGTAAAACTAATGGAACCAGACTTTGTTATGGATAACAAAGATATATCAAATACGTAAACATCGTTAGCTTGGGAAAGTTACTCACGTGGTGGATGATGGACATCAAGAGGCTGGGTTAGCATACATCATACTGTCATTATCCAATTAACATAAAGTTAACACCTAGAAGGTGGAGTATGGGATGGGCTTAGAAAATCCTTTGTCTAAGAATTGTTTATTGTTTAAGATGTGAGCGTGTGTGGATGCAGTGGTTTTAACTGCAAGAAGTTGGATCCTAATGCTTTTGGGATTGTTAAAGATGTAATCTTGTATGGCTGAACTGGACAAGTTCATCACAATGGATTTTACTTAGATATCTTACTTTTACTTTTTATATGCATTAATAAAGCTATGCTTTTGGACTTTACAATGTGTCTTCTTGACTGAGGAAGACAGGATTGCCTGGAGAAGAGAAGCTGAGCCAGTTGATGGCAAATCTACACAGTGGCTGTGGATCACAGCAGCCAGCTTGTCCTGCAGACTCTGCTGGGTGCCAAAGGGCATCACTACAACACTCATCATCCACACACCAACAAGGGTTACGGGCCCAGTCTGTGGCTTGTTTTGCCAGTTATGGCTGTTTTGCCAATTTAAGACTGTTTTTGCCAGTTTGTGGCTAGTCTGGCTGAAGAGGCTTGTTTTGCCAGTCTGTGGCTAGTCTGCCAGCTAAGACTGTTTTTGCCTAAAGAGAGGCTTGTCTGCCAAAGGTGGCTGGTCTGCCAGAGGACAAAGAGGCCAAATGTCCAGGAGGACAAAAGCCCAAGAGTCCAGATGACATGTTTGCAATGTGGCCAAGAGGCAAGTATTGCCTATCCACGACTTCAGTTGTGTCCAGGACAAGTGAAACCATGCTTCAGCGGTTGCTGGGAAAAGCAGAGGTGGCTTCAAATCTTCAGATGTAAGTAACAGTTAAAGTTTACTGCTAAGCTGTTTTGCCGGTGGCAGAGTGCAGAACTCTTTAAAGACAGGTTGTCTGAGGACTCCACTCTTTAAACAGTAAGATGCAGAGAAAATCAAAGCCTAGGAATGCTGAAAATACTGCGGGTTCAATGCAGTAAAATTTTTGTTTTTGTTCAAGCTGCAAAAGACTCTGTTAAAGGCCATTTTGTTTGATATGGAAGCAGCTGGGGCTTGAGTCACAGAATACATGTTGCAATGTATGCAGTTTAAAATGCAGCATGATTGCTGGACACAGGCGGTTGCCTAAGCTAAAAGACTCATTCTGTTACCCCTCTCTGAGTTACAGTTAAAAGTTTTGGGAGAGGATGTTTCTTCAGCCAAAGGTTTTGGAAACTGAAGAAAAGAATGAATGTTTTCTGTACAGCTTTGTCAAAAATGCTGTGGTCAAAGGACTTTACAGTTCTTGGAGAAAAATACAAAAAAAAAAAAAATCCCTGGTGGGGGTGAAGTTTTACACAGTGGTCAATGCTGTGTGGGGCTATAACAGTGTTGCTAGAGGCCTGAAGTTCCAAAAGGATGGAACTTGATAAGCCAAGCGGTTTGCTTGAAGAGGCCAGAAAATGCCAAAAGAAGCAGTTTGCTTGAAAAAGCCAAAAATGTAGGCTTGAAAGAAATGCCTGGGACAGCATCTTGAGGTCAAGATATGCGTCCTGAAAAAAAAAGACAGCTGATGCACGGAGTGCGAATCGATGCTTTTACTACAACAAAACAAGAGTTTTAAAAATGGCAATGCAAGGATGTTTGCTACAATCAACAATCTATCTACAACCCAGAGACTTTGGGGAAAAACAGAGAAGCTACAAGCTGTTTTACAGAGCTGTGACTGTGACTCACACAGGTGAAACCTGAGGACAAGAGTCTATATATTCTGGGACATATGTTACAGTTTTGCTGAAAAATAAAGAAATCCTCCAATCTTAAAAATATTTATCTAGCTGATGGAGGGGTAAGAGATGTTAAAAAAAAAAGAAATTGAGAAATGTCTACATGCCAAGTTTTGGTGAGAAAACTTTGAAAATGTTTTATTTATACCTGATCTTACAAAACTGTTTAGTTGGTGTGTCAGGGGATATACACTGAGTTTTGTAAAAAAAAATATAAAATCACCCCGGATGGGGAGGTGTGTACAAAAGCTATAAGAGGGAAAATATGTATTTTATACAAAGTGAAGACAAATGCTAAATGTACAGGTGTGGAAAATGAATCATTGCATTCTGGTTATGCACATCAATATAGAATTCTAGAGAACATGAGATTTGGTAGCTTGTTAAGCTGGTGAGATATAGGTCCTGAATTTTTAAAAATGTTTTATTATACAAATGATTTGGGAGATGTTTGGTTTGCCACAGAGTAAAAGGTCAAGGTTTTTCCTGTGACAAAACCGGAGCAAGTGAATTGCAAAAATGACCTGTTGAGGTTGGTTTAAGCTGTTAAGCAAAAAGGGACAAAATGTGTGTTACTGAGTGACAACAGTTGTTTTCTTAGTGATTATGGATAGATTTTTCCAGAGTTTTTATATGTCAGAGTTTTAAGACAGAGATGTGATACAACTGAAAGTTTTTAACAATGGATAAATGTAAAAAAAAAAATTGATTACAAAGGGTCTTTGCTCACAGACCGGGGAAAAAAGGAGAATTTTTGTCTCACAGTTTAAAACTGGGTGGAAAAAAAAATCTAACATCATTACACATGTTATGTGGGGATCCACAAAATTTAAAGATATCTGACAGTTTTTAGATAATATACAAATATATATGTGCCAACATGTTTTAAAAGAAAAATTAAACCAAAGTGTTAAGATGGTGTTATAAAATATTCAAAAATAACAGTTAGAGATTTCACCTTGATGGTGGAAAAAGTTTTAATGTCTAAAAAAATAACAATTGTAAAAAACATTCAAGTTTGACTGGGAGTTCCTGCATGGCAGGGGGTTAGACTAGATGGTCCTTATGGTTTCTTTCAACTTTATGATTCTAAGTTGAAAAAAAGATACATTCAAACAAGAGGTTTTACTGAAAATAAGACAGTTAAAGATCCAAGTGCCAGGAAATGGAGGGGCGCAAAACACACAAACACACAAAAGACAGACACTTTTTCTAAAAGTGAGGAAAACACTTTAGATCAGACAATACAGACAAGATCATTAAAAGGTAGAATGACAAAAATCAAAGGACACACAAGATGAGAAAAAAAATGATGATACATGTTATGTTAAGAAAAAATTCATAGAAAGTGAAAACAACGCACAAGTTTATTATACAAAGGACAAGAGTTTATACATAAGTGGCTGGTGAGCCGGAGAGTTTCAAAAGAGTTTCACACAGTGTCAGAGAGTTTCAAAGAGTTTCAGACAGTGTCAAAGAGTTTTAGAGAGTTTCAGAGGTTTTAAAAGTTTTAAAAGGTTTTTTTCTGTTGAGGAAAGTGAGAATGATACACTGCAATGCAGCAAAAAAGTTTAAGTGTTTAAAATTGACAAAGAGATGTTTTAAAATGTGGTTGATAGACCTAAAAACAAAAATCACAAGATAAATGGATATACAAAATAATAAAAGATGCCTGATGGCATGTGGAGTTATAAAGCTAGATAAACAACATAGAGGGGCTAATAAGTTCAACATTTTGGTTTTGAGATTGCTTGTTTCAATGCTGATGTGTTAACACAAAGAGATGACAGTTTTTTGGTTGTTTAGATTCAGGAGATTTAAAAAAAAAATGAAAAAGTTGTCCAGAGAGATTTGTTATTAAAGGTTTTGATTTTTGAGATCTTATTTTTTAAAGTTAGACTGCTAATGGTTTATTGAGTTAACATAGAAAGATTAAGAAAGTGTGGTTTACAGAGTACAAGAGATAGTGACAGGTTTAAAGTCAATAGGTTTTGTTTAAAGTAAAGTTACAGAGAGTTTTAAATATCCAGATATAGAGAGGCTTTGTGAAAGGTTTGATGTTTATAGTTGACAAATAATAGATTATAATTGTGTTGTTATAGGTGTTTAAGAAAACAATTGTTTTAAGATAATAGATTAGACAACAATAAAACATTTGATAAGTTTTTTTTTAAGAGATAGAGGCTTGTGATTTAAAATAACCACATTAAAATAAGAGTGTTTTATAGATAGTTCATTTGCTTTAAAGTTATGTGATATGATGGTCAGTTTAAAGATTGTTGTTTAAATATAGACAAGCTTAATAGTTTGATACATTAAAAATAAGGATATATAGTTATAAGTGTTGATAAAGTTTTAGGTGCTGATAAAACAAAATATATAACATCAAATAAGAAACAGTTGTTATAAGATTTAAATTGTGAACTGTCAGTTGTGATATATAGAGATTCACAGACATACATTTTTATGACAAAAGCAGAGGTGTTAAAAATGTTAAGATATAGATCAAAATGGATTGGAGTTTTATGATAAAATGTTAAAGAGAGCTAGTTAAAAATGAAATTGTGTGCCTAAGGGTTTAAGGCCAAACCACAACAGTATAGATATATTAACATAGGTTTTAGAGATAGAACAACATTTACAATTGTTATAACAGGTTGAGGTGTTACTTTAGATATACAGAACCAAACATTGTGCTTAGACAGTTTCAATAACAACAACAACAATAATAGTGATCTCACACATCTATACATTTCAGGAGGGGATTGTTAGGATATGGATGGGATATACAGTCAAAGGTGAAATGTAAAGATGTGTGTGTGTCTGTAATTTTCCACTTGAGAACAGTTTTTGGACAAGGCACAAACAATATTTAGAGAAACAGGGTGAATCAACGCCAGGTGGTAACAGAGACATCAACAATGTACTTTCCCAGAGGTAAAACTAATGGAACCAGACTTTGTTATGGATAACAAAGATATATCAAATACGTAAACATCGTTAGCTTGGGAAAGTTACTCACGTGGTGGATGATGGACAGCAAGAGGCTGAGTTAGCATACATCATACTGTCATTATCCAATTAACATAAAGTTAACACCTAGAAGGTGGAGTATGGGATGGGCTTAGAAAATCCTTTGTCTAAGAATTGTTTATTGTTTAAGATGTGAGCGTGTGTGGATGCAGTGGTTTTAACTGCAAGAAGTTGGATCCTAATGCTTTTGGGATTGTTAAAGATGTAATCTTGTATGGCTGAACTGGACAAGTTCATCACAATGGATTTTACTTAGATATCTTACTTTTACTTTTTATATGCATTAATAAAGCTATGCTTTTGGACTTTACAATGTGTCTTCTTGACTGAGGAAGACAGGATTGCCTGGAGAAGAGAAGCTGAGCCAGTTGATGGCAAATCTACACAGTGGCTGTGGATCACAGCAGCCAGCTTGTCCTGCAGACTCTGCTGGGTGCCAAAGGGCATCACTACAACACTCATCATCCACACACCAACAGAACATATTATACAAAAAGCAGGCTTGGACACAGAAGAAGGAGGAGTGAAAATAGGAGGAAGGAACATCAACAATCTAAGATATGCAGATGACACCATAGTACTAGCAAAAACCTCACAGATCTGGAACACCTACTAAGGAAGAACAAAGAAAGTGCTAAGGCAGGCTAAATGCTGAACATAAAGAAAACGAAAAGGATCTTAACAAGTTTAGTCTAGATAATGATGACACAGAAATAGTAAAAGAGTTCCTATACCTTGGATCAAACATAGATCAGAATGAGGACTGCAGTCAAGAAATCAGAAGAAGATTAAGAATGTGGAGGGCAGCTATGAAAGAACTAGAAAAGGTCCTAAAGAGCAAAGATATACAACTAAACACAAAAGTTAGAATCATACAAGTAATTGTATTCCCCATTACCATGTATGGATGAGAGAGCTGGACAATTAAGAAAATGGACAAAAAGAAAATAAATTCATTTGAGATGTGGTGCTGGAGAAGAGTGCTAAGGATGTCCATGGACAGCAAAAACAACAAATAGGTGGGGTCCTAGAGCAGATCAAGCTTGATATTTCCCTGGAGGCAAAGGAGACTAAACTGAGGCTGTTGTACTTTGGTCACATCATGAGAAGTCACGACTCATTAGAAAAGGCAATAATGTTGGGAAAGGTGGAAGGAATTGGAAAGAGAAGAAGGCCACATGTTAGATGGATGGACTCAATTAAGGATGTCATGGGAATGAATCTGCAGAAACTGGGAAAAATAATGGAGTATAGGTGGGCTTGGAGATGTCTCATCCACAAGGTTGCCATGAGTCGAGATCGACTCGAGGGCGGTTAACAACAACAAACTCACCATTCAGAATTGGGTTGTGGACACATGACATCATTAAGTGTTGCAATGCAGGAGCTAAATGTAAGAACAGTGGGATAGCTGCTTCTCCTTTGCATATCTTTCTCATCAAGGGACAATTTGCAAGGAAAAGAAGCTGGAGGAGGCAGGAATGGAAGTCTTAACCCTTCTTCCCCTTCCATCCTTCCCTTCCCACCAATTTCTCAAGTCTCCAGCAGCTCCCACAGGGTTCCAGATATGGTTTAACACATTTCGAAAGATTTTTCTCAGGTTTGCCTGGAGTTAATTTCTCAAATCACCTGGCATGGGTCTCTGTCTCCACTTCCAAACAGACGAGCCATTCAGACATTGCTTGCATTGCTGCAGCATCTCAAGATGCAAAGTGGAGGCTGGCCCAAGGCTTTTCTTGTGCCGATTCAGATTTTAAACCCTTTTGACAGAGCCTGACTTGGAGCGAGGATGAATTGTGTAGAAGGAAGCAGTTGCCAAGGGAAACAAGATGCATAGGATCGCTGTTGCTGTCGCTACTGCTACTTGCTATCCAGTGCTGTGGGCTGTATGATTTGTCAACTACTGGGGATGACAACTCCTTTGCAACAACCACTATGTGCTGGAGCTGCAGCTGTTCTTGTGGCTGACAGAGAGACCACAGAACAAGACATCTGGCATGAATGTGCAAAAAGCCACAGCAGCTCTGGTAGGTTCTTACTTATACTGAAGCGTTGGACACTGCAGGCAAAATGAAAAAGCAGCCAGGAAAGATTTAAGAGAATGATAAACATGGTTATGGGCAGTAAGAGTTGGCATCATTGGGTGCTTGCTGTGACCAGGGGTATACCTATGGGAGAAGGTTTAAAATGTGAGGGCACAAATAAGAATTCATTCCTTGCCCCCACGTCTTTAACTGCAGGTATAAATTATTTTAATAATATAAATAGTTTGAATCTATTTTAATGTTCACTTTTTGTATTTTTTTAGTTTGCTCTTTTAAATTGTGAGCCACTTTGGGGGAAAGCAGGATTTTAATAATATTTATTTCTAGCATTGAAGAGAGTTAGACGATGAAAATGGTTCACACCTATATTTGCATGTCTTATATTTGCTGTGTTCACATTCCCTTGGTCACTTTGCCTGCCTCCTTCCATTGGATGCCTAAACTGTAATTGTAAATGCTCTAGTGAAGTTTTAAGTTACTGCAGTGCTAAACATTTTGGGAATTTTTATTTATTTATTTATTTATTTATTTATTTGCAGGGAACAATGCTCTAATTTCTCTGCCCCTGTAGTTATGCCCCTGAAACAACTCTTTCCCTGAAAAATATCTGAAGAAGATTTTGGCTGTATATATTTCTTGCTTGCACTGTGAAAGTGCAAAAACGGGGCTTGGCTAGGAACTGAACATCCTGAATAACTTCACTTTTACTGAATGCTTGTTCACTTAAAGCAGAGGTGGGAATTATGTAGCCTTCTTGATCTTGCTGGATTGAGGCTCCCATCATTCTTCACCATCAGCTATACTGCCTATGTTTGCTGGGAGCTGCAGTCTATCAACACCTGATGGCCACATGATTCCCACCTATGAATTAAGGCTTTAAAATCTAGAGTATGTCAGAGAGAAGCAAGTGTTCCAGTATTTAGGATCTCTCTTCTCTCCCCCATACTCTCCAACTGTCCCAATTTGGCACAGACAGTCCCAATTAATCCTCTGTCATCCCACTTTATCAGCTGCTTTTAAAATCTCCCAGTTTCTCTCCCTTCCTCCCACTTTACCCTTTTGTCCTCAGCCTACTTTAGTTGCTGCAGACTGAGTTCCAAGTGCAAAAATAATTTGTACTCTAATACAGAACGAGGGAGAGAAGAAGAGGGCAGAAGAGTCTTGCTTTTTTCCCTGTGGGCTCTGCCAAAAGCAACTGCTGCAGCCTCTCCTAGCTTGCATGTCCTTCTTCATTAATACATTTTTTCATCTTGACCACACTCTGGGGTTGCTTGGCCACATGTGTCCTAGTTTTCATCTGTGAACAATGATGAGGATGGGCAAGAGCTGAGAATCATTGCTTCACAACAGAACATTTCATTGCCAGTCTTAAGCATAATGTCTGGTTCTCCCGTTGTTGTCCAGGTTTTTTAAAGTTTGCTGGCAGCTGGGCCAATCATCTATTTTAAAGCTTTAAAGCTGCTTAAAATATGATTTTTAGAATGCGCTGGCCCTGAATTGAGTATCTTAATGGGATTGCTCCATCTCTATTTACTACAGCCAGAATGCTCCTTTACCAATCAAACACCTCCCTCTTACAACAGTGAAGATGGACTATAAATATTTTCTCCATTATAATATGAAGCTGAATCCTCCTTACTACTACATTTCCAAATTTTGCATTGCTGAAGTGAGTCAATACTGGCACTGGAAGAGCTGACAACAAAATGCAGGAGGTATAAGAGTTGTCTTATTGATTTGTCGAAAGGCAACAGAGAAAGAGATTACACAGGGTTAGAAAAATGGTTTCAATCCTTGCCTGTCATTTGCAAGCTCACGGGAGACAAATGACAAATTATTCTGCATTCCAACAAGCTTAAGAGACCAAATCCTTTGCTAGTCTTAATTCACTCATTTTGTCATTTGTTTTGCATTTCTTGCAATTTTATCTGGAGTGCTTCTAATGTTATTTGTTAAAAGGGATAAGGAGAATAAGCTTTTCAAGAGAGAAGTTCTAAATTGGGATTTGTAAAATAAGCTTTTGCAGTGCTTCTGACCACAGTTCCTTGCACAAGATCTTTCCCAAGGACACAAAAGCTGGCAGCTAAGAAGTATGATATAACTTCCACAGGCAAGAAACTACTAGTTACTGGTAAGGAATGGTAAGATGCTTCTGCGCTAAGGTTCCTTATTGCTGCTATCAGTTGAAAGTCCCATTGCAACACTGTTCCCATTGGCACTTAATACAATATTGAAGCACCGATAAAAATGGTGCAATTCCCAGACCCAAATCCAAATTATTCAGAAGTAAAACACATTCAGCAAGGATCCCACTTGCCCCTTTATTTTAAAACATATTTGTGCAGGGTTTTTTTTAAAAAAAATAGGAGCAATCTGTGTGTAAGGAGGGTACAAACAAAGAATTACATCCCTAAACTACAGAATCTAGCTAATTAAGGGGCTGATTCAGTGTGCTATGATGGAGTGGAAGAAACAGTGAGAAATTTACTTACAGAAAAGAATGCTAAAACCTTAGTACAGGTTGAATCTTCCTTATCCAGAATTCTGAAATCCAAAATATTCCAGAATCCAAAATTGTCCACATGGGTGGCTCAGACAGTGACATCTTTGTTTTCTGATGGTTCAATTTACACAAATTTTGTTTCAATTATTAAACATATAAAATTACCTTCAGGTAATGTGCATAAGGTGTATTGTTGTTGCTGCTGTGTGCCTTCAAGTCGTTTGCAATTTATGGCAACGCTAAGGCAAACCTATCACAGGGTTATCTTGGCATGTTTTTTCAGAGGAGGTTTGCCATTGCTATCCTATGAGGCTGAGAAAGTGTGACTTGCCCAAAGTTTACATGACCGAACAAGGATTATAATCCAGTTCTCCAGAGTCCTAGTCCAATGCTTGAACCACTACACCATGTTGGCTCTCATTATAAGATGTATATGGTGTATAAGAAATGAATTTCATGTTTAGACATGGGCCCCATCTTCAAGATATCTTTTATGTATATGCAAATAATCTCAAATCCAGAAAACTCTGAAATCCAAAACACTTCTGGTCCCAAGCATTTCAGATAAGGGAGACTCAACTTGTAGCACTTTGCCAATTCACTCAGGCTTAAAATCTGACATCAGAAATGGAAAATCTGTTTTATCTGCTTTTGATCTGTTTTATTTTGGATGTGTTGGGAAGGCTTTTAAAACATTTAGGAAGGTTTCCTTACCTATCAAACATAACAAAAGGAACAAATTCACAACTTGGTGTAAATCATTTTACCTTCACTGCACTCTGCTTTTCATCAGCTAAAGTTGTAGCCTTTGGGACTTGCTTGGAGTCATCAAATCACATTATTTCTGCCCTACAAGTATTGTGTTTCTTCTTGGAAAACAGAACATTAGTATGATGATCCTCAGTCCCTTCTTAATGTGTTCAATTACATAATGAGTAAAATTTTAGTATTCAGTGGTTATATAGGAAATTGTGGAAATATAATTGCATGTGCTCAAAAGCAGACAAAGCAAAGAACATGTCTGTATTGAAATCTCATGTAAGAATTTTGGTTCAAAGATCTGAATAACTGAGAAAAAGACAATATTTCTCAGTTCAATGTGCTTGTTCATTTTTATCTAGGGAAAAGAGAAGCATTAGCCTCAAAGGTGCAGTTCTGACCCTAAAAGTGTGTGTGAGAGAGATTGGTGAAGCCTGGAAAAATTACTTTTTGGATTACTACTCCCTGGAAGCCAAGATTATTAAACTGAGGCTATTGTACTTTGGCCATGTCATGAGATGTATGGCTCATTGGAAAAGACAACAATGCTAGGAAAGGTGGAGGGATGAAGAAAGAGAGGAGGACCTCATGCTAGATGGATTAACTCTATTAAGGATGCCACAGGAACTAAGCAGAATAGTGGAGGATAGGGAATCTTGGAGATGTCTCATCCACAGGGTCACCATAAGTTGAGATCAACTTGAAAGCAGTTAGCAACAACAACAGCATCAAACTCCCACACTTTCTCAGCCATCTCTTGCCTGGAAGGTTCTGGGACTTGAAGTTCAAAAAAGTAATGGCTGACTTCCTGTATTGCAGTTACAGAGCTACAGTAACTTAGAGCTACAGAACCGTAAATGCTCCATATTCAGTAATACAATGGGCCCTTGGTATTCACTGGGGTTTTGCTCCATGGGACCCTGGTTGATAAACTTGCTCTAACTACTATACCACATTTGAGCCAAAACTCTAGTACAGCGGGCCCTTGGTATTGCCTGTGGTTTGGTTCCAGGACACCCCGTGGATACCAAACTCCATGGATGCTGAAGTCTCATTAAATACAATGGCATAGTAAAATGGTGTCCCTTATATAAAAGAACAAAATCAAGGTTTCCTATTTGGAATGTATATATTTTTTAATACTTTCAAGCTGTGGATGCTTGAATCTGTGGATAAAGAATCCTTGGATGCAGAGGGCCAACTGTACTGTGCATTCACACTGTCCAGGAAAGCCGCCAAGAGTACTGATAACAGCTTCTTGTGAGGGTTGAAGGTAACAAAAGCCTTTTTCTAATGCAAAGCAAGAAAGCAAGGGTCCATATTACCAATCTAAAGATCTAGCCAGAGAATGGTCAAGCAGTCCAAAGGTCTAGGATTCCAAAGAGGCAGAGTGACAAGACAGTCTGAAAGTCAAGGGTTCCAGAAGTTCAAGATAAGTCAGCAGTCCAAGAGTCAAGGTTTCAAAACAAGGAGAGCCAAAGGCTTTCGCTAGGAAGCTCAGATAGTCTCTGGCATCAAGGCAGACCTTCTGCACCTGCTTAAATTACCAAGCTGCAGGAGCTCAGCTGAGGCTGATTGCTCTGGTGTTTTTCATAAAGTCTCCTTGAATGGCGAAGGCCCTCCCTTTCTGCTTGACTGGCTGAAAGTAGGTGTTGTCCCTTGATCTTCCTCCATGTCTGAAGGTTCTGGTGCTGGGAGGCTTGGCTGCGGAGCCTCCTGGAAGACCACAGGCTCTGCTGGAGCTGGCGAAGCAGAACTAGGGCCGGGCTGAGGCTCCACAGTTGCAGGCTCAGGTCCCAGAAGAGGTTCTGGCTCGTCCTCTTGAGTCCTCTTCCAGGCAGGGCATGACACACCCCATTATTATAAATACTCCCCCAAATCCACCTTAAGAGCCAACAATTGCACTGGGTGATGGAAATCTGTTCAGCACACAATCAGGGCACAGGAAGAGGAGATTTCCAGCCTCCTTCTGGCATCAAGCAAGGCTGTGACAGTCAGAAACAAGACCCTTGTTACAATTCCTCATTGCATCCTTGCTTGCTGGTGAGAGGGGACTTCTTTGCCCCGATCACCAGCTGAACAAACCTCCTTCACTTGACGCAGCTGCTGGCTGTTAAGGCTGGTTTGGGGAGTCAAGCCAGCAGACATTAACTTACACTATCATAAATAAGTATCCAGTCTTATCCAGTCTAGGATATTGGAGAATTTCTTGAAGCTTTGTTTCCCTTTTATATTTCAAAACTAACACTATACTTTTAAAAATAAATGTTGCTATATGTTGACCTTTCACAAGCGGTATCCTTAGCATTTATATCTCTAAAAATTCACCCTCTCCTTAGCACATGTTGCTAAGTTAAATAATACCCATAGTAGCAACTGTTGGTGGCCATGATAGTTTTGCGTTTTCGTCATTAAAGGTGAGAAAGGCTCTGCCTTGCTGATGACAAAAATCCCATTAAGCAAATCAGGCTAATGCTATTTTGGAGCTTGACATATGGTGTGGAGTCAGAAATCAGTGCAGTAAAGTCAACACTAGCAGCTTCTGTTGCATGGATTCAACTCCTTTGAAGGACAGGGTTCAGCACCTTGGATAGCTCTTTTAAAATTAAGAATAAAATCCAGAGTGAGTTTGCTTTCCTCATGATGAGGAAGCCACCAGCTGTCCCTGGGTTCAATACAGACACTTCTAGGCATCTACCCTTCAGCCAAAATTTCTTCTCTGGTTCCTGGAGGAAGAAGTCTGGTAGGAGAAGACTCAGTGGCCCTCTGCATATGCTCAGAGTCACTCACATCACAACCTCAGCCTATATCCCAAGAAGATGCATTAGCACTGCATTTTTGCCATCATAGTGTAAAAACAGATAAGCATTATATATTGTGCTGGTAGATTTCCATTGTGTTCCACAACTTTTGGCCTGGAGGCAGAAAAATCTGTTCCTATCACCTGTTTTGTCTAGAATGCTTGTTTTCTAGAAACCTGAGTCTCCAAAGCATATTGCCAACCACCATCTGATGACACTAATGGCTTGCTACTACTTCTAGAACAGCATCAAAGACACATATGAGAACTGATTGAGGAGCACAGGTTCCATGTTTGAGTCACTGCTCAGGAAGTGATGGTGTCATCATTGTCTTTTTAAAAAAATAGTCTATTGATATTTAACAATAATACAATCTCAGTATTACAACTTCCCCTTTTCTTACAAACAAACCCATCCCTTCCCTAATTCCCAGTACATAATAGAAATACTGCTCTGTCAAACATCTTACATCTGAAATTTCCATTCTGTTCCTTTACATGTTATTATAATAATATTTATCTAATTGTTAATCCAGAATTTAACTTGGTTGTTTGATGGTTTAAATTCACCACTACTTTGACACATTAAGAATAACAAATGGCCTCTACGTGATACCAAAACAGTATTTTTATATCTCCTTTTGCTAGTCTTAATTTATAAATTAATTTCTCTGATAGGGCTGTAGTCCATATCCCATTTAGCTAATTCTTAATTGATAAATTCTCTTTTTCCATGGTTTGACAATTTATAGCCTCATAGTGCATGACATAAATATGATGTCTTTATGCAATAAATTCTTATCCTCCCTTTTAAAAAGAGATGTAATTGGTAATGTTCCTCTAAAACAGACTCCCCCTCACTACTTGACTTATCCAGGAAAGAATTTCATCCCAAAAATCTTTGAACACATTTTGAGCACATTAGCCAGGATGTGACAGCTTCATCTTCACCTGGGTGATGCTAATGGATTTAGAAGACGAGGGTGCAATGGTGGCATCATCTTCTGACTCAATTAGCAGTACCAGGGTGAAGGACTGAATGGGATCATGACACATCCTCATTCTCCATTTCACCTAGTGATGCCATCATGTAGTCAAGCCAAGTTGCTTATGGATTGTGCTGTTCCATAGGTGATTTCTGACTGGCTGGGGGATTATCCATGTGGCTAAGTAGGGGAAAGGAGGGAAACACCAGGTAAACATGTATTTGGATGGGCAGAATAAGAAGGTGTATCGTGAGTTAGCCATCTTCGAGTCAATCACAATTCATGGCGACCCTGTGGATAAGACATTTCCAAGCCCCCCTATCCTCCACTGATCTGTTTAGTTCTTGTAGATTCAGGCCTGTGATCTCGCCAATTGAGTCCATCCATCTAGCGCAGGGGTCCCCTGACTTTTTGATCCGGGGGCCAGTTTGCTAGCCCCCAGATCTTCCGGGGGGCCAGAGGCACGCGCACATGCGCACGACTCCAGATGCCATTTTGCCTTCCAAAATGGTGTCCGGAGTTGTGCGCATGCGCGCACAACACTTAGCGCCATTTTGTCTTCCAAAATGACACTTGGAGTGCATGCACACGACTGGATGCCATTTTGGAAGACAAAATGGTGTCCGGCGGCAGGCGCGGCAGTGGCGGCCACAAGCGGCCGCGGCAGCAGCAGGCCTGTAGGAAGGCCTCGGCAGGCCAGGTCCGGCCCATGGGCCGTAGTTTGGGGACCCTTGATCTAGTGTGTGGCCTTCCTCTCTTCCTACTTCCCTCCACCTCCCCTAGCATTATTGTCTTTTCCAGTGAGTCATGCCTTCTAAAGATGTGGCCAAAGTATGACAGCCTCAGTTTAATCATCTTGGCTTTGAGGGAGAGTTCAGGCTTGATTTGTTCAAGGACCCATTGGTTTGTCTTTTTGTCTGTCCACGGTATCATCAGAACTCTTCTCCAGCACTACATCTCAAATGCATTGAGAAAGGAGACCAATCTCTGTACAGTGCTGGTGTGCGGTGGAGAAGAATCCCAATTTCAGTTAAATCTTGCGAATAGAAAACTGGTGACTATTCAGCAGAACAAGAATATGGGAGGAAGCAAGGAAAAGTGAGTTTCATGACAGCTTTAAGGATGATTTATACTAAAATGAGATTCTGAGGATTACAATGCACATCCTTGGATCCCTTGGCAGAGTACAATATTCAGGCTTCAGATGCATATACACATTATGTAAAGATATAAAGGAATCCTCTAGCACCTTTGAAACTAGCTGAGAAAAAAACAATCTAGCAGCATAAACTTTTTGTGAACTTTGGTCCACAAAACCTTACTCTATAAAAATTATTTTCCCAGTTAGTCTCAAACATGCTACAGGGTTCTGTTATATCTCTTTATGCTGAAACAGGTTAACATGGCTATGTATTTCAATGTACAGTATGTATATAGTTTACCTGATGGCCTTAGAAAAGGATGCTAAAATGACAGATCAAGGCTGAGCAGAAGTTCCTGACTGCACACAAAAGATCAAAATTCCTTTGGCTTCTATATCTATTCAAAGGCATTGTGGTTGCACGAGAGATGCTCATGTCCCTCTGCGTGCCCCATGCCTTGTCCTTCCACAGCACAAAGTGGACAGTGTTACTTAGCCTTGCATGATGGTAGCTTAGTGATTTAAGCCCTAGTTCCATAATACCTAGATTTGCCTGCATCTGCAGGTTCAACAGTTCATCTTTCTAAGGGAGGAACTATGCCTTATGTTAGCAAAGAAAAGACACATTTTCCTAAACATTGCTCTCTAAAATACAGGGAGGAGGAACATTTGCAAGGATGTTTGCAAAGAATCAGAAGGATGCCTAAACTTTTCCCTGATTCTCCCCTGCAAATGCCCTCCCAGGCCAGTTTCTGTCCTGTAGTGGTGCTTCTCCAGTCTCAAAAAAATCTAGAAGAGGAATACCCTAAATATGGGGCAGGAGGTGTTTGCTGGGGATAATTGGTGGGGGGTGGCAGGATTGGGAACTTGTATTTAACAGCCAATTCACCCCTGAAAAGCATATGCAATGCATAGTCTTAGCAGATAAAACCTCCTTATTATATATCTGTATTAGCTGGTTCCGTGAATTGCCGTTTGTTCTCTTTTTTTAATGTGCTTTTAAAAAAATTGGTTACAAACAGTCCCATTATCTCAGTGGTTCTTTCATATTCCTTATAAAGTAGGCTGGGATTGTGAAAATCAATGTAGTGTAGTGGTTTGAGTGTTGAACTTTGCCTCTGGGAAACAAGGATTCAGATCCCTGCTGGGCCATAGAGCCTCACTGGGTGGCTTTGGGCAAGTCATAATCTCTCAGCCTCAGAAGAAGGCAATAGCAACTCTCAGCTGAACATGTTTTGCCAAGAAAACCTTGCAGTGGGTTCATCTTAGTGTTACCCTAAGTTGGAAACACAGGGTATGGGTTAATACACGTGGTCTTCTTATAAGCAATACATTTTAAAACCAACAAATGGGAATTTTGCTGGTAGCAAGGGACACTTTCACAGTACTGGTGTAATATATTTTCGATCAAGGAAGTTCCCAACATAGAGGTTTTCATGTTACTAGAGAAAATAGGAGGAAAATCAACTCATTTGAGAGAATGTGGTGCTGGAGAAGAGTGCTGAGGATCCCATGGACAGCCAAAAAGACAAACAAATGGGTCCCAGAACAGATCAAGCCAGAGATATCCCTAGAGGCCAAGATAAAAAGACGTAGACTGTTGTACTTTGGACACATCATGAAAAGGCATGAATTGTTGGAAAAGACAATAATGTTAGGAAAGGTGGAGGGAAGTAGAGAGGAAGGCCACATGCTAGATGATGGACTTTATCAAAGAGACTGAGGCCTTGTTCCCACTATGATTTAAAGCAAATTGCTGATCGGATTATATGACCATCGTTCTCACTTGAAACTGGTTCCAATCCTACTGTTTCAATTGTGATGAAGCGAGGCAAACACAAAAAAACCCGCTGTTTATTGACCATAGTTTTTGGGCGGTTCTTTTGAAAACAATCGATTCTGAAGCATGTTCAACAAGTGTTCATGATGGATCTGAATCGCATCATTCTGAAGGAGAAGGACTAATGAGAGAGGGGTGTTTATCTTCCCTCCTCTGTTTTTGGGAAATCAGCCATTCCGCCCCCCCCCCCCGGTGCTGCTTTTGTGCTTGTGGTGTGACCTATGGGTGCATGATATATATATTATAAAAAATTGACAGAATATGTGATCCATTGTATTTGCAACTACTTGCAATTATGGGCAGATTGCAGCTCAGCAAGGCAAGTAGTTGCAAAACCAATGGATCCCATATCCTGCCCAAGCCAGGCTGCTCAAAGGGAAAATGGTGTACTTGTGCAGCCTGGGTTGTTGAGGGGCAGAGGAAGGCTCAGTTGCTAAAGTCGCCCCGCTCGGCTCCTGGAACAGCCCCGTCCTCACTGTGTTGCTACTTGCATCACCGATGACGTGCAGATGATTGACATGCATGTTGAAGTGGTGCAAACTTGTGGGAATGACAATCGTTCCAAAAAAGAAGTGATTACAAAGGAATAATGAAAAGATCTGCTTCATAGTGGGAACAACGGGCCTTTTGGAATCAATTTACCAACACGGAGCAAAGGCGAATCGCAGACCAATCTAAATGTGAGTGGGAACGAGCCCCATGAATATGCATTTGTTGGAGCTGTGCAAAGCAGTAGAGGACAGGGGGCCTGGAGGTGTCTCATCCATAGGGTCGCCATGGGTCAAGATCAACGCGAAGGCAGTTAACAACAACAAAAAGAGAAGTGCTGCCATCTGGTTACTAAATCATACATTACTCATTGTGCAGCAGAATGCATCAATCCATATGATTGGTTTTATCTAGCTGAGTAATAAAAAGGAAAAGATAAGGTAGTAATTTCTGAAGGGATGGGAGCAGGGAACACTACATGTAAAGCACTTGTATTGCCTGGGGAAAATGGATTTGAGCTTACTGAAATCATTTAAAATGCTTGTCCTGCCTTGGCTTGTGATTCATCAAATCACAATTGTCTCCAGGCCTGGGATGGCAGAGTGAGGCAACTGATGGAGAACAGGGAGTGGTGGAAAGGATTTGGGAAGACAGAACTCTCTGTACCATGGAACATACCATGCATACCCTAAGCATGCCACCCTATTGTCAGTGGGGTTTTTCACTCTCTCTTAAAAAAATTTGTTATTATTAACAATGTGACATAGTGACATAACACAAACCTTTTAGATATATACAGAGCAAACAAGAAACATGCTAGGCCATGCTTATTATTTCTCAAAAGATAAGATTTTCATACCTTATGTGAAGTTATTGGCCCCACACACTCACAGCATGAGAAAATAACACTAAATTAACACATCAAAAGTTAGAATTGAACAAGCCATTGCTTTACTGTACCATGTATGGATGCAAGAGCTGGACAGTGAGGAAAGTGGTTAAAGGGAAAATCAATTCATGCAAAAGGTGGTTCTGGAGGAGTGCTGAGGATACCATAAACAACCAAAAAGACAAACAAATGGGTTCTAGAACAGATCAAGCCAGAATTCTCCCTGGAAGCCAAGATGGTAAAGTTGAGGTTGTCATACTTTGTTCATGACATGAGAAGGAATGACTCATTGGGAAAGACAATGCTAGGAAAGGTGGAGGGATGTAGAAAGAGAGGAAGGGTGCATGCTAGATGGATGGACTCTATTAAGGAGGTCATGGGTAATTTCTTTTGGAGCCAGTGTGGCATAGTGGTTTGAGTATTGGAGTATGACTTTGGAGACCATGGTTTGATTCCTGCTCAACCATGAAACCCACTGCATGTCTTTAGGCAAGTCACATGTTCTCAGTCTCAGTAGACGGCAATGGCAAACCTCCTCTGAACAAATCTTGCCAAGAAAACTCTGAGATAGTGTCACCTTAGGGTTGCCATAAGTTAGAAACGACTTCAAGGCACACAACAACAACATTTTATTTTATCTTTCACAGTAGATGTTCGTTTTTCCACAAATGCTATTTCCCAAATTCTTTTATACCAGGCTGAAATTGAGAGGTGCTCCAATTCTTTCCAGCTCTGAGCTCTTACCAGTCTTGCAGCAGTATTTAAAAAAATGTAATAATTCTTTTATGATTTAATGCTTCCTTGCTGTGGAAGAGACTGTCCCATCACTAGTGTAGAAGAAGCAAGCTTCCAATTGCTAGTCAACCATTCTGTATGTAGAACAGAGGCAGGGGGACCATTTTGTCCTTCACTTCAGACAGCAAAATATCTCAGGCCATCCTTGATTATGACAGGTGCATACATTGGGGAGGCATTCTGTGCTCACCTCATAGAACTCCTGTCATTAAAGAACAAGCCATCCTGGGTTTAGAGCAGATCGAACATGGATTTTGCTCTTACCATCTCAGGGCTCATTCGCTATGTTTTTGTACCAGGGAGATCCAAATCTCTGCGGCAATGCGATACCGAATCAAAATTCCCACTACATTTACTACGACTGAATCTCTCAGTGGCATTTTAACCCTATTGCCATTCACGCTGCTGTTGTATCGATTTAAAATGGAGCCTCAATTTTGAACATGTTCAATCGTTCTCAGATTTTTAAAAAAATGTCAATCAATTGATGCACATCTTCGTCATTCCACTTCTCCTTTCACTGTTGGTGACATGACTCTGCTTCCATTGTCATGGGTAGTTCGAATCCGAACACAAAAAGCATATACATGTATAAATAAGCCTTCTGATGCTAAGCCGAGGGAAATGGAGGCAGTGGTGGAAATACTGGCCGGATTATGGAGGTGGTGTCTTCACTGGCAAGACCAGGTGGTATGTGTATGTTCCACCCCTCTGGATGTAACCCCTTTTGGAAGAATCAGTTCAGAATGCCCCAGTTGAATAAACAACATGTTCTCATTTGTGGTGATCTGCATCTTTTCAAAAGATGTGGAAAAAACTTCGGTATCAAATATACCAGGGTAAGTTTTGGGGCAGTCCCCCTGCAAAAAGCACCGAGTGCACTCAGTGCAAGTATAAATGCAACGGAAATAACCCAGTTTCCACACTGGGTTATTTCGTAGTGTGAATGAGCCCTCAGTGTACCAAAATGCAGCTCTTTACATTCTACATAAGGATCTATACTCTACTTGTATAAAGAGATACATAAATTCAATCTAGACAAGGAGGAAAAAGAAACAGTAAAAGAATTCCCATACCTAAGATCAAATATTGACCAGAATGGTGACTGCATTCAAGAAATAAGAATGTGACGGGCAGCTATGAAAGAACTAGAAAAGATCCTGAAGAGTAAAGACATACAACTGCTCACTAAAGTTAGAATCGTCCAGGTAACTGTATTCCCCATCACCATGTATGGATGTGAGAGCTGGACAGTAAAAGAAGCAGACAGAAAGAAAATCAATTCAGTTGAGATGTGGTGCTGGAGAAGACTGCTGAGGATATCATGGACAGCCAAAATGACAAAAAAATGGGTCCTCAAATGGATCAAGCCAGAAGTCCTTTTGGACGCCAAGATGAGCAAATTGAGGCTGCCGTACTTTGGCCACATAATGAAAAGCCATGGATCGGTAGAAAAGACAATAATGCTAGGAAAAGTAGAGGGTAGTAGAAAGGAAGACCATGTGCCAGATGGAGAGATTCAATCGGGGGGGGGGGTTACAGGTATGGGTTTGCAGGACCTAAGCAGAGCAGTAGACGATACGGGGTCTTGGAGATGTCTCATCCACAGGGTTGCCATGAGTCAAGATTGACTCAATGGCAGCTAACAACAACAACAAAACAAAGAAAAGGAGTGAGTGGGTTTAAAGTGCTCTCTATTCTGGTCACTCCAGCCCATCAAGTAATTTTCTGTCTATATATTCTGGATTCTACTTTGGTTTTCACACACACACACTGAGAGGGTGTTGAGGACTACCTTGTATTGACAAAAAATTTATTCTAGGAGGTTTAGTAATTTTCAAAAATTGTCAATTGCAATGCCAAAACAAATACCTACATGTCCTTGGCGAGAGCTTTAATGATGCATCATCAAGAAAAGGGGGAAAGGCATGCTTCAGGCAGAAACTGCACAAGGTTAAAGTCAACAGTGTCTCTTTTGAGGTGTGCAGCAATCTTTTTTGTAGGTGCATCCTATAGGTGCACCTTTTTATAGGTGCATAGCTGTGAGCTCTGCTGGCTTTCCTCAGCGATACGTGACCAATAAGGAAACCATTTCGTTGATTTCTTCAATCAATAAAGCAATAAATGCAATTGATATTAAAACCAAACAAGAGGAAACAAATGCAGTCATTAAGCCTATCAAGGAATGGACCAATAGCAAGGGGGAGATTGCTGCTTGTTACAATGACCTTGAATGAACTTAAGCTGGATAAGTCATCTGCAGGGATTGAAAGCTAGCATGAGTAAAAGCTGGCAAGCGGCAGCAGAGCTGTAGTAAGGGGGCGTAGATCTGCTCGCCGGTTTTGTCTTGGCTTGCTCAATGGCTTCTTGGTGTAGGAGATGTCGGAAGCATGTTTGTGAAAACCCTCCTTTCTCCATCGTCAGAATAACAGAAGGAGAAATGAAGTCCTACTACAATTTCCTAAGGGAGTGTACCAAGCTGGAGAAGATGGCCAGGAGAGGTATGAAAAATATCTATTTGCCGCACAGCCAAAGAGTTTTTGCTGAGACATAAATCCTTCCAAGTTCAGTAGGGCATTCTGCTTGGTAACAGTGCTTAGGTTTGCTGTCTTAAAAAGAAAGGGTTGCCATTCTATAATCAAGTCGGTATTGATTTGGGACCACTATTTTTTTTATTACATTTTAAATTGATTGTGCTTGTGGGCTTTGGAATTCGAAGACACACCTTGATTCATGTGCAACATTTTATAGTGTCTAACCAAAATGTATGCTGTGAGGTCCTAAGTGAGTTTGCTCAGAAATTAGTCCCACTGTTCAATGAGAGTTAGTACTTACGAAATATATAGAAGACTAAGGGCTTCAAACTCTGTAATGTAGCAGTTTAAAAAAGTGCAATGATTTCTTTATGATTTAATGCTTTAGTGCTGTGGATGAGGCTGTCCCATGTTGAAGATGCAAATTTCAGATTGTCACAGTCAACAATTTCTTATGGACTCTCTCCAAGAAAGGTAGCACAGTTTATGGCAAGCCTCTCTTCTCCAACCTTAGTTCTCCACCAACAAATTGGGAATAAGGGCAGGTTAACAGGGCATGATGGGGTGAGCTCCTGTCACTAGTCCCAGCTTCTGCCAACCTAGCAGTTTGAAAGCATGCAAATGCAAGTAGATAAATAGGTACCACTTTGGTGGGAAGGTAAACAGTATTCTGTGCAATCCTGCTGGCCACAGGATCACAGAGTAGTCTCTGACAACGCTGGCTCTTTGGCTTAGGAACGGAGATGAGCATTGCTCCCTATGGTCGGACACGACTTGACAACCTTGTCAACGGGAAATACCTTTACCTAACAGGGCACTACTTCTTTAAAAAGAAAATTTGGTACCAGAGGCAGAATGAACATGGGAAGAATAGGGATACATTCCTAGACTGGGAGAAAAAGAAAAGACCCATCAGTTTAACATGTTTCAGCAAACCTTGTTTGCAAAGCTAACAATATGCACATGTGAAATGAAACAACTAGTTCAGGTAAGCCTTGCATAAATAAAGGGGGGGGGGGGGAAAGCACATTTTGAACCTTCTAGACTATTTGAAAGCTTCTCCCAAAATGCATCCAGAGACCACTCTCAATTTTTTTTTATGATTTCTATTTTGGCATCCAGACTTTTAGATATGTACTTTTTTTTTTTAACCATGGGAGGGGTAATTAGTGAGGCAGTCTTATCTGTTCTCCTCTTTTCTCTCTGCTTTGCTGTTCATTCATACTCAGTAAAGGATTCTGGAGGCAGTTGCTGTTTAGCTTGCCTGTTGTAGACAGGGACCCCCCAGCTACAGTACTGTAGGATCAACTGCAGTAGATTCCCATTTTTCCCCAGTTCAAGCTTCATTGCATAATTCAGATACACTACTGCAACCTAGCACCAAAAGTCTGCATGTACAATAGAATCCAAAATCCACAAAATAGTGATACCTTTATTGGACCAACCAAAATGCACAATATATACGTTGCAAGCTTTTGAAGCACCACTGGCTTCTTCATCAGGCAAAGGTGTTAAAATCATACAGGAGAAAGAAGAGAAAAAGGTGATGATGTTAGTCATAGGCCTGCATTTTGTTAAGTTGTGGTGGTGGTCATCCTTAGTTCAAATGGCACGGAAGGGTATTCATGGAGGCAGGCCCCCTCCTCTTTTTGGTCATATGGATACTGGGAGATTCTTAAGGTCTAGGAAGTAAACTTTAAATTACATTAGCAAGACAAAAAGCAACTGCCTTTGAGACCCAGTTTGTCTGTGTCCAGCTAGACAGAGTTTGAGATTAAAAAAAAGGTTAGAAGGGCTTGATGGACATAATACTTTGGCAAAGCCTTGTATGCCTATATAACGTACCTTTCCTGGGTTCTTGCAAAACAAAGTATCATAGTAGTTAAAAAGTTTTATCCAGGTGTTTAAAAAGATTATTCTCTGTTTAAATTAGAAGGGGCCGCTAATGCCCCAGACACCAGGATTAGGATTTTAAATGATTTTGACAGACTGGAGAGCTGGGTCAAAACTAACAAAATAAATTTTAACATGGAAAGATGTAATGAACTACCTTTAGGCAGGAAAAATGAAATGCACAAACAAAGGATAGCTGACAACTGGCTTCCCAGTAGTTGTAGTTGTTGTGTACCTTCAAGTTGTTTCCGACTTATGGCGACTCTGAAGGAGAACCTATCATGGGGTTTTCTAGGCAAGTTTCTTCAGAGGGGGTTTGTCATTGCCATCCTCTGAGGCTGAGAGATTGTGACTTGCCTAAGGTCACCCAGAGGGTTTACATGGCTGAGCAGGGAATCGAACCCTGATTTCCAGAGTCGCAGTCCAATGCTCAAACCACGACTATGCTCCATCCCTACTGTGGAATCCTATAATTTGTAGTTTCAATGTGGGACTTTGAATTCTCTGGAATGAGAACTCTATGATACAGAATTTTGAGACCCCCCTCACCAAACTACAAATCCCAAGATCCAATAGGATGGAGCCTTGGCAATTAAAGTGGCATGAAACTGAAATCACTGTATAGTGCATATACTTCTTACAAAGGAAGGGTGGCCTTTCGTTTTTTGATTTGGTCACCCTTTATCCAAGCATTGTGCCTTCTTTTTATGGTGGCTGAGCATGATAATCAAACCAAGGCTGCAAAACTGTACTCACAAGTATGGGACGTAGATATGGGCAGACAGCCTAGGTTTGTCCTGTTGATGATGGTGATAATGTGGAATAATTAAATCGAGATTTTTTTTTACACTGAAATATTCATTAGAATATTTTCTCTGATTGAAGTGATGGATTTCATAAGCAAAGTTTGTTTTTAGGAAAGAAGGAAGGTTGGTTGGTTGATAGATAAAGGTCCAAAACACACTACAGAAAGAACCCAGTTTGAGACTGGTTTAACTGCCCTGGCTCAATATTAGGGAATTCTGGGAAGTGTAGTTTTGCGAGACATTGAGCCTTCTCTGTCAGAGACCTTTGGTGCCACAATAAACTACAATTCCTAGGATTCCCTAGCATTGAGTCAAGGCAGTTAAAGCAGTCTCTCAAACTGGATTAATTTTACAGTGTGTTTTTGACCATAGACTATTGTGCAGCAGACAAGCCTGCCTGGTCCAATTTGAGGTTTGATATGGTATTAAAGGGAGTCAAGAGAGTTTATTAACCAACATTATTGGGTTCTTTAATGTTCAACCGTACCTACAGTTTTAAGTCTTCTCAGCTGTACAGGATTGGCTTCATCAAATAACCTTAGCACCCTAAGTAGGATACGCAAATTTTGGAAGGCAAGGCAAGTGGTTCCTACAGTTAGTGCAAGAATAGTTCTTTTTTGGGGTGTAAGAACAAAGGGTGCCATTTGATCTTAATTTAGAAAGCAAGATCGGTCTCTTCCGGCAGGCTTATCCAGATTATTTTTAAACTGTGAATTTTAAATGATGAATTTTAAATGTGGATTGTTTTAATATGTGTCTATCTTATTTGTCCTTAAATGGATGCACATTTTAACCAATGTGTTTTAACTGATGTGATGTGCCTGTTACAATTGTTGTTGTTCCCCACCTCGATCTATGGGGAAAGGTGGGTAAGAAATAAATGTTGTTGTTAGGGAGTACAATAAGAAAACTGAATGGAGCGGATGTAAATCCCTGTGGGCATGTCCCTTGAGTCAAAATATTATTATTTTATTCTGCATATGTGTAATCATGAGTAAGCCTCAGTACAGCATCATTCCTGGGCTGCCAAGTACAATACAGTTCAGAGTAAGATTTTCCTAGGCTGGAAACCAGAACTTGGTTGCATGCAGCAACAACTAACCAAATTGCAAACCAGAACTGAGTGGAGGGTGAACAGATGTCCTAACCTCAAAGGAGGACAAGGCACTGCAAAATGCAGGACGTTCAAGAAAAATGTAATGACATTACCGAATGAAAGCTAAAAACACTCCCAGAAATATAAATTCCTGCTTCTTAGTCCTACTCAAAATGAAGGACATTTTGGAATTCCTCCTGGACCGAAGGCTGAAATGTAGGACATGTCCTGGAAAAGGAGGACATCTAGTCACCCTGAGTTCCATGTAACACTTTCCCCGGGCTGCAAACCCACATTGAATGGACTCTTTTACACTGCACAAACATATAGTGCTATATTCAACAGCCATGAGTGCATCCTATGGAATCCTGGGACTTGTAGTTTGGTGAGGTTCAGGGGCTCTTGCCTGAGAATTCTAAATGCCCCTCCATAAACTGCAAATCCCAGGATTCCATGGGAAGCTTATGGCAGCTAAGTGGAATCAAAGTGCTATATAATTCTGTAATGTAAATAGATTCCATGATTATGTTAATAAGGTAGCATTTCCAAGGTATCCACAGATTCTGTGTTCACAGATTCAACCATCCACGGCTTGAAAATATTTTTAAAAATATAGATTCCAAAAAGCAAACCTTGTTTTTGACATTTTATATAAGGAATACCATTTTACTATGCCATTGTATTTAATGGGACTTGAACATTCATAGATTAAACCCTGCGGATACCAATAATAATAATAATAATAATAATTTCTTACCCCACCTGGATTGAGGCGGGGAATAACAACAATTAATAAACAAGGGCTCACTGTATAATTTAATTTAGAGCTCACCTTTCCCCGACAAATGAGAAACCTAAGGCTGCTTACAGTATAATTCAAAACAATATATACAGGTTGAGTCTCCCTTATCCAGAATTCCAAAATCTGAAATATTCCAGAATCCAAAACTGTCCACATGGGTGGCTAAGATATTAACACCTTTGCTCTCTGATGGTTCAATGTACGCAAACTTCGTTTCATGCACAAAATTATTAAAAATATTGTGTATACAATGACCTTCAGGATATGTGCATAAGGTGTGTACAAAACATAAATGAATTCAATGTTTAGACTTGGGTCTCACCTCCAAGATATCTCATTAGGTATATGGAAAATATACCAAAATCCATAAAACCTATACTCCCAAAGACTTCTGGTCACAAGCGTTTCGGATAAAGAAGACTCAACATGTAGTACAAAAATTGGAAAATAATTAAATAAACATTCAGATCAGAAACTCTAATTTAAAGCAGTTTTTAAAACATAATAAAACAATAAAAGTGGCAATAAAAGTACAGCATAGTACATTAAAAGGCCCTTCTGCTACAGCCCAAAACCTGACATCTAGGGATGGCCTTTGGTGATGGCATTAAGGTTGTTTCCACACTGCAGAAATAATCCACTTTGCATGGAGCTATGGAACTGGGTTATTTCTGCAGTGCAGATGCAGACTTAGTGTTTGCTCACATCTTCTCACTCAGATGCACAAATTTATAAAACATAATTATTCCTGTTTGGAAATTAAGCTATTGTTGTTGTTGTGTTAAGTAGCAACCCACATTTGTTTTACATCTTACTCGGATACACACACATTTACACAACATGTTTTCCTGTTTGGAAATTAAATTTTGTTGTTGTTGTGTGCCTTCCAAGTCGTTTCCAACATAGGGCGACCCCTATCATGGAGTATTCTTGGTAGGTTTCTTCAGAGAAGGTTTGCCATTGCTACCCTCTGAAGCTGAGAGTGTGTGACTTGCCCAAGGTCACCCAAATAGTTTACATGGCTGAGCCGGGATTCGAACTCTGGTCTCCAGAGTCGTAGTCCAGTGCATAGTCTAACCACTATCTTATTTGCTTCTAGCCAGAGATGAGCAGAGCAAAGGGTGAGTCCTGGCACTACAGTGGCTGCAAATCCATAGTCCCTCTGGAGAGTCTTTGCAAGCTGCAACAACAAATGAATGAAGACTTACAAATTGTAAATTATAGTAAGGAGCTGCTAAGCTGGGGCTTTGCACACTGTTCCTCTTCCTTAGAGCTACACTAAACCCTCCAAAATGGGTCTGGTTGAGAGCCAGCATGGTGTAGTAGTGATTTGAGTGTTGAGCTAGGAGGACACTGGGAGGACAGTTTGAATTCCCACTCAACCATGGAAACCCAGTGCGTGACCCTGAGCAAGTCACCCTCTCTCAGCCTCAGAGGAAGGCAAGGGCAAACCTGCTCCAAACAAATTATGCCAAGGAAACCCTATGATATAATTGCTTATAATCTTATACAGTGGGCCTTAGTTATCTGCTGGGGTTTGGTTCCAGAACCCCCTGTGGATACCAAAATCCATGGATGCTCAAGTCCTATTAAAGACCTTGAGCAAGTCACACTCTCTTGGCCTCAGAGGAAGGCCAAGGCAACCCTTCTGAAGAAACTTGGTCAAGTAAATCAAACTCTCTCAGCTGCAGAGGATAGCCAAGGCAAAAACAAAAACAAAACAAAACAAAAAAACCCTGAAGAAACTTGGGTGTGTAAGTTACACACTCTCAGCCTCAGAGGATGGCCAAGGCAAAAAAACCCTGAAGAAATTCAGGTGAGTAAGTCACACATTCTTAGCCTCAGAGGATGGCCAAGGCAACGCCCTCTGAAGAAATTCAGGTGAGTAAGTCACACTCTCTCAGCCTCTCAGAGGATGGCCAAGGCAAAAAAAACCCCCAAAACCCTGGAGAAACTCGGGCGAGTAAATCACACTCTCTCAGCCTCAGAGGCCAATAGTCGCCCTTTCAGGCCATAAGGAGGAGCTGCTGCCCTCCAGTGTCCTCCTCCACAAACCGGCTAGACAAAAAGAAAAGACACAAGACAAGGGCTGAGAGGGAAAAGTCTCTCCAGAAAGAGAGAGAAAGCAAGAGAGGAGGAGAAGGGGGCTCCTTCCTCCATTGGAGGTTGCCATTTTCTGGGCTTCAAGATGGAGTCCTCCTTTGGGCGCTGAGGAGACTGGATGGAGGAGACTCCTGAGGCGGACAGGTTGGCTTCTTTTTGGGGCGAAGGAAAGAACAAAAGTGGGATTGTGGGACTGTGTATGTGAGAGAGAGAAAGAAAGAAGAGACCCAGACCTTTTCTTTGTGTGAAATGCTCAGATTTTTTTACAAAAAAAGACAACCTACAATCCTCCCTGGTTCTGCATCGCATATGGAAACGGGAGGGAAACGTTGTTGTTTTGGAAACAGGCTTTTATACGGCTCAGTTGTATTTTGCTCCTCAGGCTGCGTCTGCACTGCGGGGTTAATGTGATTTGGAACCGCTTTAACTGCCACTGGCTCAGTGCTGTGGGGTTCTGGGATCTGTAATTTTGGAGAGATTTAGCCTTCTCTGGGTGCAACTGCAATCCTGGGTTGATGAAATGCTGTGGGATCCTGGGATCTGTAGTTTGGGGAGAGATTTAGCTTTCTCTGGGTGCAACTGCAATCCTGGGTTGATGAAATGCTGTGGGGTCCTGGGATCTGTAGTTTGGGGAGAGATTTAGCTTTCTCTGGCTGCATCTGCACTCCTGGATTAAGGAAATGCTATAGGGTACTAGGAATTTATAGTTTTGGGAGAGATTTAGCCTTTTCTGGCTGCATCTGCACTGCTATGGGGTTTTGGGATTTGTAATTCTGGGAGAGATTTAGACTTCTCTGGCTGCATCTGCACTCCTGAATTGATGAAATGCTATGGGGTCCTGGGATCTGTAGTTTTGTTGTGAGAGACTTAGCCTTCTTTGGCTGTATCTGCACTCCTGGATTGATGAAATGCTATGGGGTCCTGGGATCTGTAGTTTTGTTGTGAGAGACTTAGCCTTCTCTGGCTGCATCTGCACTCCTGCATTGATGAAATGCTATGGGGTCCTGGGATCTGTAGTTTTGTTGTGAGAGGCTTAGCCTTCTTTGGCTGTATCTGCACTTCTGGGTTGATGGAATGCTATGGGGTCCTGGGATCTGTAGTTCTGTGAGAGAAGTTAGCCTTCTCTGGCTGCAAATGATCAAATCCGCTAAAGTCCAAGCTGCAGATGTGGAGGGCCAACTCTGTAGCCTTTTAATGTAGTAC
Source organism: Phrynosoma blainvillii (assembly GCA_026167975.1). Taxonomy (NCBI): domain Eukaryota; kingdom Metazoa; phylum Chordata; class Lepidosauria; order Squamata; family Phrynosomatidae; genus Phrynosoma; species Phrynosoma blainvillii. The sequence continues at coordinate 14,142,413 of JANUYF010000003.1, forward strand.
TTAAAGTTGGCAAACTTTTTGTCAATGCATTTTTAATTTCTAGTTGCAGAACCAACCAATTGGCCTTGGTCCCCAGCCTGGGAGACTAAATAAAAATAAATGACGAATAAACAATTGTGTCGTGTGAAAAGGGATCCCAGTTTTTGAGGCGATAAGGGGAATCCTTTCTAAAAAAATCTGCGCTTTCTGATCCCGTGTGTCGCAACCATCCTAATCCACTGCGCAGAAATCCTATTTGAAATCATTGGGGCTTCCTTCTAATCTAAATCAACATGCAAAGAATCAATCCGCCGGATCGAGCGTGTTGATTAACAATTCGTGCAACACTGTTTTTGGGTAAACAAACACGATAGAAAACAGCTGAGATATCAGATCAAAGGCTGTGAAATAGATCTTTCTGCAGGAACGTCTTTGGGGATTCTCCTTCGTTCTCGATTGCCTTGGCGTCCGATTTATGGTAATGCTTATAATTTGCTATTTCTCTTTTCTAAACGCTTTGCAGCTTTGGCACTGTCTGTGTGGAAAGTGTTCGTTTATGAGAAGGAAGCGCTGAACAAAGAATAATGCATTTGCAAGAAGGAAGGGGATAAAAAGACTGGCTCTGGACTAAATAGTATGAGATCCCATATTTCAGCAAAGGAATCTGCAGAGGTTTTTATTGGCATTACTGTGCGGTTACAGTTTTCTGCAAGATGGTAAAATAATTTCTTTTACTTTCCCGCTCAGCAGTGTCTAGGAATTTGGGCATAGTTTATTTTATATATATATATTTTTCACTTCTTTTTTTGTCTTCAAGGTGGATAGACATTGTGTTTGAATTCAATCCGTGGCACAACTGTACTTCTGTTTTTGCTGTTCCTGTTCCAGCTTCTGCAACAAGAAGAATTTTCTTGTTTTGGACCATTGAATAACCATTTTGTCCCATCTGTTTTCTAGGGCTGGCAGCATTCATTGTTTGACACTTGCTCTCATTTCAGTGCCAAGAGGTAATTGGAGTCAGCGGGGAGGAATTACTACACAAATACGACACAAATAGGAATATTCACAGTGCGCACACTATGTGGGTTTTACATATGCATCATTTAATGATGCAGGCTTCACTTTTTATGGTATGTGGTGCGGTATTCCTGAAAACATGGTCAGCAAACAGTTTGTCAAGAATGTGGAGAGATCTTGTGCACCCTTTGAGACTAAGGGCCTGAACAGACTTGTCAGAAATAATGCAGCTTGAGACCACTTTAATTGCCCTGGCTCAGTGCTAGGGAATCATGGGAATTGTAGTTTTTTCTGAGACATTGAGCCTCCTCTGTCAGAGAGCTCTGGTGCTACAATAAACTACAGTTCCCATGATTCCCTAGCACTGAGCCAAGGTAGTTAAAGTGGCCTCAAGCTGGATTATTTCTGGCTTTCTGTTCAGGCCTTTACTGAAAGAAAGAATAAGAATGTAGAGAGATCTTGTAGAAGACTAACTGGAAGAAAGAAATTGGCAGCGTGAGCTTTCGTAGACTTCAGTCTTCTTCCTCAGATGCATTTGGTGATGCTCTCCACCAAATGCATCTGAGGAAGTAGACTGAAGTCTATGAAAGCTCATGTTGCCAATTTCTTTCTTTCAGCTAGTCCCAAAGGTGCTACAGGATCTCTCTACTTACTGATTCTACATACTAACAAGGCTATATCTTTGAAAGAAAGAAGTTGGCAGCAAGAGCTTTCGTAGACGTCAGTCTACTTCCTCAGATGCTTTTGGTGGAGTAGAAGCCAGGGACAGACCTATATATATATTATATGTGAGAATCCTTTTGGTATGGAAATGAAGTAGCAAGTCTAGTTTTAATGATGGTTGTAGTGGACAAAGAGGTAGCCATTGAATGTGGAAATGAGGTGGAAGGCCAGTTTGGCCTTGGGAACTAGCTTGAAGGTGGGGAGGATAGATGAGTGTAGGACGCCCCCCTGAGGATGGAGTCAGATAATGTTGAAATGTGTGTAGTGAGTCAGGGCTTGTCAAGAACTTTGGGACTGAACAGAGATGCAGTGGATTGGAATGGGCAGATTTTGATATAATACTAAAAAGGGGTCAGTTCAAATCCTTATGAGGAAAGCAAAAAAAAAAAAAAAAAAATAGTGTGTTCCCCCAAACTATTTATTTATTTATTTATTGAATTTATACCCCATCAAGATGGGACCCAAAGTGGCTTACAGTAATTTAAATCAAGATTAAGATACATTCATATCTTTCAAATACCAAAAAAAATAATAATGTAAAATTGTTAAAAATAGTTAAAACACATTTCAAATATAATTACTATCTGAAGGGAGAGGTGGGCTATAAATAAAATGTATTATTATTATTACTACTACTACTACTACTACTAACAAGATGCAGTGCAGCACTTCAAACACAATGTGTATTTATGTGCCTTCAAGTCATCTGTCAACTTATTGCAAATTATAAATTTCATAGGGTTTTCTTACGCAAGGAATACTCACAGGTGGTTTTGCCAGTTCCTTCCTTTGAAATATAGCCTACAGTACCTGGTATTCATTGGCAGTCTCTCATCCAAGTACTAACCAGGGTTGACCCTGCTTAGCTTCCAAGATCAGATGGAATCTGGGTATTTTAGGTTCTTTAGGTCCTTTACCCACACAACTGCTTCATAATTTAAATTTCAAAGTTGTTGTTGTGTGCCTTCAAGTCATTTCTGTCTTGTGGAGACCCTATCATGGGGTTTTCTTGGCAAGATGTGTTCAGAGGATGTTTGCCATTGCTTTTCTCTGAGGCTGAGAACATGTGACTTACCCAAGGTCACCCAGTGGGTTTCATGGCCAAGTGGGGAATCAAACCCTGATCTCCAGAGTCGTAGTCCAACACTCAAGCCACTACACCACACTAACTCTAGAAGATCTGGTTTGTATGGAGAGAGAAAGTATTTCAGATAGTCTGGACCCAAGCCATGTCAGGCTGTATAGTTAATGACCAGCATTTTTAATTGTGTCTGGAAACAAACACTGTACCATGTGGGGTTTTGGGGGTAATCATAGAATCATAGAATTATAGAGTTGGAAGAGACCACAAGGGTCATCCAGTCCAACCCCCTGCCATGCAGGAACTCCCAATTAAAGCATCCCCGACAGATGGCCATCCAGCCTCTGCTTAAAGACCTCCAAGATTTAGATCAGCCCTCCAATAGCATATAATGTGATGCCTAACTTCCTGAACCTAGAAGGCTGCACGCACAGTCATTCAAACCACTTTGCTACACTGGCTCAAATGTCTGCTTGAATAAAAAGGTCGTCCAGAAATTGATGAGAAGGCCAAGCAGACCTTCTGTGGCAGGGAATTTCACAGTCTGGGAGCAACCATGGAGAAGACTCTCACCCATATCCTCACCAAACGTAACTGTGAAGCTGATGGGATCAAGACAAAACACTCACTTGGCAGATCTTAAAACTCCATCTGACTTCTATAGGAAGATATGCCTGTTCAGATTTATGGGATTATGTCAAAGTACCATTTTGAATCATTCAAAAATAATGTTAAAAATACAGACTTTCTGAAGCAGAAAGAAAGAAAAAACTTTTGAACTTAACAAACTAGCTTTGCAGAGCTTGGGTGTTTCTGATCAGAAAGTATGTGCTGTCCTGTGATTATCCATCAGTATAATCCCAGAAGACCTGTTGTTTGTTGTTGTGTGCCTTCGGTTTGTTTCTGATTTATGGTGACTCTAAGGCGATCCTATCATGGGGTTTTCCTGGCAAGATTTGTTCAGAGGAGGTTTGCCGTTGCAGTTCATTGAGGTTGAGAGAGAATGACTTGCCCAAGTTCATCACTTGGGTTTCTATGACCAAGCCAGGATTCAAACACTGGACTCCAGAGTCCCAGTGCAACACTCAAATGACTATACCACACCAAGTCTAGAAGACATGGTTCGTATAGCTAGATAAGGTCTTTCAGATAATCTTGACTCAAGCCATGTTGGATTTATAGGTAATGTTTGAATTGTGTCCAAAACCAAACACTGTAGCATGTATTTTTGGGGAACACTCAAACAGCATATAATGTGATGGCTAATTTCCTTAACCTAGAAGGCTACATTCACAACTGCAAGGCTGGCCCTCGAATCATGCAAAGCGAGGCAGCTGCCTCAGGTGACAGATTTTAGGTTATCGTGAAAAAGCAGCAAACAATTTATTTCCGTTGCTTTATTTTTACTGACAGGGACTTTGAGAAATCTTTGTGTGATTTTTCTGCCTCACATGCTAAAATAACTTGGCTGGCCTTTTCATGAAATCATCGGCTGTTGCTCTGTCTCAGACAGGAAAATGTTTTGAGACAGCCCTGTACAGTTGCCCATTAGCAGTTATGCACAGCTTGTGGCCGGTGAAGCCAAATGTAATGCATTGATCATGTTTGCAACCTTCAAGGGGATTGAAAGTTTACCTGCTTCCTACCCCAGAGAGCCACAAACCCAGTGTTCCCTTTCACATTATATACAGTTATAGCACACTTTGACTGCCATGGCTGCATCCTATGGAATCCTAAGATTAAAATCTTAGTCTTTAAGCAGAAGCTGGATGGCCATCTGTCAGGGATGCTTTGATTGGGAGTTCCTGCATGGCAGGGGGTTGGACTGGATGGCCCTTGTGGTCTCTTCCAACTCTATGATTCTATGATTCTATGAATCATAGAGTTGGAAGGGACTACAAGGATTGTCTAATTCAGTGGACCCCAAACTTTGGTCCTCCAGATGTTTTGGACTTCAACTCCCAGAAGTCCCAGTCAGCTTGGCCAACACTCAGGAATTCTGGGAGCTGAACTTAAATTTTCCTGGAGAAATCACATATAACTGGGCATATATGTAAAGGCCATGTTGTACAGTACGGATTTACTTCTGAATAAATATGCATCGAATTGCACTGTTAATGTCAATTTCTTTCTAGTTACCTAGAAAGGGACAGGGAGACAGACAGAAAGAGAGAGAGAGAGAGAGAATTTTCTAATGCACACAGTCAATCCAGGCTTTGGAAAACTTTTTCGCTTGTAAAGTGGTTAGATCTGGAAAAAGTGACCAAAGACATTTGCTTACCACAAAGGCATGACCTAAGCCCCAAACTGGTTCAGCAGCTGGCATGGATTAGTAAAGCAAATCTTGAGCTGAGCAGAGGGCTGGCAGCACCAGCAGCAGTAAGAGAAGCCATGTACTTGGTACAGTCTTCTGTCTATATCCAGCACTACAGTAAACCCAGCAAGGCTGGACATTTCCTGGATCCCAAGAGCAGGCAGAAAGTCCTTCCTCACTGAAATGCTTATTTTATGTAGGGGGCACATGGTTTGAGTGTTGGACAGTGACTCTGGAGACCAGGATTCAAATCCCCGCTGAGCCATGAAACCCACTGGGTGACCTTGGATAAGTCACACTCTCTTAGCCTCAGAGGATGGCAATGGCAACCCCCCTCCGAGCAAATCCTGACAAGAAAACCCTGTGATAGTTTCGCCTTAAGGTCACCATAAGTCAGAAATCATGTTGAAGGCACACAACAACAACAAGCCTTGGCTCAAGTAAGGGCTTTTACAGTCTGCCAGAAATAATGGAGCTTGAGGCCACTTTAACTGTCCTGGCTCAGGGCTAAGGAATCATGGGAAGTGTAGTTTATTGTGGCACCAGAGCTCTCTGACAGAGAAGGCTCAATGTCCCAGAAAAAAATACAATTCCCATGATTCCCTAGCACTGAGCCAGAGCAGTTAATGTGGCCTCAAGCTGCATTATTTCTGGCACTCTGTAAAGGCTCTTAGTTTCGAGACATTATAAGCTTCTTTCAGGGACAAAGTTTTTGTTTGTTTATTGAATTTATATCCTACCTTTCTCCCAAAATGGGATTCAGATCGGCTTACAATAATTTGAAAAAGATTATGCTAAAACAGTAGTTTACAAAAGTTAAAAAAAAGTAACATTATTTTAAAAACATGATTAAAAACACTTAAAACAGAATTTCTAATAAAAGATTTAAAAAATACAGCACACCAATTTATAGGTGTGCTGTATTTTTTAAAATCTTTTATTAGAAATTCTGTTTTATTCCCAGAATTGCATTTCACATACACTGCTGTTCCAGAATTAAAATTCAAAGGCCTGCCTGAATAAAAATGTCTTCACTTGCTGGTGCAAAGAGTAAACAGAGGGGTTAAACTGGATCTCTTGCAGAAGGGAGTTCCACAGTCTGGGAGCAGCCTTCTCTCCTGAGTCCTCACCAAATGCAGCTGTGAAGGTGGTGGGAGTTATAGAAAGCCCTTCCCTTCACATCTTACTTAAAGCTTACATTGGATTATATGAAGAGATGAAGTGAAAGTTAAGTGAGTTCTGTCTTCTCAGTATATGGCCAAAGTAGGACAGCCTCAGTTTCGTCATCCTAGCTTCTAGGGAGAGGTCTGGTCTGATTTGCTCTAGGACTGCTTGTTATTCAAACTACTAAAAAGATACATAAATGGGTCCTAGAGCAAATCAGAAAGGCCACTATGGTATAGTGGTTTGAGTTTTGGACTGTGACTCTGGAGAGTAGGGATATACTCTCTAGAGCAGGGGTAGGCAACCTTTCCCCTTTAAGGGCCGAGGGACTTCAGCTCCCAGAATCCCAGGAGCTACTGGCCAACATGGGACTATTGGCCAATATGGCTGAGGTTTCTGGGAGCTGAAGTCCCTCGGTCCTTAAAGAGGAAAGGTTGCCTACCCCTGCTCTAGAGAGTAGGGATATACTGTGGATATAGTATATCTTGATTTCAGTAAGGCCTTTGTCAAGGTTCCCCGTGACATTCTTGCAAACAAGCTGGTAAAATGTGGGCTAGACAAAGTAACTGTTACATGGATGTGTAATTGGTTGAGTGGCCGAACCCAAAGGGTGCTCAACAATGGCTCCTTTTCAACCTGGAAAGAAGTGACCAGTGGGGTGCCACAGGGCTCTGTTCTGGGCCCAGTGCTATTCAATATCTTTATCAGTGACTTGGATGATGGTATTGGGGGCATAGTTATCAAATTTGCAGGCGACACCAAATTAGGAGGAGTAGCTAATACCCCAGAAGACAGGATCAAAATTCAAAATGACTTGAACAGACTAGAAAGCTGGGCCAAAGCTAACAAAATGAAATTCAACACGGAGAAATGTAAGCTACTGCGCTTAGGGCGCAAAAACGAAAAGCACAGATATACAATGGGGGACACCTGGCTGAATGAGACTATGTGTGAAAGGAATCTAGGAGTCCAGGTAGACCACAAGTTGAACATGAGTGTGATGCTGCAGCTATAAAGGCCAATGCAATTTTAGGCTGCATCAATAGAAGTATAGTATCTAGATCAAGAGAAGTAATAGTGCCACTCTATTCTGCTTTGGTCAGGCCTCACCTGGAATACTGTGTCCAGTTCTGGGCACCACAATTCAAAAAGGAGGTGGAGAAACAAGCGTGTCCAAAGGAGGGCAACTGAAATGGTGAAGGGTCTGGAAACCAAGCCCTATGAGGAACGACTTAGGGAGCTGGGGATGTTTAGCCTGGAGAAGAGAAGGCTGAGAGGTGATATGATAGCCATGTTTAAATATTTGAAGGGATGTCACATTGAGGAGGGAACAAGCTTGTTTTTTTTTAAAGTTTATTTATTTACATATATAAACACAAATACAAATATATTCATCCACCAGTCCCACCTAACATGTGTCATATATACATACTCATCCATTCCCTCCATTCATTCCTCACTTAATAGATACTAAAAATCTAGAATTTGCAAAACCATCCATTCTACACTAACATCTGTTGCAACATTAAAGTTTTAATCGATAATCATATTCTCATTAAGTTTTATAAAATTTCTGTTTCTTGAATCTTCTATTTGTATAGACATCCTTATGTGAATCTACAATCACTTGCTAATCTCTATTACTTTATCATTCCCTCTGTGTTTCTTTTTTTTAATTAAACCAAAAATTAAATTAATTTCCAACCTCTTTTTTCTCTTAAGATTTCCAGTTCTTTCCATTCATCGTCTCATTCTTTATTCTTTAAGTTTGCTGTAAGTTTATCTAGAGAGCGACTGCTTCTAATAACTTAAAAATCTAGTCCTCTTTTCTTGGTATAGATTTTTGTTTCCAATTTTGCACGTATGTGATCCTGGCCATTGTGACCATATATAGGAGTTTTTTATTCTGTATTCTCTTTATTGTTTTGTTAATGTTGGTTGTCATATTCAAGGAACAAGCTTGTTTTCTGCTGCTCCAGAGACTAGGACCCGAAACAGTGGATGTAAGCTACAGGAAAAGAGATTTCACCTCAACATTAGGAGGAACTTCCTGTCAGTAAGGGCGGTATGACAGTGGAACACACTCCCTCGGAGTGTAGTGGAGTCTCCTTCCTTGGAGGTCTTTAAGCAGAGGCTGGATGGCCATCTGTCGGGGGTGCTTTGATTGGGAGTTCCTGCATGACAGGGGGTTGGACTGGATGGCCCTTGTGATCTCTTCCAACTCTGTGATTCTATGATTCTATGATTCAATTCCCAGCTTGGCCATGAAACCCTTTGGGTGATCTTGAGCAAGTCACATACTCTCAGCCTAAGGGGAAGACAATGGCAAACCTCCTCTGAACAAATCTTGCCAGGAAAACACCATGATAGGTTTGCCTGAGAGTTGCCTTAAGTCAGAAATGACTTGAAGACACACAATAACATCAACAACAACAACAGAGCAAATCAGGTTGGAACTCTCCCTAGAAGCTAGGACGGGTCAGCAGCGTTACCTTACCTGGGGCCGGTCGCTGGTCCCCAGGTCTTCCGGCGGGCTGGGGGGAGGGGGAAATGGTGGCGCGCACGGCCACCGCCATGCATGCTGCCTCTACCGCCTCCACGTGTGTCGCAGCCACCATTTGCATGCACAAACAAGACGTGACCGCCATTTTGGCAAACAAAATGGTGGCCGCGATGCGCATGGCGGCAACAGGGTCGGTGGGGGTTGCCAACTCCTGAGCTAGGATGATGAAACTAAGTACTTTGGCCGTATAATGAGAAGAAACAGAATAATTGATCCCTACTTGTCATTCTGACATAGAGTGGGGAGGGAAGAGAGAGAATAAACATATTTTTCCATTTGGAAATTAGGACTGAAATCTTAGCTAAAGGAGCCAGGAAGATGGAATAAGGAATCTTTAATCTAGCCTACTTGCCTCTAGCCAGAAAGTAGATGGGCCAGAATAATTAGGAAGGAAAAAAGAAACTACCGTAATTAAATACTGTAAATACCATATAGGGAGAGTCTTTGCAAGTTGCAGCAACAAATCAGCTATGCCTTACTCTTCTCCTAGCTGTGGTGGAGATTTGTATACAGATCTTTCCTCTTACTTGAATCTGAGCTCCCCCAAAACTGAAGACCCACAAAAACTGGAGATTCGGAGTCAGGGCCTGAGATTTGGCAACTCTAGAGGAGGGCACCATTTGCTGCTCCATCTCAAGTAAAAGTCTTGAAGTGGCCTCCTATTCTCTTTTTTTCCTCTTTCTTCCTCTTTCCCCACACAGACAGGCTAAGGCTCAAAGTTCTGTGTTAAGAGGCTGATCAGATGAAACATTGATCCAGATTCCGCATTACAGGCCAAGAGGATTTTCTTTGTCATTAAAAAAAATCCTGTCATTAGATCAGCTTCTGCTCACGTCTACAAACTGGGTCACATTTTCCCGTGCCATGCGCCACCACTCAGATTTCTGCAGAATAGTATACTCTCATATTCTCCACCATTTCACAAACCAGGACACATGCAGCCAAGCAGCATCAGTGTGGTCAAGGTGGATAAACTTAGGAACAGCACACAAGCCAGGAGAGGCTGCAGCAGTTTGGTTTTGCCTGAGCCTACTGACAAGGGGTAGAGTTTTTCCTTTCCTCTCGTCCTCTTCTCTCCTCTCTGTTGAATTAATTGAATGCAAACTTCTTTTCCATTTTTAACTCAGTCTCCAGCAATTGGAGTAAGTTGAGTATAAAAGGGGAAGGGGGAGAAATAACTGGGACATTTTAAAAACAGCTGAAAAAATAGGATGACAGAGGATTATTTGGGACTGTCCTTACTGAACAGGACAGTTGGAGGGTATGTTTTCCTCTCCTTCCCCTGACCCTTTCCTCCTTGAACCTCTTCAGTAATTGCTCCAGATCTTTGTTATTTTCTGCTAGTACAGTCACCCCTCCATTCTCGTGGACTTCAAGTCCATGGTTTTACATATTCACAGAGGGGCAACCTCCATTTAAATTAATGGGACTTGAATATTTGCGAATCTCTTTTTGTGGGGGTGGGGGTGGTCCAGAACGGATCCCCTGTGAAAACGGAGGGCCAATTGTAGTATTGTGCATATCTTAGGTTGTTAACGTTCCTTCCTCCAATCTTCACTCCACTTGTCTCTGAGTTTAAGCCTGCTCTGGGTACAATATTTTCTGCATGCAGGTTAAATAAAATAGGTGATAGTATGCCACCTTGCCTGTCTCCTTTGCCAACTGGGAACCAGTCTTTTTCTCTGTACTCAGTTCTGATGGCAGCTTTTTGACCTGAGTATAAATTAGGTGTCAGAAAAATCAGATGTAATGGTACTCCTATTTTATTTTATTTTATTTTGAGAAAGAGAGAGAACATTCCATAGCTTTTTGTGATCTGTGCAGTCAAAGACTTTGCTCTAGTCAATAAAACACATGCAGATTTTCTTCTGGAATTCCCTGGTGTGCTCCATTATCCATCATATGTTTGCATTGTGATCCCTCGTACCTCTTCCTTTCCTGAAACCAGCTTGAACTTCTGGGATTTCTTGATTCATATATGGTAGGAGTCTTTTCTGCAGAATTTTGAGCATGACTTTGCTTGCGTGAGAGATTAGTTCAGTGTTCTTGTAGTTATTGCAATCTTGTGTTTCCTTTTTTGTGTATAGGAATGTATATTGATTGTTTCCAATCTGTGGGCCACTGCTTTATTTTTCATATTTGTTGGCAGATTTCAGTGAGTACTGAAGTTGATTCTGACTCTGTGGATTGTAGTAGTTCTATTGGTATGCTATCTGTTCCTGGTGATTTATTCTTCCCAAATTGCTATGAGTTTGACTTTCACTTCACTTTCCAAAATTTGCAGTTCAAAAAATACCTGAACATAATTATTAAAGTCAGAACAAATCAAGACTAAAATGTGATTTGGGATTGTTTTGTTGATTTGTTTGATGGGATTATATAAGGATGTATGAAAGGTTTTTGTTTTAGTTTTAGTATTTCCTGTTGTTGTTGTTTTTCTTTGACAACTGGAGATGTGACAGTCTAGAACTATGACCTATAACGTATCTAAACCATTGATTTTGGTTAGGGCTGAGTGACTGTGAAAGGCTAAGAAACCTCATTTGCCACCTAGAGACCTTGGGGAGGTGTACCCCCCCATCACAACCCCAGACCACAAACTCTTCCCCCAGTTTTTGCCCACAAAGACCCCCTACACCTTTAGAGGATCCGTGACAGTCAATCTTTAATGTGTTTTTAGGCCCAGGAGAGGTCTTTTTTCAAAATAGGAAGTCATTGACAGTCATTTATGGTTTATTTCCAGTTTTAAAAAAGTCTCTTCTTGGGCTTAAAATGGCCCAAGAGAGCCTAAAAATGTGGCAAATGCCCCCCCATGTCTCCAGAGGGCATTTTGTGACAATAAAATTTTGGGAGAATTTTTTTTTTACTCCTAGGTTTTAGGGGGGCACAAAAACAGCTCCAAGAGACCACATGTGGCCCATAGGACATTTGCTCACTCCTGGTCTTGGAAATTATCTGAAATGTTAAGGTGATATAATCTGTTAAAATAATTTGGTACTGATGCAGTGGGCCTGTAACATCACCTCCTAACTTTGTTGGCTCATCTACAAAGCTTCCCACTCTGTACACTGTCTTATGTTGTCACTTGTTTCTGAAGTCATCTGTTAATAAATAAAGTACAGAACAAGTTGAATCCTAGGAAAGGGGCCAAAAGTTTTTAATTACTCTGTAGTGTGTCTTGTGTATTGATACAGTTGTTGTATGCCTGATTACCCCTAGATGCTGGTGATAAAAGTGATCTGTTTTGCTGTGGCTGGTGGTTATCAATACATCCTTACTTCTAGGATTAAAACAGGGGTCCCCGGACTTTTTCATCCGGGGGCCAGTTTGCTGGCCCCCAGATCTTCCGGGGGGCTGGTTGCGCGCGTGCATGCGCACGACTCGGGGGTGCCGCCGAATACCATTTTCGGACGCGCTGCCAAATGCCATTTTCTGTGCCAAAATGGCATTGGAGTTGTGTGCATGCGCATGCTCATGACTCGGGCGCTATTTTGTTTGCCAAAGTGGTGTCCGGAATCATGCACATGCGTGTGACTCTGGACGCCACTTTGGCATAGAAAATGGCATTCGCCGGTGTGTGTGAGCGGCGGCAGGAGGACTCGCGGGCCGGTAAGAAGGCCTCAACGGGCCAGGTCTGGCCTGCGGGCCGTAGTTTGGGGACCCCTGGATTAAAGGAATAGGTTGGAAAGTATTACTTTAAAATCTAATGTGTTGTAGTTTTAAAAAGTAATTATCTCATTTCCTTGTTACTATTTTAAAAGTGTATGTTCTGTTACTCAATACTGATACATTTCTAACACATTATTCTTTCTTGGGATATATTTATTTTTTAAGAGCATAAATTAAAAGGACAAAAATAACTCCAAACAATCCCTTCCAAGTTACATTTTTAAAGTAGCATTTATATTCTGTGTCATATTAGTTCAACGTAACTTTGATGTTATTTGAAAGTAACATCATAGGCCTTGCTACTTAAGTAATGAGCGACTGTGTGGCTTTTCAACAAGGGACTTTCTGACTCAGATATAAACCTGCAAATAAATAGTTAATTTCCCATCCAGAATATAAGCAGTCCTGCACTTTGCCCCAATCTGTTATTTAAAATCAAAGCAGATACTTTGAAACAGAAGTTCATTAACTTCTCAGTATTGAAGTAGCTGGAGCATTTGTCCTCCATTTGACAAAAAGATTCTCCTCACATTCTGGCCTCACTTTAAACTCATGTCTTGGTATCTCCTCACATGTTTTCTATACAAGCATATTCTTGCTCTAGGACAGGGACCGGCAACCTACGGCCCGGGGGCCGGTTAAGGCCCCGGGCCCCGGACTTACCGGCCCCGTCCGAAGGCTGCTGCCGCCTCGCGCCACCCCCGCCGCTGCGCGCCGCTGCCGGGGAGCGTTTTCGGGCGCGCTTGTCGCGGCTGCCATTTTGGAAGCCAAAATGGCGGTCGCGATGCGTTGTGCATGCGCGATACTTTTGCGCATGCGCAAACGCGCCATGAACGCCATTTTGGCTTCCAAAATGGCGGCCGCGCATGCGCCATGCAGCTGCGGCGGTGCGCGCTACGGCGACGGCCGCGGTAGTGGCCGCGACAGCAGCGTGCGCGGGGGGGGGGTCGCGCGCGCAGGAGGAGGGTGTGCGTGCGCGTGTGCGCGCGCGCTCCGCCATTTCCCCCCCCCCCTTGGCCCAGCCGAGCGGCAACCTTTTTGAGACCGGCCCAGGTCTCAAAAAGGTTGCCTGTCCCTGCTCTAGTAGTTCCAGACTATGCTGATTTTTTGTAACTGCAGTTACATTCCTATACCAAGCCAGATAACACATTTATCAATCCAGAGTGTCTAAGAGAGGGATAGACAACCTAAGGCCTGGGGGCCGCATGCAGCCCCCCGGGGCCTTTGGACCGGCCCTAGGCCGGTCCTGCTGCCGCCGCCGCTGCTTCCCCCTCCGCTGCCGCCCGCCATGATGATATTGATTATTGTTGTTATTACTTGTTCTTGGGGTTTTCTTGGCAAAATCTCCACAGGGGTTTTGCCATGGCTTTTCTGAGGCTGAGAGAGTGTGCATGCATATTTTTTTAATTTTTTTAATTTTTAATTTTAATTTTAATTTTAATTTATTTATTTATTTATTTTTGGTGCCTCGGCCCCCCCAATTGTCTGAGGGACAGCAACCCGGCCCCCGGCTCAAAAAGGTTGCCTACCCCTGGTCTAAGTGCTGTCTTATTTGCAGAGCTTGTGAAAGTTACAACCCGTTGAATCTAGATTACAACTCCCTGAATCCCCTGGACAACAGAGACATGGTTGTGGGTGGATTTGGTGAAGTATAGTCCAAATAATGTGGGCCCTTGATTTGGTTTCAAGGGGTTTGGTTTCAAGATCCCCAGTGGATACCAAAATCCATGGATGCCCAAGTCCCATTACATACAATGGCATAGTAAAATGGTGTCCCTTATATAAAATGGCAAAACCAAAGTTTGCTCTTGGGAATTTATTTTTAAAAATATTTTTAAGCCATGGATGATTGAATCTGTGGATGCAGAATCTATTGATATAGAGGGCTGACTGTAGTACCTTTTCCAAGCTCTGATATACAATAATAGAGGGATAATTAGAACTCCAAGTAAATAGGATCAACTCCCCTAAACTCAGCAATAGAGTTACATTTATGGGCTTGTATGATTGACTTCCCTTTTCTAATGCTGCTAGAAGGAGTCCAGAAGTTCTTACTTCTGTTTTTTCTTAGCCTCAACTGGTCATATTGTCCAGATCCGATGCAATTTGCTTAAACTTTGCTATGGTTTGTGTGAAACACCATTTTCAAACCCTGGTTTATGAAGTTAGATGGATTAAAAAACACACAATTAAGATTAAGCACAGTTTTCGGATATGGTTGTAATACAAAGCGGCAGTTAATTGAAATCAGAAGTGAAATTCACACTGGAGAAGGAAGGAATTCAGGAATCCTTTCCAGGCAGGAGGGCTAATCACTCAAAGGAGTTACTTTTCCAAGCTCTGGTTTGCTCCAAACTATCATTAGTTCAATGAAGCCAGGTTCAGACTGTGGTTTGATATTCTGGTTTATGAAAGCAGCCCCATGTCTGAACTTCCCTTCTTGACTCAAAACCAAACTGTATGAGGCAATAGCAGATCTTTGCCTCTAAACACAAGTCAGCCTCAGCAACACATAAAGACCAAGAGGTCCAATGAAGTACAGAAATGAGGAATAAAGAAGAATAGGTGGTCTGTGGTCAGTCCATCAATTCCTCTCTCCCCCCACGTTTTCTTCCGTACCCACATTTCTACCAGCTCAGCTGGGCTGATTCTCTCTTCAGGGGCCAACCTGAAATGAACGCACTGGGTATGAATTGCAAGTGAAGTGTACACACACTGACATGGCCTTTGGCATTTGAAATTATAATCTTCCTGCTTTATACATGGTTGGATAGACCCAGTTTGAAGAGACAGATTTTCCACAAACACACATAGGTCTAAACTCTGTTGTTGGTCCTGGTTAGAATAGATCTGTATTGACTTACCATTCAATAGTTGATTCAGTGGGTCTGCTCTAGATGGGCGTGACAGAAAAGATTCAGACCCAGAGAGTGAAGAAGTGACCTTTTTTTGGACTACAGCTCCCAGAATTCCCCAGCCTTCGTGGGCAGTGGCCAAGCAGGAAAACAGGCTGGAAGCCAAGAAACAGTCTGGGAGATTGTCATTGCTTTGAGTCACACAGAAAACAAAGATGTCCCAGTGTTTTCCTAATGGTTGGTTGCCTGATCTGGTCTTTCATTAAGCAATAAGGCATTAGCTAGTCAATCTGCTGTGCACACAGTTCAGCCTTTCTCTTCAGCCGGTCATCTTTGTGACATTCATTTGGAGACTATTAACATATAAATGAGTTTGGCCATGACAGGATGGGGGGATGTGGGGGACAAACAAGACAAGGTGGTATTTATTGGAGTGCATCTGGTCTAAAGTAAGGTTGCTGGTCATGCAGGACACTGTTCTCTCTATCCCATACCCAGACAAAGAGAAAGGAAAATGGAAGGATAATCCCCTCCAAAGGGTTTGACAAGGGAAATTTTTTCCTTCTTAGCAGTGGTACCACCAGGAGAGGAATTTGGAGCACATATCTAGGGTCCCACTCAGCAGAATGAACAGGAGGGGCACTCAAATGCTGTGTGTGGGCTGGTGTGCCCCATTTTGAAACAGGTTGAGATACTATATTGGGGTAGTGTAAATCTCAGCATCTCGAGTTATGCACTGATTGTGCTGTGAAACACTTATGTTGAATGGCAGCATTGAGCAACTGAACACACAGACATACATACACCATGCACAAAAAATGTGAATCCTCATCCATGGTCATCTGCATGTGTTTGTACACTGGCATATGTAGTGGCACTGCATGAGGAGCTCTACTTCCATAACCTCAAGAGGAATACAGATGTTCTGAAACAAAATCATATAATTTTAGAGTTAGAAGGGGCCACAAGATCCATCTAGTTCAAACCCCTGCTATTTAGGAATACTCAGTTACAGCATTCATGAAAGATACCCATGCAACCTCTGTTTAAAGACTTCCAAAGAAGGAGAGACCACCACTCTCTAAAGCAGTCTATTCTACCGTTGAACAATTCTTGCAATAGTTCTTACATTTCTTATGTTTAGGTAGAATTTATTTTCTTTTTATTTGAATCTATTGGTTCTCATTATAGTCTCAGAAGCAACAGAAAACAAGCTTACTCCATCTTCTATATGACATCCCTTCAGATATTTAAAGATGTCTAGATGTCACCCCTAGTCTTATTTTCTTCAAGCAAAACATACCCAGCTGTCTAATTTGTTCCCTTACATGACTTGGTTTCCAGACCTTTCATCTTGGTCACCCTTCTTTGGACATGTTCCAAATTGTCTATCCTTCTTGAACTGTGGTGCCCAAAACTAAACACAGTATTCCAGGTGAGGTCTGACCAAAGCAGAATAGAGGACTTTCCTTGATCTGGGACCATACTCCTATTGATGCAATCTAGAATTGCATTGGTTTCTTTGGCTGCCATGTCACACTGTTGACTCATGTTTAGCTTGTAGTCTACTATGACACCTAAATCCTTTCACATGAAAGTAAAATATGTGCCTTCAAGTTGCCTGATGACTTATGGAACTTCATGAATTTCATAAGGTTTTTTTAGGCAAGGAATACTCAGAGGTAATTTGCCATTGATTGCCCTTCTCTGAAATATGCTGGTAACCTACCTGATATTCCCAGACAGTTTCCCTTCCAAGTACTAACCAGGCCTGATTAGCTTCCAAGATCATATAGAAACTAGTGCTTTCAGGGTGTTTGGCAATAGACATTATACACTAAACAAAATATTCAACCACTTCCATAGGAGAACTTACACATGCATCAGAAATGAATAGGATTCCAGCCATAAGCAATTTGAAAGGCAATGGGTGAGGCAGATTGTTAGTTACAGAATTACCTAGCTCCACCACTGCCACCTTGGTTGCCGACAAATAAATATTTTAGTTGAAACTTACAGTTTTGGCTTGTGGTCCAAGTGGATGGACCAAAAAAACTGCAATTAATTTGCTGCTATGTTTTCAAATTCAGAGGATCAAACTGCATATGATACCATTGTTTTTGTTGCACCTATTGTACAAACACTTAGACTATGATATATTGGCTGGATTTGCCCTGCTGAGAGCAGCACCATGTTACCAGTATAGCATGCTTGAAAATGTTGAAAAATGGAGACTGATTATGCTGCTCAGCTCAAGGAAAGGATGATAAAATGAAAGAAAGATCAGCTGTTGCCAGTGTCTGAATAGGTGGTCAATGAAATGAAAAAAATAAAAATAAAATGAGGTATTATTTTTATTTATTTTTTATTTTAAGGATTAGTAGTGGAGCTCATTCCATTTTGATTCCCAGCACCAGTATGGAATCACAGCACTGTTTTCAGAATATGGCTGTCAGTGCTTCCTCATTTTCATGCACACGTAATTCATGTGTAGCTCATACTTCATTTCTACTCTTTTCTGTTGATATAGGACTGCTTATTAAACAGCCACTAACATTATCAGGGTAGCCTTTGCATTTGTTTGGATGAATTCTTCTCTTCATCTCTGATCACATTCACTACCATTTCTTTCTTCTCTACTACCAATGTCTTTTTTCTCAACATGACAAGAAAGGAGGAGGAGTAATAAAGAGAAGGTGTAAAATAAATTAAATAGCAATGTGCTTAATTTCATTTTAAGTAGAGAATTGGGAAGCCCAGCTGTACAGCTCTTTCCCGCAGGGTATTAGATGGTATCATTACTGCTTCTGTGTTGAATCAAAGAGGAGTGATATCAAACAGATGGACATGGTAATTGCTACCGCTTCTGCCTCTGCTGTTTTGCTTTGCTTTTCTCTGCTAGAAGTCAAAGATTCTGCCATCATGAAAGGAGCAGGTATCAGTTACCTTCTACAGATCTTTTCTCATATTATGTCCCAGCCAACCTTGACTTTACAACCAAACCAGGTGTGCACTTAACCAGAAGATATAACTAATCGCACCTCTCCAAGAGCAAATCAGTAAGATGCAGTTGGTTTTAACCAAGGCTGGTATCAGCACCTGGATCTGGTTGAGCACTACTTGACAACTTCTACAACACTGGAAAGATAGCTGGACTCACCACTGATACATGTTTTGCCTTCTTGTTCTTACAAAGACAATTTCATCCCAACTTCATAGAATCATAGAGTTGGAAGAGGCCACAAGGGCCATCCAGTCCAACTCTCTGTCATGCTGGAATACACAGTAACAGATGGCCATCCAGCCTTCCAAAGAAGGAGACTCTACCACACTCTACCACTCTCGAAAAGCTTTTACCATCAGGAGGCTCTTCCTAACATTTAGGTGGATCTCTTTTCTTGAATCCATTACTCCATGTCCTAGCCTCAGGAGCAGCGGAAAACAAACTTGCTCTCTCTTCAATATGGCATTCTTTCAAATATTTAAAATGGCTATCATGTTACTTCTTCACTTTCTCTTCCATAGGCTACAAAAAAACTCAGCTCCCTCAGCTACGTCTCATTGGACATGGCTTCCAGACCTTTCACCATTTTGGCCGCCCTCCTGGACATGTTCCAACTTGTCAATAGCCTTTTTTAATTGTGGTGCTCAGAACTGGACACAGTATTCAAGGTGAGGTCTGACCAAAGCAGAATAGAGTGGTACTGTTACTTCCCTTGATCTAGACCAGGGGTAGGCAACCTTTTTGAGCCGGGGGCCGGGTTGCTGTCCCTCAGACAATTGGGGGTGGCCGAAGCACCAAAAATAAATAAATAAAAATTTAAAATTTAATTTTTTTTAAAATATGCATGCACACTCTCTCAGCCCCAGAAAAGCCATGGCAAAACCCCTGTGGAGATTTTGCCAAGAAAACCCCAAGAACAAGTAATAACAACAATAATCAATATATTGATTATATCATGGCAGGCGGTGGCGGCGGCAGGACCAGCCTGGGGCCGGTCCAAAGGCCTCGGTGGGCCACATCCGGCCCCCGGGCCTTAGGTTGCCTACCCCTGATCTAGACACTATATTCCTAGTAATGCAGCCTGGAATCACATTGGCTTTTTTAGCCTTTTTAGCTGCACTGTTCAGCTTGTGATCTACTAAGACTCCTAGATTCCTTTCACATGTACTGTTGTCAAGCCATGTGTTGCCCATCTTATCTCTGTGCATTTTGTTGTTTCTTCTTAAATGTAGTACCTTACATTTATCCCTGTTGAAATTCATTTTGTTAGTTTTGCCTCAGCTCTCCAATCTGTTAAAGTCATTTTGAATTCTGATTGTGGCCTTTGGGGATATTGGCTACCCCTTCTTATTGTTATACCTGGCAAAAGTGCAGTGGTGGTTGATGGTTTGATTGATGAGAGGTGCAGTAAATCCACTCCATGTTTTATTCCGGACTTTAAAAAAACCAATCAAGCCATCAACCACCACTTCATTGTTGCCAAGTACTGTGAAGAGGGTTAGCATATACCTCCAAAGAACAGGATCAGAACTGAAAATGTCTAAGATACCAAATCAGTTTTGGGTTTCAGGTGCAGCAACTCAGATAGCTACTTTAAAGTCTGCCATAAAATCCAGAGAAAATTCGCAGCACCCTGATGTGGAAGGCAACAGTACATCTGTGCTGAGCTGCCATTTAAATTTGCCATAGTGCCTTCAGATTAATGATACTTGAGGGTATGAGGGGATATTAAAATGGTAGCTAGATCCAGCAGGCTGGCACTGTTACTGCACCATAAGTCCACCAGAATCAAATAGCATTGAGTCTAGACAGACCACCTTAAACCAGGAGCTGGTTTTGGTTTTGCTGGCTTCAGGATTTTATAATTTGGGATCTAAAAAAAGTAATGGTTCTAAATATCTTCCCTGGGCAAGCATCACCTGTGCACTTGGGGTATTGAGGCTGTGGGCCTTGGGTTATATTGATAAGATCTGCATAGAACCAAGACCCAAGCAACTGTAGTAATCAAGACTATGTTTTGGAACCAAAAGAGATCCCACCTTGTCCCATCTATTTATTTGTTGCAATTGCTGCCCTTCAAAAGTCTTCTTAATTCCTCAAAAAGATTTATGAGGCCTATTGCTGTTGCTGGTGGAGTTCCAGTTTTGCTTCTGTGCATCTCATTACAAGTTATTTATTGCTGTTGTGTTAATGTAAAAGTATTTTTTTAATTTTAAAAAGCTGCTATTTATTAACTTCAAGTTTTCAAAGAATATAGTCATTTTTAATGCTGTCTGGCATGAATATGTGACCCCTGAATGCAGTCAATAATTCAAAGTGCCCACCTTGCAATTCAGGCTACTTTAATGCTAAATTGCTAAATGCCCACTCAGCTGCTTTCCTGAGCTCTTAATTCCACTGAGTAACTTACACATATTACAAAGATGTGCTATTGTGCGTATGCAAGGCTGTGATTACACTTGGCTCTGATGTGCTATTCTTGACAGAATGAACTGAAGCCCACAAATCACGCGACTTAGCTTCATCCCTTCCCTCCAGTCTTCCTACGGTTTCCATTAATTCTTGCACACACATTACTGCTAATCCAGCGTGCCAGAGATAATAGCCATGCTAAATGACCCAGATTCTCTCTGGAGTGAGATGGTGAGTGGGACAGTAGGACACTCAGAAATGAGAACATGTATTACAAATCAGAAGGGGAGCTCGGCGTCTTCTATGTATATTTACATATAAAAATGCCTTAGTTTAACCATTATCATGAAAGTGATGTAACAAACTCTGATGTAGAAGTTTCTACCTGGCCCGACCAAAACTGCTGCTAAACCTTTGGTTCAAGGCAAGCCTTGGACTCACTCCCACTTACAAATAAATCAGTTTGCAATCTGAATCAGTGGATTCAGTTCAACAGCGGAGTATGGTTCACACTACATTTGTCCTGAGCTCATTTTCTTGTTGTAAAATAACTCACTTGTTCACGTTGACTAATGAATTGATTCAAAATGGACCCTCTTCAGCTGGCTGGCAAATTTAAATTGATTCCGATCCGCATCCCGTTCACACTTGCGCTGAACTAATTTATTGCAAAAGATGCAGAGTGGGGGGAAGAGTGTAAAAAAGACACATATTAAATGGGTCTAGTGCACGGGGCCCCTCGCCAAACTGCTTCAGCGATTCAGCTCAAGTGTGAACAAGGGTCATTTAAACCCCTTCAAACCAGTTAGGAAACTGGGTTATAACATAGTGGGAATGAGGGCCTTGTGTTTTTCCATTGACTGACTCTCAGGACAGAAGCTGTCAAGAGTAGCAACTCCCACTGACTCTGAACCCTTCCACCTGAGTCTGGGGGTGTTTCTTACACTCATACTGATGTGATACTACTATAATTGTCATGGGTCTATACTAAGGAGTCCTAATATTTATTGTTAGGTCAGGTGCTTATTTGAAAGACTGTATCTCCCCATATGAAATTGTATGGGTCTGTGCTAAGGACTCCTAGTATTTATTGTTAGGTCAGGTACTTCTTTGCAAGACCTTCTTTGAAAGGGAACTTTGTCCCCAGTGCCACATGGCCAGGAGGAGGAAAGGCCTGCCTACATAGATATCTCTCCACACTATTTCAACACAGAACAACCAACGTCACCTTGACAAAATCCAGGCCTGTGACGAACATCATCATTAAAAAAAAAAAAAATCTCCTGTATGATTTTTAACACCTTTGTCTGGTGAAGATACCGATGGAGCTTCAAAAGCTTGCATCGTATATTTTGTGCATTTTGGTTGGTCGAATAAAGGTATCACCCTTTTGTGGATTTTGGAAGTTTTATTGGTGTAAGTGTTCATGGACTCAGCCCATTTCATCAAATTCATCCAGAATATAATGCATATGTGTACATTTTTCTTGCTTGTTTTGCTTTCCTGAGTTATCTGAGTGTAGATTATTTTCTGCTTTCTGACTGTGACACTGTGGTATAATCTATTAGAGCAGTGATTCCCAAAGAGGGGGTGGTGGAAAGATCCAGAAGGGTGGTGAGAAAAGGAGGCAGCGAGGGGGGGGGTCAGTCAAAGTACAGTCGTTCCTCATAACTTGCGGGGGATCCATTCCAGACCACCCCCCCAATGTTACGAGGGTCGTGTATATTCAAGCCCTACGGGTGCACACCCTATTCATGCTAATGGCAGTCGCCCCTCCACAGATTTCCAAGTCTATGGATTTTAAGTCCATGGACCTAGAGGGGCGACTGTATTACTACACAAGAAAGACATGGGGAACCAGCAGCCTTTAGGACCATGGTTGGGGGAGGTGAGGATTGCATGAAACTTCTTTGCAGGGTCTCTTAAAACCACAAATCAGCCTCGCTGATCATTTAGTGTGATGGTGTCTCCTACACTTGGCTTGCCCCCACAAGATCACTCCCTTAGCTACATCTTTGACTAGTGGCAGTGATGGTTGGGAAACTGTTGCAAGGCTTGGCTGAAGGACATCACTTCTGTGGTTCAGATCAGCACCATTTTAGGACAGACTGATTGACTGGAGCAGAGAGTAGAATTCAAAGATATAGCTGTGTTAGTCTGTAGAATCAGTATGTAGAGAGATCTTGTAGCACCTTTGAGTAGAAGTTGGCAGCATGAGCTTTCATAGACTTCAGTCTACTTCCTCGGATGCATATAGCATATAGACAGGAGCAAGGAGTGTTAAAGCATGTGGCAGTGGAAGAGAAGTGGTGGCAAAAAGGAGCTTTCAAATTTGGGACCCTGCTTAAGCTTTGTGAGCTTTTCTGAGACTTGACTGGAAAGTTAGAGCTACTCTGCTGTACCTGTTTTGTTTTAATGCACAGCACAAGCTGGGAGAAGAGGTAACAGAAGAAGCAATTTGTATATGTGCGGGGTGGGAAACACCTGAAGTTGTGTAGGGAAGACATGTCTCTGGTGAAGGAGATGAAGGAGTGTTTGAGGTCAATTCTTGGAAAGAGTCCTTCACCTTGGAGCAGCTGCTGTAGTTAAAATCTCTCCATTTCCCCATCTGTGTCAGTCTCCAGTCCAGGGCATGTGGCCACTGTAACCCCCCTACACACACAACAGCTGCACCCTTCTCCACCCCAACAAAGAAGGATTGGGAGTCCTTCCTCAGCAGGTAGAAGCTTCTCCCTTTGCACCTGGTCACCTTGGGAGCAGCAACCGAGCAGCTAGCTGAGCAGCAACCAAGAGGCCTCTTGCCTGCACTGTCCTAAGCTGGAAGGGTGGCATGGGTGAGAGGCTTCTTGGTTGTTGTCAGCCAACTACCGTACTTGGTTGCTGTTCCTAGGTGACCAAGTGCAAAGTGACCGAGATTGGTTATTTTGAATTTGTTGTTAAACAGTAGTCCTAATATCAAGAAATATGGCTAGGGTTGTCGTCCAAGACGAAAGAGGGTGGTAGCAGAAAAAGTTTGGGGACCACTGTATAGAGGCTTATACAGTGCTAATATTTTTGGCTCAACTCTTTTGCCTTTGGCCCCACCCATACACAGAATGAAGCCCCCAAGATAGGGTTGTGAGGTGAAAAGGGGGATAAGGCTCCTGTTCCTTTGATAGTTGTTTAGAAGAGGGAATTTCAGTCATGTGACAAGTAACACCTGCTGAAATTCCCTCTTCTACAGAACCATTCAAAGGACAGGAGCCCCATCGCTTGTTTCACCTGGCAGTCCTACACCAAGAACATAAGTGAAATCGAATTTAACCCTCAAGATGAAACAAGTTCCCCATTCTTTGTGTACAGTTTCTGTCAGTTGTCCCTGGACATGAATAAATATAGTTCCTTGGTTCATTCTCAGGTACCAACATTAATACACACACACACACACACAAATATCAAAATTTGGCAATTCTAATTACCATAACTTTTATCCACATTCAGTTCTTTGTGTGAGATAAACAGCTTCAGTGTCAAATAGTTATTTTTAAAAGCAACCTCTTATAAAATAAGTACATTTGGAAGTCAGCACACACAGAGAAATGTTTTTTGTTCCTGCAAGACCTCGTAAATGTTAATGGTACAATTTTTTCTTATTTTCATTTTTCCCCCTCCTCGTCATAAGGCAAATTTTTTATGGTATGGTGTTTGTCTTTTAATGACTCAAAGCTCTCAGGCAAAGGACACCATTGATCCAGCCTTTGAAAATGACATATACTTCAGCCATTCCATGTTTTACTTTAAAGACTCATAACAAGCAAAATAGTTTTAATTAACTTTAAGAGTACTCTGGAGCAAGAGAAAGAGGTGGGAGAATCCTGAAGGGATGCAATGAACTGTTCCACTTTAGACTATGGAGAAGATCAACATTTTTAATGCTTTTCCTTAAAAACCAACACTTCCAAGCAGGAAAAACTTAACAGACCAAGAAGAAAAATATTCAGAGGTAGCCGTGTTGGTTGTGCATCAAAATACAAACAAATCCCAACAAATACAACAAAATCCCAAATCCACAATCTGCAGGCCAACTCCAAAGCATAAAATATATTATGCAAACTTTCAAAGCTTTGCTGCCTTCTTCAGCAGGCAAAGGTGTTACAATTCATAGTGGAGAAAAATTGTCAAAATATTGGCGTCACAGAACTACATTCTATCTGAGATGTTATCAGTTAAAGACAACTGGGAATTTCAATACAGGCAGAGGCTACTCTCATTCGCCATGTGAGGACTAGAAAGAATGAGCAGTGAAAGACAGGAAATATAATTTTAGCTCCATTAGCAACAGAAAAATATTTTCTCCTGAGATCCAGATGCCCCTGTCTAGTGCACTTTGCTTTGGTAATGGAGCTGAAATTGTATTACTTTTAATGCTCTTTGTCTCTAGACCAGGAGGAAATATTCTTGTCTAGTTTTTTTCTCTCTCCTAGATATTAACTTGCAGTGTTAAAGTTAAAGAAGCATTTCAAAATTCATACCCCCATTTATATTCTGAAGTACGGTAGTACTTTCCATTCCCACCACCTGATACTATCACATGGATATAATAGATGTTATTTTCAGATAATTTCACATGGATTCACATAGTATCACAAGGATAGAACAGATTTTATTTTCAGATAGTTGAGTTGCATGTACCATATATATACTCAACTATAAGTCAACCTCATGTATAGCTCTAGGGCAGGTTTTGGGGCCAAAATTATAGATTTTGATATGACCCATGGATATGCCGAGGGTAAAACTTATGGGTATGTTAACAAAGGATGTAAAGGATAAAGCAAAGGATAACAATGCCAAAGAACTTTAAAAATTCTGGCAGGCTTACCTGTGCTTATACTACAACCCTTGCATTTATTTCACTGGGAGACGGTTCTTTTTAAAATAAGAGTGACTCGTGGATAAGTCGATTTAAGTTTTTTGGGTCAATTTTTTGATTAAATTTTCTAGACTTATAGTATATACAGTATGTTTCAAGAAGTTGAACTGTTATCCAAAAATGTTGGAAAAGGGTTGCTACCCAAAGAACAGGTGCAGGGGGAACTGGGGAGGGTCCCCACTATCTGTCAGCAATACTTCATGGGGTTTTCTTGGCAAGATTTGTTCAAAGGAGGTTTGCCATTGCCTTCCCCTGAGGCTGAGAGCATGTGACTTACCCAAGGTTACCCAGTGGGTTTCATGGCTGAGCAGGGAATTGAACTCCCTTCTCCAGAGTCATAGTCCAATGCTCAAACCACTACGTTCTAGGACAGAATTCTAAATATTTCTTCCTAAACTTCAGACCTCATGATTTCAGAGGATGTTGCCATGGTAGTTAGAATGGAATCAGAGCAGTGTAATTGCGCAATGTGACAGGGCCTTCCCAGTGTGGAGTCCATGCTGACTCCGTTGGGATATTTCCTAGGCACAGGGATTTCTGCTTTCCCTACCTCTTTAAGACTTTGTTTAGTTGTCCCATTTAGTTTCCTAATAAAGCAATTTTTTTGTCCCCACAGGATAGACGTGCTATGTTTTGATACCACAGTATCAGGTCTTTAAACACCCTGTTTTTAGTCTTTTCATGGCTGTTCTTGTATACCACTCTGGTATCTATTAGGATGAATGGCAATTTCAAAATACTTTTTAATGAATAAATAATGATGTTGGAAGCCCTTTGAGCTCTTCGTGTAGGAGTTTTGTAGATGATAATTGGATTTGTTTAACTTTGATGTTCCAAAAATAAACCCTTTAGGTGTTTTATATGGACAAATGCATAGTATACTTAGACAGAGATATGTCAATGTACTGAATGGCACCATTCCAGATTTCATTGTGTTTTGAAGGATAGATTGGGAGATTTTTTTAGCAAAGGTCTTTTCTTAGATACATTAAAGGGCTATATTGAGATAAAGGCAGGTTGAATATTAAAGATTAATGTGGGAAATGCAACTGAAGCACCTTTCTGGAAGTTATTTTTGATACCTTTGAATACATTATAATGAAAGAACATCAAACAATCTTACTTGTTTAAGCCAATAAATGTTTGGCTTTAATATGCATATGGACTGCATAGGTCTGTCTAATTGTTTATAATAGGTTCTCCAACTTGGCACCATCCAGATATATTGGAATACAAACTTCCTGCAAGTCTCCAATTCAGGTCTCCAGGGCCAGATGAACTACATCCAAGGGTATTAAAAAACCAGCAGAAGTAATCTTAGAACCATTGGCAATCTCCTTTGAGAATCCTTGGAGAACAAGAGAAGTCCCAGCAGAGTGGAGGAGGACAAATGTCCCTATCTTCAAACCGGGGGAAAAAAGAACCCAAACAATTACTGTCCAGTCAGCCAGAAATGAATACCAGGAAAGATTCCTGAGCAGATCATTAAACAGACAGTCTGTAAGCACTTTGAAAGGAATGCTATGATTACCAATAGTCAATATGGTTTCGGAAAAACAAGGCATGGTAGACTAATTGTATCTTTTTTCTTCTTTTTTTGATAGAGTTAAAAGCTTGGTAGATGATGGGAATGCTGTGGATGTAGCATATCTGGATTTCAGTAAGGCCTTTGACAAGGTCCTTCATTATATTCTTGCAAACACGCTAGTAAAATATGGGCTAGACAGTGCAAATGTTAGATGGATTTGTAATTGACCGACCAAACCCAAAGGATACTCAAAAATGGCTCCTCCTTGTCCTGGAGAGAAGTGACCAGTGGACTGCCAAAAAGGTCTGTCTGGGACCCAGTGCTGTTCAGCATCCTTATCAATGACATGGATGACAGAATAGAGGGCATGCTTATCAAATTTTCAGATGACACCAAAGTAGGAGTAGCAGCTAATACCCCATAGGACAGGATTAAATTTCAAAATGATCTTAATAGATTAGAAAGCTGGGCCCAAATTAACAAAATCTCAGCAAGGAAAAAGGTAAGGTACTGCATTTAGGTAGGAAAAAAATGAAATGCATAGATATACAATGGGTGCCATCTGGCTTGACAACATTACATGTGAAAGGGATCTAGGAGTCAGTAGATTGCAAGCTGAACATGAGTCAACAATGTGATGAAGCAGCTTAAAAAGCCAATGTGATTCTAGGCTGCATGAATAAGAGTATAGTGTCTATACAGTCGACCCTCCGTTCTCGCAGGGGATTCATTCTGGATCCTCCCGCAAGAACGGAAAATCACGTATATTTAAGCGCCATAGGCTTGAATGGAGGTGTTTGCTGCCTGCGGATAGGTGAGGGATGCGTATGGAGGGGCAACTGTACTCGTATTCATGCAGCCTAGAATCACATTGGCTTTTACTGTTGCCTCACCTGGAATGCTGTTCTCTGTTGTGGACACCACAATTCAAAAAGGATATTGAGAAGCTGGAATGTGTCCAGAGGAGAGTGAAAGTAAAGGATCTGGAAACCATGGACTATGTGAGATGTCTTTGGGAGCTGTATATGTTTAACTTGGGGAAGAGAAGGTTAAGAGGTGACATGACAGCCATGTTTAAATATTTGAAAGGATGTCATATTGAAGAAGGGACAAGCTTGTTTTCTGTTGCTCCTGATCCTAGGACATGGAGTAATGGATTCAAACTACAGGAAAAGAGGTTCCACCTCAACATTAGGAAGAACTTTCTGACAGTTAACAGCTATTTGACAGTGGAATATGCTGCCTTGGCGTATGGTAGAGTCTCCTTCTTTGGAGGTTTTTAAACAGAGGTTGGATGACCGTCTTTCGGGAGTGCTTTGATTGCGTCTTGCTCATGTCAGGGAGTTGGAATGGATGGCCCTTGGGCTCTATTCCAACACTATGTTTCTATATACAGTGGGCCCTTGGTATCCACTGGAGTTTAGTTCCAGGACATAGATAACAAAACCTGTGGATACCCAGATCCCATTAAATTCAGTGGTGTAGTAAAATATGAAGTGGTAAAATCAGTTTGCTTTTTAGAACATATATTTTTAAATATTTTCCATCGGTGAATGGTTGAATCAGTGGATAAAGAATTTATGGATATGTTTGGAATCCTGTTAGTGACATACATGCACATAATTGTGGCTTACATTTGTGTATGCTGGATAGAGTGCAAGGTGCTATTCTGTAGCCTTTTGTGTATGTCCAAAACTCCCTCCCCAGATGTCAAGCCCCAGGATGGGCTGCTGCTGCTTAATGTTGAGGAGTGTAGAGAGTAAAGGAAGCCATTCAACTGATGGAGCTCCAAAGGGAAGGGATAAGAGAGTATACTCCATCTGTGAGTGCACTCCCATTTCCTTTCCTCTCTGAGCCAATTGTTCATTATCCGAATTGCCTTCCTACTTTCTCCCCTCCCCACTTGTAAGCAGTAGCAGCTCCTCACAGGGCTTGAGAGATGCAACAGGAGGTAGATATAAGTGGAGGGCAAGCTCAGAAATGTGTGGACAGAGCATATGCACTGCCTGCTTGATGCAGAATCTCAGGCATGGTGCTTTATGGAATTTGCTCTCATTAGGGTAGGGAAAGTGTACTGTAGATGTCACCTGCAGGGCCTTTTTTGCACCATCCCTCAAACCCCCTAAAGACCCTCTCAATCCCAGGTGATTTTTCACCCAAAAATAGCCACCAAGGGGCAAATTGCTATCTCTGGAGCAATGATCTACCCTTTCACATTCCCAGTCCCCAAAGTTTTTAAGAAGGTCTCATCCAGAACTGGAAATACAAATCAGAAATCACAGCTGGCTAAAAACAGGTTGATGCAGTTCACCGTGGTGGCAAGAATTGGCCCTGTGCACACACTACAATTGCTCCTCTCTCTGCTGTATAGATTGCTTTGGGTTTGTACTGGATTCTCATTTTGCCTCTAAGCATCTGAAAGAACCACAGGTTCACATACCTGCTGTGTGAGGAGGTGATTTTGCGCCAGCCAAGACTTCTCAGCCTGGATGAACTTGGACAGACTTGAACCAGCTACTGTCTCTCAGCCTAACCAACCTCACATGCTTATTATGAAGATAAGATGAAGTGGCAGGGGAGAGGGTAAGAAAGAAATCCATGTATGTCACCTCCATGGAAGATGGGTAGTACAAAAATACACAAAGAGAAAGTAAGGGCTCATTCCCACTTGGATTTAAACCGGTTTGTGAGTCACATTGACACGTGGCGCTGAATCGATTCATACCAATGAATAGTTCCCACTATTGGAAGTGAATTATTTCATTATTCCATGCATTCGTGTCTTTTTAACATGATTGTCGTTCACACTAGATTTGCACCACTACAAAATGCATGCTCAGTATCGAATGTGATTGATCCATCTCAGCCTTTGTTTTTTTTAAAAAAATGTCAGTCATATAATGCTCATCTATGCGTCGTGGGTGACGCAACCAGGAGACCCATTACTCACTCTGGAGAACCCACAGAAATGCGAGTGATCGCAAAATCTGTCATTTAATTTTTTTTAACAAAAAAACATGCTAAACCCTCCCCCCCGCCCAGGAAAGCACCCCTAGTATTGCCCAACTCTTGAAAATATTCCAGCACAACCAGGGAAAACAACTGGATCAGGACCAGTGAGATTTACAGGGACCACTTGTCAGTGTTTAAAATCTAAAATTGAAAGCCCCCACAGTAGTCAAAAGACGGCACCGAGGCAGTGCTGAGAGGGGGGAAAATGGTGGATTTCCCAAATCCTTGGGCGGGATGGATTACATCCCTCTGCCAACCCTCTACCAGTCCCTCCCCTCCAGTGTGATGTGATTGAGATCCGAACGCCGTTCACATTTGTTGAACATGCTTGCAAAACTATTCTTTTCAAAAGAATCACCAAAAGATCCATCTTCAAAAAATGCAAATCTTGTGCAGTTGCCTTGCTTCACCTTGATTCTCCACAATTCAGACCGAATGCAGTTGGGTCCGAAATAGTTTCCAGTGTGAACGAGGCACATATAAACCAATCAACATCATAGTGGGAATGAGCCCTAAGTCAAATTGTTATCCAGAAATAAAAAGAAGTGAATTAAGAGCCCCTAAGTATCCAGGGGCTCTGTTAGAGCTTGCTTTTCCTTCTGGTGAACCACTTGCATACATAATTTAGGGGTGAGCTATTGCAGTGGGTTAGAAGGGGCAGTTTTCTGCTCCCAAGACTCTCCAGGCATTGCACAGACTGCCAGAAATGCCAAAAAGGGGGCAGGGGACCAATAACAGAAAAAGACAGAAGTCTACTTCTGTGTTTGATAAAAATTTTTAAAAAGTTTTAACAGGGCAGACGAGTCAGCAGCAATCTGTTCAGAGGAGAGGGCGAATTCTTGCTTCAAGATGCTTCAAGAAGAGTCAACTTACATTTTTTGGCCAGAAAAATGATTGACTGCAGAGTCAGGAGGATTCAAGGGCTCAAAAAAAAAAATAGCCTTGAGGAAAACGTAGGGTCCCTGGGATACACTTTGGTCACCCCCAACTTAAATCATTTTTGTTGTCTCAACCCATGCCGACCCTATGAATGAGACATCTCCAGGGCTCCCTGACCTCTACTGCTCTGCCAAGCTCCTGCAAACTCTTTATTTGTGGTCTCTTTAATAAAGTCCATCCGTATGTGGCCTTCCTCTCTTTCTACTTTCCTCCACCTTTCCTAACATTATTGTCTTTTCCAACGATTCATGCTGGTGCGCCATGTGCAAGTGCGGGTGCCATTTTGGTGTCCAAAATGGTGCCTGCGCTTGCGCATGCATGCGCACGGTGGCGATCGCATTTTGCATGCAACGCGGAACGGCATTTGGGAAGGCCCAACGGCACCATTGGGCCTTCTAAAATGGCGCCCTGCGCATGCACACGTCAGTGGGCGTCATGCGCGCGGGGGGCAAGCGCGCGCACCCAGCCAGCCCCAGCACCATTCCCCCCCCCCCGCCCCGGTCCCTGGGGTAAAAAGGTTGCCGACCTCTGGTCTAAGTCTTGTCATCTTAGCTTCTAGGGATATCTCTGACTTGATCTCTTCTAGGACCCATTTGTTTGTCCTTTTGGCTGTCCATGGGATCCTCAGCACTCTTCTCCAGCCCGACATCTCAAAAGGAATTGATTTTCCTCCTATATTCTTTCTTGACTGTCCAGCTCTCACATCCATACATGGTAATAGGGAATGCAATGGCTTGTATTTGTACTGAGTTGTATGTCTTTGCATTTTAGGATCTATTCTGGTTCTTTCATAGCCACCCTCCCTATTCTTAATCTTCTCCTGATTTCCTGGCTGCAATCCCTGTTCCGATCAATGATTGATCCCAGATATGAGAACTCTTTTACTATTTCTATCATTGTCTAGTTTGAATGAGCGTAGGTTCTCTGTGGTCATTATCTTTGCTTTCTTTATGTTCAACAGTAAGTCTGCCTTAGCACTTTCTTCTTTCATCTTCCTTAGTAAGTGTTCCAGGTCTGAGAGGTTTTCTGCTAGTATTATGGTGTCATCAGCGTATCTCAGATTGTTGATATTTCTTCCTCCTATTTTCACTCATAGAGAGAAGCAAAAGAAGGACTAGCTTCTGACTTTGTTTGCCATTGAGTCAACTTTGATGTACAGCAATGCTATGGATGAGAGACCTCCAAGATCCTCAGGCATCAACTGCCCAGCATCAGGTCTTGCAAATGCAGGACTGTGGCTTCTTTGACTGAGTCTATTCGCCTGTAATGCTGTCTTCCTTTCTTTCCTGCTACCTCCCTTTACTGAACATTATTGTCTTTTCCAATTAATCATGTCATCTCATGATATGTCCAAAGTACAACAGTCTCAGTTTATTAATTTTAGCATTATTACTTTGTCTTTTTAACAGTCCATGGTATCTGTAGAACTCTTTTCTAGCACATTTCAAATGTGGTTTCTTTCTGTCAGCTTTCTTCACTGTCCAGCTTTTACACCCAAATGTAGAAACTGGAAATACTGTGGCATGGAAGATTCTGTTTTTAATGTTTTGCATGTGAGGCTCTTGTATAGTTCTTTCATAGCTGCCTTTCCAAGTCTTAGTCTTCTGATTTCTTGACTATGATCTCTGTTTTGATTAGTGACTGAGTCAAGGTATAGGGGAAAAATATTTATTTTGATGTCTTCATTACCTATCTTAAAGTTATGTATGTTGTCTATGGCCATTATTTTTTATTTCCTTAATATTCAGCTTTAACCCTGCTTTTACACTTGCAGGGAGAAAGTATGTATCTAGGTTATAGCCAGAACTTGGAAAAGTTACTTTTTAAAGACTGTAATTCCCCAAATCCCTTCAGCAGCATGCCCAGAATTTCTGGGAATTGTAAACCAAAAAGATAGCCTTTTCATGCTCAGGTATACTGTAACAATCAGGTCCTCTAGCCATCAGCTGATTGAATCTAGTCTTTTAATTAATTCCCAAGCCCTTTGTAGTTTTCGCCAGTGCTGGGTTGCAAAGAACTGTCAGTGATCTTAGGGCAAGACAAGGCAGGGATGATGAAGCTGTAATTTTCCAAAATGTTGGTCTTGGGCTCCCTTCAACATCTATCAGCATGGCCATGTCAGCAATCATGGGAAATGTAATCCAACATGCGGAGAGTCATTAGGGTTCCCAGATCTCCTGGTCTGGCCCTGAATTTCAGGATTTGGATTTTCTTCTCCAGTTCTCAGGGCAAGGGGGAGGAATCTCAGGGGTTATTCACATTGTAAAAATAATCCAAGATGAATCAGGGTTAAATCTCCATTGTTCCCACACATCCCGAATGCAGCAGATTAAGGTTTTTTTGGGGGGTGGACTGCCAAAACCCCCAC
This sequence comes from Phrynosoma blainvillii, assembly GCA_026167975.1. Taxonomy (NCBI): domain Eukaryota; kingdom Metazoa; phylum Chordata; class Lepidosauria; order Squamata; family Phrynosomatidae; genus Phrynosoma; species Phrynosoma blainvillii. The sequence continues at coordinate 14,175,953 of JANUYF010000003.1, forward strand.
TTAATCCTGGATAATCGATATCGGGTTTCCCCCTGACTTTTTAAAAAAGATCTGTACCATCGATAGTGTGAATAACCGATGCGACTAGACCCAAATAGACCTGGGATAAAACTGCATGCCAAAAAAGGGGTTCCAAATGCATTCACATGGACTCCATCTTTATTTGAATGCTTGCACATGTGATGCGCATCGATGTGGTCCTATAGTGTGAATAACAAACCCAGAATGCGTAAGTGAGATGGTTCGCATTGCTGCGCTAAAACCAATGACGTGCGAATGACCCCTCAAAGTGAGAGTACTACCTTGAAAGGAATGTGTGTATTCTTCTCATCATAATTTATTTTTAATTGAATGACATGCTCCCCACAGTTATGACTCATGCTAAATGTGTCATGCTTAACGACATTACAAGGGCCTACTCCCTGTGACATCAGCCTTGTAACATCACCAGAGGCTACCCCTGGTTTTCAGATTTTGGCCCTGAAATCTTAGGGCCTAGGAAGGTATCAACTTGTCAGTCCTAAGGGCCATTTATTCCTCATCTCAGTTTTAGGGAGATGCTAGAAGCAACACTCATTCACTCTCTCAGACTCTGCATGAATCAGTTTTATAATCCCACCCACGTCCTTCTACCATCCATTATTCAAATCATGAGCAGCTGCTGCAAGTACAGTTTTATACTGCTGTTAATTTCTTTCCAACGAACAGAAAGGAAGCCATAGTGCCCCCATCCAAGATATAAATGAATAAATATACAGACAGCAGTAGCAGCTGCTGGTTTTGTCCCAAGAGCATTGGTGGTTCTTCCCCTTTTTTCTTTAAATGCTTAGAATCCTTTTGCGATATTAAATACTTAGAAATTTATTGAGATATAAAATATTCATAAATTTCATCTTTGTTTCTCCAAAAGGAGTAAAAGGAGGACACAGGACCATCTGGAGGGAGGGAAGTTTTGTCATGTTTTGAACAAGCATAGACTTGTTTTGAATTTAATATAAATATGGCTGTACTTCACTATTTATGAATGGGATGAGAATTTTCTTCATCTTTTTCAAAGGAAAAATATATTGAATGATGCATAATTGGAAGAAATGTAAGTATTAAAATAGCTGGGCTCTGGAAATTGCAACTGAGGGAAATGGAGGCATGAGTGAACATTAAACATTTTTTTAAAAAAAGATTAGATCAATGTCTGTCCAGGAAGAGCAGACTTCTTTATGACTTCCTTATGTAGTGATATTGGGCGTTTTAAATGTGAAACACTTGCCACGCAGGACTGAAACAGAAGTTACACTGGGAATCTGTGGTCAGCTATCCAAATCACTTCCCATTTATAGCAAATGTGAGCATATTGCTAGGAGGAGTAGAAGAGGCAGGGGGAACCTTAGCCTCTCAGAGATCATTTGTACAGTATCTCTTAGGAGCATACCCACAAAAAATTCAGAGATGAAGACTGGGACGCATGGCTAAGCAACATCTATGTGTGAACAAGATGGCAAAAGTTATTAATGAGAAAGAACATACAATCTAGGAGGGGCTGCAATAGTTTGCTTTTGCCTTGGCCTACTGGGGAAGGAGAGATTCCATCCCTTCCTCTCTTCTCCTGCTGCTAAGTCAGTTGATTGCAAACTACTTTTGCAATTTGGACTCAGTTTGCAGGAATTTAAGTAAGCTGAAGACAAAGCAGGAAAATGGGGGGAGGAAAGAGAAACTGGGACATTTTAAAAACAGTGACAAAAGTGGGATGAAAGATGACTAAAAGGGACTGTCCTAGCCAAATCAGGACAATTTGCGCGTATGAGAAGTTCTGTGCCACATTTAGAGATGCATTGATGCAAAGGGAAAGGCAGGGAGGCAAAGAGAATTGTAACATTATGTGTGCTAAAATCTGAAGAATGGATCTCTTGTTACACAGATAGGGTCAAACCCACTAGTATTCTGGTCAAAAATAGTGCTTTTTGGGAGTAAGGGCAGAAAAAGTGCTTCATGTCAGTGTGTGCGTGTGCTGATATAATATACAGGCCACAAAAGCTGGCTATATTAGAAAGTTCCTCTCCCTTAGCAAAGCTGCAATCATCACTGGCAAGCTTATAAAAAGCTCATTTCGCCAAAAGGCAGTACATAAAATAAATTGGGGCTTTTCTGCATAAACACACTCTGCAAGCATCTCTGTCATTAAAAAAAGAAATCATATGACAAAAGCAAGAGAACCATTCAAGGCAAAAAAAAAAAGACTCAGCATCTGAGTATCTTCTTTGTGTAGCTGTGTGTTCTGGTGGAGATCATCTGCAGGAGAGTTTCTCAGTCAACTGATTGGAGGTTTCTCTAATTTTTTCTCCTCCTTCTCTCCCTCACCCTGATTCTCTCTTCCTTCTTGCGCAGATGAAATCATGCAACAGGAGATCAGGCCTCTTGTTGCTGTGGATATCATAGAACAGCTTCACCGGCAGTTTGCTATTTTATCAGGTAAGGATTGGTTTTCAATTGCATTATATCTAGTTGCACATCCTTTAATTGCCTCAGGTGTCCTCATGGCCTGATTCTGTTTGGGCATTGGGAAAATGAGGAATGCTGGACCAAATAAGTTTTTGGTCTGATCCAGCAGGACTCTCCCTATTTTCTTAATAAGATGACTAGGCAAGGCCCTAAATGTGGCTACAAGTGTCCCTTTAGGATTGCCAGGTCTCCTTACACCCAGATCCTGTGATTCTAGAACAGAATCCAGGAGCTCTGGAGTTCTGTAGAAGATTCCAGGCTTTCTCCTTTTGAGAAAGTCCTAGGTGTTCACAGGAGCAATTATATGCTCCTGAGACCCAACCTGGGCCACATCAGTTCCTCCCAAAGTGAAACCAGGTGGCTAGAAGCAAACAATAGCCTTGGCGGCTGGGGGATTCTAGAAGTTATAGTCCAAAAAACTAACATTTCCAAGCTCTAAACGAAACTATAATAATAATGGTGGCTGGTGACTTCAGTTTTGCAGCTCCATGGCATGCAGAAATGTATCAGGTGGCATTTCTCCGCCAGCATGGAAATGCAGGATCAAAACTTTGTCATCTGAATTTTCTCTCGCCAAGGCACAGAAGGAAGCGGCTTTATCACATATAGATTTCCAAATGAGTAGTAGTGTCTGAATACCAAAAAGGCATCAGATTCAATCTGATCTTGAAAGCTTAGTAGAATCAGTCCTGGTTAGTACTTGGATGGGAGACTGCCAACAAATATCAGGTGCTGTAGGATAAATTTCAGAGGAAGAAACTGGCAAAACCACTGCTGAGTATTCCTTCAGTAAGAAAACCCTATGACATTCAAGGGGTTGCTTTAAGTTGACAGGCTACGTGAAGCCACATAAACACACAAAGCAGACCAAAATGCTTATGAGTATAACTCATTTTCCCAGGAATTCTCAATGGCTTTACTTTTGTAGTTTTAGACACAAAGTCATATGTTTTTGTTATTTAAATACCAGTGGGTTATGCAAAAGGTTCAGAACTGTTTCCTGACAAAATAAGGAATCATTTTTCAAAGACAAGAGTTTCTCTCTACAGTCCTTTTTGGGGGGAAATCCATGCTAATTGCCCTTTTAAGTAATCTGATCTCACTCCTTCATGAAAGCAAATCAGATCACACATTTTTAAAGATGTCCACTCATTGAGCCTTTAGGAACCCGTTAAGCAAAATATATGGATGACTGCAGCTTTCTGACCGTTGAAAAATCTGCAAGGATTTGCATAATCTGAACACAATAAACACTGCAGCAAGGCTTATTTTAATTCATTTCCCCTAAGACAGACACGCAGAAAGAGAGAAAGGTTTGACAGCTGTGAGATTTCCTTCTCCCATCAGCAATTCTGACAGACACATTTTCCTCTTGTTAACTGGTTAGATACAGAGAGTAGTTTGAGAACCTCTTATTTCAGTTGATTGACTGAGTGTTTGGTCTTGGCCTTGGGTACAAACACTAGTTAAATGTAAGTGGCCAATCCCTTTTGACCCAGGTATGTTCAGATTTCAGAACTGATCATGCCAACAGTGTGTGTGTTACAAATGAATCCCCTGTATTTTTATGAGCTGTTTTTAGCTCTGGAAGACTAGGAAGTGTACCCTTCTGCATCTGTCCAGGTGTGCTAAAAACAGTGCACACAGGCAAAGGAGGATTAGGCTCCTCCTGAACCTTTGGCAGGTCTGTATAGGCGTGTGTGTGTGTGACAGGAGAGGGCTTTCAGCAGGAGCAATTCCTGTAAGGCTCCTCATCCATCTCCAAGCTTCTTCAACTGTTATCTTCTGCCAGTCTGTGCATGTGTGCTTTCACATTGCCTGTCGACTTATGGCAATCCCATAAATTTCATAGGGTTTTCTTAGGCAAGGTTTTGCTAGTCCGTTCTTCTGAAACATAGTTTTATTGGTAGGTGGCTTCCCATCCATGTACTAACCAGGGCTGACCCTATTTAGCTTCCAAGATCAGACAGGATTGGTTGCTTTTAGGGTATTTAGGTCCTCTTCTTCTGCCAGTAGCGGGATCCAAATGGAGCAAAAGTTACATTGCCTGTGCCTGGTGTTCCCACGTTTAAATTTGTAGTGCACATGAGGCATACATCTGTCTGAAGTCATACTATTGTCATGGTCCAGCATGATCAGCAGGACCTTTTTCTTTGTGCAATCAAAAAAGGTCAATTTAAATTTGAAGCATCTCTAGTCATTGCTTTGAGGAGTCTGTTGGTTCATTCACACTACACAATTATAGCACAATTTTTTCACTTTAATTGCCAGAGTCCCATCCTTTGAGCGCCTGGGGTTTGTAGTTTGGTGAGGCACTGGAGTATCTGGCTGAGAATCCTAAATGACCTGCTCTAAACTGCGAATCCCAGGATTCTATAGGATGGAACCATGGCAGTTAAAGTGGAATGATAGCGTTATATCTGTGTGGCGTGAATAGGCCCTGTGTTGCTTTCCCATTAATTTTGTTCCACGGTGGTGACGTTCTGCCACTTTAGCAAAGTCCTACCTCCTCATTCCCCTCCTGTTACACATTGCTGACCACATTTTCTTTCTGACATGTGTGCTTGTAGCCCTCCAAACCACAGGAGCTGTCATGTATGACTGTCTCACCTGCTTGCTCTCCTACCCTTTTCCCCCTAGTTTCTCAGGGAAGAAATCCACTGTTGCGATGAGATTTTTGTCCATTTGGTGCTGAAATCTGTGCATTTGTGCATAAAATCTCTCTCTCTCTCAATGAGCCTTGCCTTTCAGTAGGAATTCCCGGGACTGCAATAGCCACCCTGTACACCTCTACTGGGGGGGGGTGGGGTGGGGTGGGGGTAGGGGGTAAGTCTCACTGAAGTCAGTGGAGCTTACTTCTGAGTAGTCACTCCCAGCAAGAATAAGGCTGAAATTACAACTTCTCTGTGCACATGCCTGGGGATAAACTCCACTGAAGTCAGCAGAGCTTAGTTCTGAGTACTTCCTCTAATTTAAGACTGAAATTGCAAACTCTCTATGTATCTACCTGAAAGTAAATCCCACTGGAATCAGCAGGCCTTAGGTCTGAGTACTCCCTCCCTCCAAAATAATACTGAAATTGCAACCCTGTACATATCTGCCTGGGGTAAGTCTCACTCAGCAACACTTAATTCTGAATAGGTACTGAAATTGCAGTCCAGCATGCAAACTGAAATTGCAATGCCTCTACTTAAAAGTAAATCCCATTGAAATCAGTGAGGCTTGCTTTTCAGCAGACCTATATTGATTGCACAAGCTATTATATAAAAAGATTCAGACAGCTAAGGATCATTGAAAAAATAAGCATTTAAAGTGAAACAGGATAAAAAGGATCCCAACCCCCCGGCATAATAAAGTTTTCATCAGGCTAGTAAAGTATTGGTATAGCTGGGACATCGTGACAATTTGGAGCGGGGGGGGGGGGGAGGAGTAGGCAACATCAATAGATTACTCACACCCCTAACTATCTCCACTTTGAAATAACCAATAGGAACTGTTCATGAAAGGTTAGAAGCCAGAAAATGAAACTTTTTAGAAGTAACATGAATAGCTATGTCAACTGAGCATGAAGCAGGATAATTCAAGAAAAGTTTCCAAAGCATTTGCAGTTGCAGGAAGTATGTATCTGGGTGGAACTTATTTCTGTTCTGCATCCCAGAAAGCTGCTGTGTGGAGTTGCAGTCTGGTTTGTTGCCCTAGAAAGTGCTGCATGGGACTGAACGCTGATTTGTACAAGCACAAATTGGTACAATCATAAAACAGCAGTTTTTCTTCTGAACCACCACAAAAGTTGCAGAAACCTAGTGCTCTTTTGTCAATGGGCTCCTTAAACACAAAAGACAAGTTCTGGTTAACCCCCCAAAAAAACCCTTACTGGCATTTTTAACATAGGAGGACTGGCACAGAGGAACAAACTATGACAAGACTCTTGGATCTTTCCCATTCCTCCTTGTCTAAGCTGCCAAATATGCCCACAAGGTGTCGCTCATCCCTTTCTCTCTCAAGGCAGAATAGCTTGTTCAAGGTAATAATAATAATAATTATTATTATTATTATTATTATTATTATTATTATTATTATTATTATTTATAGCCCCCCTCACTGTAAATTGCAGCTGGCTTACATAATAAAATGAATAATCCCCTCCTCCAATAGCCCCCCCCCCCGAAAATACAATTAAACATCAAAGTTTAAAAACAAACTAAAAAAATAACAAACTGTAATAAAATACAATAAATAACAATAAATTAAAATAACTGTAGTGGAGAAATCAGGGTCAGGCATAACTATTTTCGGTGGCTGGTTATCTATAGTAGGTATTTCCCTGATATACTATACATAGCACTGAGGGCTGTTGCTCAAGTGAAAAGCATTTTTTGCAGGAAATGCAATGGTAGCTAGTGGCTTCCATATCAGTAGGGCAATGAACCCACTCTCGGGTTTAGCCCATATGTAAGGGAAGCTATGGAGTGCACTAAACCCATTAAAAAATATTTTCCTTAAAATAGTTGACAAAGAGGTCATGCAAATGGGGCAAAGGAATAGCTAGAGGCTGCTCATGCCCCAGTCACTGTGGGACCACGCTGACCAGATGCTGCGGTCCTGAGGCCGGCTGCTGCTGCAGTCCCGACTGGACTGCCGGCAGGAGTGGGTTTTTTTCCCTACTCCTTTTGTGGCTGGGTTTTGGGGGCAGGGGGTGCTTAGTTGGCCTTGGTGCAACTTCTGGGCAGTTTGGGGGCATGCATCTTTTGGACACCATGCCCCCAAAGCATCCGGAAGGTGCTTTATTTGGCCCCTCTGTTTCAGGCCAAAAACAAAAAATAAACAAGCAAGCAAAACCACCATATATACTATAACAATTATATTACCTTACATTATGTTACCTAACAAGTATCACAATACAACAAAATCAATACACCACATGGCAATAACAAACATGCACCTTCCTGTTACTTTTGGATTCTAGAACTTTGTCTGTTTTACTTATATCCAATATTTTCATTTTATTTTGACTCCACATTTAAGTATCTTCTTTTATCTCTCTTCTTTCATCTTAATGTTTTTCTGCTTCAATTCTTATTCCTTATATCTGATCTTTCTCTCATTCCAAAACAAGAACCAAGATTGAACCCCATTCATTTTTAAAATAATTAATCAATGGTTCATTAATACTTTCCTTGCAGGGGAGATACCATGATTATGAATGTGGTTTTTCCAGTGTGAGCCTCATCCATTGCAGTTATAACTCATTTTGAGAACAGAGAGCCAGTGTGACTCAGGGCCTATACAGACTGCCAGAAATAATCCAGCTTGAGGCCACTTTAACTATCCTGGCTATGTGCTAGGGAATCATGGGAATTGTAGTTTTTTCTTAGACATTGAGCCTTCTTTATCAGAGAACTCTGGTGCCACAATAAACTACAGTTTCCATCATTCCCTAGCACTGAGCCAGGACAGTTAAAGTGGTCTCAAGATGGATTATTTCTGGCAGTCTGTATAGACCCTTAGTGATTTGACTGTTGGACCTCAGCTCTGGAGACCAGGGTTTGAATCCCAGCTCGACCATGAAGCTCACTGGGTGACCTTGGGCAAGTCACATGCTCTCAGCTTCAGAGAAAGCAATGGCAAACCTCTTCTGAACAAGCCTTGCCAAGAAAACCCCATGAAAGGTTCACCTTAGAGTCACCATACGTTGGAAAAGACTTGAAAGCACACAACAACAATACGAATTGAACCACTTTTATATTTACTTTAAATATCAGGCTACCATCAGATTCACTTTTCACTGACATGGAAGCCTCGAGCCACCACAGGAAAATATTCATTGTGAAGTAATTCTACATACATTATTTCTATATATAAACACTTCACATGCCATTCCACTGCCTGTATATAGCCATTCCACTGTCTTTATATAATATGTATGATTTACTTATGCTGGGCAGAAAACTGCAGTCATAGTTTCCTAGTGCACAAACACACTGTGAAATGTACATTTAATTGTACCTATGTACATTTTTAATGGTCCTTCCTGCAAGAAGTGTTTTGAAGTGCAGGAAAATATAACTGGGGTGAGAACAGCTTTGAATGCTAATGGTGTATTTAAATACATCAGGCACAAGAGAATTGTGTTACCTGTATTCAGATGTACCGTGGCAAGAAAAAGTTTTTAAACCCTGAAGTATGGCAGTTCTGACTCGATGATTAAGTGTTCAGGAAAGACTAGACAAAAATGCTGTTCATGTATAGATAACCAGGATGAAACCACTGTGCTCTAAAAAAGAACATTGATAGTCATCAGAAGAGCACATAGGTTTACCTTCCATCTATCCCAATTGACAGGGATAATCCTAATTCTTTGTTGTCACATTTTTCCAGCTTCTTTTTAAATGTCCCAGTTTCTGCCTCCTCCTCCTCCCACTTCCACCTTTTGTCCTAAGTTCACTTCAGTTGCTACAAATTGAGTTCAAAGTGCAAAAGTAGTTTGCAGGAAAGTTAGCAGAATCACATGTTTTTCTAGTCTGCATTGCACACTACTAAAGCAGCTTTTCCTAAAGAAAAAAAATGGGATGTCAAAATTCATGACTTTCCATGTAAGATATAATTAGGCCTTCAGTCATAGGAATAATGGAAGCTGCTTTATGCTGTTTCAGACTAGTGATCCATCTTGCTCAAGGTTAGGAAACATGTGGCCCTCCTGGAATGCAATGATTGGCTGTAGGGAGTTGGTGTCCAATAACACCTGAAGGGACTAATGATTTCCACTCCTGATCTAGCTGAATTTTTTCAAAAAGGACTGATAACAGCCCTCTAGAGTTATGGTCAGGAATCTTCCCGAGCCCTATCTGGAAATACCAGGGATGAACCTGGGGCCTTTTGCATGTAGAACAAGTCCTCCCACATGAAGTTATGTAGAGTCTAAACAGTTGCTTGTTATTGTTGTGTGCCTTCAAGTCATTTCTGACTTATGGTGACCCTAAAGCAACTCTATCTTGGGGTTTTCTTGGCAAAAGTTGTTCAGAGGAGGTTTGCCATTGCCTTCCCATGAGCCGAGAGAGTGTGATTTGTCCAAGGTCAACCAGTGGGTTTCAAAGCCAAATGGGGAATCAAACCCTAATCTCCAGACTTGCAGTCCAACACTCAAACCACTATGCCACACTGGCTCATCTAAATAGTACAATATATTTTAAATGCATTTGTTCATCTTGGCTCCCTGATCTTCTGCAAGCAGGATCAGCACTCCTTAGAAGACAACATTCCAGGTGTGCTGGACTATTGTCCGAACACTGTCCAGGCAACCAGCCAAATGCTATACCGCTGATAGCCAGCAGCTAATGAGCAAGCAAAGTAACACAGCAGCTTAAAGTTTAGTACTTAATTTACATTGGTACATACAAGCCTTAAGTCCTAAACAGAGTTCAGCAATATCCAAGTCAGGCAAATGGCATCCAGAGTCAAGAAACAGAGGCCGGGTCAAGCAGAAAATTCAGGAACATGACAGGGAACCAGGTAGGTCAGATAATTTCAGACAACTCTTGGAGGACAGGGCTTCGAATTTATAGACCAGCAGCTCAACGAAGCTGCTGCTTAATTAATTGCTGCTTCCTATGCTTCCTAATTCCTATGCTTCCTCTGAAACCTCCTCAAGCCCTCTTTTTGGGGCGAAACAGACCATCCCGAAAGGCCAGCTCTGCGCCACCCCTTTGAGCGCTGGATTGGGGCTGCAGCAACTGTATGCTGCACCCTCAATTCGGCATTTTTCCGCTGCTCCTTTTTGGGGTGGAAAAAAGGTGTCCTTTTCGCCACCGCTATGGCTTTTCCCTGTTTCTGCGGTGTGACACATGTAAACACTGCGGCACAGGAGCATAACAACGCTGCCTGCCATCTGGGCAGGTGGGCGGTGTGACAGCAGCTTGGGGGCAGAGTCAGGGTGTGTGCCATGTGTGCACCTACGCCAACACACCATCCTGAAGCTGGCATTTCTTGCTGGTCTGCTTTGGACCTTAGTTGTCTCTGTTCAGCAAAGGTAAGTAGGGGCAAGTTGTTCTCTGTATCTGAATGAGATGTGTTGCTCTGGAACCTCTTCCTGCTCTGGTTCAGCAGCAGTTCAATGCTACAGTCTCTGAGTCAGAATTCATGTCCATGTTCTGGAAGTAGGGCATGACAGCTATAGCCCAGTGGATTAATGATGTGAATTGTAGTCCAAGATGTCTTGAATGCATTGGATTGGAGATGACTGATTCAGTTCCTGGGAAAGGAGTAAATCACTCCAGGGGTGCTACTGTGGATTCTCCATTGGTGGAAAAGTTCTATGTTGCTTTTGTTTCTAGCAAAGTTTCTAGGATTTTGTTTCTAACAGTGTAGCATCAGAAGAACACTACCAGTAACAAAGAACTGATGGTTTTGATCTGTGAAAATGTGTTTGCTTGCTGAAAGCTGACTTCTCTTGCAGGAGGAAGAGGGAAAGATGGGGCACCAATCATTACCTTCCCAGAATATCCAGGCTTCAGCGAAATCCCTGATGAGGATTTTCTGAATGTTGTAACATATTTAACTAGCATTCCCAGGTAAGTCTGAAATCTATTAACAATGGTTTTAGTGCTTTCACATCTAGATTCACTTGCTGCTGCCTTCAGAGCAAGACCAAATGGTACATTTTGAGGCCCTTTCACACTGCACAATTATAGTGCCATGATGCTACTTTAACTGCCATAGTTCTGTCCTGTAGGATCTTTGGAATTGCAGTTTAGGAAAGGCATTTATAATTCTCACCTGAGGAGTTCTAGCATTTTCCCAAACTATGAGCCTCAAGATTCCACAGGACAGAACTATGAGTGCATTGCTTTGGCAGTCTGTGGTCTCTTCTGGGTCCATAAACCTGCCTTCCATGCCTTTTGGCGCATACATGCCTTTGCTAAGATTGGTTTTACTCTGGCTTTTTTTAATTTGCCGTAATTATGCTATCACAACAAAAATAAAAAAAACCCAAAAGTCACAGAATAAAAATAAAATAAAAAGAAAGCAAAATGAAATATTTTAATATAAATTTTAAAAAATTAAAATAAAAGATATAATACATATATGACAAGTGTTTGTCATACTGTCTTTCCTTTTGTCTTTCGTCACTCACACTCCTCATCATTAGCTACTGCTGATAGTAGGGGCAGACACATAATACCATGAACCAGAAGCCCACCCACACCACACAATTATAACACTATAACACTCCACTTTAACTGCCTATAGAATCTTGGGATTTGTCATTTGGTGAAGCACTAGAATGCTTTGTCTGAGACTTCTAAATGCCCCTCTCTAAATGGTTAATCCCCAGATGGAACAATGGCAATTAAAGTTGAATAATAGCACTATAATTTTATGGTGTGAATGGGCCCCAGGTTAAGAGAGGGGTCAAGCAGACTGGCAGCTTGGAGCGGCCTTTGGCCTCTCCAGTGCTGGTCACTCCCCGTTTGGCACAAGATGGTACTGACCAGACGGGGTCCCAAGACCAGCTGCTGTTGCAGCCCACAACTGACTGCTGACAATGAGCACTTTTTTTGCACTTCTTTTGTGGCCAGGTTTGGACTGCCTCAGGCAGCTATGGCACAGCTTCAGCCCAATCCAGGGACATACATCATCTATACGCCATGCCCCTGAATTGGCCTGAAGGCAGCACTTTTGGCTGTCTGTTTCGGGCCTAAGTCAATAAGTTATAGGAGAAAACTTGTGTTGATTCTTTGCCTTGACTCCCACTCTTAGGGAAAAGTTACGATATTGATTGATTGATTGATTGGGAAAACTTGACACAGGATACCATTTTCCATGGCAGCTTTTGTATCATGTGAAGTGCAATTCTGTCCTTAGACTGTGGAGTTGTTAAAACTGTTGGTTGTTGTATAGACACATACACTAGCTCTTTAATTTCATATGTTTTTGTGTTTCATCATCTGTTTTCACCGCTGGTGACAATAATGAGGTTAGTGTACTGGTGACACTCACTTTCTCTTTGCCAAATGGTTCAGCACTGAAAGAAGGCTGTGCTAGATGGTTGCTGTTACAAGCCCCAGAACTTGTTATAACAAGCCCCAGAGTTACTTTTTTGAAATACACCTGACACAGTTTTTTGTGGGTTTTTCGGGCTGTGTGGCCATGTTCTATTTTGAAATACACCTGACACAGTCTCCCATCGAGCACGGCCAATAATTCTGGGAGTGGTAGCTGGACACAGTTATGTTTTGAAAGCTCTCCTTTAAGGGCATAGATAAGGGGCACCATGTTTAACAGAACAGATGGTGGTTTCCCCCAGCTTTTGCAGTTTGCTGGTTTTTATGTCAAACTTGCAAGTGGTGCTACTCAACAACTGCTTTGAGAGGTTGGCATCAGTTAATTTCACCAATGTCTTGAATGCCAGTACTACCTAGAAGGCAGTTTGAAATAAATGTGTATTAAACCTGGTTAAGCCAGAACCAGTTCAGAGCTGTGAAAGCTTGAATTACAGGACATACCTTCGCTTAGGTTATGTTTGTACTGAAGAAATATTCTAGTGTTACAGGAAACTAGGGTGATCCAAAGCAGGTTAAGCTAGACATCTGGGCTGTTTGTAGAGCTGTAAACATTGCAATTGCAAGATTTGGAAATCTAAAGCTGCAGTAGGCTTTGGGGGCAATTTTCTGCCCTGGAACCCTCTGAAGGCTGCATGAACTGCCAACAATATGCTTCCAACCTGGAAGTGGCAGGAAGTAGACTTCTGGTTGGGGGGGGAGGAATCTAATTTTTATGGTAAAGAGTGTTTTTGTTGTTAAATGCCATCAGTTGACTTCCCCATGAATGAGAGACCTCCAGGTCACCCTGTCATCAACATCCCTGCTCAGGTCTTGCAGACTCGGGGCCCATGGCTTCCTTTATTGGATCTATCAGTCTGGAATTTGGTCTTTTTCTGCTGCCTTCTACCTTACCAAGCATTATATTGTGAACGTATAACTCATGTAAAAGGTGATTTCTTGTTTCACGAGTCACCCCTCAGATGAATACAATGAATGTGACAAAAACAGTTTTAGGGATCACATATGGCCCCAGTGTCATACTCTACTAACCCCTCCTATAAACAGTATCAGAATACTATCCTTGTTTGCAATCCATAAAGCTTTATTTTCTGCTGTAATGTTCTTCTTGTGTCTCTGTGCAGCAAAGTGGTTGCAGAGAGTTTATATCAAGTTGTACTCTGTTTACAGTGTAGATACTGCTCCAGAGCTCTGGACAGCCACAAAGTTTTCATGCAGTAGCCTTTTGGGGGAAACATAAGTGATGATGCATTACTTTCAACAGTTGTATTTTGGTCTGTTTTGGGGGAAAGACACCTATTCTGGTGAAGTCCCCCCAAAACAGAATGCAATAGCCTTTTAAGGGTTGGGTGTTTTTTTAAACTTGTTCATGCTTTTAACTCAAAAATGACTTTTTCCCAGTTGAATTTGGCAGGTGGTAAGGCCTTATAGAGGGTGACATCAGGGCTGCAATACACAGGCTGCACAATTCCTATCAATAAATCTCTACATTCACACTGAGGAATAGCTTCACATGCTTTGGATAGTTCCCGGTCTGTTTTTGTTGTGTGCCTTCAAGTTTTCGACTTCTGGCAACCCCAAGGTGAACCTGTCATGGGTTTTTCTTGGCATGATTTGTTCAAGGCGGCTTGCCATTGCCTTACTATGAGGCTGAGAAAGTATGACTTCCCAAAGGTCACCCAGTGGGTTTCCATGGCAAAGCAGGGATTCAGATCCTGGTTTCCCAGTGTCCTTGTCCAACATTCAAACCACTACACTACACTGGCTCTCCCCAGCATTGAATAATTTTAAAAAGAAAAAAGGAAGACCAGAGTTTTAGAGTGGAAAGGTATATGAAGAGAGGGCATAACTCATTCCCTGTTCAACCTCTTCCTTTGCCCAGTGGTCCCTTATAAAAAATTTCTTGTCACTGAAAACAAATTGAAACCTGTGGTGAGAAAAGAATGTGTCCACAATTTTTAGTAGAGAAGTTGACAGTGGGGGAAGAAACAAACACCCTTTTCAGTCTCCCATTTCACATCAACACTAAATTTCTCCTTTCTAAATCTGTTTCTCTTTAAAAAAAGAAAAAAGAATAACAACCCACAACATTTAGGATTTCTGTAGGAGTGTTTGCACATGACACATAGATATCCGGTCAGTTCCAAGTGACATCCTGTCCCTGGCCTGAACTTCTATTTTGGGGTGCTGAGTTGAAATTGTATAATTTGCTGACACTTTCTTTCTCTGAGTAGGACTTGGCTTTTGGAACAGCCTCAAGTAACCAAAAAAGAAGAACAGGGAGAGTATTGTTTCGTCCTTTTCTTCCCCAGATTGCCAGAAGTCAGACAGTATTGACTTTGAACATCAGAGTGTTAATAGATTGTTCCATTTTAGTCTCTTAAATACACCCCTGAATTTACCAATTGGGAATAAACTCAGTAGGAAGGTTGGTCACACGATGACAACATTAGCTTTACCAGTGCTGTGAGGTGGTGGTGGTTGTTGCTGTGTGCCTTCAAGTTGTTCCTGACTTAGAGTGTCCCTAAGGCAAACCTACCATGGGGTTTTCTTGGCAGGATTTGTTCCAAGAAGGTTTGCCATAGGCTTCCTCTGAGGCTGAGAGAGTGTGACTTGCCCAAGGGCACCCAGTAGAGCAGAAATTTGAAGCCTGATCTCACAGCACCTTAATCCAATACTCAGACCACTACATCACACTGTTTCTTGATAACGGTACCATAAATAATAAATTTCACATTTAAAAAAATCAGTTGTATGACCAAGAGTAGGGCCAAAAAGTTACTTTTTAAAAGAATACAAGCCCCAGAATCCCTTGAGCTAGCACTTCTCTTGGTCATGCTGACAGGGAGATTCTCTGAGATGGCTTGAGACAGGTAACTTTTTCAAGGTCTGGTATTAGCAGGGGATACGTGCCAAAACCTGAGCTCAGGTGGAATCCTTGCAACCTGCCTTGGAAGGACAGCCTGTGTCCTACTCTGCAGTTTCTCAGCAATAAGAGAAATATGCTTCGTGTATATTTCTCAAAGGTATAACATGCTCAAGTGTATGCCAAAAAGCATATTTCTTCATTGTATGATATCGCTACATAAATGCTTCTTGGAAGAGGCATAGCTCAACTTGAGGGGAGGGAAGCCGTTTGCTATGCTCATCTGGCTAGATCCTGGTAGATCAAGAAAAGCAGTCACTTCCAGGCTTTTCCCCCCACCATACTTTTTCCACTGAGTCTAGAGTCTAGACTGAGGTTAATGCAAACCCAGCATTATGATTTAGGGTCTATCCCAGTCTGGCATAGTGGTTTGAGTGTTGGACTGTGACTCTGGAGATCAGGCTTCAATTCTCCACTAGGATATGAAACCCACTGGGTGACCTTGGGCAAGTCACACACTCTCAGCCTCAGGGGAAGGCTTCACCAAATGACAAAACTTACAATTCTATAAGATAGTGCCATAACAGTTAAAGTGTACTATAGTGCTATAATTCTGTAGTGTGAAAGATTCCCTGGTCATGAGGAGAACACTTTTTTCAGAAACAACAAGAGGGTCATCTTCATTCCCTTAATTAAAGATTGCCCTTCCTTGCAACCACTGAGAATAGCTAACTGTAGTTAACTTCAAATTTTATATAGCCTTCCTTTGTTCTTTTTTCTTCCTTGCTCAAGTTGTGGATAGGTAAGGAGTAACGAGAGAATCCTATCATTCCTGACTGCCCTGTTTACAAAGTGTTTCTGTCCTATTGAAAAGTCACTTGGAAGTGTAATGTCTGAGTAACTGGAATGAAACCTATTAAACTTGTGATTTTGTTTGAATAATACAGCATAAAATCCATTGTGCACAGTGCAATCCAAATTTCTGGCAGAACCTTGGAAGCGACCTGTGATTCAATTGTAAATGTATCTCATATTCAAATGCTACACCAGTGCATAGAATCATAGAGTTGGAAGAGACCCTAAGGGCCATCCAAACCAACCCACTGCCATGTAAGAACACAGAATCAAAGCACCCCTCACAGATGGCCATCCAGCCTCTGTTTAAAAACCTCCAAAGAAGGAGACTCCATCACTATCCAAGGGAGTGTCTTCCATTGTCAAACAGCTCTTACTGTCAGGAAGTTCCTCCTAATATTGAGGTGGAATCTCTTTTTCTGTAACTTGCATACATTGTTCCATGTCCTAATCACTGGAGCAGAAGAAAACAAGCTTGCTCCGTCTTCAATATGACACCTCTTAAAATACTTGAACAGGGCTATCATATCACTGCTTAATTGTCTCTTCTCTAGGCTAAACATACTCAGCTCCCTTAATCTCTCCTCATAAGGCATGGTTTTCGTTTTGATTGCCCTCCCCTGGACACACTCCAGCTTGTCAACATCCTTTTTGAATTGTGGTGCCCCCAGAACTGGACATATAGTAGTTCAGGTGAGGCTGACCAAAGGACCAGAGTCCTATTTAAAAGCACATGTGAGCATAATGTCTGAATAATTGGGATGAAACCTATCAAATGTGATTTTGTTTGAATAACACGGCATAAAATCCATTGTGCACAGTGCAGTCCACATTTCTTGCAGAATCTTGGAAGTGACCTGTGATCCAGTTGTAGATGTATCTCATTTAGGCATATCTCATATTTAAATGCTACTCCTATGCATAACTATCTTGCCGCCTCAGAGGTGGCAAAGATGTACCAGGTGGCAAGGGCGACCAATACGCACTGGTGGGGTGCAGGGTGAAGTCACCAGAGGTGGAGCCACCTAACAATCCATTGCAAAATCTAGTACCCTTCCACCCATAATACAGTACAAGCTTGTTGGGAGGGGTATGTGAGCTGTGCCTTGTCTTCCCAGAGAGTAAGATCACTTTAGTTGCTCCCCTAATACACACTCCCCTAATGCCTAGATGCTCCCCTAAAACCATCTTGCTCCCCTAATACATATGGAGGATTGATTAGGAACAGACTTGCTCCCATACTGTACATGGGAAGAAAGAGTAAGTGTGGGGATTGTTCAAAACAGGCCTGGTTTTTTGTTGTTGTATGTGGTGGTGTTTGTTTGCCAAACAAACTGGGATCTTTTGTTTACCAGCATATAGGCACGTAGGTGATTCCAAACTGTTCACATCACCATGGCTTGGGGAATCTGCAGCAAAGCAGTGCAAGAAGTCTGATGGATAAAATATGCATGTTTTGTTGAAGCTACTAACCTGATGCTGGGGTCGAAGGAAGAAAAGGATTGCAGGGTGGTGTGGCGGGAACATTTGCATCTTCTTGCTCCTGGTCCAATTCATTCATGCTTTTCCTTGTCTCCCCTGCTTGTTAACAATGAGCTCTGAGTGTGCCATGGATGCTGTCTTTTTGCTGCAGTATTATTGTTACTTGGAACAGGGCTGCCTCCTCCTTGTAACCCCATATACCTGCTTTGGATATTTTGCAGTCTGGAGGCTGCCAGCATCGGATTCATCATCATTATAGACAGGCGGCGGGACAAATGGAGCGCGGTAAAGGCATCCCTCACCCGAATAGCAGTAAGTGTCCTGGAATGATTTTAGTGATTTATTTTCTGTACTGCTGTTTGTCTCCTGCACACTGCAACCCTGCTGGAATTGTGCCGTTTGATGCTCTTGTTTTGCTGTGTTTTGACTAGACTCTTTTTCAGCTGCTCATCATGCGGTATATTTCCTTGCCTTGCCCTACTGATAATCGTGCAGACACACACACATGCACACATTCTGAGAAGCAGAGGTTGCCAATAGCAGAAGTACAGATAAGCACTCGCTTTGTTCCATGTGGAATGGGGATGGGATTGCTCCAGTCCAGGACAGGGAAAAGCCATGATTATTTCTATGGTATGCTGCAAGGTGCAAACCTTTTTACAGTGACTCAGAGGATTAACTAAGGATGCTCCTTGCAGCTCAGGCCTTAAGTCAGGAATGAGCAAGTTTTCTGGTTGCTGGATTCAGTATTTTACCATATCTCCCCACCATTCTCACTCAGAGTCAAAGTAGATGAAACAGAAGACATGAGGAATGGGATGACACTTCATCCCCACTCTATCCAGTACTTATCTTTACTTTTAAACAGCCACAGGGGGGTCTGATTTTGATTGGAGAAGCATTTGCATGGAGGAAGCAGAGCGTAACCCTTTCCTTGCATGCTGTTTTTCAGATCAGGGTGATTCATGTCTCCATGCTCTTGTTTTTCCCATTCACAGCCTACCATGCAGCTTTCTTCTAGGTGGGAAAACAGTTTGAGAAGGCAACTTTGTTTGGGAAAATGTCCCATGAGGATGGGGCACTTCACCTTGTTATCTGCCATGGCTACCGCTGGGTGATGATTTCATTCCATTTGTTTCTTTGTTTTAAAAGAACCTGCCAGAATTAGCAAAAATCTTCACAGAACACAGCAGAAAGAATTTGAAGTCTGAAAATATTTGATTATGCAATAAAGCACAATATATTTCCCAAGTTAGAGAAAAGACTAAGCACAACATCTGGTTTTAAATCCCTGTGTATTTGCCCATGTTTGTCATACTAAATTAGAGTTTATATTCAGGAATAGCTATGTTGGCCATTTAGCAAATTCAAACAAAAATCCATCAGTGATACCTTTATTGGCCAACCAAAATGCACAATATACTTGTTGCAAGCTTTTGAAGCTTCATGGGCTTCTTCACCAGGCACGATGTTACAAACAAAGATGTTACACTGGTGGATTTTTTTTTAAATTAGGGTTTGTTGTTGTTGTTGTGTGACTTCAAGTCGTTTCCAACTTATGGCAACCCTAAGATGAACCTATTATAGGATTTTCCTGGCAAGATTTGTTCAGAAGGGGTTTGCCTTTGCCTTCCTTTGAGGCTGAGTGTGTGTGACTTGGCCAAGGTCATTCAGTGAGTTCCCATGGTTGAGTGAGGATTTGATCCCTGGTCTCCAGAGTCATAGGGCCTTTGCAGACTGCTAGAAATAGTGCAAATTGAGGGTTAGGGTATCATGGGAACTGTATTTTATTGTGGCACCAGAGCTCTCTGACAGAGAAGGCTCAATGTCTCAGAAAAAAACAACAATTCCCATGATTCCCTAGCACTAACCCTAACCCTCAAAGTGGACTCAATTTGCATTATTTCTGGCAGTCTGCAAAGGCCCATAGTCCAATACTTAAAGCACTACACCACGTTGGCTCTCCCCCCCCCCCCCCCGAGGCTTCATATCTTTAAAAACTACATGGCAGGCACCTACAACATGATCCTTCCATTCTGGGCATAGTTAACTAGGTTTTCACTAGTGGGCAGTGGTTTTATAGATTTAAAATACTTATGCAAACTGCTATGGACAGTTTATTAGAAAGGCAGAGTATTATAAACAATACATTTAATAAATAAATTGAACAGCATGGTTGGAAGAACACTCTTCAATTAAAATATGCAGCAAACAAGGAACATCCATTGAAAGCAGTAGATGATGGGCAAGCTATGAAAAAGTGTAATAAATCAATAAAAATATTTCATAATGCATTAGTAACAAAAGAATTAAATTAATAAAAAGAAAGCTGTTTTGTACTTCCCAACTTAATGTGAGATCTGTTTTGATAGACCTGGATCTCAGGGCAGGATCTCTGGATGTCAAAGAGATTCTCCAAAGTGCTCACAGACATTTATTAACATAACGCCTTAAAAAGCATTACTCACCCACCCCATTCCTAAACAGAACTTGGAAAAGTCATTTTTGAACTACAATTCTCAGGATACCCTAGGAAGCACAGCCAGTTCTGAAAGTTGTATTCCCCGCCCCCTCCTCCCCACAAAGGTCACTTTTCCATGATCTGTTCTTAAGAACTATAGAGTGTAGCTTCACATTTTCTTGCCTATTCTAGGGAGCCTTTCCCGGGAACCTGCAGCTGGTCTTCGTCCTGCGGCCATCCCGTTTCATCCAAAGGGCGATCGCTGACATCGGCATCAAACTCTATCGTGATGACTTTAAAATGAAGGTACCGGTAAGCACTTTTTGTTGTTGTTGGAACTAGCATTCTTTCATGGTTTCTTCATCTTCACCCTTTAACTGTTAGCAGTCTTTCTCTCCCGCTGCCCCCCTCCCATGATATCTCACCTGTCCAATGCTTAATAATTTATTGGGCAAAGCAGAGGCATTTGGTGGATGTGCTGGCTGCTGGAGAGGTGGAAAACTGGGAGGAAAAGGCATAAAACTGAGCATGGACTAATTGCTCCCAACTGCCCCTGAGATAAATATAGTGCAGTTAGCTCTCTATGTCCATGGATTTTTTATCCATGGATTCAAGCATCCACGGCTTGAAAATATTTTAAATATATATACATTCCAAAAAGCAAACTTTGATTTTACCCTTTTATATAAGGGGCACCATTTTACTATGCCATTGTATTTAATGGGACTTGAGCATCTATGGATTTAGGTATCCATGAGGGGTCCTGGAACCAAACCCCATTGACCCACTGTGTTCTAAAGCTGTTTTTTATGCACATGGCACTTGGATGCAAAATGAGTTGATAGAGTAGAAGTCTAACTGTGGCAGGTCATGGAGCCAATTTTGTGCCCCAGTAGTGTTGCCATAAGTAGGAAACAACTTGAAGACACATAACAACAAGAAGTGTTCCCAGGTTTTCAAAATATCAATAAGAGACAGTTGAAGATGATGACATGCAGAATTGACCACGAGAAAGTAACTATTAACAAGTTTGTGTTCTAGCTAAATTCCAAATAAAAGTATTGATTTCAGTTAACCAAGCCATGTATTTCTCTGTGTGCTTGACATACTGTCCAAATTCATAAGCTGTACAATGCCACATTTCTGGCTTTATGAAGGGCACACACCCAAAATATGGGATTTTGGGGCATAGAATCATAGAGTAGAAGAGACCTCAAGGGCCATCAAGTGTAATCAGAGCATTTCCAACAGATGGCCATCAGGCCTCTGTTTAAAAACCTGCAAAGAAGGAGATTCTACCACCATTTGAGGGAATGTGTTCCACTGTCGAACAGCTCTACTGTTAGGAAGTTCTTTCTAATGTTGAGCTGGAATCTCATTTCCTGTAGTTTGAACCCATTGGTCTGGGTCTTATTCTCTGGAACTGCAGAAAATAGATTTCCTCCATCTTCAATATGACACCCCTTCAAATATATAAACAGGGCTATCATATCACCTCCTAATCTTCTCTTCCACAAGCTAGACATACCCAGCTCCCTACGTCACTCCTCATAGGGCATGGTTTCCAGACATCCAGGCATCTTGTTGAGTTTATGTCAAAACGTTCCAACCCTCAAATGCAGAACACTCTGCACAGAGTTCCATACAGGGGGAGTATGCAATAGTATTACTGTCAATTCATTCTGGCTGATTTGTAAAAGGGCCCCAATTTATAATCAAGGGTAGTATTCAACATGTATTGTGATAATAAACCAACCAGTAGCAATCATCCTTTAACTTTAAACAACCTGGCTATCAGCTTCAGCTGCAGCAGCACAATTGGAAGGGGTCAACTCTTCTGTAAAATTAGTTAATATATTATGGTGAGTAAGACCCACAGACCCTTATGCTGAGCTCCATATCATTTCAGAAGGCACTAAAGTCCAAGACTACACTTTTTTCCTATTGCACTCTTAGCTAGAGTAAGGATGGGGATTATGTGATCCATGTGGCATATGCAGTCCCTCAGCCCATATTTGTGTGTCCCTGGAAGCCTACAGAAGGGACAGGACCCCCACCCCACCCAAAGCAAAGGCCTTTATTTAGTGTGTGTGAGTGCACTTCTGGTATTTTTTCCTTGAAAACTGGAATTAAACTTCTGTTCGCTTCCAGTTTTAGAAAAATGCCTACCCCAGTTTTTTTACATATTGGGAGAGGATGCAGCCTGCAGCAGGTTCACAGGAGTGTGAAGGAAGTTGTCCTCAGATGCCCAGAGTTTAGCTAGAGGGCCTCAAGTGGTCAAGCCACATTTAGGATTAATTTATTGGTTTTTTGACCCCTTCCTTTTTATTCTAAAGGTTAGAGTAAGGCTATAAGGGGCTATTTATATTTAGTCAAGTCATTAGTCTTTCTAGTCTTCTAAGGTTTTTTATGATGGATACTAGCTATCTGGAGATCACAGGGCAACGTGCTTCTCAGTCTAGCCCCTTGAGAGAAGATTTAACATGGGGACATCTGGGATTTGAATCCTGGATTATTTGTGCACAAGATATTTCCTTTGCTCCCTAAAGTATAAGAAGCCTGGGCAGGCTCCTGTGGGAAGAAGAATGTGTCTGTCTGTGTGTGCACACATTTGGTCTTTAAGTCACCTGTCAATTTACGGTGACCCCATACATTTCATAGGATTTTGTTAGGCAAGGAATACTCAGAGGTGGTTTTGCCAGTTCCTTCTGAAGAAATTTAGCCTACAGCACCTGGTATTTGTTGGTTGTCTCCCATCCAAGTATTAATCAGATCTGACGCTGTTTAGTGTCCATGATTGGATGAGATCTAGTGCCTTTAGGGCATTTGGCTGCTAGATGGGAATATAAGTTCCTTCAAATGGCCTGGGCCTGAGTTTTATGGGATTCAAATTGTAATAGAGACATTGGCTTTATTAAATCTAGTTTGTCCCCATTATGGATTACAGTGGGGGGGACGACCTTCCCCGCTGCTGGATCCCACCTCCTAAATGATTTATTATTTGCCTCATTGTTGTTGTGTACCTTCAAGTCATTTCCGATATATGGTGACCCTAAGGTGAGCCTATCATGGGGTTTTCGAGGCAAGATTTATTCAGAGGAAGTTTGCTATTGCCTTCCCCTGAGGCTGAGAGCATGTGACTCACCCTGTGGGCTTCATGGCTGAGCAGGGAGTCAACCCCCACTATTCACAGTCATAGTTCAACACTCAAACCACTACACCATGAATGTCCTGATGGACCATTGTTTTTTTCAACTCTTCTGGCAAGTTCTTGATGTCAAAAGAAAAAAAATGTAAAGGTGGGATAAGAAAAATGCAGAGGAAAAGGAACATGACTTAGGAGTTCCAGAGTGTATGGAGGGAGATCATTCTGGAGGGAGCTAAAACTGACATAAATGGTACCTCAGTCCAGAGCAGAAATAGGTAGTGTTATGTACGTAACACTACTCAAGAGTTTTGTAACATGAGAGCAAGGTACAGAAAAGAAAGGAACATTATAAAAGTGGGGTTAAGGCACAGTGTTCTTTCTCGTTCAGCAAATAATGTATATTGTGTTGTTGCTTGACTTATGCAGATCATCATGTTAAATTCGGTTTCTGACTTACATGGTTATATCGACAAAAGCCAGCTTACCCGGGAGTTAGGTGGAACCTTGGAATATGGACACAGTCAGTGGATACACCATCGAACTGTAAGTAGCACCTGTTGGATTCCTGCATTTAAAAAATTGGGGGGGGGGGGGAATATTGTCTATGCTACAGACTTGTTCTGGGCTCTCATTTCACAGTTTTTATAAAGAAATAACAACATGACACAGCAGTTTAAAAAGCAAATAATTCTGAACCATGAAAAACTTGTTCCCAAATTTCTTATAGATAACAATGTTGTTTGTAACTCATTCCCAGTTCGGTGTTTCCTAAGAGAAGTCGACAGCCACTGTCATAGGCCATTGATGAATTCACAACTACAGGAAATTTTGAACCAAAAGCTTTCCTGGGTCACAGTTTCAGAACTGAGTTTCTACACTTTGTAGTTCTCCATTAAAACAGCAAGATAAACTTTGCAGTAAAGAAATTTAGATCAGGAGTGATTCTATAGATAGATTTGCACCTTGATCTTAAATGTGCACTCATCCTTGAACGATGTAATTCAAAGTGAAGTAGAGGCATTATCTTTCTTTCTTTCTTTCTTTCTTTCTTTCTTTCTTTCTTTCTTTCTTTGTCAAATGTATATCCTGTCTGATTCCCAGCATGAGCCAGTGTGGTGTTGTGGTTTGTGTGTAAGACTACAACCCTGGAGACCAGTGTTTGAATCTCCACCGTCGTGTAAACCCTCTGGTTGACCTTGGGAAAGTCACACTCTTCACTCAGCTTCAGACAGAGACAAAAGCAAACCTCCTCTGATTAAATCTTGCCAGGAAAACCCCATGATAGGTTGGCCTTAGGGTCTGCCAGAAGTTGGAAATAACTTGAAGGCTTACATCAGCACAGCTGACTCTCAGCACAGGATCCAAAGCAGTTTACAACAAATTAAAACAAAGTACAGCTAAAAAAATGTTAGTTGGTAAAATTATCATGAGTAGAACTTAACGTCACAAGTTCCTTGGAGAAGGAGATGTTGATAGTATAACACCATGTCTTCTCTATCAGTTGGTTTAAAAGAGTTCATTGTTTAGGTATAAAGTACAGTTCTACCAATGGTACTACCTTTCTGCAGTGATAGGATTGTGTGCTCCTGTGAAGTAAGAGGCAGCATTATTGGTAGGATCTCCCATGTTAGAAAGGCTTTTGCTGAGGAGCCAGACTGAATGTACCAAACAGCTACTAGGCAGCAACAGTAGTGGTGTGTGTGACACTGGCAGAAGATCTCTCAGAGAACGGTAGAGGCACCATAGCTATCACTTGTTAGTACTATGCAGAAGAAGGCACAGTAAATCCTTTTTACCATGAAAACTTTATGATAGCTGCATCCACACAGCAGAAATAAATCAGTTTGACACCACTTTAACTGCCATGGCTCAATGCTAAGTGAAGAATTCTGGGGTTTGTAGTTTTGTGAAACATTTTAAGCTGCTCTGTCAGAGAGTTCTGATGCCACAACAAACTACAATTCCCAATTTCCATAGCACTGAGTCATGGCAGTTAAAAGTGATGTCAAACTGGATTATTTCTGCAGTATGGATGCCGCTGATGAGACAATCCAAAATGACTCAATCAAGGAAGCCATGGCTCTAAGTCTGCATGACTGGAGCAGGGCTGTTGAAGATAGAGTGACTTGGAGGTCTGTCATTCATACTCACTATAAGTCTAAGTTAACAACTGTCTACTACATACTTTTTTAAAAAAAACTTTTAAAGCACATATATTTCACTGGCAAAGATTTGTAGGTATGGTTAACTCTCCCCTTAAAATCTGTGGGACATGATATCCTTTACATTTTGCTGAATTGTGCACATTTATCTGTTGTTTTTCTTTCAAAAATATGGGGCATCATTCTCATTGCACAGAGAAAAAACATTAAGATCCACATCTTGATATATATTTTTTTCTTTATGAAAAAGCAAAGCAGAGCAAAACCCGATTGTTGTGACAGCTGAGTTTGATCAAAGCTTTGCGTGTCCTCTAAAAATAGCTTTTGAGCACTTTATTTTAAGGAATCCCCTAGTGTTTATTTTCATAGTATTTAAAGCATCATTTTTATTTGACCCTAATGTCTTGATTGATATTGTATTGGACATGAGATACATTCCACAGCTGAACAGGAGATGAAGTGAGCAGCTTCATTTGTTTTATCACATAAAAAGCTGGTGATTGCAGTGTAATTTCAACATTTAAAAGAACAGATGGGTAAAGAGACCTAAATCTTCTCCACCTTACCTTCCTGTGTTCTGTCACTTCAGGCATTTTTTTCCTAGACTGTCCCACTTCTGGTATAGAAGTTGGTTTATTCAGGAGCCTGAAGCAGTGGAACACAGGGAATAAGCTATCAGTATTAGCTTCTAAACAATGCTATGTCTTTAATGGGTGTCAAATCAAGCCTTGCTTCATGGATGCCCAGGTAAGTGATTCGGGAATGTGTGTAATATCCACTTCCTATTGACGTTCTGGAACTCAGTGTGAAAGATCAGACAGAGTTATTAGGAAATCTCTTGGAGGGCAAGGATAAGAGTTTGTGGGGTGGGTTCATCTATTTTATGAAACTACGGGGTCATTCACAGGTTGTTTTTTTTAGTGCGGCTATGCGAATAATCTCTTACGCATTCTAGGGTTTGTTTTTCACTCTATGGAATCACATCTGTGCATGTCTTTGTGTGTTTGGTTGCTCACACATGTCAGCATTCAAATAAACATGGAGTAGATGATACGAATATATTTGAAGCACGTTCAAGCCATGCAGAGTTTTATCCCGGTTTATCCTGGGTCTATTCGCATTGGTTATTCACACAGCTGAGAATGTGAATCTTTTAGAAGAACTTGAAAAAAACAACCCTGAGCTCAATTATCCTGGGTTAAGTGGGTTTGCAACCTCCCCAAAACAACAACAACAACACCTTAATCAGATGCATTTGAAATGCATGTGAACAACAAAGATTCAAGGCAGATTCTGCCTGGATTATTTTTGCTGTGTGAATAATCCCTGTGGTAGTTTTTGTATACTTCTCTGCATTCCAAATGATTGTACTGCCTATGCATTTATAAATAAACATTGTTATTTAATAAAACACCCACCTAAACTCGCCAATGCTTTGTCTTCCTTCATAGGAGACTCACTCTATGAAAATGTCCCTCTGCTTGAGGATGCATGGGGGGGGAAGCCATATGAAGAGGCATAAGCATGGGCTGTGGAATTTATGTATTTATTTATTTAAACATTTATCTCTTTCCCTTTGTCTAAAGATCTCAGAGCAGCATACAATAAAATCAACTTTAAAACAGTGTAACCAATACAAATCATTTTAAAGGGCTAAAAACATATTAAACAATTTAGCAGAATAATTAAAAGCATTTAAATTGGTTTAAAATTATTTCAAACTCTGTCCATATGCAGATTTGTGTAAAACCTGGACAGTTTTAGTGAACAACCGTGGAATAATACCACCTTTGGCACCAATCTGGCTTCTTAAGGGGTGAATGTCGCATAATGGGGGTGCCACAACAGAGAAGGCCCTTTTCACATCTTCCCATAGCATGCTGCCCTGATTGATGGGACACAGAGGACGGCCTCTCCTGCAGATCAGTTCTCATGCATATATATTTGTGTGTGTGTGTGTGTGTGTGTGTATGTATATGTATGTGTATATATGTGTATATATGTGTATATATATATGTGTGTATATATATATATGGAGCGGTGTTCCATCAAGTAGCAAGGTCCTGAGCCATTTAGGGCTTTGAATATCATTACCAGTATCTTGAATTCTGACTGGAAGTATATTGGCAGTGTGTTGAGATGCCATGAATGTTTAGTCTTTAATATATTGGCAACTATTTGTATGGCTTTGATTAAGTTATTTAACAGCATAGTCTGAGCTCACTAAACTGTGAATACCTCACTGAGTACAATGGAACTTAATTCTTGCTACACATACGTGGGACAATGTCCTCCACTTGCTTAGATGATTTAAAAACTATGTTTGGTACTTCAACCTGTGGAATAAAATACTTTTAAGAGTTTGGGGTTTGTTTGTTTTTCATTGCACAGGCCATTGAGAATTTTGCCATGACAGTGAAAACTACAGCACAGATGTTACAGACCTTTGGGACAGACTTGGCTGAGACAGAACTTCCCAATGATGTGCCATGTACAGAAGAACTGCTGTCCTCACACACCGAACAGCACTACAAGTTGAAGGTGAGTGCTTGTGTCTCTCTGGCAAGACAGAATGTTGGATGCATCAAGTTTGCCATTTTCATACACTTCTTCAACCAGTTTTTCGGGGGTAGAATTCAATATATTTTTAAAAAAAGAACATACAGTGTTGTTCTTTGTTAAAAGAACAGCAGAAACAAGCTGTGACACTTCAGTGTTTTCCTAGGAACTATTTATTTCAGATCCTATCTGATCTTGAAAGCTAAGCAGGATCAGCCCTGGTTAGTACTTGGATGGGAGACCACCAACGCATACAAGGTGCTGTAGGCTATATTTTAGAGGAAGGAACTGGCAAAACCACCTCTGAATATTCCTTGCCAAAGAATTCATGAGATCATCAGAAGTTAACAGGGGACTTGAAGGCACATACATGCACATTTATTTCTTGAGACCAGGGTTCAAAATCCTATTTAGCCACAGAAACCCATTGGGCAATCTTCTCTCAGACTAAAAGGAAGGCAAAGGCAAACCCTCTATGAACAAATCTTACCAAGAAAATGCCATGATATTTTTGCCTTAGGGTCGCTATAAGTCAGAAACAGCTTGATGGCACACAGCAACAACAAATTTATTTATATTACAAAGAATGTCTGGAAAATCAGAGACAGCAACATTATCTGTTGCAGTCACAATAACCTGAATCTTAGCTTACTCCTGAGACCTTAAGATGGTCGGGCATGATGTATATTTCTGAATCATAGTGTTGAAAAGTTGCTGGGGCTTATTAGTGTTTTCTTGAAGCATTCTGCCTTAAAGCACTGCTGCTGAAATCTGGAGGCTTCTCCTCCCTCTTGGCAGCATCACTCTGGCATGCCAGATAGTATGGTATCATCTGTGTGATCAAATGTATAATAGATCCTTCTCATTGGCTGCCCCTTGGCTCTGGGACTCCCTTTCTAGAGAGGATAGAGTGGCTTCCTCCTTTTATCTTCTATCAACACTAAAGCTGGGTCCACACAGAACAGAATACTCTGGGAGTAGCCAGGAGTATTCTGGTCCCAGAGCTGCCCCAACATCCTTCTATTACTTGGGGGCCTCCATAGTGATGCCAGATGGTTTGTGTGCACAGAATCATAGAGTTGGAAGAGACCACAAGGCCCATTCAGTCCAACCAACTGCCATGCAGGAGCTCACAATCAAAGCACCCTCAACAGATGGCCATCCAGTCTCTGTTTAAAGACCTCCAAAGAAGGAGACTCCACCACGCTCCGAGGGAGTGTGTTCCACTTTTGAACAGCTCTCACTGTCAGGAAGTGCCTCCTAATGTTGAGGTGGAATCTTTTCCTGTAGCTTGCATGTCCTCCTGTGTGCCTGGAATTGCCAGAAACATGGGGAATCACTTGTTCTGAGTTCAGAATGAGACACCCAGTGTCTACTACATGGCTGGGCACCTAATTCTGACACCAGAGTGAGTGATTCACCATGGTGGTGGAAGCGCCAGGTGACACAGTGGGAAGTGTTGTAAACAGCTGCATGGTGTTGCAACAGAGAGGTCATTTTAAGAGGGATGTACAGTTTTGATGCTGAACTGTCCAGACGTCGTCTGAACAGTTTGCACCAGAACCAGGGATTGGGCCCTGTCTTGTCTAGTCTCATCACCATGGGAATGGGGGGAGGAGGTTTATTTGTCCCATGCGGACAAACCCTTATTCTAGGACTGAGGATTTTTAAAAGTGTGCTCTACTGCCTTAATTGTACTGTTTTAATTGCTTTTTAACATTTTAATTGCACACTTTAAATTGTTTTTAGTGTTAATAGTTTCATTCTGTTTTAATATTGATTTCTTTGTATTATATTTAGCCACATTGTATTTGTTTTAATTTGTAAGTCAACTAGTTTTGAGCAAAAGCTGGTGTGTAAATAAAGATCAGTCACCACCAGCACAAGGTGGGGGCTTAAAGTGAACCTCAACTCTCCCAGTATACTCCAAATCCTCTGACTGTTCTGATTTGGCAGGGACAGTCCCAGTTAATCCTCTGTCATTCCACTTTTTCAACTGCTTGTAAAAGTCCTAGTCTTTCTCTCCTCCTCCCACTTTCTCACAGCCTTTTGCAATTGCTGCAAACTGAGCTCAAAGTGCAGAAGCAGTTTTCAGATGCAGGAGAAAAGGTTTCTTGCCCCTCCCAGTAGGGCCAACTAAAGCAAACTACTGCAGTCTTTCATAGCTTGTGTATTCTTCACTTCCGGCATCTTGGCCACATTTTGATGTTGCTTCATCACATGTGTCCAAGCTTACATCTGTGAAATGTTGAAACGCTTGGGGAGAGTGTGACTGTTGCTGAGTGGGTGGGGCACAATAGTAATAGGAGGTGGAGCTAGCCGATAAGCTCTATACAACTCCTCCCAGAGGCGCACATCTAACGGCATGCAAATTTTTTCATAGGACAAGGGAAAGCACAGTACAGGTAGAAGGCTTTGACCTTTCTTTTAGAGGTTCTCCTAATAGTAATAATAATAATAATAATAATAAGGGCTTTGAGGTTTTTGTTTTTTGCTCAGAGGAAGAGAGACAGAGACTTGCCTCCAGAATAAGGTAGCATCTAGGAGCTCCCTGTAGAGTTAGAAACGCAGTTGATTGAGCTCACTGACAGAGCCTGGTGAAAAGACCAGGAGAACAGGGGCCCTTTACATGGGTCTTTATCAGGGGACTTTTTAAGGAAGAAGCCCTCAGTCCTGTTTCAGTGCTTACTTAAGATTTCTTAATATGGACACTGAGGGAGTTACTGCAGTCACCTGCAACACTTGTGGAATGTTTGTCTTCTTGCCAAGAGATGTGGGGAAATTCACCTGCACCAAGTGCAAGTTTGTAGCCCTGCTGGAAGAGAAAGTCAAGCAGTTGGAGGCCCAGGTAGCTACACTTCAGCATATTAGGGAGCAAGAGGTTTTCCTGGACAGAGCAGAACGAACGGTCTTGGATGGGGACCACACAGTGGAAATTGTTGAGGAGGAGGTCATTTCATGCACACAGGAGGTGGACACCTGGAGGAATGTCACACACAGAAGTAGGGAAACCAGGGATCGTTCTGGGAGCTTGCAGCTACAGAATCGATTTGAAGCTCTCTCCCTTAACAAGGATGAAGAGAAGCAGGGACAGTCCTCAGGGACAGTGCAGGGGACCCGAAGAGTACCACGGCAGGGAACAGCCACTGCTAAGCCTCAGAGGAGGCGTGTGGTGGTGGTTGGGGACTCCTTGTTGAGGGGTACAGAAGCAGCGGTTTGTGGACCTGACACGATGTCCCGGGAGGTGTGTTGTCTCCCTGGGGCAAAAATCTGTGATGTGACAGTGAGGCTGACAAGACTTGTCAAGCTTACTGACCATTACCCCCTCCTCTTGGGTCATGTGGGAACGAATGATACTGCAGGGCACAGTCTTCAGAATATCAGAAGGGATTATGAGGCTTTGGGTAGGAAGATGAAAGAGCTGGATGCACAGATTATCTTATCTCTTCTCCCAGTTGAAGGGCATGGTCCAGGAAGGGAGAGGAAAATAGCGGACGTGAATAACTGGCTATGTAGATGGTGTCGCCAAGAATGATTTGGATTCTTAGATCATGGGCTGCAGTTCCATGAGGGTGAACTTCTAGCAAAAGATGGGCTGCATCTCACACCAGTTGGCAGAAGCATTTTTGCCAATAGTCTCAAACATTTGATCAGGAGGGCTTTAAACTGAGTCATGTAGGGGAGGGAGACAGTATCTTGGAAGGTATCTTGGAAGGCAGGAGTACATCATGGCTGGAAATAATAGTCAAAGTGTCATAGAGGGAACAAGTCAAATGATGCAAGGGTCCAACAGTGGGAGGAAATAAACCCTCACACAGGCAGTAATTGGGGAAGACACATGCTCTTAGATGTCTCTACTCTAATGCACAGAGCATGGGAAATAAGCAAGATTAACTTGAACTCCTAGCGCAGGGGTAGGCAACCTGTCCCCTTTAAGGGCCGAGGGACTTCAGCTCCCAGAATCCCAGGAGCTATAAGCCAACATGGGACTATTGGTCAACATGGCTGAAGCTTCTGGGAGCTGAAGTCCCTCGGCCCTTAAAGGGGACAGGTTGCCTACCCCTGTCCTAGCACAACAAAGCAAATATGATATAATAGGCATCGCTGAAACCTGGTGGGATGATCCTCGTGATTGGAATGTAGGAATAGAGGGGTATAACCACAATCTCAAACTGTTCCAATGAGAAGGAAAAATGGGAGATGTCTCAGGAAACTGGGTTGGATGAGAAAAGAACTTTCAACTGTTAAACGGGAGATGTATAAGAAATGGAAAAGGGGCGAAATCACTAAAGAGGAATTTAAACAAATAGCTAGCACATATAAGGATAAAGTAAGGAAAGCCAAAGCACAGAATGATCTCAGGCTTGCTAGAGTGGTTAAGGACAATAAAAAGGGCTTTTGGGGGCATGTCCGTAGCAAAAGAAAGAAGAAGGAAATGGTAAAGCAAAGCAAAGCAGCTTCATTTATATACCGCTTCATATCACACTATGGGATGTCTAAGCGGTTTACAACTGTAAGCTCATTGCCCCCCAACAGTTGGGTACTCATTTTAGCGACCTCGGAAGGATGCAGGCCTGAGTCTAGCCTGAGCCCTGGCTAGTATCTGGCTGTTTGATAATCTGGTAATTGTTCTGATAATGTTAATTGTGTTGTGATTTGTTTGATATTGATCTTTTAATTTTCTTTCCTCTATATGGTAATTTGTTTATCTATTTATTTTATTTTATATCTTAGCGTGTACGCCGTGGGCAGGCTTTTTTATATTTGTAACTTTTTTACTTTGTACAGCGCTGTGTATAATTACAGCGCTCTAGAAATAAAGTTTAATAATAATAATAATAATAATAATAATAATAGTATTGAACTCGCAACCTTGTGGTCAATGAGTGAGTGGCTGCAGTACAGGCATTTAACAACTGCGCCACCAGGGCTCTTTGGTAGGGCCACTGTGCAGAGAAGATGGAGATATTCTAACAGGGCACAGAGAAAAGGCAGAACTACTCAACACCTTCTTTGCCTCAGTCTTCTCACAAAAGGAAAAGGGTGCTCAACCTGAGGAAAATGGAGCAGAGAACATAATAGGGGAAATGCAGCACAGAATAAGTAAAGAGGAAGTACAGGAATACCTGGTTAACCTAAATGAATTTAAGTCTCCAGGACCAGATGAACTACATCCAAGGATATTAAAAGAACTGGCAAATGTAATCTCAGAGCCACTGGCAATAATCTTTGAGAACTCCTGGAGAACAGGAGAAGTCCCAGCAGACTGGAGGAGGGCAAACATTATCCCCATCTTCAAAAAGGGGAAAAAAGAGGATCCCAACAACTATCGCCCAGTTAGTCTGACATCAATACTGGGAAAGATTCTAGAACAGTTCATTAAACAGAGTCTGTAAAGATTTAGAAGGAAATGCCATAATCACTAAAAGTCAACATGGGTTTCTCAAAAACAAGTCATGCCAGACTAATCTGATCTCTTTTTTTTGACAAAATTACCAGCTTGCTAGATGAAGGGAATGTGGTAGACATAGCATATCTTGATTTCAGTAAGGCTTTTGACAAGATCCCCCATGATATTCTTGCAAACAAGATAGTAAAATGTGGGCTAGACAATACAACTGATAGGTGGATTAGTAACTGGTTGACTGACCAAACCCAAAGGGTGCTCAGCAATGGCTCCTCTTCTTCATCCTGGGGAGAAGTGACCAGTGGGGTGCCACAGGGTTCTGTCTTGGGCCCAGTTTGTTATTCAACATCTTTCTCAATGATTTGGATGAAATAATAGGGGGCATGCTTCTCAAATTTGCAGATGACACCAAATTAGGAGGATTAGCTAATATACCAGAAGACAGGATGAAAAATCAAAATGACCTTAATAGATTAGAAAACTGGGCCAAAGCTAACAAAATGAATTTCAACACAGAGAAATGTAAGGTACTGCACTTAGGGCAAAAAAATGAAATGCATAGATATAAGATGGGGGACACCTGGCTTAATGAGACTACGTGTGAAAGGGATCTAGGAGTCCTAGTAGACCACAAGTTAACATGAGTCAACAGTGTGATGCCGCAGCTAAAAAGGCCAATGTGATTTTAGGCTGCATTAATAGAAGTATAGTATCTAGATCAAGGGAAATAATAGTGCCACTGTATTCTACCTTGGTCAGGCCCCACCTGGAATACTGTGTCCAGTTCTGGGCACCACAATTCAAAAAGGATGTGGAGAAACTGGAGTGTGTCCAGAGGAGGGCGACTAAATTGGTGAAGGGTCTGGAAACCATGCCCTATGAGGAACGTCTTAGGGAACTAGGTATATTTAGCCTGGAGAAGAGATGGCTAAGAGGGAATATGATAGCCCTCTTTAAATATTTGAAGGGATGTCATATTGAGGAGAGAGCAAGCTTGTTTTCTGCTGCTCCAGAGAATAGGACCCGGAGCAATGGATGCAAGCTACAGGAAAAGAGATTCCACCTCAACATTAGAGGAACTTCCTGATAGTAAGGGCTGTTTGACAGTGGAACACACTCCCTTGGAGAGCAATGGAGTCTCCTTCTTTGGAGGTCTTTAAACAGAGGCTGGATGGCCATCTGTTGGGGATGCTTTGATTTTGAGTTCCTGCATGGCAGGGGGTTGGACTGGATGGCCCTTGTGGTCTCTTCCAACTCTTGATTCTATGATTCTAGGGTACACAATTTTCAAATGTCATTTCTCTTTCCCAGGAGTGGGGGATTCCTTGCCGCTCTCTGCAACTTCTGCTTTCTCTAGTTTGGAGATAATGGCTGTTCTTCCCTTAGCCCATTCACATTCCTAGTGGAGAATGCAATCAGGGTAGGGAATATAATGTGTACTATTAACAGGCCTAGATGTGAGGATTAGTGCAGGATTTTTCAATGACGCACTCAGATTTTCTATTGGGAAAACAAAGAGTGGGAGAAGGACGCCACTTTCATTCCCAGCAGGAAGGAGAGGGAAATCCCACTGTTAACCTCCTGTCATAGATTGGAAAGTGAGATGCATTTGGGGGAGAAATGGAGCTTAAGAAGGGAGTTGATTTAGGCCTGCAGCTCACATCAAATCAGGCCTATGGGTGGGAGGTTCCACTACTATATTATAGCATTTTTAGTTTGCTCCCACATCCACTCACTGTTGCTTTTTTTGGTGATGAAATTAGTTACTCCTATCAATTTGATATCTTTAAAAAGGTGAAACTACCTTTTTCTTTCTTGCATTGTCTTAGGTAAAACCTTAGAAGAAGAATTGATGTGTCATAATGTTACATTATGTGTATGTGTCTTCAAGTCACCTGTCGATTTAAGTGGACCCCTTGAATTTCATAGGGTTTTCTTAGGCAAGGAATACTCAGAGAAAATCCCATTCTTTAAAAGGTGCAGGAGAAGCCTGGATCGGGTACGGGATGCCTACAGCCCGGGCATGGAAGAGTGCGATAAAATCTGCCTATTTAAGGTTTTTAAAAAGGTTTTTAAAAGATTATCTTCTAAAAGATAATCTCTATTGTTACACTCGATGTGTACAAGATAGCAGTGTGAAAGTGCAAAATATTTGTACCGTGATACAAAAGTTAAGTAAAGGAAAATGAGCAACATACCAGATGAAC
The DNA here is from genome assembly GCA_026167975.1 of Phrynosoma blainvillii. Taxonomy (NCBI): domain Eukaryota; kingdom Metazoa; phylum Chordata; class Lepidosauria; order Squamata; family Phrynosomatidae; genus Phrynosoma; species Phrynosoma blainvillii. The sequence continues at coordinate 14,211,654 of JANUYF010000003.1, forward strand.
TTTTATGATTTAACAGTCTCCTCCATATCCACGGATTCTGCATCCGCAGATTCAACCATCCATGGCATGAAAATATATTTTTAAAAATAAATTCTAATAATTCTAATAAGCAAACCTTATTAGATTCCACCTCAACATTATCCACGGATTCTGCATCCTCAGATTCAACCATCCATGGCATGAAAATATATATTTAAAAATAAATTCTAATAATTATAATAAGCAAACCTTGATTTTGCCATTTTATATAAGGGACACCATTTTACTATGCCATTATATATAATGGGATGAGCATCCACAGATTTTGGCATCCACAGGGGGTGGGCTGGAACCAAATCCCAATGGATACCAAGGACCCACTGTATAATCCTTTCAAATAAGGGAAATCCCATGGCTGGGTTGGTAGGTAGAGCCTAGAAATACTTCCATGTTTGTGTCCTCCAGATTCATTGTACCACAATAGCTACTATTCTTGACCATTGGCCATGTTGAATGGGCATGCTGGGAGTTTTAAACCAACACTATGGAGGTCACCAAGTTAGGTAAGGCTGGACAGTTTATTTTGGAGGACACCAAGTTGGGGAACACTTCTTGTTGTTGTCTCTTCAAGTCATTTCTGACTTATGGTGACCCTAGGGTGGACCTATTGTGGGATTTTCTTGGCAAGATTTGTTCAAAGGGGTATGTCATAGCTGTCATCTAAGAGAGTATAACTTGCCCAAGGTCACTCAGTGGGTTTCCATGGCCAAGCAGGAGATTTAAACTCTAGTCTCTCAGAGTTCTAGTCAACACTCAAACCACTACACCACACTGGTTTGAGGAATGCTGATCTAGGGGCTTTGATGTGTATCCTCCACTGTGTCTCACTGGAAAGGGATGCATCTACAAAGATTGACAGTCCTTAGGTGTCTTTCCAGTAACTCTTGAGTCAGATATTAAGGTACATTGTGATAAAATTATTTTATTTATTTCTTTGTTGTTTTTTCTTTCAACAGGATGAGCTGAAACTCGCTGTGAAGCAGGGGGCCACACTGTTGACTTGTATCAGAGAGCCTGTCACACGAAGTGCCACCAGCAAACTTAGTCCAGATGAGTTGGAAAATGTCGCAACTGTGGAAAGGTTGGAGAAAAACTCAAGTTCTAAGTAACCAGTTTTGCTGACTGAACCTTAACATGTGTAAACTTGTTTTCAGCCTCAGTCTAAATCATTATTTGGATTGTACATATACGTGTGTGTGTGTTTTAAAAAAAAAGCAATCTGCTTATGGTTAACATGCATCCAAAAAACACAGCCGCCGTGGAGCATAGTTTTGATAATCCTTGCTCCTTCTTTTGAAATATCCATCTTTTGGATCAGGAATGTCAGGAATGGGGAGAAAGGGGGAGAAATGTCAGGAAGGAGACAATCAAGCAGGGAATATTTTTTTCAAAGGGATTCTTTACCTTTCATATTTAGAAGTATGTGAAACAGTTATACAGGCCTCTAACAGGCAGGCCCGGCATTCCCATTAGTTAGAGTGAAACAGGGGATTTTGTGTTTTGTAAAATGGTGAAATTTTTTTTTTAGTAATTTAATATGTTACTGTTACTTTTTTTCATTGTGGGAATGGACAAAGTACGGGCTTAATATGTTCCACAGGGTCTGAATTTATGGCCCCTGAAACCTCTCAAAGCCCCCCTCCCCCAGTTTTTTTCAGGTAATTTCAGCTGTCCAAATATACCCATCCCGATTATGTGAGAACTGTTGCTGCACACATACCCCCAAACATTAAAAAAATAAAATAAAATCCAGGAATCAGCTGAAAGGGGGACCAAAATGACATGGATTCATTTCCAGATGTGTCAGAGATCCTGGTATGGCTCATCAGAAGCATCTCATGGGCAGAAAATGGTCACCACCTCCTCCACATCTACCAAATTTTGTTTTACTGCCCCAGAAAAAGACAGGTGTTTGTGGGATTTTCTATCTCATCTGTAGGTTTAGCAGATGAAGTAAGGTATAAGACTCTTATCCCTAATGTTTGTATCTAAGAGGCAATTTCGGCAGCTGTTAATTGCATGATAAGCATCACCTGCTGAAATTCTCTCTGCTACACACCCATTAGTTGTACAGTGGTGGTAAGGGAATTACAATTGGCATGAAGCAGTATGAATTTTACTTCATTCCCCATCCTATTTCAATGTGTACTGTTTCTTTATGTAACTTGCTCTCAGCCTCACTTACCATTTATTCAAAACACAGGCTTTTTTGCCTTCTGCTAATCACATTTACCCATGGTTGCTGGTTTACCTGTTACCAGGAAAAACACTTCAATTTAGTTGAGGAAGGGGATAGAGGAGATCTTCAGGAAAGTTTTAAATATTTTTACTAGCATATAATCAACATTAAATTGTGAAAAGAAATAAAACAGTGTATTTGAGCATTTGCTGTGGTTTCCTATATGCCTAATTAATTTTTTTAGCACAGTGCTTCCTAAGCTATCTTATGTGGAAGATAAGCATTCCCCCCCCCTCCCCCAGTGTGCCAGGAACTCATACTACATTTGTGCCCCCTGACTATAGTTGTTTCATTATTTCCTGGAAACTTGCCAGCTAATGGCTCATGGACCAACACTGGTTGATGGACCACCATTTTGAGTAGCACTCGCTTAGGACATGGAATTTAATCCAGGTAGGAACTATAGGATCGATTATAGGGTGGCTAGATGCAAAAGATGACAAGCCTCCTGCACTTAATTAAATTACTGTTTTTTTTAATAGGGCATAAATATGTACTGCCTTTCAGGAAATGTATGGAAGTATTCTACAATAAAACACAAATCACAAAAGCAGAATACACTGTAAAAATTGTTAAAAGTATCCATGCCAACATATGAGTGAAAAGAAACATTTTTAGCATGTTCCTAAAATTCATAGCTCTTGGTGTATGCCCTAATTCCTGGGACAGAGTATTCCAGAGGACAGACAGGACAACAACACTGTGTGCCCCTAAAGCCTTTAATGATGATGTAGAAGAGGGAATTTCAGCACTGTTATCATCCTATTTGGTCATATTTACTCACTGAAAAAGTATCTTCTTACAATGCAGTGCTTTGCTGAGATGTGGTATAGCAAAGATAATTAAGGAGGAATTGTTTTCTGCTTTTATCCTCATGTTTCTCCATGAGGAGACATTTCTTTCTGGACATTGGGTTACAATCCAAATGAGGTTCAGTAAATTAAACCAATAAACTTAGCAGTAAAATCTGCTAGGAAAGTGCATATAGGATTGCAACTTTAATGAATGATAACATTCAATTGTTCTCTTGCATCTGTAAGAAACTGCTGGGTTAAGATGTGTGTTAAGAATCTGCTTGTATAACTATAGTGGGTCCTTGGAATCTGCTATGGTTTGGTTCCAGAATCCCCTATGGATACCAAAATCTGTGGATGCTCAAGCCCCATTAAATACAATGGCATAGTAAAATGGTATCCCTTATATAAAATGGCAGACTCAAGGTTTGCTTTTTGGAGTATTTTTCTAATATTTTCAAGCCATGGATGGTTGAATAATCATTTGAAGAAATATCCATCTTAATCTGCATCAGTATACAAATGGATCTTGTACTTTGAGACTGAGAAAACCTTTGAGACTAAAACTTTTTTTGTAGACTCCATCTACTTCATCATACATATCAGATGGTCATTTAATGGCAGTTATCCAGAAGTTGGCTTCCAGGGGTATATTTTCAAATAACTGAAAGGTAGTGAAACTGAGTGATACCACAGATACCATGGGCTACCAAAAAGACAAATAAATGGATGTGAGTGCAAATCATGTCTGAACTCTCACTCGATGCCCAAATGACCAAACTGAAGCTGTCATATTTTGGGCATACAACAAGACAACATGACTCAATAGAAAAGACAATAATGATCAGTAAAACTGAAGGCAGTAGGAAAAGAGGAAGACTGCATTACAAGTGGATAGATGCAATCAAGGAAGCCACAGCCGTGAGTTTGAAAGATCTGAGCAGGGCACTTTAAGGTCAGGGGTCAGGGATTTTGATGTCTCTCATTCATAGGACTGTCATATGTTGAAGACAATTTGAAGACAATTAACAACATTCACAGTACTCCAGATGGTTCCTCATGTAAACTGTTCTAATTGACTGTTGTCCTGCCTCTTCACCTTCTTCACTCCACTTTGTCCTTTCTCTCTGTGTCTTCTTTAATGTATTGAGATTTTCTCTCTGAATCAAATGTTATTCTTTCGTTGCCTCAACAGGTTGCTAGCTCAGTTGGATGAGACAGAGAGAGCCTTTGATCAGTTCTGGTCCAAGCACCACCTAAAATTAGAACAGTGTTTGCAGCTTCGACACTTTGAGCAGGATTTCAGAGAGGTATTTATTTTGTTTATTCCATATAATTTTTGTGCTTTTTCCTGATCCTCTAGTGAATTACCTGCTGTTTGTCTTTTCCATATGTCAGTTGAAGATGGCATATATTATTAACAAAAAAGTCAATATATCAGAAAGGAAGACAAAATAGAATTAAAGAATTTAGAGGAGGGTAGAAAATGCTCAGTTCTTCAAAACCCTTTAACTGATTATCTATTAGTAGCTGCTAGATTGGTTATTGGAAGAATTTAAAAGGAATATCTGTGAGTGCCTGGTTTTATAAGGTATGGCAACTATTTGATTGCAAAATTAACTGATAAACCTCAAACAGCTAAAGGAGAGAAAGGAAGAAAAAGGCAACGTTTCATTGATTTGAATTGATTATTGAATGTACTGGATTTTCAAAGCCCAACGCTCAAGTCCTTTTGGTTGGCTGCATAAGGAAATCCTTTTGACATTTTTAATGTACTGTAATATTAAATATTACTTTACTGTATATTGAGTGGTATCATCTTGCTAGGAATTATTTTATACCATAAAATGAATCAAAATTGCTCAGTTCCATTTCTCTTAACCTCCAAGCATTAATAGGACCAAACTATCTATTATGTGGGACATTCACTGCTGCATTTATTAATGCAGGAGCAGGATGCTCCAAATTTGATCAGAGTAATAGCACTGGGGATGGATTAACCCTCCCCAACCCCCTGTGCTGCTTTTCTGATCTAAATCATCACCTTAACATTTCAAAGCTGCTAATCCCCTTCAGTATGGCAATACCAGTAAGATAGCACAGACCAGTGAAGGCAGGACTCTGAGAATGTCTCTGAAATTGAATTTGGCCCTTGAGCCAAAAGAGGTCCCCCACCCTTGAGCTAATCTAATTCTAGCTCAGTTATTAGTCTTGCCTCTCCTTGCATGCTTCAAGCAAGCAGACTCCCTCCCCCCACCATTTAATGTTTAAGATTGCCTCAAGTATGTTTACATCAATTTATCTGTTCCTTTATCAACATATTAACTAAAAAGAGTGTTTTAGAAGGGCAATACAGTTCCAGGGCTCAGCGAGTAAGACAAGGTTTGGGCTGACATCACAGACACCAATGCTGTCCACAGCCAGCTTCTGTAGCAAATGTATACAAATCCACATTTTTGAGAGGTCAACCATGTAGCAGAAATGTTTGTCTGGACTGGATGCAGTAAGGATGTTTCCAGACTCATCACAAATTTGCTTTATTATTTATGTGATAGCCCTTGAAATATTTGAAGATGGCAGTCAGATCACTTTAAAATAATATTTTCTTCTGGTGAAGTTGTGGCCAGAATTGGTTCCATAAAATATGTACCTAAATGAGATACAAAACATGAAACATGTGCTTGCTTCATGTACATGTTAGTTTTGTAGACAGGTATAAAGCATTTCCTTTAAAGGTATAAAGCATTTCCTTTAGAGCAAACCTATGAATATCACCATAATTCAAGTATATGCACCCACCACTGAGGCAGAACAAGAAGAAATTGATAGATTTTCTGAAGGAGTACAGGAAAAAAATGACAACACACCAGCACAGGATGTCAAGCTGATTATTGGAGATTGGAACACAAAGATTGGAAGTAAAGAAGAAAACGGTAGGCACATTTGGATTTGGCAAAAGGAATGAAGCAGGTGAGCATCTGATAGATTTTTGTGAAGCCAACAACCTATTCATTGCAAACACATTTTTCATACAACCAGAGAAAAGGTTATACACATGGACATCACCAGATGGTCAACACAAAAACCAAATAGATTACATAATTGGAAGTAAAAGATGGTGAAGTTCCATACTTTTGGCCAAGACTAGACCAGATCACAAACGACTCATTTCAAAAATAAAAGTAAAACTGAAGAAGAGAACAAAACCAGTCATCATACCAAAATATAATTTAAACAACATTTCCACAGAATGCATTGACAATATAAGGGACAGATTTGCAGTATTAAGTATAATAGATCGTGAACTGAGCTTTGGTCTGAAGCCAGGGACATAATAAAAGAAGAATGCATAAAGACACTTCCAACAGATAAAAAGAAAGTGAAGAAACCATGAATGACAGATAAAATGCTACAAGCAATAAAGGAAAGAAGAGAAACAAAATAAAAAGGAGATAGGAATAAACTAAGAACCATGAACCCAACAGTACAACAGTTAATGCACAAAGACAAGGAAAATTATTATAATGACAAATGTAGAGAAGACAACAACAAAAAGAACGAGTGACCTATTCCACAAGATTTGAGAAATTAAGGGAAAGTTCAAACCAAGGACCAGGACAATCTACGATAATAAAAATAATATAATTCAAGACCAGGAAGGAATAAAAAGATGTTGGATGCAATACATAGAAGAACTATACAAAAGAGATGACAAAATGAAGAACACATGGAGTGAAGAGCAATATGAAGGTGAACCCCAAATTCTAAAAACTGAGGTGAAAGTGCAATAAAAGAAATAGCAAAAAACAAGACTCCAGGAACAGATGATATACCAATAGAACTGTTGCAATCCACACTGACAGAGTCAACTCTAGTGCTAACCAACATATCTCAACAGATATGGAAAACAAAATGATGGCCAACAGATTGGAAGTGATCAATATACATCCCCATCAACAAAAAAAGGAGATACAAGAGAATGCAGCAACTATAGGACCATAGCACTAATCTCCCATGCAAGCAAAATTATGCTCAAAATACTGCAACATAGACTCCAGCCACACATGGAAAGAGAAATCTCAGAGGTCCAAGCAGGGTTCAGGAAAGGAAGAGGCACCAGGGATCACATTGCAAATATACAATGGCTAATAGAGCATAGCAGGGAGTTCCAAAAGAAAATCAGCATGTGCTTTATAGACTATAGCAAAGCCTTTGACTGCATAGATCATGAAAGGCTATGGAACACCTTTAAAGACATGGGAGTGCCAACACATCTGATAGTCCTAATGAAGAAACTGTACTTAGGACAAGAGGCTACTGTCAGAACAGAAGACGGAGAAACAGAATGGTTCCCAATTGGCAAAGGAGTCAGACAAGGCTGCATCCTATCACCCTACCTATTCCACTTGTATGCAGAATATATTGTAAAGAAAGCAGGCTTGGATATCGAAGAGAGAGGAATGAAAATAGGAGGAAGAAATGTCAATAGTCTGAGATATGCTGATGACACCATAATATTAGCAGAAAACCTCATAGACCTGGAGCACCCACTAAAGAAGATCAAAAAAGAAAGTGCAAAGGCAGGCTTAATGCTGAACATAAAGAAAACAAAAATAATGACCACCGAGGACCTTCACAAGTTCAACCTAGACAATGAAGAAATAGAAATAGTAAAAGAATTCTCATATTTGGGATCAAACATTGATAGAAATGGGGACTGCAGCCAGGAAATCAGGAGAAGATTAAGAATGGGGAGGGTAGCTATGAAAGAACTGGAAATGTTCCTAAAATGCAAAGACATGCAACTCAGCACAAAAGTCAGAATCATACAAACCATCATATTCCCTATTACCATGTATGGATGTGAGAGCTGGACAGTTAAGAAAGAAGATAGGAGGAAAATCAACTCCTTTGAGATGTGCTGGAGAAGTGTGCTGAGGATCCCATGGACAGCCAAAAGGACAAACAAATAGTCCTAGAACAGATCAAGCCAGAGATATCCCTACAAGCCAAGATGACAAGACATAGGGCCTAAACAGACTGTCAGAAATAATTTATCTTGAGACCACTTTAACTGCCCTGGCTCAGTGCTAGGGAATCATGGGAACTGTAGTTTATTGTGACACCAGAGCTCTCTGACAGAGAAGGCTCAATGTCTCAGAAAAAACTGCAGTTCCCATGATTCTCTAGCATTGAGCCAGGACAGTTAAAGTGGTCTCAAGATGGATTATTTCTGGCAGTCTGTTAAGGCCCTTAGACTGTCGTACTTTGGACACATCATGAGAAGACATGAATCATGGGAAAAGACAATAATATTAGGAAAGGTGGAGGGAAGTAGAAAGAGAGGAAGGCCTAATGCTAGATGGATGGACTTTATTAAAGAGCCCACAAATAAGAGTTTGCAGGAGCTGGGCAGAGCAGTAGAGGTCAGGGCCCCCTGGAGATGTCTCATCCATAGGGTCACCATGGGTCAAGACCAACGTGAAGGCAGTTAACAAATAAAGCATTTTATGTATGACAATATTAGTAGTGATTTTGCTGGTGTATCCTCCACACTCAGTGGTCAAGAAGAATCAGAATAGTTTGTCTGATGTGTCCATTGAATTTATGGACAGAAGGTGTTTATCAAGAACAGATATTGGTAAAAGAGGGCTGTTGCTTTGGTTACAACCAGGTGGCTTCCAGCGAAGTTTGGAAAGCTTGTTTATTAGTTCCATCTTTTTCTGCACATTTTCTTTATAGGTCAAACTCATACTGGACAACCTGATGGAAGTGCAGGCAGGTTTCACGGATATTGGAGACAGTGTATCCCGTGTGGAGCACCTTCTGAAGGAGCGAAAGCAGATAGAAGAAAGAGGACAGGTTTGCTTTTTCAAAAAAGACCTTGTCAGCAAACTAGAGTAAATTATTAGAACCTGTATTGTTATTAATGTACTCATTACTAATAAATTATTTTTGTTGTTTTTAGTAAAAGGATGATCATGATTGTAATTATTATAAGTGGGATTTGCATCAAAATGTTGCAGCATGAAGTTGCAGCATACTGTTCAGGAATCCCAGTCACCCTATTCATATTCTCCCTTACTTTTCCGTTTTCCTCCTCAGTAGCCATTCAGTATTGCATTGTAACTGGGCATGCTTGCTCTGCATAGGGTTGTTTTGGTTTTCCTCTCCCCCACTCCCCCACTTAGGGGTTTTTGGACTATGGGTTTATCCATACCACGGAATTAAAACAGTCTGGCACCACTTTAACTGCCATGATTGTGTCCTATAGAATCCTGGAATTTGTGATTTGGTGAGGTATTCAGCCTGGTTTGTCAGAGAGTTCTGGTGCCTTACCAAACTACAAATCCCAGGATTTAGAGTCATGGCAATTAAAGTGGTGTCAAACTACTTTAATTCTGCAGTGTGGATATACCCATGAGCAGATTTTGTGGTTCTCCTGAACCGACTGATACTTCCCCTCATGCATGAATAAGTACCATTTTGCCACCTAAGCAAGCTCCCACTGAGCACTGGAAACAGAAAGAACAAATTATTATTATTACTCATAAAACTGTCAGAATATAGAGCTTGGGAAAGTGGAAGGCAGTAGTAAAAAGGAAGACCAGATTACAGGTGGATTGACTGAAAAAAGGAAACCACGGCCCTAAGTTTGCAAATCCTGAGCATGATGGCTGTTATTAGAAGGATCTCTCAGCAGTCTCTCCTTCAAAGGGTTGACATAAGTCAAAATCAATTTGACAGTTTGTAACAACAAACAGAGTAGCTGTGAAATTATAGAAGTACATAAGCAAACACACACACACACACATACCTGTCCCCAAAGGAAATTTTAATCCCCTCTTGACAGACAGAAGGGATGAGAAAAAAGAGGCAAAGCTAGCTTCGGTGATTGTGAGCACATGCAATTTTTAATATTTGGGTGCCATCACAGGTGGAGATAAATGCTAAACCTGAGTAAGGGCTGTTGTTGATGGTTCCATGGGGAAAAATAGTGAATTTACAGGAAGGTTTTTAAGGGAGAAACACCACAATAAGTATGGTTAGGAGGGAGTTCCTTCCATAAGGTACAGACAACAGTGGCTGGGCAGAATTGTTTGAAAGAACAATTACCTTGAGTGTCAGTGGTAGAGCTAGAGGATTCAGAGACCCCCACATTAAGAGAGAAGGGAAGATAGAAGGGAAGTAAAGTCCACCATACACAGCTCTGAAGGTGAAGATAAAGAGTCTTCAGACTTTGAGATATACAAAGTGTGGCTTCTTCATGAGTTGAGATGTGAAAATCACTTTTATATGTGTTCGAAGCCATAGCAGTGTTAGTCTGGAAAAATCAGTATGCAGAGGGATCTTGCAGCACCTTTTATGCATGTTTTTCCATGCATGAGAAACAATAATGTATTTTCCAGGAAACTTTAGCTCCAGGTTTTCCATGTGGATGGCAACAAGTTTGCTTTTGCTTCTGGTTCATGTTAAGAGCTTATGGTATATCTTTATCCTTTTGAGACTAACTAAAACAGGGGTAGGCAACCTAAGGCCCGGGGGCCGACACCTCCTGCCATGATGATATTGATTATTGTTGTTATTACTTGTTCTTGGGGTTTTCTTGGCAAAATCTCCACAGGGGTTTTGCCATGGCTTTTCTGGGGCTGAGAGAGTGTGCATGCATATTTTTTATTTTTTTTAAAAAAAATTAAAAAATATTTATTTATTTATTTATTTATTTATTTTTGGTGCTTCGGCCCCCCAATTGTCTGAGGGACAGCAACCCGGCCCCCAGCTCGAAAAGGTTGCCTACCCCTGAACTGAAAGATAGAAATTGGTAGCATGAGATTTTATAGACTTGAGCCTATTTCCTCAGATGCATTTGGAGAGTAGGCTCAAGTCTACAAAAGCTCATGCTACCAGCTTCTGTCTTTCAGTTAGGGCCTTTACAGACTGCCAGAAATAGTGCAGCTTGAGGCCACTTTAACTGTCCTGGCTCAGTGCTAAGGAATCATGGGAACTGTAGTTTATTGTGGCACCAGAGTTCTCTGACAGAGAAGACTCAGTGTCCCAGAAAAAAATACAGTTAATAATAATAATAATAATAATATTTATTTATATCCCGCCCCTCTGCAGAGCAATCGGGGTGGCTTACAATATTAAAATTTCCATACATATATATTAATACAATTTAAACAACATAAAAATCCCAAATCCCACCCGTCCTTTAAGAAGTAAGGGTTCTTCTTATTCTAGGCCAGGTGGTGCTGGGCTTAGTATCTCTCCCCCAGATGACATCGGATGGAATGGAGGGAGGGCTCTTCTTCTTTTTCCAGGCCCGATGGTGCTGGGCCTAATTCCCATGATTCCTTAGCACTGAGCCAAGACAGTTAAAGTGGCCTCAAGCTGCACTATTTCTGGCAGTCTGTAAAGGCCCTTAGTCTCAAAGGTGCTGCAAGATCCCTTTGCATACTTTATATTTGGTGTGTTCCTCAGAATCTCCCCAGCAGTCTTATCCTTTCCAGGTTCATTACGAGGTTTTGGGACTTTTGTGTGTATGCATCTTTTGGTGTGCATTTTTCTTAATGTCCTTGTTCTTAATTATTTATCTCATTAACTGAAGCATATTTGTTAAATGCACACTTTTTTTTAAAGTCCTACACATTTACTTGCTTATTATTTGGAAAAGGAGGAAAGAATATGACACTCATGGTTTCCTCCCACTATTAGAAAACTGAAAGATATGTATGCATACTTGCTTCCATAGTCTTGAAGACCATGAATTGGGTGAATTAATCAAAAAGTCTCAGTTAATGTTGACTTTGTTCCCATCCCGGGGTTTGAATGCAAGAAGTGTTGTGAAGTTTACTTAGGTTTACTAAGCTTGTAGGCTTTAAAAAACTAGTTCTTCCTCTGCCACAATTGTACAAGAGTCAGAAGCAATTCCGGATCCTTCTAACTCTGTGTGGGCCTTCACCTGCCACTTTTTGAAACTTCCAAGATACTCTTTAGTCACTTCTCTTCACCTTTTTGGTAATTTTTTCACTGCCTGCTTTAGATAAGGAGAGGGAAATAGCATTTAGAGGCAAACCTGTGCTCCCTAGCAGCACTCTTTTTCTTAGCTCCAGCCTCCAAACCTGATGATTTCCTGGCCACTGGAGACTGGTATTTATTTATTTATTGTAAAAGTTAAAATACAATTAAATTAACTTTGATTTGAAAACACAATTTAAGTTAAAACAGCATTAAAAAGACATTTAAAACGTAATAAATAAAAACACCACTTTTCCATTAAAAGCACTCTGCCACTACCAAATGCCTCCTTAAGTAAAAAAAAGTCTTTACCTGCCAGTGGAAAGACAGCAAGGGGGAGACCAACCGGACCTCCTGGGGAAGAGAGTTTCACAGTTTGGGAGCAGCCACTGAGAACGCTTCCTCTTCTGTCCTCACTAGACATGGTAGAAGTGTAGGTAAGGATCCTGTAATGACATCTCTGGTGATCTCCATGGATGTCTGTCATAGTGCATCCAGCTTGTTGATCTCCCTGCCCTCCATGAACACCATGAAATGGCTGGGCATGTGGAACTAGAGCTGAGGAAAGGCAGGTGTTTTTTTTTTTGGGGGGGGGGGGGGTTGAGCATAAGACTATTGTAGCCATGTCTCATAGCTATATCTCCCAGTGCAGATCGCAGCCCATATGTCAACCACATAGACCAAAAGGGCATGTCTGGTTGTTGATATTGGGAATGCTAGAAAGTCCTTAGCAAGCAAGCCATTGTTTTTCATGCATAAGAAACAAGAATGTATTATCCAAGAAACTCTAGCTGCAGGTTTCCATGTGTATGACGACAAGTTTGCTTTTGTTTCTGGTTCACTTGAAGAGTTTTCAGTATATCTTTATTCTCTCGACATAGGAGTGTTTTTCATGTTCCTTTTTCATTTTTTTTAAACCTTTGCAGGAACCATTGGAAAAAGCCCAGTCATTAGCTCTCCATGGAGATCAGCTCATCCAAAACAACCATTATGCAATTGACTCCATTAGACCAAAGTGTGTTGAACTCAGGCGTATCTGTGACGACTTTGCCAATGAGACCAAGAAAAAATATGATATTTTGGGAAAGTCTCTAGAATTGCACAAACAATTAGATAAGGTAAGGTGGATGGAACTGGCAAACATTAATTGTTGGTAATGTGTAATTAAAGATGAGCACATCCGTTCAAGAATGCATTACATAGATCCCTCTTTTCATCACTTTTATCAGGAAGAACCGGGCCTTTGCATCAAGTACCCCAAATCCTGCCACCAGAAATCTGAATTGTTATGTGAATAAGACAAGTAAGAGTAGGTTAAATGAACATGTATACTACTAAAAGGGGTTGGAAGATGGTGGGAAACACTTTCTAGGCCTTTGCTAATTTCTAAGGGGGGTTGCAGACTGCCAGAAATAGTGCAAATTGAGTCCACTTTTAGGGTTAGGGTTAGTGCTCGGGAATCATGGGAATTGTTTTTTCTCTGAGACATTGAGTCTTCTCTGTCAGAGAGCTCTGGTGCCACAATAAAATACAGTTCCCATGATTCCCTTAGCCTAACCCTAACCCTAAAAGTGGACTCAATTTGCACTATTTCTGGCAGTCTGCAACCCTCCTAAGTCTTAGGCAGAAATTGCCACATTTCTTTGTGTGGACCAGGAAATTGCCCACACTTTCAAATGAAATCAATCATTTTCCATAATGTTGATAATTTGAATGTTGTTGCCACATAAACACTTATCAGTAAACACTGTTCATATAGTTGATGGACCAGCTGCAAACTGCATTATGTTCATTTATGTCAGTTTGGAGCTGGGGCACTGGATCTACAGTTGTCTGTCAGAATAATTGGGGGTGAGACCAATTAGCTAGACCATATGTTTGTGGTGGTGTCAATTCCAGATCATCCAACAGTGACAGTGAATTCCATAATCTAGCTATGAGACTCAGAGTCCCTTAATATGTTTCAAACTCCTAATGTAAACCATAAGGCCAATTTCTGTATTAGAAGTCAAAACTCTTCTTAGCAGTTAATCTGCAGCAAGATAGAATTTACTCTGACAATTTGCAGGAAAAGTGGGTGGAGCTAATTTCAGAAGGGAAGGGAAGTGGAAGTCCAGGGAAAATCATATAGTGTGGAGTGTGCCAATTACTTTAGAGTATTCCTTTGTCAGGAGGTCTTAACAGCAGCTCCATAAACTGTTTATTAGGTTCTCTTAAGTTAAAATATAGTCCTTTCCATCTGCGGGCTTGCCATCCACGGATTGGAGCTTCTGCAAATGGCCCTGCCTTGTTCTCCTCAATGGTGGTGTGCGCATGTTGCACCACCATTGAGAAGAATGAGACTTGAGGTCCTACAATATTTGGCATCCATGGGAGGGTACAAACTGGAATCTCCTCTGATACTATGGACCAACTGTACACTTTAGGGGCTTGGATTAAGTGATGTTGAAAGCTAAACTCACTAGGAAACATATCATTTTAAAATAATGTGATTGGAGGAATTGTTCCGGTGGAATGGTGATAGAGGAAAGTTTTAATTACAGTGGGATATCTTGGATGGAAGACTGTCAGTGAATACCAGATGTTGTAGGCTATATTTCAAAGGAAGGAACTGGCAAACCACCTCTGAGTATTCTTTGCCTAAGAAAACCATATGAAATTCATGGGATTGCCATAAGTAGACAGGCAATGTGAAGACATGCATACACAAACACACATAATGCACCTAATGGGAATATAATAAAGGACAGAATTGTGTGCTTATTTGATGCACACTCACCAAATAAGGTTGTATTGTGGATGAAATTGAGAGTATTTGGTTGAAAGCAGAAGCAACTTAAATACTGGCAGTTTAAAATGAAATATTTATTTCTTTTTCTATTTTATTGTACTTTAAATAGACAACAAAAGGTAGAACAACAAATAACAGTTTTCAAAATGCAGGTGGTAAAGCACAAATCTTGGAACCATTGTACTATAAAATAGACTACTTTGTCTTTCCTAGTGATAACATCATTCCACATGTTCACACATGATTGTGGGATGGCAAGAAACTATTGAATAATAAAGTCAATGAAAGGAAACCAAGTTACAAAAAGAATTG
This sequence comes from Phrynosoma blainvillii, assembly GCA_026167975.1. Taxonomy (NCBI): domain Eukaryota; kingdom Metazoa; phylum Chordata; class Lepidosauria; order Squamata; family Phrynosomatidae; genus Phrynosoma; species Phrynosoma blainvillii. Next base: position 14,226,847 of record JANUYF010000003.1, read on the forward strand.
TTTGTCTGTTCATTATACAAGTAGATAGATTACTTCAAAGTGATATTCCAAAGATACTTCATCCAGGATTCTATGCAGTGAACTGTTTCTAAGTTTGTGGTACTGGATGAAGGTTTCTCTGCACTTCTGTATTCTGTTTGGGAGAGGAAACAGGAATTTAAAAGAAGCAACAGCATTTATCATATTATGCAGCACTTCAGAAGTAAAAAGACTTATGTCCTGCTGTTTTTCCCCCTGCCTACAGTGTTGGTTATCCATCATTGTCTCTCATCTCACGTCAGGCCCAACAAACATCTTGTTGTCAGCCTGCTGTCATTAGTTTAGTTCACATTTCAATTGATTGTAAGTGGTTACAGTGTAAAAACAAAAAGTTTATGCAAATAGCAAATAAGTTTAACATAGAATTTCCAACACCTTTCCTAATATTACTAAGCTTATGAAAAATAATTAAAATTAAATCCATAGGGGCTTTAAGACATCAGTTTTTGGGAAAGCCTTATAATAACTTGCAGGGCACTTTAGCTAGTGCCATTAAGAAAGTTGCAGTTCTAGATATTAGAATCTATATTTAAAAGCAAAAATCTATTTTTGGCAGACAGACCAATTATTTTTAATAGGTAACAACTCCAACCAATTTCTTCATGTTTGTCTGTTGTCATTTGTTGTGGGAATTATTTTCTTATTCTTGCTTTCAGTTCTTTACGCCAAGAATCACTGTGTACAAAACCAGCGAGTTGACATAGGCTGAAAACATCAGTATTTCTAAGCAGGATTTTGAAAAGTTAGATTTGGGTTGCAAATCCCAGACTTTCCCAGACACCTTGACCAGTGGTATAACCTCTATAAGAGCAGGGACTATATTGGCTGGGGGATTTGGAGAGTTGTAGTCCAAAACTAGCTTTTCTAAATTCATGCTGAGAGTAATGTATACAGTCTAGAGGAGAGGGGTATTTGCCTGCTGATACAGCACACTTACCTATAAAGGAGTAGGCTAAGCATTTTTTTAGACTCAAAGAATGTATGATTTGAAGTTGTAATTGCTTGCTATTCCCTCTCTCCCTTGACTTTCAAGGCTAGCCAGTGGTGTGAAGCTGGAATCTACCTCTTAGCTTCCCAAGCTGTGGACAAATGCCAAACACAAGAGGGAGCTGAAACTGCACTTTGTGACATAGAGAGATTCCTGGACACTGCCAAGGATCACCAGCTGTTGAATGGCAAGGAGTTCTATAATCAGTTTGATATGATTCTCACCCCAGAGATAAAGGTAAGAACATAGGAACAACCCTGCTGCATCAGTCTGAATGGATTATGTGGTCTGGATTCCTTTTCTCAAGCAGGACGTGAGGGCAGTAGACCTCTGATACTGTTACTTCCTAGCTAGGTTTTGCCAGGTCAAGGCTATCCCACTCTCTTGAGATTTCAGGGCCAAATCCTGAGACCTAGGGATGGCTCCTGGTGATGTCACAGGAGGTGGGCCCTGCTGCTGTTACTTATTTATAATAAGCAGTGCCTGGTGATTTCATAAAACACGATACTTCAGTGATCAGAGTTGCAAAGAGCAATGCCACTCAAATAAAAAGGTGTATCCACACTGCAGAATTAAAGCAGTTTGACACCACTTTTAACTGCCATGACTCTCCTACAGAATCCTGGAAGTTGTATTTTGGTGAGATATTTAATGGTCTGTCAGAGAGCTGTGGTGCCTCACCAAACTACAAATCCCAGGATTATATAGGATAGAGTCAGTGACAGTTAAAGTGGTGTCAAGTTGCTTTAATTCGGCAGTGGGGATACATTCCAAATCTAACAAATAAAAACACATGGTGCTCTTGCCTTAAGATTCCTCTCACCCTGAGGAGTAGAGAAGAGCACTCAGGCCCTGTGATATGGGGAACCTATTGTTAGCAGCTAGTATTTAGAGCAGAGTCTGGCAAGTTACTTATTTGTATTTCAATTTCCAGAACCTCACAACCAGCAAGCAATGGCGTATGTCATCCATGTTAGTAGGGTGATTAATCCACTCTGGTGCCACCCTTCAAATGTCATACTAAAACCTGAAGTGGGTTTACCACCCCACTGACATGGAAACAACCAGCCACTACAGTCAGCCAGTATGGCCACTGTGTTTCTGGGATTTGTACTCCAAAAATGTAATTTTCTCAAGCTCTGATTCAAAGACAGAGTGCTTCTGAGCCTGAAGAATACATATACCCAGTGTGACTAGTAGCCATTCATACCCTATATATATAAGTTGTTGGAAAGCTTATTAACACTCCTGGGCAAAAGGATTCTGCTTTGGCATTCTTAACCTCCTAATGATACATGCTCTATCTCAATATTCCTTCTGCAGAGCAATGCCCAAAGAGTCCTACAAAAACTAGAAGATGTACAAGAAATGTTTGACAAGAGGCAAGTGAGTCTGAAGAAATTGGCAGCAAAGCAGACCCGGCCAGTGCAACCCGTTGCCCCACATCCTGAGTCATCACCAAAGCGAACATCACCTAGAAGTATCCGGCCTGCCCCCTTAGGTAAGACATAGAGTGGGAACAATTCTTGGGCTTCTTATCCTATTCAGTTGAATCCCAAGGCTGATAGATATGGCTGTGCTAGTCCAGCATCTTTTTACACAGTGACCATCCATTTTCCCCTGGGAAGCCTATAAGCAAAACATGAAGATAAGAGCACCCTTCTTCTCATGCCTCTGATCAAGTGATACATAGAGGCATGTTGTTGTTAACTGCCTTCAAGTGGACTTCAACCTATGGTGACCCTATGAATGAAAGACCTCCAAGTCATCCTATATCCTCAACCATCCTGCTCAGCTCTTACAGATTTATGGTTGTGGCTTCTCTGACTGAATCTATCCATCATGCGGTTTTCCTCTCTCCTGATTGCCCCCAACTTTACCAAGCATTATAGTTTTTTCTAGTGAGTGCTTTCTTGCTCATTATATAGACAAAATATGACAACCTCAGTTTAGTCATCTTGCTTCTAGGGTCTGATTTACTCTATTACTCCTCCACTGGTTTCTGTAGCAGTCCAAGGTATTCTCAGCACTCTTCTCCAGCAGCACATTTCAAATGAGTTGATTTTCCTCTTGTCTATCAGCTTTCTTCATTGCCCAGCTTTTACAACCATACATAGAAATGGGAAATATGATGGCACGGACAATCTTAACGTTAGTATTTTACACTACTACTACTTTACCTTTACTACTACTACTTTACACTACTACCTCTGCTACTGGATATACACTCATCCCTCCACATTTGTTGGGGTTGGGGCAAAGAACCTCTATGGATGTGGAAAAACTGCAAATAACAAAAACATTATGTTTTTACCTGAGAGAACACCTCTGTAGGAATCTAGGTCCTCCAGTGCAACTCTGGTGAACATCTGCCAGACATTGACCATAAAATTGCTCTGGAAGAGCTACAAATGCCTACTAGAGTGTTCTCTCTAGGAATCTCTAGGTCCTTCAGGGTGACTTTTGGTTAAAGTTGACCATAGAGTTTCACTGGAGGACCTAGATATTGCTAGAGGGAACATATTAATAAAATCCTTGAATAATCAAATCTGCAAAAGTCATAGCTGCAAATTTTGAGGGACGAGTGTATAGCTAACCTGACCAGGAGCCAGTGATTACTGTATTCTTCATTAATTTATCTAATCTCCCATTAAAGCTGCCCATCTTTGAATCACTACATCTTGTGTTAGTGATATCCACAGTTTAACTGTGTGCTGTAAGAAATGATACACTTTGTTTTATCTGTCTGGAATCTTCTATTATTCAGTCCCAGTGAATGATCCCAGATGCTAGAGTATTATGAGAGATGCAGAAAAATGACTCTATATCCATTTTTCACCTCATTGTACATATAACATATATCCCACTATTCTTTGCCTTTTAACTAATTGCTGGGTACATCCAGAATGATTTAAAAGACAAGAATGTCCCAGATTTTGTTCTTCTTCTTTCCAATTTTATTTTGGAGATCTGTACATTTTGTTTATCCAAGAATATTTTCTATCTGCTCCCAGTAAAATCAGAGACTTTTATACCAGCTCCCCAGGATGGTTTATTTTAACCTGATATAAAATCAGAAAGAACGGGAACAAAGATCTGGAACTTTTTAATCATTCCGGATGTGCCCATTGTTTCTGCATAGCTACCCTACAACAGACATGACTGGATCTTCTTATATTTCCTTTCATTAGTGAGATGAAACCATAGGAATGGACTATCAATTTGTTCAAAAAAAAAATTGGGTGGGTCTATTGAACTCTTTTTCTCCAGCTTTTCCACCAAGAATAAATTGTCCCCTTCCTGTGCTGCTGTTTTTCTTTGCAAGGTAAGGACAGGTTAGCAGGTTTCCCTAGATGTACCAAAGATGCTCTCTTTCTTGGAATATCTTCAGCCAGCCCCTCTGGAATTTCACCCTGATGCCTGAAAGAAAGAGTCTGAGAGACTGTGACCTGCCCAAGGTCACCCCAGTGGGCTTCCATGGCTGACCAGGGATTTGAACCCTGATCTCCCAGTACTACAGGGAAACTACACTAGCCTGGCTCTCAGACATTGCTTTTGCCTCTCTATGACTCAGCTCAGAATTAAGCATAGGAATTGCTACTTTGAAAACTATCCTGTCCTTGTCAGGTCTTACAGAATCACATTCATACTGCAGGTATATGAGGAGAGGAACAATCTGAGCTTGGAAAAGTTACTTTTTTGGATTACAGCTTTCAGAAACTTCAGCCTTAGCCAGCATGGTCTGGCTGAGGAAGTTTAGAAGTTGTAGGTGCAAAAAGTAATTTTCCCAAGCTCTGGGAGCAATCTTACATGTTAGGAATATAGGAAGCCACTTTATATCAGGTTAGGCTGTCTGTCCATCTAACCCTGTGCTAACTTTAATTGGCAGTGTCTCTCCAAGTTTTCCGGCAGAGATGTATCACAGCACATTGGGATCCTTGTAACAAGCCTTGCTGTGAACCACATAGTCTGCTGCTAAACTCTAGTCCTTCCTCTGTGATGTTTTCCATTTGCCCTGTGGTGGTGCTCTTCTGACAGCATTTTTCGATGTGTCTTGTGCTGTTTTAGATTATATACTGCACCCCCAAAACTTGAGGACTGTTTGATTTACAGACTGACAACCCAGTTTTTACTTTTTTTACACTTACCATCTATGCTTAGGCAACCTTACAGCTTCATAAGTACTCAACCAACACACCACACCAATCTATTAAATCCATATTCACAAGGATCCAGTTCAGTTACATGAAATAGCCCTAGGAAACTCTCACATCAGCTTCCTTTGGAAGTAAAACACAGCTGGAGTGCCTTCAATCCTTTTAAAGTCATGAAATCCTATAACTGGTCATATCCCATGTCCAAATATCCGGCTGCCTGTTGGATCCATCATAGTATCACACATTGTCAGTAGTCTGGAAAAAGAAATAAATAAATCGCTTAATGAATAACATCTGGTGTGAAGATGAAAGTAGAAAAAGCCAGGGAGAGATTAGCTGACTCAGGAAATGCTGCAGATGTGAATTCCATCAATGTCTCTTGAGGAAACCACTAGCTTGTTACAGCTCTGAATGTTTATTTAAAAACCAGAAGCGAGGAGACCTTCCTTTTTTCTTTCCTTCATTGTAATGTATGTCACAGTTGGAATGGATGATCAAAATCCTGATCACCAGATTTCATTTTGCCAAAGTGCGTTTACAGTATATAAAGAATCACCTTGGAAGCATTAAAATGAAAAATGAGAAAGCTCTAACTCTTAACTATGGGTTTTATGTTATGTACTTAATAGAAAGTCATTGTAATGGCATTATAATTTTGTTAGTAAGAGTAGTCGGAGGCTTGATGAAAGAATATTAATGTTCCTTAATGACTGGATTTTTAAAATATATGTATCTATAACCTGGAAATATCTTTCCCTTGCTCAAGCAATAGTAAAACAGATGTATTGAGTCTGTGGTTAGACTTGGCTAGGTGGATCAAAAATGTATTAAAAATAAAAGTGTTCAGCTATATTACCTCTGTAAATCTTGAAACTATGTATAGTTAGAAAAAAGTCCAATTCAGGTTGGAACAACTGATTTGACTTGCAACATTTCAGAAGAAGAGGTGCAGGCATGAGAATTATGACGACTAAAAAGTAGTTTGCACCTTGCTTTTTTGCCAAAATTACAGACATTGCAGTGGATACTTAGTTTGAATACAGTATACAATAGCCAAGACAAAAAGACTTGAAAATCCAGTGCTGTGCTATTCCTGGCTCGACAGACTCCACCAGAACATGTACACTTCTTTGGTGGCTGAAAACTAACAACATACTCTGGATCAGTCCTGTGCTATATTACTTCAACTTTGCCAAGCACTGGGACTAAGGAGCACTGGAAAACCTGTTCTCTGCTTTAAGAAGTTAGAATTGCTAATTCCAAAGCTACGTCCCATCCTCTCCCTTTTTCCTGTCCCCATCCGAGGATTTTGTGTATAGGGAGAAATGCATAAGGTTTTGGAGACAAATGGTTTCCATCTGTGTCCATCCAAATCCAAAAATCTAGCAAATCTTCAGGAGTGTTCATATTCAGACCACCTATTTCAGTTCAGGCATCTCCTCAGTCTGTCTAGATCAGCCCAGATTTGGGATTTGTCAGAATCTGAAACATACCCCTCATTCATATCTGAGGAGAGGTCTAGCCTAAAGATTTAATGCTTCATGATTCATACTCTGAGCTACTACCTGACACTATCTGTTCTTAATAACATCTGTAGATCAGCCTAGTTTGGAGGAGAGTCCTCAAACTAGGATTGGCCATTTCTCTAGGGCCAGTCATGATGATGATACTTTGTTCCCTGAGACAGAACAGCCAGCGATGTCCTCCTCCTTCCCAAATTAAGGTGCAGGTTGCCCAGGTTATCTTGGAAGCTGTAGAAGTACCTCTTGCAGCGTTTTCACATCAACAACAAGATATTTGCTGCCCTGCCATTACACCCAGAGTTTGCAACCTGAGTCAGGTGCCTCACTCTGCCTAATGGTAGGACTGGCCCTGTGGCTAGTACTGACTTGGGAGGTTAAGCTCTGCATTCAGTCTGATCCTCCTAGGGTTTGATCCCAAGCAGAGCAGCCCCATGTCCATATGGCTATCAGCAGATCCCAACTTGAGCTATGAATTTGAGTCTATTGCAAAAGCAGGACTTTTTTTGCCAATGATAGTGTTCCGTGTCATCATGACAAAGGTCCAGTATTTTATTGGGGATTAACTGAATATCTTCAGTAGATAGTCTGGGGGAAGGAGAGAAGTTAGTCTGTTGCAAAACAATAAGGAGTCTTGTGCATACCCTCCAACTGTCCAGATTTGGCTGGGACAATCCTGATTAAACCTGCATCTTACTTTTTCAACTGTTTTAAAAATATCCCTTTTTTTCTCTAGTCCTCCCACTTTCGCCCCTTATCCTCAATATACTTCTGTTGCTGCAAAATGAGTTCAAAGTGCAAAAGTAGTTTTTACTCAACTCAACAGGAGAGGGTGGAGGGGGACAATGTTGCCCTTCACAGTTGGCTCAGGCAAAAGCAAAATGCTGCAACTTCGCCTAGCTTGTGTGTTGTTCTTCATTAAAAAACATTTGCTGTCTTGAACACACTGTGATCTTTCTTGGTCGCATGCGTCCCAGGTTTCATCTGTGAAAAGTTGGAAGATATGCTTGTGACATCTTGCAGATTAACATGTTTTTTTCTGACACAGAATCACAGAGTTGGAAGAGACCACAAGGGCCATCCAGTCCAACCCCCTACCATGCAGAAACTCACAATCAAGCATTCTCGACAGATGGCCATCCAGCCTCTGTTTAAAAACCTTCAAAGAAGGAGACCTACCACTCTCAACAAAGCAAAGAGTAATTTGATAGTTGTCTGAGGGAGTCTGTTCCACTATCGAACAGCTCTCACTGTCAGAAAGCTCCTCCTAATGTTTAGGTGGAATCTCATTTCCTGTAGCTTGCATCCATTGCTCTGGGTCCTATTCTCCCTCCCCAAATGGTACCCCTTCAAATATTTAAGCAGGGCTATCATAAGCTTTCCCTTTCACTTACTCTTTTCTTTTCTTTGCGCTGACTCCCAGGGTTTGGGGTGTTCTCTGTGAGCCTGTCTGCTTCCCTCTTTATTCAGGGGGTTGATTTTCTTTGATTTTCTTCGATCTGGCTCTCACAGTGAGCGATCGCTCTCCGAGACAGTTCAGAGATGCGACCTTCGTGCCTCCATTCGCCACCGGAAGTCGTCATCATAAGCTTTCATGGATTCAAGATCTCATCATCATATGTATGAGATAGACAAATGTATATTTCTTTTTCTTTTTTTTTGAATGTAAAAAAATTTCTATTAGTATTACAACCTACATACAATAATATTTGAAAAAACTTTACATAATATTCCACGTATATATGGTATCTCACATTAATTATTCATTCTTTACTACTTTTTCTAAATCTAAATCTTGTTAAACCATTTAATATTAATTAAACCCATAAATTAAAAAAACAACCACATAAAATTGTTGGTATCTTCATTCTTCTTACTAATTCCACATAGGTAAAATACTGTTAGTTTATCACTAATTCATTTTCCCCTTTTCTTTTCTTTTCTTTTCTTTCTCTTCTTTATTTTTCCCCAAGTGCTCCCCATCACCAGAGCCTAGTGTCTTCATATTACTCTCCCCTCCAAAATTGTAACTCTTCCTCTGTAGGTAAAACACTTCCCTCCTTTAATAAAGCTTTTTGTAGAAATATTTTCCAAATTGCTTCAAAATCATTTCTCTTCATTATTCCTTTTTTAACCTTAATTCCACAAGTTAACTTATCATTAATTGATATTTGGCATATCTCTTTATACCAATCTTGTATTTGTAGATCTCCCTATGGATACATTTTTGAAATGGCGTTGATTCCAAATTTTCCCCCATTCTTGAACATTTATTATTTGTGCTAAATCCTCCTCCCATATTGTCCTAAGATATTCCTTCTTTCTCATTATATTTTAATAGTAGTTTGTATATTTCACTTGTAACTCCTTTCAAAGTTTCATTTACATTCATACTATCTCTTTGCCTAATCATTTGTTCAAATTTCGTATATTCTCTAAATTCTATAATTTTCCTATTCCATTTTTTTGTCCATTGTTCCAGTTGAATACAACTAAACCAGGTTAATTTTAAACTTTGTAATTTCTCCTGTATCTTTCCTTACAAATGTATATTTCTTTATGCCTTTTAGGCATAGGAAATAGGGCAGGGGAAAAAGAATGGAAAAGGAAGGAAAGGCTGGTGACTCATGAGTTTGCTGTCTGTAACCAGGTAGAGGGATGCAACTAAGTAAGGAAAAGGCAGTATTTAAAAACAAAAGTCTGAATCATGTATCAGCTACTTAGCTTTGCCTGAAGGTTTGGTGGGGAGTTAAGATTGTAGCAAAAGTGTCACAATCATGATTAATCGTGAGAATGAAGAAGTTATGGATGAGTGAATTTTGATGACTTCTGTATTCATGATAACTACTTAGGGCCTAAGCAGATGGGCGGCCATGGGCCGCCCCAGGAAGCTGCAGATTGGGACCAAGGTAGCCGCACTCCTCGGCCCCAACCCGCAGATTCTCAGGCCCTGGAAGGAGCGCTAAAATAGTGCTCCTTCCGCAAGATGCCAAAGGTGCACCTTCGGCGTCTCTTCCGCCGCAGCGTGTGCGGGCGCTGTGGCGGAAGTACGTCATCAGAGCCCCGGTCGTGCAGAGCGACGGGCAATCCGATGACGTGTTTGGGAAGGGGTTGGGGCGCCTAACGTGAGGCTGCCCCTCCCCTTCCTTGCCTCGAAGACGGCGCAAAGCGCCATCTGCTTAGGCCCTTAGTCACCGTTGTAACACTATTGCCATGATTGTAACTCTCCCCCCCCCCCCCAGTTTATTGGGCATCCACTACATAGGGAGAATTATTATTATTCTGGCATGGGTGAAGGATGTTTCCTTTGGGTTGGAGGGGCAGTCAGACCAGGAGAGTTACTTGGGTCCAAAACACACTGCAGAAATAATCCAGTTTGAGAGCGCTTTAACTGCCCTGGCTCAGCACTAGGGAATCCTGGGAGTTATAGTTTATTGTGGCACCAGAGCTCTCTGACAGAGAAGGCTAAACGCCTTACAAAACTACAGTTTTCAGAATTCCCTCCTATTGAGCCAGGGCAGTTAAAGTGGTCTCAAACTGGATTATTTCTGCAGTGTGTTTTGGACCTTAGTTAAATATGCTTAACTAAGTAACTGACACAGGATTCTGGCCAAAATGTTTAGATGGGGCTTGAGAGTGGAAGCCAGTTTTCTTCTTGGGTACGATTACAGGCTCCTTTTTTGGCTGTGAAGGAGTCTAATCTGAAGGCAGTGGGGCTCCCTTGCACTTAATCTTCTGTGTAAACACATTTTTGTTATCGTACACAGTTAGAACAGTAAAAGTAAGAGATATACAAGCTCAGATTCTGATTTTGCTCCTCCATTAATGTAAGAGAAGGGGAGTTCCAGTAACTCCTTCAATCTACACCCCAAACCCCTTATTCCCCCAATCCCACCAGAATAGATTCTTAGATGTGGGGTGCAGGAGGCTTGAAAAGGACAGAGGAGGCGGGAAAGCCCCATTCTGTGAACATGAACTCTGTTCTGTTCCCGGAAGGAAAGTTAGGATCCAAGCCAGAAGCTATATATCTGCATTTTCTCACCGTTTTTCTCTGCAAGGAGTAACAACATCTCATTCATCATTCCCCTCTTACAGTAACTACATTGTTCCCCCCTCCCCCCCAATATACAGAGTAATTATTTCCAGTGAAGTTATTCAGCATAGGCCTTAGTTTCATTCTTTCTGCATTTTGTTAAGTGAGAAAGAGCCTCACGTGTTTATATTAGAGTGCAAGGGCATTGGAATATTTATTTCATGTTGGTAGAACTTACAGATATAGCCATGTTCGTCTGTAAAATTAATATATAGAGAGATTTTGTAGCACTTTTGAGATTAACTGGTAAAAAAGAAGAAGTTTGTAGCATTAGCTTTCATAGACTTTAGTCTTCTTCTTTAGATGCTTATGGTGGAGTGGAAGCCAGGGACGAACAGGAGTGCGGGAATTTAACATTCCTTTTCAGTTTTCTTCAGTTAAACTCCCGCACTCCTGTCTGTCCCTGACTTCCACTCCACCATAAGCATCTGAAGAAGTAGACTAAAGAAGTAGACTAAACCCCAAGTCAGGACTATCCCAGGCCCTGAGATTTCAGGGCCAAAGCTAGAAATGGATGGATGACCCCTAGTGATGTCATAAAGTACCATATCTTAAGGATCAGCTATAATTGCACAGAGTATGCCAATTTCTTCTTCTTCTTTTTAAAAGTCTTAACAAAATAGAAAAGAATTACATACTTTTAGGGTAACACTCACCCTGATACTCATCCCTGCTACCCTGAGGATTGGAAAATAGGTTCCAGGCACTAAGATCAGGGAAACTTACCCAGGATTCCCCAGCCAGCCTGTCAATGCCAGACCTATCGAAGACATAGGGCCCATTCACATTATACAATTATAGTGCTATTATTCCACTTTAACTGCCATGGTTCCATCCTGTGGAATCTTGGGATTTGCAGTTCATGGAGGGGCATTTCAGATTCTCAGCCAAAGTGCTCTAGTGGCTCAATAGACTACAAACCACAGGATTGCATAGGCTAGAACAATGGTAGTTAAAATGGACTAATGGTGTTACAATTTTATAGTGTGACTAGGCCCATAGAACTGTGCACTGTAAGGGCTGTTTTTGCTTTAATCCAGCAAGGTGTGTGTGTGTGTGTGTGTGTGTGTGTGTGCTTATAAGATGTTTATGATTAATTGGGACTGTTCGATATAGCATGCAACTTTGGCCCATGTTGAACAACCACCAACCATATTAAATTAACACTGCAGAATCAACGATGCCAAAAGACACTAGGGAAATATGCTGTTTATTCAGGATGTTAGTCAGTATGGTGTAAATGTTTGAGCATTGGACTATGACTCTGGAGAACAGGGTTCGAATCCCTGCTCAGCCATGAAACCCAATGGGTGATTCTGGGTAAGTTACTCTCTCTCAGCTTCAGGGGATGGCAATGGCAGCCCCCTCAAAGAAATTTGCCAAGAAAACCCTGTGATAGGGTTGCCATAAATCAGAAATAACTTGAAGGCAGACAACAACAAGCAAGATCTAATGGTAAACTTCCATTGGTGGAACAGAAAATCTGGAAACACTGAGGGGTACTTCCCTCTCCCAGTTACAGCAATCCATGTGCCCCCAAAACCAGCAGTGGAGGGCTGGGGAAACCTCTGGAGCTGATTTTCAGGCAGGACATAAATATCCTGAAGGCACCAGATACCAAATGATCTTGGAAGCTAAGTGGGATCAGCTCTGGTTAGTACTTGGATGGGAGGCCACTAAGAAATACCAGGATATTTATGTGCTGCCTGAAAATCAGCTCCAGAGGGTTCCCCAGCCCTCTCCAGCTGGTTTTGGGGGCATATGGATTGCCTGCTGTAAGTTATATTTCAGAAAAAAGAACTGGCAGAACCACCTGAGAGTATTCCTTGCCTAAGAAAACCCTATGAAATTCATAGGGTCGCCATAACTTGACAGATTACTTGAAGGCACATGCACAAACAAACGGAGAGATTGGATTATATTTTTTACAGAGAATGTATTTGTTTTTAAAAACAATCCTAGTTTTTATAGGCACCTATTACAAACACTTTGCCTAGTTCAGTAAACTAATTAAATCTGCAGAACTCTGAAATGACTGAATTCTTTGCTTTTGATTTCACTATGTTTCATTTTCTGATGTTATGCGGGGCCTGTTTGTCTTATTTTAGCGTCCAACAGGAGATCAGTAGAAATCTCTAGTCCTCCAAAATCCATTTCTGATGCAGACTTATCAAAAAAGAAAAGCGTAAAGAAGAGTAAAGGTGGAATTAAGGTAGGAAGTTGTTTTCCCAGTACAACCTTCCCCCACACACAAATTACTGGCACTATTTTTTCTTAGGGCTCTAGATCACCTTTCCCCAACATGGTGCCATACAGATTTCGCTTACAATTCCATCATTTCTATCTAGCATATTCATTGGAACGATGATGGTACTGTAGTAAAATAAATCAAGATTTTATAGTAAGGAGCTTTGACTAGTGTTTGAAAATTTGAAATCTTTCCATGCTCTTATCGAAACATCAAGATACATTTTAATTTTGTCTTTTAAGGGTGGACTTTATTCTTGCCCCTTTGTCCTTTTTTGTTTCTTTCCTTTGCAATCGTGTTTTAGAAATTCAGTTTATAAAAGGATGAATTTATTTTGACAGGTCAGAACTCAACAGATCAACTGTATACATGTTGGGTGGGGATGGAATTGTGATTAGAAGAAAATGAGATGGAAAGTAGACTGGCAATTATGATGAAACCTACACGTATCAACACACATAAAGCAATTTTGAAGATGACATAAACATCATGTCACTGATAAGCTAACTAACACTGTAGTAAGATACTTGTTTTCATGTTTCATACCACAGGTGACAGAATTACATTTCTTGACAAGTTATAATTAGGTACTTCCATATTGACATTTCCCTTTGGAGTTTCTTTTTGTCTCTGTGAAACAATCCAATGCCATAAGCCAATGCCATAAGTCTTGTTTCATTTCACTATTCTTAAGCCAGTTTGTTTAGGTTCAGACATAACACTAAACTGCAGTTTCTTAAAAGAAGTGAAACTTACTAATCTCTTTGAAGCTGCAACAGCAGAAGATTCATTAGACATATACTCCAGGGATGCACAATGTGCCTCTTAAGGGCCACATGTGGCTCCCTCAGGTTAAATAAAAAACAAATTGCCCCTAAATGGCCCTCCTCTAGGGGTATAGAGGGCACTTTTCCCACCTGTCCTCCCAAGGCTTATATAAGCCCAGGAGAGGAGTTTTGAAACAGAAGGTAATTTATCAGTTACACTGTACAGTGGTCCCTCCACATTCGTTGGGGTTAGGGGTGAAGGACCCTTGTGAATGTGGAAAAACTGCAAATAAAAAACCACTATTCTTTTTACTTGAGAGAACACCTGTCTAAGACTCTCCAGGTCCTCCAGTGCAACTCTATGGCCAACATTTGCCAGGAGCTGATCATAAAATCATGCTGGAGGACCTACAAATGCTTAGAGAAGTGCTTTCTCAAGGAACCTCTAGGTTCTCCAGCACAACTCTGTGGTCAACTTCCGACAGAGTTGCGTTAGAGGACCTAGATATTCCTATTAATCAAAACCGCAAATAATCAAATCTGTAAAAGTCAAAGCCGCAAATGTGGAGGGCCAACTGTACTTGCTATTGTTAAAACAAGTCTGTTTGGGGCCTAAAAACATGGTAAAATGCCCCCGCACTTCCTGGAGGCACACAGGCAAAATTTGATATGTTTTTTTCTGGGGAGTGTGGTGGGGGATGTATTGTGAGGAGTGGGCTAATGCAGGCCCCAGACCTTCACATTTGTCTGTCCCTGATATAACTATTAGTCATGGGAGGGTTACATCTGCCCTGCAGGGTGCATATGCTCCCTGGCTCCCAATGGATTTTGGCAGTGCATCAGCATTTTTGGATCACATTTCCATTCCTTCCCCCTCTATTTTACAGAAGACTTTTATCCAGAACCAGGATGTGTGAGTTTCCTCTTGCATTCTGTCCCCACATAATGTCTCATTTTACTGTGAGAAATGGCACTTCTGGTAACTGAGAGCCTCCCTCACCCAGCTCTGATTGCTTCCACATTTCATAGAATCATTGAGTTGGAAGAGACCACAAGGGCCATCCAGTCCAACTCCCTGCCATGCAGGAACACAGTATCAAAGCACCCCTGACAGTTGGCCATCAAGCCTCTGTTTAAAAACCTCCAAAGAAGGAGACTCCAGAGAATAGGACCTGAAACATCACACTTTGAGGCAGCATATTCCACTGTCAAAACAGCTCTTACTGTCAAAAAGTTCCTCCTAATGTTGAGCTGGAATTGCTTTTCCTGTAGCTTGCATCCATTGTTCTGGGTCCTATTCTTTGGAGCAGCAGAAAACAAGCTTGCTCCATCCTCAATATGACACCCCTTCATATATTTAAACAGGGGTATCATATCACCCCTTAACCTCCTCTTCTCCATACTAAACATACCCAGCTCTCTAGGGCATATTTCCAGACTCTTCACCATTTTGGTTGCCCTCTTTTGGACACGCTCCAGCTTGTAATATCCTTTTTGAATTGTGGTGCCCAGAACTGGAGGCAGTATTCCAAGTGAGGCCTGAACAAAGCAGAATAGAATGGCACTATATCTTCCCTTGATCTAGACCAGGGGTTCCCAACCTGTGCTCCAAGGAGCTCTTAGGGCTCCACATGCACTTCCCAGATGTTCCACGGCTACTCCAGGAAAATGAAATAAAAAAAAATTGAATGAAATTAAAGAATAAGCATATATTCTTATATATACTCCTAAACACCATTAACTTGTAAGGCATAGGGTAGGCCTCTTAGGGGCTCCACTATAGAAATAAGGGCTCAATGAGTCAAAAAGGTTGGGAACCTCTGATCTAGACAATATACTTCTATTGATGCAGCCTAGAATTGCATCAGTTACAGACCACAGCAAAATCTGCAGGGATGAAATTGATTCCTTAGCCCCCCAAAGTTGCCTACCTCTGCTCTAAGCCAAATGTAGCCATTATAAATAGAAAGGAAGGACAATGTCCAGACAAATCCATGTATAGTTTTTTTGTGGGTTTTTCGGGCTGTGTGGCCATGTTCTAGAAGAGTTTCTTTCTGACGTTTCGCCAGCATCTGTGGCTGGCATCTTCAGAGAAAACTGGAATGGAAGGGAATGGGTCAGAAGTCAAATGAGACCCATTCCCTTCTATTCCAGTTTTCTCTGAAGATGCTAGCCACAGATGCTGGCAAAACGTCAGAAAGAAACTCTTCTAGAACATGGCCACACAGCCCGAAAAACCCACAAAAAACTATGGATGCCGGCCATGAAAGCCTATGACTTCACAAATCCATGTATGTTATAACATTGTTTGCTTGCAACAGGGAGATTCCACAGTACACCAATATAGATGCTTTATATGCAAAAAGTGCTACTAGCATCATAGAAAGTGTAGTACTGCAAAGACATGAACCTTTAGCCATAATCCTTTTTTTGTGTTTTTAAAAATCATCCAGATTGAAGTCATGCATGAAGCAAGTCAGGGAGGTTCCAGCAGAATCCTAGTGATGAGCGAAAGTGAAGAAAACCTTTCCACCAGGAGAAGGTAAGAATTAAGCACTAAGAATTAAGAGTACCGTATGCTCCGGCCATCTCTTTTTCTCAGGGTCCTTTCTTGGTTTTGTGGAACATGGCACTACCGTACTAACCTACATTTATCTTCCAGTTGCTTTAAAATAAAGAGAGAGTTATCTATATTATTCCTCAGAGTTCAGCTGCCTTCCTAGAGTCTCTAGAAGATAAACTGAGGATGACAGGATGATGTATTATGTTGCTTATGCACATGCAAGTAAATGCATGCATATATATATATTAAACTGCCATTTGTCACACAGTCTTCCATTCCACAATGTGAAAATAAGTGAAGAAGCAGTTTGTTCAATTCACAATTAAATGGAAAAATCATCCAGTTTTCCACTTTCAAACTAGTACATGAACCAATTGAATTATTCTTCAAAATTCACAAGTCTCAAACTTTTGCAAGAGTTCTCCAAAAAATAAAGCACACGTATTAGGTAAAAGTGTACACAAAAAAAGTGTGTATCAGTTAAAACAATGTTAACAAATTCTAATACTGGGGAAATTAACAAATTCTAATACTGGGGAAATTAACAAATTCTAATATTGGGGAAATTAACAAAAAATGTGTATCAGTTAAAACAATGTTAACAAATTCTAATACTGGGGAAATTGCATTGGAAGGAAGCAAATTCTAATACTGGGGAAATTGCATTGGAAGGAACCAAACAAAGTATTGCTGGTGTAGTAATCTAAACGGATGCATTATCGGCACTATTGACATAAACAATACTATCTGTGATTCTTGAATTGATAATTTTTCAGATGTCAAATTATTTTAACATTCCACTTCTTTAAAAATTGCTTATGCTGACATAAATTTTTTTTTATAAGATTTCCAATATTTTCACTGTTTCTACCAGGCCTTAACCTCTATAACAAAAATTAAACTGGATAAAACTCAACATAGGCAGCTCAGTACATGTCTTTTTTTGGAAGAGATCAGGTCATTTAACTGCCTTTTTATCCCAGGCGGCATCTGCACTGCAGAAATGATCCAGTTTGACACCACTTTAACTACCATGGGATTTGTAGTTTGTTGTGGCACCAGGGCTCTCTGACAGAGAAGGCTAAATGTCTCACAAAGCTAAAATTCCCAGAATTCCATAGAATTGAGCCATAGTAGTTAAAGTGGTGTCAAACTGGATTATTTCTACATTGTGGATGCAGCCCTAGAAACAAGATGCTTGCTGGTTATTATTAACTTTATTTATATCTTCACCTTTTCCCCAAAATTGGTACTCAAAGCAGCTTACTGTTTAAAACAAGTACAACATGACTAAAAACATACAAAAGCCAACATTAAAATAGGTTTAGATTAATCACAGTATTAAAACAACTTAAAAACTACAGCTAAAAGGGGTTTAAAAACATTTTTTAAAAGTTCATAAAAACAATATAGCATACTCTGAAGCTTGTTCTTTCAAAACCCTAAGTTTTAAAATCCTGTTGGAATAGAACAGTCTTTCTTCTTTGTGGTCTCTGCGAATCACACAAATGGGTTATCTCTACTTCTACGCAGCTAGCTCAGAAAGTTCTGGTATCACTGGGCAAAACTTCAGTTGTAACTTTTGGTTCCGCCCACCCTTATAAATTCCCTGGTGTTCCCGCTCTTTCTCCAGTTCCTTTTGTCTGCCGCATTTGCAGCTAGTAAGGAAACTAGCTCGCTAGAGTCGCTCTCTAAACTCTTCGATTTGACCTATGGCTTTGACTCTTGTTCTGGTTTTTGACTTCTTCTATCGGATTTCGGCTTTGTGATTGTTTGCGGATTGGTTGACTTACGGACTGTTTCTTGGACTTTGAATTTGCCTCACGGACGACTACTTGTGTTATAACAATGGCTTCCTTCAAGCGTTGCCTAAAATGCAACTCTAAGATTCCGACTACGGATCGGCATGATCAGTGTGTTTTATGCCTGGGTGAGTCCCATAACCGCAAGGCTTGCCCCCTGTGTAAGTGGATGACTACTCAAGCCCTCAAAAAAGGGACTTGAAACTCAAGTCTTATTCTTTGAAATGGAACAGCTTCTTAGACTTCCTATTATCTAAGGACATTTCTCCATCCCGTGCATCGATCCCAATGATCCTGGAATTTCTGATGTCGCTGGCTGACTCAGGATTATGCTTGAATTCTATCAAGTGTTATTTATCTGCCCTATGCTCTCATTACCAACTTGAGGGCAGACCCTCTCTATTTCTGGACCCTCTGGTCAAGAGGTTCCTTAAAGGACTTTCTAACTTGCACCCCCCAGCTTCGGTACCAACACTGACCTGGCGCTTGGACTTGGTTTTGGCTCATCTTTCTTCAAAGCCCTTTGAGCCTATGGCCACAACGGACTTAAGATTGCTGGCCTGGAAGACAGCTTTTTTAGTGGCCATCACCTTTGCTCATCGCTGGGGAAATTTGTGCACTACGAATGGACCAACCATGCCTTCAGTTTCATAGGGACGAGGTGGTTCTCCATACTGACATCACATTCCTACCTAAAGTGGTGTCAGCCTTCCATATTAACCAATACATTGTCCTGCCTCCCCTGGCCCTGAACCCGACCACCGACACCAAATGGAGACTGCACATTTTGGACTTTCGCAGTGCATTGGCCTTCTATATTGATAGAACCTCGGGTTCGAGGCGCTCAGAGAGACTCTTTGGGTGCTACTCTGAGGCCAAGAAGGGACTGCCGGTCTCGGCACAGAGATTATCTAAGTGGGTGACTGCTGCCATGCATCTTTGCTACGAACTGGTGGGCAAGACCCCACCGGACAGGGTGCAGGCACACTCAACTAGGGCAGTAGCTGCATCCTCCATTTTTTTGTCTGGGGTGCCGCTGGAGGATGTCTGTAAGGCTGCTGTCTGGTCACAACCATTGACATTTATAAAACATTACAGGTTGGACACAAGGGCCAGACAGGAAGCCTCTTTTGGAAGGGCAGTGTTATTATCTGCTTTGCACTGAAAGGTTATTTCAGGTGTTGACGTTGACTAGTTGCACTATTCATTGCATACCTGAACATAATATAAATGACACCAGAATGATTTGATGGTTACAGTTTACAGTTTATTGTTGTTAATAAATTTTATCTTGTTTGAATCCACAAGATTGTGTCAGGACACTCCCTCCTCCAGTGATCGAAGCTCGTCAGTCTGAATAACCCATTTGTGTGATTCGTAGAGACCACGAAGAAGGACAGGTTGCTCACCTGTAACTGTATTTCTTCGAGTGCTCATCTGCGAATTCACACAAATCCTGCCCATCCTCCCCACAATTGTGTCCTGCTCATTGCTAAATTCATGTTGTCGCTGCTTGGCGGCGTACGTTTTGGAACTGGAGAAAGAGTGGGAACACCAGGGGATTTATAAGGGTGGGCGGAGCTACTGCCAAAAAGTTGCAACTGAAGTTTGCCCAGTGATACCAGAACTTTCCGAACTAGCTGCACAGGTGCAGAGATAACCCATTTGTGTGAATTCGCAGATGACTACTCGAAGAAATACTGTTACAGGTGTGCAACCTGTCCTTATCTGCCATTGAAAATATATGAAAAGGGGGGGGGGCATTCTGGCATCCTGGGAAGGTCCAAAACACACTGCAGAAATAATCCAGTTTGAGACCGCTTTAACTGCCTTGGCTCAATGCTAGGGAATTCTGGGGACTGTAGTTCTGTGAGACATTTAGCCTTCTCTATCAGAGAGCTCTGATGCCACAATAAACTACAATTCTCAGGATTCCCTAGCACTGAGCCAGGGCAGCTAAAGCGGTTTCAAACTGGATTATTTCTGCAGTGTGTTTTGGACAAAAGTTCCAGAGCTTAGGGGCAGCCACAACTATGAAGAACTGGAAAAGGAGTCTCCCCTGAAGATCTCAGGGCCTGGGGAGGCTCATACAGGGAGATAGGGTCTGGGGAATGTATCAGGAACCAGCTAAAGGCAATTTTCAAGGCAGGTTCCACTGATAATTGTATGATAGAGTGAGGGGTCACCATACAAGTATCCACCTATATGTGTTATGGAAAGGCACCCAAACGAAATCCATTTACTAATGTGTTTTACTACTAGGGAAGAGTGCTTGTGGGATTTCTTGCCTCAGGTTCCAATTTAAATAGGTTACTCTTGAGTAAGAGGCTAACAGCTCATTTTCTTTACTGGAAGTGGGCTGTTTCATTAGGTCTGTTGTTGACAATCCTAAAGCTGGGGCATTCAAGCAACAATGGCTGCCTCCACACTGCAGAAACAATCCAGTCTGACACTGCTTTAATGGCCATGGCTCCATGCAATGGAATTCGGGGAGTTGCAGTTTTGTGAGGCATTTCACCTTCTCCTCTCAGAGATCTCTGGTGCCACAACAAACTACAGTTCCCAGATTTCCATGGCAGTTAAAGTGGTGTCAAACTGGATTATTTCTGCAGTGGCGATACAGACAATGGCAAGTTCCCAGACTTGCATTTTCTAGGTTTAAACACTTTGGCATCATGTCATGGAAGCAGGGGCTGCCTGCAAAAAATAACAGATCCATTATAAATGGGTTTAATTATATAGGAAGTTCAATGCCATTAAAAAAAAATACTTTTCTTTAGTTTACTGTGTCTAGGCATTTTTACATGTAGAGGTGTTTATTTAACCTATAGGAATGCCCAAATATAGTTATGGTTAACAAAACATTGGGGACAGAAGCAAAGTATTTTTTTTCACCCAGCTGTTACACTAGGTTTAATTGTGAAACCTGGGCTTCCAAGTTCAGGGCTCAAATTTAATTGGGCTAAAAGAGTGGTGGGAAATATACAGCCCTCCACATTTTGATGTATTGCAACTCCCAGGAGCCTAGTCACCATAACCAATAGTGATGAATCCTGGGAGCTGCAGTTCAACATCTGGAGGGCCATGCAACCCTCTTACTAGAAAATAAGAGAATATATACAGGCCCTCACTCATTTTTCACTGTCTTTTACATCAATTCCCTAAGCTTCCAATGTTCTTGGAATAGATAGTCTTATCCATCTGTCAGTGGATAAGACAATGGTCTTCTTTCAGTTTGCACCATTAATATTATAGCCGTAATCTGCCCCAACCAAAGCAATACTTAGAACAGCATATTTTCTCCTGTTACAATTTTTTCCTTACATCATAGTCATTACATTTACAACATGGCTTAAACAGGAACTGCATTATCTTTGCATCAGAATACTTACCTTTTCCCTACCATTGAGAAAAAATGCTGTTCCTCCTTGTTATTGTTATTATTGTCAAGTACGGTAATTAAAAAGCTTGTCAGTAAATGCAGAAGAGTGCTTTTAGGAATAAGTGTGATATTGGGTTTTTAAAAATAAAAAATAAAGGAGGTCTTCCATCATGACAGAAAAAGCAATTTTATTTGATCGCATTGTTAATGTATCTCAAGTATTCTGTAGAGAGAATTTTTTTAAAAAAAATCAAATGATGTGAAATCAATGCACAACTCATTTACAAAATACACAAAATTGTTTAATGAAAACAGGTCTTGTACAAAACATGTGGTAACAGCGCAAGAGTCAAGAATAAATAATTGTCATTCTTTTGTAAAAACAAAAACAAAAAACAAATAGCTGCAAACCAAACAAGTAAAAACTAATGTAAGAAACAAACACTTTTGTATAATAGTGTCAAAACTGGTACCTGAAGTGACCATTCAGGCTGATGCACTTTTACTAGTAACCAAATAAAAAGAAGAAATTGTTTAACAGCCCTGCATCTGGAACACTGGCAATCCAAGCAATTTCCAGTTTTAAAAAAGACACGACAATGTTCTGAACCCCAACAACTTAAGAAATTATCTAGCTCCTCTTTCTTGGAAAGAAGGGCCTTCATAATTTCTTTAAACCATCCCCCTGTTCTAACATAGTACACAACTATCTAACTGTCCCTTTAAAACTAGCTAATAAATACTTTTTTTAAACACAACAGACCTGCTGTAAAACACAAACACATACAGCCAATTTCAAGAAGTCAACACAAGTTATAGGTACAGCTTATTCCTGAAGTTTTGCAAAATGCTTAAGGAATTCATCTGACTGATGCACACAAATGATTTATCTGTTTGTAACATCCAAGATTGTCAAGATCGAATTCTCTGGGTATTATTGGGGTTCCTACAGCATTGTGATATTACTTTGAGAATGGTTACATAGCAGGGTGGAAATCAGGTAACTTGAGAGTTGGGACATCACATCCCAGCCTTCTTGACCACTGGCTATTCTGGCCAGAGCTGCTGGGTATTGTAGTCCCAACAACATATAGAGGGGCAGACATTGCCCATACCTGGGTTAGAGAAACATGAAAATCTTACCACCAGTAAAATCTATGTATAGCTTACCCTACATTTCATATTACTCCAGTTTAAAAATTAATCCAGCAATCCTCTCCCCCACCGCACAAATTATGGCAAAAAGGTATGCATACAGTCATACTTATTACAAAGCATGATATGACCCAGCCCACGCATACTATTCAATTCCACTTTAAGAGGGAGAAGAGGAAAATATAGCTGTTTAATACATACTGTTAAGATGAATACAGATAGGGAGAGGTCTTTTCTTTTGCAAAACCATAAACTGTAATTCAAACTTTGCTTGAGGGAAGGATGCTTTTATTTGCATATGAAATTGGCACAGATGTACATTTTAGATGTTTCTGAACTTTAAAAGAACAGTATTTTGGTCTCTGTAATTTTACAGTTTTAAGATTGTAACTTTCTAAATTGGGAGTTCTGTGCATTCTTAAATTTGAGCAAGGTACATAAACCAATTATGTTCCTCTGAAATTTTTATTCAGTATGAGTTCAATTTAAAAATGTCTCCTGCTTCTCAAGTTTAATTTAAATGGATGGGGAGGTGTATTTGCAGTGAAAACCATGTTGGGGATGGCGGCTGTGTACAATTAATTGTGCTTTCTGTTCAAACATGGACTGGAGTATTTGGACCCATTTTCAAAACCCACACACCAGATTTAATGATTTTTAAGTTTATCATACTATGAACACCAGTGGCCTATCATCTAAGCCAGTGGTTCCCTAACTTTGGTTCTCGAAGTGTTTTGGACTTCCATTCCCAGAATCCCCAACCAGCTTGACCAACAGTCAGGAATCCTGGGAGCTGAAATCCAAAACACCCAGAAGACTAAAGTTTGGGAATCACTGGTCTAAGCAAAAACAAAGAATGCCTCGTCCCACCACTAGCATGAATCCCCATCCAACTCACAGTACAGGGCATTGGAGCATGGCAACTTGAGTTTTACAACATTCTGCAAGAGATAAGAAATATATTCTCCCCACAAAGTCATTATCTATTGAGTGAACCATTTGTATTAAGGATTAATCCAAACAAGTGCTTAAAGCCAACACTAACACCAGGGTTCTCAAGTTGTTTTTGAGTGATGAGTATAACCCAGTGGTAAAATGTACAGCCATGCAGTAAGACATTGGATCAAAATGTGCTTGTGCTTTGGAATGGCATTGGTTGGAAGGGAGGAATTTATTTGACCTGCCTACCTTATCCATCTACATAGTCTTCAATGAAACTGTTTTCCAAAATTCAGTTTAATTTTAGAATTAGATAGTTGACATTTAGAAGTGTAAACATTTTATCTATCTAGCCAATTCTTAAAATCAGTGCATACTGTAATAAATAGAAACCAAGTGTTCATTACAGCTGTCAGGAAACTCTGGTGAAACTAATGTGGTATGTAACTTAAGCTTTCACATTTTAAGTTTTTACATAACATTTCATGCTTACAGTCCCTCAACATTCACGGCTTTGACACTCACGGTTTCGATTATTCGTGAGGTCAAGGCTGCTGCGCGCGCATTCCTCCTCCTCTCTCCCAGGTTTTTCCCTGGGGAGGGAAAAAGCCCAGGAGGGAGAAGCCAGGAAGGGTGTGTGCACCAATCCCACACTTTTCCAGGATGGAGAGCTGCCTCTTTCACCAAGCAGCTCTCTGCCTTGGGAAGGGTCGGAGAGCCAGATGAAGGGACAGGAAGGCAAGGAAGAAAGAGGAGCGTGGTCTCCTGCTCCTCTTCCCCCACCCTCCCGTCCCTTTAACTGGCTTCCAGGGAGTTATTCACAGTTTTTCCACATTTGCAGGGGTCTTACACCCCTAACCCCCACAAATGTGGAGGGACGACTGTACTTCTGTATGTGTCTTTAAGTAAACAGCTGGGATTTCTTATTTGTTTTGGCTCAGTAAGTCTTTTTTATCTTCAAGTATTAGGACAATGCAGCTAAACAAGGATAGGTGTCCTGGTAGTATAATCTGCAAAGAAGCATAATGTTAACTATTCTGCAGTATATTGTACCCCAAATACCAGATGAAATATTTTTTACTTTTGGATCTGTAGCCTGCTTCCAAAGATAGTGAAGGTCTTCTACATGTCCGTGAGAAGTCATCATTTTGTTGTAAATACAAGGATGATAGGGAGCTTTACCTTCCCCAGAAAAAAACAGATGATACTGTGGTTCAATTCCCATTTTGTTGGCACAGAGACCCATAAAAACATCATCTATATATAAGCTTGAGTTTAGAGTCAGAGAGGCTGCATATACTTTAGCTGCTACATCACTTGATATTACATATGCAGCTCCAGCTGTATAATCAGGATAAGCAGGCCATGGATACATGTCATATGGGACATAATATTTGCTCTTCTTATCTCTTACGGGAGGTGCTCCACGATGGACACGCCCAATCCAAAGATTCTGAACACCAATTTGTGCTAAATTTTGGAGGTAAGCAACAAGGTTTGGCATGTGGATAAAAA
The DNA here is from genome assembly GCA_026167975.1 of Phrynosoma blainvillii. Classification (NCBI taxonomy): domain Eukaryota; kingdom Metazoa; phylum Chordata; class Lepidosauria; order Squamata; family Phrynosomatidae; genus Phrynosoma; species Phrynosoma blainvillii. Next base: position 14,252,015 of record JANUYF010000003.1, read on the forward strand.
TATCATCATCTGCTGACATAACAAACTTGGCATGAGGGCAAAACTTATTCACCCAACTGAATTGCAAGAGTAATTTATGAGTAAGATTGTAAAAAGTATCCAAAAAGTCTTGCTGAATCAGGTCACCATACATTTTGTCTTCTGTCTGGAGCCTTCTTTGCATTTGGTCTCTCTGTGTAAGGTTGCTTGGCTGTCCTAATACAAAGAGAGTCTTTATGTTGGTCTTAAGATAGTAATGGACATACTGTTCATTACCCCATGTCTGTCGAATTGCATCTCTCCGGTGGTAATTTTCAGGTGCAGTCTTCACAAACAGCAAAAGGAGAACATCCTTCTGTTGACATTTCTCCTCGTGATTGATCAAGTACTGATAGCCTGTTATCCTGTCCAAGTTATCCCTGCTAATAGATAGGCTTTCATTCACAAAACTGTAGCTATTTATGAAGTATCTATAGGAATAAGATTTCATGTGGCTTACAATACTACTGTCATCAAGTGGTCCCCAAAAAACCATGAGACAAAGTAGAAAGCAAGTGGCAAATAGTTGCACAAATTGGCATTTTCTAACTCTTCTTGGATTAACATACATTCTGATTAACTCTCTTTTGTCTGGGTCCAGTTAAGTGTTTGTATTTTTTCAACAGATTTCTTGTGAGAGAGTTCACAATCACTCTTTCAGGGAAAGTGTTCATTGCACAGGCATCCTACTTTTGGACAGTAGTTTTAATATAACTCATACGCAGACTTTTACAAGTCATATTGCTTCCCATGTTGTTTTGCTAGCACAAATAGTGTGCAGCAAATTCTTGACAGTATCGCCTGCTGCATATACTCCTTTCTCTGGTGCATCTTCAACAGATCTAAATACTTCCTCAAACCAGAGGTTGTTACAGCTTCAGAAGACAGAGGATAAGACAGTGATCTGAAAAATACAAGAAAGGAAACATGTTAGCATTTTATTCACTCTTTAAATATAGGTCATAAGTTCTAAAATGGTTTGGTGACTGTTTTGATCAAAAGGGATAATCCCCCCCCCATAAATAATCTAGGAGACCACTGATGGTTGAAAGAGATCTGTGCATCATCTCCCAGTTTCATCCTTCTCACCCATTTCCAGTTTATTTTTACAGACAACATCAATTTCCAGTTATTTATAGAGAGTGGTCAAGAGTTCCATGCCTTTCTTTGCACTGCATCAACTTTTTCATAAACTTTGTCATCTTACTGGACAGTGAGGAGCATTATGACGGGAACTGTAATGTTATCTCTGTGTGGACTCACCCATCTTACCCAATTTGCCTAACCCAGTAAGGACCATAAGTAGGGGAGCAAGAATCCCCATGTTATATGAATGAAACCTATAAAGCAGAAGAAATAGATAATTACTTTAGATTTTTAAAAGACTAACCTTAGGTCTAGTTTGTATGAAATTGGATCCATATCTTACTACTTCTCCATGGTTGGATCCTATGCCATCCCAGCAATATTTTCAATAAAGACTATTTTGGTTGTGCAAATAGCAAGATTATTTTCCATGCAGGACTAGCACTCAGAGGAAAGGCTTTTTCTGTCATCAACTTGCTGAAGTTGTTAAAACACAAGAAAAGTCCTGCTAGATTAGATCAGAATCCTATTTAGGCCATCGTTTTGTTTACACAGTGCCAAACCAGCTGTTGTGGGAAGCCTATGAGCAAGACATGAACTCCTCTTACTTGGTAATTAGTATTCAGCAGTATAATGCCTCCGACACGAAACTAATTTTTAGCCATCCTGCCTTTGATATGATTTAGCTTCCGTTCTCTCGCTATCCCATAATAAGTAATAATCATGTTCATGGAATTTCATTATAATATAGAGTGTTTAGACTGTTGACTGTTTAGACAATTTTATCAGAAATCCTCCCAATTGTTGTATAAAGCAATATTGTAGACTGGGGAACTGAAGTTAGGATAGCATCTATGTAATTCACAGTTCAGGTCAGAACTACACTGATCTTGAAATCTGCAAATAGTCACTGAAATGGCCATGCAAATCCAATACTATGCAAGTATGTGCATGCAGGCTTGTGTGCATTTGATTGAAGCTTTCCACCAATAAGTGCTTTTCCTCTGCAACCTTTCAGCTGCATTACCCACAGCAATGCTGAAGACAGGTGTTAGCTAAATATCAGAAGAAAACAGTGGTGGGTGTGTGGAAGAGACAATGAAGTATACATCTCTCTGCCCACTACATGAAACCCTGCTACTTTGTAAACACCTAGATTCCTTTGCCACTTAAGTTCCAAGTTAAAAAAAACATCAAAGCACACCCCATTTCTACTTAAAGCCAAATCAATGGCAATTGGATTTCCAGGTATGGTGATGGGGCAGCAGGAGACAGCAGGCTAACATAGGGAGGGGAGGCAGCATGCAGCACTCCTCCTCAACCTCTCATTACTACTTACACCAAACTCATACAAATGCTGCAGCGTGGTTGTCTGTGTGCTCAGAGACTTCTCTCAACAGTGAACATTGAAAGATGGCAACTAGGCAAAATATCCAGTCAGCAACAAGCAAACATTGTCATCATAGAAGGCTAGGAATGATTTCTGCTGTCATCACCATCTCAAACATCTGTTGTGAATCCATTCAAAAATCTGCCAAACAGTCATACCTTTATTGGGACAACAAATGCACAACGTACATGTTGCAAGCTTTCGAAGCTCCACTGGCTTCTACATCTGGCAAGGGGTTAAAAACCAGGAGATTTTTTCCCCTGAAGATGTTAGTAATAGGCCTGCATTTTGCTGCTTCTGTTCTCAGTTAAGATGGTATGGAAGGGTATTACTTGCAGTCTGTCACCTCCTCCTTCTGGCCATGTGACTGCTGGGAGATTCTCAAAGTCCAGGAAATTTAACATCCATTTGCAACACACACAAAAAGATACTTCCTTTGTAATCCTTTGCAGGCCTATGACTAACGTTTTGCATCCCACCACCGTCTGGTTTTTAATACTTTGCCTGATGAGGAAACCAGTAGAGCTTGTAAAGCATGCAACATGTATCTTGTGCATTTTGGTTGGCCAATATCACTGTTTGGTGGATTTTTGATTGAATTTGCTATATGGCCAGCACAGCTACTCCTGGATGTTATCTGCCACGTGAGGCAGTCAATTCAATCTGTGTAATGGCATGGCCAGACCTGTGACTTGGCAGGTCTTTAACCACTGCCCTACTTCAGGTCTTTCTATATCTCCAGTCTGTTTGTTTGCCCTCAAAGGTTAACTATACCATAGGATGAGAGGAGCACTGCCCACCTACTGCACTCTGCTCACTACCACAACTGTTGAAATGCAGCACTGCTTCCCTTGTCTTCTTTCTACAGTGCTGCTTCAATGACTAATACAGAAACTAGGGGAACATTCTGAGTATGCATTCCCTTAGTTTCACTGTCAGTCAGAGAGGCAGAGAAGAGGGCCACTCTCTCCAACTTGTGTATATGGCTGTATTCCAGCTCAGGATGAGAGTGGCTGATTCCCAAAAGGCTCTTTCCTCCTCACTTTCATCTTAAATTTGGGGGCTATTGAGCCAGTTTATCCCCTGTGGAGAGGACTTTGTGAATCAAGTGTTTTATGGTGGGCACATCTTCACCAGGATAAGCCTTTTGACACAAAGAGCATTTTTTTGTTGTTGTTGTTGAGTGCATGTTTGTTTGCCTTAGGAGGAGGAGGAGGAGGAGGAGGAGGAGCCCCAGATAAATTGATATAGTACGTACACAAATGCTAGTTGAGTAGTTAGAAAGGGAGTGGAATAGCTTAGCTGCTGCTGGAAATCAACCAAGCTCTGCTTTTCTTTTAGCCACTTTGCTGAGTCAGGATTTCCTAGAGAGAGGGATTTTTGCTTTATTTGCAGCCTAGGAGAAACATCCCACCACCGCCTAGGACGCTTTCTAGAACAAAACTTTACCCTCAACTCTCTCTTGTCCATTTCTTTTCAAACCTCCTTTGAGATCTAGCTGGCCTGAGAGCAGAATATAGCCAATTTGTTGGACACTTGTCTGGTGAAATGTATTGTGGTCTTTTCAGGATTCTTACAACCAGGAGCACACAAATCCCCCAACATCCTGGCTTATATGGTTGGAAATGAATCCATACAATGTGTGTTTCTCTCACTGTGTCCAAAGTAAGAGATGGAACTGTGTCTTCACCTTCTATCCCCACACTTTTTGGGTTGGGGAGGGCCATCTTGTAGACCCATCCATGATGTGGGATGCAAAGTTTCTGTTGATTGTCTTCCGAAAGAAGACTTGCTGGTTTTGATCTTTAAAATGTATGTTTCTGTTTTATATCTAGCAAATCAAATAGGTATACAGACCAATTTTCTCTGCCTTCATATACTAGACGTTTCTGACTTCAACTCCCAGAAGCCCTGACAACTGGCCACACTGGCCAGGGCTTTGGGAACTGAAGCTGAAATCATGTAGAGAACCCAAAGACTGAAATCTGCAGTATGGACTGCAACACATATATTACCAGTCTGATGACTTTTATGCAAACCTTTTTTGAATGAACAGGCTTTTGAGTTACACAGAATGTATCATCTGGCAAGTGTTCAGTGTGCATTTCTGATGTTCAGTATAAGGATTCTTAATATTTTAAACTGATTAAAGAAGTGATCTCTGGAGATAAATGAGGAGAGTCATATATACTGAACTCGCTGGAGAAAAGACAAAACAAATATAATAAAAATTAATTTTTTGGGCCAAAGTTTGACCCTAAGTAAACCATTAAAATATAGGAAATAAAGACATATGTTTTTTTATATCATAATCTCAACAATTAGGGAAGCAAAGAGCTTTTATCAGTTCTGGGGAATTCTGGCATTTCCCCCCCTACATGTAATCTACAATGGGGAAATGAATATTTAATAACTGTATGAAGCTTGCTCATTAGCACAACACCGGTGTAATCCTATGCCTATCTACTCAGAAGTACTTTCCACTGAGGTCAAGAGACCTTACTGCCAAATAAGGATTACACTTAACTATGGAGTCAGTTTCACTGACCCTAATTGGACTGAAACAGGATTACACTGATTTCCCCCCACTGTGAATTACTTTGATTAAAGTTTTGCAGTACATGTTATGGGAATACAAGTAACTTACAGGTTTATCATACCAGTAAGTACATTTGGACAGATGCAAAATACATTTGTCCCTCCACATTCACTGGGGTTAGGGGCACAGGACCCCTGTGAATGTGGGAAAATCACAAATAACAAAATGTTTTTACCTGAGAGAACACCTCTAGGAATCTCTAGATCAGGGATAGGCAACCTTTTTGAGGCGGGGGCCGGGTTGCTGTCCCTCAGACAATTGGGGGGGGGGGGGTGAAGCACCATAAATAAATAAATAAATAAATAAATAATTGTTTAAAATATATATGCATGCACACTCTCTCAGCCCCAGAAAAGCCATGGCAAACCCCCTGTGGAGATTTTGCCAAGAAAACCCCTAGCACAAGTAATAACAACAATAATCAATATCATCATGGCGGACGGCAATGGCTGGGGGGGGGCGGCAGGACCGGCCTGGGGCCGGACCAAAGGCCTCGGGGGGGCGCAGCCTGCCCCCGGGCCTTAGGTTGCCTACCCCTGCTCTAGATCCTCCAGTGCAACTCTGTGGTGAGCATCTGCCAGACATTGACCATAGAATTGGTCAATGGAGCTACAAATGCCTACTGGAATATTCTCTCTAGGAATCTCTGGGTCCTTCAGGGCGACTTTTGGTTAAAGTTGACCATAGAGTTGCACTGGAGGACCTAGATATTCCTAGAGAGAACATATTAATAAAATATGTGAATAATCAAAGCCGCAAAAGTCAAAGCCGCAAATGTGGACGGACGAGTGTACTTTGATTTTATGCAAGAGAGGATACTGAGTTGCAAACTAGGTGTAGTTTACTATGCCTCTGGGTGGTATTCCCATTTGCTGCACCAGCTACCACTGCATATTTTAATACATTCTCAGGGAATGGTTGCCATGGTAAGCAAGCAACAGAATATTCCCAACTATAATGGACCACAAAGCAATAGCATCTGGCAAAGTATCTAGCTAGAAGGAATAGGTACTCATATTTCACTAATTTACAGTGCCAATGTACACTACACCCACAAAACCCCATTACTATTACCCTTTAAAAATGACTCTTTACCACTGCCTAAGCCCTAACCAATTAAAAATCAAGATTTTACAAGGACACACTTTCTTTTTGCCTTACATTCAAAGCACAACTTGCATGTAATTCAAAGGAAAACTGGCAGCATAAGGCAAAGGTCTAAAAGTTTAGAAAGTATCTCTTCTCAAGAAGATACTAATTGATAATCCACACATTAAAATGTTGTTATGTCCATTGTAACATATTCAGAATGTAACCATAGAAGCTTCTATTCTTAAGTTCAAATGGAAAGTTTTAGAGAAAGGGAAGTCAAAACAGTTGGTTACCAAGAACATATATACATTTTTAAAAGCTACATTAAGAAATTCAAATCTCTGAATGCCAGGGCCAAGTTGAGGGTATAAACCAAGACTGGGCAACCCGGTACTGCAGATGTTGTAGGACTGCAATTTCCATTATCCCTCACAATCATTATGGAAGTTGCAGTCCAACATTTGGAGGGCCCACATCTAAAGTTATATTAAAATATGTTTAAGGGAATCCACTGCATTACCTTCCCCAAAATGTTTCATTCTGACAGAATTCTCTTATTGCTCCCTTCATAATCTAAGGCCTTAAACTGTAGATTGTGCACAAATCCAAAGTACCTAAATAGTGACTATAGAAAAAGATACATTTTTAAAGACAAATATTATTCCACAGCTCTATTCTGGAACTAGCAGAAATACTCAAGTTTCCAGTCAGAAGATATTTTAAAGGCCTGATTTTTGAGAAAGGGCCTAGTTATTATTTGTGCCATTGTTCTTTTAATTATAAGCATCGCCTGTACACACTTTTTCCTCAGAAGTAAGCTCTTGACACTAACTGAATGTATGAATGTATGATCAGTGGTGATCACAAATTAACAGAAACACGCTGTACACAAATGGGCACTTTCAATGGCAGACAACGCACTATATTCTCGATTTGAAGCACTCCAATCCTACGCTTCATATGAGTTACTTCAGCAGGGGCCAACTGCCTCCCTTCGATGGTATCAGCACTACTGAATAAATACTCTTACATTTAAGAAAGTTTGGTTTCTATTATTGCTTGTCAATATGAGGGTAGAAAGTAGGGTAGCCATTTGCTCTCACAGGTGATAGCTTTCACTAAATTTCAAGGTTCTCTTTGGCTGCATCCCCACTGCAGAAATCTGGTTTGACACCACTTTTAACTGCCATGGCTCAAGGCTATGGAATTCTGAGAATTGTAGTTTATTGTGGCAGCAGAGCTCTGGTGCCACAACAAACTACAATTCCCAGAATTGTATTTTCTTCACACTTGAGAAGTGTGCCACAACAAACTACAGTTCCCAGAATTCCACGGCACTGAGCCATGGCAGTTAAAAGTGGTATCAGACCGGATTATTCCTGCAGTGCAGATGCAGTCTTCATAGGATAAAGTTCTGTCCTGTATGAAGACCGTTAATACTGAGGTGTGTAAAGAGAAAAGAGAAATTCGTGTGAGGTCAGTCTTAAGAGGAGCTACATCTGAGGGAAGGAACCTCAGTATGAATAAGCCCTTGACTGAAATCCCAGTCTTGACTGAAATCCAGCAAAGGAGAGACAAGAAGATTTGTGTTTCCTTACACAGGAGCCACAAGTGTGAAGAAAATCTTCCTTCAGCATTATGATGAGGGGAAAAGGGGTGTGAAGACAATCTTTGTACCTGAAAAGTCTGCGTGAGGCAGGGAGCACACAGAAGGACTTGTCTTTTACCTCAGGCAACTTAATAGATATCAATAAACCTTCTGTACTTTAGGTACAGCTCTAGAAAATTGGGATGAACATTGTAAGTTAACTCTTGACATCAATAAGGGCTACCACACCATGATCACTAAACCCCCTACTGACTATGGTCCAAAACACACTGCAGAAATAATCCAGTTTGAGACTGCTTTAACTGTCATGACTCCCAATGCTAGGGAATCCTGGGAATGGTAGTTTATCGTGGAACCCAAGCTTTCTCTCCGACAGAAGGCTAAATGTCTCACAAAACTACAGTTCCCAGAATTCCTTAGCATTGAGCCAGGGCAGTTAAAGCAGTCTCGAACTGGATTATTTCTCAGTGCGTTTTGGAACTATGAAACACTGAAAATTGCCCTACGGTATAAGGAGTTTGCCTCAGAATCAAGACCTCCCTGCCCTTCAAATCTGGGAAGGTCTAGCTCCTGAAAGTACTTATTCATCTTCCTTCAAGTTGGGTGAGGTACAAAGACCAAAATGAAGGTACGAAGAATACAAGAATACGGCTGCACCTCAGCGAGGAGATTTTAAAAAGAGTAAAGCTGCAGGAGTGGTATGAAGCAGATAATCAGGCCGCCATTCTTCTCCTCCCTGAGGAGAAATGGCCATAAGCACTCCTTTCCTTCCCTCATACTCCTCTTACAGTCATGGGAGAAGCACAGAAGAGGCATTTGAAATCACATGCCCTCTTTCCCCATTATTTACACCTTTCTGTTCAAAACACACTATTTGTTGTGAAAACAAAACATTTGAAGCCACCCAACAACTTGATTATAATTACAAGTGAGACAGCATTTCCTTCACCCATCCTTCAAAAGACACACAAACCCTGGCCTCTAGAACTAACTAGTTTTGGGTGTGTGTGTGTATGTGTGTATAATCTCATTGTGTTATCTTTGTGGTTTTGTGCTGACCATGCTATCAGACCTCACACCCAAAATTATTGAGCAATTCTTCCCCCCAGAAACCTTGATGGTCTATCTTTATTGTATATATATATCTTGTTCTCTGCACTCCATTTTAAGATGCTTTTTGGGCTTCTGTTGGTCCCAAAGACCTCAACAACCAGTGGATAGGGAAACATGGTCAGACATAACAATCTCTTTCTGCCATCCAATTGTTGCAAGATACTTTGGCCAAAGCAGAACATTTTTCAAGATCAGAAACAACAAAAAAAAAAAAAAATGCCAACCTTGAAATAAATAAACATCCACACACTTAAAGCAGATACATAATAATAATAAAATTTATTTATATCCCGCCCCTGAGACCAATCGGGGTGGCTTACAGTGTTAAAATACAATATATCCAAACCCCATTCCCTCCCTCCCCTTATCACTTGGAACAGAACTAAATCTGAGAGTACAGGACTTAAGATATTAATTGTTTTCCACTGATACTTGTTTTGTAAACAATCTTTGCTTTTGAGCTATTTTCAAAACAACAAAGAAATGGAAGAAGAGTGTTTTCATAACCAACAAAGAATTGTAATATTATTGATTAAAATTTATTTTCTAGACAGCCAGCTGTTGCCATGTGAAAAACGAATCCCATCACTAGAGAGAGCCAGCATAGTGGTTTGAGTTTTGGACTAAGACTCTGGAGACCAGCTTTCAAATCCCTGTTCAGCCATAGAAATCTACTGGGTAATTTTGGTCAAGTCACTCTCTCTCAGCTTCAGAGGAAGGCAAAGGCAACCTCCCTACTGATCAAATCTTGCCAAGAAAACCCTGTGATAGTTTCACCTTAGAGTCACCATAAATCAGAAACTACTTGAAGGCATACAACAACAAACTAAATATTCAAAATAAACTTCTTGATGCAAAGAAGAAAAGGGGAGCATATAAGTTACATAATGTCACCACATAATTAAAGGGGCCTTTTATTTTCTAAGATCATGCATGCTAATATACCATAAGCCAGGGGTAGGCAACCTTTCCCCTTTAAGGCCGAGGGACTTCAGCTCCCAGAATCCCAGGAGCTATTGGCCAACATGGCTGAGGCTTCTGGGAGCTGAAGTCCCTCGGCCCTTAAAGGGGAAAGGTTGCCTACCCCTGCCATAAGCATTTAAAACCTACTCAATATATCCAGCTTGGGCTCTTCATTCTAAAATTTTCATAGTTATCCTACAAAATCAGCATACCGACTTTTTTCAAAATCTGTCTAAGCAATCAAAGAACTTCAAACGGTGGTGAGTTAGGGGACTGAAACTACAGATATAAACAACCTTGCTAACAAAAGCCTATCTGTAACCTGTAGGGTTCCTCTGGTTCCCATTGTTTTTGCTGAACAGAATAAAATGGTTATCCCTTTGGAAACTTTCCTCCTGTTTACCTGACTACCTATCAAAGAAAGCAGCAGGTCAGAGATCAAGATCCCACCAGGGACTGTCCACTTCTGCCTCCAGTTCATGTCATGTGCATTCAAATAAGATGGGAGGGGGAGTTAACAGGCCATCAATCATTCTACTAAACTGTTGCCACATACCCACTTATGTCTCCACTTGGTCCCATGATGACTGGACTTAGGATCATCAAGATGGAAGAGATCACAAGGGCCATCCAGTCTAACCCCCTGCCATGCAGAAACTCTCAATCAAAGCATCCCCCAACAGATGGCCATCCAGCCTCTGTTTAAAAACCTCCAGAGAAGGAGACTCCATCACTCTCCAAGGGAGTGTGTTCCACTGTCAAACAGCTCTTACTATCAGGAAGTTCCTTCTAATGTTGAGGTGGAATATCTTTTCCTGTCGTTTGAATCCACTGTTCTGGGTCCTGTTCTCTGGAGCAGCAGAAAACAAGCTTGCTCCATCCTCAGTATGACATCCCTTATACTTCTATTGATGCAGCCTAGAATCACATTGGCTTTTGTAGCTGCTGCATCACACTGTTGACTCATGTTCAACTTGTGGTTTACTAGGACTCCTAGATCCCTTTCACACATAGTCAAGTCAAGCCAGGTATTCCCCATCCTAAATCTATGCATTTCATTTTTTTTCTGCCTATGTGCAGTACCTAACTTTTCTCACTGTTGAAATTCATTTTGTTAGTTTTGGCTCAGCTTTGTAGTCTATTAAGGTCATTTTGAATTTTGATTCTCTTCTCCTTGAGCAGAGCAATTAAGAGCTTTTACTATTTTAGTATCAAACATATCATTTATAACGTAACTGTATCATTTGGTATATGTATAGTAGTTACAGAATAATTCTAACCAGACCACCCAACCTCTAGTTAGATGAAGTCCACTTCCTTTTTGTATCTTGCCTAAAACCCAATTTCCACAGAGATTGTCCCCTTTGGGGTGTGGCATCTAAAATAAGTCTTTAGTAGTTTTTACCCCAACTCCATCTGGCCTTCCTATCCTCCACCAACTCAGAACAGTAAACTGTTGGTTTTTAATCTGCAATAGTTTGCCTACCTCACAGCCTTTCAAGGAAGTAGAGTTTCAAGAAAGAAGTAGAGTTGACCACAAGGGAGGAACCAAAGGAAAACATTTAGCAGAATTTGGTTCTCATAGTAATACCAAAGTAAATGAAAAGTCAAAACAAGGCCTGTAACCAAAACTCTGTATTCACCACTCATGAAGCTGGCAACATACTTTAGATGCAGAAATGTATCTGGGATTCTCAAGCTCTATACACAGGAATACTTATTCCCTAATGCCGTATATTGTCCTCCATAATCCTTCTGAGAGAGTAAAAACTAAGAAAATAAAAACTAAATATATTAAGAGGAAGTATTCCATTTTCCCAATGCTCCCCAAATTTCAGTTTTTCTGTTGGGGGGAAAAATGGGAAATTCTTCATCTGATACCTACAGCAGTACAATTCCTGCAAATGGCTACTTGCAAGTAGGCATGTAATGATAAGGCTGGGTCTACACTGCAATTTTATCTTATTAAATTCAACATGTCCCTTAAGTATTTCTAGAACGATGCCATGGTTGATGACATTGCTGAGATAGCCAATAGAATCAATAGAGCACACTCCCACTGTCTAGTTTCCTGCATAGGTCATCTACTAAAGTGATCAAAGCTGTCTGTCCTGTAGCCAAATTGAAATGGCCAAATAGCCAAATCCCTGGATGCTCTGGAACCTTGCCCAAAAATGGGATGTTGGAGACTGACCAATAGTTCTCTCTAGCATGATAGGCCCATTAGAGGATTTTTTCCAACAATGGCTTCACCACAGCCTCTTTTAGGAAACATGAAAATTCACTATTTCCCTAAACCACTGAGCAAATCCCTCTCAAGCTGCTATTAAGAACCAGGAAGGGCATGGGTCCATTACACACATGGTGGCTCTTACCTTTCCAAGCATCCTGTCCACATCCTCAGTTTGCACAAACTGAAACACATCCAATATCATAGGACAAGCAGGGGCCAAGGTTACATCCCCAAGACCTATATTTACTACAACATTCAAAGTAGAGCGGATCTGAGCAATTTTATCTACAAAGTGCTGTGCGAATTCTTCACACTGGGCTGCTGAGTTTACAGACTGCTCTTGGAGGGCAGAGTGTAAAAGGCTTCTGACCCACTGGAGACAGCTCTGCTGAATGATACTATGCAGATACAGTGGCGACAGTGAAGAAAGACTGCTTTACTGCCACCACCAACACAGCATAAGCGCTCCAATAAACTTTAGTTAGTGTGTTGGTTTGCTCTGAGTCTTCTACCATCTTTGCTCTAGTCTCTTTTCATCACCATCTGCTACCTAGTGAATCAGAGTGCTTGCTTGGCTCTCTTTGGGAAGGGACATTTAGGAACAATCGTGTCTACCACATTGGTCATTTCTCTATTCCAGAGATCACCCAAGGCTTCAACAGGATCACCTGCCAGTACAACAGGAAATTCCCACAGAGCATTAGGAATCCATCTGGACCCATAACTCTCCTGGGGTGGAGCATCTTGAATTCCCTCTGACATACTTGCACAGGTTTCACATCCCAGTGAATCTAAACTCTACCAGGTAGTGATCTGTCTATCAAATGTAAATGTGGAAAGTTCCTCCACACCCAGATACTATGTTCTGACCTGCACAGAAAACTAGGTCCCGAGTGTGTCCTGCAACATGGGTGGCACCAGATACTGCTTGCAACAGACCTATGGTTGTCATGGAGGAAATGACGTCCTATGCCATTCCTGACAGAATGGTAACTATTCAAGGGGACTCCCAACATCACCACCGAGACCAGCTCATCCAGCTCAGGAAGGGAGAGTGATGAGCAGTGGGGGTAGGCAGTACACCCACAGAGTCGCTGTATTGTTCTGACCATCCACCTTTACTCAAACCCAATAGACTGTGGGATGGGACATCTGGTGAGGGACTGCAACTTTGCCTCTCTGCCTCACCTGTTGATCCATGGAGAATCCAGGTGGGCAAAGCCAGGAGATGTTACCCTCCCACCTGCTTCTCCCAACTACATCTCTGTAATATAAGCCAAATTCATACAATATCAAGTCCTGGATCAATGGTGATTTTCCATTTACCAACCTGGCATTAAGCAGGAGCATTTTCATCCCTGGGGACCTGTTGCCAAGGCTATCCAGACTATTTGAAGTGGGAGACAATTAAGGGACAGCCAATACTCTGTGGATCTCCATTCTCCCATGTTGATAATCCTGTCTCCCCATTCCATATCTCCCTCTGACTACTGATATTCCAATGGCTGCTGCAATAAAAATAATAACAGTGGCTTCATCTTTCAGAGATGGTAACAATTATATTTTTTGATTAACTTTTATATTTCTTAGTTTTTTGGGTGTTCAATCTCAAGAGACTATTCCAGTCTTCTGGAAACAAATTTAGAAGGCATTCAGTGGCAGAGGGCTATATTCAAGTTATTAATAAAAAGTTGTAGGTGCTAGGTCATCCTAGGACTATAATTTGCTTTTGGCTGACACTAGACTTGGTACATTATATTTTTTATACAACTTTGTTTTTCAGTAGCACAAATAATTTACGTAAAGCAATGTGGATTATATTATAGGAACTAGGTAAGACAAGTCAAACTTTGAGGCAATCATTGTAGATGATCTGACAGTCTTCCTGCGACAAATCACTCAGAGGGACTAACTTCTTTTTAAGGAATGGCTTAGACCATGAATGGCCGAGTTAGTTTTTTAAAGGTGAAAACCTATATAAAATCTATCTGTATAACATCTGCACTGAGCAGAGGACTTACATGGTTAACAGTGTATAGCTCCTTTTCTATATCCCAGAGTATAATCCCAAACAAACAAAATTGAATGATTATGGCATACAATGAAAACTTCCCATAGTCTTCTGTCCCATTTATTTGCAAGTATGAATGTAGAAATTTGTTTAAGCCACGTTTAAAGCTGGGTGCTATACATATTTGCTTTTAAAACTTAAAGCCCAATAAAGCAGTTAATTTTTAAACTGTTAGAACAGTGTTGTGTTTGCTGCAACAGACTAATGCAGTGATATCTCTGTAAATTAAACCACTATACAAAAGCAGCGTGTTAGAGGTTCACCTCCCATTAATACAAAAGGGCTGCACCTGTGTGGCCCAGAAAACCTGTTTAAGCAGAATGTCAAATGAGGAGTTTAGAAATGCTAGCAGTGGGACTCTGGAAGTTACAGTTCAAAAGAGTGACTTTTCCAAGCTCTGGTCAGGCATGTAAAGTCTTCATATCAGGCCCTAGAAAGAAAATATGAAACTGCTAGGTTGTAGAGTTTAGATAGTTTGAATCATACATATCATCTTTATATTTTATGTCATATAGCTTCATTCTTCCCTCTTAATCACAGCAGCAAGTATATTCTGAAGAAACATAGCCAGCTGTCTTGTTGGTCTCACTCATCCCCAAAGCATTCTGTCACAATCTAAAAGGCAGAAGTCTTTAGCAAGAATGCAAGTTAGGTTGAGGAAAAAAGTCAGGGCCAAAACAGACTGCAGAAATAATCCAGCTTCAGACCACTTTAACTGCCCTGGTTCAATGCTAGGGAATCATGGGAACTGTAGTTTATTGTGGCACCAGAGCTCCTTGACAAAGAAGGCTCAATGTCTCAGAAAAAACTACAATTCCCATGATTCCCTAGCATTGGGCCAGGGCAGTTAAAGTGGTCTCAAGCTGCATTATTTCTGGCAGTCTGTAAAGGCCCTGAGGTTTGTTCATCTTTTCTTTTAGCAGAAGTGGGGAGGAGGCAATGTTAGATAAAGGTGCAAAAACAGCTAAGAGATTCATCTAGTCCAGGAACAGAGCCTAGAAAAGCTATTTATTGTCACACATCTCTTAAGTCAGCTCAACCAATGGTCATGCTATTAGCGGGGAAGAAGCTGGGAGTTTCAGTACTTTTCATGTTTTCCAAGCTCCATCCAGAATTCTGCTTCTTACACCTGTCAGTCAGATTCCTATCTATCATTTGGTCTTTGTGCCTTTCTTCTCCTAATTTACCCACAAGCAGTAGAATAATCACTGAATTGGTTTAAAGAAGTCAGAAATCATAAATTTCCTTAGCATGTACTTAATGGTAAGAGGAACATAAAAGTTACTATTCAGTACTAAAAATGTGCTCAGAAGTAAGTCCTGCTGAGATCAAAGGAATACTCAGATAAACATATCTAATAATATAGCCATTAACTGGGAAACCTAATAATGAAAAATAATTATTCCCCTTTCTTCTGTGCATGATTTATATAAACTATTCCTTTAGCCAAAAGCAAGTAAAGTCAAATTGTCATAAATCAAAAAATATGAAAATTCTGCAGCAAAGACTTTAGTCACTGTTTCTTGTTTAGATGCTATCACTGGTTACTATCAAGCACATACTAAATCACCAAATAATTATTTTTTTAAAAAAAATTGCAGCATTCTGAGTACAGTTATAGAGCCTTTTAGAAAATAATATCTCCATCTACTCACTGTTCAAAGCACATATTGTACATGTATTTTTCCAGGTTGTGCCATAGTTATCAAAATTACCTTCTTATCAGAAGTACAGTATTCAGTACTTATCAAATTGTGATGTAGCTCACAATGGCTCACTTTAATTATTTTTTACATATACATACAAAAAATTTTTTAGTAAGCTTACTTTGCATTGTCACAAAAACATAGAGTACTTCCCGGTTGAGTTCACTTTATTTACCTAACTAAGGGCCTTTGCAGACTGCTAGAAATAGTGCAAATTGAGTCCACTTTAACTGCCCTGGCTCAGTGCTAGGGAATCATGGGAACTGTATTTTTTTCTGGGACATTGAGCCTTCTCTGTCAGAGAGCTCTGGTGCCACAATAAACTATAGTTCCCATGATTCCTTAGCACTGAGTCAGGGCAGTTAAAGTGGACTCAATTTGCACTATTTCTGGCAATCTGCAAAGGGCCCAAGTTTATTTCTTATATTGTATATCATTTTTTGAAGGACTTCTAATTCTTTTCCATATATTTCTCTGTAATCTGTATTTTTCATTTTCAATTTTTCCTTTTAATCACTTATAAGTCTTATAACATGTATCATAAACTGAAGTATTCAGAAAATAAACTCCATGTAGTATCGAGCAAGAACTATGGTGGCTCTCACATGAGCAAGATTATCTCAGGCAACTTCAGGAAATAAGTACTTTTGTGCCTTTTCCCTAACCAGCTTGCTTGGCTAACTGTGGTCTAAAACACACTGCAGAAATAATCTAGTTTGAGACCGCTTTAACTGCCCTGGTTCAATGCTAGGGAATTCTGGGAACTCTAGTTGTGTGAGACATTGAGTCTTCTCTGTCAGAGAGCTCTGGTGCCACAATAAACTACAATTCCCAGGATTCCCTAGCATTGAGCCAGGACAGTTAGAGCGGTCTCAAACTCGATTATTTCTGCAGTGTGTTTTGGACCTATAACTCCAGCCCAGAGTAGACCATTCCAATTTGTCCCAAACCAGGCTTAATTCAGTTCTTGCTCTTTGCCTACTATGCCAAGAGTTGGGCTGAAAAGCAAGGAAGGATGTTGTTCGGCTTTCTGCAGCCCCACCCCTAAAAAAAGATGCCTGTCAGGGAGAAAGCCTTCCAGGGCAACACAGGAAGGAACCAGCAGCAGAGGCTTCCTTGTGACATTTTTAAAAAACAAAACTTTTTAGGCATTCATTCTGAGCCTTACGCAACCTGCTCTAGTTTAAGTCAGCTCCTGTATTATTATTTTTAATAAGCATATGATCGTCATAAAAAAATATTAGTCACTGGTAGCACTTAGGGCATGCCAAACTGTTGTGTATAGGGGTTCAGTTTTGGGTACTGCTAAATTAATGTAAGGTATGCTGGTGCCTATTTTGAGTGCAATTGCACAACCCTAGATTTTGAACTGATGGTTGCTTTAGTGCCTTTAATGTTGACTGGTTGTTGGTTGGCTTGCTCTCTCTGTGTCCTCTGGTTGTTTGCTGTAGTTGTTACTTTTATATGCCTTCAAGTCAACTCTGGTCCAAAACACACTGCAGAAATAATCCAGTTTGTGACCACTTTAACTGCCCTGGCTCAATTCTGGAGACTGTAGTTTTGTGAGACATTTAGCCTTCTCTGTCATGGAGCTCTGGTGCCACAAAAAACTACAGTTCCCAGGATTCTCTTAGCACTGAGCCTGGGCAGATAAAGCGGTCTCAAACTGGATTATTTCTGCAGTGTGTTTTGGACCTCTGATTTAGGTGACCCTTTCTGGGCAAGATTATTAAGAGGTTTGCCACTGACATCCTCTTAGGCTGAGAAAGCATTATTTTGCTGAGCATCACCTGTGGATTTCCATGGCTGAGCAGGGATTCAAACCCTGGCCTCCTAGTCCAACACTCAGACTACTACACTTTGTCAGATACTAGATTAAATTTTCTTGAAAAACAGCAAGATTCATTTTGGGCATCATATGAACCTCAGTGATCTGAGCCAGCTGCTCGCCTTGGGCTCACATTTCTAAACACTCTGGAACAAAAACTGCACACAGTCATTCTGAAGAAAAAAGTAGCTCTCTGTCCTACCCCCAAAAGACCCTTGCATGAGAGCTTCTGCCAATAAAAACTGATATTACTGAGCCTACCTCAGACACCTTCCTAAATTCTCCAGAACTAAAAAGGACTACGACAGAATCAAATACACAATAATACTGCTTAATAGCTGCTATGGACAACTTGTTTTTGTAATCTCTGCCAATAGATACAATACAGGAAATAAATGGCATACAATAGCATTGTAAACATAGCTTAAGAAGAAAAACACTGTCTTTATATCTGGAACTGCTCTGGAAAAACAGGTTTGTTTCTGCCTTTGCAACATGCTGTACCTGCCAATATAACAGTGGGTTCCCAATGTTTTTAGAAAAAAATACCCCATTTTCCATACCATGTCTAAGAACAATCACCTACACTATACGTTTGTGTTATTTAAAAAAGGGCTTTCATTCCTCCAGCTGGTAACTGGAACAGTTGCCAAATTCAGGAGGGAAGGGGGAGAGCTGTAATGCCTCAAGATTATATAGATTGTGCTGTAACACAGCGAGACATAGGCTTTTGCAAGGCTTTTGCAGTTGAAGAGAACTTGGGGGGAGGGGGGAAAGGAGCTTTTTTTGTGCTACAGGGCATTGTGGTCAAACCAGGAGCACAGCCTGAATGAGCCACAGTATTTCTACAGTTCTGACTGGGAGAGCTTATGCAGAATGCAGCTTTGGTTCAAGAGGCTGTAGATAATTAGCAATAGGTTGTGAAGGATGATAATCTAAAAACATTCTAGAGATGCACATCCTCTTAACTGGAAAAGCTCAAATCTTTCTTCCATGCCACGCTTATCAGAGACACAAGAGCCATAGTTTGCCACCTACTTATGTTGTGGTTCCTTTGCAGTACCATGGCAGCTTAGATACGTATGTTCTTACAGAAGAAAAACTGCCACCAAAACACAGCACTATTATAATACAATTGAATGAATCCATAGCTATTTGGTGGGTTTACAACATCTGTCTTATAATTCCAGGTTCTCACCAGTCGAATATATTGTATGGCCAGCCCAGAAAGATCTAGGTATCTTCCCAGCTCCCTTTGGCTTACTGAGCCTTACTCAATAACATCCAAACAATGATACCTTTATTGTTTGGATGTTATTGGATTTCTTGTAAATGGGTCCAACACGGCTACCCCAGATATTTTTCAATGTCAAGAGCCTTACTCAGTAAGTAGAAGAGAACCAAAAGCAAAGCAAAGCAGCTTCATTTATATACCACTTCATATCACGCTATGAGATGTCTAAGCTGTTTACAACTGTAAGCTCATGCACTTCCTGCTCCAGAATCCCATTCCAGCTAAACAGTGTAAAGGAGAAAATAGTGCTATACTAGGTATATGGGAAATGTGGGCCCTTTTCACATTATACAATTACAACCGATTCCACTGAATGCATGGTATCAAATCCTGGGGCTTGCATAGTCAGCCCTCCATATCAACTGATTTTTAATCCACAGATTCAAGCATCCATGGTTTGAAAAATTTTAAAAATATATAAATTCCAAAAAGCAAATCTTGATTTCATCATTTTATGTAAGGGACAAATCCATTGTATCTAATGAGACTTGAGCATCCACAGATTTCAGTATCCACGGGGTTCCTGGAACAAAATCCCAGCGGATACAGAGGTCCATTGTAGTTTGGTAACACATAAGGCTGAGAATTATAAATATCTCTCCCTCAGCTCCAACCTTCTATATAACCTACAAATTCCATATGATGTTGCCATGACAGTTAAAATGGAATCATACTGTTTTAATTGTGTAATGTGAAATACAGGATTCGTTGAGATTAGAGTTTCCCATACCAACATGCTATTGTGTTTCAGCATATCTACATCATAAACATGAACTCATATAATAGTATTCCTTTCTTGAGAAATACTGGAAACTGCAGTATAGTTACTTCTAGCAGTTCTCAGTACATTCACCATCCCATAATTATGAAGATTCATGAGGATCATAATCCAGGATAACAAGGCTGTTATAAAGGCTGGTAAGCTTAGGATGAAGATAACATCACTGTAGGTGTCTCACACAAGCAGTCATTCATAAGCTGTATCTGATTTTTGGCCTGTTTAACCGAACCAGTATTCACTAGGCCAAATGAATGTGTATTATATAGGAAAACATCAACAAAAGCATTAGAAGAGGTAAGGAGATACCTGTCAAGAATAGATAGTAGCTACAAGAAATTTTACATTCTCAGTTCTTCAGTAGGACCAAAGTAGTAAGTGGGATAGCACTATTTTCTACAACAATGGTCCGGCTTGGGGACCTCCTTCTCTTTACTGGAACTGAAATCCACCAATTGAAGTCAGGTAGATATTACACACAGTTAGAATTAAAGAAGTCTGGGGCCAGGAAGAACTAGCATTCTATGTCAAAGGACTGTAAAGTTATGATAGAAACAAACATGACTCACAGTCGCTTTCACATAAAAGTCTAATCCTGGATAGACCAAAACTTTCTTCGTTTCAACAGTAGGATTTAAGGAGGCATGGAGTCACTTTGTTGCTGTTATTGTTAAACAAATAGGAAGGAGTGAGATATCCTTGCCAATCTACTTACTGTAGATCACACAGAGATCTACCAGAAAATCTGTGCTACCTTCTGCCAAGTATAGATTAGATGTCCTTAATGTGGTTTTTAACAAATGTGACTGCTTTAGACTTGTAGATCTTATTAAGGGCTCCAGTAAATTATTGAACTAGGAATCCACAAGCTTGGTGACCATTTGTTTATTTATGGGAGAAACAGTTATGTCTTTTTCACCAATTAAACCTTTATTTCAAACAATCTAGACTCACACAAACAAGAGTTCAGTGTGTCTAGCCATAAAGTTCTGAATTCTCTTTCTTTGGACACATAACTTGCAAATGCCTCAAGGTTTCAGAGAAGCCCCATAGGCAGTCCAACATGTATGGTTAGCAGAGGTTTGGGACTAGTGCTGGTATAGCCAGCCGTACATAGCCATGATTTTTTTATCCACAGATTCAAGCATCCATGGCATGAAAATATTTTAAAAAATATAAATTCCAAATAGCAAACCTTGATTTTGCCATTTTATATATGGGACACCATCTTACTATGCTCTTATATTTAATGGGACTTGAGCATCCACAGATTTTGGTATCTTGGGGGCCCCTGAAACCAAACTCCAGCAGATACCAAGGGGCCACTGTAATATGTTTCCAGCCCCTTCCGCTGGCAACTCTCTTAAGGAAGGAATTTACAGTAAAAAGTACTTTGGCTAATTCATTTCTGAATTAGAAGCGTGGAAAAAATACAACCCCACTCCCCATCTGACACACATGCACACAAAGTGAAGTATCACTGACAAACAAATTAACGTGATTCCAAGAAAGACAAGCTCTTTCCTCCTCAGTTGCTCCATCTGAAAGATAATTGTTGCCCAGTGGCAAAGATGACAATCAAGAAACTATGACAAACTGGGTGTCACCTTGAGAAGAGGATGTACAGATTTTGTACAGGACTGTTTGCTTTACCAATGCAAAGTCTCCAGAGCTTGGAAACATTACCTTTTGGACTATAAAGCCCAGAATTACCCACCAGCATGGCCAACTGTGTCTGTACTGAAACCCAGCAAAGTAAATTTTCAAGATTTTGTCCTATGTGAAGAGGAGACATGCAAAAGATTGATCTGTTTATTTAATTTGTATGCCACCTTGGGTCAAACATTGATCAGAATGAGAATTGCAATCAAGTCAGAAGAA
Source organism: Phrynosoma blainvillii (assembly GCA_026167975.1). NCBI lineage: Eukaryota > Metazoa > Chordata > Lepidosauria > Squamata > Phrynosomatidae > Phrynosoma > Phrynosoma blainvillii. Next base: position 14,273,676 of record JANUYF010000003.1, read on the forward strand.
GACTGGGAATGGGGCGGGGGGGGGGGATATATATCCTAAAATGTAAAAATATACAACTGGGCACGCATGTTAGAATCATCCAAGCCATTGTTTTCCTTATTACCATGTGCGGAAGCAAGAGCTGGACTGGGAGGAAAGCGAATAAGAGGAAAATAAATTAATTTGAGATGTGGTGCTGGAAAAGAGTGCTGAGGATACCATGGATGGCCAAAAAGACAAACAAATAGTTCCTTGAAAAAGCCTGAACTCTCCCTGGAAGCCAAGATGATAAAGATGAAGTTGTCGTAATTTGTTCATTTTAGGAATGGTGGACAAATGTAGGAAGAGAGGAAGACCACATTCAAATGGATGGACTGTATTAAGGAGCTCACAGGCATGAATAATCAGGACCTAAGCAAAGCAGTGGACGATAGAGGTTTTTGGAGGTGTCTCGTTCACAGTGTCACCATAAGTAGGGTGGTTGAAAATAAGTAGGGCGGTTGAAACTCAAGGGTGGTTGAAAATAACAATGCCGCCTTTCTCTCAAGGTGGGACTTGCAAACAGAGTCATAGAACCATCGAGTTGAAAGAGACCATAAGGGCCTTCCATTCCAACTCCCTGCCATGCAGGAACTCACAATCAAAGCATCTCTGATCGATGGCCATCCAGCCCCTGTTTAAAAACCTCCAAAGAAGGAGACTTCACCACTCTCTGAGGCAGTATGTTCCATCGTCAAACAGCTCTTACTGTCAGGAAGTTCTTCCTCATGTTGAGCTGGAATCTCTTCTCCTCTAGTTTGAATCCATTGCTCCAAGTCTTATTCTCTGGAGCAGCAGAAAACAAACTTGCTCTGTCCTCAATATGATCCCCCCCCCTTCAAATAGTTGAACAGGGTTATCACATCACCATTTAACCTTTTTCTTCTCCAGGCTAAACATACCCAGCTTCCTAAGTGTCTCCTCACAGGGCATAGTTTCCAAACCCTTCAGCATTTGGGTCACCCTCCTCTGGACACACTCCAGTTTCTCCACATCCTTTTTGAATTGTGGTGCCCAGAACTGGACACAGTATTCCAGGTGAGGCCTGACCAAAGCAGAACACAGTGCTACTAGAATCATAGAGTTGGAAGAGACCTCAAGGGCCATCCAGTCCAACCCCATTCTGCCATGCAGGAAATCACAACCAAAGCATCCCCATCAGATGGCCATCCAGCCTCTGTTTAAAGACAGCCAAAGAAGGAGAAGTATGCGTACTATTACTTCCCTTCTAGGCACTATATTTCTATTGACTCAATTTAAAAAAAACAACAACAACAACAACACACACTTCACAATCAAAATTTTAAAATAATTAAAAATCGGTACATAAAAACAGAGGAAACCCATCCGCCTGAGATTCCCACCTAGAGAGGGCAGCAGAGACTGGGACCGCATCCGACAACCAAATCCGGCTACAAAAGTATCTCCTCGCTTTTCCGAGCCAGCTATGGCAACTCTGTGGCTCTCCTTCCACCAAAACCATCTCCCATAAAGAAGAGTCTTCCCCTTTTTGCAAAAGGAGAGGTGGACTCCTTACCCTGGAAGCTTTGGGCGAGGGCCAAGGGATTGGGGAGGAAGAGCCCTGGAACTGAAGCCTTCCCAAAAGGCAGGCTCACAGTAGGACGGCTTTGTAGCGCAGCAGAGCCAAAAAAACGCCCAGGAAAAGTTGCCTAAACATGGCAGCTTTAAATCGATCCCGGGATCCTCCTCCTCCTGGGCGACCTCCTTCCCTCTCCCCATTAGCCATTTTGGAAGGGAGGGAGGAGGGAAAGGAAGTTGGAGGCCAGCCACAAAAATCTTGGGCAAAAATTCCCATACAGAAAGGGAAACGCTGAGAAAGGGGGAGATCGCTCTGGAAAGCCAGCCAGCCAGCCAGCTTTCCTGGGGATTTTTGTTTTTGTTTCTCTTTTGGGGAAAGGCTCTCATTCAAACTCCTCCAGAAATAATAGAAGGCGGCTCAAAAGTGTGGCTCAGAAGCCACGCGCTTTTTGCTCCGGAGGGTTGCAATTGCGCTGGAGGCAGAGTCACACCGAGCTAGATTTGCTCGTTTCGCCGGGTGGGAACAAACCCAAGAGAAAGAGGAGGAGGAGGAGGAGGAGGAGGAGAGGATGGTGGCTTTGTGGTGGCCGATTTGCAAAGCAGACCCAGATGGAGATCCTCTCCTTCCCTCCCTACACGCCGGAGGAGAGTCCAGTCCTACCGTTGCTTTCCGAGCTCTTTTTTACGCAGTGTTTTTCTTGGGAGAAGGAAAAGAGGGGAGGAGGAGGGGAAAGGAGCCCCCTTAAGACAACCAGGCTTCAATCTACCCCCAGGAAAGGAACACCGAAACCCCTTTCCAGCCCCCTTTCTTTCTGGGGCCTTGAGAGAGGCCCTTCTCCCCCTTCCTCCCCAGACTTTCTTTCCCAACTTAATGCCCGGCAGGAGAGAAGAAAGCCCCACAAAGGCAACAAAGTGGATCCTTTGAATGATGAGTTATACAGCTACTCCTGTTGGGCTGTTGACACAGTTTTTAGGCTGAAAACTTGGGTTTCCCTCCCCTCCCCTCAAAAAAAACAAACACAGCAAGGTGGTGGCAGGGAGGACAGAGAAACTCCTCCGGAAAGTTTGAAGATCTTGGGAAGAGAAAAGAAAAAGGCGGGTTCGATTAGCATTTTTAATTTTCTTGTGGCTCGCGTGAGAGCAGACTTTCTTACTTTCTTGGTCTCTCCTTTCCAGCTGCCCCCGACCCTTCAAAGGGAAAAGAAACAAGCGCGCTTTTGTCCAAGGAGCTCCTCCTCCTCGCAGATACAGCTTTCCCAGTGATGGCAATGCTTACCCAGCCAGGCGCTCAAGATCCCTGCTGCCTCCATGTCGAAGTCAGCCCCAAAGCAAAGGCAGAGAAGGGAGCCTCCACGCATCCTTCTCCTCCCTGACGCGCCCCATGCCTCCCATTCAGTCCTATGGCCCTGCGCCACGCGGATTGGACCCGGCAAAGGAAGGGAGCGCCTCTTTTCCCACTTGATAGCCAGCCGTCTGCCCTGGCTATTCAACCTGGAGTAGGCAGGAAACATCCTACGCAGAGCAGGCTTAAGACTCCGCCACAGGCAGCAGCAGCAGCAGCAGGAGGAGGAGGAGGAGGAGCAGAGGAAGGAACCCAGTAACCTAAGAGAGGCAGGGGACACCATACTACAACTGGCCTTCCACGTTTGTGGCTTTGACTTGCAGATCTGATTATTGGCGGGTTTGATTACTAAGCTCTCTCTAGGAATCTCTAGGAAGGACTTCCAGCACAACTCTGCCAGAGGTTGACCCTAGAGTTGTGCTGGAGAACTTAGGGCCTTTGCAGACTGCTAGAAATAGTGCAAATTGAGTCCACTTTTAGGGTTAGGGTTAGGGAATCATGGGAAGTGTATTTTATTGTGGCACCAGAGCTCTCTGACAGAGAAGGCTCAATGTCTCAGAAAAAAACAAAAACAATTCCCATGACTCCCTAGCACTAACCCTAACCCTTAAAGTGGACTCAGTTGGCACTCTTTCTAGCAGTCTGCAAAGGCCCTTAGAGGTTCCTTGAGAAAACACTTCTCTAAGCATCTGTAGGTCCTCCAGAATGATTCTATGATCAACCTCTGGCAGATGTTGACCATACAGTTGTGCTGGAGAACTTAGACGTTCCTAGAGAAAACACCTCTCTGGGTATTTGTAAGTCCTCCAGCACGGTTCTTTGATCAACTTCTGGCAGATGTTGACCATAGAGTTGCACTGGAGGACCTGGAAATTCCTAGAGAGCTGTTCTCTTAGGTAAAGAGAATTATGTCTTTTTTTATTTGCAGTTTTTCCACATTCACCTGAGTCCTTCACCACTAACCTCAGCAAATGTGGAGGGACCACTGTACAGTCAGCCCTCTTGTGTCCACGGATTTTTTATCCACAGATTCCACTATCCACGGCCTGGAAATATTCAATAATAATATAAACCCAAAAGCAAACCTTGGTTTTGCTATTTTTAAAATAATGGACACAATTTCACTATGCTATTGTATTTAATGGGACTTGAGCATCCATGGAGGTCCTGGAACCAAACCCCAGCGGATACCAAGTGCTTGCAGAAACTAACAAAGACTTGGAGCAATTACTGAAGAAGGTCAAAGGAGGAAAGTGCCAAGGTCAGACTAAGGCTGAACATTAAATAATGGCATAGTGCTATAGTGTTGGAGTACAAGTCTGGAGACCAGGGTTTGATTCCCTGCTCAGCCATGAAACGCACTGGGTGACCTTTGGCAAGTCACATCCTCTCAACCTCAGGGGAAAGCAATGACAAATCTCTGAACACATCTTGCTGAGAAAACCCCATTATAGGGTTGCCTTAGGATTACCACAAGTTGGAAATGACTTGAAGGCACACAACAACAAACAACAACAATAATAAACAACCACTGAAGATCAACAAGAATTCATTTAAAACACTTAAAAATGATACAGCATCTGAACATTCAGTTTTTAAAAGCCTGTGTGAACTGGTAGGTCTCCCGGCGGAAGGGAGGCCAACAAGGAGGGAGCCATTCTGGTCTCCCTGAGAAGGGAGTTCCAAATCCTAGGATTCTGGCTGGAGCCATGGCAGTTACAGTGGTATGAAACTGCATTATTTCTACAGTCCGAATGCACCATCTCAGTAGGGAACTTCAATATTTTTTTAAAGTCATTTCAACTTTGAGTTACATGTTTAGTAATACAGATATGTGCACAAATATAAGGAAAACAGCACATAGATACAGTATGCTTTATGCCCAATTTAAGCATATTTTTAAAAAGTACCATAATTCCAGTTAAGTTGAATGTAACTTCCCCTGAGCCAACAATGTGAGGCAATTTAGCTGAGTGTAAGTTCTGTTGATCTCACTGAACCTTTATTTGAGCAAACATATGTGAGCTTGTGGCTGTGAACACTGCACCTATTGTGCTTACTCAAATTTAAACTGCACTGCATTCAATATTTATTCTGAGGAATGAGCACATCACTCCCTCACTTGTGTTTGTCCATAATGTGCATGTCTACACATGTTGTTAATGTGGATTCTAATTGGACTAGATCAGGGGTCCTCAAACTATGGCCCACGGGCCGAATCCGGCCCACTGAGGCCTTTTATCCAGCCCGCGTCTCGTCGCCCTCCAAGCCCCACCCCCAGTCGTGGGGCAGGACGGGAAGAGAAAGGCCGCAATGCGAGCGAGCGTGCGACTCCGCCCGCCATTTTGTTTGGGAACCACCATCTTAGGCAGGGACCGGCAACCTTTTTGAGACCTGGGCCGGTCTCCACTAGCCCAGGTCTCGGCTGGGCCAAGGGGGGCGGATGGCGGCGCGCGCGCGCACCCCCTCCGCTAACGTGCGTGCGCCCCCCCACGAGTCCCCTTACCTTACCGAGCCAGGCGGACCCCTGCTGCCGCCGCCGCCTCTGGCTCCTCCTCCTCCGCCGCCTCCTCCTCCTCCGCCGCCGCCGGCTCCTCATCCTCCTCTGCCGCTGCTGCCTCTGCTTCCTCCTCCTCCTCCGCGACCGCTGCTTCCGCTACTGCCGCTGAGCCCGCTTTTGGCAGAGCAGGACGCAGCCGGGATTTTGGTATCCAAAATGCCGGTCGCGTTGCGTTTGCGCATGCGCAGAATTTGCGTGTGCACAAACGCGACGCAGCTGGCATTTTGGTATCCAGGACGAGGAGGCAGAGGTGGCGGTGGCGGAGGAGGAGGTGGCGGAGGAGGAGGAGGAGGAGCCAGCGGCGGCGGAGGCAGAGGCAGCTGCGGAGGCAGAGGCAGCAGCGGAGGCGGTGGCGCCTCCACCCCTGCCTCTGCCGCCGCCTCCACTGCTTCCACCGCCGCTGCCTCCACCAATGGCTGGTCTTGGTCGGCGCGCGACTGCGCGCGCCTTGGCCGGCATTTTTTTCTCCAAAATGCTGGCCGTGACGTGTTTGCACATGCGCAAATCCTGCGCATGCGCAAACGTGTCGCGGCCGCCATTTTGGAGAAAAAAATGCTGGCCACGGCGCGCGTGGTCCCGCGCTGACCAAAACAGGCGGGGGAGGTGCTGCGGTGGCGGCGGCGGCAGCGGCAGCGGCAGGGGTCCGCCTGGGCCTGCAAGTCCGGCGTCCTGGGCCGGAACCGGCCTGGGGGCCATAGGTTGCCGACCCCTGATCTTAGGGAAGAAGGAAGGAAGGAAGAAAAGAAGGAAGAGGAGGAGGCAGGAAGAAAGGAAAGAAGGCAAGCGCCGAGGCCTTTTATCCGGCCTGCGGCTTGTCGCCCACCAAGCCCTGCCCCAAATCGTAGGGCAGGAAGGGAAGAGAAAGGCCGCAACGTGAGTGAGTGTGTGACTCTGGCCGCCATTTTGTTTGGGAACCACCATCTTAGGAGGAGGGAGGCGAAGCGGCTGCTCAGGGAAGAAGGAAGGAAGAGAAGGAGGCAGGAAGAAAGGAAAGAAGGCAGTTGCCCGACCCAGCCTCGGCCAAGGTGAGCAGTGGGAGAAGAGAAAGGGGAAATGGCCCTCTCTGTCCCTCGCTGAGGGGAACCAGGGCCCTGAGGAGGTGGGCGGTTTGTAGGCCGCTCCTGCTGCTGCACTGCTACTGCTGCCAGGCCCGCCTGTTTTTTTTGCCATCTGGGGTTGAGAGAGTGTGGCCTGACCAGGTAATCCAGTGCCTTCGAGTCATTTCCGGCTTATTTTGACCCTATCATGGGGGTTTGCTTGGCAAGTTTCTCCAGAAGAGGGTTTCCATTACCATCGGGCTGAGAGAGTGTGGCCTGACCAGGTAATCCAGTGCCTTCGAGTCATTTCTAACTTATGGCGACCCCTATCAAGGGGGTTTTCTTGGCAAGTTTCTTGCCATGGTTATCCTCTGAGGCTGAGAGAGTGTGACTTGCTCAAGGTCATAGGGGTTTTTTGGTTTTTGTTTTTTTTAACCTCCGGCTCAAAAAGTTTGAGGACCCCTGGACTAGATTATGTATTTCCATTTCTGTTAGCTAGAAATAGCAAGACCTACTACTAGTATGAACTGTGAAAAATGCCCCAAACATGGTATATTTTATGATGGTGCCAATATTATTGGCTAAATGCTAATATGTGAGACAGCATGGTATAGTGGTTTGAATGCTAGATTAGGAATCTGGGAGACCATGGTTTGAATCCTCACTTGGCCACAGAAACTCACTGGGTGATCTTAGAATCACACTCTCTCAGCTTTAGAGGAAGGCAATAGCAAAAGCCTACTGGATTAATCTTGCCAAGAAAACCCTGTGAATGGTTCACATGCAGGTTGCCCAGTCAGAAATGACCTGAAGGCACGCAACAACAGCAAATACTAATAAAAGAAGTCACAAATCTTTTGCAGAAATATCCTGTGCCTTCTTACCAAAGTAAAAGGCTTTAATGTCTTCTTTTTCAACATCATGCTGCCTTTTAAAGAAAGTACATGAACCAACATATATAACTTATTTCCACTGCCATCATTCATGTCCCATTCCCTTGTCTGTTCTCTACCCCGGCATTAATTTCACAAGATAGCTAGCTACTGGAGTAAGAAAAAGCTCTGACTTAAATGATGTTCTGGTGTGTTTTCTCACCTTCCCTCCCATTTTGTGTCACCTACATTTCCAAAGGCCAGTAACTCCTGATAACACTAGTTGCCATTGCTAGATACATTATCTGTATCTATGTCTATTGTATTTACAAACTGAAGTATCCAATACATTGGGCTTTAGACTGTCAAAGTGACTGTTTCCTTCAGCCATTACTTTTTTGGGGAATTACAACTCCAGGGGCCATGCTAGTAAGGAATTTCTGGGAGTTGTAATCCCACAAGTAACTTTCCCAACCTCTGGTTTTAAACTGGCACCCAAACTCAGCGTGCAGTTGAGTGGTAATAGCAGCCATTGTTACAAAAATGAGCAAGTAAAGCTTTTCACAGCAGAGGGATGAACATTATTACCTGATAATGAGGAGCAATATGATCTGCAGATGTCCACAGGTCAAGCAGCTGCTAAAGACAGAGGAGCCAGGGCAGAGTAAGCAATGAGACTAGGCTGTCTACACCCCAACTACCTGCATTGAGGCCACAGTAGAAACCTGTCTGCTTCCCTGGGATCTTTTGTAGCTTTACTTAAAGGTAAGTCTTAATTGACTCAGTGAGACTTACTTCTGAGTAAACATGCATAGGAATGACCACATAGAGTGGTCCTATGAAAAAGAAGAAAGGGCTTTTGTACTGTTACCAAGGGCATTTCAGCAAGCTTGTTGTTGCTGTTGTATGCCTTCAAATCATTTCCAGTTTATGGCGACTATAAGGCTAATCTATCATGGGGTTTGTTGGCAAGTTTCTTTAGTAATAGTAATAATAATAATAATAATAATAATAATAATATGTATTTTTACCCTGCCCCTCTGTTAAAAACAATCGGGGCGGCTTACAGCAATTAAAAATTACATCAATGCAATCTAAAAGCCCCACCCCCCCACCCTCCCCATAAAAACGTATTAAACTAACATCAGTTAAAATCTAACAAATCTTAAAAGAACATAAAATAGACAAATAAAAAATGAATCCACAGCAGACAAATCAGGGACATAAAAGGCCAAGGGCGCAGCTCTAGAGGTGGTTTGCCATTGCCATCCTCTGAGGCTGAGAGAAAGCAACTTGCCCAAGGTCACCCAGTGAGTTTCATGGCTGAGCTGGGAATTGAACCCTGGTCTCCAGAGTTATAGTCCAACACTCAAACCGCTACACCACTTTGGCTCTCACCTGATTAAATTATATCTGCCCTCATTTTCATGTGACCACCATAGTTGCACACGGGACAGCCCTCATGATCTCACTGTCATAAGGGCACCTACATATACTCCTTGTGATGTGAGGAAAAGCATCAGTTAACTTTTCTAATTCCAGCATATGCTGATGCTGCCAAAAACATCTGACTTCAAATCCTATTCAAATATTTGAAAAGTAATGTATTTGCATTTGGGTGTTGCTGACTTGAAACCTATTCCTGCATCCTGGTATCAAATTTTATTTCCCTATTTGTGCATCAAAATCTACAGTGTGTTCCTGCGTTTTTTCCCATGCCTGACAGCAGAGTGAGGAAAAGTAGTACTGAAGTTTGTTTCCAGTGTGTCTTTCTCTTTAATAGCCTTTTCTTCCCCCCCCCCTTTTTTTTTCTTCAGCAAAATTAACACCATTGTGTTCCGAAGTTAAGGTGCATACCTTCATGCAAATGCACGACTAGCAACCTATTACAAGCCTTCATCATTTTTGTAAAGAGATGAGAAGCCAAAAGTTTTTTTGTATATGTCCCTGTAATAGTGACATTGCCAGTGTTCAGTTTCACTGCAAAAGAAGGAAAATTTATAAAAGCCATCCGCAAGTGGTGTAAGAACTAAAAAGAATATGAATTGCAGCAGAGTTGCAAAAAGTCCTTATTTATTGACTCTTGGAATACATTTTTGTGTGCTTTTTTGCCTTTTACTAATACTAGTGAATCATTGACAAGAGATGTAGTCCTTCTTAGAGTTAGGGTATATAGGTTAACAGATCATACAAGCTTTAAAGGTGAGATTATTTTGCTACAAATCTTACAGTTTTTTCCTCTTTCATGTCCTAAATGTTACTGCTAGATTCAGCTAAGAGCTAGCATGGTGTAGTGCAGGGGTAGGCAACCTTTTAGAGTTGGGGGCCAGTCCCCTGAAGTCATCCCTTCCGGCGGGCCGGGGGGGATGACGGCGCGTGCGCTCATGCATGTGCACGCAACCCCCGCCGCTGCTGTGCGCGCTGCCGCAGCCGCCTCCGTACATGTCGCGGCTGCCATTTTGTTCTCCAGAATGACAGCCGCGATGCGTTAGCACATGCGTAGTACTCCTGCGCATGTGCAAACTCATTGCGGCCGCCATTTTGGAGAACAAAATGGCGGCTGTGACGCGCGTGGCTGTGCGGCGACCAAAGCACGCGGTGGCAGGCGGCGACGGCAGCAGGGGGCCGCGGGGGCCGGTAAGCGCAGGGTCCTGGGCCGGAACCAGCCCATGGACCATAGGTTGCTGGCTCCTGGTGTAATGGAATAGGATTTTGGGAGTCCAGGGTTTGAATTTCTACTCAGTCACGGAAACCAAATGAGAGAACTTGGGAAAGTCACACTGTCTCAGCTTTAGAGAAAGGCAGTGTCAAAACTCCTCTGAATAAATCTTGCCAAGAAAGCCACCATAAGTTGCATTGGTTGGAGTCAATTTGACAGCTCTTAAAAACAAAAAAAACCCATCTAGAATAAAGAGGGATTTACACAGGTGTTGAATTACCATTTAACAATTGGTTCAAAGGTCTAGCTTAGTTGGGGCTAGCAATTGGAATTAGGCCTTTGTATTCTGTCCTGATAAGTTTTCCCCCTGTGCAATGCCTATTTTAAAAGTTCAAGAATTTACATATCTATTACAAAAAGGTGGAGGGAAAGAGGGGGAGGAGAAAAAAAGGAACGTAGCAGCACCTTTAAGACTGTTTTTTTATTCTAGTATGACCTTTTCATGGATATAAACCCACTTCTTCAGATGCAGTACAGAGTGGTATCCACAGTGGTATCCAGGCCTCACTCTATAAAGCATATTTACACAGTTGTGGGAGCGAGATGAGATAGTGAAGAAGGATCAGAGAGTGACACCTTTGCTTTCTGATGGTTCAATGTATAGAAAGTTTGTTTCATGTACAAAATTATTAAAAATATTAAAATATTTAAAACATTGTGTATAAAATTATCTTCAGGCTATGTGTATAAGGTGTATATGAAACATCAATGAATTTAATGTTTAGACTTGAGTCCTATTCCCAAACTATCTCATTATATATATGTATATGCAAATATTCCAAAATCAGAAAAAATCCAAAATCCAAAACACATGTGGTCCCTAGCATTTTGGGTATGGGATACTCAACCTAAATAGGTTGCAAAGCTTTTCTGTTGTTGTTAACTGCCATCAAGTTGACTTCAACTTATGGTGATACTATGAAGACCTCTAAATCATACTGTTATCATCCTGTTCTTTCAAACTTCCTTGACTGAGTTGAATAGACTGTGTATCTGCAGTGTATCTTTCTCTTTTCCTTTTCCCTTCCACCTTGTTAGGTATTATTGTCTTTTCTATAGAGTCATGTTATCTCATGATATGTCCAAAGTACAACAGTCTCACCTTAGTCATCTTGGATTCCAGGGAGAGCTCAGGCATTATTTGCTCCAGGACCCATTTGTTTGTGGGTGGGATTGTGGGATATGAAATGTATATTTTAATGTTGTAAGCCACTCCGGTTGCGTTACGCAGAGGGGCGGGATAAAAATAAATTTTATTATTATTATTATTTATTTATTGTCTTTTTGGCAATCCAGGGTATCTGCAGAACTTCCCTTTAGCAACACATCTCAAATGAGTTTATCCTTTTCCCATCAGTTTTCTTCACTGTCCAGCTTTCACAACCATACATAGCAACTTGAAATACAATGGCATGGACAATCCTGACTTTGGTATTCAATTATATATCTTTACATTTGAAGATCTTATCTAGTTCCTTCATAGCTGCCCTTCCAAGTCCTAATATTCTTCTGATTTCTTGAATGCAGTCTCCATATTAATTAATGACTGGGCCACAATATAGGATATCTTTGACTATCTCAGTGTCTTCATTGTCTGCATTAAAAAAAACATAACTCAGAATCAGAAGTGGACTTCTGGCCCCTTTATTTGTTTGTTTAATATTTCAATAGTCCATGCAGTTCTGGAGGGCATAAAAGTGACCTTCAAATTTCCCTATTAATATCATATGAAAGAGTTCTTAGGAATACATGGACGTTTCACAAATTATGCACAGCAAACTCAGGTTTTCAATGCATGTATTTTTTTTAACATGGTTCTCTGATTCATATGAAAGGGATATTTGCAAAAACAGTGTATACCCAAAACAACTCAAGTATATACCTAAAATATAATGTGGAATGTGTTCACCTATTTATGAAGCCTCCACTTATTTCTTGACCAGCAGGGTTTTCTGTGGAAAAATTTGGAAATCAGATACATTCAGTGCTCATGATTAAGAGTTATTTCTGTGTGTCTTTGCTTGGCTTCCTGGGCACTTTCCTGAGCTCATCTTTATGGCTAGTTTGATTCAGCAGAATAGATCCTTTACTGTGTCTGTGGAATGCATTCTGAGCTTAGAAAGATAGCCTTTTGTGAGGCTATCAGACAAATCTGTTTGTAGAAATCACACAGAGAGATTAAGGTTGCAGCAGGAGGCCCTTACCACTTTGTTAGATAGCACTGGAATGTTTGTTTGCTAACAAACAGGAGGACTGAGAGTCATTGATACTCAAATTAAACAGTAATCTTTTCTGGGCAATTATGCATGTATTATATGGGGAGCCAGTGGTTTGAATGTTAAACTGGAAGATCTGGGAGACCAAGGCGTGAATCCTTACTCAGCCATGGGTGATCGTTGGTGAAGTTACATTCTCCAAAGCCTCAGGGGGAAGGCAATAGCAAACTTCCTTTGAATAAATGTTGCCATGAAAAACCCTAAGATATGGTCACCATAAGTCAGTGCTGACTTGAAGATACATAACAGTAATTGCTATGTATTTATAAGTAGCATATTCACTGGACGTGAGGACAAATCCATGCACACACATATATGTACAAAGCAGCATACAAAAGCTGTGGTTCTGTCTGCACTTACCTTAAAGTTATCTTAGCTGAATATAGTAGGACATGGTTTGGGGTAAAGCTGTATAGCATCAGTGTCAAAAAGCCAATGGATTCAGAAAATTCAGGCATATAATATAGAAGGAAATAGACTTGCATTGTGTAGTCATATTAAGATAGTCTTTTGGCTGATTGGTCTTTGCAGGAGGGTCTTTTAATTGTGTACATGCTATGTTTTAAAACTAGTTAGCTTACTGTTTTTAATAGGATTTTAAAAATGTTTATATATTATACATGGTTTTTAGCTATATTTTGTTTTAACCTGTACTATAAGGTTAAATAATGGCTCCCATGCTGGGAGAAGAATGGGATATAACCAAAGAAATAACCAAAGTACAGGTGAGACAGTTGGTTATAGGGTTGGATTGAACTATTTCCCACTAAGTCATGAAATGTCTTGGAGGACCTTGGCCTGTCATTAACTCTCAACTTGAACTACCTTACAAGCTTTTTGTGAGGGCAAAACAGAGAGGAGGAAGAAGAGGAGGAAAAGCTGTGTGTCTTCTTTGGTTCATTGGAGAAATAGTGGGATGTTAAAGCAACAAATCAATCAATCAACTAATCAATCAGTGGTTATTACTAGGAACCAAGAATTAAGTGTGTTGTGTGCCTACCTGTAGCAGCTATTTATGGAACTTTTGTTTTAAAGGACAGAAGCCCTGAAATTAGAGAAGGTTGAGACCTCAAAATGACAGGCACAAGAGGCCTGAGCAAACTGTTCCCGCCTCCTGCTCCAAATAATAACAAGCCACCACAGAAACTGACAAGTGATGAGTAGAGGCTGAAGAATCTGATGGGTCACTGGCAGGGATATATTATTTGTGGGAAGTGTTGCACATAAAAAGAATGTAGTGAGGAAGGAACAAAGGGGAGCTCTTGTTACTCTGAATTGTGACTACATTGCAGAGACAAGACCTATACAAATGCATCATTTCATAGATTGGGGGGGAAACTTATATTTTAAGCAGTTATTAGAATGTATTATTGTAATTCTCACTCAAATGCTTGTTGACCCTGTTTGCCTCATAGTGAGTGACTAGAATTTGTTCTCATGTCAATACTGCTGTTTGAACTTCAGGGTTACTATTTATGTTGCCTATGAAAATAGCAACTGATATTGACTAATGCCAGGGCCAGTTTTAATGTGTTAGTACACCACCTCTCTCTCTCTCTCTCTCTCTCTCTCTCTCTCTCTCTCTCTCTCTCTCTCTCTCTCTCTGTGTTTTCTAAGAAATTCAGTCTTGCATCCCAGTGCGTGTCTGTGTCACCCTGCCTACTTTTCCCTCCCATATAGTAATAGCAATAGCAAGTACATTTCTATATCACTAATCGGTGCACTTAAGCACTCCTTAAGCAGTTTACATTGTGTAAGCCAATTGCCCCCAACAAGCTGGGTACCATTTTAGCAACCTCGGAAGGTTGCCAGGCTGAGTTGCCCCTGAGCCTCCTGCTGGTATTGAACTCACAACCTTATGGTTTGTGAGTGAGTGGCTGCAATACAGGCATTTAATCACTGTACCACCAGGGCTCTAGTAATGAGCATGTTTCACCCTAGAAGAATATAGCATATGGATTTCCACGTACTGTAATTTCTGCACTTCTCAATTAGTGTGACAACTGGCTTCAGGACTCAGCATAATGAAAAGGTAATTCCAGTAGCTCATTATCAAACTGCAATACAATTTCATGTGAAAGTGTGTAGTTACCTGGCACCTTTTTTTTTTTTACTTTAAAAAAATATTGCTTAAAATTTACACACACATATATATCATACTCCATATTCTCCTATGCATGATTCAATACACATATCAATTAAAATCGCAGATCTTAATTATGCATAAATCAACTTCACAGTGCCATTTAAATAATCAGTCTGTACTTAATATAACATAACATCCATTCAACCTTATATCTTCTATATCTAAACGTACCTAAATGAAAGATTTTTATAAGAATAACAAAATATCTTGTTTAATCTCTGCATTTATCAAAAACTATCTTCTGTTCTACTCCTTAATATCTCATCCTTCTATATGATTAATACACTTCCACACTTTCAGTTCCCTTCTTCTCAATTCCTTTTCTTATTCCTCCTTCCTAAACCCCTTTCTTCTCTCACTTCTCTTTCCCTATCTCTCCTTTCCTTACTCCCTCTTCTCCTTCCTACACCCCCATTCATACTTCATCACATTCCTTCTCCTTCAGTTATGTTTATATCTTTACTACTTTCTCATAACTTCTTCAACATACTTTTCCTTTCTACCTTCCTTTACCCTACTTCCATACCTCTTATTCCCCATTTCTATCTTTCTTTCCTTCTTTGGTCCTTTCTTTCTTTCCTTTCATTCCTCCATTCCCTTCCTACTTGCCTTCATTGGATTTTCTGGCGATGTTATAACTAACCTTCTTATCTCTTTCTTGTTGCTTCTTAGTTTTCTAAATTGATTCCCATATTTCTTGTACCATTTGTGTTTATCTATTTTCTTCTTACTCCATTTTCGCTGTCTTGTAACCTATTTTGCTTCATATTCTTAGTATCCTTATATCATTTCATTGCTAACTCCTTATTTTTACTTTGTTTGTGGAAAAATATCTGCTTACCATATACTCTATTCTTATAAATTTATCTACAATTCACATTTAATCTCTTCTGATTAATACAGAAAGACAAGATTAAAAGGAAAGAAGGTAAGAGGTATAATAGCAAATAGTTAGAGAAATAGGAAGAGGTTACCTGGCACTTCTGAGAGTAAAACTTCTCAAGGAAAATCATACCGAGAAGTGTGCTTTAGAACATCAACCTTACCCTTGAATAACTTGATCCATCCATTTCATTGGTGCATTTTCAACACTTAGTAGATGGCTGTTTCTATTTCTTTTATTTTGGACTGTGTGTATATTTCAGTGGCCTTTTTAAGGGGCTACATCTAAACATAAAGCAAATACAAATGCAAATTTAAAATTAAAGATCAAAAGGACAACACATATAATTATATAGTAATACCTCCATAAAACATCATAATACATTTTAATTTTTGTCTACTGCTTTATGCCTATACATACCAATATGAAATCTAACTGCAGAAATTTCTGGAGCTGAACATCTTATTCCATTTCAATCACGTTCCATGGAGCTTCATATTTACACTCATATTTTGTTTAAAAGCATGTAACAGGTTTATAAACAACTTATTTATAAAAGCAATCCATGAGGAATACAATAGCTACAACAGTCCAGACACCTGAAAATATTTTAAATACAATAAAATGTGAAATGCATATAATAAGCTGCAATAATTTTAAAACTGTAATTGTTGTGTGTGTGTGTTTTATTTACCCCCTAATTATTTCAGGATATACTGGTAGTTACCTTTGGTCACCTCTAAATAGCTGAAAGGCACCAGATCCTGTCTGATCTTGGAAGTTACTTGGATGGGAGTCCACCAACAAATATCAGGTCACCTAATGGGTTTCCATGGCCAAGCGGGAATTTGATCCCCAACCTCCAATTTCTATGCTCAAACCATTACACCACACAGGCTCTCTGTAGGCTATATTTCAGAGGAAGGAACTGGCAAAACCACCTCTGAGTATTCCTTGCCTAAGAAAACCCTGTGGAATTCATGGGACTGCCATAAGTCAAGAGGTAACTTGAAGGCAAATACATATATTTACTTTTACAGCCAAGGAAGCACAAAGCAAAAATATAAAATATTGTCATAAAAAGGATGATGGGAAGTTTGGGGAAAAATCAGCTTTAGCTATTTAGTTTTATGTTACTATTAAGAAACAATATAAGATAAAATAAGTTCCTTTCAAATAACCTGTCCACCCCCCCCCTCCATAGTTTGACATTAAGAATAATAGCAGGCAAGACTCTTATGCCTCATTCACTGGATGCTATGTGATTCTCTCTTTCTTTTTTTAAAATTGGTTTATTAAAGATTTTACAGAAGCAAACATATCCAACAAACAATGCATCTCAGGCCCAGTACAATGAAGTATATTGAGTTGATATTCCCTGACTATCCAAATAAGAAATCTCCAGCTGACATGACATTAATTATGATAAGAGTATCTTTCCAAACATCAACATGGGAGAAAGGAAAAGCGAATGGTTTCATTTGCACAACTAATAAACTTGTAAAGCAAGTAAAGAATTTAGAGTGATCTTGGTTATATGTTATGAGATTCTCATGATGTCATCCTCCACTCAGCATTCTCCTTTGTCCATCTCTTTCTTTGCTGCAGAAGATGGAGAAAAATGGCTGCATAGTTGCTAACATGAGAAGTCAGAAACACTTCAGATCATAGAAGTAGATTTAAACCATGCAGAGGACAAGTCAATGAACTGCCATAGCTCTTAGCTATTCAGCAGAATATTTGCTCCAAACATGAAGTAGATCACACTGGAGACCTCAGAATATTCCAGCAAGACCCAAATCATCTGGGCTAGATTTGCCCATAGCTTCTTGAACCTACTAAATAATTTTCCCCATTACTAAAATAGCTGCTCACTAAAGTAATTATGTTTCCCTTGAATATGAGACAGTCTATATGGGCAGGACAGTAGGCATGCATAAAATAGATTGGTGTATTATGATAGATTGATGTTTTATGATGTGTGGAACCAATTTGGGACTCTGTAATCATGGGGGGAAATACTGCAGTCTGAAGTGGTTCTCATAATTGTTCTAGGACATCAGACACACCCATTTTCAGAATTATTGATTCTTGGTTGCAGATCCAAATCCTGGCCTTTTATCTCCTCTTCCACCCAACCACCAGCTGTCAGCCAAGATGACATTCCATGTCCACTGAGGGCTCATTCCCACTTACGTTTACACTGGTTTGTGAAGCATATGACACCGGGACATGGAATCAATCTAGGCCACTGTGTCGTTCCCACTATGGAAGTGAATTATTCCCTTACTCCATGTCATTCCCACTAGTGCCTTTGAGCCCCAGCTTTATGCAGCAGGAAGAGGAGGAGGACGGGGTGCCCAGGGCCCTTAAAATGGTGCCTTCATAACAGTCAGGGACCAGAGCAAGGCCCAGCACAACCTCTTGGACCAGTCAAAGAATCGGGGCCTAAATAAGCCATACACCACTGGGAGAGTAGTTGGGGCCAGGAGAGGCTCAGTGGCACAAGAAGCAGCAGCCAAAACAGAGGTGGGCAAGATGGGGCCCAGAGAAGAGGTGGGCAATGGGAAGGAGGGGGCAAACTCAGCCCCACTTAGTCCAATGATATCCCTATCTTCCAGGAAGGGGCATGCAGGCAATGGAGGCCGAGCAGCTGAGCGACCCCTCCAGTGCAATGCAGATCAGATCCATCGTTCACACTTGTTGATCATGCATCTGAATCGATTCTTTTCAAAAGAACTGCCAAAAAACTAGTCTTTTTTTTTTTGCATTTGTCTCTTCAAAGCATCTGAAACCATTTCCAATGGGGATGAGGCACATTTAAATTGCAAATTGATGTAAATCATAGTGGGAATGAGCCCTGAGATCCTCCAAACCTTTATTTGCTATTAGGATTTCCTTCATAGGCACTGGCAGCTGGTGTTTCTATGTAAATGGGACAATGAATCCACTACGGGGGTTGCTCTAAACCAGGAGTCAGCAAACTTTTTGCTGGTGGGGCCGGTTGCCCTGCCCCCCGATCGTCGGGGGGCCGAGGGGGGAGGATGGCGCTGGAGGTGTGTGCACGCACGGGCGTGGGGCGCCATTTTGGAAAGCAAAATGACGCATGCGCACGACAGCAGGCGCCATTTTGGAACGCCAAACAGTGTCAGCATCACGAGCACATGCGCAAGACGGTGGCGCCGTTTGGCGTTCCAAAATGGTGCCCGCCGTCGTGCGTGAGCACGGGCACCATTTTGGAAAGGGAAATGGCACCCTGTATTGCGCGTGGCACGGTGGCGGCACCGACAGCAGTAGGACCGGCCACGGGCCGGTTCGAAGGCCTCAGCGGGCCGGGTCCAGCCCGTGGGCCATAGTTTGCCAACCCCTGCTCTAAACTTAAGTGCACTATATCTAAGATGCTGAATCTATTTTCAAGAAGCATTGAGGTCCTTGAAATGTCTATTAAAGTTAAAATTGAAACCTGGAGCAGATTTTATACTCTATTGACATGGAAGCCTTCATCCACCACTGAATTTTTAAAACATTTTTTTAGTTTCATTCACAAGTAAATCGGGCTTTGTTCAATGTAGTTTAGTCTCATTTGTGTATGCATTAGCATTAAAATCTTGCAAAATAATGGATTTTACCACAAGAAAACTCTTTCTGTTTTTTCCCTTCCCTTTTGGCAGGGTTTAAAGCTCTTGAAGAGAGCTTCATGAAGTGGTATGCTTAAAATGTCTGTAATGAGTAGCCACAGATGTATTTCTGCAAGCATAAAACCAAATGGGCTGCTTCAAACACCTGTCCTTCTGTAGATATTGTTGAAATATACCTTTTTAAGGCTGAGCTTTGCTGAGACCAAATTCCTCTTTCAGGGAGTAGAGTGCATATCATTCATTTATACAAGGGTTAGGCAACCTTTTTGAGCCGGGGGCCGGGTTGCTGTCCCTCAGACAATTGGGGGGGCCGAAGCACCAAAAATAAATAAATAAATAAATAAAATAAAAATAAAAATAAAAAATATAAAAAAATATGCATGCACACTCTCTCAGCCCCAGAAAAGCCATGGCAAAACCCCTGTGGAGATTTTGCCAAGAAAACCCCAAGAACAAGTAATAACAACAATAATCAATATCATCATGGCGGGCGGCGGTGGCGGCAGGACCTGCCTGGGGCCGGTCCAAAGGCCTTGGGGGGGCGCATCCGGTCCCTCGAGGCCTTAGGTTACCTACCCCTGATTTATACACATCCACCTTTCCCCAAAAACTGGGTCTCAAGGCAACCTAAAAAATACAAATTATGGCAAATGTGAAGACAGCAGTAAAATGCAATTACATTATTCATAGAATTAAAACAATTTAAAACAAATTGTTCAAAAAGAAAAAAAATGTAAAAATCAATAAAACAGCACGCTAGTAAAAGCCCTTGCAGTCAGTTCACAAATGCCTGTAGGAATAGAAATTTTCTCTCTCGCTGAGATCAAAGGGGGAGCCATTAAAGTGGATATATGGCACAGGTGGGAAAGTGTGGCCCGTGGACTATTCTCCCAATTGGGGGGATGTTCAAAAATGTTTGTTGTGTCCCTGCATGCCTGCTCTATGGCTCCCATACGTGAAAGGCAATTTTGGCATGTTTTGGTCCCTGTGGACTACATTAGCCCCAAGAGAGGTCTTTCTTTCCCCCAAGATTAATTCCATTTGGGGAAAAAGGATTCTCTTAAGTTTTGAAAATGCCTGCTAAGCCTTCTTGGGTAGTTTGGGGACAGTTTGGGATAAAATCCAACAACCCGCTTGTAAGGACTGTTGGCCACAGAACTCCATCCCAGTATAGAACCGAGTGTAAGAGCATAAAGATAGGAGACTATTCTTCAGTTTGTTTATGCACTTACTCTTAAGTGTATTTTAATCTTGTAAGAGAAGAGTTTGGGCAGCAAAATATTAATAGGCCTTTATTGTTGTTAGCTGCCCTTGAGTTAACATTGACCCATGCCAACCCTGTGGATGAGACATCTCCAAGATCCCCTGTCCTCCACTGCTTTTCTTAGGTCCTGTAGGCTCAGGTCCATGGCCTCCCTGTTTGAGTCTACCATCTGACATATGATTTTCCTCTATTTCTACTGCTCTCTACCTTTCCTAGCATCATTGGCTTTTCTAATGATTCATGCCTTCTCATGATATTGTCAAAGTACAACAGTCTCAGTTTAGTCATCCTGGCTTCCAATAATAGATCTACTATTATTTATTTATTTGAATTATATCCTGCGTTTTCTCCCAAATGGGACTATTTTGGCTGCCAATAAAAGATATAATATGGCTGTTTAGGGACTCAAGTCATAATCACCCTGTTAACTTGAATCAAATATCATCCCAGAAAAGTGAAACGTTGGGACAATGCTACTGCATTTGATAGAACATTATCATGTCCTAACAACTTTGTTCGGTATCAGTCATATCCAGAGATAAGCATATTAAATGAAGGCTGAAATTCCAGTGAGCACAGCTGGTATGACTGCTACCTAAAGTACAAGGTATAGAGCAGGGGTCGGCAACCTACAGCCCGCGGGCCACATCCGGCCCGAGGACCCGTGCTTACCAGCACCCACCGCCGCCGCCACACGTTTTGGCTGCCATGCGTGTTGCAGCCACCATTTTGTTTGCCAAAATGGCGGCCGCGACTCGTTTGCGCATGCACAGTACTCCTGCGCATGTGCAAACGAGTCGCGGCCGCCATTTTGGCAAACAAAATGGCGGCCGTGACATGCGCGGAGGCAGCAGCGCGCGTGCGGCGGCAGCAACAGCGTGTGTATGGTGGCGGCGGGGACACGCACGGTGGCGGGGGACACACGCGCGCATGAGCGAGCGCACCACCATTCCTCCCCTCCCCGGCCCCAGGTAAGCAAAGGTTGCCGACCCCTGGTATAGAGTATCGATGGGAACATTTTTCAGTCCGAGGGCCATTTGCAGTTTCACAGAATTTATTGGGGTGTATATTCCAGCAGTGGGTGAAGCTGAAGGCAAAAGAGGCAAGACCTCAAATACCAGCATAATTTAGTCTACAGCTCTTATGCCAGTAACTAAATCTAAAAGGGAAATTTCAATCATTTAAAATATGGAGCTGTGGTATGTGTGCCAAAGAAACCACTAAACAATAGCATAATGAAGAAGAGGGCCTAGTGAGGAATTCAGCAGGACTGGATTACACCTCAAGGACTGAAGTTCCTCACCCCACTATAGAGATTTGTGTGGGTTAGCCTTTCCTCCCTGAGTCAATATAAATACTCAGCTGAGTTTGTAGGGATGGGATGGGATCAAGGTATAGATTGAGTCTCCTTTATCTAAAATTCTGAAATGCAAAATATTCCAAAATTGTCCATATGGGTGCTTGTGATAGTGGCACCTTTGCTTTCTGATGGTTTGATTTATACAAGCGCTGTTTCATGCACAAAATTATTTAAACTATTATGTATAAAATTACCTTCAGGTTATGTATATAAAGTGTGTACAAAACAAGTTTCATGTTTAGACTTGGGTCCCATCTCCAAAGGCCTAAGCAGACTGCCAGAAATAGTGCACATTAAATTGAGGCACTGCCCTGGCTCAGTGCTAGGGAATCATGGGAACTGTATTTTTTTCTGGGACATTGAGCCTTCTCTGTCAGAGAGCTCTGGTGCCACAATAAATTACAGTTCCCATGATTCCCTAGCACTGAGCCAGGGCAGTGCCTCAATTTAATGTGCACTATTTCTGGCAGTCTGCTTAGGCCCCAAGATATCTCTTTATGTATCTGCAAATATTCCAAAATCCGAAAAACTCCAAAATCCAAAACACTCCTGGTACCAAGCATTTTAGATAAGGGAGACAAATCCTGCAAGGATGTGGAAGAGGGGAATAATGAGAGTAAACAAGTAAATCTTTGTTCTTTTAAAATAAATTAAAGGAAGAACCTGTGGAACAGAGAAACAAAAATAAAATATGAGGAAATGTTCTTCATGTGGAATTTTACAAGCCCGAAACTCAGCATTCTGCGTATAGGAATGCTATAGTAGTGATGGACATAGCTGACTCATGTTTAAGCAATGGGATTACGTAGGATTGATTCGTGATGCAAACATCTCTTGAATCTTGTACAAGGTTACTTGATGGTGCTCCTGAGTCAGGAATGTAGTAGAAAAGAATGCATCAGATTTTCCCTAAACAATAATGAGCTGAATGCAGGTATGGAAAGGATTCTAGGTGCAAAGAGTCCAAACTATGTGTACTACGTGGAAGCAAACATTGGTTCGTATCAGGGAGGCTTACTGTTAAATGAATGGTTAAATGTCAGAATAGGACTCTGGCTCAGTGGCAGATCTGAAAACATAAAAGGTCTCAAATTCACCAACAATTCTAGTTAGGGCTAGGAACATTTAGTCAATAGATAATACTGGGCTTAGTTGTATCACAGTGGGATTTCTCTACTATTTTTTCTTCTCAGAATGGGAACCCACATTACAGAATTGTGTCATTTCAATTGATGGATCATATGCAGGTGAAGTCGTAGGCTTTCATGGCCGGCATCCATAGTTTTTTGTGGGTTTTTTGGGCCGTGTGGCCATATGCAGGTGTTCATGCTTTCTGAATTAACATGACACATACCTTGTTGTTGTGTGCCTTCAAGTCCTTTTAGACTTATCCTTGGGGGTTTTTGGTAAAATTTATTCAGAGCGGCTTTGCTTTCCTCTGAAGCTGAGAGTGTGTGACTTGCCTGAGGTCATCTACTGGGTTTCCATAGCTGAATGGAGGTTCAAACCCTGGTCTCTAGAGCCATAATCCAACACTCAAACTACATCATGCTGATTCTTCTGATGCCTGCTTCTGTTCTATCCAACTTTCAGTTCCATCACTATTTTAATTCCAGAATAAATCACTGAATTTAAACTATCTCAGGCTGCTTTGATTCTTTTTTGAGTACTTTTTAAAATCTCACATAAAGTTACTTCCTTCATGCGCATGGCGTGTCATTTTGCTGATGGTGTCAATTCCTCC
The DNA here is from genome assembly GCA_026167975.1 of Phrynosoma blainvillii. Lineage (NCBI taxonomy): Eukaryota > Metazoa > Chordata > Lepidosauria > Squamata > Phrynosomatidae > Phrynosoma > Phrynosoma blainvillii. Next base: position 14,297,074 of record JANUYF010000003.1, read on the forward strand.
CAACTCCTCTCCAAACCAATACAGATCCAAGCCAATAATTTGGTTAGAAAATGTGGAGCAATGTTTTTCTTTCTTTTTCTGTCATGAGACCATGGCATCATAGGGGCCTAATGTCATTATCCAATTTGTAATATGGCCTTAGCCCACAAATATTGTTTATGTATAGTCAAGCATGTTTAAAAATGTATTGCGGCTAGCTATGTTTTCCTCTCCTTTTCTCCCATGGTTAGGATTGCCAGAGTGAAAACCAGCGACAGCTCATGTACCTTCAATAATTATGAAAATGTGGACATTTCAGCAGATATTGCTTCTTCCTGGTTTTGTGACAAGCAACATCTACTGCAATTCCCTCTTCTACACAATTGTTAAAGGAATAGGGACCCTCTATAGTTTTCATTCTGGCAACTCTACCCATGGTGACAGAGCATCCTAGCAGTCTAATGGTATATGTGGGTATGCCTTCAAGTTGCCTGTCGACTTATGGCAACCCCATGAATTTCATAGGATTTTCTTAGGCACTGAGAGGTGGTTTTGATAATATCCCAAAAATATTGTATATTTCCATGCATGTGTATTCTATCTTAGAGACTGCCTCCTCCCATATAATCCTCCCCGTGCTCTCTGTTCCTCTGGGAGGAATTTCCTGCAGCCTCAAAAAGCTAGGCTTGCGGTGACCTCCCAGAGGGATTTTTCTGTTGTCGCCCCCAGGCTCTGGAACGACCTGCCAGACGAGATCCGTCAGTTGACATCTTAGACAGCTTCAAGAGAGCTGTCAAGACAGATCTCTTCCGGCAGGCCTTTCCAGACTAAAATACAGGGCCTCGGGACTTTGGGACCTTGGTCTCTCTCTCTCTTTTTAGGATTGCCTTCTCAGCCCCTTCTAGAACCGAAGTCGTAGGGGTCTTATTGGTTTGTATTTAACTAGTTTTATTGTTTATTGTTATGTTTAAATAGTTACTTGGTTTTAACTGATATGTAGTTTAATGATTTTTTTAAGGGGGGAGGGAGCTATATTATCTTAAGCTGTATATATTTTAGCTTTGTAAACTGCCTAGATTGGTTCGCCACCGGGCGGTATATAAATAAATTTTATTATTATTATTATTATTATTATTATTATTAGTTTCCTTGGAGTGATTTCTCAATGGCAGGTACCAAGATGTTGTTGTCATGTACCTTCTAGTCAATTTTGACTTTGTGGCAACCCTATCCTGGGGTTTTCTTAGCAAAATTTATTCAGAGAGCGTTATCATTGCATTCCTCTGAGGCTGGGAGAATGTGACTTGCCCAGGTCACCCACGGGTTTCCATAGCTGAGTGGGTCTCTCGAGAAAGTATTTTAGCTTCTTTGTGGTGATTTCCAACAGCAAAGTTTGTAGTGCAACGAAAAGCATTTTCAAAGGGGCAAGAATCCAACAAGCCTGGGAAGCAGTCAGGTGTCACTTTCTGCTTCCGTTTTCCTCCACTGTTGTCATTGATTCCAACTTACAACAAATCTAAGGCAAACCTAAGTTGGGTTTTTCTTAGCAAGATTTGTCCAGAGGAGGTTTGCCATTGCCTTCTCCTGAGACTGAGAGAGTGTGATTTCCCCAAGGCCATCCAGTGAGCTTCCATGGCTGAGCGGGAAGTCAAACCTTGTTTTCCAGAGTTATAGTTCAACACTCAAACCATTCCACCACGCCAACTCCCTTTCCCTCCACCAATTCCAATCAATTGGCTGAGTTTCTCTGATCTTCCCAACCCAATCTCCACCCCAGTTCCCTTCCCACCATTTCTCCAGGGTTTGTTGTTGTGGGTCTTGAGGTCATTTCCAACTTACAGCAACCCTAAGGTGGATCTATCATGGTGGTTTCTTGTCAAGATTTGTTTAGAGGAGGGTTGCCAAAGCCTTCCCCTGAGGCTGAGCGCATGAAACTTGCCCAAGGACATGCAGCGGGTTTCCACGGCTGAGCTGGGAATTGAATCCTAGCCTCCAGAGTCATAGTCCAAAACTCAAACCACTCTGCCACACTGGCTCTCACATTTCTCCAGGGAGCCATAGCTCAAGTCACTTCAGACTAAGAGAAAACTTCCCTAAAAAGACACACAAAATGTTCCTATTTCCCTCCTGTCTTTTGGATTACATTCCACTGTTCACTATAGCCCAGGATATGACTGTATCTGTAGCCCTCCACAGTGTTGTTTGTTGTATTTCCCACTGAAACAGGCTCTGAAAGATGGCACATAAGACACAGAGGTGTTTTCTCATCTAAAGGCACCCGTTTTTGCTCACAATAAGTGACTATTGCCCTGCGGATGGGAGTGGATGATGAGAGTATGGATTTATGACTGACAGCAAAGAGGCAGAAGGATTGGGAAAGAAGTAGAACTGTCAGACAACAGCAACAACAATAACACATGTTAAAAGGATTTGTGGAGGCTGTGAATCATTGTTAGAGATATGATTAGAGAAAGGAAGGGGAACTTCTGGAGAAGGTAGTCTGGAAGGAAAGGGCAGGAGGAAATATTGCAAAACACAGTGAAGCGATAGGAAAAGAAAATATACATTGGAACTATGTGGAAATTGATGTGTTGCAGTGACCGGTTTGATTTCCAGCAGAGAGAGAATAAAGGTCTTGTGTAGCCTCCTGACTGAGGTATTAAGTCTTGATGGAAACCCTGAGGGGCCACTGCCAGTGTAGACAATGGTCCAAAACACTGCAGAAATAATCCAGTTTCAGATTGCTTTAACTGCTCTGGCTCAGTGCTAGGGAATCCTGGGGACTGTAGGTTTGTGAGACATTTAGCCTTCTCTGGCAGAGAGCTCTGGTGCCACAATAAACTACAATTCCCAGGATTCCCTAGCACTGAGCCAGGGCAGATAAAGCGGTCTCAAACTGGATTATTTCTGCCGTGTGTTTTGGACCTACGTTGAGCTAGATAGAACAGTGGTCCGACTCAGTATGAAGCAGCTTCCTAACTCCCAACGCTTTTGAGCTTATGGGTGAGTGGATCCTGTGGCCTCCAGACATTGCTGGACTTTCTCCTGATGGGGTTTCTAACTTTGCCCCCGGGGACAGTAGAGAACAGTGGCATCACAAAGGGGTGCAGGGGATGCAAACCTTACCAAGTGACCCCCTAAGAGGGGGTGACACCACTGCTCAAACATCCTTTGGCAGAAACAGGCTGTGATGTTCACCTGTGTCCCGTTAAAATGCTGAAGAGATGGTGAGAGTGGTGTCCATAGTTTTCTGTGGGTTTTCCAGGCTATTTGGCTACATTCTGGAAGAATTTATTCCTGACGTTTCGCCTGCATCAGTGGCTGGCATCTTCAGAGGGTGAAGATTAATTTTTATTTTTAATTTTTTTAATATTTTAAATTGTTCTTTAGAAACATCACATTTAACCAATTTTTTATTTTAAGCACATGAAACTATGCATATGTACATTTAAGCTGTGCGTATGTTACTGTAATTTAAAAATATAACTTTAAATGTGCTAGTTGTTTATGTCACAACTATTACCATTACATTCAGTGATTAATGGGAATTATGATTTATGAGTCACATCAGTACAAAAAACATTATTAAGGATTCTGTATAGGGTTATATAGGAGGAGGTCAATGGCAGGAGTGACACCATGACTGACTGCACTGGGTGACACCAACCCTAGTGATGCCACTAATAGAAAACAGTAGTTCTTCAGGTATTAGAAGTCCTGTCATCATCATCCTTATTTATTATCTCTTCTCGAGACTAGACATGCCCAGTCCCTTCAGGTTTTCCAAATAGGATTTGTTCTACATACTGCTGAGCAGCTGACTTCCCCTTTCCCGTTTGTCTTCATCCTTTTTAAAATGCAGGGCATGACTCTCTAGATGAGGTGTGGCAGAGTACTCTATAAAGGGAACTATGACGCCCTATGACATAGAAACGGTGGTCATAATAATCTTAGAGATGGCTGCACATAGTAGCGTTCCTAGGGGGGTGCCGAGGGTGCAGACCACACTAGGTGACACCCTAAGGGAGAGTGACACCACTGCCCTTCAAACATCCAGGGAATGTGGGGAGAGGTAGCTCAGTGGGTGAAGAAGGCACACTTCTTCAGTGGTGTCCCTAGGGTTAGTGTTGCCCGGTGCGGTCACTGACTGGGGGTGGGGCTTATGGGGCGGGACTTCCTATGCGCAACTTCCAGCGCACTTCCGGTGTGTGCAGGAGTGCGAGCACATGGCTAGAGAAGGTAAAGGCTGGGGAGAGCTGGAGAAGCCCCGCACCTCCCTGGTAAAGGCCGGGGAGGTCTGAAAATGCCCAACACGCCTCCAGGGAGCAGGCCCACGGCCATGGGGAGCCCCATAAACCAGGCCTGCAGCTGCGGGGAGACTCCCGTTGGGGACAGGGGACCAGTTGAGTGTCACCCCCCCCCTTCTGGGTTGTCACCTGGTGCAGTCCGCACACCCCGTACCCCCCAGTGACGCTCCTGCTCTCCTCCTGTGCAGTCACTTCAGTGAGCAAGGAGAGCATCTCTCTCACTGAAAGGGAGGGAGGGGAGGCTGGAGCTGAGTGGGGGAGAAAGAAGATTCAAGGAAACAGGGATGGACTTGCAATAGGTGTGCTTATAGGAAAACCTGGGTTGCCCAAAGAAGAAGAGCCCTTGGTGGCCAGGACCAGTAGCCACGGGAGGGGAGGGGAATGACAGGGAGGGATGGCACACACCTCAAGGATCAATCCTCTGTTGGAGGGAAGGTGTGGGGAGAGGGTGTGGGTGGAAGACAAGGATGCAGAGCAAAACAAGAAAAAAGTTGCAAAGGCAGAACAAAGGCAAAATCCAGCCCTTCAAGAGCAGCTGCTGAAGCCCTTCCGTGCCTCTTTTTGGTCACTTTTTTTTCTTCCCAAAAATGCAAACTGAGAAGGGGCATTGGGAGAGCGAATGGAAGGAGGGCTCTGGCAATAAACAGACAGGGATCAAGCACCGGATGGAGAAGAGAGGCTTGTTTTATTTTGTGAAGTCGTAGGCTTTCATGGCCGGCATCCATAGTTTTTTTGTGGGTTTTTTCGGGCTGTGTGGCCATGTTCTGAAAGAGTTTCTTTCTGACGTTTTGCCAGCATCTGTGGCTAGCATCTTCAGAGAAAACTGAAATGGAAAAGCCTGGTTGTATATATACTGTGAGACTTTTGTTTGCTTCCCCCACCCATCCACATCCTTGTGTTTTGAGACTTTCAAGGGAACTTTGTGAGAAGCAACACGTGAATTTAAGCCTGTTTTTGCTCCAGTCCACTGCTTATCAAAGGTTTGCAGATGATTTATAAGAGCAGCAGATAGCCAGCAAACCTGGGAGTGGGACTAGAGATTGAGAGAAGAAATCTTACTTTCATCAGAGCTGCTTGCTTTTATCGGGATTTTTTTTTTACAAGTTGCTGGTTCTTTTTAAAAGGCTTGAAATATTCAATTTTAACAGAGTTTATTTTTGATAACCTAAAAAGCCGAGGACATACAGCAACAGCTGATGGAGGGCATAATCCCCCATGCAGCCCACGGATGCAACCATCCCTGGGATTAATCCCTCATGCCACCCATGGGAGCACCCATGCCAGGGAGAATTTTCACCATGGCATCTGACTTGTTCCCCTGAACCCACTCAAATACGACAGTGCATAGATAATGTCAAATTATTTTTTTAAAAACATACTGCATCATGATCCTATAGGAACCCCCCCCCCCCCCCGCCGCCTCCCTGACATCTGGGACAGGCACCCACTAATCAATTCATGCCAGGGCAGGGAGGAATTCCCATCATCGGACCCATTACTCACTTTTATGTTCCCACAGAAATGTGGCCGATCGCAGAAAGTGTCATTTATTTATTTTTTGAAATCCACGCTGCAGCATGTCCTCCATGAGGAACACCCCCCTACTTGCCCTACCTCTTCAAAAAATTCCGATAGAACCAAAAAACAGCAGCGCAGTTTGATTGGGACCACAGTGTATTTAAAGGGACCACTTGGCTGCGATGGAAATCGAAATGCACAGCCCATGGGAGCCCACAGCAGCACTGAGAAGGGGGAAAATGGTAGTTTGCCCAAGACCTGTGGTGGGATGGGTATCACTCCTCTGCTTAGCCTCTCTACCCAGTGTCCCGTGTGCCCTGAATGTGATTGGAAATGTGTTCACATTTGTTCAACATGTTGCAGTCCAGTTCTTTTCAAAACAACCTGATTCTTTTCAAAAGAAATGGCAAAAGATCAGTTTCTGAAAGAACCAATTCTTTTGGACTTGCGCCGATTCACCCCGATTCAGACCCAAATACAGTCGGGTCTGAAATTGAATCAAGTGTGAACGAGGCACATATAAACAGGTTTAAGCCAATCTGTAAACCAGTTTAAATCATAGTGTGAATGAAGCCTTAAAATTTTTAAAATTTTTGAGATGCATTGTGGGGAATTGGGAAGTATTGTGGAAATCACAAAAATGTGGCTTGGAGGCTACATGTGGACTGTCAATTGCATTGTCCTCAACCCTGGTTTAATTCATTCTAATTAGAGGATTAGATTTGTGTTAATTCATATAACCTATAATCCTTGAGGGTTTAAATACCCTGAAGGCACCAGATCCTGTCTGATCTTGGAAGCCAAGCAGGGCTGACCCTGTTTAGTACTTAGGGAGACTGCTAAGGAAGTCCTGATGCTGTCAATTATATTTCAGAGGTAGGCAATGGCAAATCACCTCTTTCCAGTCAACAGATGACCTGAAGGCACATACACACATAGAATCGCTGGTTCTGGCCTTTTATAATGCAGAAATTGAGATAATTTGATGAATAGTCCTGGTTTTAAAAACAGTCATGGTGTTTCCATGGAATATTTAAAAAGCACCTTCTGGGATGCTCCCCCGCTCTCCCAGGTCCATTTCATAGGAAGAAGTGGATACTGGGTAGGATCTTATTTCCTCAAAGTTGGTGGAGAAGCCCAAAGCAGTTCCTCAGCATGGATGAGAACAGGGCAGTCCTTGTTCCATAGTCATTCAAATCCTGTGGAGTAGCTTTGAATTCTGCCTGGCCTTGCTTTTGCATGGCACAGTAGCTTCAATTCCATACCCACAATATGTTTTTTTATGAACAATTTTTGTGTGATCCACACGGTTCATGTCACTGGCTGGATCCAAAGAATAGTTTATCTGAGTTCTGCCTATGCTTGGACAGCAAAGGCCTCTCTGCCACAATCAAAAGCAAATTTAGAAACCAAGAGCACATTCAAAAGTAGTTTGTCATATGGGGCAGGGATTGCCATTCATATGTAGCACTGACCATGTATACCCAAGCAATTCAGTGCATCTGAAGTAGCCTATGTGTGGAATTTGGCTTCACTTTTCATTCTCTTCGTTTTTAAAAAGATGAACTAATTGATTTCAGTATAAGCTTTCATTAATTATATCCCATATCCTCATATGCATGGAATGGAGCCACAGAACACAGATATTTATAAAAATGTATGAAGGGAGAGAGGATGGGGAATGTATTAGAAATGCAAACCAGTTATGGCATGATGATAGGGTGACAAGTACAGTCTTAATGGTGGTTGTAAAAGCATGGTTAAGAGGAGAAAGGAAAGTGAAATTTTTATGTTCAAGCGTGGACCAGTTTTCAGAGAGATGGCTCTGTTAGTGTGTTTCAGTATGAAAAGAAGGAAATAATAGTGACAATTAGACTTCTCATTCTTTCATTTCACCTGGTTCACCATATGCTTAGATCAGGAGTGGAGAATTGCAGTAGGTCCAGGGGCCAATTTTATTTCCTCTGGGACTCTGCAGCTGCTACAAAGAATGGTGATGGTGGCGGGGAATAATCACTTCTGGTTTAAAAGAGCTGGCATTTTTTAATGTCAAATAATGCAGAGGGACCCTGAAGCGTATTTATAAGGTGCACTGTTGCTCTTGGAGGCTTCCAAGAGAAACAATTCTTCCTGTATGTCTAGGAAGCAAAAAGAAGGTTCATGGAGTCTAAAGAGAGTGAGTGCCTTAAAACCAAACTTGGGGATTGCTATTTGCCCCCTTTTGCTTTAGATGATTTTCAAGCTGCATATGCCCACAGTGCATAAAACGCAGTCCTTTGCAGCAAGGAGCTAAAGCCTTATGTTGTTTTTAAAAAGGCCTCCTTCAAGAAGGCTGATGAGGTACCTCTTTCCTGGTCTTGAAGCAATTGTGTAAAACCCACGTACCATCATACTCTATGTTAGAGAATGTGTGGGTACCAACTCACAGGATATAAAGGGGAGGGTTGCTCTTACAATGACACCACATTGTACATGTGAGTGTAGATACAGGGTGGTCCTGGCAGGAGTGAGGGCATTGCTTCCCCAAATAAGAATACTCCTCCATTATTTTTTCCTTCAGTTCCCAAATATTTAGCATTGCAGCAACTTAAAACATCAGGGGAGCACTTAGAAATACAGTTTAGGCATCCAAAGAAAAAGAACAGGCAAAGTGATCAATGGGATGTAGTTACAAAAAGCACATAGAAGAGTTAAAAGTGTGAATGATTTTCAGTTTTACTCCCTGCAATACTACAGATTTGGGGACTGAAGGGAAAAAATAATTTGGGAGCAGAATATCCTTGAGATTGTCTGGGCTGGTAACAGTAACAGTACCACCCTGTAATGTGTGGTTTAATTCTTATTGATACAATATTTTTGAGCATTTCTAATTGCTGCTGTAGCTTCACTGATCATTGTTGTTGTTGTTGTTGCTGTTTTTACTGTAGGCTAACTAGAAATGGTATAATTGCAGTTATTGTGACCCATTTATGGAGCCTGTTTTTATTCTTTGTATTCTGATTTGAATATTGGTCTACAAATCACTTTGAGAAATTAGTAAAGTAAAGAAAATGTTGCAAGTAATAAATCTTTTCTGTTATCAACCTTTGTCCCAACATCCAGCGATGTCTGTGGCAGTCAGTTACCGAACACAATATCCCTGACAGCAGGTGCAGAATTACATTTGTTCACTCATCTCATTCAGGTCAGAGAACAGTTGCAACCCCAGATGTACACCTAGTAAGCAGTGTTGTGTTGGCAGATGTTCTGCCTGCCTGGAACATCTCAGGTGTCCATCAGCTCGGAAACCAGCTCTGTGTTCGACCAGTTGCATTAATGCAGCCAAACCCCTTTCTCACTGATAGGCACCTGCTGAAAGTTTATCTTGCTCCAGGGCAAAGTGTGGACCTGGGGACACATGTGACACCCCAAAATGATTTTGTGGCTCCCGACACCACCAGAATCCTCAGACCAATTTTTTCCTGGGTAAAGAAAATAGAGAAAAAGGGTGAGTTGTTGCTCCTGGATGTTTTCAGGTGCCAAGTTTACCTTTTAAATAAGTTGCAAGGCTGCTGTTTACCATCCAAAGTACCATTTTTTGACAAACAGAAGTGGACTTCCAACCACTCTGGAGATTTTGTTTTATTTTTCTTTAGTCCATGTAGACTCTGGAGGCTCACAGGATATAAAAGTGACCTCTGAACCTGCTGCAGTTGCTCACAATTTGCTTTACTCCAGGTGATTTCTTGCTTTCTAGTTCTCTAGGAATTACTCTTTTTGTTTGATGCTGTTATGTAGCATCCTTAACACTTTCACCATACTCTCTAAATGCCCTCATTTAGAAGGGGACAGTCCTGATTAATCATCTGCCAATCCACTTTTTCAGCTGATTTTAACATGTCCCAGTTTCTGTTTCCTCCTCCACTTTCCCCCCTTTGTTCCCAGCTTTCTTCAAGTGGTGCAAACTGAATTCAAAGTACAAATGTAGTTAGTACTCAGTTAACTCAGCAGGGGAGAAGAGGGCACATAATCATACCCTTCCCAGTAGTCTCAGGCAAAAACTGATTGCTGCAACTTCTCCTAACTTATGTGTTTTTTCTCATTAATACCTTTAGCAATCTTGACCACACTCCAATGTAGATAGGCCACACATGTCCTGGTTTTCACCTGTAAAATGTTGGATGGTATGTTTCATAAATACCATACTTTCATGCAACCAAGATGTCCAACCAGTCAGAAGTGGAACATGGAATGGAAATCTTTCACATGTTCAGTTTATACAATTTTGTTGTTGTTAAATGCCCTCGAGTCCATCTCAACTTATGGTGACCCTATGGATGAATCATAGAATCATAGAATCATAGAGTTGGAAGAGACCACAAGGGCCATCCAGTCCAACCCCCTGCCATGCAGGAACTCCCAATCAAAGCATCCCCGACAGATGGCCATCCAGCCTCTGCTTAAAGACCTCCAAGGAAGGAGACTCCACTACTCTCCGAGGGAGTGTGTTCCACTGTCGAACCGCCCTTACTGTCAGGAAGTTCCTCCTAATGTTGAGGTGGAATCTCTTTTCTTGCAGCTTGCATCCATTGTTTCGGGTCCTAGTCTCTGGAGCAGCAGAAAACAAGCTTGTTCCCTCCTCGATATGACATCCCTTCAAACATCTCCAAGACAATCTGTCATCCACGGCTCTGCTTAAATCCTGCAAACTCACACCTGTGACCTCCTTAATAGAGTCCATCCATCTAGCATGCGGTCTTCCTCTCTTCCTACTTCCCTCCACCTTCCCCTGCGTTATTGTCTTTTCCAAAGAGTCCTCCCTTCTCATGATGCATCTCAAGTACAACAGCCTCAGTTTGGTCATCTTGGCTTGATCTGCTCTAGGACTCATTTGTTTGTCCTTTTGGCTGTCCATGGGATCCTCACCACTCTTCTCCAGCACTGCATGTCAAAGGAATTGATTTTCTTCCTATCATCTTTCTTGACTGTCCAGCTCTCACATCCATACATGGTAATAGGGAATATGATGGCTTGTAAGATTCTAACTTTTGTGCTGAGTTGTATATCTTTGCATTTTAGGATCTTTTCTAGTTCTTTCACAGTCTCTCTTCCCATTCTTAATCTTCTTCTGATTTCCTGACTGCAGTCTCCATTTCTATCAGTGTTCGATCCCAGGAATACCACACTAAAAATCTTTTTGCCTTGAAAGATCATGTTCAGAAGAATCAAAATGAGAGTTCAGTGGTTGATGTGTTGTTGTTGTTTTCCCTATATTGATTCATTCACCTTTCAGCCCAGAGCCTGTGCCACTGTATGTAAGCACCCACAGGCATTTGGTTGGATGCTGATAGAAACAGATTGCTAAACAGGTTTATAGGCTTTTTAGTCTGAACTTAAAAGCAGTTCTTTTTTGTCTTCCAGTCAGCTTTTAAAAGCATCTTTGGCATTTGCTCCCAGAACGCAAGAAAATTACCATGTGACTTGTTTTCAGACTTGTCATCCCCTCTTAATTCATCAGCTCCTGTAACATCCGAAAGTTCTTCACTCTACACTATTTTTTCCCTAAGGAAAAGCTTCAGGTGATATATATCTGTAGAGTACAGGACAGAAAGAGGGCCAGCAATTATGGCTGGCCAGATGCAAACAAGGATAACGGTGGCTTCACTTCTTTGCTGTCAGAAAACAAAGCCCCTGTTAACATTCCATAAAACTGGTCTCTCTGTTTTCCTCTGTCAAATGGTAAGAGTGTATGATGGTTTCAGCAGCTTGCAAAACAGAGCCAGTAATTCTTGCCTTGGCAGGATTGTTGCAAGGCTTAATTAGATGCTTGTGTAATCACTGTAGAATCAAAAATCTTTTTTATTATTGTTGTTGTTATTTGCTATACACCTGGTTCACACACATAGAACGTGTCTAAACAGTCTGATCAGATCTGATTAAGAAATGCCATGTTAGTTACTTTGAGCTTTCCAGACCTTTCTGCTTGTAGCTGAAGTATTTTTGCTGGGTTGGATTGAAGGGAAGGAGCCGGGCAGGGTAAAAAGGTGGACAGCAAGAATATTGTAAATGAAGTAGACTTCTGAAGAGTTACTGACCTGTTTGTCCATATTGTGTCTAATCAAAAGTCCCTCCCTCTTTAAAAGAAACAGATTTTATACAGAGTGACCAGATGTCATAACCACAAAGGAGAACAATACACTGTCCACCGATTCTTTATGTATAGATTCAACCATCCACAGCTTGAAAATATTCTTTATAAGATATAAATTTCAAAAAGCAAACCTTGATTTTGTTATTTGATATAAGGGACACCATTTCGGTATGCCATTGTATCTAATGGGACTTGCATATCCATGGATTTTGGTATCCAAGGGGGTCCTGGAAGTAAACCCCAGGAGATACCAAGGGCTTATTGTACTTAAATCACAGGGCTCATTCCCACTTGCATTTAAACCGGTTTGCAAATTGCATTGACACCAAATCGCAGATTAGATTCAAGGCCGATGAGTAGTTCTACTATGTAAGCAAATAATTTTCTCATTCCATGCATTCTTCTCTTTTTTGACACGATTGTCATTCCCACTAGATTTGCACTGCTACAGAAAGCATGCTCAGTATCGATTGTGATCAATCTGTCCTGCTTTTTTTTTTTAAATGTCAATCATATGATCGTCATAGATGACACTTAAAATGGAGGACAGGTCTCAGAAAAGGAGGACCTATGGTCACCCTGAGGCAAAAACACCACCAGAAAAGTATAAATGCTCAAGGATGTGGACATCACAATGCAGCTCTCCTCCCTTTAAGCGCCAGCAGCGGGGTCCCCTGAGGGGCTCAGAGAGAAGAATGACCCAGAGGCGAAGGGGGAAAGGCCCCACACCAGAAGGCCTCCTTTAATTGGTTTTAATTAGCTTTAATATTAAAAGGAAGGGGAGGAGGAGGAGGACTAGAAGGAGGGCTCAGTGTGTCCCTCACTTCCAGTGGGGCTGGCAAGGCGTGGGGTAACTTTGCCCATTGCTAAGAGTGCTTCTCTTTCCCTCCACCGCCGCCACCATGGAGTGCGCAAAGGGATGGATAGGGTGGCTGAGGCAGGCTGGAGGGGGATCTCTTGGGAGGGCTGACCGGCTTGGAGTGGAAATACCTCTGCAAGCCATCGCTACCTCCTCCTCCTCTGCCACCCCCAGCCTTGCCTCTCTCTGATGCAGCGGGTGAGGGATGCCTTGGCCCATGACCCACTGCTGGGACTCTGCGGAGGAGCCTGAAGTGCCCCTTTGCTCGGTTCCTGGAGGGAGCAGGCTGGCCAGGCATCCTCCTTTTTCCATGGCATGTCCTCCATGTCAGCCTTCCCTCTGGCAGGGAGTTCCATTTGGAGCCTGATTAAGAAACTTGAAGTTATTATTTAGAAGGGTGTTTTAGCATTTGTTTGGGAATTTCCTCTATTTTTAAAGGTCCTACATCTTACGGTGCCTTGTCCTCCTTTGCGGTGAGGACATCGAGTCACCCTAGGACCCCCTCTGAACTCTGAAAAGTACACACACACATACACACAGATCCACTTGTTATTTGCTTTCTTTTTAAAACCAAACTAAAACCCACCTATAAGTTTTTGTCTATGTTAAAAAAAATACAACCCTACCAGTGGGGGTGGGGGGTTTGTGGTTAGGGGTCGTTTTTTCCTCTTTTTTCACTGAAACCACAACAGACTCCGCTCCCAGGATGGTGCAAACAGAGCTCTCGCACACATATTTATTGCGTTGTATTTATACCCCGATCTTCAGAAACAAAAAGGCTCTCAGAGCAGCTTATGACCAGTGAGATTCACAGGGAGTGTTAATTAAAAAACGAAAAATAAAGCCACCACAGCAGTCACTCACGGCGTGGAGAGGGGGAAAGTGGCAGATTTACAAAAAAATAAAAATAAAAATGGGATGGGATGTGTTATACCCCTTTCCCAACCTTCTGCCATTAGTCCCTCCCCTCCAGTGAGATGCGAATCAGATTCGAACATCGTTCACACTTATTGGACGTGCTTACAAAGTGAATCTTTTCAAAAGAACCACCAAAAGACCCATCTTCGAAAAGAGCGGGTTTTTTGCATTTGTCTTGCTTCACCGTGATTGAGACTGAATGCAGTCGGGTGTGAAACCTCTTCCAGTGTGAACGAGGCACATATAAACTGATCAGCAAATTGGTTTAAATCATAGTGGGAATGAGCCCACAATCATCCATGCCTTTGTATTTTCAATTTGCAAAGTTCTCACATGGCCAGTAATAGGAATGTCCTCTGCCTGCATTGAAATCCCTCAATACCATCTTAACTGGCAACATCTCACACAGAAAGCAGGCCTGTGACCCTAACATCGCCACCATTTTTCTCTGGTATGATTTTTAATATCTTTGTTTGATGAAGAAGCCAGTGAATCTTCGAAAGCTTGCGTAATGTATTTTATGCTTTGGTGTTGGCCCAAAAAGGGTATCACTGCTTGTGGATTCTGGAAAACATTATAATGCTCAGTAAAATGAAAGGCAACAGGAAGATAGAAAGACCATATCACAGATGGATTGATTTAATAGAGAAAGCCTTGGCCTGAGCTTTCAAGACCTGAGGAAGGCTGTTGACAACTGGATCTCTTGGGAATCTCTTATTCATAGGCTCAACATGAATCAAAACTGACTTAACTGCAAATGACAACAAATCTGATTTTGACTGGAGCTGTGGTACTGGTGGAGGAAGTGGGGAATGCTTTCCCATTCACTTCCAACACACACTTTTCTTAATCTAACTTGCATCCCATCCAAAAGGGGTGAAAAGACAGAAATATGTGGAAAGCATTTAGATTGTAAGATTCTATAGAAAAAGATCGGACACTCAATTCCCATAGCGTTCCTGTGAGTATCCAATTTAAGTTCCCTCTTCCTGGGTTACAGCTAGCGAGTCAATCCTAAATGTGGAAGATCCAGTTCCCCATATTATAGTCCCCAGTTTGTTTCTCCCTCTCCCAAATGAAAATAATAAGGCTTGAAACTGATAGTAGTAAAATCTATACTTGTTTATTATTTTGAAATGTTCCTTCAGATGTAGAAAATTTATATGTTTAGGAAGGGTTTCTACTAGATCATTTACCCCTCATTATGGAAAGAGATCATGATGCTACAAGATCTCTTTCCATAATAAGGGGGAAATGATCTAGTAGAAACCCTTCCTAGACATATTAAGTGAAAGAAAGAAGTTGGTAGCATGAGCTTTCATAGAAATGAGCCCGCTTCCTCAGATGTATCTGATTGCAGGCTCATTTCTACAAAAGCTCATGCTACCAACTTCTTTCTTTCAGTTAGTCTCAAAGGTGTTACAAGATCTCTTTCCATCCTGATTTTATAGACTAACACTGCTATATCTTTGAATTTTCCCCTCATGTACTAGTTTTCTTCTTGTATAAAAGGTTTTGTGTTTGGGGTTTTTTTATACAAGGAGAATATTCATAAATGCAAATCCTGCTCCACCATGCATAAAACACCATAAAACAATACAGTACAAGAATCTCTCTTTCTTAGAATTTGGCTGAATATACAGTTCAACCAAAAGAGATGTCAGAAGTCTACCTTTGGAGGCAGATTCAAGTACAAAGTTAATATCCATGAGTACATTCCTGCAACAAGACAAATGTATGCTGTAATTACTTCACATTCCCCATTGTGTTTTCTGACATATCTCTAAAGGGGGGGAAAAACACACACCACCCTATTGTTTAACTAGGCCAGTGTTACTAAGATACTGGGTGGCAAATAATGGGATTTGAACATTTTTGTTGTGATCTGAGTATCTCTGCTGCATGTAGAGACAGCTTTGGGAGACAAGGCTCAAACTCCTCATCGTCGTTCGCCCTCATGTTTCTCCTTTTTTAACCTAATGTAACAGTCCTGCAAATTCCTACAGGAGACATGCTGTGTGTGTGTTTGTGGAAATATTTTAAAAATAGAATCATAGTATCAAATAGAGCATCACAGAAAGGCCATCTAGCCCAGTGCAAAAGATCTACAGCTCAGGTATCCATGACAGGCCTTCCAAAGTAATTCGTTCTGCTGTCAAGCAGCTCCTCCTTCCTTCCCTCCTAGCCAAAACAATATATAATACAAATGTTTTAAAATGATTAAACAGACAATCCAGTTACAACATTAATTTAAAACACATTTAAAGCATGGTGTGTATGTATATGTGTGGTACATGACACATACATACATACATACATACAGCTGGCCTTCCTCATTTGGTGCTTTGACTTTTGCGGATTTGATTATTTGTGGTTTTGATGAATATGTTCTCTCTAGGAATCTCCAAGTCCTCCAGTGCAGTTCTGCCAGAAGTTGACCACAGAGTTGTGCTGGAGAACCCAGAGGTTCCTAGAAAAAACACTTCTCTAGGCATTTTGAGCTCCTCCAGCGCAATTCTATGATCAATGTCTGGCATATGTTGACCATAGAGTTGCACTGGAGGACCTAGAGCAGGGGTCGGCAACCTGCGGCCCACAGGCCGGGTGCGGCCTGCGGAGGCCTTTGGACCGGCCTGTGGCTTCCCAAATGGCTCCTGTACTCGCGCTCGCATGCGCACAGCGGCGGGTGCCATTTCGGAAAGGTCCATGGCGGCTGTGCAGCCACCGTTGGGCCTTGAGAAGGCCGCACCGTGCTATGCCGGGTGAATTTGCCCACCACGGCTGCGGAGGGGGGGCTTTCCAAGGCCCAGGGAAGCCCCCCATGCCCGCGGCGGGCGAATTCACCTGCCATGGCTGCGGGGGGGGCCTTCCAAGGCCCAGGGAAGCCCCCCCGCACAGGGGGGCTTCCAAAATGGCGCATGCGCACGCACGTGGGGGCAAGTGCACACACGCGCAAGCGCATGTGCCCTCCCAGCCCCCCATGCCATTCCCCCCCTCCCGGTCCCCTGGCAACAAAAGTTGCCAACCCCTGACCTAGAGATTCCTAGAGAACTGTTCTCTCAGGTAGAAAGAATAGTGGGGGTTTTTACTTGTGGATTTTCCACATTCTCAGGGGTCCTTCACCCCTAACCCCAGCAAATGTGGAGGGACCACTGTATAATGCAACACAACCCATTAAAAACCCTTCTGTCACAGCCAGCTAATAGTTTAAACAGGAAGGTCTTTGCCTAATAGCAAAAAGAGAGCAGAAAAGCAGGTCAACTGAACCTCCTTTGGAAGGGAGTTCCTTTGTCTATAGGCAGCCACCAAGAAGGCTCTCTCCTATGTCCTCACTAGACAAGCCCATGAGGGTTTTGGGTCTGCAAGAAAATCTTTCTTCACAGATTATAAAATGTGTGTGTGTGTGTGTGTTTATGTTAACTGCCTTCAAGTTGGCCTCAACATATGGACATAAGAGACATCTCCAAATCACTCTATCTTCAATAAACCTGTTCAGATCTTGCAGATTCAGGCTCATGATTTCCTTGACTTGTAATGTGGTCTTCTTCTTTTCCTGCTGCCTTGTACCTTCCCTAGCATTATTGTCTTTTCTAGTGAGTCATGCCTTTCCATTATATGACCAAAGTAAGACAACCTCAATTTAGTAATTTTTGCCTTCTAGGGAAATTCAGAATTGATTTGTTCTAGGACCCATTTGTTTGTCTTTTTAGGAGTCCACAGTATCCCAGAACTCTTCTCCAACACCACATCTCAAATGAGATGATTTTCTTCTGTCAGCGTTATCTACCGCCCAGCTCTCATATCCATACACAGTGATGGAGAATACAATGGCAAGGACCATCCTAACTTTAATATTCAGTGAAATATCTTTGCATTTCAAGATCTTGTCTAGTTCTTTCAAGACTGCCCTTCTAAGTCCTACTCTTCTAATTTTTTGGCTGCAATCTCCATTGCAATGAATGATTTCTCCAAGATATGGAAATTCTTTATTTCAATTTCTTCATCATCTAAGTTAAAGTTATGTAAATCATCCATGGTAATTATTTTTGTTTTCTTATCAAACCTGCCTTAGCATGTTTCTCCTTGACTTTCTACTGTAATTGTTCCAGGTCTTTGCTATTTTCTGCTGGTAGTGCTGTTAAATTGTTGATGTTCCTTCCTCCAGTTTTCACATCTCTTTCCTCCGAATCTAATCTTGTTTTGCGTACGATATTTTCAGTATATAACTCTTCCCAGACCCCTTTCCATCTGGAAACTATTCTGTTTCTCTGAATTCTATTCTAACAGTAGCCTCTTGTCTTGAGCATGCTCAAATGAGGAAATACAATCCTTCAGATAGTCCGATCCTAAGGCAGTATTTTGACTTGTGAGATGGATGAATACCCAGAGAAGGTATCCTTGGTTGGATCCACACTAGCAAAAAATAAATAAATTGATATTTATTTTATTATTTATTTCAAGGATTTGCATCCCGCCTTTCTCCCACAATGGAATTCAAGGTGGGTATCCATCTTGATTCCGGTGTTATAGGAACACGGGACATATGACCATTTTCAAAGTGAAATTGCTTCTTTTAATGCAATTTAGAAAAAGTCACTTTTTACTCCACAGTTTTCAGGGGGGAAAAACTGTTTTTTTGGGGCAATATGTGTCCTACCAGATTGGTATGGTATCAGTGGCGAGATGTAGTTGGGGGTGAGTGGGACAGATTGGTGGATGGCATCCTCCATCCAGCAAGTAAGTGATACATTGGTTGGAGGATTCTGGGACCCTGTCTGCATCTCACTGAGCCAACCAACATGTCCACAACCACTGCAGATCACTTTGCTTTGAGATCAGAATGAGTGATACCTAGTGATGGTTGCATCATGGCTGGGCACCTCATTCTGACCTCACTGAGAATGACTGGTGGCAGCGGTGGACACACTGGGTGGCTGAGCAAGATGCATTTCAAACAGCAAAGTACTGCCCACCTGCCTTCAAAAAAAGACATTTTCTAAGTTCTGTAAATGTTTCTGCCAGTGGTTTCAACATCATTAGCTTAAAGAGCAGCACATGTGAATCAGTAATTGACCACCACAGCTTGCTTCCTTTAAAAATGAAGAGTAATGTTACACAGAATGTTTAATTTCATAAACACTACTGAGAGGTTCAAGTCTTGGGATAAAGCATGGAGATGGGGGGGGGCAGCAGGGAGATTTCAGGGGCCTGGTCCCTGAAATCTATATATACCTGGGTGGCTCTACTCTTTTGACTGCTGTGCATTCTGATATGGCCAGAAGCAGGAGCCAGCTTGACAGTCTAGAGCAGGGGTAGGCAACCTTTTTGAACTGGGGACCAGGTTGCTGTCCCTCAGACAATTGGGGGGCCGAAGCACCAAAAATAAATAAATAAATAAATAAATATTTTTTTAAAAAAAATTAAAAATAGCATGCACACTCTCTCAGCCCCAGAAAAGCCATGGCAAAACCCCTGTGGAGATTTTGCCAAGAAAACCCCAAGAACAAGTAATAACAACAATAATCAATATCATCATGGCGGGCGGCGGCGGCGGCCCGAGGCCTTAGGTTGCCTACCCCTGGTCTAGAGCCCTGAGGCTACAGCTGGCAACCTCTTCACACCTGTTCCTGAGCATGCAGAAGTCCAAGGAGCAGAGCCAGAATAGGAAATTTGCCAGTTTCCTGACTGCAGTCGAATTTAGAATTCCTGTCCTACTGAGTAGTTTGTGTGGGAATGAAAATAGCAAAGTGCCGTCTTGGAGCCAAGGAAGGGGAGGGGCAGCCGGACACCAGACGCCCCAACCCCTTCCCGAGGATGTCATCGGAGCGCCTGCCGTTGCACACGGCAAGTGCTCCAATGACGTCCTCCCAGCCCAGCCTCTGCATGGGCTGAGCCGGAAAAGCCGCACGATGGCTCTTCTAGCCCCCTTTCTGGGGCTTGGGAAAGGAGCGCTATTTTAGGAAAGGAGTGCTATATATGGAGCGTGGTTTTAGTTATGTTTTTAACTTTTGTATGTTTTTGTATTAATTTTATATTGTTTTACCAGTATGATTTTGATTGTTTTAAAAAATTTATTGTGATGTTTTAATAATGTTTTATTTTGGGTCCCTTTTTGGGAGAAAGAAAGCATAGACGTGAAATAAATAAATAAATAAATACGTAGGATCAACCAAGAATCGAGATTTCAGCCAGGAAATTAGAAGAAGACTAGGACTGGGGAGGGCAGCTATGAAAGAACTAGACAAGATCCTAAAGTGCAAAGACGTAAAACTGAACCTTAAGGTCAGGGTTGTCCAAGCCATTGTATTCTCATCACCATGTACGGATGCAAAAAATGGACAGTGAAGAAAACTGATTAAAAAAAAATCAACTCATTTGTGATGAGGTGCTGGAGGTGAGTGCCAAGGATACCGTGGACGGCCAAGAAGACAGACAAATGGGTCCTAGGACAGATCAAGCCTGAACTCTTCCTTGAGGCCAAGAGGACTAAACTGAGCCAGTTGTACTTCAGCCACATCATGAGATGACAGGACTCATTAGAAATGACAACAATGCTAGGAAAGGTGGAGGGTGGTAGAAAGAGAGGAAGAACATATACCGGGGGGGGGGTTGCAGACTGCCAGAAATAGTGTGAATTCAGTCCACTTTTAGGGTTAGGGTTAGAGTTAGGGAACCATGGGAACTGTATTTTATTGTGGCATCAGAGTTGTCTGACAGAGAAGGCTCAATGTCTCAGAAAAATAACAGTTCCCATGATTCCCTAGCACTAACCCTAACCCTAAAAGTGGACTGAATTCACACTATTTCTGGCAGTCTGCAACCAGGTGGATAGACTCAGTCAGGGAGACCATGGCCCTAAGGCTGCAAGACTTGAGCAGATCGATTGAGGACAGGGGAGCTTGAAGATATCTCACACAGGGTTGCCATGAGTTCAGGTCAACTCAAGGAAACAAACTCAAACAAAGAAAAAAAAGAAAAGAAACACAGGATGATTGAAACGCAACTTTTGCCAACTTTTGAATGTTGTGCAATTTCTTTTCTGCAGGGAAAGCTGCACAGTTCTCAATTGCTACACCTACATAGTTTTCTGAGCAAGCTGTGCAGATTTCACAGGAAAGCTAACCAGTTTCCCATCATTGTGGGGAAGAAGGAATTCCCGAGTGACCTGAAGCTACGGAACAAAAAACAACAACCCTGTTTTGTTGTTCCCAACATCCATCAAGGATTATAAAAAAATGAGATTTGCCATCCTTTTGGCAGGGGATAAAGATAAGGCTATACATTTGCTCTGTGAATGGTCAGGTTGTATTTGTTTGTTTATTGGATTAATACTCTGCCTTTCTCCCAAAGTAGGATTCAAAGCAACTTTGTTGTAGAACAGAGTCAGTTCAAACACACTGAACAACCTTTCCTATTGGGACAGGCTGTTTGCGGGAAGCCATGCACTGGAATTTCATGCCCTTAGATGTATATTTGGATGTGCACTGGAAGAGAGATGTATTGTTCACCCCAGAGATTTAATATCCAGCTGTGAGGTAGCTGCTCAGAATGCATTGTAAGGCTGTGGCAAGGACTGTTGTGAATGTTTAAAACTTAAATATTTTTATTCATTATTAATTAAATAATTTACATTACAAAGGTACAGAGACCTCGAGATATTTTTTAAAAAGCAGAATCATCCATATTAGATCAAAGGTGTGGGGGTAATGAACATATGGCTGAATGTATTATTGTGACATGTTTCCGCCTAAAATATGTTTGTAGAATCATAGGCTGTTGAGTTGGAGGCTTCTCTGTCTGTGTGATAGTGGCTAATGAATTGTTGTGAAATGATGCTTGTTCATTGCTCTTGAAATAATAAATGTTGATGTTGATCAGTGAAAACTCAGACTAAGGTATGTTTTAAAAAGGCATGAGCAAAATCCAGAGGCAAACCTAGAGAAAAAAATGGGACAGTGATTTCCCAGTGATTAGATACCAGAAAATCAGGACTGTCTGTGACACATTGGAGGAGTCGGGATATAGTGTTGGCACTAAGGCTGGCCAGGACATTTGTCATTGCACACTGGCAAAAGTTTTGGGACCCTAGATTTCTTCCAGTGTTGTCACGTACATTGCGGTGCATACTGTGCACATTGTGCATATTACTGAGCATGATCTGAGGATTGCATCTCTAGTGGTATGGGACTCGGAGTGAAGTGCTGTTAACCCATGGGTAAAGTCAGTTGGAAATGAGAGCCAGAGTAATGTAGTGGAGTGTTGGACTAGGACTTTGGAGACCAGGATTCAAATCCCTGCTCAGCCATGGAAACCCACTAGGTGACCTTAGACAAGACACACTCTCTCAGCCTCAGAGGATGGCAATGGCAAACCACCTCTGAAGAAAACCCTTTGTTAGGTTTGCCTTAGCTTAGGGTCACCATAAGTTGGAAATGACTTGAAGACACACAACAGCAACAACAACAACATCTGAGGGGAATGAAGCCAGTAATGGGCAGAGTCAGAGGTCAGACTCAACAGTGGATGGAGTTTATGGCACTGTAAAATTGTGTAGCCACCCCTTCTCTTTTTCCTCTTCATCTGCATCTGATATGCAATGTACGGGCAGCATATTCCACTTTCCCTTGGCAAAGAGTGCTTCACAAAAATACTAGTTGTGCCCCCAAATTATTTCTGCCCCCACAAGCAACAGCTTAATTTGCAGCCCTGTCAGGCCAGTCTTTGTGCTATAGTGCTGTTGTTTCCAATCTGTTTTGAAAAAACACACTGGGCCTACTTCTCAGCCATTATTTGCAACTGAAATGGTGCATAGGAAATAATACAGCATTTCCTCATCCATATCCTAAAATAGAAACTGTTTAATACCTTCCTCTCTGCCTCTTGCTGTCTATATTTAGATTTTAAGCTTTCTTGAGGTTAAAGGCCTGTCTTTGATTTACATTACCCCATGAAGCACCATGGGGTATACTATTTTGATATTTATTATTATTATTATTATTATTATTATTATTATTATTATTATTATGTAATGCTACCAAAAAGATTAGAGTGAAGTTTTTGAATGCTATTGCTGTAAACTGTACATATGATTAATTGATTTAATCAATGTGTTAATCCCTCCCCCATGTTAAAGCTGAAAGAACATACAATAAGACTGATCAATTGACTTGCTAGTAATAATAAGTCCTTCCAGGTCCAAACAGGTTTATACCAAACTCTGCAGCAGTAAATCTTAAGTTTAATTGTTCACCCTCCCAAAGTAACATGTTTAAAAGATCTCTGTTTTTGCAGCATGAACTACTAAATCTCTCTCGCACTCTCTCTTTTAGCCATATAATAAATGAACTGATAGAAACAGAACGGGTTTACGTAGAGGAGCTTCAAAGCATATTAGAGGTAAGTTGAGTATATACAGAAATGAAAAAATCAGATATAGTAATAAAACCTCCAGCACTACCCTTAGCCAGTAAGAGAAGAAAACTCCAACAATTAAAAATCATTCTTCAGACTTTCATGGGATGTACAGGTGGACATTATGACAATGACTCCTTATTAGTACATAAAATGAATGAATACCCACACTGCAGCAATTGTGTCTTTTTTTAATACTCCCCTTTTGCTATTTCTAATTTGTATGGCATTTTCTCCAATGTTGGGGAAGTTGACCAGACTGTGCCAAGTCAACTGTGCATACTGAAGCCTTTTAACATTTTCCAGTGTCAATTTTGAGACATTCAAAGGTCAATAAGAGAAAAACAACACAACAAAGTGGCAACAATTCATCATTAGGATTTCCAGATCTCAGGGCTTGGCCTTGTTTCTCAAGCCCTTAGCTCAAGGGAGAAGAATCTCAGGACAAGAGTGCTGCCTTGAAAAGTGTATATTTTCCCCATTACAGTTGCCCCTCTATTCTTGCGGACTTGAGGTCTGTGGTTTTGAATATTCACAGAGGGGTGACCTCTGTTAAAATTAATGGGGTACGCCCCCCCATTCAAGCCTATGGAGCTTGAATATTGGTGAATCTCCATTTTCACAGGGGGGTCTGGAACGGAGGGCCGGCTGTACTTACACTTTGTGTTTTTTATTTGAATGGCGCACCCAGTGCAACTGTGATTGATGCTTAACAAATCATATGAAATAAAATCATCAGGGGTTGCCCACTGTAACATCACCAGGATCACTTTTGTGACATCCCAAGGGGTCATCCCTATGTCTCACCAGTGGCATCACTTGGGTTGGTGTCTCCCAGTGAAGTAACTTGTGGTGTCACTCCCCCCATTTAACCTCCTCCCATACCACACCACACTGAGTCCTTAGTAATGTTTTTTGTACTAATTTTATTCATAAATCGTAATTCCCATACATCACTGAATGTAATGGTAATAGTTGTGACATAAACAACTAGCAAAATTAAAACCATACCTTTAAATTACAATATTATACACACAGCCTAAATTTATTTACCTGTACATAGATGGTTTCATGTGGTTAAAGTGAAAATTTGGTAAATTGTGATTTTTTTTAAAAGATAATTTTAAAATAATAAATTTTTAATTTATCTAAAATTAATTTTTATTTGAAAATGTGTATTATATATTTTTTAAAAACCTGAGGCCTCTCCTTTCTCCTCCCACTGAGCCTCCTCTCATTCAGACCATCTCTTCAACCTTTTAATGGGATGCAGGTGAATGCCACAGCCCATTTCTGCCAAAACAGAAATGCTTGAGGAATAGTGGTGTCACTTCCCCTTAGAGTGTTACCTGGTGCACTCCGCACCCCCTAGTGATACCACTGGGCCTCAGGTTTTGGCCCTACAATCCTGGCTAGGAAACCTTTGTTTATTACACCACTTTATTGCCTGACTTGTGATGGATGCAAGCATGTTATGGACTTGCTTCCAGGAACAGGCCAGAATAGGGCAGAGATCCCACCTCACTACATTCCCTCTAGCACCTGCTTGTTATATTTTGAGCACTTGGCAGGGCAAAGATACCAGTGTTGGGCTATGTTAAGAACTCATTCCTTTGACTGTGTGAAGAGGGATTTAAATGGTGGGGAAGTCCATAGTCTAATGGCCCAGAATGGATATATTTATGCTATCTGGTTCCACAGTCATCCTGCTATTGTCTTCCTCTGTCAACTAGCCAAACAGCTGTGCCACCTGACCTTTAGTAACAAGGTGTGATGTTTCAGTTGATCAAGGTATGTGTGTTATATTTTTCAGTCTTCCATTCCCCCATACTCTTTTCTTCTTCTTCTTTAACAGGGCTATGCATCAGAAATGGACAATCCTGATTTAATTCACTTGATCCCGACTTCAATTTTGAACAAGAGGGAAGTTCTTTTTGGAAATCTTTCGGAAATCTACGAATTTCACAACAGGTTTGCTGGCATACTGTGCTATCAGACTATGAGAAGTTGTAGGGTACCCACAAGATACAATGTCCTCCAATGTATTTTTTTTAATTTAAATTTTATTATCAAAGACATAAAAAACATAAAAACATTCAAATATTCAAACATATTCAAACATACCACATACAATCAAATCCTACTCCTAGTCAAACACTTAACATAGATCAATTATCCATTATCTATTAGTATAAATCATTCTCAGTAATCAATTATCTATTCTTCAATGATCAATTCTCTATCCACCATATTCACTCCAATGTATTTTGATAGTACTTTGCAAACAATGATCTCCAAGCATTTATTTATAAGCTTATCTTTGCTGAAACCAGAATTTGGTCAGTCTTGGATTCCATATTGGGAAAAAGGTAGAAAAAAACTGAATTGCTTTTTTAGCCTTCTGAATATTCTTGTTCAAAGAACTAATGATTCCAAGCTCTGACTGAAACTATAGAGTGCTTCTAGACAAAAAGCATGTATTATTAAATTGCCCTGTTTCAAACACAGAACTATACTGGGGAATGATGTGTCCAGACATACTTGTGTTCCATTTGTAGTTTTGAACAAAGTTGTGAACTTTGGTAAATTGTTATCAAAAATATACTGGGGGGAAATCCCACCCATCCCTACTGGTAATGCTAGAAGATTTCAGTCTGAGCACATCCTAAGTTTAGGTGCCTTCCTTCCTTTCCTCAGCTAAAATGCGTTAGGAAGTAAATAGGCAGAACATTACTGCGTGCAAATTGGCTCTTGGATGTGGGTTCCGTCCTACGTCTCAGTAAGGAGGCTTTTATATTACCAATAGTTTGCCTTTTCCTTTGAAAATATAATGATAGTAAGAATTCTGTGAATGAGTACCCAGAAAGAAGCCATTGTGGAGAACACCAGTATAGAACTGAAACCTAGGGCAGGAGCCATTTTGAGACCAGTTGTAAAGTGTTGCACAGCATTAAATAAAACTCAATTCCATGCCTCAGTCTCTTGTGGCATTTTACAAAAACAGCCCTCACAACAGCAAATATTACAGATACCATTGTCAAGAACACAGCATGATTATACTCTTTAAGTTGCCATATATTCCCCCCACAGTCCTGGAATGGTAAGACGTGATGCAAACAGTATTATACTATATATACAGTATAATAATTTCTTCCAATATTTTCCCCCACTTTTTTCTCCTGTTATTTGTTTTCCAGAATCTTTCTCAAAGAGCTAGAAAATTGCATTGAAAATCCAGAGCTTCTTGGTCGATGCTTTTTAAAAAGAGTAAGTGAATCACATTTGCTTGGTTGATCCAGTTTCTCAGTGTCATGCATACCAGTTGTCTTTGAGACTCTGTGTCTGCATTTGGGGTCAGCCAGATTGCGTAGTGAAATCCTCAAGGATGGCAGACAGTTATGGAAATAATTGTTCATCACTGGCATCTGGCAGACTTAAGATTTATGCTGCTGAAACTACTCTTCCCAAAGCCTTCTCAGCATTTGGGGCATTTTCTCTAGAGAGAATCTCATCTGACACCAACAGTGTTGTCTTTTTCAGCACTATACAAATTAATCTCTATTCTCTCAGAGTCTCTTTCACACCACACAGCTATTGTGCTATGATTCTACTTTTAATGCCATGTTTCCATCCTCTGGAATCCTGGGATTTGTGGTTTAGGGAGGGGTAGTTAGAATTCTCTTCCAGAGAGCTCTAGTGCTTCATCCAGCTACAAATCCCAGGGTTCCATAGGATTTATAACACAGCTGTTCAAGTAAGAATCATGATGCTATAATTGTGTAGTTGGAAATGGGCCCAGTTTTTAGCAGATTTTATAGCACAGTTCTGTACATGGCTACTCAGAAGTAAGCCTCAATGGCACTGGGTTGAATGAAAACTACTCTCAGATAAGGAATATAGGATTGCAGTTTTAATGTAACATCTTGTAGATAGCATCTAGGGGCAGCTGTGTTGGCCATATAGCAAATCCAATAACATCCAAACAATAATGCCTTTATTGGACCAACCAAAATGCACAATTACATGTTGCAAGGCCTAATGAAAAAGCCAGTGTGACTTCAAAAGCTTGCAACATGTAATTGTGCATTTTGGTTGGCCCAGTAAAGGTATCATTGTTTGGCTGTTATTGGAGCTTGTAGATAGGTTTATTTGTGTTATTTATTTTCTTTGAAATCTCTGCTGGAGGGTAATACATAAATAATTCAGATAAAGGCAGGGACAGGGCAGGTTCCTTTTTTTTTCTTGGTAAATTACTGGTCAATTTAGTAGCAGCAGGTGGCTTCCCTGTAGTGAGGTGATGAATCCATTCTGAATTTTAATCTAAACTATGATGGAGCTATCCAAAGATTCAAAACCCTATTCCTATAAATTTGCTCAGCTCCTTGGACAGCTTCTTTAAATTTTAGAGAAAAACCTGGAGCCACAACCTGCCACTTTTACAACTTAGGTAACTGGGTAATGGTGGATTTTCATGTTATCTCTGTATGGAGCTGTGCTCCTCCTCCTGCTCCTCTTTCTCTTATTTCCTCTGGAACATTCTGAGGATCAGATAGCACAATATTAAAAAAGGAAAACACTGATGTTCTGAAATGGCAAACCTTGTAAGCACAAATGGAATGGCAACAATTAAAAAAAACTGCAGATGATTGCATTCAGTTGTTGTTCCACTAAAGTGAAATAGTTCCAGTGTGTTCCTGCTAATTCAGCAGAATGCAGACATCCACTCTGTTGAAGTTCCCCCCCCCCCCCCCATAGAAGCCAGAGAGAAAGGTGCTTTGCTAAAGCAAAATATATCATGAGGAGGCTGGCACAGATGCATTGTTGTTGTGTGCCTTCAAGTTGTTTCCAATTTATGGAGACCCTAAGGCAAAGGAAAGAATGGGTTTTTCTTGGCATGTTTCTCCAGATGGGGTTTTCCATTGCCATCTTCTAAGGCTAAGAAAGTGTGACTTGCCCAGTGGGATTATATGGATGAGGTGGGATTAGAACCCAGGTCTCTAGAGTCATAGTCCAACACTCAAACGACTACCCCATGCTGGTTTTCCACACAGATATATACAGACTGGAAACTCCCCAGCTGCAAGCCAGTGTTGCATAGGTAGAGCAGCTTGTTTTTCTTAGCAGTATTCCCAGCCACTGTGGTCACTTACCATTCTAGTTGTGGCATTCTGGGTTTAGTAAAACAAAATAAAAAAGTTCCTTTCCCAAACTTTGGGCCTCTACAGACGGTGCAAAGAGCCGTCTTGGAGGCAGGGAAGGGGAGGGGCAGCCACATGCCGGGCACCCGAACCTCTTCCTGAGGATGTCATCATGGTGCAGCATTTTTACACTTTGCACCGGAAGAGCCGCAAAAGAGCCGCGTGGCAGCTCTTTGAGCACCCTTTCCACCACCTGTGAAAGAAGCGGTGTTTTGGCGCTCCTTTCCCAGGCAGCGAAGGGAGGATCGGGGCCGACGTGTCTGCCAGCCTCGGCCTCAATCCTCCGTTTTCTGGGGCGGTCTAGGGCCGCCCATCTGCATCCCCCCTTTGTTGTGATCCCACAGTCTGGAACTCCCTTCCCCACTAATTTCTTTCTGCTGCCAAGCAAAGCTAATTTTATTCACTCAGGCCTTTGGCATACGGGTTAGTTTGCTATTGCGATAGGGTCTAACCAGTTGGGTGCTGTTGGCTGTGTTTCCTACCGTTATGTTTTTAATTGTTTGTTTTTATATTGTGTTTGTTTTCATTCATTTGTTTTTATATTACGGTTTCATTGTGGCATTGCTTTTAATCTGTTAGCTATTGTGGCATTGCTATTATTGTTAGCTGCCTCCGAGCATGTTTTGGGAGGTGGAAAGGCAAGGTGTAAATAAATTAATTGCATAAATAACATTTTAAGAATAGGCTTGCACTGCTTTGAAGTCACCTTAAACCAAATGGTCAAACCATTTCCAATCTCTCTCAGCCCAGCAGGGTAAGGAGAGCAATGGCATGAGGTTGGCAGACACAGCTGTGTGTGACACTTATTGCTTGGCCTCTGTTCCCTTAATCTGTGTCCCAAATAATATCACATTCCTTGTTATTCAAGTCTTGGATCTTTGTCCTTGTGAACCTCGGTTCTACTATATCACCGTTTTAGTGAGGGATTGAATGCTGTGGATAAAAAGAATAGAGTTATTGATTGATTTATTTTGTTTTTATGCCACCTTTCTCTCAGAAAGGGGCCCAAGGTGGCTCACAAGATAAAAACAATTTTTAAAACTTTACAATAAGAACTTAAAAACAGGTAAAATCATCTATTTAAAACAGTATAAAATTAACATACAAACATGTAAAAAGTTAAAAACATAACTAAAACACACACCCCATTTAAAAGCCACCCTTTCGTGATTATTATGTTAAAAAGCCTGCCAAAATAAAAATATTTTTGCTTGCTGGCGAAAGGCAAGAAGGGAGGGGGACAGCCTAGCCTCCTGTGGAAGGGTGGTCCAGAGGTTGAGAGTAGAGTGGAGCTAAAATTCTGAGTGTCTCATGAAACTACAGATCACAGAATGGAGCCATAGGAGTTATGGAAGCATTCATGATCTGCTATCAGGACTGTATTGAAAGCTTTTGCTGGCTTGATAGAGCCTGCCAGTTCCTGTCTTCCACTGGACCAAGTTACTATTAGAAGATTTGCATCAAAATTAAATAAATATATATATATATATACTAATTTTCATTCAGATGGGTTTAGGGTGTGATATAGATACATGAGTGCCATACAGGTAAATAGTTCTTAATGTCCATAAAAATATTGTGTGAGAGAAGCTGATGATAGATAGATAGATAGATAGATAGATAGATAAGCAGACAGAGAGACTGACAGACAGAGGCAGCCTGTGAGCTTCATGACTGATAAGGGATTGAATTTGGGTTCCAGGATCCTAATCTGATATCCTAACCACTACTCCATTCTGCTCCAAGGAAAGCGGACATCCTCTTTTCCAGGAGATATCCTACATTTCAACCTTCTGTCCAGGAGGAATTCCAAAATGTCCTCCATTTTGAGCATGACTAAGAAATATAAATTTATATTTATATGAGTGTTTTTAGCTTTCATTTGGTAATGTGCCACATTTTTCTTGAATCTCCTACATTTTACGGTGCCTTGACCTACTTTGTGGTCATGACGTTCTGGTCACTCTGTTCTGACCCTAAAAGTAGTCACCAGAGTTGCTTAAAGAAAAAGGCTGGCGATCACAGTGTAGCAATGTACCCTAGCAATGACATTTCTTCTTTTGCAGGATTTCAGACCAACCTCTAAAGCTTAGGACTGCTTACAAAACAAATTGGAAGGATTCTGTGGAAGAATAAACTCAGGGAAAAGTTAGTGTGAGGCTGATGAACATACGTGGACCTGTTGTGTGATCCAGTTTGTGTTGCCTTTTGTGGTTGTGCAGCTCCTTGGATTTATTTTCCTGTTGCTTTGGTTACTTTTGTGGTCTGCCAGGCATAGAAGAATGTGATGAGTTATTTAGATTCCTAAAACAAATCAACTGTTAATTTTTGTTTTAAACGGGCCATTAACTTTTGTTTGCTGCCTATTTAAGGCACCAGTGTGAGGTCTTCACCCAGAAAGCAGAAACTGTACAGCTATTTGTAGGGAGGGTACTTTTTAACACCATTAACCTGATACCTCATAAAATAGTGATAATACTATAACTTTCCTAAAGGCAGTGAAAGTTGCTCACCTGTAAAATCATTGTAGTTTCCAAGACAAACAACCCTTTATTGCTGGCCTTCATCTTTGAAGCATTAAGTAGTGAACTGAGGCAAAAGTTTGGAAAAGAGTTGCTTTTATGGACTACACCTCCCAGAATTTTTCACCCAGCTGAGGGATTCTGGAAACTGTCTCTATTATTTATTTAATTTATATCCCTCTTTTTATCATTTAATTTATATCTCACCTAGTATGGACCCTAGGTACAGTAAAGTTTATATTCCTCCTTTCTTTTAATTTATAATTTAATTTATATCCCACCTATTATTGGACCTTAGATGGCATACAACACCTTAAAAACACAATACAATTTTAAAAACTCTTAATACAAAAGTTAAAATGCAATTAAACTAACTTTAATTCTCTCTAGTCGGTGTGGTGTAGTGGTTTGACTCTAGAGATCAGGGGTCATATCCCATCTCAGCCATGGAAACCCACTGGGTGACCTTGGACAAGTCACACACTCTCAGCCTCAGAGGATGACAATGGCAAACCCCCTCTGAAGAAACTTACTAGGAGAACTCTGTGATAGGGTTGCGTTAGGTTTGCCATAAAATGGAAATGTCATGAAGGCAAACAATAGAGGGCATGTTTATCAAATTTTCAGATGACACCAAATTAGGAGGAGTAGCTAACACCCCAGAGGAGAGGATAAAAATTCAAAGTGACCTGAATATAGGGTTACCATAATTCTCTTCCACAAAACCGGGACAAAAACTGGAATCACCTCTGCCAAGCCCTGACCCCTCCCGTGCTCCTTCTGCCTGCCTGAAGCTCTCCCTCCCACCAAAGGGAAGACCCACCTGGCTTCACTTCATCCTGGGGGGGACCCCAATTCTGTAGAGAGAGTCCCCAACCAGGCAAGAAAGAGCCCCCTCCTCCCTCCCTCCCTTTGGGCCCCCATCAGGTCCTGGTCGGTCTACCCCACTCTCTGCTGCCCTTTCCTTTCCTTTCCTTTCTTCCTCCCTGTCCCCCAAGAGCTCCATGAGGGACACCGAAGGAGGGTGCTCCATGGATCCGGTGGGCCAGATGTAAAGTGTGTGGACCAGACAACCCTCCAGGTCCCCCAAGGTTTCTCCCTCCTGGACCCTCCGGATGAGGTTTCAATCCTGCCTTCAGGAAACCAGGACATGCAGCTAGAACCAGCTGGGACATTTTTCAGATGCTTCAGGACTTTCATGGTTTTTTGGGATGAATGGCAACCCTATCTGAATAGATTAGAAAGCTGGGCCAAAACTTACAAAATGAAATTCAACTTGGAGAAATGTAAGGCACTGCACTTAGGAGGGAAAATTAAATGCATAGATATAAGGTGGGGGACACTGGGCTTAACAAGACTACATGTGAAAGAGATCTAGGAGTCCTAGTAGACCACAAGTTGAACATGAGTCAGTAGTGTGATGTTGCAGCTAAAAAGGCCAATGTGATTCTAGGCTGCATCAGTAGAAGTATAGTAGTCTCTCTAGATTTGTGGACTTCAGATTCGTGGTTTTGATTATTCGCAAACCCAGCCCTCCTATGCCTTTAGTCAGCAATGGGAAGCCAGCTGAAGGGACAGAAGGGTGGAGTGATGAGGAGAAGCAGGAATGCACCTGTGCCTCTTCCCCGCCCCCCGCCCCCCGCCCCGCATCCATTTAGCTGGCTTCCCAGAGCTGGTTAAAGGCAGGGGAGGACAGAGGAAGACCCGGACGAGAGCTTCCTCTGGCCCCTTCCATGCCTCAGACACCTGTCCCAGGCATCAGAGGAGAGGTGAGAGGGGCTTACCTTATTTACGAAATTTCTATATTCGTGGGGGTCCTGTTCCCCTAACCCCCACAAATCCGGAGGGACCACTGTATAGTGTCTAGATCAAGGGAAGTAATAGTGCCACTTTATTCTGCTTTGGTCAGGCCTCACCTGGAATATTGTGTCTAGTTCTGGGTTCCACAATTCAAAAGGGATGTTGACAAACTGGAGCGAGTCCAAAGGAGGGCAACAAAAATGGTGAAAGATCTGGAAACCATGCCCTATGAGGAACGACTTAGGGAACTGGGTATGTTCAGCCTGGAGAAGAGAAGGTTAAGAGGTGATATGATAGCCTTGTTTAAATATCTGAAGGGGCAGCATATTGAGGATGGAGCAAGCTTGTTTTCTGCTGCTCCAGAGAACAGAACCCAGAACAATGGATGGAAGCTACAGTAAAAGAGATTCCACTTAAACAGTAAGAGGAACTTCCTGACAGTGAGAGCTTTTTGACAGTGGAACACACTCCCTTTTAGAGTGGTGGAGTCTCCTTCTTTGGAGGTTTTTAAACAGAGGCTGTATGGCCATCTCTTGGGGGTGCTTTGATTAAAAGTTCCTGCATGGCAGAAGGTTGGACTGAATGGCCCTTGAGGTCTCTTCCAACTCTATGATTCTATGATTCTAATGCACAACACACACAGTCTAGAGAAATAATGAAATAAAGTTTCCAGAGTCTGATTAGGGCCAAAGCAACTCAAGCCTCTTTGCCTCCTTAATTTAAGATGTCGCCTTAGCTGCCATCTTAGCCCTTAATTCAAGCTTTGTTCACAGAGACACTTTCTCTTGGATTCTTGGGCTTTCCCTGACACCACAGAATTTCAGCCAGAAAGAAACGCATCAGCTCCCGAAAGCTGTTGCTTCTCTTGAGGCAGTAGCTGGGAGGAAGATTTCCAGACAGAAGTCTGTTTGTATGGCTGCCTTCCCAGAGTGTTTGGCTGTTTGCTGCTTCTGCTCAGCAAGGGGGCCTTCTGTTCATCCGAACCAGCTGTTTTACGGGTGGCCATGTTTACTTTGGCACCAAGGAACTTCTCAAGCTGCTGCCAAGCACAATAAAAAAAATTAAATATATATATATACTTAAAACAACTATGTTTTTTCAACCTTAAGCTTGCCACAGTGACTGTTGAAGCAGTAGACTTTCTACTTGCAAGAAGTCACAAACAAATCTAGGAAAGTACATTATCATTTAAAATTCACAAAACAGTGATAACTTTATTGGGCCAACCAAATGCACATTGCAAAGGGATCTTGTAGCACCTTTGAGACTAACTGAAAGAAAGAAATTGGTAGCATGAACTTTGATAGATGCTAAAAGATCTGTTTGCATACTGATTGTTTAGGCTAACATGGCTGTACCTTTGAATTCTACCAAAATTCTAAATGTTGCAAGCTTTCAAAGTTCCTTCTTCAGCAGGCAAAGGTGTTAAAAACGATACAGAAGAAAATAATACAGCTACCTTGGATATGTAAACAAATTCTGGATTTCTTGAAGCCATGAAACCTGCTTCACTCACTGAGACTGCTTCATTCTGGGAGAGCTCAGAAATGTCCCTTTTTTTGGGAAGTACAATTCCCAGAACTCCCAACCATTCTGGAGATATTGGGAGTTGTCATTTAAAAAAAAATCCTGAGCTCTACATTCTGATTTGTCATTTTTAAGCAGTGAGGTGAACAAGTCCTGCATGTCACCACAAAACTGTTCACTGTCCTACATAGGCTAAAGATTATTTCTTTTCAAGTAGGCTCTGGAATTGTGTTTTGAAAGGAGGACACACATCTGGAGATAAGAAAAACCTGGAATGCATCTACAGTGGCCACTTAAACCGGGCGTTATGCCCCAGACTGGGCCCAAACTGGCCACAGCGACAACCACGTGTACCAGACAGCATCCAGTGTGACACCATGTTGTCGTGCACACAGGCTAACCAGGCTGACACAGCACCAGCCCCACTGGCCTGTCCCCTCAGTGCCACCATTGTCACTTTCTTGCAGGTAGGAGGTCCCTGTGAGAGCCTGCCTGGTACACTGTTGCTTCTGCTGAGGTCAGAATGGGGGGTCCTGCCATATGATCCACAAGGAGGAATACAGGGGTGTGGGATATACCGCCCTAAGGTGACACCACTGCTCCCCAACGATCTGCCTTTTGGCAGAAATGGGCTGTGGTTAAAATTTTAAGTTTCTTTAAAAACATCACATCTTACCAAATTTTCCCTTTAGCCACATGCAACTATGCACATGCAAATACATTTAGGCTCTGCTTATGATAATATAATTTAAAGGTATAATTTTAATTTTGCTAGTTGTTCATGTCACAACTATTACCGTTACATTCAGTGATATATGGGACTTACGGTTCACAATTAACATTACTACAAAAAAACATTGCTAAGAATTCTGTATGGCGTGGTAAGGAAGGAGGTCAATGGAGGGGGTGACACCATGAGTTACTGCTTTGGGTGACACCAACCCTAGTGATGCCACTATCACCAGGCATGCCTTACATGGAACTTCTGCCTGTGAGGAAGTGGTGTTGGCTCCAAAAACAGGCCATCCCCTTTCCCTGCACTGATTCGCATAGGGAAGGGGGATGGCATGGCTCATAGTGAGTGAACAATAGATCGGGCCAAATTTGTTCAAGTCCAGCTATCCACATGCCAAAAGAAAGTGAGTTCACTCTGGAATTTCTAGAGACATGGGGCTTTATGTTGACTTAGATGAGTTCAGAGCAAAGTCAAGTTATGGACCAGGAATACATTCTGATTTGTCATTTTGTCCCTGGACATAGTTGTGTGTTGTGAGGACTGCCAGCAC
This sequence comes from Phrynosoma blainvillii, assembly GCA_026167975.1. Taxonomy (NCBI): domain Eukaryota; kingdom Metazoa; phylum Chordata; class Lepidosauria; order Squamata; family Phrynosomatidae; genus Phrynosoma; species Phrynosoma blainvillii. The sequence goes on from JANUYF010000003.1 coordinate 14,332,529, forward strand.
CAGTTTCAAGGTGAATTCGGTGTTTCCCTTCCCAATGTAGACAAGCCCCTGGATAGCGTTGTTGTTGTTGTTGTTGTTGTTGTTGTTGTTGTTATGTGCCTTCAAGTCATTTCTGACTTATGGTGATTCTAATGTGAACCTGCCATGGGGTTTTCTTGGCAAGATTTGTTCAGAGGAGGTTTGCCGTTGACTTCCTCTAAGGCTGAGAGCAGGTGACTTGCATAAGGTCACCCAATGGATTTCATGGCTGAGTGGTGAATCGAGCCCCGCTCACCAGAGTTGTAGTCCCAACACTCAAACCACTATACCAAATGAACTTTGTGGATAGCTTTAGCCATGATTAAGATGGGACTGCATAACTGTAGTTAAGGAAGGAGAACAGTGTTTGCTTTAGGAAAATTCAGAGGTAGTGTATATTTCTCAGGATGGATCCTGATTTTGTTAAGCACAAATTTCAGAAGAAATTTAGAGAGTCAGAGTTACCTCTGAATTGCTCCATTGTGCTATAAAGCCAATCCACCATATTTCTTTGGGAACTTGTTAACAAGTTATTTTGACTTAATTTATATTTAACATTGACTTGCTTTATATTGCAGAAGGAAGATCTTCAAATATATGAAAAATATTGCCAAAACAAGCCAAGGTCAGAAGCCCTTTGGAGACAGTGTGGAGACAGCCTTTTCTTTCAGGTAGGTACTAATTAGCTTCAGGTATTAAATGTTCCTCAAGAGTATCTCTTTTTTGTCTGCCTCTTGAATCAATTTAATGTGTTTGTAAATCCTGTCAAAGGAATTAAGTTCTTGAGTGCTTACATTAATCCAACCTTCCCATCTTTTGTATATGCTTGTCCCTTACTAAATGAAAGTTTTCATCCTATCCTTTCCCTCTTATTCAAATCTGTACCCCTCCTAATAAGGGACATCTTTTGCTCCACAAAGCCTCCCAAATTTCAGAAGAAATTTAGAGACTGCAAAGTGCAGTAGACTGTCCGTATCCACAGATTCTGCATCCAGGAATTCAACCAACCATTGTTTGAAAATATTCACACACACAAAAAAAATCCCAAAAGCAAACTTTGATTTTACCATGTTATACAGTCTGCCTGCCCAATACATGGTCTTGCCACAAGTGGACTTGAGGTCACGCGGATGGCAAGCCTGGGGGAACAAAATGGCACATGCAGGAGCGTACCACCATTAGAGTCAATGGGACTTGAGGTCCCGTGGTTTTTCCCATACACAGGGTGTGTGTCCGTCCAGAATGGATCCCTCACATATACAAAGGGTCCACTGTATAAGGGATGCCATATTACACTATTCTATATAATGGGACTTTAGTATCCATGAATTTTGGTATCATAGAATCATAGAGTTGGAAGAGACCACATGGGCAATCCAGGTCAACCCCCTGCCATGCAGGAACTCAAAATCAAAGCCTCCCCGACAGATGTATCTACAGGAGGGTCCTGGAATCAAACCTCAACAGATGCTGAGGGCCCACTATATCTCTGTGCCAGAGCACGCTGTCTTCTCTCTTTGCACCCCATTGCTCCCCCTTCACAATACTGATTTATTTTTGATGTGCATAAGAAGAATCATAGAATCCATAGAACTGGAAGAGACCTCACGGGCCATCAAATCTAACCTCCTGCCATGCAGGAATACACAATCAAAGCGCCCCCAACAGATGGCTATCTAGTATTTGTTTAGAAACTTCCAAAGAAGGAGACTCCACCACACTCTGAGGGAGTGTGTTCCAATGTCAAACAGCTCTTACTGCCTTACTTCCTAATGAAGAGGTGGAATCTCATTTCCTGTAGTTTGCATCCATTGCTCTATGTCCTAGTCAGAGCAATGGATGCAAACTAAAGGAAAAGAGCTGTGTTACATCAGACCAAAAGCCTACCTAATCCAGCATTCTGTTCCCACATTAAACAGACAGATACCTCTGAGGAGCCCACAAGCAGAACATGAGTTCAAAAGTGATTCCCTGCTCATGTTCCTCAGCAACTGGTAAACAGAGGTATATAGCCCCTGATATTGGCAATAATGGATAACTCTTTTGACTAGTAGGCATTCATAGCCTTATTCTCCATGGATCTGTCTAATATTCTTTTAAAGTCATCTAAGCTAGTGCCCATTACTATAGTACAACCCCCATATCTGTGGGAGATACATTCCCAGACTTACCGTGGATAGCGAAAATCGTTGATAACGGCAAACCCTATATTGCTGGTAGAGAAATCTAGAGGATCTCCAGATTCCTAAAAAGACCCTTTTTTTTCTGGACATGGGTAAGTAATACACGGTTATCAGTCCTGTGGATACAGGGATCATGCTGTATATCATGTGATAGTAAATACCCTAGTTTATGAGCTATGTGTTTATGAGCTACCTCCATTATTTGAGTATTAATGCACTAACTCTGCACTAATGACTTCCAGTTGCCATCTACTTCATGACAAAACACTATTATGGATTATAATTTTGGGCATCTTTACTAACTGGAAAAGAGTCACAGACCTGGAACACCTACTAAGGAAGATCAAAGAAAAAAAATGCAAAGGCAGGCTTAATGCAAAGGCAGGCTTAAAAACAAAAATAGGACCTTCACAAGTTCAACCTAGACAATGAAGAAATAGAAATAATAAAAGAATTCCCATACCTGGGATCAAACATTGATAGAAATGGGAACTGAAGTCAGGAAATCAGAAGACTAAGAATGGGGAGAGTGGCTATGAAAGAACTAGAAAAGATTCTAAAATGCAAAGATATACAACTCAGCACAAAAGTTAGAATCATACAAGCCATCGTATTCCCTGTTACCATGTATGATATGAGAGCTGGACAGTTAAGAAAGATGATAGGAAGAAAATCAATGCATTTGAGATAATGTGGTGCTGAAGGATCCAGTGGACAACCAAAAGGACAAACAAGTGGGTCCATAGCAGATCAAACCGGAAACCTCACTGGAAGTCAAGATGACCAAACTGAGGCTGTTGTACTTTGGACACATCATGAGAAGAAAGGACTCTTTGAGAAAAACAATAATTCTGGGAAAGGTGGAGGGAAGTAGGAAGAGAGGAAGGCCACAGGCCAGATGGATGGACTCTATTAAGGAGGCCACGGGTATTAAGGGGTTGCAGGAATTAAGCAGAGCAGTGAAGGACAGAGCGTCTTGGGGATTCCTCATCCATAGGGTTGCCATGAGTCAAGATCGACTCGAAGGCAGTTAACAACAACAAAGCATTACTCAGAGGATATCTTCAGACAATGAATGCATTATCAGGCAGCTGCAGGGATTGCCTTTTTGGTACCAAAATCTTAAGTTCTTATCATGACCTGGCCTGCCATTAGGCAGAGTGAGGCCCCATTCACACTAAAAAAAATAAAAAAATCCAGGTTGCACCAAATGCACTCAATGCACTTTTGGGGGTGCATATGGAAAAAAAACATATTTGATATTTGATACCGTTCCACCCTCACAACTTTTCCTGAAAGATCTGCATTGTGAATAAGCTTCCAAATTGATTCAGATCACTTTGTATCGTTCAAAGGAAGGGAGTCGACTCCATTTTATCCCGAAACGGTGGCATGTGTGAATAACACAGGGGTTACAATGACTTTGCAAACCCAAAACAAAGTGGGAACAACAAACTCGATATGCATCAGCATGGTAATCCGCATCTCTTCAGGACAAAAAAATGAGTGTGAATGCTCCCTGAGAGGGCCACTTTAGGCAGCAGATGTTGGAAGTCATGAAGGGGCAGCAAAAATTTAGTTATTTAATTTGTTGGGGGTTATTCAGATGATGAAAATAATCTTGGTAGAATGTGGATTGAATCTTTGTTGTTCACATGCATTCAATTAAGTTTTGGGGTGGGCTGCCAAAAAATCCCATTTAACGCAGGATATTTGATCTTGGGGGTTTTCCCCAAGTTTTCCTAAAAGATTTGCATTGCCAGCTGTGTAACTAACTGTTGCTAATAGACCTGGTATAAATCAGGATAAAACTCTGCATGCCTTGAATGTGCTTTGAATAAATCTGCATCATCGATTCAATCTTTATTTGTAGTGCTGACATGTGTGAGCAACAGAACTCAGAGAGATGTGCACAGATGCAGTTCTGATATAAAAAATAGTGTGAACAACTAAACCAGAATGTGTTAGTGAGATTGTTCAGATAGTCGCACTAAAAAAAAAAAAGTCTTAATAGGTTCTTGCTTGTGCATTTTTATTGCCAGAGAAGGGAAGAGGCAGTTGTGGATATCCTGCCTCATGAACTAGGAGAAGCAGGGGATAGGGGCACTGATACTCTGCATCAGGCAGCAAAATTCCTTGTGTTACTCTAAATGCTTTTGATCCCAATAGATGGTGATTTCAGACTGATCTATTTATTTCCCATAGCTAAGCTTATTTCATCACATAGCTATTTTTTTTAAATGGGAAAACAGTGACTAAACCTGAATTCTGACCTAGCAAGTAGTCTATATTTAGAGGTGTAACTTAGGTCAGTTGGACAGAACTCTATCAAAAGTTAAAATAACAATAGAAAAACCTGGAAATATGGATTTTGCATTTTCTAAATAGAGACTAAGATGTAGAAATATGAATTCTGCCTCTAAATGAAATTTTCTTTCAGTCTCCAAATTTCTAGCATTTCAATTAAACTTTAGCTGAGCATTTGGGAATTCAACACAGACATCCAAAAAAGGGGAGAGGGGGCAGGCAAAGTGACTAAGGGAATGAGAACACAGCATATAGAAGAGTTCTAGATGTGAATGATTTTCGGGTCTCCCTCTCTGCAATGCTAGAAATTTGGGGGTTGAATCATTGCGAGAACAGAATTTTTATAGGAGGGGGGATGCCTTAATTCCCCTCTCCCACGGCTACACAATTGATGGAGCACATTTTTCCTCAGGGGGCATTCCTTAAGTCTTGGTCTTCAAAATAGGCCACAGGACCCCTTCCTATGTTCCCACAGTCCTGACAATGAACTCTCACAATGTATTTTACTGGAATGAAATGAAAAACAGCTCACTTAGGCAGACAGCTTAACTGATTTTGAGACAAACCACGCGGAACTTTGGAAGAAGCCAATTGGAGATGCAAATTCTTGCTATTTTTGAAACATTAGAAGTTTCAGTTTTGAGGCAAGTCATTGCCCATCTTTTCCAAGGTGCCACATTCACCTCATTTCAAAACCTGTGTTGGATTCCAATATAGCAGAATGAGGTGGTAGATGGGACTCTATATACCGTTTCAATCAACAGGTGTGAGATACCATGTATACCCCCCCTCTACACTGTAAATAGAAAAATAAAACCCCACAGAAACATTACTAGCCCAGACCTTTGCTGTGATGATTTTCTATTTCCAGAGAGTTATTAATGCAGGGGATGCTGGAAAAATTAAGTGGCTGAATTTATTAAAATGCCTGATTTCTATAGATGTAGATCACAGTAAGCTACCTGCTGTTTGCATCAGGAAGAGAGCTCCTGTTGACACTAACGAAAATCAAAGTTAATGTCACCTGACAAAATGATAAGTTATTTTAAAAGCTTTGCTGCTGCTATACTCCTGCCAATCTGGTAAGAACCATTTTTTTTACCAGAATCTGTACATTAGCAGCATCCATGTTGTTGGTGTCACCCGCTGTGGGGCGGGCAATGGGGAGTAGCACGGACTGTCCTGCCACCCTCCCTCTTCCCAATGCCTTGCTTCCATCCACTGCTGCCTGGGAAGACTGCTGCTGGGGTGTGAGTGTGTTGCAGCCTCTGGACATCCATTCAGGGTCCGGTGAGGTTGCTCAGGGGAACAGCCATACGAGATCCAAATGAAAGGCACTTCCTGGTGCTGTGGCCTCCCAATGGCTTTTTGGGATCTGGTGCAACTTCAAACAAAGTGCCAACTTCAAACAAAAGGCACTGCCCACCCCAGCAGTGCCCACTGCTTGGGGGGGGGCATTGCTGTAGCCTCCAAAGGGCTTTTTGGGATCCAGCGTGGCTGCTTGGAGGAGCTGCAGAGGTGGACCCCCAAATGAAAGGCACTACCCCCTCAGCAGTGCCTGCTGCTGGGGAAGGCAGATCTGCCATTTGGGGTCTCACACAGCTGCTGGGCAAGTGAGAAAGGGACATGACACCCTTTCTCGCTTGCCCAGCAGCTGCACCAGCTCCACCAGGTGTACACTCCCCTGGCTATACCCACATGCCCATAGTAACTCTATATGGAATAGAGTAAGATGCCATCCTGCCCTTTGCTTCAGACAGGAAAACATCTTCAGCCCACCTTGTAGAGGAAATCTGCATCCCATGATTTTAAAGATATAATGTTACTTTGTCATCTTTGGCATTAGTAACACTGCTGTCATATTTGGGAAAATACTTTCGGCTTCAGCAATTTGACCACTGTCACAAGGGCCATCCCATCCCATCCTTCTTTTTACATTGCGGTAATTTTCAAAGAAGTAGCTGGCTTAGTCTGAGGAGGGGGAGAAGAAATGTGGAACACCTGTAAGACTAGCTGGTTTTTATTTTAGCATGAGCTTTCATGAATATAAACCCACTTCTTCAGATGCAGTGCTGAGTAGTATTAAGGCCTCAGGTATAAACCATACTTATACAGTTGTGGAAGTGAAATAGAATGTAATAGGATCCAGAAAGTTACAAATCATATCCCCTGCCCTAAATTTTCAAAGGGCTGGGCAAAGTGATACAGGTCTTACAGTTCTTTACAGTGGTCATTTAGTGTTAATGTGTGAAAGCAATAAATCTGCTCACCAAAAGTCAGATCTCCAGCTCTCTGAGAAGATTCCTTTTGTTATATGTGCAGTAGTGAGGATGAAGTGTGAAGCCATTATCTTTGTGAAGTCGTAGGCTCTCATGGCTGGCATCCATAGTTTTTTGTGGGTTTTTCGGGCTGTGTGTCCATGTTCTAGAAGAGTTTCTTTCTGACGTTTCGCCAGCATCTTCCATTCTAGCATTCTCTGAAGATGCCAGCCACAGATGCTGGCGAAACGTCAGAAATAAACTCTTCTAGAACATGGCCTCACAGCCCGAAAAACCCACAAAAAGACCATTATCTTTGTTTATACATCTGCCAACAGACTGGAATTTGTGAATATAATTCAATTCAGTTGTTTCTCTTTTTAGCCTTCCTTTGTGATTTCCTAAATTAGGAAGGAAGACTAGAAAGAGACATAGCTGAATTCAGGGTCATCTACTGAAAGACTCAAGAGTGGCTTCTCAGTACATGCCCCCAGCCTATGGAATTCACTTCCATGGGAAGCTAGGTTGGGCCCCATTTGGTCTCTTTCACCAACATGAAAATACCTTATTTCTAAACCAGAAAGGACATTTATCTTCTAAAAGCAACAGGCTTTCTGCCTGCTGTGATCATTTTTCAGACTATCAACACTTCATTCCCACTTTTCTTCCCTTCCTCTTTTGCAGGAATGTCAGAGGAAACTGGACCATAAACTTTCCCTTGATGCTTATCTCTTGAAGCCAGTCCAGAGGATAACCAAGTACCAGCTGCTTTTAAAGGTAATAATTGAATCCATTCCAGAAAGCCACTTTCTGCAAGAGGAAACAGTGTGTTACTGTAGCACCAGCCTTCACCAACTTGGAGCCTTTCCACTGTCTTAGACTACAACTCCCATCATCCACAGCCACCATGTTCTTTTGGTATGTGTTCATACTTGTTAAAATATGCAGGTCCTGCAATTCCAGATACTCGATTGATGGGTGGCAGTTATAATGGTCACTTAGGCATGGTAGAAAAGAACAAATGTATCATCAAAAAAGAGGCCAAAAAAGGATAGTGATTTATAAAATTGGTATATGTTTATTTATATGTATCAGTTCAGAAATAATTAAGCAAGCTATTGTAATTTGGATGTATCATGAGGCTCATTAGAAAAACCCGATAATGCTTGGTCAGACAGAGGGCTGTAAAAAATAGGGAGAGAGCACTATAGTTGGATTGATTCAGTAAAGGAAGACATGGCCCTGAGTTTGCCAGAGCAAAAGCAAAGCAAAGCAGCTTCATTTATATACTGCTTCATATTGCGCTATGGGATGTCTAAGCGGTTTACAACTGTAAGCTCATTGCCCCCCAACAGTTGGGTACTCATTTTAGCGACTTTGGAAGGATGCAGGCCTGAGTCTAGCCTGAGCCCTGGCTAGTATTGAACTCACAACCTTGTGGTCTATGAGTGAGTGGCTGCAGTATAGGCATTGAACTACTGCGCCACCAGGGCTCTTCAAGTATACTATCTAGAAGGGAAATAATAGTATAGTATCTAGATCAAGGGAAATAATAGTGCCACTGTATTCAGAGCAGAACAAGGGCAGTTGATGATGGCCAGTCTTTGAGATCTCTCATCCATAGGATCACCACAAGTCAAAGTCAACTTGATAGTAAATAGCAATAGCAAAGACTTCTGCCTTTCCAGTGAACATTTCCTTCAATCCCCAAATTTCAAGCATTGCAATAACTTAAAATTTCAGCCATGCATTTAGAAACAGCATTTAGGCATACAAAACAAAGGGGCATTCAAGGTTACCAAGGGAATGCAAACACAACAAACATCACAGTTCTAGGTGTGAACAGTGTCTCACATTATGCAATGCTAGGAAATTGGAGACTGTAGAAAAAAATCATTGGGGGGGGAAATTCTTATTTGGGGGGCAGTGCCCTCATTTTGCCCCTCACATACCATGTAGCCACACTCTTGATTTTAGTCCTCCATTGCATTTCCAGCTGCAGACCATGTTTCCAACTGCCACTAGTTACCATTTTATATGTCAGTCCTAACATAAGACCTAAGGCAATCTACTCTTGGGGCTTTACAGATTACCAGAAATAATGCAGCTTGAGTCCACTTTAACTGCCTGGCTCAGTGCTAGGGAATCATGGGAATTGTAGTGTGTTTTTTCCTGAGACATTGAGCCTTCTCTGTCAGAGAGCGCTGGTGGCACAATAAACTACAGTTCCCATGATTCCCTAGCATTCAGCCAGGGCAGTTAAAGTGGACTCAGGCTGCATTATTTCTGGCAGTCTGTAAAGGCCTCTGGTGTCTAGAATCATAGAATCATAGAGTTGGAAGAGACCACAAGGGCCATCCAGTCTAACCCCCTGCCATGCAGGAACTCAAAATCAAAGCATCCCTGACAGATGGCCATCCAGCCTCTGCTTAAAGACCTCCAAGGAAGGAGACTCCACCACACTTTGAGGGAGTGTGTTCCACTGTCGAACAGCTCTCACTGTCAGGAAGTTCCTCCTAATATTAAGGTGGAATCTCTTTTCCTGCAGCTTGCATCCATTGTTCTGGGTCCTGGTCTCTGGGGCAGCAGAAACCAAGCTAGCGCCCTCCTCAATATGACATCCCTTCAAATATTTAAACAGGGCTATCATAAACCGCCCGGATTGGGCAACCATTGGGCGGTATATAAATAAATTATTATTATTATTATTATTATTATTATTATTCCCTCTTAACCATCTCTTCTCTAGGCTAAACATACCCAGTTCTCCAAGTCTTTCCTCATAAGGCATGGTTTCCAGACCCTTCACCATTTTAGTCACCCTCCTCTGGACATGCTCCAGTTTTTCAACATCCTTTTTGAAATGTGATGCCCAGAACCGGACACAGTATTCCAGGTGGGGCCTCACCAAAGCAGAATACAGTGGCACTATTATTTCCCATGATCTAGATACTATACTTCTACTAATGCAGCCTAAAATTGTATTGGCTTTTTTAGCTGCGGCATCACACTGTTGACTCATGTTCAACTTGTGGTCTACTAGGATTCCTAGATCCCTTTCACACGTAGTCTCGTTAAGCCAGGTGTCTCCCATCTTATATCTATGCATTTCATTTTTTTGCCTTAAATGCAGTACCTTACATTTCTCTGTGTTGAAATTCATTTTGTTAGCTTTGGCCCAGCTTTCTAATCTATTAAGATCATTTTGAATTTTCATCCTGTCCTCTGGGGTATTAGCTATTCCTTCTAATTTGGTGTCATCTGTAAATTTGAGAAGCATACCCCCTTTGATCTAGATCAAAGTATTAGTATTGGTGTGAAGTAGAGGTGGGCAACACATGGCCAATGGGCACCAACTGTTTTGCAGTCTTCTCCAAGGGCCCCTGTTGCTACCAAATTTGTAATGCTATCTAAGAAGTGTTACTGTACTGTTTAATTTGCTGGTATATTACTGGAATTCAGTAGTACGATGACAAAGTGACCAACACAAAGGTGATCAATCACTTAAAAAAACAACCCAAAGCATCCTTTAATCAATAAAACGTACAACCATTATAAGGTGAGATTGGGATAATAAGAAACCAGAGACTATGCCAGTAGGCTATGCCAATTGAGATCATAAACTGGAATATTCTATCCCCACAAACAGAAAATTAGTAGAATAGAAAGCCCTAATTTGGGCTCAAATCTTTGTCTCAGCTGAGTTGGATATTTAAAAAAACAAAACACCTGGAGTTAGTGTTTACTTCAAAGACTTTAAAAGGCATACTTCCAAACATCTTTGCATACTGAAGTCTTTCTGTCTATTGGGTTCAATTTTGATAGAGAACTGAAAAAGGCTGAAGCTTTTGGCATAGTTTCTTACTATCTCAATCCCACTTTTTTATGCTGGGAGTTAGAGGGAATTCTGTGCCAAAATCCAATTGTATTCTCAACTGGTATAGCATGCCTTCCAACATTTCAGCCATGAAAACGGGGATGCATGTGGCCAAGCAGAGGTTGGTCAAGAATACAAAAGTTATTAATGAGGAAGATCACACAAGAAGTTTGCTTTTTCCTGAGTCTAAAGAAAAAGGCCGCACTCTGCCTCCTCCTCTCCTTCCCCATGTTCATTCATTGCAAACTACTTTTGCTCTTTGCACTCAGTTTGCAGCAACTGAAGTAAGCTGAGGATAAAAGGGAGAATTATTGTCTCAAATGAGAGGAGGAGGAGAGAAATTGGGACATTTTAAAAGCAGCTGAAAACGTATTACGGCAGAGGATTAACTGGGATTGTCCCTATGAAATCTGGATATTTGGATGATATGGTAGAAGTGATGTTAGTAAAGAAATATCCTCCAGACCAGATACTTTTTATTAAAAGAATACTCCTCCTTTTTTGCATCACAAAACCTGGGTAGGTGGATTGGTGGGAAATGGGAAACAAACTAGGTTTTGCTTTGCTGATTTTCTATCAACATGTTGTTTGAGGAGGGAAAAGAATACAGTACTAGCAAAGAGATGTAAGATTAGATCTCAGCCTGGTAAAATCTTCTGGCAGAACCAGTGTAGTCATCAGGAGAAAAACCAGCTTGACCAGTTCTGCACTCACTGAAGAGTGTGCTAGAAGTGATCTGAAAAATGGCATATAGAAAATGGCATATAGAAGCTGAACTGGGGCACAGAGCAGCATCCACCCACTGCACATGTTGATTCATAGAATCACAGAGTCAAAGGGGGCTATAAGGGCCAAAGGGCCATCTCGTATCAGAGATGTAGGTACCGGGGGAGGGAGGAATGGGGCCATTTCCCTCCCATATAAGAATTTTGGCCTCTACACAGGTCAGAAGTCTCATGTAGGAGAGCAGTGCCCTTTTCCCTCCGTCCCACTCAGTAGCTACACCCTTGTCTACTGAAACACAATTCAAAATTCTGGTTTTGACCTATGAAGTCCTATATGGCTTAGGTCCAGACTATCTGAAAACCCATATATCCCCATGTGAATCTGCCAGAGTTCTAAAATCTACAAAGGAAGTCTTTCTCTTCATCCCGTCTCATCCTAGTGACTACTCTTAGATTTTGGAACTCCCTCTCAAGGCAGGTTTGATCTGGCCCCTCTCTGTTGCCTTTTCACCAGCAGGCAAAGACCTTCTTCTTTAAACAGGCCTTCGGCATTAGTTGACTAGTGTAGAGGGATGTGTTATTAGGTTTTCTGTTTTTAGTATATAATGTGTGTTTAAGTGTTTTTAGTGTTTTAACTTTTAATGTCTTAAAGGCAGCATTTTAACTGAATTTCTGGTACAGTTGGCCCTCTGTTTTCACAGAGGGGTGGGGTGGGGTTCCTGACACCCCACCCCACCCCGCTGCGAAAATGGAGATTAGTGAATAATCAAGTCCCATAGGCTTGAATGATTTAAACGGAGGTCACTCCTCCATGAATATGTAAAACTGCAGACTTGAGGTCCGCGAGAATGGAGGGGCGACTGTATAATGTTTTTTAAATTTTTGTACTCCATGTTGTTTTAGAGGTTCTGATTTAAGTTATATTGTAAGCCACTTTGAGTCCTATTTGGGATAAAAGTGGGATACAAATCAAGTAAAAAATTAAAACCACTGCCGTGCAGTTGTCTACTGCAAAAGTATTTTTAGAGTATTCTAATCTGTTTGAAAATAACCAATGAAGGAGATGAAATATTGTTCCTTAGCAATTATGGAGATTATCGCATTACTAATAAACCCGATTTACCTCTTCTGAGTTAAATTCGAATTTGGGATGCAGCCAGGTATTACCACATGGATTTTGTCACCATTGCCACTTCCCAGCTGCATCTCGGGGAAAAACCAGCTAAAATCCGCCCTCATCTAGCCTCTTTGCAAAGTTGGGAGCTTCCCAGCTTTACAAATCAGCCAGTTTAGGGCAGATTTTAGCTGGATTTTTGCAGGGATGCAGTCATGAGGTAGCAACGGCGGCAGAATCCATGCAGTAATACCCGGCTGCATCCCAAATTCAAATTTAACTCGGAAGAGGTAACTCGGGTTTATTAGTAATGCAATAATCGCCTCGGTTTCAGTACTAATATTTCCAGGGCAGCTGTGAATGGGCATATGAATTTTCTGCTTTTTTCATATAAAAAGTTGGCCTGAATCCATTCTTCATCTAGAGGAGACCTATCAAATCCATTCCCTCCAACTGTCCAAATTTGGCAGCGACACTCAATATGTCCTTTGCTGTACCACTTTTTCAGTTGCTTTAAAACTGTATCTCTCTACTACTCCCACTTTACCTCTTTGTCTTCAGCTTACTTAATTTGCTGCAAACTGAGTTCAAAGTGCAAAATTTGCTTACACTCAACTCAGAAGAAGAGCAGGGTGGGTGGGTGCAGAATTTTATCTTTGCCAGTAGGCAAAAGCAGACTGTGGCAGCCTCTCCTAGCTTTTGTATTCTTCATTAATAACTTTTGCCATCTTGACGAGACTCTGATATTTGGCCATAAGTGTGCTGATTTCCACGTGTGAAATGTTGGAGGGTATGTGAATCAGTGGAACTTAAGTCAGTAAATTTTGACTTATCAAAACTTGACATATGAACATTTGATTCAGTGGGTCTATTCTAGTTGACACTAACCAATTGGATTTAGTCCAGAATGGGATTTGAATAGCCCTCCTCCTGTTGTTGTACTGCACTTCTCAGCAGTCCTAGCCACCATAGCCAATGATGATGAATGCTGGGAGTTGCTCTTCCACTAAATCTGGAAGGCCACCTAATTCCCATCCCTAATTTAGGTACGTGTCATAGGAGCTTATTCCATTGGTTATTAAACCAGCTTACCTCTCCTGGCTTAAACTTTAAACCAGGGTGGCATCTGGACCTTATCACAGGGATTTTGCTGCCGAATCTGCCACCCGGGTCCATCCCCACTCCCAGGAGCACTCCAGCAGCCATCTTCTTAAGCCAGAAAACCCCCGGTTTCAAAAAGAAGTGCGATGAGCGCCCCTGGGAGTGGGAATGGACCTGGGTGGCAGATTCAGTGGCAAAATCCCTGCGATAGGGTCCACATGCCGCCCGATTTAAAATTTAAGCTGAGAGAGGTAAACTGATTTAATAACCAATATGATAAGCTCCTTACGTATTGTTATAATGTTAACACATAGTTTATCAGCCATCATGTTACTAGTGTCTCTCTCCATTTTGGGTATTTACCCCAGGGTAGTTCCCCAAACCGGCTGCTTAGAAGTAAGAAGGGAAAAGTCACCTTAGAGGTGGGGGCAGGATTATATAGTACTCAGACAGAAAAAAAAAGAGCTTATAAACCTGCCTCCAGTAAAAACAAACGTGCAGTTCCACTTCAACAAACCTTAACTGTGGTCTAAAATGTTGATCTTGCTAGTCTGAAACCCAATCTTATTTTGTCCAAAGGTCAGCAAGTGATATGTTTGCCAGAAACGGGAGTGAAAGGTCACATAGTTTCACCTTGGTGGTCTGTCTTCTGGTGGCAACACCAGCAAACAGCACTGGGAAGACAGCATTTCCAGTGGCATTGTGATCTCAAAGCAATTTCATATACAGGATCATGACCTTTAATGGCCTTTTTTAGCAAGGGACATGACAGACTTCAGCAGCAGCAGAGAACATTGCTAAGGGCAAGCAGAATTCTTATTCAAGTAATACACAAGAACAATGTGAACTGTCATATAACTCTCAGATTTGCTGGTGAAGATTTGCAAGTTGTTTCTCAGTGGAGATCCATATACATTCACAGACAAGCTGCAGTCTAACATCCATACGTGTAATCCACACATGGAGATAAGTTACACAAGCGCTATGCAATCACTATGCCCGATAGCAACATTTCATGTAAATGACTATGTGCCATTTCACAATGCACAATACACAGTGCATAACCACAGTGCACAATATACAACAGACAATTACAGTTCACACTATAAGATGCACAACAGTATGTGATGTGCAACGGCAATGCACAACCACAACATGCAGTGTAATGGCAATGTACAATGCAAAGACAAGGAACAAAGGAATGTTCTGTCTGGGTATTTGTTCTTCCATTGCTCTTAGCAGAAGGCAGGATATAAAATAAATAAATAACCTATATTTAAAACAGAAGTGGGCAAGATGCAGCACATGTACTGCATGAAGCCTGCAGCCCTTTAAAAAAAAAAAAAGCTTTTAGGATAAACCGCTTTCCCCAAATCCTGGACTTGCCAAATTATTTTTTACCATCAGACAAAAAAAAAACAAAAAACAAAAAACAAAAATAGCCAGAAAATAGTTGAAATCACAGTGAAAATGTCCTCAGATGTGGCAGTTTGGCCTAATTTACACCTCATTACTCTCTCATTAGGCAGTTGGCCAAAACCTTGCCAAAACCCCAATAAATTAAAACTAGACGTGATTTCTGGTGACTTGCTTTGCTAAAAAGCCGGTGACTTGCTTTGCTAAAAAGACATCAATGCAGCCCAATGGAGGAGTGTTGAGGCAATATTTGGATCCTGCCCCTTACACAGTTGTTTACCACTGATTTAAAGAGATGGGTACATGTCATAGTCGGATCTATTTACACCCCCAGTTAAGATCCCTTGATTACTACCCTAACTTCTCTCCCCCAGCTTCAGCTCTGGCCAGTTTTGACAGTCAGCTGCTGGGGTTTGGTTCTAGGACACCCCTTCCTCCATGGATACCAAAATCTGGAAGCTCAAATCCCATTAAATACAATGACATAGTAAAATGGTGCTCCTTATCTAAAATGGCAAAATCAAGGTTTGCTTTTGGGAATTTACATATCATAGAATCATAGAGTTGGAAGAGACCACAAGGGCCATCCAGTCCAACCCCCCTGCCATGCAGGAACTCAAAATCAAAGCATCCCTGACAGATGGCCATCCAACACCTCTGTTTAAAGACCTGCAAAGAAGGAGACTCCACAACAATCTCTGAGGGAGTGTGTTCCACTGTTGAACAGCTCTCATTGTCAGGAAGTTCCTCCTAATGTTGAGGTGGAATCTCTTTTCCTGTAGCTTGCATCCATTGTTCCAAGTCCTATTCTCTGGAGCAGCAGAAAACAAGCTTGCTCTCTCCTCAATATGACATCCCTTCAAATATTTAAAGAGGGCTATCATATCACCTCTTAACCATCTCTTCTCCAGGCTAAACATCCCCAGTTCCCTAAGTCGTTCCTCATAGGGTATGGTTTCCAGACCCTTCATCATTTTAGTCGCCCTTCTCTGGACATGCTTCAGTTTTTCAGCATCCTTTTTGAATTGTGGTGCCCAAAAAAGGACACAGTATTCCAGGTAGGGCCTGGCCAAAGCAGAATACAGTGGCACTATTACTTCCCTTGATCTAGATACTATACTTCTATTGATGCAGCCTAAAATGGCATTGGCCTTTTTAGCTGCCGCATCACACTGTTGACTCACATTCAACTTGTGGTCTACTAGGACTCCTAGATCCCTTTCACATGTAGTCTTGTTAAGCCCAGTGTCCCCCATCTTATTTCTATGCATTTTATTTTCCCTCCCTAAGTGCAGTGCCTTACATTTCTCCAAGTTGAGATTCATTAAGTTTTGGCCCAGCTTTCTAATCTATTCAGACAGGGTTGCCATTCATCCCGAAAGACCATGAAAGTCCTGATTTGAAGCCTCTGAAAAATGTCCCAGCTGGTTCTAGCTGCATGTCCTGGTTTCCTGAAATTGAAACCTCATCCGGAGGGTCCAGGAGGGAGAAACCTTGGGGGACCTGGAGGGTTGTCTGGCGCACTCACTTTACATCCGGCCCAGATCAGATTAGTCTGGCATGACTTGTTTTTGAGAAAGCCATGTTGTCGTTTTGTGATTATGGATATATTTTTAAATGTATTGATACTGTGGGTGGTTAAGTCTGTGGATAAGGAATTCATGGATAAGGACGGCCAACTGTATTTCTGTCTCTTGAATATGTAATCAAATCAAGCAAGCCAATCCAAGTTCTTTTCTGCTAGGATAAATGTGCAAACAATGATTTAAGAGAAGTCCCTCCTTCTTTGCTAGGACAGTGATACAATATTCTTTAGTTAAGATCTTCTAAGGCCATGTGTGTGTTTTGTAGTGAAGCAGAAATTGCAAGTACTTTTTCAACAGATGATATTGTGGTGGCTAAAATAAAGTTGTAGAGTAGCAACCAATAGAGAAGTGGAACAAATGTTGACCTCCTGAGCTCTCAAAGAATGATACATGGATTTCTTTGTCTTCTTGCCTGGCAACTAGCGACTGAGTTCTTCCAGTAAACAGCTGACCATCTTAAATAAATAATTTAATCAATCAGAAAAAAGTGTGTCCCATAAGCCATCTTAAGTAACATAACTGATGACACCACCAGCTCCCACAGCAGGCCAATGACCAGCATGCAATCCGCGCCACCCCTTCCCACTTTGAGGACAAACCTGCCTACAAGCTCACCATTATATTTTTTTTCTGCATTGGTGCAAATACATGCATGCAGACACTCTGCTAGCAACAAGTAATCACCTCCTCAGTCCTGCCCAGCCACCAACCCATTGGACGCCTTGTGCAACCATCTGCTTGATCACATGATCGATCGATTGCCCATACAGTAATCACTTCACCCAGTGACACATTGGCACAGCATACACCTATCCAACAATGATGTCCCCCCTCCGTACATACCTGCTTTCTCCCCCTTCTCCCCATTGCTCCCTTTTGGACCAGCCAATTTGGTTAATGTTTTTATTAAATCTATGTTATTATTGGTAATAAAATGTGTACACTGGATAGCCCTATTATAAGGGCTAGTGTAAAGATAATCCTAAAAAAGGTGAGTAAGAGCCTAAAACGCACCCTTCAACAGTCTTGACTGCTGACAGAGCAGGCATCCGGTTCACTCAGCAACCATCTTCCTCACTGCAATGAGAGAGATATATGGTATTCTATTTCAATGTGCCTGTATGTATAAATTGTTATCTATATATTGTGTCTGTGGCTTGTCATCTTTGTGTAATGGATATACCCAAGCATAATCCCATTTCTATGAGGGAGCCTTCCCCCAAGCTACTGCCCTCCAGAAGGTTATACTGACACAGGATGATGGAAATTGTAGTCCGACATATCTGGGTGACTAATTTAGAGAAGGCTGCCTATTTGAGCTACATATTATTGCAATGGTACAGATGGCTGAGAGCACTGTTTCTTCATGCTCAAAATTCTGCAACATAGACACCAACCATACATGGAGAGAAATACCAGAGGTCCAAGCAGGCTTCAGGAAAGGAAGTGGCACTAGGGGTCACATTGCAAACATACAATGGCTAATGGAGTGCACCAGGGAATTCCAAAAGAAAATCAGCAAGTGCTTTATAAACTATAGCAAAGCCTTTGACTGCATAGACCAGGGGTCGGCAACCTACAGCCTGTGGGACGGGTGCGGCTTGCAGAGACCTTGGGACTGGCCCCTGGCCGGTCCCGCCACCGCCCTGAGCGCGCTGCTGCCCCCCGCATAGACCATGAAGGGCTGTGGAATGCCATTAAAGACATGGGATTTTGGAAGGCCCCACGGCAGCTGTGCATGGGGGGCACCATTTTGGAAGGCCCCAAGGCGCCTGCACAGGGTGACTTCACCCCGCGCACGCATGCTGGGGCCTTGCCTGAGCCCAGGCAAGGTCCCAGGGCATGTTAGTGGGGCGAATTCGCCCCACGCAGGTGCCCTGGGACCTTGCCAGGACCCAGGCAAGACCCCAGTGTGCGTGTGCTGGGCGAATTCGCCCAGCGCAGGTGCCCTGGGGCCTTCCAAAATAGCGCCCCCCACATGCGGATGCATGCGCAAGAGAGCGGGCATTGTGTGCATGCACACATGGGGGCAAGTGCCATCCCCCCCCCCCCCCGGGCCCCCGGCAACAAAGGTTGCCAACCCCTGGTATAGATCATGAAGGGCTGTGGAATGCCATTAAAGACATGGGAGTGCCAACACATCTGATAGTCCTGATAAGGAATCTGTACTCGGGACAAGAGGCTGCTATCAGAACAGGACACAGAGAAACAGATGGTTCCCACTTGGCAAAGGGATCAGACAAGGCTGCATCCTTTCACCCTATCTGTTCAACTTGTATGCAGAACAGATTATAAGAAAAGCAGTCTTGGACACAGAAGAAGGAGTGAAAATAGGTGGAAGGAATATCAACACACTTCAGATATGCAGATGACACCATAATACTAGCAGAAAACCTCACAGACCTGGAACACCTACTAAGGAAGATCAAAGAAAAAAATGCAAAGGCAGGCTTAATGCTGAACATAAGGAAAACAAAAATAGGACCTTCACAAGTTCAACCTAGACAATGAAGAAATAGAAATAATAAAAGAATTCCCATACCTGGGATCAAACATTGATAGAAATGGGAACTGAAGTCAGGAAATCAGAAGACTAAGAATGGGGAGAGTGGCTATGAAAGAACTAGAAAAGATTCTAAAATGCAAAGATATACAACTCAGCACAAAAGTTAGAATCACACAAGCCATCGTATTCCCTATTACCATGTATGAATGTGAGAGCTGGACAGTTAAGAAAGATGATAGGAAGAAAATCAATGTGTTTGAGATGTGATGCTGGAGAAGAGTGCTGAGGATCCCATGGACAGCCAAAAGGACAAACACGTGAGTCCTAGAGCAGATCAAGCCAGAAACCTCCCTGGAAGAAGCCAAGATGACCAAACTGAGACTGTTGTACTTCAGACACATCATGAGAAGAGAAGACTCTTTGGAAAAGACAATAATGCTGGGGAAGGTGGAGGGAAGTAGGAAGAGAGGAAGGCTGCATGCCAGATGGATGGACTCTATTAAGGAGGTCACAGGTATTAAGGGGTTGCAAGATTTAAGAAGAACAGTGGAGGACAAGGGGTCTTGGAGATGTCTCCTCCATAGGGTCGCCATGAGTCGAGATCGCCATGTTGTTAACAACAACAACTGCTTCTTCCATACCCCTAGTTGCTTCCCTAGTTGCTTGCCTGTCAGTGGTGATGCAACCTGTATCCTGACAACACTCGTGCAAAAGTAGGGGCTTCATCGCCACACCCTGTAGACAACAGCCTAGAAAACAGGAACTCTCTCTTTTGCAAGCTACTTTCACAAGCAACACTTAAATTGCTCTTCTCAATTGCACCTAGAAGGCAAAAACAAAAATAGCACACAATAGTCTTTGTGGATAGTTAAGAACATGAGAGGCACCCTGCTGGATCAATCCACAGGCCTTTCTAGTCCAGCATTCTGTTCCCATAGTGTGTGGTGTAATTTCTGGAAGAAATGAAACTAGACTCTGTTCTGTAAGGATTCATATTCAAAGGCAGACTTGCTAACAATGGTATTCGCTCACAAATATATGCTATCATGAGGCATTTTGTTTTTTGTTTAACACTGTAATTAGTATCGATTATGAGAGCTACATATAGACATTACAAGAAGCTTGGAACTGTTGCTGATCCATATCTCCAATTCTAGTAATCTAGTTGTACAAGCTGTGATGGATGTTAACATGCTATGTTTTTTTCTTGCCTTCACCTCATGTAATTGGTTGACACAACACAGCAATTAAATGTGTTCTGGTGGTATCATCTCACACTTGGTGATATGGTGGAAGAAGGCAGAAAGAGAAAGAGACCATCTGGCAACAGCTTTGCAGGATTCTTGTTAAAATCTAGGCTTTTTCCCCTCGAGTATATTAGGAAAATTGGAAATGTTACAAGAGTAAAGAAGAATACTGTTGACCCTTATAACTGGGAATCCCAAGTATGTTACCCTTATCTGCAACCAACCCAGGGATCTGGTTCAAACAATAGATTACAACTTTTACAGATTTGGTATCTTGAATTCTTGTTTGATTGTTTAATTCAAACATTTTTTTAAAAAAACCCCAGATACATCTATTTTTATCTTTCTCCCCTGCTCTCTTCCCACATTTCCATCCCTTCCCTCATGTGTTTTTCTTCCACTCTTTGTCTGTCTCTTTTTGTCCTTCTCTAAATAAGCAAACACTTCAAAGAACAAAAACATTTGGTTTTTTTTAAAAAAAATCATGTTCGTACCAATGATGTGCAACTCATTTTAAGGCAATCTAGTTGTGGGTCATGTCTGGTCCAGATGAAAATCAATACCCATTCCTTTAGTAGTTTTCCTGAATATAATGGGTGGAAGGCTACAACTAATAATTGACTATTATAGTGAGACTGTAATCATTTAATTGTCTATATCATCTTGCCAAGAGGTAACAAAAGTCTTAGCAACTCATCTGTGTCCCTTGATTCCTGATCAGGTACCAAAGGGTGGTAAGATTTCACTAATGTTTTCACAGGGAAATACAGGCATATAATTTAGCAGGCAGCTAGCTGCTGGGTTTATGTGAGAATGGCTGGTTGCATGAACTATAATTTGAAAGGATGTATTTTTTGCTATAGAACTATTCTTAAGTATGTTTCCACAATGGAAAACATTAGACAAGTCTTCTAACATGGAGCCTGTATTATGTATCCCTTTTCTTAAAATTAGGAAATGTTAAAATGCAGCAAGAATTCAGAAGGTACTGCTGAACTGGAAGAAGCTCTGGCCACCGTGCTTGATATCATCAAGTCCGCTAATGACTCAATGCACCAGATAGCAATTACAGGTTATGAGGTAGGTAATAAGCAAGTCATAGAGTATTGCATCAACTGATAATTTTCAGACCCAGATGTATCTTGGAATCTTATTGGTTCTCTTGCTTACTAGGCCCCAAATGATCTGATGAGGGAACAAGTTATCTGAACGACAAAAATCATATGAGTGTTGCAAAAGATCAGTGAAACATTTGTTTTCTCTTTCTGACATAAAAGAAAAGGAAAGTTCTATTTTGCAATAACAAACTCCATAGTATTGTGTGGAGGGTGGGTGTTTGATATGACACAACACTTCATTTGGAGAAGCATTTTTTTAAAAAAGAAAAAAAAATCTGTGTAGGCATTGAAAAATACTGCTGAAACATTTATTTTTCTGTTATTCTACAATGCCATCTCAGGGAAACAGCCGAGAACAAAGGCAGAGAAACTGGAAGGTATTTCCCCACTTTGCATGCCCAGCACTACAAGCAGGAGAGCATTTGTGCTACAGGTGAACTGATGTATTTGTGGAGTGGGCAGAGGCAGAGGAGGGAGAGAGGCAACACATACTGGAAAATATGAAACAAATGAAGTAAATCCTAGTAAAGAGTGTGAAATAGTCAACACTCTTGTAGTTAGAACAAGTATGGGAAAGGTGTTGTTTCACAAATTTTTTTTTTAAATGTGAAAAAGCCCCAAGTAAATACCCAAAGGCACCAGATCATCATTTTGGAAGCTAAGCAGAGTCCACCCTGGTTAGTATTTGGATGGGAGACCATCAACGGAAACCAGGTGCTGTAGGCTATATTTCAGAGGAAGGAACTGGCAAAACCACTTCTGAGTATTCCTGGACTTAAAAAACCCTATGAAATTCATGGGGTCACCATAGGCCAAGAGGCAACCTGAAGGCACACACAGGCACACACACTTGCTTATGACTCTCTATGTGGTTTTGCCCCCATCTCTGCATGCAAAACATTACTCTCCCACTGAGCTATACCCTTCCCAAGGGAAAAACAAAAACAAAAACGTGTTGTAGATGTATTTTCAGCTCCTCTCAGAAACACAGAGGTGGGAGGCAAAATCACCATATATATTTGACTATAAGTTGACCTTATATATAGGGCAGGTTTGGGGGCCAAAATTGTGGATTTTGATATGACTCATGGATAAGTCGAGGGTATAACTTAGGGGCATGTAACAATGGATCTAAAGGAGGAAGCAAAGGAAAACTATGCCAAAGAACTTATAAAATTCCAGCAGGCATAATTGTTTGTGCTCACCCTAAAGGTTGGATGGAGGTCAGTGCCTCCAGGACAGATTATACTCTTGCTTTTCACTAGGGGATGGTTCCTTTTTTAATAAGAGTTAAAGCACAGTACTTACATTGACCAGTGGATAAGTCAACAGGGTTTTTTTTTGGGGGGGGGTCAATTTTTTAACTAAAATTTCTAGTATGCGTATATACAGTACATAGAAGAGCATAGCGTCATAGATAGGAAGAAACCGTGACTGTGTAGTCCCAATTCCCTGCAGGAATACACAGTTAAAGCACTCCCAAAAGATACAAACTCTGTTTAAAAGCTCCAAAGAAAGAGAACCCACCACCCTCTGAGGCACTTCAGTCTATTGCTGTCTAAAATTAATAGGCTTACCAGGTTTGGAGGTGAATGAAGACATACATTGGAATAGGCAGAAGAGGCACATTTGAGTTCAGAGGGGGAAATCAGTACTTTGTGTAATGTTACCATTTTTTTTTTCTATTTGTACTTTCTCTATTCTTTATACTTCCCTATTTGCAAAGCTACAGATCAGACTTCTGTGAAACTTTTCCTCTCAGACAAGCTGACCCAATTCTTTTTCAGAATTCTATGACTTGCCATTCTCTTTGCTGTACAGAGAATGTCTGTAGGCATTCACATCATTCATCCAATGAGAGCTCAGTGCAAGAGTGGAAGGAAGCACATCATTTAAACTTTTTAATATAGTTTATCCCAATGTAATGAAAATACTAATTTGTTTTTATAATAATAATAATAATAATAATAATAATAAAATTTTATTTATAACGCGCCCCTCTGCAAAGCAATCGGGGCGGCTTACAGCAGATTAAAAATACAATAATTAAAACATTCCCAGTTCCTACAGCCCCCCACCCACAACCCACACCCTTAAAATAGAATTAAACTGATTGGATTTAAAATCACACATGTATCTAATAAAAATAACAACCAACAACAATAACAACTAAATATAACAAATGGCCACTCAGAGGGGGGATAAGGGGCGAGTAATCCCCATATATTATCCCTGCAATGGGTTATTCTGGGAAGGCCTGCCGGAAAAGGTCCGTCTTGACTGCTTTCTTGAAAGCAGTCAAGGATGTACTAAGACGGATCTGCTCCGGCAGGCCATTCCACAGTTTAGGGGCATTAACAGAAAATGCCCTCTGGGAAGTCTGCCTAAGATTTACTTTAGGCTGCTGTAACAAATTCTTCTCTGCCGAACGGAGGGCACGGGGGGGATCATACGGGAAGAGGCGGTCCCTAAGATAGGATGGACCCAAGCCATGTAGGGCTTTATAGGTCAAAACCAACACCTTGTACTGTGCCCGGAAACTAATTGGCAGCCAGTGGAGGGATTTAAGCACTGGTGTAATGTGCTCCCTCCTAGATGTTCCGGTGACTAATCTGGCTGCCATATTTTGTACCAACTGAAGTTTCCGGGTTAGGCACAGGGGTAGCCCCATGTAGAGTGCATTGCAGTAATCTAGGCATGAGGTTACCAGCGCGTGCACCACAGTTTCCAGGTCTTTCCTATCCAGGTATGGGCGCAGCTGGCGTATCAGCCGAAGCTGATAACAGACACTCCTGACTGTCGCGCTCACCTGGTTAGTCATGTGAAGCGACGAGTCAAGGAGTACCCCCAAACTGCACACATAGTCCTTGAAGGAGAGCGTGACTCCGTCCAGGACTGGGGGCTGTAATCCCGAACCTGGATTCGGACCTGTAACCGTGAGCACCTCCGTTTTGTCTGGATTCAACTTCAATTTGTTTTTCCTCATCCAATCCATTACCGCTCTAAGACAGTCATTGAGAGGAGAGTGTGATAGCTATTTTACCTATTCTGGATCATTTGTATTAAAAAGCTGTTTAGCTCCTGCTTTTTGATCATTTTAGCTAGTAGAAGGCTAAGACAATTTAATTTACATTTATGATAAGTTATTTGACAGAAATTCCATATTTGTAGGCAACAGTCTAAGGCCCTTGGCGAGTTTGATAACACTATTTTCCTACGTCGTCTCAACTTTCCATTTATGCTATATGACAGGAAGCATTTACAGTTTGGCAAACCTTCTGAATATAAACAGCAAAGATTCTTGTGACATGCTGAAGTCTAAGAAAGCAAAAATTGGGAAACACACAATAAAATCTGCAGGAGAACTAGAGACACATATCAAGGTGCTTAATAGATGAATGATTTATTGATTAAAAGATCTTGGGTCTGTACCAAGGATGAGTAAAACGAGGGTTGATAGCAGTACATGCAAAAGGGATCTAAGAGCCTTAGTGGACCAAGGCTGAATATGAGTTAGCAATGTGATGTGACAGTTAAAAAGGCCAATGCAATGCTAGGTTGCATTAATAGGACTATAGTGTCTAGATCAAGGGAAGTATTACTCCCACTCTATTCTGCTTTGGTCAGACCTCATCTGGAATATTGTGTCTAGTTCTGGTCACCACAATTCAAGAAGGATGTGGACATGATGAAGCATGTCCAGAGGAGAGAGACCAAAATGGTGAAAGGTCTGGAAACCATGCCCTATGAGAGGAAGGAACTGACAAAACTACTTCTGAGTATTCCTAGACTTAAAAAACCCTATGAAATTCATGGGGTCACCATAGGCCAAGAGGCAACCTGAAGGCACACACTGGCACACACACCTCGCTTATGACTCTGCGTGTGGTTTTGCCCCCATCTCTGCATGCAAAACATTACTCTCCCACTGAGCTATGCCCTTAGGGAGCTGGGTATGTTTAGCCTGGAGAATAGGAGGTAAAGGGATGATATGATTCTACTCTACAAAAGTCTGTTCCATTAAATATGTTTGTTAGACTTTGAGGTGTCACAAAACTCTTCAGGGGCTTCTGGATGAGGCTTTTAGGTACAATGCCCTGTCTCAAACGCATCCAGATGATGTGTTTGTAACCTGTAGCCCACTTGCAATTTCCCACTTCTTTTTTTGTGGGGGGTGTCTTTTTTTCCTAATCATCTTACAAAATAAATATTTTAAGGAAAGCAAGATGGACTAGCTGCAGTGCCTTTGAGTAGTAGCTCTAGGAGTGTTCTTTGTTGTTACACTTGAGCACCCCAACAACGGCATTTCAGTGATATTACAGATATATTCAGCTGAGCATAAGATCAAGGTTCACAGCAAGAGCTTGGGGAAGTTCCTTCCAAACTTCCTAGCCAGCTATGGTAGTGGGCAGAGAGAGGTCTGGGAGCTAAAGTTTGAAAAGGAACCTCTGCAGACTCTGATCAGAACAATAACATTTCAGCAGATTCCTGCGCTTTCTCATATTTTTAGAAAATCCATAGTGCTGTAGGATTTCTGGCTGAGAGCTAGCCGGTTCTCTTTTCCTTTTAGTTTCAGCTGAGAATGACACCTAAACACACAGCAAGGCTATTGTTCTCATCCTGGACTTAGTAAAGACATGTTTTAGGGAGCAGAGAAGAAAAGGCTAAACCCCTTTCTAGTCTAGAGGGCAGAAGAAGAAATTAATCATCTCTGCCTATTACCTATGCTTTCTTGTCCCATCTCAACTCCCCTAAAACACTTTGACTGAGGGGTTTCCAGTTTAAAAAAGTAACTACTTTCAAATTCCGGTATACACTCATAATAGTTTACTAAATTTTAACAGATAACAAGTTACTTTCATAACAAATTACAGAAATTTTAACCACTGTATTGGAAGAAGATCTGTGGGGCTATCTTGAACAACCATTACAGGTTTTTTTTGTGGAAAATGGAAACTGAATATTAACACTTAGGAAAGAATTGAATAATGGGAAGAAACTGAGGCAATGAGGCTACAACCTTGCTTTAGGCGTCCTTCCTTTCTCTTATGTCTTTCTACAGGGAGATGTACACGAGCTTGGTAAATTGCTCCTGCAGGGCTCCTTTAATGTTTGGACAGACCATAAGAAGGGACACAACAAAGTAAAAGATTTGGCCAGGTTCAAGCCAATGCAGAGGCATCTCTTCCTGTACGCAAAAATCTTATTGTTTTGCAAAAAACGGGAAGAAAATACAGATGGCCATGAAAAATCTCCTTCATACAGCTTTAAAAATTCTTTGAAGGTAAGTGGTTAGTTCTGGTGGAAGAAAAGAGAAGCAGAATTTTGTGGGGCCATCAACAAATTTGAACCAGTTGCAAGAACTACCATTGCAAAGAAAATGGAATAAACTTGCACCTGCCTCTTCCCTGCAGAAGGTTGCAAGTGAACATTTCGAATGTAGGATTAGTATTGCCTGTGAATAGAATGTAATGGACAGACTGCTACAACAGGTAGCAAAACTGCTGATCTCCTCTCCAAACATCTAAAGCAGGGGTAGGCAACCTTTCCCCTTTAAGGGCCGAGGGACTTCAGCTCCCAGAATCCCAGGAGCTATTGGCCAACATGGGACTATTGGACAATATGGCTGAGGCTTCTGGGAGCTGAAGTCCCTCGGCCCTTAAAGGGGAAAGGTTGCCTACCCCTGATCTAAAGCAAAAGCAGCTTCATTTATATACCGCTTCATATTGCGCTATGGGATGTCTAAGCAGTTTATAACTGTAAGCTCATTGCCCCAAACAGTTGGGTACTCATTTTAGCGACCTCAGAAGGATGCAGGCCTGAGTCTAGCCTGAGCCCTGGCTAGTATCGAACTTGCAACCTTGTGGTCTATGAGTGAGTGGCTGCAGTACAGGCATTTAACCACTGCGCCACCAGGGCTCTCCATCCATACTGTGGAAGGGGGTTTCCCAGTACCATTCCAGCCCTTGGGCCAAGAACAGTTTACCACTTCTGGTCTTTAAAAAGTACAGTATAACATTTTTAGCAAGCTTTCTGAATATTCACTTGTTTGCCAGTCAGAAATGTGTATATGATATGCTCATTTGTACTAATCAGTCCAAGAAAATGCAGCACTCCTTGCTATTATATTCTGATACACTGATCAGAATTATTTAGGTAGGCTTTTTAAGAACTTTATAGAAGTTGGAGAAATACAAAAGATGTTTTCCTTCCATGACAGTTGAAGAGCAGATCAAGATGTGACCATCCCCTGGGGGGGGGGGTACTCTTGTTCTTCCATTTACCCAAGAGTTCAAGAATGTTCATTCATAAACACAGCTCAGATTTCCAGTATATGCTTCTTCAAGCCTGCTATCTGGGATAAAAGCAGTGTGAGAATTACCGACTCTTCCGCACACACACGCTCAAAAAATCATGTAGAATTATTTGAAGAACAGATATAAAATCTGCTGTTTCACAGTTTCTACAACAATAAAAAGTAGCCTCAGAAAGTGAATTTATGGCAAAACAGTGAAGAGATGGACACAAATATTGGATAAAAATACTGCTGCAATCCGTATTTAAAACAACAGCGTGGAGATTAATTGGTGGAAAAATGAGAGTGAAGGTGAGGGGACTGTTCCCTACTCATCCTGAGGAACTGGCTTGGCTACTCATTTCATGTGTATAACCTAAATGCTGTGCTCACACTGGAGCCTAAAAGTCTGTAATAAATCAGTTATCCTCATGTGATGTGTAGCTTGTTAATAGCTGCCATCCCCAGGTACTGTCAAGATCAGCTAGCTGGTCCTCACCTCATTGTTCAACCCATTAACCAAGAAGAGCTGACTTTGCTTTTCTGCAGGAATCCCTTTTCTCCTTTGGTTACTAGCACAGGACCATCTAAGAAGATATGAGCTTTATGCTTGTCCATGTGGCTTTCCAACCAACATATGGAACCAGAAGTTGTAAGATGACAACTTTTATAACCTCCCTTCCTCTAGTCTCACCCTAACTCTTGTGAAGGGGCCATACTCTCAGCTGTCATGGGATTTTGGCTCTTTGTTAGTTTCAAAATGTCTTTGATTCCCTGTCTTTCATGAGGCACTCTATTGTGATTGAAAAGATCTGACTTAAAATGGTTGCAAACTTCTTCCTCTTTTTCCCAGTGGCAAATATTGTACTTCTGGGAGCACTTTCTAACCATTGTGAAAGGCAATGGTCAATAGAGTGAGTGGGTGGGATGCAGAATGTTCTGAGTATTGTAATCCAAAAAAGATGCATTTCTAAGGTCTGATCTGGACTAGAAAACCTTACTTAAAGTTATGAAGGACAATTTTACAACTTATTTTTCTTATCTGGTTTGTAACTTTATTCTCCTCCTGTTTTAGAGTTGCTGCTTTTAACATGGCATTTCCCAGCTTGTAGTTTGGGGTAATTTTTAAGCGAGGAAGCCATGGTCATTCAGGACAGGAAAATATAGGGTTAAGGAACTAAACAGATACTGTAGCTTTCGTTCTAGAGTCTTTCAACATCACATGTGTAACTTACACCACATCATCTTGTGTAACTTGTCTAACAATATTGTCTGGGAACTTGCATTTTAAATCTTTTCATAGTCACAGTGAATGTGAAATGGTTTCCAAATTCATGAGCAGTCTGACTTGCTAAAACAAGACTTGAATCATGATCAATAGATAAGGCAAGCACTAACTTTTTAAAGGGAGTAAGGAATTGTGGGATGTTCTTGGGATAGAGTTGTTTACTTAGTCTAGCATGATAGTAAGGAGAATCATGCTGGATCAGTTCCATAATTTGGAAAAGTTACTTTGATACCTTTTTATTTTGGTTGGCTGTGACTGCTGTGCAAGTGGACACCTTCCAGTTTGATCCAGAGACACACTGACCTAGTAGGGAGAGCCTGCAGCTCAATGGTAAAGCACCTACTGTGCACATGTATCATCTTATGTGCACTTTCTGGCAAAGATCTGAGTATGCAAAGCTCAGAGAGAGCTGTAACTGAGGAACTGTATACATTGATTTCAGCAGACACACACCTCAAAATATAAGGTTCAAAATGCAACAAACACTTGTGTTACAAGTCTGTGTATCATGCAGATGATTTGCAGCAGCTCCTTCTTAAACATCCATTTGCTGGAAAATTCAGTGCTGCATAATGTGTGAAATGGGCTGGGACTTTTGCTAGTGAGGACAGATAGTACTCAACTAGATGAGCCGTTGGTCTTATCTCCATAGAGAGAAATTTACTATTTCAATATATAGGATCAAGCTCATCAGGGGCTTTCAAGTTCATCAGGGGGCAAGTGCTTCTAGCCCTCTGCCAATTTCTTCTCCAAACCTCAGTACAAATGCAAATATTTCTTGCCCCTCTCTCAAGTCTTCTGAAAGTGTCTGAATTTTTTTTAACTGAGGTATACCTGTATATCAAAGGTCTTGAAGAAGCAGTAGGTTATCTCATTAACACTAAGGTTGGGGCAAGATAATACAAGTGTTATAATTCTTTGCCTTTTCCCAGAATCCTTTATACATGCTAGAAGACTTCTTAGTGGGGCAGGGGAAAGGTTTCAGACAAATGCTGGTTAGTAAGGCAAGCCAATATTTGAGGACCTCTGGTTTGTCTGTCTGCACAAATATTTTACATTTAAATCAGTTTGCGAATCGTGTTGACACCAGGTGGCTGAAGCGATTGAGGCCGAGGCACAATTCCCACTAACGAACTGAATTGCAGCAATGGCACTAGTAGTTCCCACTAGTGCCATTTGCGCCGCTTCCAGGGGGACCAGCTCCAAGGTGAGAGGGACCTGATCTAGGCTCCTCTGGGTGGCAGGGTCAGTGGAGGCTGAGCAGCTGAGCTTTCCCACCTGCCGACAGCCCTGCTTGTACTCTCACTTGCTCTCTTGCTCTCTCTATCACCCACCCACTTACTCTCCCACTCACTCACCTGCCCACCCACTCACTCCCTCTCTCTCGCCGGGAATGAAGAGCCCCCGGAGGGACAAGGATGAGGACGGTGATGAGCAGCCAAGCAGTCCTTCTAGTAAAATGTAAAATGCGATTCAGGTCTGTCGTTCATACTTGTTGAACACGGTTCTGAATTGATTTATTCCAAAAAGACCACCAGAAAACTACTCTTCAAAAAGTGTGGGCTTTTTGGATTTCTGGCAGTTCAAAGTGACTCCGAACAATCGGGGTCGCTTCTGAAACTGTTCACAGTGAAAACAAGGCACATATACGGCGAATCGCAATTTGCTCTAAATCGTAGTGGGAACGGCCCCTTGGATAACAGTAAAATGTAAGTGACTTTCCAGATGTTGGCCTGAACCTTCCATTCTTCCTCACTATTATGCTAATGAAGGCTTAGGGGACTTGCAGCCTGTCAACATCTGGATGGCCGCTAGGTCCAAAATAACATCTCCGCAGTACTGTTGAACGCTGAAATTTTGGCCTATAAAGAAATTTCTAGGTGTTGTAATGTTTTCATGTGAACGAAAATGAATGGGATACTCATTGTAAAGATAAAGTATCATGTTACATATTCAAGATTTTCTTTTAAACAGATGAGCACTGTTGGTATTACTGAAAACGTCAAAGGTGATAATAAGAAATTTGAGATCTGGTACAATGGCAGAGAAGAGGTCTATATTATTCAGGTACTGAAAACCCTGTGATTTTTCACATTTCCAACTGCTCCTGCCCACTAAACCTGTCTCAGTAGTCCTCTAGATGCTATTAAATTCATTTAAACCATAGTTGGGGGATGACAGAGTGAGTGAATGAAAGCCTTAATGGGGAATGATACTTTGCTTCCTTACATCAGAAAAACACTTGGTTCCTAAGACAAAAGGCATTAGAAAGAGGAGCATGGAATGACAGGTTGGTGGTTCCTCATTCAAAGCTTGCCTCAGCTACAAACTGAACCCATGACTAAGCTGTTGAGGCCAACCCATTATATTTTACTGCCTGAGACTGAGCAGCAAATGGTTCCTCTGCAAGTTCTGCAACCCAACTAAAGGCAACAAAGTTATTTTGACTCATCAAGCCAGGGTGACCATACATCCTCCTTTTCCAGGACATGTCCTACATTTCAATCTTTTGT
The DNA here is from genome assembly GCA_026167975.1 of Phrynosoma blainvillii. Classification (NCBI taxonomy): domain Eukaryota; kingdom Metazoa; phylum Chordata; class Lepidosauria; order Squamata; family Phrynosomatidae; genus Phrynosoma; species Phrynosoma blainvillii. The sequence goes on from JANUYF010000003.1 coordinate 14,364,081, forward strand.
CTGGGGAGGATTTCAAAATGTCCTCCATTCTGAGCATGACTAAGAAGCATGAATTTATATTTATCATTTGTAGCTTTTATTTTGTAATATCCTACATTTTTCTTGAATGTTCTAAATTTTTTGGTGCCTTAGTGCTCCTTTGTGGTTAATATATCTGGTCACCTTGCATCAGGCGGAAAATCTCCTCCCTGGCAATAAAAATAAAAGGATAATAAGTTAAATAATTGAACAGTTTGCTGCCTATTAATGACACCCAAATTCTGCTGTCTTAGGTGATCACATCATTCTATCTAATGGTAGGCCCAGGCCTGCAAGCTGCTTAGGGTAGAACAAAATGTTCCTCCTTTATAATATGCAACCAGGGAGACATTTGCAGTGGGAAGCTGCAGGTGAAAAAACAAAGGCTTAACCTGTCCCATAGCTGCTGGATCCTGTTACCCCCACCCTCCTCCATTGCCTTTCCCTAGGTGGAGTTTAATGTTTGTGATGGAAGAGTTAGCACTTACGTAGTGCTATAGATATAATAGGCTGTCCATATCCACAGACTCCTTATCTATGGATTCAACTATCCAAGGCTCAAAAAATATTTTAAAATGTATAAATTCCAAAGGGCAAACCTTGATTTTGCCATTTTATTATGGCATTGTATTTAATGGGACTTGAGCATCCATAGATTTTGGTATCCACAAGGCGCCCTAGAATCAAACCCCAGGGGATACCAAGGGCCCACTGTACTGTAATTTTGTACAGACAAATGTCTTTTATAAGTATGCATTTTTTAACCTGTTAAAACAAAGGTGGGAAAGTGGGGAATGGTCTCCAGCTGTTGAATATAGCAATAAAAGATGGAAATGAAATAGCAAGTCGAACTGTGGAAATGATAAGAAAATTAGGTTTAAAAAAGAGACAATATCGTAATTAGTTATGATTGTTTGGGCATGATTACCCACCTTTTTGAATGGGAGTATCTATTAAAAATCAGAGATCGAAAAAGACTCAAGAAAAAAAATCACCATTATAAATGAAGGTACTGTATTTATTGTTAAAGGAGATGTGGAAATATTGTAATGCATGATGATGTGATGACTATACTTTGAAACTTTGACTGTATTTTTTTAGAAGTTTATATAGTATAAATAAAAAAAAATTTTAAAAAAGGTGGGAAATTGGGAGGCTAAGGGGCTGCATTAGCCCTCCCAAGGAGAGCCACATATCCCATTACTATATCCACTGCAAAGAGAATCACAACATTTTGTGCTTCGCAGGCCTGCTGTGAGCCCCCAGGTCATTTTAGGCACAAGAGGAGTCTTTTTTAATAACAGGAAGTCTCTTCCTGTTGTTTTATTTTTTTAAAAAGGGCTTACTATAATGGCCCAAGAGGAATTTTGGAACAAAAAAAAAGGGGGGGGGGAAAATCTGTTTTGTTGTATCACTGGGGGACCGCACTTTGCCCCCTCCATGTTAAAAAGATGGGCTCTGTTTTGCTGTATTTTTCCTTAGTTTGTTGTGTGCCTTCAAGTCATTTCTGACTTATGGTAACTATAAGGCAACCCAATCACAGGGTTTTCTTGCTATGATTTGTTCAGGGGGGAGTTGCCATTGCCTTCATCTGAGGCTGAGAGTGTGTGTTTTGTCCAAGGTCACCCAGTGGGTTTACATGGTTGAGCCTTCTCAGAATTCTCCCACACATCATGGCCACTAGTCATGTTGCTTAGGGGATTCTGGAAGTTGTAATCCAAGAAAGTAATTACGTTTCTTTGAATAGGTGGATAAGAAATTAGACATCTTGAAGAGATTGCAGACCTCTTGTTGCAGGAACAGTGACAGCTGGTAAATCCAATCTGAGTGGGATGGTGAATCTGCTCTGGGCTTTACTCTTAAAGGAGCTGTCCAAAATACTGTCCCCAGAACAGATTCAGTACCTTGGATATCTCCTTTAAAGCTTGTGCTGAACTCTGGAGTGGATTCATTGATCTACTGACTTAAAACCCATCAGCTGCTACTGTGCATGAATACCATCATAGGACATTTAAGGTGTCTGGCTGGATATCATGCAGTTGTTTTTTTCATCTGTCCTGTTTTTGCAGGCTGCATCTGTGGAGTTGAAAAACACCTGGGTCTCTGAGATTAGAAAAGTCCTGACAGGACAACTGGAAGCTTGCAGAGGTAAGAGACCAAGTAGTAGGAGTGAGTTGGTGTAAATGTAGGACACACTCTTCTGTGTGTATATTGCAGCATGCTCCTCCTTACCCATGCAGAATGACTGCCCAGCCTCCAGTATCTCTGGATATTAATGAGGGTGTACCTAAAATCCAAGCATATAAATCAATTTTGTGCAGCAGCTTGCTGGATAAAATACAGCAGTTGTCACAATATTATGGGCATATACACATAGCATTTTACATTTATAGGCTGGCGTTCCTCCCTTTCTGTTCCCACTGAGGTGAGAGAGAGAGAGAAGGAAACAGCAGTGCCACCCATTGCGTGGCTGGTTTCCCCATATTGCCCTGGAGAAAAGTAGCAAAATTCTTCTTCCAGAATGTTGGCTTGGCACTAAATGCAATCATCAGTGTTGAAAAGTGGGAAAACATGTTTAGTTACTGAGCATATACTTGCACTGCCGGAGGCACAAACAGTAACAAAACCAAGCCTTGCACGTTGAAGAGAAACATGAAATAAGTCAGATCTTAATAAGCATTAGCAGCCAAGAAGTGTGGGCAGGAGAAGGAAACATACTCCTCTCCTTTCTTTTGCACCCTTCTAATTGCATCTTCCCTGATCAGCTGCTGGGTTTTTCCCCATAAGAACAGGGCTTTTCTCAGAGGGGTAGGGCATTCCTTTAAAGATGACAAGAGGTTTCTTGCAGTGTCTATACTCAGAGGAAGACAGGCATGCTCATCTCTTTCCTTTTGTTTCCTCTGGGTAGATCACTTTTTCCAAACTTATCCTTTCCACATGTTGGCACTAGTGGGACCCAATCTAATCTGGACAGCCAAAAGTCCCCCACCCTTGGTGTACATGATATTGCAAGGGCTCAGCACTTACACTTACTGAGCTGTAAAAATCAGTGCAAAATAGCCTTCTACATACCACAGTAATCAGTCTTTAGTAAGCAGTGGATGTTTATAGCCAGACTTTGGAACTCCCTCCCCAGAGAGGATAGGCTAGCCCCGTCCTTGCTGTCCTTCCAGCGGCAGGTTAAAACATTTTTGTGCCACTAGGCCTTTACCATCTGTTGAGGTTGGGCTCTTAATGCTACGTGGAACTGGTTTTGAAATTTTTGAAGGGTCTGTATATAGTTTTTTATTGTTTTTAGCACATTTTAATATTTTGATTGTTTTAATATATGATTGTTTAATTGTTCATTTTACACTTTCATTTAACCTTTGTAGTGTTTTTAATCTGTATTGTTTTAAAATGTTGTTAGTTCCCTTGAGTCTCATTATTGGGAGCACGGTGGGATATAAATGAATAAAATAATAAATAATAATAATAGCCAAAGTAAAGTTGTGATTGCTTCATCATCCTTGGGGAGTGATTATGATTTTAGGCTTGAAATGACTTTCATTTCCCATTAGGATTGCCTTCCTTGTCCTGACAGTGACTACCATGTCTTTAGTAATAATTAAAGAGGCAGATGATCAACAGATGCAGCAGCCCATAATATTCTACCTCATCATAAAGGCTTCATCTGTTGAATTTCAACATGTATTTGTGCATTTGTTAAAATAAACCTATTAGCTCATTACTCACTAAGCTAAACACAGCCAGCCAGCCAGAGTATTTAGCAAGCTAATTGTTGATTTGTTTTAAAACTGTTATTATTTCAGACAAAAAATAATAATATGACACTGTTGTTAATTATGATAATGCTGGCCCTGAAGGGAAAAATGAGATATGTATGTGCTTTGAGGCTTACAGATTTAAGAAAAATGTGATGATTAAGACTCCTAGTGATCTAGAGAGGGGATGGATTTGATAACATCTGAACCAGAGCCTGTATGCAGAGTCACAACTAAGGTTGGACTCAGAGACAACCATTTCCCCTTCCTCACATATCCACTGAGCACTGCAGTCACCTGGTGATGGGAATTAAGCCCATCAGTCTTGTCTGAAGAGATTTAACACAAGTTCCTGAAGGACATCTCACCCAGTAAATCATCCCAACCTACTCTCTCCAGTTGCTGGCTACTGTTTTGCACTTCAGACAAACAAATCTGCACCAGTCATCTCATCACCCCTCATTAGTTCCAAGGACCTCTATGCAATGTTCATATCTATATGCATGCAGCTAGAAAGAAGCATTCACAAATTTCTTGTATTCTTTCATAGAGGCTAGCCAGCTGCACCAAAGAATCACTGAAAGTGTGTATCATGCACCAATGAATTCCTCCAATTCCTCCAGGTAATGATCAACAGCTGCTATATTGTACATTGCTGTCTGGGTATTTATAGAAGATGGGCATAATGCAATCTGCCTTCCCTATAAGAGACATACCTGTGTCAGATATGGATATAGTACACTGAGCAAGGCTACATTTAGGGGCTAATGAATTGATGTTTTGGAAGTCAGGAAAGTACTTTTGTTTAGTTTAAGTCAGTTAGTGTGGGGTGCATGAATCTTGGTTCTCTTTAACATTCACTTAGATGGTGTTCTATTAAACTGTTCCTTATTCTATGCAGGCAGGCATCTTTGTTCTGGGCTGCTTTTCTCATTTTCTTTGCTATGTGCCCAAAGGGGCAGCTCAAATCAGTGTGTGAAATGAAATGTCTTTCATGTTTCATGCATGACCTTGGGAGCACAAGGCCAGAGTAAGATATGCCTAGGCCTCTGAATTATGTCAAGTTTATGACATTCCATAACATCACCAAATAAGTGCATTATTTTAATTCTAAAAAATCTATGTTGTTATTGTTATTAACTGGGAAATTTACCTAGTGTTTCCAAAATTGATATGGATAATTTCACTTATTATTGGCATGAAACAAAAATTTTGTAGTACCCACAATCCTTATACATGATTTCACACCAATGTCCATGCAAAATAGATCAAAAACACCATGGGGGAGGGAAACCCTGAGGTTTACTGATTTGCCCTGAATGTTCACAAAAATATTCAAGGAATCAACCTACTGTATATATTCGTGTATAATAAGTTGACCTCATATATAAGTTGAGGGCTGGTTTTGTGGCCAAAATTACACATTTTGATATGACACATGGGTAAGTCAAGGGTCATTCCATGGGGAGGAGAAAGCATCAGCAGGTGCAGTGGAGAAGTGTGGTTACTGCCATTTTCCTGCCCAGGGATTCAAAAAGGGATGTTGCCTCTACTCAGAGGAGGGAATGCTTCCTTTTTTGATAAAAGTTAAGATACAGTATTAACTCGTATCAAAAAAGGAACCATCCTCTTCTTTGAGTAGAGAGCTGAAAGCCAAGAACTTAGTCCATCCCGGGTGAATTTAAAAGAAGCACTGGCCCCCTCTGTTCTCTCCATGCTCCTTTGAGGGGAAACACCAAAGATCCACCACTGCCATTTTCCTGCCCAGGCATTCAGAAAGGTCCTTTGCCACTCTGCTCAGAGAAGGGGATGGTTCCTTTTTTGATAAAAGTTAAGGTACAGTACTTACATTGACCCGTGGATAAGTTGATCACAGATTGATTTTTTGATTAAAATATATACACGAGTATATGATGAGTATATACTTTGTTTTATTCAAATCTAATTTTACTCTATGTAAGCCGCCTTGATTGTCATGCCAGAAAGGTGGAATATAAAAATAAAGTTGTTGTTGTTGTTGTATATAAGTGCAAATAAGAAGTCAGTTCATTAAATCTAAGGATGGCGAGGATTACTGCCGTGGGTTTTATTATTGGGTTTTAATTGTTTTGTTGATTGTGGATTTTAAATTCTGTAGATTTAATACTGTTTTAAGGGGGGGGTTGGATTGGATTATTGTATTGTTTTTATTGTTGTAAGCCACCCTGATTGGGCCTCCAAAGGGCGGGATATGAATAAATTTTATTATTATTATTATTATTATTATTATTAAATGTGCATTCTACAGGAAAAAGAAAAGAAACCCAGACATTCAAAGCATCTATTTAGGACACACCTGAATTAGCTGATGGACAGGGTCCAAACATTTACTATGGTGTGTTCATTTTTGGCAACACACCAAGTTGAGTGGCTCTGTTCAAGCATGTAGATTTCTATATCCTGACAAACAGACTCTTTTCATTAGTGTATAGATTTAAAGATCCCTGGTAATCTGAGGTAGCCTATTTAGCTGGTGTACAAATCCTGCACTACTTGTCAATGACTGTTGAGCTGCAGCTCAGTCATTGCCTAGAAAAGTGGTGCTATTACTAACCCAGATAAGGAGAGCCAAAATCAAAGTGAATAAATAGAAACAGCATCTTATGATACAGTGACTCAGTCTGAAAGATTGCTGCCAGCTTAGAATCTAGAGCCAGAGTGCCAATGTGAAGCCTAACATAGCAGCTGTGAGATCTTATTATGCCATTCTGGCAAGATGTGTCAAATGTACAGTGGGGCAATAGCTTCAAAACCAGCTGACTGAGGGCCTTTGCAGACTGCTAGAAATAGTGCAAATTGAGTCCACTTTAACTGCCCTGGCTCAGTGCTAGGGAATCATGGGAATTGTATTTTTTCTGAGACATTGAGCCTTCTCTGTCAGAGAGCTCTGGTGCCACAATAAACTACAGTTCCCATGATTCCCTAGCACTGAGCCAGGGCAGTTAAAGTGGACTCAGTTTGCACTATTTCTGGCAGTCTGCAAAGGCCCTGAGAAGAGCTAAATAAGGGGCTCATTCCTTTACATCAATTTGCTGATCACTTTAAATGTGCCTCATCCCCACGGGAAACGGTTTCAGATGTGACTGCAATTGTTCAGACTTGCTTTGAAGCTAGACAAATGCAAAAAAATCACTCTTTTCAGACACTAGTTTTTTGGTGGTTCATTTGAAATGAAGCGATTAGTAAGTGTGTTCAGCAAGTGGGGACGATGAACCTGAATTGCATCATACTGGAGGAGAAGGATTACTGTGGCAGAGGGTTGGCACAGAGGTGTATCCCATCCTTTACCAGTTTTTGGGGAAATCTGCCATTCCCCCCCCCCATTCCCCCCTCCTTTCCCAGGACCTGTCCAACCTTTATCCCAGGAGGAATTCCAAAAAGTCCTCTATTCTGGGGACCAGGGTTTGAATCCCCACTGAGCCATGGAAACCCACTGGGTGACCTTGGTCAAGTCCCACTCTCTCAGCCTCAGAGGACAGCAATGGCAAAGCTTCTTCTGAAGAAACTGGTCAAGAAAACTCCCTCGGCTTCCTCTCCACTGGGGCTGTTTGGGCATACCCCCCTGCCCTATCCCGGAGTCCCCAGACTGCATATATATATATATATATAAAGACCGGCTAGTGTGGATGACAAGCATGTCAAAAGAGACACGAATGCATAGATTTCTTGAAATAATTTGCTTTCATAGTGGGAACTAGGCATTGGTCTCAATTGAATCCATGACCCGGTGCCAATACGATTCACAAACCGGTTTAAATGTAAGTGGGAATGGGCCCAAGGGAACTCTGGTTGGCTTTCACTAACTACAGGATATAGCAGGTTCTTCAGCTTCTGCAGTTTACCTTTCTGTCTTCCTTACTTGATGTCTGCCTGCTAAAAAGAAACTATAAGTATATAGGGGTAATCCCTTAGGACTGGAAAGAAAACAAAAAAGAGATGTAATACAATATAATATGTCTCTGAAATCTGGAAAGAAAAGCACATTAATTGAGATGCATCAAATTCAGCAAGAGAGAAGACAGTATCTATAGTGCCCTGTTTATGGAGCGTAGCTTCTTTAATTAATCAGATGATATTGCATCCACTAAATTGCCACTTCCAGGATGACTCATGCTTGATCTGCAACCACAATTATTGTGTTGACAATCAGGAACCAAGCTTATACAGCAACATCACAGAAACCTTCTTGGATGGCAGATAAAGAGGAACGCTGCAGAACACCTTTCATCTTGATATATGGGCATGAGGTTTAGGGCTGTTTCTGGGGAAAACAATTAAAAGGTGAGGCTGATCTGGGGGAAGAGGAAGAGAAGCTTGGGATCCTGCAAGACTAAAAACTAAGAAAGCAGAAAAACAAACAAGGAGTGGAAAAAAGACATAGGAGTGAGATTAGATAAACAATTGCAAAATGGAGTGGTGACTTGTAAAGATGCCTCCGTATCTAGCTGATTGAGTCTGGATTAGAGGAATTGCAAATTATGTGATCACCTTTTTTACTGTAGCTGATGGCAGGGTTCCATGTAACTTTGTTCTCCATATATAAATAAAAAGTGCCCAGTAGCCTCCATTTTAAAGATGTGCACGAATGCAGGTCAGAATATTTCATGACCAAGGAGAGGGACACAACTGTAATGTATTGTAATTCCTGCTAAAATAAGCAAAGATCCAGCTGCAGTGTTCTAATTTGAAAAGTCACTTGCTGCTTGTAAATATTGAACCCATCATCTTCATTTATCAAGCAGTTCTCCAAACCTCTTTGCCTGAGTCTGGCTCACTGTTCTACAGAATTTGTGTCTGCCCTCACCAACTGCAAAAGCTTGCCTGAAGCCACCCATCTTAAATGCACATTAATCCTGCACAGATATAGCAAGCGCCTCATTCCCCAGATCAAAAAGCTCACAGCTGACTACATATTTCTGCACATATTTCAGCAACATTATTGGGAACAGGAAAAATTGTTCTCTTTTCTGTAGTTGGATCTTTTATGAATGTCAAGAAATCTATAAGACAAGAAAGGGTTTGACCAAAACAACAACAACAACAAAAACCACACATACACATACCAAAAAAACCCAAAAACTTCATCAGCCTTGAAACTGACAATCATGCACTGCAAGGCTCATTGCAGAAGCAAAGTAAAGCTGTTTTATGTTCTTGGATTGTTTGTTGTCTATACTGTAATTCATGGTAGGCTAGGATATTGCATGTGTCCAGATCCTACCTGATGCCTTTATTCCTCTGCACATGCCAAACAGCTAAATTGAGGGGAAAGCACAAATAGGCTAGTAAGCCAAACTAATAACTGCAGACTCCTGCCTAGAGAGACATCGGCACCATTTAATGCTTCTCTCTTGGCATAGCACTTAATGCAACAATGATAGATCAGTAAGTAGCCTGTGGGCAGATGATGCTATTACCCTAACCTGGTGTTATCCAGATGTGTTGGACTTCAACACCCATCATACCAAGCCACTATGGCCAATAGCTTTATTGTTGAAGCTCTAAGGTCTCATCCTTACTGGTGCCTAATTGACAAATGAACTGAAAATTCCAAGTTAGTTGCTCAGAGTTGCTAGAGAATGAGGTTTCTGATTTTATGACCAAATCAGATGCAGGGAAAGCAAGGACTTCAGTTCCTTACTGCACCACATTACCTAATGGCAAAGTAGATATAAGGATCCTTTGAATTTGGCTTTCACATGGCAGCACAGACTTCACAGTGTGTATGTAGATTGATAGTAGCAACACTTACACATGCTAGTAGATGTACACCACTGCCTCCCCATGGACTGATGCAGAGAGGAATTGTACAGGGAAGGACTAATGGTTGCCTATTTAAAAGGAGTTGGCTACAGCCCCACCAACCCAACCCACATACCCTCAGGATGGCAGGTTCTACACATGATAAACAAGCCAGAGAAGAAGCAGAGGTGGGGCAGAGCCTGCTTTGACAAGGTCAGTTATATGAGTGACAGGATCAGCCCTATTAGGCAGTGAAACAGTTGCATCAGGTGGTTGGTACTGGTGGTCTCCCAACTGGTCCCCTGTTTAGGGCCCCCGAGACTAGACTTGATGCCCCAGGTGTGGTCCAGGATGTCATCTCATCCTCAGTGCTGAAGTGAGATTCAACTGAAATTCAGTCAGTTTCTGTAATGCAGACCTGGAAGCACCATCTTTCCATCTTCTGAACTACCAAAATGTCTTTGACTGGCACTGATAATTGGTTTCACTTATGGCAGGGATGGGGAAATGACCCCCATGACCATTTTTGTACCCCAGCCCACTTTTGTGTGCCCCTTAAGACCCTCTCATTTTTTTTTAATGATGAAATAGCTTTTTGTTTTAAAAAAAAAGTCCCAAAGTTTTTTTTAACAAATTAAAATAACTTAAAGCAATTGAAAACTAAAGCAAATATACCAGATACATCGAGCAGAAAAATAACAGATCAGTCACTGAAGACAGAATGATAAAGGAAAGTTTTCACCTGCCTTTGGAATTATAGCGAAAGAGGCTGGTATAAGAAAGGGGTTCACAACATTTGAGGCAGCAGCTGTGGAAACCATATTCCTTGTTGGGGCTTCTTCAGTGGTATACACTGAGAAAGATGTGTTAAGAACTATATTTCCATTTTGCATTTTACATTGTCGGTTGCAGAACAAGAACAGAAACAATCTGAAATATCAGAGTGAGCTTCCCTTGCATATTATATCTCTTCTAAATTCTCTCTAGCCTCCTGCAGTGTGTTTTACAGTCAAAAGCTTTAATCTGACAGGAAGGTGAGTGACACTGTAATGATGAATTGAGGAAGCCCTGCCTGCAGCAACACATACCTTGCATGTCCCTCTGGTAGCCGTCTAAAAACAGTTGTTTGATTTCTTTTGTTCTCTAAAGGTACAGCAGAAAGTCAATGAGTTTGTGTGAAAACAAATCTGAACTCTCAGGCCTGGAAATGTCTAACAACAGGGACCGGAACATCAGCCCCAATGCCAGACAAAAAAGAGGTAGGAGCCTTGTGGGAAAATATATCATAAGCCAAGCAAAGAGGACTCAGTTTGGACATTTCTTCTTTTGGCTGCACACCTGCAGTTTTTCTGTTTCTTGCATCCTAAGGTTAACAAAATGGAAGAAACTTTCAAGATCTGGATTATCAAATGAAGGCTCCAAAATGACAGAGCTTGGAAAAGTTTTTTTTATGACATCTCCCCAAATGCTTCAACCAACATAGCTATGATGAGAGTTGCCATCTGAAAAGTAACTTTTCCACGCTCTGCAAAATGGTAACATAGAAACTGTAAGCTTTTTAATGGTCTCTGGATCTCATTGATAGATATGTTACAGACATCACACTGAGACTTCTAGAGAAAAACCCTTTGAATTATTACTTATCCTCATCTGAATTATTACTTATCCTCGTCGTAGCTGTTAAGCATAATGTTGGACCCAACTTCATGAAGTTGACTCACAGATGCATAGACAGGGCATCCATTGATATCCCACTCCTCGATTATTCAGCACTTGTTGAGGCTGGTTGTCACAGGTATTTTATCACTTGAACATCAAGTGTGGAGCTCAGTTTCAAAAGAGGACCTGAATAACTTGCACCAGAGGTAGGAGTCTCATATCATATCACATGCAACCTTGCTAAATGAGATCCTGTCTTGCTAGAATCATGGGGATTGGGGGATGACCTGGGGCTTTCTGTGGGCAAAACAAGACATTCTGTCACTGAGCTATCCCATTTGGATATTCTTTTATCTCATGGCAATTGGGACTTACACATTGCCTAGGTAGGCCACTGTGACTATTGAAGATACCTAAGAGAACTAATTGGAGTACCACTGGTTTGTATTGTCTATGTACTGTCATTTTATTGCTATGAACAAAATGGGGGGGTGTTGTTCATTGTTGAGCTGTTGAGCTGGGAAGATAAGCTGGGCAGTGGGGAGGGGAAAGGATCTTAGACAGCAGTGGGATTTCCTTTATGCATCCCTTGCCATGCAATGGGACATTGAGCAGTGCTGAATGAAACCCTTTGAGTTCAGAAACAGGCACACCACTCTTTCTGTATGAAGGATGTAGAAGTGGCCATCAGGGCAGAGTCAGGTTATGTTGAGCATGCTAGGTTGGGTAGAGAGCAATTTATTTCTGCAAGACTCTGCTTCTAGCCTAAACCAGTATCATTTTGGCTTCCTGTGACTCTTCAAAATTTCAGCTGAAATGTCAGCTTATGATGTCCTTTTAACAGGAGATGCCAGAGGATCAAAACTTAACAGTGAATTCCATTGGCAGCTAGTTTACATGGCGGTAAGCCATAAGAGACAAACCATTCTCCCTTCAGTAGCTGCTGATACCAAAAAAGATATTGTAGGTGCAGCTGGCTCAAGATGAACCAGCCACCATGCCAATAAAAAAGTAAAAAATAAAATAATAGTATGAATTCTCTATTAATCTCCCCTCCACCCCTATGAAAGACATGCAGTCCAGTTCTACTAAGCTAAAATATTTTCTTCGGGGTGTGTGTGGAAAACAAGAGCGTTCTTGCCTTGGGATTTTTTCATATCCAGGGGCTATACATCATGCATTTAGAAAAACAGTGGTTTCTGATATTTGAGGTTTGCGGAGGTCTGCCAAGCAGCATAGTTTAGAAATCTGAAATGGCAGCATGAAAGAGAGACACTCCTCAGTTCTTTTTATATTTCATTCAATTTATATAGTGTCTCTTGTACACCATCTACTGGCTGGTTTGCACTACTTTTCTGACATTTTAGCACTCATAATAATTGGGTGACCTTGGAAAATCCCACTCTTTTCGCTTCAGAGGATGGCAATGGCAAGCCCCTTCTGAAGAAACTTGCCAAGAAAGCCGCATGACAGATTCACCACCTCAAGGTAGCCATAAGTTGGAAACAACTAGAATGCATATAACAACAACAGTGTTATTACCAAACTCTTGATTGTTGCTTTTCCTGGATGATTGTGGATGTGATTTCAAGTTAATGTCCAGGATTTTCAATCATTTTGTGGCATTCCATTAAAGTCAAGAAACAAATAGTTTGCCCAGAAGTGATGCAGTCTACAGGACTGTCATGATGACAAACCAGTGTTTTGCTTTGTTTTTTAAACAAAGGACAAATTGTTCTGTACCTGATGTAAAGGGTAAATCAGTCTGTACCTGAGAAAAATAATAATTGTGCTATGAGTTGGCCTTAGCTGCCCCACCTCTTATACAGAAAGAAAGAAAAAAACATTGCATGAAGACTTTTCTTGGTACAATTGGCAGGAGAGGACAACAAAAACATATCTCTGGGTAACCTATTGGGAGAGCTATGCATAGAAAAGAGAGGAAAGGTTTTGATATATTCAGCATTAAAAACAAAGGAGCATACTTTAGCAGCATTTGTTCAGGTGGGTTTTTATTTCCTTATACTATAGTGCTGTTGTCAAAACAGATTAAACACAAAGAGCTGTCAATCCTATTATTTAAAACCCTTGGTTTGGATATGCTTTCATAGTACATAAACCCACTGAATTTTTTGTAAGGTGATTCAGGAATAGAACCAGGGTGTACCCACACTGCACAGTTTCTAGCACATTAATGCCACTTTTACTGCCATGGCACCATCCCATGGGATCCTGGATTTTGTAATTTAGTGAGATACATTGCATTTTATGCCTGATGACTCTGTTGCTGTACTGCAAAAGAATGGCCTAGAGCGCTCTAGTAGACAAAAATATCTCATCAAATTACAAATCCAAGTGTTTCATAGGATGGAGCCATGGCAGTTATAATGATATCAGATCGCTATGATTCTGCTGTCTAGGTACCTCCCAGTGAGATGTATGGACATTCCTAAAGAACATTACACATGATCTGAAATCCAGGGAGCAAGGTGAAATCCCTTTCAGGCTGATCCTACCAACTGGCAAACTGAGAACAGCAGCCATCACCTCCTTTTCCCTCTTAGCCTAATATTGGATATGGCTCAATATATTTTGTATTATACTGATTTTTTTTAAAAAAAAATCTTTAAATATGCTGTTCTTTTTAGTAAGACATGCTAAGTAGTTGTGTTTTTTTTTAATTGAACGAAGCTTATACATTTATATAAATATTTGGAGAAGAAGAAATGTTGCAGAGAGATACCTGTAAAGAGACAGCTTTGCTTGGGAACAGGGAAAGATGAGTGCACTGCACAGCAGTTACATCTCTATAGTAAATGTAAAATTCCTCTGTAACTACAGCTCTGCTCATTACATTGTATGTCCAATTTAAAAGGAATATCTTAAACCTGAACTAGTTGATAATTTTGTGATGGTTGGCCTTGCACTCAGTTGCCTACTATCCTAGCAGCAGCACTTGGATTTTTTGTGACCACTAGTTATTTTATTTCTGTTTTTCAGTGTCTTTGTTGCTGATTTGTCTACTTTTCAGAACTATGTATTTCCCTTCCCATGCTGCCTGCTGTTCCATTTTGCACTCAGAGGAAACTTAGCTAGTCAAATTCATCCTTTGCCCAAGAAGGGATTGGTTTGGCTCAGCTAGTTTGACCTTTCTGATCTCACAACAATCACCTTCCTAACTGGTTAGCTACCTCATAACCATGGACTCAGGCTCCAAAAATTTCACATTTTTAACCATGTTTCCCTCCCTTCCCAACCCTTACAAACTCTGATTCTTTGCTTTCTTCATATGCTGCAAGGTATATGACCCCTCCTGCCTTATTTTCTCTCTTCCCTCTGCCTCTTTCTCCTAGCCGATTCTTCCGCCAGCCTTAATCTTGAGCGCTCAGCTCTTGCTAGAAAGCGGTTTACATTGCAAGGTCTTTCCAACCGCAGAGCTCCACCCAAAGGTAAAACCATCCTTGCTTGCAGCATTTGGTCACCAGCTAACATGTCTCTGACTCTGAGTGCTGTCTCCATCCCGTAGTGGCATCCATCACTCCTCGTCAAGTCTGACCACCACCTTCCATTATCATGTCCATGTCTGATGAACCCATTTCTTTGTCTCCCTTAATTTTTTTCCAGAAATAGTCCAGAAATGGTGGTTATAAAAAGGTGCCTTTAATAAGTGTACCACTTGATTTGGTTTGGTACAATTGAACCTGTGCTACACACACACACACACACACACACACACACACACACACTTAGCAGGTGAAGTTTCTCCTAATACAGAGGCATGTGATGGGGAAAAAACTTTCATTACTATATTTCTGGAAGGCAAACTAAGAAAGGAGGGTATTTCTGTGCAGAGTTTGGAAAATTACATGTAGGAAGAATGAATGTAATAACATGCTGAAGCCCTCCATAACTGCACAGTAGTAGGATGATGCTCTTTGACCCGCTCATAACTAAGTGATGATAAGATGATGCTCTGGGAACATCAGCCTACCACTACTCATTTGTGAATGTTTTTTGCTCGATAACCTTCCAAGCTTTGCTTCTATGTCCCTGCTTTTTTTGCCTGTAATTTATTGCACCCAATTCACTTCTGTGTTATTTATAAGTAGTATTTATTCTCTTTCATAATATCTGAATAACATCCAGTGGAGCTGAATGGTGGGAAATTCAGGGAAGGGAAAAGGAAATAGTTCTCCTCATTGCATACTTTTACAGAATTCAGGACCACAAGACAAAGCAGTGGCCACCAACTTGAGTGGCTTTAAAAAGGAATCAGGCAGATTCATGGAGGATACAATTAACAGTAGTCACTGTCCATGATGGCTCTATAGTACATCTAGTATCAGAGGCAATTTGTCTCTCAATGCTAGTTGCTTGGCCACTGCGGGAACAGAATCCTGGACTAGATAAGCCTTTGGTCTCTTCCAACATAGTTATTTTTATGTCTTTAAGTTTACATTATACATTGGGGCAACATTCTCCATTTGGTACAAGACAACCAGAGGAAGCATGTGTACTTTGATCCATCCGCGAGTTCTGTCCACAGAGTCCTCTGTGGGCTTGCAAAGCTTCTTGGCACACATTTCTCAATGCCATGTCACATGTGATGTGTCAGATCACAGTCAGAATGGCCATCTATGCCATTTCCCCACTGGATCTGCCCCCTCCCCATAAATCTCCTATCAGTGTGGAGCAATGGAGTAGGGGGAGAGGAAAAGATGGCTCAGTACTTGTCTGTTTCCTCTTTCAGAGCTAAAAGCAGCTTACAAGGTCATTTCCACCAGGAAAAGGGTTGAGAGGGGATAAATGTTTCCCTTCCTCCCACAGTAAGTACTATGGCCCCAGTCTGCAATCTCCATTCTGCTACCTCAACTGTGGTTAAAAACTATCCAGATATCTGATCTCACACACAATAATAATAATTAAAAGCCCTGCTCAATGCAGGATGCAACTACACCTCCCAAGAGATGACTGTCCAGACTCTGCTTAAGTACGCCATAGTGAATGTGAGCCGACCAACTCCTGAGCAGCCTGTTCCACTTTGAACAAGTCCTTACCATTAGGAAATTTCTCCTAATATTTTGCTGAAGCATTATTCATCAAAATTTTCATCCATTGGTTCTAGTTCTGCCCTCTCGAGTGACAGAGGATGATTCTATTCCATCTTCTGTGAGAAAGCCATTCAGACATTTGAAGCCATTCTGTCATCTGAAGGCTGTGATGTCCATTTCATTTCTTCTCTAGGTTAAGCCATTCTTCAGTAGGAGTCGGTTTCTAGACCTCTCACCATCCTGGCTATCCTCCTTTGAATAAAATCCTGTGTGCCCTCCTTAAAGTTTGGGGCCCAGAACTAGATTCAGATCTGGCCTGCAAGTAGAGAAACTATTTTCTCTCATATGCATTAGCTGTTAGCCTTCGTGCTAGCCATTTCAGAAGCCCTATTGTACTATCTCATGTTTAGCTCATGATCATCTAAGACATCAAGATCCTTCCTCCATGTAATGATGCACACCAAGTCTCTACCATCTTATTCCTTTGATTTTGTGTCATATTTGTCATATTTCAGTCTGGTATCTTTGGGCAGATATCTTTTATGATGAGTTTATTAAAAAGCCTAGACAGGAGGTTGACTGGCACCATATGCTCAGCCTATACTAAGGTTGTGTCATGCAAACAATAACTCTTTTTAAGTTGTTATTTAATATGGATGCTCACAGACATCTTGTGATAACATTGGCAGTACTGCATAAAGCTACATTTCTTCAGCTTTCTTAATACATCTTTCTATGTACCATTTAGACTCCCAATGTCATAGAGAGCTTCAGAGGCCAATGCTCAGTCTATTGTATAGTTAGGTAATCTATGGGAAATTGTACCATAAATGGACAAATGCTGCAATTTTAGGATTGTTTCTGTTTATAGGTTCATTTAGAAGCCTCCAAACACACTTCATTTCTCTCTGGAGCAGATACTACAGGCTTAAATTGGTTCAATAGTCATTAACTCTGTTCTGGGCACTATAATTCTGTTGAGGGAGGTGATCCCTAAGAGAAGTGCAGTCACTTCCAGCATCCTATAATTCTGAAACAGGAAACTATGACCATTAAAATCTTATATAGGTTTGTAGCTAGGATACATGTAAATATGATTTTGCAAGGTTTAATGTTGATATTTCCTGCATTAAATTCTCTTGCTCTCTCTTTTATGCACAAAGGACATGCACAGTTAGTTTTCTGGAAAGGCATCTGTCCCTACTAGAATTCAAACTGATATCTGAATGTTTTACCAATTAAAATTTGATTGTGTCTTTCTTCGTGGATGCAGATTCTAATTTAGCATGAATAAATTACTAATATGATTCAGTATTTGAAGATGTACTGATCTTTTAAAGGATCAGTACCATCCTCTTTGTTGGACATGAGTGGACTTGTAGGGTTTTATATTGTCTTTGAGTGTATCTGTACTGCATAGTTATAATAGTTTGATACCTCTTCAATAGTCATGACTCCATTTTATAAATAATTTAGTTAGGTACTTAGAATCCTGTACTAGAGATGTCTAGTGGTGTGATTCAGGGGAGTGCACTGGGGCACTTTAGAAAAGAATAACTAATACTTCACTACAACACAAATCCCACAATTCTGTAGAATGGAACCATAGCAGTTGAAGTGGTGTCAAACTGCTAGTTTAGACACACCTTTGTAGTTCATCCCTGGATAGACTAGAAAGCCAACATTCCCAGGAACTTTGCATCCTACCATATAACAAAAAACAGATCATTTTAGCAATCATGCTTTCTTTTGTGCATCTTATACAGTTTCACTCATGTTTAATACAAAATACTAGCTGTTTTGTTTCTTTTCACCTTGGCGTTGTCATCATGTGTTTCACTAAGCAATATTTTATCATAACCAAAATCCCTAGGTCTTGTTTTCATGAACAGTTAATACCGATATAAGAACTTGGTTTACTTAGTTTGTTAATCAAGGATTTTATCTGAGGACAGGTTAAAGGTATGAAACAGGGCCAAAAATAACAAGTGACTCCTGTTTCACTCATTAAAAAATTAGGGTAATTATTTGCGGTATAAAAAAGTGAGTTGAATTCTGGATCCAAGGGAAGATGTCAGTAACCTATTGACCACCTAACATGGTGTAAAGCCTTCAACCATTTACCAAGTGGATATGTATTACAGCACACACACTCATCTACCTGTGTGATAGACCAGTGATCTATATTATCTTACTGAGTGCTGTGGACAATTTTACCATCCTTTAATAGTTTATCAGCAATTTGAGAAAACAAATGTGGTTACACATAAGACCAGCTGACCAAAGATTTACAAGCAGTACATTTGGTAAACTTCCACATGAAATCACCTCAGCCTGCATGAGTCATTAAATAGTTTATTGATGGGTGAAAAGGTGTGTTATTCAAACTGCTAGGGGTTTCCTGGTCATATAAACAAGAAATGGTTCAATATAAAATTTATGAAAAGACTTATAGTATTTCTGTTCATGTAAAAAGGACTACTAACTTATTCTTATTCTTGTTATTTTATTGTAGTTTTAAACAAGAACAAGCTACTTTTAAAATCTCTTCCCTGCTGCTGTTATCCTTCCTATACCCTATTTGCTTGCCTATGCTTTAACCCTTCCTTGACTGCATCTATCTGTCCTCCCAGATCCAGAATCTAAAGAGAGAGATGTTACCCGCCGCTTTTCCCTAGCTTCCTCCATCAGCACCACAACTAACACATCTGCTTTAACCAAAGGTACAGTCACACTAAAACTTGAGCTGTCCCTCATCAATACAAACATTGGAACAAATACCATTGGCCTTGAAACCCCATGGTCTGCAAGACAAAGAGCAGAAAGATTCAGGTGCAAGGCCTCTGGTACTGGTAGGATGCTGCAAGTGGTGGCGCATGCACCCCCATTATGTTCCTACTCAAGCCACTTCAGTTTCTGGGTATTTGTACATATTTTCAGCGTCTACTGTTCAAGCATGTGCTCCACTGCGTTCCTGCATTTCTACCCACCAGAATCAGGCTTGGTGGGGATGGGGCTGTTCCTTTGGTTTGAAGCACGAGCTGAATTTGAACAGTGGTGATTGAGCCAGCTCTTGTGTCAACTATGCAGCAACATCCGCCCCATTTTTCAGAGTCCTAATTTTCTATCCTTTATGTCCCTCATCCTCTCTTGGAGCAGCTGTCAATGTAAAAGCTGAAGAAAAAGCAACAAGTGTAGGAACTCTTAACATGAATAAAATGGTGGAACAAAATATGAGTAGATAAACATGAAAACACAATGAAGGGGGAAAGAAAAGGAAGTATATTCAATATTCTGATACTGTTTCTTTATTGCAGCATATTAGATGATTGTTATCCGTTTGTAGATTCATTATATCAAGACATTCCAGGTTAGGAAATAACATTCCTTACTGTGAAATAAACACTGAGTGGGTTTTTATAAAGTATATTATAGGAGAAACAGGTGGCATTTGTCAGATAAAATTGAGTTCCTACTGTTACTATAAAGGTGAAGTGTATGCCATTCCATCTATCCATTTGCTAGATAATTAGCTATGATCAGAGAGTGCTGAGACAGCAGTTTTCATGTACTCAGATACATAGAAGTTTTACAGTATTATAAACTTATTGCAGGGGTGCTATATATGTATTATATGGGGGGAAATATTGGTCATAATTCAGTTCTTCAGAGTGCTCTGCTTTCTTTGGATTTGCAGATAATTAAAAAAGTATTTGGTGATGGGTTGCAATTCACAATGTATTCTTCCATCTTGACAAGCTGACTGTTATAAATATTAGAGTTGCTTCAAGGATATTTTTGGACATTGAGGTTCAGTAGTCATTTTCATCTTCTGCTAATCCAGTCCCTTTCCCATGCTAAGAGAGCAGAGAGAACATCTAACTATATTTCCAATCTTCTTATCTGCAAACTTCACACAGGTCCCCTTGTTCCTGCAATTAAAGTCAAGAGGCATGAAATAAAAAGTGATCCAACACCTCTGGGTTTTGAAGGTACAAGCTATTGACTTAATGCATGGAGCTGTTCTGTGACAGTCCTTTAGCATCACTCATGGAATGACCATCCTTTCATCTTCACTAGCATATTACATGTGAAAGAGTCTGTAAGGCCTTCCAACTCAGCTTGTCAGATGATTTTCAGTTTTCAGAAAACCATTTGTCATTTGTTATTTTTTCATTGCCTGTTCTATGTGCCTGATCTAGTTACCAAGATTCATTTAAAGCTCATGTATTATCAGAGTGAGGGGAAGAATTTCCTAATAATCCAACTCTAGGTACATACTTTGGTTTTGATCACAACAGTGGTCTGAGCTGTAAACTAATCCATCAAGTTGGTAGACATGAAGATGGAGCTTTTTCTAGATGGCCTCATCTTTAGGGAATGCTCTTCTACAGGAAAGGTACCTGGTTCTTGTGCTGCCTTTTTGAAACAGGCCGTATAAAGAACTGGATGCTTCAGGTACTGCTCTACATTTTATGACCTATAGCTTTACACTCCTGCATATATCTTGAGTTTAAGGAAATCAAATCATATACGCTGCTCTTTGTCTCAGTTGTATTTAATATTGTCTTTTAAAGATTTATATAGCTTTTATTTGGAAACTGCCTTAAGAGGGATTTTGCTTTGAAAGATGGCATGAAAATATTTTAAAGAAAAATGATAATTAAATAATCTGCCATTCAAGTCCAATGGAAATAAAGGTTAGCTTGAAAAAATTTAAAAAATAACCATTGCCAGCTAAGCAATGAGTATGAATAATTGAGCAGACAAGAAAAGTTCATATTATTAATTAAAAATGCTAACTCTAACACTAACAATATTATGTATATTTATTATATTACTCTCATGACAGTTGGTGATGATGATGACATATATCCAGTGTTTAGTTCAAAAACAGGAATGAAGTTGACTCACAAAACAATGACAACAAATAATGGCAAGAAATTACAACACAATTACAAGAAAAACCGAAACCCACAAATAATTTAGGAGGGAAGTCTTCTGCATTCTGATGGAGTTTCTAATTGGGCTAAAGCCCTGGCAAGGCAGAAGTCAGGAAGCAGATGATCTTATTCCTTTATTTTCCTCTTTGTGGGTGGTTGTTTATTTTAACTTTGCAGTGGATAGAAAATAAATCATGCTGCCTCCAGGTTTAGCATTAATTTTACCTTCTACTGGGGATTTGGGGGTCCTATGAATTTGAACTTTCATTCTCACTCACAAGCAGATTCTTGTCCAACTGTGCTTCTCCCTAGCCTGAAGTCAGATACCTCATTATTATTTATGCCCCACCTTTCCTTCCAAACCGGATGACATACTTAAGAAATACAAACTCTAATATTAAAATAGAATTAAACTATCAGCAACACTAAAAACAATTAAAATATGTAAAAAACAACAGCACAAAAAAGTTTGGGATTAAATCTATTGTAAAAGTTTCTACAGTGGCTTGGAAGCAGTGGCATTCCTGCACCAGGTGACACTTGGTGCGGCGGGGTGGGACTTCCAGGGGGCAGGACTTCCGGCACTGTTTATGAGGTGGGGGAGCATACAGGAACACCCACACGGCCCCGAGAAGCTCCCACAGGGGGTGGAGCAGTGCCCGTCGCCCCAAAGAGTGCCCGAATCCCCCAAAAAAGCTCCTGTGGGGGGCAGAGCAGTGCCCGCAGTCCCGAGCAGCATCCAAACAGCCCAAGGAGTGCCTGCGAGGCCCTAAAGAGCTCCTGCAGGAGTCCAAGCAGCACCCACGGGGGTGGGGAGCAGACTGGGTGTCACCCCCCCTTCTGGGATGTCACCCCGTATGGCCTGCATCCCCCAAGTGATGCTACTGCTTGGAAGACCATTCCAGGATCAGATCTTCCCCTTTGATTTCTCTTTCTGACCCTAGAGCGCAAAATCCAACCTTCCACAAATGCAAACCATTGTACCCAGCATCAAGACAATATCAGCAATAAAAATAAGATAATTAACAAAAGTAATAACAGCCCCCACAACAGTTTCCAGCTCTCTCAATGTATTTATTTAAGTTGCAATCCTGTGCCCATTGCCTGAAGAGAAGTCCCTTTGAATTTCCAAGCAGACATATATACATTTGCACCCTTTGTTGCTGAATTTTATAACCCACCATTCTACAAAGGAGCACTCATAGTGACTTAAAATAATTTAAAACACCATAGTGTAAAATGAAACATAAATCAATCCATTCTAATAAAAATAGCCCACTCTGACCTAATAAAGCCTGTACAAAAAAAGTATAATGTACGAAGTATGATTACTGGTGTCTGTGTTTTCATACTTAGGCTGAAATCCTATGCACATTTACCTGGAAATAAGCTCACCTTAGTAGATATACAGGATTTAGAGAGGGATTTAGAGAATTTCAGTGGTTTCAAGATTCTCTGAAATTTCCCGTAAGACTTATTATGAAACAAAGCACATCTTACCTTAGAAATTCATTTACAAGGCTTGCAGTATGTTTTATATACCCAGAAATTTGCAAACAATTCAAAAATATGCACAGGTGCAGCAAGACTAATTTACAAAAATTATCAAGATGGATGGTTTTCCCCTTTCCAGATAGAATTCCAATGCTAAATTATTGTTTTGCATTTTCATCATATTTAAAACCTTAAAACACCATAGTATAAAATTTATTTATTTGGAATATTTTAAAGCCACCTTTCTAGGCAAAGCTTCTCCAATGTGAAAGTGTGAAAGCTGCAAGGACTAGGATGATTTGATTTTAAAGCAGCCCATTTCCACTTTTGTTGCCATATTCACAAGGGTTATGATCACAAAAGGCAGTCATAGAATCATTTGTGAAAAAACCATTGGGAGGTGGGTCATCTCACCATCTATGTGGTCTTCTCTTCATAGCTCCATTCCTGTCTTCTACTCCATCTTCTTTCTCTCGAATACATGCCACTCATTTGCCTCTTGGGTTTGCTGCTTGCCACTTTTAGATTTTTCTTGTGCCTTTGATTGCATGCTAATGTAAATATACCTCTGTGGGTGCGAATTTTCTTTTCCTTCACTAAAGCTACATCCTACACACTAACCTAGGAGTATGTCCCATTGAACTCAGACTTTCCTTCTGGGAAGACCTCCATAGAATTGCTTGAACCAGCTCTTAACTACAGTTTCATTACTGTTCTTTGGCTGCATCATGCAACTGCCACTTCATACCCTTAAATTACTGCTTTTATTCCAGAGGAATTGGCATGACCAAAATAACAGTGGATCCCCCCACCACCACTTTGCACAATGCTTGGTGGTGTGGCTGACACACTCCATCATAAGAAGTGATTTTTCCAATCCAGTTTTCAATTTGCTGGTGTGTATGATGTAACACAAGTTTTAAAGACAGGTCTACACCATATGTGAAGAACCTGCTGCTGTCCTCCTTACCATGTTACATTTGTCTTTGCCTTTGACCTGCCTGCATGAGAGACCTACTCCTAGATTCAGATCATAATCTATATTATGAAAGGAAATTCTTACTTACAAGGCACTGAAGAAATCCAGCCTGTTATCAGCCTTGCACTATCTTGGAAAGTCACCTGGAGGGGGTGCATGCTTAGCTTGTCATTTTTAATATGGATCTCAATCAGAACACACAAACCCTACTTCCTATCCCAGATGCCTTTGACTGCAACCTCTTGGCTCAAGCTAAATGCAGCGCTGTTGTTCCCTCTACAAGACCAGTACCTAGATCTGCTTCCCAGACAGGTAAAAAAAAAAAAAAAAAGGAATTGAAATGTTGGTATTTAAGATGTGATGCATAAGCTGTCCATAAGTCTGAAACAAAGGATGGAATTTTCATGTGTCTTGGTTTTAATATTAAAAATTTGCATGTCCCAAAGGGAGGAATGTTTTTTCTTGGCAATGAAGATATGCAAAAAAACAACAGAAAGCACAGTTCAAAGGGCAAGATGAAGAAGTTCACTGGCTCAAATGACCAAATCCATTTGTGCCTTTCAGTGGTAGGAGAAAAAAATGCCATGGGCCTAGTAATGATAGATAAGTAAGTAATATACATACAGCTCTGGAGTTACTAAGGGCCAGTGCATTGGAGTGGTTTGAGTGTTGGAGCAGGACTCCAGGATTCATATCTCTGCTCAGCTATGAAAACCCACTGTGTGACCTGGGCAAGTCACATTCTCTCAGCCTCAGAGGAATGCAACAGCAAATCTGCTCTGAATAAATCCTGCCAAGAAAATCCTAGGATAGGATCACCATCAGTTGGCGTCAACTGAAGGCACATAACAGTTGAGAGCCAACATGACATAGTGATTTGAATATTGGACTAGTTCTTGGGGAGATCTGGGTTTGAATCCTCTCTCGGTCATTGAAACCTACTGGGTGGCCTTGGACAAGTCACACACTCTCAGAGGAAAGCAGTGGCAAACCTCTTCCAATAAATCTTGCCAAGAAAACTTGAAGATAGGGTTTCTGTAAATCAGAGTTGACCATACTTTAAGAGAAGGGTAGGGCTTGAGGGACAAATTCAATTTCGGGGAACTTTTTGAGGACCATATTTCTTTGGTGGATGTGGCCAAAAGCAAAGGTTGGGATAAAAAAATAGAATGTTGGTTTGTTTGTTTAAAGCTCGTACTTCCTGCAGTTAAGCCATAGGCTTTTTAACTATTTAGAATGAAACTAGTGCACAAAAACTGAGAAACTATGAAATTATGATGCCTTGGGAAGGTGGCACAGCTATCTGGGGATCTATAGAGTGCCAGACTGGGACTGCAAGAAAGTTGGATTCAATCAAGCTTACTGACATCTACTTTAAGACATTCATTTGAAGCCCTTTTCCAAGTGTTTTCCTTACTAGAGCTGCACTGAGTAGAAGGGTTTCCCCCCCCCCCCATGGTGGCACCCCAATTCTGGAATGCCATCTCCAAAGACGTACAGTACAGCTGCTGCAACATTGCTGGCATCAGGTTAAGGCTCTTTGCCCACTTCCCCTAGCATTTTTGCTGACTTTTTAGTGTGTAATTTGTAGTAAAGGACACTGTTTTACTGAATTTCTATTTTGTTTAAATTATTTTTATGTGTACGCTACCCTGGAAATCTCTGGGTAAAGGGAGGTTTAAAAATTACTTGATTAAGTAAATGTATTTGCCACCCTTAAGGACTAGCCGATTTATTGCTGCATAAGCTTTCAAGGGCCAAAAAAAATCCAGCTTGTGACATGCATCTGACAAAACTGCATGTTACGTTCTACATGACCTTTGAAGCATGTGCTCAGAGCTGCCTAATCTTTCACAAAAAGCATAAAGGAGCATGGTCATGTTGGCTGGGGGATTCTGTAAACTGGAGTGCCTATAAGTGAGTTTTTCCATGCTTTGATCCAGACAAGTAGAGGGCTGCAACACAGGGAGAAAAAGGGTTCCCTGAATCATATCTCCCCTGAAAATTGCCCTGACACTGCTTTTTATTATTATTTGGCTCTGAAGATGGTACTTGGTGCAAAGACCTTGGTTGGGGTGGGGACAATAGATACATTAAGGGAAAGGAAATGGTGCAAGTTTCTTTTGGTAGGGAGTTATTAGGGCAGGGGTAGGCAACCTTTCCCCTTTAAGGGCCGAGGGACTTCAGCTCCCAGAAGCCTCAGCCATGTTGCCCAATAGTCTCATGTTGGCCAATAGCTCCTGGGATTCTGGGAGCTGAAGTCCCTCGGCCCTTAAAGGGGAAAGGTTGCCTACCCCTGTATTAGGGTATAGTATATTTAGGGTTTTATTGAGGAAGATAATTATTGAAAAGATTAACTTTTACTCTCTCTACCGCAGCCTCACATACAGCTGATTTTCTGAAAGAGAAAGAAAGAAAGTCCGCAGTTGTAACCCTGTTCTTTAAAAGTGGTTCCTTGTCTTGGGTCCTTTATGCTCTTGGGTCCCACATGTTTATGTCAAGCCAATATGGCCAAGGGAAGTCAGGAGATATGGACTAACAATCCAAGGCTGGGAACCAGTGCCTTCAAGCAGGTGTAAACCAAGGGTAGGAGCTGTGTAGCCCTCCAGATACTATTGAACTGCAACTCCCAGTAGCCATAGCCAACACAATCGGTGCCGAGGAAAGCTAAGAGTGCAATCCAACACCTGGGAGGGCACACAATTCTCCTCTGCTAAACCTAACGTATAGTTTGACCTGAAGTGCTCTGCATGCTTCTGCCTGCCCAGTGATGACCAAAGACATTTGTCTGCCAAACAGTGAAATGATAGCCAGTAGCGCTAGAAACCAACTCCTAACTTTCCCCACCCCTTCTTCATTTTACCTTGCTTTAGCCCTCAAAACCTTATAGCAAATTGAGTAGCCTTTGGTGTGCATGATAGACAAATACGACTACCCTTCTGCGATATGTCATCTCAATAATACTTTACAACAGGATTTGGATTGTTTACAAAATAAATGGTACCATGGAATGCATTTCAGGTACCCTTCCTACAGTAGCTCTGCATTCTATGTTTTTATCCTCACTGGACTTGAGTCTGAATCTGATCCAGCAGAAGGCAATACTGAGAGCATTTTTCAGACTAGGTATAGTGACTCATCTGGTCTGGGGTGCCAGAGGTACAAAGCACCAGACTATGTCAGTATGTGGCATCATGGAATTGCCCTATTGTGACATCTTTTTGACGAGTAAATATACACAATGACCAAGATCTCACACTCACTTTGGTACACAGTGGTTGTGCTTTGGGTTGCCAGATTGAAAAGTGGAGAGGGCTCCTATACTTTTAACAGTTGTGTAGAATAGTAAATTTCATCAGGTGTTGCATGCCATATAGTCAGGTTACAAGCAACACCTGCTGAAATTTACTATTCTACACAACTGTATAGGAGCCCTCTCCAGTTTTATGTCTGGCAACCCTAGTTGTGCTATACTACCCTTTTGCCGAATAGTAATATTGTGCAACTGACTGGGTATCTATCAATGTGCCAGGTTATTGTCCCATTGTGCAAGGTTGTTTCTGCAATCACATGAATCAATTGGTACACTGAGCTCACTGACTAATAGTCATTCATCATTCAAGATTGTGTAATTGCATGCCTGGAATCTTGTTTGTTAGTCCAGTAGACCCATTCAGTCAGTTTCAGTTCAGTCAGTTGTTGATCAGTGGATTCAATTCAATCAATCAAACTGGTAGATTCAATTCACAGTGTTGCATGGTAAGTCAACATGTCAGTAAATCCAATGGCTTCAATGGCTCTGCTGTGGTCAAGTCTTATAATAGGATTGTGAAATGTGGACCTTCATTTTTACAATGATGAAATGAATATGTCTGTTGTTCATCAACCAAATGTGTAAGGGAAATTACACAGGAGAATGACAACAGATTCCAGATTTCATGTCACGTGTATGATTTAATATGAGACATTACTGTTGTTGATGATGATATTATTAATTTTATTTATATACCAGGTTTCCCATTTTCCCAAAACTGGAACATGTTTTGATAATGTCTCCTTTGAGGACATTGCAATTAACTGAGCAACGTCTATTTCCTAAAGACTAGAAGTAATTTTGAAGGACTTTGTTGGCATTTAAGATCAGTGGTTTAAAATATCCCAGTAGCCCAGTACAACCACCTGATTCATCGTGATTTCTCTCACAGAGTCTGAACTTCTTGGAGAAAGAAGGGCACAAATGCAATAAATGCATTTAAATAAAATAAATGCACTTTCTCTATTGGCAACTGTTTTGATACAATTCTTTACACTGTAGTTTAATGCCAATTCAAGTTTCCCTGGGCTTTGAATTGAACTGAAATGGAGCCAAAATTGCATCATCCGTGCACAAAAAAGAGGTATTGGTATACTCAGGGGAACACCAAGGTTTACAAACATCCCCAAAACACTGAAAAGGCGGGTAAGGGGACAAACCTCCCTCTCTGTCTCCTCGCCCCCGGCCTATGACTGCTAGAAAGAAAAATTACATTGCATGGATGGCTTACTTCCCATTTCATGTGGAGAAGTTATTTTTAAATTAAATTAGAGATTTGCATATATAAAATATTATACATAGACAATAAATTGATTTTTTAAAAGTTTCTGGGTCTAGGATCCTCCTATCCCAGCGTGAAATGGAAGGAGAAAGAATAAACCAATACAGGAAAAGCCAAAATAGCATGATGAGAAACCAGGTTTTTCCATGGGTGAAGAATGCTAAAAGATGGGACTGGGAAGTTATAAGTGGAGATGGGGCAGAGAATGGCATTCTTGGTTGGAAGTGTAAAGAAAATAACTCCGTGCTACAATATTTTGAAGCAAAATTCCACTTGTCTTATCTAAATCACAAGAGTTAATGTCAACCATTCTGTTTCTTTTGCAAAGGATGGCCCAGCAGGCAGATACCATCGCTAGATACTTTTGAGGACTTTGAAGCCATCCCATCCAGTGCTGAGGAACTTTCTAACTCTTCAGATATGGAGGAAGAAAATCAGCCTAACAATGTATGTAACATCCCTTGGAACTTTGTACTGTTACATTTCTCACTACCACGAACTCTCCTCCTGCCTGGGCCCAAATGCTCCAAAAGTTTTCTCTCTGTTTTCCCAGACTACAGGAATGTTTTTTTAAAAAAACAGTGTCAGGTTGAGTACTTAAATGTATCAGCAGAATGAAGATATAAGATTATATTTTTGTTTTCCTAAATCCTGACCATAATTTGTGTTTTGGCAACAGGTGGGGAAGTAATTTGATGTGTCCCTGGTTAATTATTTAATTTGTACCCTTCTACATGTCAAGGGATCAGAGCAGGTAACAGGACACTAATAGGGCTGGATGTATTCTGCAAAGGCACCATACAGAGTGGGCAAATGATATGAAATGTGGCGTTCATCACCCCAAGGTCTGGATGCTATTGTTAATCCTAAACTAAAGTGGATCATGTGCATTGGTGGGATTAACCTATGTTTCGACTCACTATTCAGTGGATCTACTCTGGTTGGGACCAATCAATATGATTCCCGGGTCTAGACAAGGTTGACTTCATAGACCACCCATCTTTCATTTGTATCTTCTCAAAGTCCTTCTAATGCTTCTAGGACAGCCCTGATATTAGGCAGAATGAGGCAAATGCCTCAGGTGGCAGATGTGGAGGTCAGTAGTAGCAAGTCCCAGATATCCAGTTTGGGAGGATAAAAATAACTGTATTCAGTGCATACAACCCAATCTGCATTCCCTGAACTAGCCTGTTGCTTTCAAATATGGTGAATGCCATTGTTCCACCACCAGTGAAGTAAAATTCTTCTACCATTTGAATCAGCTTCTATATGTGGAACAGAGGAGGCTGCCATCTTGTCCTTTGTTTCTGGCAGTAAATATTTTGAGCCAATCCCACACCACTCGATTGACTTTAGGGATGTCTGAAAGGGTAGGAGAGAGCAGGAACTTTGCTGTTATGATGTGCAGCATTTGGGTGATCTTCTCTCTGAATCTGGAAAGGAGATTTTTTTGGAGTACAATCCCCTAAATCCCCCAACCAGTTGAAATACAAAAATTAAGCTCTGCCTGTCATATATCTTTTGAAGTCAGATGAGAACCCTTCTATTTACCAAGAAATTTCTAACAGGTTTTTAATGGAGTTCATGTGCTTTTCTATGTCTTGATTTTAATTTGTTTTTTTTTTCTTAAATGTATGGTTTTTTTTAAAGGATTTTTATTTGCTTTAAAAATATTTCTTTTTTATTGTTTTACTTCACTTTGCTGGTAAAGCAACTGAAAAAAACAAATATATAAGAATACAAAGATAAACTTTACAGTGGAATCCTATGCATGGTTACTCAACAGTAAGATCCTCTGTATTGAAATGGGGCGTACTCCCAGTTAAATGTGAACAAAATTGCAACCAGAGGCCTAAATCTAATTCCTAGTTCCAGCTAGAGTAGATACATAGAATCAGTTGATTCAATGGACCTACTTCAATTGGGATTAGCAATTGGATTTAGCCTTAAAAGTATATAGAACTATTTTTAATGTGAAAAGGACTACAGATTTGCTTTTTAAAAACAATGAAAGCTCAAGTACTTGTGATGCACAGCCCTTTGTTTATAAATTCTAATTCTTTTTGAAATTAAAGAACAGCAGCAACAACAAAACCACTGGTTTTCCATACACATTTATAATTTTTAATGTGTTAAATGCATCTCTAGAATATCCTCTCCACCTACCCTCTGCCCATAGCCTTCCCCTCCAAAATAACTGCATATTTGCCTTTGTTTCATTCATTTTAGGGGTCAAATATTTACCGGGTAGAAAGCAATTATGATACCTGTTTCTCAGATTCCCTTACTCTAGAGGATGGAGATTTAGTGCAGTTTATACAGGAAGGTGAAGATGGACAATGGTAAGTATAGAAACCAGTGAGAAAAACAAACATACGCCTATGACTTGCTTTTTTAGGCACATCTAAAGGATGGCAAGACTTTTACTTTTAAGTGTTGGATGAATATTGCATGAACTACTGACAGGTGACAGACAGAAAAGAAGAGGGGAGGAATGGAATGGGGTAAGGGAATCAACCTTTCTGGTAGGTCCCAAATTAGTGTAAAAATATGGGGCAATGAATATCAGATAGAGAAATGGTGCAAGATGAATTTGTGGCTTAGTTCAAAAGATCGCCCATTTTTACATAATTTTTCTCTAGGGCAGGGGTGGGCAAAATGTGACCTGTTGAAAAACATAGATACACTGGTTCCTTGGGGTTCAATTTCCCCGCAAAAAACAATTAATTCAGATTTCCCCCTCCAAATGCCCCCAACCCTTTGAGGGCATGGGGTTCAATTTCACTGCGTTTTGGGGCCTCGGGCCATTTCGGCCCATGAGAAGACTTTTTTAAAAAAACAGGGTGACCCAGAAGTGACCTGCAAGCTTATATTCCTCTTGTAAAAAGGGACTCTCCTTGGATTAAAATGGCCCAGGAAGGCAAAAAGGTTAATGAAAATGCCCCCCACCCATACAGAGGTACTTGGGGGCAAAAAAAGGTCTTGGTGCAGTGATGCAACCCCCTAACCTCCAGCAGTTCTCCCCCCCTCCCCCCCACACACACTTGGGAAAATTATGTTTTGGAGCACAGAATAGGAGCTGGAATTTTTTAAAAAGAAAGTTTCCCAAGCTCTGGTCTTGCCCCTTGTCTTTGAGAGTCAAAGGGAGGATTACCGGACTGTAGGTCAAAGGAGATATTAAGAGAAAAGTAAATTCCCTGCATTAAACTTATTTTCCCTCCCACAATGGGACTTCCTCAGAGATATGTACCCCAGCAATCAGACTTGCAAATTAAGTCTGTGATTATTTGCCAATGACCAGTCGCAAAACATAAGATGCTAAATCCAATATACATAGGAGAGGAACATTATGTGCCATGGCAAATAGACATTTTTCATGATTCAAGGGAGTACCTCTTAAAAAATGTGTCAAACATATAATTTTACCCTGTATTCATCTGTTCTGAAATAACGTGGGGCAAAGTAGTGAATGCAGAACAATTGGAGAGTAGGCAAAAGCTGTCCCTTTATTCCACAGATTTCCCCATACTACCACACTCTGGCATCAAATATTCAGCAGGCAGGTAGCTTTCACAGGAGAGAAGCAAATAGATGACGGGCATTGGATGTGTAATTACCCACAGTTGGCTTAATCTTGTGTCATGTTTCTCATTCAAAAGCACAGATATTTTCTGAGAGCTATGATACAAATCCAAACATCATTCTGTATCATGTTTCTCATTCAGATGCATTCTCAGTCACACTATTACCCTGCTGCAGCACTTCAGCTTTCATATCCCATTACTATCCTATTTCCCTAACCTCCAAGAATATAGCAATTTTTCCAGATGTGCTTCCTGTTCAGAAAATATCGGCTAGGAACAGAACATCACAGATATTTCCCTTAATTGAGAAAATTACTGAAAATCCTTTTGCTTTGTTTTATTATACTTGCAGATTTTAGTTAATTCACTAAAGCAAGAGAAACAGACAATATTAAATCCTCCCCTTTTCACTCTGTTTTCCTATTCATGCATGCTCAGTAAGGGATTCTAGAGGCAACTGTTGTTTACCTTTCCTGTTGTAGGCCAGCACACATGATTTCAATAGGATCTGCTACAGTAGAATCCCATTCTTTCCCTGCTCAAATTTTATCGCATTATCTACTGCAGACATGCTACTGTAACCCATCACTGAAAGTCTGTGCGTCCTCAAACCTCCTTCACCATCCTCTCAGTGCCAGTGCTGCTAAAAAAAATCCATCTAGACAAAGGACAAGAAGAAAAACCAAGGGCTGTATGTATGTAAAAAGACCATTAAAAGGAGCTTCTTTGTCAGAGGCTTTGTTAACTGAAGTATGCCTATAGTACCAACATGCTCACAAGCATTATTGTTGTTCTAATAGACCATTCTGGATAGGGAGTATGGAACAAAAACACAGCATTTCACCTTCTTGTGCTTGTCTCTAATGCTGGTCAAATTTACATTCACTTCCCTCCAGTGCTTCTTTGCAGTAAGCTTTGCCAGCCCTACCAGCTTCTCTCTCTTAACTCAGGACATTATCACACGGGGAGTCGCGGGGAGAAAGTGGAAATAAACGGGATGAGCAGAAGTCTTTAATTTACGGGATTTGTCCCGTTCTGCCTCGTCTGATAACTAAATTTGAATTTAAAAGGGGGTTAATTCGAACGAAAACTTGATCTTTTCATTTTCGGGATTTTTGAGGATTTGAAAAGATCAGGTTTTTGTTCGAATTAACCCCCTTTTAAATTCGAATTTAGTTATCAGACGAGGCGGAACGGGACAAATCCCGGAAATTAAAGTCTTCTGCTCGTCCCGTTTATTTCCACTTTCTCCCCGCAACTCCCCATGTGATAACGTCCTCAGACACATTGTATGAATCTCCTTGAAGGCCATGGAAGCAATGGCAGAAATTAGGGGGGGAAAGACACTTAATGCATTTCCTTTGAACATTCAGGTTAGTGAAGAAGCTGATTTCTGAGAAAACAGACTGGGTTTCTTCCAACCAGCTACAGCCAGCAGAAGGGGATGCCAACTACATCTTCAGGATCAGCAATGCAGGTAGCATTGTTTGAAAAGTGTTTGCAAAGGGTCTAGGTCCCCATTTTTAACCACCACCACAACCCAGATTCCAAAGCAGGAAGAAATTTCAGAGCCCCTTTAAATAATTTTAAGCTACTTAAACCAGTTTTAAGCTGTCTTTTTGACTTATTAAAAATGTTTAAAGAGCAATTGTGTAGTGGAGACCAGGTTTCGAATCCCATCTCAGCCATGGAAACCCATTGGATGATCTTGGGCAAGTCACACTCAGCCTGAGAGGATGGCAATGGAAAACCCTCTTTCAACAAATCTTGCCAAGAAAAAAATGATAAGGTTACTTTAGGGTTGCTATAAGTCAGAAACAACTTGAAGGCACACAACAACAACAACAACAACAAAATTGTTCAATACATTTTTAGACTTTGAAATCTTGTTTATTGTTTATACCAGGGGTAGGCAACCTTTCCCCTTTAAGGGCCGAGGGATTTCAGCTCCCAGAAGCCTCAGCCATGTTGGCCAGTAGTCATGGCTGAGGCTTCTGGTAGCTGAAGTCCCTCGGCCCTTAAAGGGGAAAGGTTGCCTACCCCTGGTTTATACCATTTTAAATTAGTCAGATTGTACACTGCCTTCCCCTGAGGCTGAGAGACTATGACTTGCCCAAGGTCACCCAGTGGTATACATAAACAAGCTGGGAATCAAACCCTGCTTGGTCTCCAGAATTGCAGTCCAAAACTCAAACTGCTACAACAGTTCCCCACCCCTGATTTATTACCTAGAGAGCTAACATCTTGCATTGCAGCTACGGATTCGTAACTGCTCCATATTAATTTATACTACATATTCATGATCATGGCACTACTGCCATCTTAGTAAATGCCCCCCAAATCTCACCTTAAACTCCAGGGGGTGACTCTAGATGATGGAGGTCTCTTCTGCTCACAGTTGGGATGATGTTTCCAACCCCTTACCACCAGCAAATGAGGCTGAGACAATCAGAAATAACTTCCTGGTCACAATTCCTTGTCATGCTGCGGATCATTGACAAGAGGTGGCTGGAAACGTCATCCTACTGTGCTCAATTGTCAGCAGAAGAAACATCGCTCTCTGTGGCTGTTTGTTCTTAAGGTCTGAGGGTTCAGGCCAGGAGATGTTACTGAGTTATGCATTCATAACCAAGTTTATGATGTAAGATCCTGGGCTACATTTATATCCTATCTTCCCTTTAGTGAGCTCAAGAATTGCACAAAAATTCTGTGAGATAAATCAGGCTGTGACAGAATGGATGTTCCCAAAATCACCCACTGATCTTCATCGTGACTGATGGGGAAACTGAACTTGTATATCCAAAATCCCAGTTTTGACCCTTAATCACAGCACTACACAAGCACTGCACATCTCCTGCAGCCTTCATTTCCACTTACTCTATCACACTGTCTTCACTAGGCAGCCCTCAAATCTTAAAACTCATTCCCTTCTCTGCTTTCATTCAGATTGGAACTTTCAAGGTTGACAGTCCTTAAAGTTCCTTCTCCATGGGTTTTTCAAAATTACCAGTTTGTCTGTCTACCTCTATCTATTTATCTCTATTCATCTACCTGTGTATCTATCTGTCTAATATTTATTTCCTGCCATATATCTGAAGATCTCACAGTGAGGTAGAATCACCAAAACAGCTTTAAGAGAACTTTAAATTTAAGCAGTTTAAAATTATTTAAAATAATTCAACAAAAGGAAAATAAATCCTATAGTCAAATAGTTCAGAAATGGAACCATGATTGCTGGGCACCGAAAGCTTAGCTGAACAGGCAAGTTGGTTAAAATGTTGGTTCGGGTTAGGCTGCCAGTAGAGGCATAACAGTGGCACTCAAGCCAAGGGGTCAGTGCTCATGTTGGAAGCACCTATTCTTCATTGTTCCCAGGTGTCTAGGAAGTGAGGACACCTTCTTGAGTTGCAAGAGTGATAAGAGAGGAATGGGTGAGGTGAATGGAGATATCAGTGATTGAATGTAGCTTCCTGCAACTGAGGTTTTAGTTCAAGATGGGAGTGACTGAGTGGTGGCATTTATCCTCTGTGAAATTCTACTCGCTACAGAAAGGTGAACAAAGTGAAGCCCACCAGCTAATGATGAAGGACATCTACCAGCATTGCTCACCATTGACTATGCTAGCTAGGGCGGATGGTAACAGAAGTCCAATATCTGGGGGTCCACATCTTCCCCAGTCCTGAAGGCATCTACTGCAGAAGTCACACAAGTGGATGGGTAGAAAAGATTTACCCTTGTCGAGGTATTTTTCAGTATCCATGCTAGCAAGATTTTCATTATTAATACAGATGTATTCCTCTTTCAGATGTGTACACTGCTACCCGCAGCATCACATCCACTAACTCTGAAATGAAGGAGACTGAATTAAACAGAAATTTGACAACAGAACAGAAAGCTGGGAGCTGAACATACCTTGAATAATTTCTCAGGACTCCATCTTCTTCTCTGTTTACTGGCGGATGCTGGATTGAATCGCCTTTCCTACAAGCTCTGAACTTCAGAATTCTGTGAAGCTGCATCAGCATGAAATCCATTAAAACACACATGCAACACAGACACAGACACTTGATGAGTTAGGGAATCTGGAGAATAATTTAAAATTCAGTGATGTCTTAGTATTTGACAAATATAAAAACAGTATCTTTTTTTACCCTGCATTTTTGAACCATTGAAAAGGGTTTTGCCTAAATTAGGCTAAAAGCAGTGAAAGCTTACTATGTCCTCACCTTTGTGACAATGTTGGTTAAATGCTGGATTTTTAAAGACCAATCATCAAATCCCCCAGGTGACGTCTGAGATCCCTTCATCAATTTAAATCTGCTGCTCAGCACCTTCTCATTTTCTGTGGCTAGATCAATTGATTATCTCAAGACAATCACAAAGAGCAAAAACAACAAAAGTAGGTTGGTTGATGGTCAAGAAGATACAGTTCCTGAATCTGAGCAAACTGTTATGCCTTTGCTGAATAGCAATGAATGTGACATGCTTTTGTGTATTATCTTTTATCTACAGGGTGTTTTGAATGAAAACACAGGGGCATCTTTTGAGTAAAAGATGAGATGACTTAGACAGAAACAGGTGACTTGTGAAGGCAATTGTAGGGTATGTTTCTAGTGTCTATCAAGAAGGTGCCTCCATCTCCCTGCACACACACGTGTGATTGAGGGAACATATCCCTTTGCATTTGGTGCTGCCATTTCTATCTGATGCTGCCATTCACCTTTTTATACTTGAGTAGAATGCATGTTGGACATTGTCATATGTTGGGCTCTGGAACAGGATTCAGTTCCCTTTTCCCCTGCTGCAAATATTTAACACATATCCATGTGATGTCTGTGGTATGTTTTGATACTTGCAAATGGACTTACTGATGAGAGCATGTAGTCATGTTACCAGTTTGTTGCCATGCCGTAACAACATTTTAAGAAAGATTATATAAACTCTTCTCCATGATGGACATTCTCATGACTGAAATTCAGATTTACAGGATGAGTTCCAGGCTGCAGGCAGGGGAAATAAATGTGTCAAGGTATTTTGCATGAAAGCAATTTGATGGTGAATGGGAACGCTAGGTCTCATAAAGCTGCTAGTAGTGTAATGTTTAAAAAATGCAAATTTTGATATAGGAATAGGGCTATTTGATGGATGCTTTATCTAAGGCTAGTAAGTGGAAAGGAATCCAAATAAAGCAACCCCACCCTTTGGTATCCCACCCCAAGCGGTTGCACTATACAATCTGAGAGGTACATCCCAGGATTCAAAGGATGCTGGGATGCATGTCTCTAATTGCATGTTGCTTGGGTTATTTGATCAGTTGGGCTGGCCCTGGCTGTCTCATGGACAAAATCTATAATTTATTTGTGTGTTCAAATGATGAAAGAGCTTTGTGGCAATCCTTATTTATATTGCAGTGCTATCACTCAAATTATAGGCCATTTTCTCAGTAAAGGTAATTCTGAAGTGTCTGCTCTGTTTTGGAGTCTGATTATTGAGCAATTAACAACTCCCTTAGTATGCAGAGTCACTAATAATCCGTGTGAAACAGCCCACACTTCATAGACTGAAAAAGTAAGCGAAGAACAGAACTGCATGATCTGAACTGCACTCACATTATCTGTTGCTGCTGGACCTCCTTAAACTGTACATGAATGCTCTCCGCCTGGCCCATGCCTGGTGCTCAGTCAAAAGAACAGGGAGGAAGCTATGCTGCATCCACACTGCAGAAATAATCTGCTTTGACCCCACTTTAACTGCCATGACTCAATGCTATGGAATTCTGAAAATGCAGTTTGTTGTAGCACCAGAGCAAAGCTCACAACAAACTGCAGTTCCCAGAATTCCATAGCATTGAGCCATGGCAGTTAAAGCAAGGTCAAAATGGATTATTTATGCATGCAGCCCTGGCCTAGACTCTTCTGCTTGAGGTTTTTGTGGGTTTTTCAGGCTGTGAAGCCATGTTCTAGAAGAATGTATTCCTGATATTTCGCCTGCATCTCTTCTGAAGATGCCAGCCACCGATGCAGGTGAAACGTCAGAATACATTCTTCTAGAACACGACCTCACAGCCCAAAAAACCCACAAAAACTTATGGATGCTGGCCATGAAAGCCTTCAACTCTTCTGCCTGTCATACCAATGATAGAGTTTATCATATCCTTCAGCTCTAAGATACAATGGAACCTTATGAATCTTAGGGTTTGCAGTTTGGTAAAGAATTAGAGTTCTCTGGCTACCCTTCCTAAACTGCAAATCCCAGGATTACCTAAAATGGAATCATGGCAGTTAAAGAAGAATCATAACACTATAGCTGTGTGATGTGAAAGAACCAAGTGACTTTGTTACAATTAGCCAGCAAGCAGAGAAGAATTTAATTTCTCCAAAATTCTCAGTTCAGAACTTTTATCACTTGGCTTATATTATTATTCCTATTTTTAATGTTATTCTCCACAGATAAAGCTAGTTAACACATTTAGCACCAGCAACACTTTTCCTACGTACAAACTTGTTCAGTAAACACTTGGTCACATTCACAGGACTAGAGAAGACTGGAAATATAGCGATATTTCACATCACTGTTATTGCAACAGCCTAATTTTCAGAGGCCACAATAGTTGCAGTTGCAGATAAATGGATATATATGTACATCCAGGTGTCAAGGCAGCATATGAGATCCTGAGCCAAAGAATGGTTTGTGTGGCCACATTTAGTAAATTACTCTTCCTCTAAAATTGTGGTTGATAGCGCAGGAGGGGAGTTATGATAAAATACTGCACTTTCAGACTACTGGAAAGCCCACTATTGTGTCTTCTGG
The DNA here is from genome assembly GCA_026167975.1 of Phrynosoma blainvillii. Lineage (NCBI taxonomy): Eukaryota > Metazoa > Chordata > Lepidosauria > Squamata > Phrynosomatidae > Phrynosoma > Phrynosoma blainvillii. Next base: position 14,402,759 of record JANUYF010000003.1, read on the forward strand.
TTCCTTATTCATAAACCTCCTAGCCTTTACCATATTTTCCTTGAATGCCACAGAGCCTAGAAATATAAAACTTGACCTTTTGTTTATGCGGAGATAAGATTTTCAAAAGATAATGCTTATCTTCTTCAGATTTACAAGAAAATGACTATCTTTTGTGTATTTTCTGCAAAGCTTTACTGAAGCCATATTACATTGCACATAACTGCAGGCAGCCACGTTTCTGGTCCCTCTTGCTGTATATGCCTTTGGTGGCCCTGAATCCTTTTTTAACAAAAAGATTTGCCTAAAATCTTATATATCCCTGGTGTTTCCTCTTCCCTAGGAAGGGGGAAGTGAGTATGTGTTGGGGGTAGAATGACAGACAGATTTCTGTCGAGGGGATTAAAATACATAAGCATTCAGCTAGAGATGCTTACCCACATCCAGACATGGATGCAAGTAGAACTTCAACAGGGTATTTGAACATCCCCATCTTGTTGCTGCATGTCTGTGCTGTCTTTCATTTCAACTGTTTCATTTCTTTTTGGGATTCTCCAGCCACAGCCAAACTGATGACAAGATCCTGTCTCAGGAGATGCCTCCATAGTTATGTCTCTTGATACTATCCTCCAAAAATTCACCATTTAAGCAACACGTCCATTTTCATGTTGTTGGAGAGTAGGATTAGGAGTGGGGATGTGTCCACCTATTTCCCTGTATCCGGACATCTGCAGAGACCACTGGGGCCCTCTGCAAGCTCTCTATAAATAATATCCTTGCAATGTGTCTGGCTACAGAAAAGTACTTGGATGCATCCCTGCTCACCCCTGGACTCTCCAACAACATGGAAATAGCCATCTCATTGGGACTGTGCTGCCTACAAGTTTAATTTTGGGGGAGTTTGATCATTATATAGTCAGCACAGAATTCCAACCTAAGCAATGGCTATAAAAGTGAATTGCGATGGCATAAATATGACTTACGCCATTATAATTCCCTATCAGGATGCCAGCTAGAATTTCTTCCTGTTTATTGTAATTTATTATTCTTAATTAGTCCAATAGCCTGGTATTTCAATGGGTATGAGAAAGGAAAGGAATAATAATGAGGATTTTGCAAAACTGAAATATTTTCCCATTTCATAAAGCATACAGACAATATTATCCGTGTGAGATGGATTAAAGGGGTAAAGAATACCGCCTCCCTAAGTAGGAAGACCTGTACAATAGCATCTAAAATCCCTCAAACAGTGATGCCTTTATTGGGCCAACCAAATGCAACAAAATACATGTTGCAAGCTTTTCAAGCTTCACTGGCTTCTTCATCAGGCAAAAATGTTAAAAATCCTAGAGGAGGGGGAAAAATTAAGATGATGTTAGTCCCAGCATCTTGCATTTTGTCAAGATGTGGCCGTTCTCAATTCAGATGGTTCTTGGGACTAACATTGTTTTAACTCCCCCCAAATATGATTTTTTAACATCTTTATCTGATGAAGAAACCAGTGAAGCTTTGAAACCTTGCAACATGTATTATTTGCATTTGGTTGGCCCAGTAAAGATATCACTGTTTGGTGGATTTGGGATGTTATTGTACTTTGCTATATGGCCAACATGGCTACCCCTGGATTTATTTTTAGGAAGACCTGTGTGGGCAAAAGCTGGCTTTTTTGGGGGATGCTCATACCTACAGCCCAGTGTTCACCAAAGCAGGGTACATGTATCTTTTCATGTGCCATTCTTGCATGCATGTAGGCTGGTTAGAGTCGGATCAGGCCCAGAAACTTTAGAAACCGGACCCATGTTTTTAAATGTAGCTTCGCGATGAGGGGAAATAATCATCAAGTCTAGAAAACTAGGTTAAAAAGAAGATGCTAACATTTGCTATTTGTGTTGCTAAATCTTAGGGAAGCATACTTCAGAATGCCATGTTATGAATATCCCCTAAATCCCATTGCCTATGTTCCTCCAGGAAACTAAAATAATTGGGGAAGCGGCACGCACAGAACTAGGCTTCTTTCTAATTACTTGTGTTTATAGAGTTTAGGATTTGTCAGGAGAGCAAAAACACCAGCCATCCTTTCTAAACTCCTCCCCAGTTCTATTGTTTAAATATGTTTTTGCCCCTACCTAACCTCCAGCTGTGTCAGTTTGGCAGTGACAGTCCCAGTTAATCTTCTGTCATTCCACTTTTTTAGTTGCTTTTAAAATGTTCCAGATTCTCTTTCCTTCTCCCACTTTCCCCCTTTGTCCTCAGCTTACTCCAGTTACTGCAAACTGACTTCAAAGTGCATAAATGGTTTGCACTAAATTAATTCAAAAGAGGGAGATGAGAGGAAGGGCAGAATCTTGCCCTTCCAGGCAGGCTCAAGCAAAAGCAAACTGCTGCATGCTCTCCTAGCTTGTATATTCTTTCCTATTATTAACTTTTGCCATCTTGACCACATTCTAATGTTGCTTGTCCACACGTGTCCCAGATTTCATCTATGAAATGTTGGAGGGTAGGTTCTTATACGTCATTAAAAACAATATTCATTTTTAGTTGATTTTTAGGGCATTAAATTACATACTGACACAGCCTTTTTTAAAGGTATGCTGTGGAACTGTGAAAGACAGGGGCTGTAACAATATTGTGCGCTGATTTAAAATGATATTTTAAATCATTCTGTATTTCCTTCAGCAGCTGCAGCTAGTACTGAAATTCCTTCTTTTACAATGGATCCATTGTCCAAGAGGTGTAATTTTTATCCTTTATTCATATTGAGGGTAATGTTATTTGTAGTTTGTGGTTGCAGGAAGATAGGCAGAGGATGAATCATAGAAATTCCATGTATCAGAACAGAATGTATGAATGTATTACAAAATGTGTGTGTGCGTGTGAAGCTGGACTTTCTGTAAATATACCATTATGAACTATGTAAAATCAACCCTTTGTTTCAACTTTATAAAGATTATAAATACTGTATTACAAAGTTGCTTGCAAATTCGTTTTTTCCCCCCTGCACTAGTTTTGCATTTATAATAATTCATACCAGGAAGAGGTATGAATTAATTTTCATCAAAAGGTGCTTTTACATAAAAGAAGCAGTGAGACAAATCAAATGAAACATGGATAAGGTGAATACAGTTACATGGTGTTGGAGAGCAGGATCAGGACTCTGGAGATTGGGATTCAGTTTCCTTCCTCAGCCATGGAAACAAACTGGGTGACCTTGGAGAAGTCACACACTCTCAGCCCCAGAAAACCTTACAGGGTTGTCATAAGTCGGAAACCAACAACAATTAATCTGCATGTCTTTAACAGGTGCTTTAGCTGCCTTACTAGGACAAGGAAGTTTTCCTTCTCTGCTTACAGCCTTGGATCCAGCAAAATCTTTTGTTTTGGATAACTGGAGGAGAGGAGGAATGGTTAGTACCTGTGAGGATGGAGAGAGACATGCTTATTTTAAAAGGACAGAAAAACAAAAGCAACGTCATCACGCTGAACTTGTTTTAAAGAACTCTTTTGGTAATGACAGATAAAGTATGACAAATCTCAAGATGGAGTCAGGAATTACATGGTTTACATCATGCCCCAGTACTGTGGGCCCTTGGTATCTGCTGGGGTTTGGTTCCAGGACCCCCAAATGATACCAAAATCCCAGTAAGTATCCCACCAGCATATCTGGTGGCGCAGTGGTTAAATGCAAATACTGCAGCCACAAGATTGTGAGTCTGATCCCAGGCAGGGCTCCAAGGTTGACTCAGCCTTCCATCCTTTTGTAGGTCAGCAAAATGAGTCCCAAGCTTGTTGGGAGCAATTAGCTTACAGATTGTAAACTGAGGGCCGATGCAGACGGTCCGTTTGGGGTGGCTCTGGGCCACCCCTGGGAGCGGTGGGTCAGGGCCATGGCAACCACACGCCACAGCCCCGATCCTCCTTTTTGCCACCCTTTGAGCCGCCGCCACTGCTCTTTTGCGCCCCTTGGGCTCAGCATGTGTAGATGCTGCACCAAGAGGGCACCCTGATGCTGCGCGCCATGCAGCCGGGTAGGCGGAGTAGGCGCAGAGTTGGAGCAGCTGGCGTGCAGCTGCCCCACTCCAACTCCACCCCCAGGCCAGCCCTTTTGGCTGGTCTGCATCGGCCCTCAGTTTACTAATAAGTGGTATAGAAATGTAAATGCTATTGTTATTGCTAAGTACAATGGCATACTACAATGGTTTCCCTTATACTAAATGGCAAAATCATTTAAATATTTTCAAACTGTGGATGGTTGAATCCATGGATAAGGAACCTGTGGATATGGGGGGGGGGGGGAACTGTACTAGTCCTAAAAGCCAGATTTTTGTTCTCTCTGCTGTAAAAAAACACAACCCATGCTTAAAACTTACTGCTTGTGACAAAGGTTGGCCTCCTGTGAAAGTATGGAAATTCAGCATCACGAAAGCAGTTTCAATACAACATACCATAATGAAGAAATTAGGGATTTAGGTAAGTATCTATAAAGAGCCAGCGTGGCATAGTGATTTCAGCATTGGCCTATGACTCTGGAGACCAGGGTTCAATTCCCAGCTCAGTCATGAAACCCACTGAGGGGCTTTGAAGACTGGCCTAAAGGGTCAGCCTGGGGGTGGAGTTGGGGAGGGGCAGCCGCATGTCGGCCACCCCAACTCAATCCTGACTGTCCTGACACTGTGTGCCCATCCACATGGCACCTGGTGTCAGGACGCCCTCTTGGTGCAGCATGTACAGTGCCGGCTCTTAGGGCGTCCCTTTGCCACCTCTAAAAGGAGTGGCATTTTGCCATGCTTTTGGGGGCGGCAAAAGGGAGGTTTGTGGCTGCGGCGTGCGGTTGCTGCGGCCCCGATCCACCACTCCCAGGCACAGCTCTGTGCCACCCCTTTAGGCGGGTCTGTAAAGGCCCTATGTGATCTTGGGCAAATCACATGCTCTCAGCCTCAGGGGAAAGCAATGGCAAACCTCCTCTGAACAAATCTTGTCAAGAAATCCCCAAGATAGGCTCACCTTAGGGTCCCCATAAATTGAAAATGACTTGAAGACACACAGCAAATGAGCTTTGCTCCCATTGTTCCAGTTTCTTTCACCCCTCCACCCTTGACCCATGGCATAATCATTGCTAGATGTGTTTGAGTTTCAGCTATTTACCATAAAGACAGTCAGATCCATTGTGAGAGTAAACATTATTGTAGCGGTTTGAGCACTGGACTATGGAGAGCAGGGTTCGAGTCCCCTCTCAGTCGTGGAAACCCACTGGGTAACCTTGAACAAGTCACACTGAGGAAGGCAAAGACAAACCCTTTTGAGCAAATCTTGCCAAGAACCCCCCATAGGTTCACCTTGAGGTTGCTATAGTTCAGAAACAACTTGAAGGTACAACAACGGGTTTATTGCTGCTGCTGCTCCTGCTCCTGCCAATGATGATGGTGGAAGTGGAGAAAACAGTGATGGTCAATGCATTAATTTACCTTGGTCCAGAGGCCACTCTGAAATGCCAGTGCTCAGGTAATTAATACAGTAAAAAAACAACCTAGAAAAGAACCTTCATCAACGTATTAAAAAGTTATTTGTTAGGATTTCTAGTGGAATATTATGAGTGTCCACATGGGGTGGCAATTAAAATGCTACAAGGGGAAAAAACTGTTATCATTATAAAAGAAGATACATGAAGATACAGATCTGAATGGACTGGTATCAACTGATGCTCATTTAGAAATACTTATTGCTATTTGCTGTCAAATCAAATTTGATTTATGCCAATCCTCTGAATGAGAGGTCTCCAAAAGTCATGGTCATCTGCTACCCTTCGCAGGCCTTGGTGTCCTTGATTGAATCAATCCTCTTGTAGTGTGGTCTTCCTCTTTTCCTGCTGCCTTCCAGTTTACCAAGCATTATCATCTTTTCCAGTAAATTACATCATCTCACAATATTTTATTTATTTTTCTTTATTTTATTTTTGTCCCGCCTTTCTCCCGAAAGTGCCCCAAATACAACAGCCTCAGTTTAGTCCAGCCTTGTTTTGCTCTAAGACCCATTTATTCCTCTTTTTAGCTGTCTACGGTATTCATAGAACTCTCTTCCACCACCACATTTCCAAAGAGTTGATTTTCATCCTGTCAGCTTTCACAACTGTACATAAAAATTAGAAATACTATGGCTCGGATTATTCTGACTTTGTATTTGATAAAAGAGCCCTGGTGTTTCAGTGGTTAAATGCTGGTCCTGCAGCCAAAACGCTGTCAGTTCAATCCTCCAGGGCTCCAAGTTGACTCAGCCTTCCACCCTTTCATAGGCTGGTAAAATAAGCCATAACAATAGCAGTTACATTTCTATACTGCTTATCAGTGAACTCAGCACTCCCTAAGCAGTTTACAATGCCAATTGCCCCCAAGAAGCTGGATACTCATTTTACCAATCTATGAAAGAATGAAAGGATGAGTCAACCTGGGAGCCCTGGGATCAAACTCACAACCTTGTGAGTACCCAGCTTGTTAGGGGCAATTGGCTAACACATTGTAAACCACTTAGAGAGTGCTTAGCACTATAAAGCAGTACAGAAATGTAAGCGCCATTGCTATTGCTAAGTGCTATGTACTATGGCTCCTTTTGGGGGAGGAAAAAGGCTGCCCTTTCAGCTGTGGCGGTGGCTTTTTTGGGCACTCGGCATCAGGACAGTGCCCCACCCCCAGGCCGGCCTTTTGCACCGGTCTGCATCGGCCCCTAGTTAGTTTTGGCCCAGCTTTCTAATCTATTAAGTTCGTTTTGAATTTTGAACCTATCCTCTCGGGCAGGGGTAGGCAACCTTTCCCCTTTAAGGGCCGAGGGACTTCAGCTCCCAGAAGCCTCAGCCATGTTGGCCAATAGTCCCATGTTAGCCGATAGCTCCTGGGATTCTGGGAGCTGAAGTCCCTCAGCCCTTAAAGGGGAAAGGTTGCCTACCCCTGCTCTGGGGTATTAGTTACTCCTCCTAATTTGATGTCATCTGCAAATTTGAGAAGCCTGACCTCTATTCCTTCATCCAAGTTGATAAAGATGTTGAATAGGATAGAACCTTGTGGCACCCCACTGGTCACTTCTTTCCAGGATGAAGAGGAGCCATTGCTGAGCACCTTTTGGGTTCTGCCAATCAACCAGTTACAAATCCATCTAACAGTTGCATTGTCTAATCCACATTTTACTAGCTTCTTTGCATGGGGGACTTTGTCAAAGGCCTTACTGAAATCATGCTATGCTACATCCACAGCATTCTCTTCAATGAGTGCTTGTTCAATGAATGTCAGAGTAAAATACTGTGTATGGTAAATATCTGATTTAAAATGTCTAATTCCTATCCATTTTAGCTCATTGTGGCTACCTCTATGTGTTCCATTTCTTATTTTACTCTGATTAGCTGTCCCTGAGTCACACTTCTCATATTCCATGTTCCCATTATTATATACCTTGTGCAGTTTAAGCAGGGTCAGCCCTTGGATGGGAGACTGCCAATGAATACCACATGCTGTAGGACGTATTTCAGAGGAAGAAACTGGCAAAACCACCTCTAAGTATTCCTTGCCTAAGAAAACCCTATGAAATTAATGGGGCTGTCATAAATCAACAGGTGACTTAAAGGTACACACAGAGGCCAGCCTTCTATTTGAAAAGTTCCTTTCATGGAGCAGCTGTCTGGTTTAAAGATTAACAACCATATGAAGAAAGAGAAGAGGCAATGAAATTGCCCATCAACATGCTTAGGACCCAGACAGCAAATGAGGCAGGGACATAATATAATAATAATAATAATAATAATAATAATAATAATAATTTATACCCTGCCCCTTTGAGATCAATCGGGGCAGTTCAACAGTAAAAACAAATTACCTCCCACCCACCCCATGGGTTGTCCTTAATCTTTTCTGCTTCATGTCTACTTTAAATTGCAAACTCCAAGTCTTCAAGTTGCTTGTGGGATAGCTGCACAAAGATCAACTGAATGCACTGAAGTGGACATCCACTTTTGTGCTTTCCTTTTCAATCCCACCAACAACAAATTTTACACTTGATTCACATGATTCAAGGGTGTCTTTGCTACCCATGCCCTTTTCTGTCTTGCATGTGACATGGGCTTCCCCGCATAGCTCTGAACATTGATGCTCTTTAGCTGTACTTCCCCTTTGCTCAGAGCACTTCAGAAAGGAACAGCAAACCTCTTGTCGGACAAAGGAGCAGGCTCTTGCGTGGTGGGAAACAAGCTTCAAAAATTCCTGTAGCACCTTGAAAACTGAAGTGTGTGCCTTAGTCCTCTGCCACAACTATTCTTTTCATCTCTACGGTGCCTCTAGCTTGTTTCTTATTCTCTTGCTTCTCTTCACTATGATCTGGCAGAATCTACTAGTGGAATGTCTTCTAATCACAGCCAGCGGTGAGTAGAGAGATTTCTGCAATGATCATGATGCATTAACCAGTGCATGCTGTACTGCCAGTGTATGTTCAGGAGGGTCTCAGAGGCTTGCAATAATCAAAGTTTCTGGTTCTTCTGTCAATGTAGCTGTTCTGTAATTAAAATGCCTCAAAGGCATAGACTGCTGTCACAAAGAGGTCAGGAAAACTGGGCAAACTGAAGATCCCAACTCTACATAACTATAAAACATATCCAGGAGTAGGTTTTTGTGGGGTTTTGGGGCTGTGGGGCAGTGTTCTAGAAGAATGTATTCCTGACGTTTCGCCTGCATCTGTGGTTGGCATCTTCATTCTCTGCCTCACAGCTCGAAAAACCCACAAAAACCTATAGATGCCAGCAGTGGAAGCCTTCGACTTCACATATCCAGGAGTAGCTGGATTGTTGGCCATACAGAAGAGTACTGCATCATCCAAAATCCACAAAACAGTGGTCCAACCAATATGGCTTTTAACACCTTGCTTGATGAAGAAACCTGCAGAGCTTTTTAAAAAAACTTTTAAAATACACATTCATTCATTACATAATCGTTATATATTGGTACATATTGGACCTTATTGCTATATTATCTTACTGTATCAAGCCATCATAACATAGATTCCAATTACAATCAAAATAAATCTAAACATTTCAAGATGAGGAGGAGTTGTCTTAAGTTTTATTGTATCCATTATTAATTGTATTATTTTAATTCCTTCTATACCCTTATATTACTTCTAGTATCTTTATACCTTTTCTTTGATGCTATCTTGTTACCTTTCTATTTCCATCAACAACATATTTCAACATAGTATTTCTCTCTCTCTCTCTCTTAAGATTATAAAAAAAACCTGTGGAGCTTTGAAAGCTTGCAACAGGTATAATATCTATTTTGGTTGGTCCAATACTACACAATGATAAAAGGTAGACTTGATATAGGGACCATCCCTTTGATGATGACAGCCACTAAAGCTTGGAGAAGTTACTTTTTGCACTGCAGTCCCCCAATAGTTGGAGAAATTAACTTTTGGATTACATTTCCCACAATTGGTCTGGCTAGCTGGGGCATTCTGGGAGATGTAGTTCCAAGTTCTTTTGGACAGTTTTAATTCCCTCCTTCTTGAGCTTTTGAGATGAAGATCTCTTCTTTTAATAACTATTGTGAACCTGAATGACAAACATGCAGAAGAGCTGTGTTTATTTGAAACTATGTCTAGGCTGTTGGTTACTGTGTTGAGAAATTTTGAGTGCAGAAACTCACAAAAGAGGAATATTCTTTATGGTTACCTTCACTTTGCAGCTACACATTTATTCTGCAATTTTAATTTTTTAAAAAAGAATTAAAAAAAATAATTTGGGGTGCTTCTGAGTTTGAGGGCCAACTGGTCCAGGAAACAGAGTTTGCCAGGAAGCCTCACTGAAAGAAACCTATATAGATACTCTATAAAAGTTTTCCTAATAATAATAATAATAATAATAATAATAATAATAAATTATAGACAAGCATATTTAAGACAGATACAGAATTAGTATCAAACTGCTGCACCAATTACTGTTGGAAAATTAGAGATAGTATTGGATTTGGAGATGGCCGTAAAAGTGTGTCTTCTGTCACGTTGGAATAATCTGTTTGACAAAATACATGCTTTTGGAGCTGGAATGAGAACAGAAGTGCTACAACATCATATGGAGAAGTCAGCAGAAAGCCCCTTCTCTGTCGCTCTATGTTGGCTTGCTGCTGCCATCCGATAAGGCTCAAAGATATTGTGTGTAGAAAATATTACAGAAACAGAACAACTAGTAATAGACATTACCCATGGGTGGATTAGATAACTTGATCTAATAATGTGTGACCATATTTGAGATATTGTTATAATAATATGTCTAAATTGAGGTACATATAAAAGAATAAAAAGAGGGCGTATGCCTCTGACTATCCATTGCTGGGGGTGGGAGAAGCAGGCAGATGCTTATGGCATTCATGACCAGAGAACACAGTACTGGATTTGATAGGTCTTTGGTCTTATCCAATACAGAAACAAGCGTATTCAATATAAAAACAAACTGTTTTCCAGTACTGGAAAGACCAGACTGGTCTTTTCAAGTACAGTTACAGGAACAAGATTTAAATCTATTTTCTACTCTTTTGCAGCAAATTTGTCCCACGGTGGTAAAATGCTGGGTAATGGGAAGAAATCCAAGGCAGACCACCAATCTAACACCTTGCTACTTCTTTCCAACCACTTTTTCACCACTCCTCCATACAGTCAGGCACAGGCTTCATCCACACAATTGGTTCATGCAATGTCACAACTGGCTAACAAAGCAACACATTCAACCCCAAAAGAAAAGGAGATAGCAACAGAACCGATGCCATCATCAGCCAACAAAATTGCAGGCCACATACAGGCAAAAGCAACTGTTGCTCCCAAGATGACAAGTGCAAAATCCACAGGTCAGCATACAGTATATCCAGTGGTAAAAGCTGCTGTTGTTGCCAGGAAGACAGTCAACCAAAGTGAACCACTAGTTGATCCGATTGAAACTCATAGAGACAGTAGAAAAACATTAGCTACTGAGAGGGCAACTTTGATATCTGAACCTCCAAATAATCAGAAGGCTACAACTCTTATCCTTCCAGTAATGATGGCAAATATGAGCAAGACTGCATCCAAAACAAGTGACAACCACACCGCACAACCAACAACTAAAAGGACAAGCGGTATGGCCCACAGCAACAGAACATCAGCCATGTTCTCTGCTCCCATGCCTACAACTCCACTTGGGCCAACTCTTGCACCTAAACCCTCTCCAGCTGCAACTGGGGCATATAGAGTTTCTAATGGAACCGCAGATTGTGTTAAAGCATTGATGAGCTTGACCATGATAGCTAAAAACAGAAAAACGGTAAGTTACATTTCCTTGCCACCCCTTACTTTTCTGTTTTATTGTAAAGCAGTAATGAGCAATTGTGGTGTGTTGCAAGAGACTGTTTTCTGACCCAGTGACTTTCCAGGGGCTGCACACACATTGCCTTACCCCTCACCAAAACCCAAACCGGTAGTCGCTGGAGGTCTAATTCTGACAATGAAAAATTGGTATTTCAAAGTCCTAATTAGAATAGATTTAGGGTGTAGCCACACTGCAGCATTGAAGCAGTTTTACACCATTTTAACCACCATTACTCTATCCTCCAGAATCCTGGGATTTGTAGTTTAGTGAGACACCAGAGTTTGCAGACAGACTAGGTTGAATACCTCACCAAACTACAAATCCCAGGATTTTGGAGGACAGAGTAATGGAAGTTAAAGTAATGTCAAACTGCTTTAATTCTGCAGTGTGGCTACATGGCCTGTGAATCAAGTGCTGATGAGACAAGTGTTGGTAAGTCAACACTTAACTGGTTTAAGTTCTATTGATTTCAATTCCCTCCAACATTTCACAGATGAAAACTGGGACATGTATGGACAAGCAACATCAGAGTGTGGTCAAGATGGAAAAAGTTATTAATGAGGAAGAAACTGCAGAACTTTTCTTTTCCCTGAGAAGGACAAGATGCCACCCCTCCTCTCCTTTTCCCTTGTTGAGTTAACTGAGAATAAACTACTTTTTCAGTTTGCAGCAACTGAACCAAGCTGAGGAGAAAGGGGGAAAATGGAAGAGAGAAACTGGGTCGTTTTTAAAGCCCCTGAAAAAGTGGGGATGACAGAGGATTAATCAGGGCTGTCCCTGCCAAATTGAGTCATTTAAAGGGTATGAGGTATTTTGAAAGTTAATCACTGGGGGGCCCTACAACTTATTAAATGCTTTTCAGGGTGAGTCAGATGGAAGATGGACTCCCAAAGCTTATATAGCGTAGAAACAAACAAAGAAAACCAAGATGCACAAGCATGACCTATCTTCCTGCTCATAGCTATGCCAACTGTACAAATAGGATTCAAAGACATAGCCGTGTTAGGGCCGATGCAGATGGCCCGTAAGGGGTGGCTCTGTGCATCTTGGTTTTCTTGCTGGATCGGGGCTGTGGCAACCACAGCTTTCATAGACTTAAGTCTACTTCCTCAGATGCATTTGGTGGAGTAGAAAGCCAAGGACAGACCTATATATGCCCTAGGTGTGAGAATGTCAATTCAAATTCAAAATTCTTTGTGTATAGAAATGAAGTGGCAAGTAATTTAGCTACAGAGGAAAATTCACTCCAGTTTGTTCAAACTAAGGAAAAGTACTAAGAATGGGAGTATTTCATTGGCCTCTCTTATTGATGGACAGCGGTTAACTTTTGGCCATGCTCTTAACAAGGTCTCCAAAAGCCATCTGTCTGGTGGCAGAGGCCCCATTCTCTACACTTTGATCATCTCCTCATCCAACTCACCCACAAAACCCTTATTTTCAGTGCAGCTCCATCAGCCAGGCCTTTTCCTTGTTGGTAGAGAGCAGAGAGATGCAGGACACAGGTCTCCAGCTATTTTCCTGGAACCGGACACAGAGTGACAAGCATCTGCAAGGATCCCCTTGAGTCCTCTGGATGTCCTTGCAAATTATATCATTGCTCTGAATCCTCCCATAAGAAAATAGCTGGATACTTTGCTGCCTCTCCGACTCTCCATTCACCAGGAAATGGTCAGGTTCAGGCTACCACTAAGAAAAGGTGGCTTGGGAAGGCATTTTGATTGTTGCATAGTTGGTGGTGAATTCCCAAATTCCACAGTGACAAAAAAAGTGAGTTGCAATGGCAATAAATATGACAATCCATCATAATTCACCGACAGCATGCCAGGCAACTATTATACTTTAAATGGAAAGGTGTTACATTACATCTCACCATAGTAAAGAAGACTGACCTGGAGAACATCCGCACTGCAGAAATAATCTGGTTTGACGCCACTTTGCCATGGCTCAGTGCTACGCAATTCTGGGAAAGTTACTTTGTTTTTGCACCAGAGCTTTGCTCGAAGCCTTTGATGATTTCCTATTCCTATAATTTACAGTAACTAAGCCAAAGTACATGTAGTGGAAGTAAGCACATATTCTTCTTTCACAGAACAATATGGAATATTTTAACATTGATCCAAACGCCACACAAACAACTGGAATATGTGGAGCTTCGCTGTCAGTGTTGAAAATCTCATTCCAAGGTGGTTTCGTTAGCTTTACCTTTAACAAGGTAAGCATTTCATCAAGACTGGTTGTGTCGGGATCCAAGAAATGTTGGGAACCATGTCAAAGTGAAGAGGTTAGCTTGACATTTGCCTTTGGGACTTGTGGCCTAAGGCAGGGTCCCAGGTCCATGGGCTTATTTATTAAAAATATTTGTATCCCACTTTTTGCATGACAACAGGTCGTAAGTACAGCTAATGATGGCTGCCATACTTTTACTTGACTTATGCAAGCGTAAGCCATGCTATGCATAATTATTTGCCTTAGTGTAACAGAGACATAATGTTGACTATAGTAAAGCAAGGTTGTGCATGCAGCAATGTTGTCTCTTGTGACTGCACCTTGTGCATTGCAATTTCGCAATGCAGTTGTGCATCATCCAGTGACACCCAGTCATTAACGCGTGTTGCACGATGTTGCAGTTTTTCACGGAGATTGTGCTGATGCAGCATATCTTCACATGCAGATATTTCCACTACACTGTGGGGATGTTGGAGTGCAGCCTTTAAGAGAGAATTAATACATAATTCCTAATAAGATGTTTTTTAAAAGACAGTATTGACTTTCTTGGAGCCAGAGCGGTGTAGTGGTTTGAGCCTTGGACCATGATTCTGGAGACCAGGTTTTGAATCCCAGCTCGGCCATGAAACCCACTGGGTGACCTTGGGCAAGTCACACTCTCTCAGCCTCAGAGGATGGCTATAGCAAACCCCCTCTGAGGAAACTTGCCAAGAAAACCCTATGGACTTTATCACACGTGGGAAATCCCATGCAGAAATGGGGTTTTAATTAGGAAAAAAAACCTGCAAAAGCGGGTAGATTTTCAGATGACGTTGCTGTTAAAGTGTGCTTAAACCAAATGGAAAGTAGTCAAAAGCCGTTTCTTTTTACTTTTGGAAAACCCCCAAAATAAAAAGGAGCGGCTTTTCACTCCTTTCCATTCAGGTTAGCCACACTTTAACAGCAATGTGTCTGAAAATCAACACCCTTTTGCAGGTATTCCCCACCTTTTAAATCCCATTTCTGCACGGGATTTCCCCTGTGTGATAAGGTCCTCTGATAGGTTTGCCTTAGTTGACTAGTTTCTGATGTAAGTTGGAAATGACTTGAAGGCACACAACAATAACAACAACAACAAATTACTATCTTGTAGAGTTTTTGGGGGTGGTCAAGTGATGTCCACTTCTCACACCTTAGACACTGTTGCTTATGTTCTCTTATATGAAGTTTCACGGAGGCTACAAGCATTGTTAACACACCACCATACTTGATGTGTGATAGTTAGCAACCAGGGCCAGGCAACATCTGGTGGTTTTATTGCATATCATCCATATATCCATGTATCTATTGACAATACATTCATTTTAATTGTGCCAGCCGTGCCGCAATTTAAACCCCTGTGCCCCACCTACCAGGTTGCACTGTTGTGTTTTGGGCAAGCCAGATGTAACTTCATTTTCTCAACAAACGAAGGAAGGAAATGTAGGTTGCACACCCAGGTATTAAATGGAAAGGTCCCTTGAGACTCTTTCCATGTTGGCCGCACCACCCAACACCTTAATTTTCAAATAAAGACTCAAGCTTCACATGTTTACTTTGGTTATTTGTTCTTATCCACAAAAGAGCAGTAATATTTAACTGAAATAAGATCCTATTAAACACTTGTGGAGTTGAGAGTCCTATGAAGTGGCTGCCGTGAAGATGCTGAGGTAAAATCTTTAAAAAGTTTGCCAAGCCTTCCTCCCCTGCATCAGGAACAAAGTAATATAGCCACAGTCCAACAGTCAGAGCAAATAGAGATTGTTAAATGAAATTCAAATATGAGCAGATACGAACTGGCCTGCAAATTTTCCCCCTCTGTATTTGCTTGTCAGAATCTCAAGGGCTTGATTTATATTTGTTAGATGCAACATAACACCGTATCTCCTCATTGGCTTGTAGTCAAGTCCAGGAAGGTTATAAAACAAATTGATTATTTAAGAAAGTTTCCTAGTCATGGTTGCAACTTAGGGAGCTCTGGGAATAATAGTTTGTGAAAGGGACTTCAGAGTTTTCTGCTCAGGGTGACCAGATGTCATAACCACAAAGGAGGACAAGACACCGTAAAACATAGGACGTTACCAAATAAAAGGTTAAAATACTAATATGGATAAAAATTCATGCTTCTTAGTCATGATGTGCATGGAGGACATTTTGGAATTCCTCCTGGACAGAAGGTTGAAATGTAGGACGTGTCCTGGAAAAAGAGTGGTGTCTGGTCACCTTGTTTCCACTAGAAAGTTCTAGTGCTGTGGTTCAGGGGGAGTGCCATAGAGAATTCTACGTCCACCCAACTATAAATCCCAGGATTCCATAGGAGGGAGCCTTAGCATTTAAAGTGAGATGAAACTACTATAACTGTGCACTATGGATGAACTGAAACTGACCAAAGAAAAAGTATCTAACTGACTTTTCATAGTTGTTACTACAGTTGGCCCTTGGTATCCACTGGAGTTTGTTTCCAGGACCGGCCATAGATATCAAAATCCATGGATGCTCAAGTCTCATTAAATACGATGGCAAAGTAAAATTGTTTGCCTTATGTAAAATGGCAAAATCGGGGCATGCTTTTTGGAACTTATTTTATTTTATTATTATTTTTTTTGGAAAATGTTCAAGCTGTGGATGGTTGAATCCATGGATAAGGAATCCATGGATAAGGAGGTCCAAGCATATTATGAATACTAGTTTACATTAGGCAGCTTCATGTATTGGGATGGTCCTGAAAAATGATGATAGAATATTTGCATCAGGAAATCCATATAGAAGCATTGTTGGTCCAAAGTGATTTCACATGGGGGGGTTGATAAAAGGGGGGAAATGGTGCTGTGTAACATAGAAAACAGGAACAATTTTTATGGATGTGTTAATCTTACTTCCATACTATGAAACACAATTCACACACTTTGATCTTCCATGAACAGCAGACATTCTTCACAAATGACACTAGGGCATAGGCAACATCTCTTCTTGTGTCTTAAAGAAGGATATGAATCCCTATTCTGGGAGAAAGGTGGGATATTATTATTATTATTATTATTATTATTATTATTATTACCCCCCTCCAAAAAAATCAGTTTCCCTTATACTGTCTATATACAGTTGTTCATGGTATATTTATGTACCAACTGCAAATTCTAATTATATTAGTTAAAAGGAATTGGTTTTAATGTGGTTGTTAAATTAAATTAAATCAACTTGAATTGATTTAATAATGTTTTAAGGGGGGAAGGGAATTTGATTTGTTTTATATTATGTATTATTTTATTGTTGTAAGGCACCCCGATTGATCTCAGAGGGGCAGGATATTATTATTATTATTATTATTATTATTATTATTATTAATTCATCTCCCCCCCAAAAAAATCTTCAGCTTTATAATGACTGGTTTTTAGACCAATGCAGTGGTCCCTTCCCATTTGTTTGGGTTAGGGGTGAAGGACCCAGGTGAATGTGGAAGAACCGCAAATAGAAGAACACTATCCTTTTTACCTAAGAGAACACGTTTCTGGGAATCTCCAGGTCCTCCAGTGCAACTCTGTGGTCAACATCTGCCAGAAATTGATCACAGAATCATGCTGGAGGATCTACAAATGCCTAAAGAAGTGTTTTCTCTAGGAACTTCTAGGTTCTCCTGCACAACTCTATGGTCAACTTCTGGCAGAACTGCGCTGGAGGACCCAGAGATTCCTAGAGAGAACGTATTAACCAAATCCGCAAATAATCAAAGCCACAAAAGTCCAACTGCAAATGTGGAGGGCCAACTGTAGTTGTAAGCAGCTCTGAGTCTAGCACTGAGAGAAAAGCTGGACAAATAATTAATTAATTATCTTTTCCTATCTGTCTGTCTTTTTTATTTGCAGAATGGAGAAGTATATTATGTCAGTGTGATTGAAGCCACTTTAACAGTACCTTCTGAAGGTAGGTGCCATCCTTTCTCCTTTGGGCAGTTGGCAAATAGGCTTCATTCAGAACTGGGAAATCCAGGTTGACACCACTTTAAATTGCCAAGGCTCAGTGCTATGAAATTCTAGGATTTGTAGTTTTGCAAGATATTTAGCCTTATTCCACAACAAACTATAAATCACAGGATGGCAGTCAAAGCAGAATCAAACTTTATTAATTATGCAGTCCAAATGCAGCCATAGATACTGCAGGAGTCACTAAAGAAAGGAAGAACCAAATGATAAGACTTTAGGCCTAAGCAGACTGCCAGAAATAGTGCACATTAAATTGAGGCACTGCCCTGGCTCAGTGCTAGGGAATCATGGGAACTGTATTTTTTTCTGGGACATTGAGCCTTCTCTGTGAGAGAGCTCTGGTGCCACAATAAATTACAGTTCCCATGATTCCCTAGCACTGAGCCAGGACAGTGCCTCAATTTGATGTGCACTATTTCTGGCAGTCTGCTTAGGCCCTTCATCACACAGGGGAAATGCCATGCAGAAACGGGATTTAAATAGAAAAAACCTTCAAAAGTGGGTAGATTTCCACACTATGGACGTTTTCACACTAGACCCACCAAAGCCGCCTGGAGCCGACCATGCTGCTCATTCCGGAATGGCTCCGGCGGCGGCAACTTAATTCCTTTTTAAAAAAGGAATTACCTTGCCGGGGCTGATGCCGGAGTTAGCGCTGGATCGGCCGGAGTGAGGCCGGACTTGCTGCGATGTGAGTGTGAACACATGGAGCAAGGAGCCGGACTGACGCAGGGATGGCACCGGAAGGGGCGGGGTTTGCTGCGACGTGAGTGTGAACACACTGGAAAAGGAGCTGGACTGGGGCCGGAGGGAGGTAGGATTGCATCCGCCTAAAGCCCCGTGTGAAAACGCCCTATGTCTATTTTAAAGTGTGCTTAACTGGAACGGAAAGTAATCAAAAGCCACTTCTTTTTACTTTCGGAAAATCCCGAAAGTTAAAAGAAGCGGCTTTGACTACTTTCCATTTGGGTTAAGCACATTTTAAAATGGATATGTGTGAAAATCTACCCACTTTTGTGGGTTTTCCCCACCTTTTAAATCCCATTTCTGTACGGGATTTCCCCCGTATGATAAAGTCCATAGTTGATTGCAGGCCAGCTGACACCCAACTTTTCACATCTCCATCGCTGTACAGAGGAGAGAGTTTTGGGAGAGAAGGAGGAGATCATATCATGTGTATGCTGGCCTTTGTTGAGCAAATAACCTCCCAGTTATAAACACTGGCAAAACATTGTTCCCATGCATAAAATAGTGGTGGGAAATATCTTCAGCAATAGCCTTAGCCAGGGAGTGTATGTGGCAGACCATTTGTGTAAAGGAGAAATAACACGACATTAACCCAAACGGAAAGTCACCAAAACCCACTCCTTTTTACTTTCAGAAGTTCCTGAAAGTGAAAAGGAGCAGGTTTTGTCGGCTTTCCATTCGGGTTATTTTTGCGTTACTTATCTTTCACACAAACGTCATCTGAAAAACAACCCGCAATTGCGGGTTTTGTCTACTTTCTGTTCGGGTTAACACCGAACGTCATGTGAAAAACAACCCGCAAAAAAAGCGGGT
Organism: Phrynosoma blainvillii; assembly: GCA_026167975.1. Taxonomy (NCBI): domain Eukaryota; kingdom Metazoa; phylum Chordata; class Lepidosauria; order Squamata; family Phrynosomatidae; genus Phrynosoma; species Phrynosoma blainvillii. The sequence goes on from JANUYF010000003.1 coordinate 14,421,884, forward strand.
TGTTTTCATTTTAAATCTAGTTTCTGCACGGCATTCGTCCCATGTGATAAACTCATTCCTCAAACATTTTGTCCTGGAGGAAGCTTTTGAAATACTTTTCAGGTCTTGAGGAACCTTTTCATAAAACTTATTATATCTACTCAAAAAATGTTTATTCTTCTCCCAGTCACAATCTGCCAGGGAACTCTTAGCTACTTCTTGTGGTTGAGAATTCCTGGTTTATATGGTATTGCCAGATTGGCTCTTGGAGATTACCCATTCCCAGGGGCAAAAGGATTTAATATGTCAGCGTTCCCCCTTGGGCTGCCTGAAATTCATTCTCCAAACGGTAGGCCTAGTATGGCACAAGGCATAGAGGAATGGTATAGGACAGGGGTTCCCAACCTGTGCTCCGAGGAACCCTTAGGGCTCTCCATGTATTTCCCAGGTGACCTGCGGTCGCTCCAAAATAATGGAATAAATGAAAATTGAATGAAATTAAAGAATAAGAATATATTCTTATATATACTCCTAAACACCATTAATTTGTAAGGCATAGGGTAGGCCGCTTAGGGGCTCCACCATAGAAATAAGGGCTCCATGAGTCAAAAAGGTTGGGAACCCCTGGTATAGGAGAATTGCAGTTCAGGCTCTACAGTGGCTCAAGTATGTGCCCTTTAGCCAAGGAAATCACTCCAACAACAAAATAACTTGGCCATTTTGTTTTTCCGTGTGCTTCAGGTTCAATGTATACGGGAATTAAAAGCGATGAGCTTTTCTCAGTTCAAGTGGGAAATTGCTTCAAATGTACCGGACTGCAAACCGTGGACATGGCTGATGATCTTCAGCTGCTGATTGCTAATTCTCAGCTTCAAGCCTTTGATATTATTGGTGATCGGTTTGGGACAGGTCAGTGAGTGTACCCTTGTTGTGCTCATTTTTCTTGTGGGACCCGCCTAATGTTGTTGGGTTCCAACATCTTCCAGTGACTCTAGTCAGGGATGATAGGAATTGTAGTTCAACAACACCTGGAAGTCCATTAGTTCCTGTGCATGCAATAGCCAGTTGTAAATGCGCTGAATACATGGGATGGGAAACATGATTTCTCTTGATGTTCCCACTAGGTTAGAGCTTGTAAAGTTATTTTTTTAAAAAGAAATTAATTTCTGTTACTTTATATTACTTGATAAGTACCATAGCTGTTTGTTTTTTTAAACGGTAACTTTATTCATTACTTGTTACATTTCTTATTATTTTTGTTACTTTTTGAGGGATGGAACTTTAGGATTGACATGAAATGGCACAAAACCTGAAAAATACCTCTAAAAGTGCCCCTAGAAATAACTTTTTAAAAATAATTAGGGAATGTTACTCCTTATATCAGTAAAGTAGATTTGTTCCCACTTTTGAAATGGTTGCTTTTGAAATGTAGCTTCACTATGCACTCATTGCAGAAAATTCCCTTTTCTAAACAATGGCCTGATGGTATAAGAAGCCAGAACTTGATCTAAAAGCGGCCACAATCTGATGAAAAATCACACATTTTGTGTCTCCAGATCTGCAGTGTCTCCAGTTCTTTCCTTTCTTTAAACTGCAAAGAATTGTAAACAACTACGCAATAACTTAATTTTACCCATCAAACAATTGAAACTAGCTATGTTGCAACTCCACAGATGATGCTCAGAAAGTTTTCGATAATTCTCAATAGCTGTATTCTTCTAAGCAAAGAATGTTTGTCAGACCTTATGATGTTTATGTCTTTAACATCTTGTCTTAATATATCAATCTCAATTCCAGTGGAAGAGTGTGCCCTTGACAGAAACAAGAAACTAATACCAGCTATGGTGACCCTCAGTCTTGTAGGATTAATTGTCATTCTGATTGTTACTTCTGCGATTTACAGAAGAAAACCAGCCAGTGGATACGACCCTATCTGAGATTCAGAGCATTGATTTTACTGTAGAATGAAATGAAAAGGTTGTGAGGAATAGAAGATTCTACCTTTTCTGCAGTGGTTGCTGCTATTATAAGAAATATAATTATCTTGTGTATCTATTAACTTGTGTATCTGAAGTTGCTTCTGTACTTGTGCACACTTGAAAAGTGATTGTCTGTATTTGTCATTATTTTACATTCATACCTTGCTTTTTGCTTACGTAAGAACTAACTCTTACCATTTTTAAGAAGCCTTAGGGCAGTTACAGCATTGAATAAGGGTACCTTTTTAATTGATCAAAAATTGGCTCCTTTTTTATTAGATTTTTTAAAAAGCATATTTTCAATACATGTACTTACAAAATCTGTGGATGGCAATTTGGTAACAATTAGCAATTGCCACCAAGTCGCTTCGATTTATGGCGACTCTATGAATGAGAGACTTCCAAGACTCCCTATCATCAACAGCCCTGTTCAGGTACCGCAAACTCAGGGCCATGATGCAGTCCATCCACCTGTAATATGGCCTTCCTCTTTTCCTACCATGTTCCCCTTTAAGAAGCATTATTGTCTTCTCTAATTAGTCGTGTCATCTTATGATATGGCCAAAGTACAATAGCCTCCGTTTAGTCACCTTTAGAGAACCAGTGTGGCGCAGTGGTTTGAGTGTTGGACTATGATGCCATCCTGATGCCGTGCAGCAGTTTGCATGGTGCGTGGCATCAGGATGCCCTCCCGGTGCAGCTCTTTTAGGGGCGGCAAAAGGAAGGATCAGGGCTAAGGCGTGGGGTTGCCGCGGCCCTGATCCACTGCTAGCAGGGGTGGCCCAAAGTCGCCCGTAAGCATAGCCCCTATGACTCTGGAGACCAGGATTCAAATACCTGCTCAGCCACAGAAACCCACTGTGTGACCTAGGGTAAATCACACTCTCTCATCCTCTGAGGATGGCAATGGCAAATTCCCTCTGAAGAAACTTGCCAAAAAAACCCTGTGATCGGTTTGCCTTAGGGTCACCATAAGTCAGAAATGACTTATAGGCACACAACACACAGTCATCTTTAATTCTAGTAAGAGTTCTGGCTTGATTTGCTCTTGGACCCATTTACTGGTCATTTTGGTGGTCCATGATACCCATAGACGTCAAATGGGTTCTCTTCCTGTCAGCTTTCTTCCTTGTCCAGCTTTCACAACTATTAATAGAAACATCATAACCATACAAGTCCTATGCAAAGGGATCTTGTAGCACCTTTGAGACCTACTGAAAGAACGAAGTTGGTAGCATGAGTTTTCGTAGAGTAACATGCATCTGAGGAAGTAGACTTAAGTCTACAAAACCTCTGCTACCAACTTCTTTTTTGCAGTTAGTCTCAAAGGTGCTACAAGATCCCTTTGCATACTGATTTTCCAGACTAACATGGCTATGCCTTTGAATTATACAATTGCTATGTGTGGTTAATGGCAGACACCACCTTAAAAGAGCCATTTCCCCAGATTTCCCTCTCACAGGAGCGAATGCCTTTTCTCAGAGAATGCCTGCTATAATCATGAATGGGTCAACAAGCACAAAGGTTATTTTGCCCTTCAGAACTAACTCATGTGCACATTTAGCCTAATATTATTAGTTAACCAAGTAGGTTTTCTTTAACTAAAGGAAAAAAATGTAGTTAACCTAGGAAAATAACTCTTTTTGCAAGACGTCATGGAAGGCTTCAGCCAGATAAAATAAATGTTGCTGAGCTAAACGATGGACCAGTGGTCTGACATGGCAAGATAACTTTATGTATTGTTCACATGTTCTGCCGTGTTTGTCTAGTGCAACATGTAGTTTGGCCCAACCAACATGTAGTCCTCTAACTGCTCATAGACAAAGTGGAAATGCCTGGGCAGCTTCTGCAAAATTACTGGAGCTTGTAGTAGTAGCCAAAAGTAGAGTGTTCTGCTCCTTAACCGTGAAGACATAACCTGGTATTTAATGGTCCTTAATCAATTATTATATAACCGTGCAGCAAAGAAGGCAGTGTCTTATGACTTTTCTCTGATTTAACCATCAATAACGAATTATACAGTATCCTTCTGATATTATACAAGTGGCAGGGCCAAGAATTCTGAATAAAAACATCAACAGAGGTCCTTTCAGAGGCATCCAAGCTTGAGCATCACTGTTGTATCATATTGACCAGTGGGATCCTAGACATACAGGCTCTTTGTATTCCAGGATAAGTGCTGTCTCCAGAATAAAGCGTATCCCTCCCTCCCAGTAACATAGATCACATTTATTCTGGGATTAGAAACATCTCACATGGATGGACATATTGAGTCATATGCACAGAAATAATAATTCCTGGAGAAAGGGTGAAAAAAAATGCTACCTAACTCCTAAAGCCAGATTTGCAAATGTGCACTTGGAGCAACTACTTTAGGCTTAAGTGTTTGTGGAGCCCTGAAGGTACAGAAGAAGTAGCAAGAGCATGACTAAGAAACTGAATGCAATTTCCTTCCTTTTCTTTCCCACTCCTGCTACCATATTTATTTCTGTTTTTTATTTGGAGTATTTATACCCTGCTTTTCAGCCACAACAACTCTTATATTTTTCATGAGATGAGCCTTGCTCAGGGTGACTAGATGTCATACCTGCAAAGGAGGACAAGCACTGCAAAATGTAAGACATTCAAGAAAAATGTAGGACATTACCAAAAGAAGAAGAAGAAGAAGAAGAAGCTAAAACACTAATATAAATATCAATTCATTTAATATGGTTTATTTACACCTACTGTATATACTCATGTATAAGTCTAGAAATTTAAGTCGAAAAATCGATTGGTTCAACTACTTCCAGATCGAGAGAAGGTTTAAAGAAGATGTAAGGAAGGAAGGTATTGAAATGGAAGCAAATCAAATAGATAAAATAATGTGGAGTGAAGATAAGGGGAAAATATCCAAATTTTATGCTTTGCTGTTAGAAAGAGAAAATGAACAAGATTTGATAAAAAATACAATGATAAAATGGGCACGAGATATAGGACATAATATATCATTAGAAAGCTGGGAGTCAGCACGGAAGAAAACCCACCAGTTCACTGCATCACAAAGCCTTAAGGAAAATTACGTAAAAATTGCAAACAGACGGTACTTGACACCAGTAAGAATAAAGACAACTCAAAAATCCAGCAAAAACAGATGTTGGAAATGTCACAAAGAAGCAGGGTCATTATACCACATGTGGTGTCTTGCCCGCATATCAAGAAATTTTGGTCAAAAATTCATACTATAATCCAAGATAAGCTAAACATACAGTTTCCCCTAGCTCCAGAGTTGTATTTGCTCAACATAACTTCAATTTTACAAAAGAAAGACGAAAATAGATGCTGGAGAATCTTGCTATATCTTGTGACAGCTGCCAGATTAGTTATAGCCAAAAAATGGAAACAAGAAGAAATCCCATCAATAGCGGAATGGAAATTAAAGATTGCTGATATGAGAGAACTGGACATCTTAACACTCTTAATTAAAAATAGACAAGTAAACAAAGCAAGAAAAGAATGGGCTTTAATAGAGAGTATTTGGAAAGCTCAGTAAAAAATAAAAATAAGCTACAATTGAATTAGCAATGTAGTGGAAATATGAGTAAATAAAGGAGTATGGGAATGAAAAAGAATAGAACTAAGGGAAAATAATATAAGTTGTTTATACAAGAGCACCCATCAACTTAATTCAATTAAAAGAAATGTGCCCGAACTATGTGGAAAGTTAACCATTTATCACAAAAACAATGCATAATAAGGAATTATGGTAGTAATGAGCATATTAAGTGAGGCACAAAAAAGGGAAATTTTTCTGCTCTCTCAACCAATAAGTACTGCAAGGAAGTCATAACTGGTTTTTGCGTTACGGTAATAGAACTTCATGAGTAAATTTTAATGCATGCATAAATATAGAAGAATATAGAAGCAGTGAAAAAGTGAATGTTTATTGAAATATGTCGTGGTCTCATATTACATTAAGGTGATATACATTACGTTAAGAAACCAATTCACTATGAATTAATAGCAAATGGCAGAACTTATATCTATATATGTATTTTTTATTTTATTCCTTATTTTAAAATAAATAAATATATATGAAAAAAAATTAAGTTGAAATATTGACCCAAAAAACCTGGGGCGACTTATGCACGGGTCAATATAAGTACTGTATCTTAACTATTATTTAAAAGAAGGAACCATCCCCTGGTGAAAAGCAAGAGTATAATCTGTCCTGGAAGCACCAACCCCTTCTATTCTCTCATCCATCCAGATAAGCACAAAAGTTATGTCTGCTGGAATTTTGTAAGTTCTTTGAGATGGTTTTGCTTTGCTTCATCCTTTGCTATATGCACCTAAGTTTTACCCTTGACTTATCCACAAGTCAAAGCAAAATCCATAATTTTGGCCCCCAATTTTTTTTTTACCCTTGGCCTATACATGAGATCGACTTATAGTTGAGTTCATACAGTATATTACATACACTGTATTTTATTATGTACTCAAGCATATTTTTCTGATGAACTTATCTTCATTAAAGTGACTTGCTAGCTTGCTTATACTTATAGAACTCTGAGCAAGACAAATACTTAAAATAGTTTTTTGCTAGTAACAAACTCTTGACTAAATCTACATTTAAATTATTCCTTTCATCTGCCCATTGTGCTGAAATTAAGGGAATAAAACCTTTCAACATTTGTGTTGTGTCCTCAGGCAGCCCATTGCCTAACACTTTTGCTGTCCTTTTGCCCTCCAACAAACAAATGCAGCTCTGGAGGGCAAGTCTTGGTATAGTGAGTGAATGGGAAGAGAGGTATGGTAGATTTGGCAAGGAAGGGAAGAGGGAGACGAAAGAAGAATGTGAAGGCTTTCACAGCCAGTGTCCATAATTTTCTGTGGGTTTGTGGGCTATGTGGTCATTTTCTGGAAGAATTTATTCCTGACGTTTCGCCTGCATCTGTGCCTGGCATCTTCAGAGGGTGGTGGCATGGAAGTGTGTGGGGTATATACAGTGCAGGCTTGCCATCCATGGTTTGAGCTTCTGCGGACAGCAAGCCTTGGTGGCACGGATGTAAGCAAAATCTCAATGGGTGCAAACACATGCGGTGGTGTGAACGTGAGTGCATGCCCATTGAAAAGAATGGGACTTAAGGTCCCAATTTTTTTTACTATTTGTGGAGGATCTGAAACAGATCCCCCGCAGATAGCAAGGGGGCAATGTATATACTTGTGTGACCCTTGGTTGGGAAGAAGGGATTTACATGTTGATCTGTGTGTTGGTCTGTTGTTGAATGGAAAGGCCTCAGGGTGGGAGGATATGTGTGTCTATTGAATTTCCAATTCATTATCTGTGGGGGAAACCCCTGACCCTGGGTGGTGTTCATTTGTAGTGTCTTGATTTTTGTGTTTTTCAGGACTGGTAGCCAAACTTTGGGCCTCTGCAGACGGGCAGCTCTGGTGCCCCCTGGGAAGCGGCGGATCGGGGCTGCGGCAACCCCACGCTGCGGCCCCGATCCTCCCTTTTGCTGCCCCAAACAGAGCGGCAAAATGTTGCTCCTTTTAGGGTGGCAAAAGGCTGCCCTAAGAGACAATGCATGGCTCTTCCTTGCCCTTTTCGGCGCAGCGTGTCAGAACGCATGCATAACGGCACGCGGCATTAGGGCGGCATTGGCGTGGGGTTGGGGCGGCCGGCATATCTGCAGAGGCCCTTTGTTTACTTTCAGGGTATCTTCTTTCCTGTTAAAGTTGTCCAGGTGTTTGTGGATTTTAATGGCTTCCCTGTGCATTTTGACCTGTAGTTGCTGGCATTGTCCAAAATGTCAGTGTTTTCAAACAGCATTCTGTTCCCAGGTTGGTTTATGACACTACATACCCTGCTCACATCCGTGCCACCACCATCTGAAAATGTTAGCTGGAGATGCAGGTGAAACATCAGGAATAAATTCTTTCAGAACGCGGCCACATAGCCCAAAAAATCCACAGAAAACTGTGAAAGAGGAAGGGTATGAGAAAAGAGGAAGAGATGAAGCATGGTGGTAAACCAATAGAGCTATATATATGTACATTTGGCCCTCCACATTTGCAGCTTTGACGTCTGCGGCTTTGATCATTTGGGGTTTTGATTAATATGCTCTGCCTCTGAATCTCTAGGACTAGGTTCTCCAGAGTAATTCTTCCAGATGTTGACCATAGAGTTGTATTGGAAGAACCTAGAAGTTCCTAGAGAAAACACATCTCTAGGCATTTGTAGGTCCTCCAGCATGACTATATGGTCAACATCTGGCAGATGTTGACCATAGTTGCACTGGAGGACCTGGAGCTTCATATGTTCTCTTAGATAAAAAGAAGAGCGTTTTTAATTTATGGTTTTTCCACATTCACGGGGGTCTTTCACCTTGGAGTGACCATTGTAATAGATAAAGTCTTAGAGGAAGAGACAAACTGATTAATAAAATATTGATTGATTAGTGAAAGGTGATAATGCAATGGAAGAAGTGCAAAATGTAATGTTTAATGTTTATTGTTGAATGTTATTTGCTCTTATTGCATGTGTGTATGTAAAAAAAAAAAGTTTTATCATTATTCAATTAAAAAAAACAACTCTTGCCATCTTGACCACACTCTGATGTTGCTTGACCATGTCTCCCCATTTTCACTATATCCACAGTGTAGATCATGTATATAGCATGGTATACTGGTTTGAATATTGACCTACAGCTCTGAAGTATAATGCAATGAAACTATATAGGACTGTTTATATTAAGGTCATTTTGAATATTGATCCTGTCCTCTGGGGTATTAGTTATTCCTCCTAATTTGGTGTCATCTGCTTATCAAATTTGCAGATGACACCAAATTAGGAGGAATAGCTAATACCCAAGAGGACAGGATCAAAATTCAAAATGAACTTAATAGATTAGGAAAGCCGATCAAAGCTAACAAAATGAATTTCAACACAGAGAAATATAAAGTACTACACTTAGGGTAAAAAAAATAATGAAGTTCATAGATATAAGATGGGGGACACTTGGCTTAATGAAACTACATGTGAAAGGGATCTAAGAGTCCTAATAGACCACAAGTTGAACATGAGTCAACAGTGTGATGTGGCAGCTAAAAAGGCCAATGCGATTCTAGGCTGCATCAACAGGAGTATAGCGTCTAGATTAAGAGAAGTCATAGTGCCACTCTATTCTGGTCAGGCCTCACTTGGACTACTGTGTCCAGTTCTGGGCACTACAATTCAAAAAGGATGTGGAGAAACTGGAGCGTGTCCAAAGGAGGGCAACCAAAATGGTGAAAGGTATGGAAACCATGCTCTATGAGGAGAGACTTACGATTCAAACCTGGAGAAGAGAAGGTTAAGAGGTGATATGATAGCCTTGTTTAAATATTTTAAGGAGTGTCATATTGAGGATGGAGCAAGCTTGTTTTCTGCTGCTCCAGAGAATAGGACTTGGAGCAATCGATTCAAACTAGAGGAGAAGAGATTCCAGTTAAACATTAGGAGGAACTTCCTGACAGTAAGAGCTGTTTGACAGAGGAACACACTCCCTCGGAGTGTGCTGAACTCTCCATTTTTGGAGGTCTTTAAACAGAGGCTGGATGGCCATCTGTCGGGGATGCTTTGATTGGGAGTTCCTGCATGGCAGAATGGGGTTGGACTGGATGGCCCTTGTGGTCTCTTCCAACTCTATGAATCTATGATTCTATTTGAGTGTTGGCCTACGACTCTGGAGTATAATGCAATTAAACTATATAGGGCTGTTTATATACATGTAATAAAGAAATTTAACCCACACATTTAGTTCAATATGTATAACTTGTATGTTAACTTCTAGGTAACTTCTATGTAAAACTACTGGGGATATTCCATCTTTCAGCTGCTCAGCCAACAAGTTGTGCTGCCTGACAACTCCTAAAATTGTGAACTGTTATATGAAAATTATTCATTTTCAAAAATTGGGAAGCACACCTTTCTGTAGACTATTTTGTTTGATTTCTGTATGTAATAGTTGTTGTTTTTTTCTAAACCTCAGTTATTTGTTGATACATATTGAACCAAATGTGTGATGTAAATTTCTTTATTTCTTGAATATAAACAATTGTATATAGTTTAATTGCATTATACCCGTTTTTTTGTGGTTTGATACTAACTCAAGTCAGAGACCGTCTGTGGTTTGTGTTTGGTTGTGTACTACGACTCTGGAGACCAGAGTTCGAATTCCAGCTCAGCCATGGAAACCCACTGAGTGACCCTGGGCAAGTCACAGTCTCTTAGCCTCAGGGGAAGGCAATGGCAAACCTGCTCTGAACAAATCTTGCCAAGAAAACCTCATGATAGGGTCACCATAAGTCCCAAATTATTTCAAGGCACACAACAGACCATGCACCTTTGAAATCTGCTCCGTGTGGAAGGAAGACATGTTTGAGGCAGACTGACCAGCTGTCCTCCTTTTCCAGGACAGGCCCTACATTTCAACCTTCTGTCCAGGAGGAATTTCAAAATGTCTTCCATATTGAGCATGACTTTATATATTTAGATGAGCGTTTTTAAGCTTTTATTTGGTTTTGTCCTCCATTTTTGCATGAATGGCCTACATTCTGCAGTGCCTTGTCCTCCTTTGTGGTTAAGAAATCTAGGGCCAAACACACTGCAGAAACAATCCAGTTTGAAACCACTTTAAATGCCCTGGCTCAATGCCAGGGAATCCTGGGGACTAGTTTTGCGAGACATTTATTAGCCTTAGTTTTTTTGTGGATTTTTTGAGCTGTGTGGCCACAGCCCGAAAAATGCACAAAAAACTATGGATGCCGGCCATGAAAGCCTACGACTTCACATTTATTAGCCTTCTCTGTCAGAGAGCTCTGGTGCCACAGCAAACTACAATTCCCAGGATTCTCTGGGACTGAGCCAAGGCAATTAAACCAGTCTCGAACTGGATTATAACTTAGGTCCAAAACACACTGCAGAAATGATCCAGTTTGACACCACTTTTAACTGTCAGGGCTAGTGCTATGGAATTCTGGAAACTGTAGCTTTGTGAGAGTCTTCTCTCATCCAAAACACACTGCAGAAGAAGACCTGCTTTAACTACCTTGGCTCAGTGCTAGGGAATCCTGGGAACTATAGTTCTGTGAGGCATTTAGCCTTCCCTGTTAGAGAGCCACAATAAACTACAACTCTAATCTGACCACTCAGTTTTATTCATAAATTTCTGTATTTTAATGTAATCTCTCCATTTTTATATTCATTTATGCTTATGCAACTTTTCCATTCATGTGATCTAAGTTATTGTATGCCTTGACTGGTCTATTGACTGTAAATAAAGATTACAGTCGCCTCTCCGTTTTTGCAGGGGATCCGTTCCAGATCCACCACAAAAATTCAAGAATATTGAATATTGCCAATATTCAAGCCCCAGTGGCTTGAATGAGTGTGCGCTGTGGGTGTGATCCCCATTTTGTCCATTGTGTCCAAGTCTGCAAAAATGGAGGGACACCTGTGTGTATATATATATATATATATATATGCACACAATAAATATATATGTGTGTTTTATATGTGTGTGTGTGTGTGTGTGTTGTATGTTATATATATATGTGTGTGTGTGTGTGTATATATGTATATATATATATATATATATATATGATCTTTATTTACAGTCGATAGACCCGTTGAAGCATAAAAGCATCTGAGGAAGTAGACTGAATTCTAGGAAAGCTCATGCTTTCAATTTCATCTGAGGAAGTAGACTGAATTCTAGGAAAGCTCATGCTGCCAATTTCTTTCTTTCCGTTAGTCTCAAAGGTGCTACAAGATCTCTCTACATAGTGTTTCTACAAACACAGCTATATCTTTGAATTCTATATCTAACTATATACTATCTATCTATAGATAGATAGATAGATTTGTTTGTACCAGTACCAATCTGTTGGCCATTGTTTTGTTTTCCATATTTGTTGACATTTGTTGGTTAGCACTAGAGTTGACTCTGTCAATGTGGATTGCACCAGTTCAACTGGAATATCATCTATCTATCTATCTATCTATCTGTCTATCTATCATCTACACTCGTTCCTCCGCATTCGTTGGGGTTAAGGGCACAGGACCCCTGTGAATGTGGAAAAACCGCAAATAACAAAAACACTATGTTTTTACCTGAGAGAACACCTCTCTAGGAATCTCTAGGTCCTCCAGTGCAACTCTGTGGTCAACATCTGCCAGACATTGACCATAGAATTGTGCTGGAGGAGCTACAAATGCCTACTGGAGTGTTCTCTCTAGGAATCTCTGGGTCCTTCAGGGCTCATTTTGGTCAAAGTTGACCATAAAGTTAAGCTGGAGGACCTAAGTGTTCCTAGAGAGAACATACTAATCAAATCCGTCAATAATCAAATCCTCAAAAGTCAGTCACAAATGTGGAGGGACGATATATATATATATATATGTGTGTGTGTGTGTGTGTGTGTATATCTATATCTATATCTCTATCTAAATCTATATCTATATCTTTATAGTTCCCAGGATCCCCTAGCACTGAGCCAGGGCAGTTAAAGCAGTCTCAAACTGGATTATGTCTGCTGTGTGTTCTGGGACTTAGGGCCTGAACAGACTGCCAGAAATAATGCAGCTTGAGTCCACTTTAACTGCCCTGGCTCAGTGCTAGGGAATCATGAGAACTGTTGTTTATTGTGGCACCAGAACTCTCTGACAGAGAAGGCTCAATGTCTTAGAAAAAAACTACACTTCCCATGATTCCCTAGCATTGAGCCTGGGCAGCTAAAGCGGTCTCAAGGTGGATTATTTCTGGCAGTCTATTCAGGCCTTTAGTCACAGTGGCCTCAGGGCCACCAGGGCTCCCTGCACTTCTCCTTCAGGCTCCTGAGGAGAGAGAGAGAGGCAACGAGGACGGCTCCTTTTCCCCTCAGGCGAAGGCCCTCGTCGACCCGGGCCTCGCTTTGCCCTCCTCCTCCGCTTCGGCCCGCCCATTCCGGGCCCTCTTTCCCAGCCCCAGCGCCAAGGCCCGGCCTCCCCCTCCGTCCCAGCGCAGTCATGGCGGCGGCCGTGAGGGGCTTCGTGCTGGCGGCCGAGTGGAGGCAGCGGAGGGCCTTGCGGGGACTGCGGAGCCCGTGAGTGCCTCAGCCGCCACCGGGCCTCAGAGGAGGACGAGGACGAGGAGGGAGGCCGCCCTCGCCTCCTCACTCTGGGTCTCCCCGGCTGCGTCCGCACTGCAGAAATAACCCGCTTTGACGCCGCTGCAACTGCCCTGACTCAGTGCTAGGGAAGCTTGTGGTTCGCAGTTTGTTGTGGCCCCAGAGCAATCTGTGACAGAGAAGGGCTAAATGTCCCCCGCAAAAAACTCCAATTCTCAGAATTATTATTGTGTATTTACAACGTGCTAGAATGATATGCTCTAATTATGCTATTTATATTATATTTATATATGACATATTTAATATATATATATATATATTACACACACACACACACACACACATATATATATAATTTATATATTACATTAAGTATACTGTATATGCAATATAAAATTTATTTAATAGATTTTACTATATATATAATTTATATATTATATTAAATGCACAGTATATTTAATATAATATATATACATATATATAAATATATTAAATATACAGTATACTTAATATAATATTTATTTTTAATAATTTTATATATATACATATATATATATATTTAAAATTGACATTAAATATACTGTATATTTAATATATTTATTTAATAATTATATATAATCAAATATATTGTATATTTAGCATAATTATTTAATAAATTTTATATATAGATATGTATGTATATTTAATATGTTATATATAATATATTTGTTTAATATATGTATTTATTATATGCTATTTATATTATATTTAATATTATATTTATTTATTTATTTAAATTAATTATTTAATTATATTATATGCTAGAATTGCCTAGCATTGAGCCAAAGCAGTCTCAAACTGGGTTATTTCTGCAGTGCGGATGCAGCTTAGCTCTTTGTGTAGGGGTAGGATGTGTGTGAAAGATGCATAAAAACATATGCTGCCTCAGAGAGTGATGGAGCCTCCTCCTTTGGAGGTTTTTAAGCAGAGGCTGGATGGCCATCTGTTGGGAGGGCTTTGATGGGGTATTCCTGCATGGTCAAAAAGGGGTTGGACTGGAAGTCCCTTGAGATCCCTCCTAACTCTTATTATTCTATTATTCTATTCTTTTATCTTCCACAGTTCTCACTAAATAGTGCTCAAGATGAGTGAGGAACTTCTTTTTCCCCCTCCTCTCTCTGGTCCAAAACACACTGCAGAAATAATCCAGTTTGAGTCTGCTTTAACTGCCCCGGCTCAATGCTAGGGAATTCTGGGAGGTGTAGTTTTGTGAGACATTGAGCCTTCTCTGTCAGAAGAAGCTCTGGTGCCACAATAAACTACAATTCCCAGGATTCCCTAGGATTGAACCAGGGCAGTTAAAGAGGTCTCAAACTGGATTATATTCTGCAGTGTGTTTTACACCTCTGTTGCAGTTGCCTTTTAAGAAAAATAAGGGGGTATGGGGTGGACACAGGGTGACCAGATGTCCTCCTTTTCCAGGACATGTCTTACATTTCAACCTGCTGTCCAGGAGGAATTCCAAAATGCCCTCCATTTGGAGCATAACTAAGGGGGTTGCAGACTGCCAGAAATAGTGCAAATTGAGTCCACTTTTAGGGTTAGGGTTAGGGAATCATGGGAACTGTATTTTATTGTGACACCAGAGTTCTCTGACAGAGAAAGCTATATATATCAGGAAAAAAAAATTCCCATGATTCCCTAGCACTAACCCTAACCCTAAAAGTGGACTCAATTTGCACTATTTCTGGCAGTCTGCAACCCCCCTAAGAAGCATGAATTTATATTTCTATGAGTGCTTTTAGCTTTTTATTTTGTAGTGTCCTCCATTCTTCTTGAATGCCTTCCATTTCCTGGTCCCTTGTCCTACTTTGCGGTTAGGAGGTCTGGTCACCCTGTGTCAATATGGAAAAATAACCTTTTTTTATAAAACTCCTGGTGGGGGCATTCTGGGAGTTGCAGTCAAAAAAAAGTCTAGATCAGGTCCAGATTTCACATGACGAATTATCAGTGTGGAAACTGGTCTCCGAAATGGATTGAATGCCATAGCTTTTGAGTGAAAAGTTACCCTGCTGTCCCATAATTTGTCATTTATCTTGCCCAAAATTAGGGCCAGGAGCAGAGGCTCTCTTTTCTATCACAAGAGTGGCTTGCTTCATGGTGCAGATGGCAAAATGCACGGATTCTGGGCTGTTCACGGTTGGTTTGAAATTTGTGTGCAAATTTGCTGGCAAGCATTTTGTTTTCGGAAAGAGAGCTGCAGTTTCCCCCACCTCCAGTCAAAGTACGCCTCTTAAGGGGCAGCCGTATCATTTTGGCACCTGAGGTAGCAAATCTCACAAGAGCGAGTCAAAATAAAGTAAAATTAAAATACACTACCAAATGGTTTGTTGCCATCCATTAGCAGTGTGTTGTGTGACCAGCCTTTTTTGTGTGTAGAATTGCACAAAAAAAATTAGTGGCAGGTGGATATGGCTGGAACACACTGCAGAAATAATCTAGTTTGAGATGGCTTTAACTGCCCTGGCTCAGTGCTAAGAAATCCTGGGATTTGTAGTTTATTGTGGCTCCAGAGCTGTCTGACAGAGAAGGCTAAATGTCTTACAAAACTACACTTCCCAGAATTCCCTAGCATTGAGCCAGGGCAATTAAAGTGGTCTCAAACTGGATTATTTCTGCAGTGTGTTTTGGATCTTTTTGGTTTTTTGGAAAGAGGATTAAGCAAACCATATACAGTATTTTCAGGAATTAAAAACACATCCTCCAGTACTTGTTACTGGAGTTAGGGGTGTCATGGGTGTGTGTGCGGATCACACCGTGTGACACCTGAAGGGGAGTGACACCGTTGTTGTTGTGTACCTTCGAGTCATTTCTGACTTGTGGCGACCCTAAATTGAACTTGTTTATCATGGGGTTTTCTTGGCAAGTTTCTTCAGGGGGGGATTGCGATCGCCATGTGAGAGAGTGTGACTTGCCCAAAGTCCCCCAGTGGGTTTACACGGCTAAGCGGGGATTCGAACCCTGATCTCCAGAGTCCTAGTCCCATGCTCAAACCGCTACACCATGCTAGTGTTTCCTCTCCAAATGTTTTATTAGGCAAACAAAAGCCATTTCCCCAAACATTGGCCATGCCAGTGTTAGTAGTCCTGGAAATTGTAAACCAAAATATCTGTAAGGTAAGTGTGTAAGTGTGGTGTAGTGGTTTCAGCGCTGGACTAGACCAGGGTTCGAATTCCAGCTTAGCCATGTAAACCTAATGGGTGACCTTGGCAAGTTACACTCAGCGTCAGAAGATGGCAGTGGCAAACCGCCTCTGAAGAAACATGCCAAGAAAACCCCATGATAGGTTCACCTTAGGGTTGTTGTAAACTGGAAATGACTCAAAGGCACACAACGACAACCACCACCACCATTTCACTATTACAGATTTACCAGGTGTTTTCCTTGTTTGATGGCCTTTGCCCATCATTTTGTTTCTGTGCTGAAAAGAGTTTCATTTGTTAAATTTGTGCTATTTTTTTTCTCCCACAGAATATGGATCTGGGTAACAAAAGCCAGAAAATATACTTCTGGAACAGGTTAGTTTTTTGAATTATATTTTTACACGGAAAGGTATTGTCCGTGTTTTCATATTAATTTTTAAAAATAACGTCAAACATATTGTTTAAAAAGTGATTATTCTCAGAGCAATTACGCATATGTGGTTTTACTATGAGGTATATTCCTATCGGTTTATTGTCTGTAATTAAGGTAATTACATATATCCAAATTTTGCAAGATTGGGGATTGGGGTTACTTCTGTTTTGAACACACAGCTATATCTTTGTTTTCTTCCCTAAAATGAAAAATGTTGGAATTGACACTTGAGGCAGGCTTGGCACCTGGTTTTTTCCCTGCCATGAAATACTTGTTTTGTTTTCTAGCTACCAAATTAATTTATTAAAAATGAGTTTCTTGCCTAGATTCTCCTTCCAGCTAATTCCTTTTTTATTAGTTTTAAAAAAGGTTTTACAGAAACAAATATATCCAATAAACAATGCATCTTAGATCTGTTTGATGTTTACAGTCAGCCTCCCACATTCATGGGGGTTAGGGACATCCTTTTGCCACAGTGGGAAAAAAACCACAAATATAAATAAATATAAATAGTGAATGCTATTTTTTTTTTTTGCCTTAAAGAACACTTCTCTAGAAATCTCTAGGTCCTCCACCATGACTGGAGGACTCCGGTGGAAGCTAATCATAGAATCGCTCTGGAGGACCTAGAGATTCCTAGGGATAAAATTTTAATCAAATCTGTGAATCATCAAATCCGCAAAAGGGAAACCAGTGAATGTTGGAGACTTACTGGATTTATTCTGCTCATTCCACCAAACGGAATATACAATGAGGTATATTGGGATGATGATGATGATGATGATGATGATGATGATTCTTTTTTATTTATAACCCACCTCTCCCCGAAGGATCAGGTAACAATAATAAAACACAGCAATGCAGCTATAAAACAACATAATAAAATAACATGATCCCGTTACCCCCAATTTCACATAGAATCATAGAATTATAGAGTTGGAAGAGACCCCAAAGGCCATCCAGTCCAACCCCCTGTCATGCAGGAACTCCCAATGTGTGCACGTTGCCACCCTTTAATAATATGGTGCTTGGGTGTCCACATTTTTCCCTATCCATGGGAGGCCCTGGAACGAAGCTCCTACAGATGGGAAGGGTCCACTGTAGAGTATCTTTCTAAAAAGCAACATGCAAGGAACAGGGAGGAAAAAGACTGGCATTTCATTTGCATAACTAATAAGCTTGCACCAAGCCTCAGGAAATTTAAAATGGTAGAATTCAAGATATAGCCATGTTAGTCTGTAGAATCAGTATATAGAGAGATCTTGTAGCACCTTTGAGACCAACTAAAGAAAGAAGTTGGCAGCATGAGCTTTTGTAGACTGAAGTCTACTTCCTCAGATGCT
The DNA here is from genome assembly GCA_026167975.1 of Phrynosoma blainvillii. Lineage (NCBI taxonomy): Eukaryota > Metazoa > Chordata > Lepidosauria > Squamata > Phrynosomatidae > Phrynosoma > Phrynosoma blainvillii. Next base: position 14,439,933 of record JANUYF010000003.1, read on the forward strand.
TCTTTCTTTAGTTAGTCTAAAAGTTGCCACAAGATCTCTCTACTTACTGAAATTTAGAGTGGTTTTGGTTATCTCTAGTAGCTTTTATGTTTTACATTAATTTCTCCAATAGCATGATGTCCATGAAATATTTAGGCATTCCATTTTCCTCATCCTTTTCTGGAGACTTGAAAATGATAAGACGTCAGAGTGATCTGGAATGGGTGCTCTTCATTTTCTTTGCAGGAAACCTTGTGTGTTTAGTATTAAACATTTCTGTCTTCAGATTAAATGGCATTGTAGATTTGATAAATAACAGTGAGACTACAGAGAGATGATTATTTAAAAAAAGAGCTAATCAGGAGAAGCATCACTGTCCATGGTGTGCTCCTCTCTTCTGTTTCACAGTCATATCTAGGTGAACAGTTGTTGCATATTTTTGAGAAAAAAGTGGTGCATACATACATTGTAAGTAGATATCTGATTTTCAAACCTTTTTCCATTCTCTGAAATCCTATTCTATTACCAGTGATGATTGAATCTTAGCAAATTTATTTAGGTGGGAAGATTTTTAAAAAATATTTAGTAAATTTATGTTACAATGTCCTGACCTATGTTTCATTAGCAGTAAAGATCATGGCTTGTTCTTTTGAATCTCTCCCCATCCCCATTTTGTTTTTCAAAACAGGACAAAGTAATATTGAGAAAGTCCTTGTGGCAAATCGAGGTGAAATAGCATGCAGGGTAATGCGGACAGCTAGAAAGATGGGAGTGAAGTCTGTGGCGGTTTACAGTGACGCCGACAGGAACTCAATGCATGTGGCTATGGTAAAATATATGATCAAAACTTTTAAGGGCCTGGCTTGAAAACAATTGTGTAGAGGAATCAGCTTGAACATTTGAGGCTACTGTATAGTAATCCAGCATGTTGATTTGTTTATCCCAGTATTGCTTGCTATGGCAGGCCTCTTAGGTCTTGAGTACGGACTTTCCCAGTACTTGTAATCTTCTGTTGAAATGCCAAGATTTCATCCTGGGCCCTTATACATGCTAACCATGTACTCAGTCACTAAACTATGGTTGATTTGTTCCACAGATTTTACAGAAGGATTTTCAAGGATAGGCTTTCTGATTTGTAAACTAAGGGCTGATGCAGACGGGCTGTTTGGGGTGGCAGATAACCGCCCTGGGGAGTGGCGGATCAAGGTTGCGGCAACCCCACACCGTGGCCCCGATCTAAAATGCTGCCCTAAGAGCCAGCACCACAGCTCTTCAGCGCCCTTTCAGCGCAGCGTGTTTAAACGCTGCACCGGAAGGGTGTCTTGATGCTGTGCGTGGTGTGTACAGCTGTGTGGTGTCACGACAGTGTTGGGGTGAGGTTGAGGCGGCCGGCGTGCAGCTGTCCTGCCCCAACTCTGCCCCCAGGTCAGCCCTTTGTGCTGGTCTGCAATAGCCCTAAAATGATGCTTTCTATAGTGAAAGGGATAACCAAACAAACAGAAGATGCTTGTAGTAGTTAATGCAAACTCTATCCAGATCAAGAACAGTTCTGTTCCTGTTCGGATTGTATCTGTTCTAGTTCCCTATAGATGCTGAAAAATGCTGGGGTTGGGGGTGAAAGACCCCCATGAATGTGGAAAAACCGCACATAAAAAAGCACTATTCTTTTTATCTGAGAGAACACCTCTCTAGGAATCTCTAGGTCTTCCATTGCAACTCTGTGGTTAACATCTGCCAGAGTTTGATCATAGAATCATGTTGGAGGGCCTACAAATGCCTAGAGAAGTGTTTTCTCTAGAAACGTCTAGGTTCTCCAGCACAACTCTATGGTCAGCTTCTGGCAGAGTTGCACTGGAGGACTTCGAGATTCCTAGAAAGAACATATTAATCAAAACCACAAATAATCAAATCCACAAAAGTTAAAGCCGCAAATGTGAAGGGCCAACTGTATAGATTTTTACTTTATTACTTTAGAGATCCAGGTTAAGAGCTGTTCAAGTCTTCCTCTTTTTTTTCGACTGTCCGAACACTAAAACATAAAGTCTTAGTGCTGTGCAAAACTAGTTACTATGAAAGATCCATTAAACTGTGAAGCCTCTTTTTACGTAAACATGCAGTAGGCTGTAGGTTTTGGAAAAATTCAGCTCAACAGTTTTAGTCCCTGAACTTTTTATAACCACTAATGCTAAGGTGCTTTGAAACATGCTTTTTAAAATTATTCAATTCTGTTTTTACTTTTCTATAATGTGGATCAATAATAAATGCTGTAGCAGGTCTACTTGTGTCATTACAGGCAGATGAAGCATATTGCATTGGCCCAGCACCATCTCAGCAGAGCTATTTGGCCATGGATAAGATAATACAGGTGGCCAAAAAATCAGCAGCACAGGTACAAACTATACTTACTCTTGGCTTGCTTGCTCTGTTTCTCTCTCTCAATTCTCCTTCCCTCTACACTTGTATGTTTATGTACACACACACATTTTACTGTAGTTAATACACTAAATTAAGGCTTTGTGGGGCATTCAGTCTTAGGAGTACCTCGAATTGTCAAATATAGCAGCAGTTAAACTGGTTTCTTGAACATGATAAAGTCAGAGCATGGCCACTAAGTCCTCTCTATCCTTTTAGAAATACTTGCATTTACTTGCATTTTCCTTTCCATCTGGGAGTTCCAGAGGTCCTCTTGGATCTGCTGTGAGGCATCAGAACTTGTCTTCTAGTTTGTTCTTTGGTTCGGACATTCTTAAATTTAAAAAGATGATTTAGAGATCCATTTAACAGTTTTCATGCCTGGCAGTGGAATAAACATTACCTTTTAGATTGCACGCCTTCTGCAGGTTTTATGTTTTGATGATTCTGTAAAGTGCTGTGTAAAACTTACGATGCCATATAAATAAATAAATAATATCACCTCAGTCACCTGTGGGATGACCTTTCCTGGTGGTGGGCAGGGTGCAACCCTGTTGATTCTCTTGGGTGTCTATTTAGCTTTCATTGGCATGGATCATGGTAACGGCACATATGCTGCTGGAGAAACTCTATTGCAGTGATTCATTTCCTTCTTGTGTGACTGACTCCAGCAGTTGGTGCCAGGGAATTATTGCTCTATTCTTTGTTAGTTATTTTATGAGATTCTATAAGGCTATTATTTTTTAAATTCCACATACTGTTTAACATTTATGTGAAAACTTTGTATGAATGCCTTAGTCCACACAAGATGGAGGTACAGTTAGTGGTTCATCGGCTCAACTATTCAACCTGTTCTGATGAGTTTTCCAGTCTCTCCCCTTGCACCAGAGGTTTGTAGTTTTAAGATTGCTCTTGGATTCAGGAAGGTTCAGTGGCACAGGGCACCTTTTATCAGCTTAGGTGGATATCCATGAAATACTGTCTAGAAACAGTATCTAGGTACAGTTGTCCATGTTCTAGAGGAGAAGTCCTGATTTTTGTACTCATCACTAAGGTTAAGTTCCAGAAAAGGCAGGACAGGGTTTTCTTTGTTATGGCACCCACTTTGTGGAATTTGTTTTCACGTTATCTTTGTTTGGCTCCTTCATTGCTGTCTTTCCACTGGAAGCCAACAACATTTTAATTTTAAAGAGCATTTCCATCTAGCACTTGGTCCTTCCTGTTTTAGGCCATCCATCCAGGCTATGGCTTCCTGTCGGAAAACACAGAATTTGCAGAACTCTGCAACCAAGAAGGAATCGTTTTTATAGGTCCTCCTTCATCTGCTATCAGAGATATGGGCATTAAGAGGTATTCTGTTTTACTTCAATTGATTATAAAGGGTTGCTTATTGGAATTCATTTTTAAAAATTTGACTATGGCTTTGAATTTACTTCCCCCATCACTCTTTTATACATACGGTGAGATGTATTATACATCTGAGGAGTATAATACAGTACTATGAATATGGGAACAAGATATAAAAATGTGATGACTCCCAGCATGGAAGAATGTTTGAGGTGGACCTCTCAGGTATGAGGCAACACCACAGGTATAGGCGGTTTGTGGCCTGAATGCTTTATGCAATCCTTAAATTAATTCCATACGTTCCTTTGTCTGATCTGATTTGAGTTGGGCAAGTATTTTGCATGAGAAGGAGAAGGGAGAAGGGAAAATGGGGTAGAGAGAGACGGATTGAGTCGTGGAAGGAGTGAGGGGGCCCAAGGGAGAAAATATTTATGTACTGTACAAATAAAAAGGATGGAGTGATGGAATGGAGACTGGCACAGCGAAATCTATGCATTCCTGTGTAAACTGTCTGCATCTGACTGTGATCCTACCCATCACTAGCTCCAGATTCAACCTGCTTCCATCATGCAGTCTTTGGACTATTCCCAATGGGACATGCCCCTTGACAAAAAAAACCCAAGGCTTCCAGCACCTGCAGAGGGATAAGACTAATCATATTTTATAAAGAAACAGCACAATTTTTTTTAAAAAATGTAGAACAATGTATTTTTTCCTCTGATAGAGTCACAAGGGATGAAATTAATATGGGGGGGGGGGGGGGAAATTATCAATTTTCTTGAAAAAGTGTTAAACCTGTATATAGATCATATAACTCCACTGATGTGGAAGCCAATTTTTTTTAAGTGCTTAATGCCAAGTTTATTTAATGCCAGCTACAGACTCTGCCACATTCACAAAGCAAGCAATGATAGGGATCTTTTATATACTGAGTAGCCAGGCTACAAGCTGAACAAAACTCTTTTGGACAAGGCTGCAGGAGTCACAATGGAGCCAGGACTTTTAGTCGCTGGAGTCGTCCAGGGTCAGGCAGTCAAAGAGGTATTCACCCAGGCCTTCCTCACTGGCATGCACACGCTTCAGGTTGGTCATGTGGTCTCCCAGCTTCTTGATCAGCTTCACTCTTCATCAAGGTAGTGAGTTTCCAGGAAGTCACACAGATGGGGGTCAGTATGGTGAGAAGCCACCTGGTGTAAGTCCAGCAGAGCTTGGTTCAGACTCTTCTCCAGATTAAGGGCAACCTCCATGCCAATTTTTTAAAAAACAGAACTTTGAAAGATCTCTAGATGATGTGACAGAAATGATGTGCATTGTTGCAGATGTTGAGGTGCATAAAAAGAACTTCCAATATCAATGCCACTGAATGTCAAATAACATTCTTTTGTAGCACTTCAAAGGCCATAATGTCTGCGGCTGGGGTTCCTGTTGTTGAAGGTTATCATGGTGAAGATCAATCTGACCAGCACTTGGAAGATCAAGCCAGAAGGATAGGGTATCCAGTCATGATCAAAGCAGTAAGAGGAGGTGGAGGAAAGGTAGGTATTCTTTCCTAGAAAGGTAAAATAATTTAGAAATCTGTTCTTCCAGAAAAGAAATCTTTCAAGTTTTATATGCCAGCCTTTGCATAGCCACCACAAATGTATTTGTATTATGTACTTTGAATAGACCCTGGTGGGATACTGAATGAAAGTTAATCATGTGAGTGAAGCATCTTTATTAGAAACCAATCCAGCAAAAAAGATTTGTGAAATCTTATTGCTTTTTTAAAAAAATAACTCTTTCCCCCCCCCCCCCCTTATTTTTCTAACATTGGTTTTGTCACACTTGTTAGGGAATGAGGATTGCTCTCTCAAATAAAGAATTTCGGGAACAACTGGAATCAGCCAGGAGAGAAGCCAAGAAGTCTTTCAATGATGATGCCATGTTGATAGAGAAGTTTGTAGATAATCCAAGGTAAAAAAAAAATATTCTACCTACTTGCAACCAGTCTAAGGATTGTTCAGACACAAAGGACAAAAAATTGATTATGTGGGTTTCACATGGGACAAGTTACTTCAGAAACCTCGATGTTTGCCCTGGATAATGCTGCCTTGGTAGCTGAAAGGTCAATGTTTGGGTCAGTTATTGATTTCACCTCAGTCTAACAAAAACTCACATTATAGTTTGCAGACTGTAGTGAAGTGGCTGAATAAAGGGGGCTAAAGTACCGTACCTAATGTCACATCCCTAGAGTACTGAGAACAAGGGAGCAGAAATGTGCCTCAGTTCTCCTTTCATGCTGAATGATAAATTTAGAACGGGAAGCAATGCTAATAAATAAACCTCCTTGTTCTCATCTTTCCCCCAATTTCATCTTACTTGTACCAACCTAACACTATATTCTTAATGCTGACTTTATTTAACAGTATCTTATTTTAAGGCAAGAGTGTACAAGTGCACCAGGGATAGGGGACAGTTTTTGCTCTCATCCACCAAGGGATCACCCCAATTTTTATTTTACTTTTTTTCATTTCCAGTTTTGATTGAGGTTGCTTAGATGAATTTCAACTTTTCTCCTATTTTCAGGAGAATTTAGTGTGTGGTCTGCAGATAGAGCTAAAGTACTGTATTTTGGTAACAATTTGGGCAATTTCTTGGTGATTTGTCATGCCTCTTTGTACAATTTCAATTGTATAAGTTCAATTTTTACAAGTTCAGGAAGATCCAATGACTTGGGGATACAAAAAGATAGTGGGGGCACTTTTGCCCACTCTGTTTCTGAGGTGTCCACAACACTCACAGTCCTTTCTCTTAGTAAATAAAACATGGTTGTGATGAGTTCTCTTTCCTAGGGCATACTATGATACTGTACAGAACAGACCACATTTGCCAATTGGTATAATCGACTTCTGGATCTTTCTGATAAATTGCTACTATGCAAAAAGAAGTATGCCCATACATGTTTTTCTTGAACAAATGGATCCTTTTTTCGAGAATATAATGTTACAAACTCTTTGTCTAATATTGTATTAACTATAATGAAAACCATCATGCCACCCTGAACACATCTGACATCTAATTTTGGGTGCTAGTTGTAATTGAGGCTGGTTGGTACTTGGATGGCATATCACCAGGGAACATTGTGGATCTCTTAGTAGGGTCAGGTGATCCAGCCTTAAACCTCAGAGAGCCATTTTTGCCTGTCAGAGTTGACAGTTACTGGGACAGATTCACTCTAGTAATCTTCCATAGGCAGCCCCTTATCTTCCTGTAGAAAGGTAGAAGTAAACATTAATTATCCTGAAATATACATTATTTCTATATCTGAAAAATAAGATTATAACATATAGAATATAATGGATTGTGCTAACTATTGTGACATTTCACAAAGTATCATACTGGATTAAAATACTTTATTGCAAAAATTGATAGTGGTGGATATGGTTGTGACTTTCATCATCCTTCTCTTTTTCAAAATCTCAATCAGACATGTAGAGGTTCAAGTGTTTGGAGACCAGCATGGGAATGCAGTCTACCTGTTTGAAAGAGACTGCAGTGTACAGAGAAGACACCAGAAAATTATTGAGGAAGCTCCTGGAGTAAGTACAGTTTTTTAAAAGACAACTGAAACAACTGCCATTTTTATTTCTGTTTTAATGTAGTGTTTATTGTTTTTTCATATGCGAAGATAGTGCCATCTTGGCATATTATTTTTATGGAAACAGATACCAGTTTCAAAGACTCCCAAGGTACACAAAGCATTGTAAATATGGAAGGGTTTTTTCCATCCTGAATACGGAAACTTAATAATGTTATGATTTTAGACTTGAATTTACTAAATCCTCTGAGTAACTAGACTACATGGATGATTTTATGAGTTGTAATCCAAAAAGTAATTTCTCCATGCTCTGATGAAAATTATGCCAGCTAGCCTAGTGTTTTATATTTACATGAAGTGGATGGTGCTTCCCCTTTCTTCTGAACCATCAAAAGAAGCTAATTTTAAAAGAATTTTCTGTTAGCTTTTTAGTGACATTCTCAGTCTTCTAAGCCCAACACCCCCAACCTGGTGTCCTCCAGGTGTTTTGGGCTTCAGCTGCTATGAGTATCAGATAACATGGTCAAGGCTGAGGGACAATGAGGATTGAGGTCCAAACATTCAATTTAAACTTCCTTAAACCCCTTGTGGATACCAAAATTTGTGGATGCCCAAGTCCCATTAAATCCAATGGCATAGTAAAATTGGTATTCCATGTGTAAAATGACAAAATCACATTTTTGGTTTGCTATTTGGAATTTATATATCTTTTTTGAATATTTTCAAGCCGTGGATGCTTGAATCCATGGATAAAGAATCCGTGGATACTGAGGGCTGCCTGTAATACTAATGTTACCTTTTTGACTTCTACTTTGATTGTGAGCAGTTGTAGTCCCATTAAGACTGAAAATATTTTGCATGTGTTAAGCCTTTGGCCCATATTGCTTGTACTCAATCTTACCTGTATTTCATATCCTACTTATATTACTGTTCTGTGAGATTACTTTGGCTGGGGAGGCTGCCTTGGATGTCCTGAGGTTTCAAAAGATGTGCTTGATGGCAAGTGGGAAATGAATCTTTGCAGTAGTGACAGCTTACCTTTGAACTCAGATAGGCATTGAAATTGTTGATTTTCATCACCTTTTGTCTCCCAAATTTTTTGTTCATGTTCCCTTTCAGTCGCTGGTATTTCATGCTAAATTGTCTTGGATCATGGTTGTATTTTATTATTCTAATAATTCATTTTATTCTAATGTTATACATTCTAAATTCTTTAGTTGTTTATATGTCTTTTTACACTGCATTGGGATGTCTTATAAAATCTCTTGCATAAATGAGTAAAATTAAAGGGGTGTAATATTTTTTCTTTGCACAATTTTGGGGTTATTGGAGTACTGTTAGTGTCATATGAGTTTCATTTTGGAGATAATAGTAGACTGGAATTGTAGCCTGAAAAAGGCTTTGAAAATATGAGGGATTTTAAAATCATTTTTTCCAGGATTGATAATACTTGCATATGTTAGGCATACATGTACATAATGCTTTATTTTGTACATGTTACATAATTTCTGTTGTTCTTAGCCAGGAATTACGCCTGAGGTGAGACAGAAACTTGGAGAAGCAGCTGTAAAGGCAGCTAAAGCTGTGAATTATGTTGGAGCAGGTACTGGAAACCTAATTTCCTTTTATAGTCTTCCCTCCTACATTTGTGGGTCAAGAATTTGCAGATTTGATTATTCTTGGATTACTGTATTTGCCACTGCCTCCTCTGTTGCTCTAACCAACTTTTTCCTGGGACTTCAAAAACACCAGTGTCGCTGGGAGGAAATCAAACTGGTGGGGTGGCTTGCTTATTAGTATAGGCAGGCAGGGAGGAAGGGATGGGATGGACGTTTCCTCACTTGCTTACTCACTCATGTGGATGGATGGGGGGAAGAGAGTGGGATGTTTGTCCCTTTTCTTCCTCCTCTTGCCCCCGTCCCATTCCCTTCCACCCTCCTGCCTGAACGAGCAAGCAAGGGAAAGTACCGTATATGTGGCCAGGCCCAGCCACCTGCCAATACAGGTACTTTTTATATGTTAAATACCATTTGAAGGGCCTAGAGATACTTGCTGTTTTTCCATCTTCATGGGGTTCCTGCACCCTGACCACTGTGAAAGTTGAGAGCCAGCTGTAGGGCCACATTCAGTAGTATTTCAATAACAGAAGGCATTGTCCTTCCAAATTCCTTGAGACTTCTTTTTTTTTTTTTTTTTAATCAGATTTGAAAAATTCTGTTTCAGTTTAAGATCCTTACAGGTTCTTTTGGACGTGGAGTTTTTCTGAGATTTTGCCTAGAACAGGAGTAGGATATCTAATATCATTCAAATGTTTTGGACAATTTCCAGAAGTCCCTGTGTGCATGATGATTAGTCAGTGGTTATGGGAGCTCTAATTCAGGACACCTAGAGGGTACCAGGTTGCTTACCCCAAATCTGGAGGAATCATCCCCACAGTTTTGAACTGTATTTCCCTTAAATATTTCAGGAACTGTGGAATTTATAATGGATAGCAAACATAACTTCTATTTTATGGAGATGAACACCAGGCTGCAAGTGGAGCACCCAGTTACTGAGATGATCACAGGGACTGACTTGGTGGAGTGGCAGCTTAAGGTGAGAACATTTACAAATGAAAAGGGAGGGGTCATCAGTCTGAAATCCAGGTAGCATCATTCTTTACTACCTATTCAGGTGGATTTCTCCTTACATCTGAGACAGAATTCTCACTCCTTTTGTCTGCTTTTACTCTAAATTGGGCAGTAAATGAGGTTTTAAATAGACATGTTCATGCTGTGATCTGTGCAGATCTATTTATATTTCACTTTCCCCCAGTAGTGGGACTCAACGCGACTTACAGTTTTTTAAAAATCATACAGCTAAAAACATACAAAAAAGTGAACATTAAAATGGAATTAAGCCATTGACAATATTAAAATGCTTCAAACTACATTTTAAAAGATAAAATGCTATTAAAATGTGTTTATATATGGGTGTCTTTTAATACATGCATACATAAAAACACACACATCCTGTTTCCTTTAACCTGACAAGGGCATTAACTGGAAGAATTAGGAAGTGATTGCAGGTACTACAGAATTCCATTGACAGGACTGGAAAGAATTCAGTATACAATTAAAGAAGCAAAACGCTGGAATCAAGAATGAGAAGTTTGGAAACTCATAACTGTAAGCTAGTTTTCATGAGCATTATGCAAATTGCTTTAGATTTCCGCACATTCCCGTTGTTCCTTAATATTCTTCACTTTCATGTGCAATTCGTATCTATTCGCCCTCCCTCTGCCGAAAATGCACAACCATGTGAATCCAGTGGATGGCCTGCCACATGTTCAATAATGTACATCCTTGTGGATGTTAACAGATACTCTTGTAAAAACCATGAATCCTTTTTCAGCAGAGTTTACAGAGTTTTTCGCCTTCCCCCACAAAAAGCCCAAATTCCTCTGAATAGTATGTGGCCAGGTTGCAGTCTATTTATTGATTCAGTGAGTTTATTTTAACTGTGATTGACAATTGGGTTTATGCCATAAATTTTTAAAATCTCATTTACAAGTGACTGCTTGATATCATTAAAGTTTACAACATTTGAACATGTGAAACTATTTTCTTTTTAAAAGATTGCTGCAGGAGAGAAGGTTCCTTTGACCCAGGAAGAGATCTTGCTCAAGGGGCATGCATTTGAAGCTAGAATCTATGCTGAAGATCCAAATAACAATTTCATGCCAGGGGCTGGACCCTTATTGCATTTGTCTACACCACCCTCTGAGAGCTGCGTCAGGATAGAAACTGGGGTAAGACAAGGTAAAACTGAAACTATTCATTGGGAATATTATTTTAGTCTTAAATGTAATATTGAATAGTTTCTTTATTGATAAATTTTGCCAATCAACATTTAAATGCTTAGTCATCTTCTAGAGACCTTTCTCTTTCCCCAGCTCTCAGTGTATAATTTTAAATTTGCTGCTTTAAGGGTTTTATATCTTTGAATTTATTTTTTTAATATCTGCATGTGTTTTCATGAAACTGTTTTAATTGCAGTTTTGGAGAGTGGTGTTAACCTAGTACACCATCATGAGTGACACTTCATAAAATCAGTAAATAAGTAAATTGAGTGTAGTCTCAGTGTGGGCCTTTGTCTTGTATTTAGTGTTCTATCATAGCATTAAGTTAATAGTTCTGGCCATTTCCAGTAAGTAATTATACACCTTAGGTTGTTGGGTGACTGTTTTGAAGTGAGTATAGCTTGTAAACAGAACTCTCCATTTTTAAAATTTATTGCTCCACTTTTTCCATAGACCAGGTTGTTTCTACTTGCACAGGCTGAAGTATGAATGGGTTTCTTTTTTTTCCCTCAAGGTACTAATTCTGGCAAATAGCTTTTCCATTTATTCCTGTTACAGGGGATGAGGTTTCTATATATTATGACCCAATGATTGCTAAGTTGGTTGTCTGGGCTGAGGATCGTCAAGCAGCTTTAAGGAAATTAAGATATTGCCTTCGACAATATAATGTAAGCATAAGAATTCCAGTATTTATTTATTTCCTTAAATATTTATATCTTGTTCTTTATCCACAGATTTCAGAGTGGCATACAATAAAACCAATCTAACAAATTTAAAACAGTATAAAAATTTAAATAACTTCAAAAGTCTAAAATATGTATTAATAAACAAATTGAAAGAGAGGTTAAAAGATTAAAATCATTTAAAATGAATTAAAACTATGTGCATAAGAGGGTTTTTGTGAAACCAATCAGGATGCAAATCTTTCATGTACAACCACGTTTTCACTTGGTGCCAAAACAGCAGCAATATTGGTGTCAATCAGTCCTTCAAGGGAAGGTTGTTCCACAACTGGAGTGCCACAACTGGAGTGCCACAGTGGAGAAAGCCCTCTGTCTTTTCCTCACACAGCATATTGTTCTGCAATACAGAGGAGGGCCTGTCCAGCAGACCTTAAGACAGGGGTAGGCAACCTTTCCCCTTTAAGGGCCAAGGGACTTCAGCTCCCAGAAGCCTCAGCCATGTTGGCCACTAGTCCCATGTTGGCCAATAGCTCCTGGGATTCTGGGAGCTGAAGTCCCTCGGCCCTTAAAGGGGAAAGGTTGCCTACCCCTGCCTTAAAACCTCGGTCAGGGGCATATTCAGAAAGGCATCCCTTCAAATATCAGTTTTAAAGTTTAACTCCACCTAATAAAACTGTAGATGGTGTTCTGAAAATAAACCTTGGTCTGTGCACTCTTTCCTTGTGGCTCAGTGGGGATGCCAGGTAGGTGTTGTGCTTCACTGATGTGATTTCAGATAAGTGCTCTAAGCACTTCTTAGAAACATGCATCTTTGTTAATGGTACAAGAGAAATATAATACACTACATGGGTTTTGGCAAAGTACTATCATAATTATTGGACAGCTACCTATTTGAGGCTGAAATTCTGTGAACAATTTTTTGTCATTATCTGGTGTTTTTGTTTCCTTTCTTCCAACAGATTGTAGGGCTGAGCACAAATGTTGATTTCTTATTGAATCTCTCGGGCCACCCAGAGTTTGAAGCTGGAAATGTTCACACCAATTTTATCCCTCAACACTATGATGAGCTCTTTCCATCCAAAGGGGCAATATCAAAGGTGTCTTTGTGTCAAGCTGCTCTTGGACTCATACTGAGAGAGAAAATGATGACAGACACTTTCAGGCTTCAGTCAGAAGGTAAGCCTACATTATCTTTTCTTCTCTCCCCCCCCCCACACCTTTGGGAAATGTATTTACTACTTAAAAGATGCTCAAATGTATTATCACCCCTCCCTGATGCCATTTATGCATATCTCAGTGTGGTAAAGTTACTTAGCAACAAAAGCTTCCAGAATTTCCCTGTCGATATTCCAGCTTCTAAAATTCCCCAGTCAACTTTGTTCCTGGTGTTTAAAGAAATTTGGGTTCTGATATAAACAAAATTATTTGTGCACAGTTCAGGACCCAGTCTGGGCATGTAGACAGGAATTTTTAACAGAGGCTGGATGGCCATCTGTTGGAAGTAATTTGATTGTCTTGCTGCATGGCAGGAGGTTGGACTGGTGGCCCTTGTGGTATCTTCCAAGTGTATGCATGTGACTTTGGATTGGCCTGGAGTAAAAGGCTCCATTTATGCCTCAGTATCCAGAGTTTAGGACAGATTGCATATGTTTGGGGTGAATGTTGTCAGCTTTATCTAATAAATGTAAAATAGAGGTTAACCTCCTCTCTTTCTTTCACATTTTTACTATTTTAGATAAGTTCTCTCCCTTTGCATCAAGTAGTGGTAGAAGAATAAATATACCCTACGTTAGAAATGTGACTCTTCAAGATGGTGAAAATAGTAAGTGACAATAAAGAGAATGTGAGCAACCATTTTACTGTGTTATGTAATAATAAATAATAATAATAAATTTTATTTATATCCCGCCCCTCTGCTGGGCAATCGGAGCGGCGAACAAGATTAAAACAGAACAAAGTTAAAACAATTCCATTTCCCCCCCAATCTCTAACCCACCCACCCATAAAAATCGAATTAAACTGTATAAGGATTAAAATACAAGTTAAACAGTAGTAATTTAAAACCATGTATAGTTAATAAGAACAACCAATAAGCAATTCATTCATAATGGCATCGTTTTGAATCCAGAGTTACACAGATGTCTGGAGGAAATGGACTTTCCTGCTGTCTTCTCTTGAAAGCTCATGTTCCTAAGAATGCATTACAGAATGGGTGGGATTATGCCAACTGGGATGGCCAGTGATATCTAGGACTGCAGGAAAATATCCTCTAAAATTGGGCAGAGATTTCTTCTATGAGTGGGGACTAGGCAGGTGAAAAGTGTCTGCCTGATTTTTGGAGAGCGATTTTCCATCTTCCCTCCCAAGCTACCCTATTTGTCAGGATAGCCCCAACCTTCTATGTTTCACTTTCAGGAGGCTTATGAAGGAATGAGGGGTCAAGATGTGTGCTGCCATTAGTCCTATTCTACACATGTCCCTTCAATTTTTAAATGTAATGTTTTCTTCCCATCACCTCTGGGTTTTTTAAAATATATAAATATATTAAGAAAAATGTTGCTCAGCTTTCTGTGAATTTGGGTAGGCTCTGATACTACTACATGTTTATGTAGGATTATCTGTATCCTAGGTATAGCACTGAGAATTTTCATTTCTACATTAGATGGACAAGGCTGGGAAATGTATGTGTGTGTGTGCGTGCACGCGTGCACATGGTATTTAGAGAAGAATTGGACGATAAAGGGTGTACACCAGGGGTAGGCAACCTTTCCCCTTTAAGGGCTGAGGGACTTCAGCTCCCAGAATCCCAGGAGCTATTGGCCAACATGGGACTATTGGCCAATATGGCTGAGGCTTCTGGGAGCTGAAGTCCCTCGGCCCTTAAAGGGGAAAGGTTGCCTACCCCTGGTGTACACAGTGCTTCAAGAAAGGTTTTGCTGAGGAAATCTGTTGTTATTAGTATTGACATACTAGTTTTAGGATGGTGAGCAGTGATTTCAAGGAGGTATTACTGTTCTGGGTGTGTATATACTTCCTTTTGCCTCTGGTGGACTGATTTTTCTATAGTTTCAAACACTGGTTTGATTAGGAACAGCAGTCTAGCGAAATATGTATGTATGTCATAGAATGGTTCTATGTATTGTTCCTTTGTCATAGAAATTGGTGTTGCTCTTTCCTCATGAAATCTGTTATCTGTCTCCAGCCTTTCTGTGGAGTTGGTAGGGTAGGGCAGTGAATTGGTGAACTGGTGAATTTGTGAACTCTCATTTAGAAGAAGTAGTATGGTAGAAGACACAGATGTGGTTGTGGAGAAGATCACTCAGACAAGCTTGTGTAGTATATAGAGAACAATAAAGGAGAGACATTGATGGTGGAAGAGCATTATAGGAATGGTTAAAAAGAAGCACAACTGTGCTAGATATTGCCTGCTCTAGCCACAGGCTTATGTTGGGTTTTGAAATTTTTCTCCTTTCTTTTTAAACAGATGTGAATATGACTATTACCTACAATCATGATGGATCATATGACATGCAGGTAAATTTCTCCATAATTTGATTGAATTTATTAAGGGATGTAGCAACCACAAGCTCTTTTTTTATGGTTCCTTTATTAATTTCCCCCTTATGAACTCTGTGGACTTAGTCAGTTTGAATGGAGTTCTGCAATACGCAGGAATGGCGTAACTCAGGATTGTACTTGGAAAGGTCAAGGTAGCAACAGCAGCTATACAGGTGGAGCAGAGGTTGGAGTTGGGTTGTTGGACTGGAGTCTTGAAGCTGCTCTTTGCCAACAAATGTACTTTTTTTGCTCAAAGGAGAGTGTTTAATATTTCTTCTGCAGTTAATTTTAGCTCTACCTTCTTAATGCCCTTTTTAGGTCTCTAGTGTGCATACTTCTTCTGAGCAAGGAAGCTTAGGACAAGGGTAGAACATGATGGATTCCAATGGTAGTTATAGAGGAAAGGGAAAACTAGTTTATTGAGCTGTAAAGCCCATCAAAAAAGCACACATTTATTCTCTCATTTTGTACAGAGATGTGGGACAGCCCTTATAAAGCTATTCATTTACTTTAAGTATATATGAAAAATACTTGTTTATTGCTTGTTAGCCTAGTGGTATGCCTGACATTTAAAAGAAAAGAAAAAAAACCACCAGAAAAGCAGTTTTAAACAACAATGCACAGTTAAAACAGTGAAAAACCAATCCTGGTTTTAAGGACCAAAGGACAGGTGGTCCACTGGAAAGTCAAAAGGGAAGGCATGGTGCTATTGAAAAAGTCCTGTCATGTATACTCACAAACTTGACCTTTCAAGTTGTGGAAAACATCAGAAGCCATGTGTAGGCTTTGGTTGTATATTTGTCTTAAGATTCATTGGCTAACTTAGGGGAGGCCCAAAGGTATTTTTAAAGCCATTTCTCCCAATTTCAGAAGTGTTCTGATAGGGTTTAGTGCTGCCGCTTGAAAAGCAAACATCCCAGATTTGTCATTCATTAGTTTTCTTGTTCTTTGAAGCTGGCCAGTTTGCACACGCTGGGAATATGAACATGTATGTACTGAAATCTCTCTATTGGACTGTGTACTCACCCACCCCTTGTGAATGCCACCCCATCCTCATTATAAATACAATGTTTTTATCTTGTACCCCCTGTTCTGTTTCTTTGAAAAGTAGCAGGTACACCAGAGAGTTTAAAAACTATGTATGTATTTCAGATACAGGATCAGACTTTCCATGTTTCTGGATGTGTTTCAAGTGATGGTGATTCGGATTACATAAAATGTTCAGTAAATGGAGTTGTTTGTAAATCCAAGCTGGTAATTTTGGATGATGCCATTCACCTGTTCTCACAGGTAATATTTTCTGTTTCATGTTTCTGAGGAATCAGATTCTCAGGCAGGGGATTGACTGAAACAAAAGGGAACAGAGTTGATAGATGTCTTTACATTTCAGAGAAAGAATTGAGTATGTGACCCTGTGAAAAAAGTTTGTGAGGTTGTTGTAGTTCCTGAAAATGTATGGTTTTAATTAATTTAGGTTAGTCGGTCAGTACAGATCAATTAGTGAATAAATTAACTGAAATAAGATAAATCCCCTTCCCTCTCATTTGATGTTTTTGTTATCTGGTGTCCAGTCAACTTTGATTTAAGGCAAGCTTATGAATGAGAGACAGAAATAAAAATAATTCTGTGTCATTGTGAGCTGTCTTGGGAATAGAGCTGTTAATAGTTGAAATGTATTTGATGAAGAATGAGTGATTTCAAAGCCATTCTGACTTTATAGATGTTTTGCATCATTTTCAAAATGTTGCAAAATATTATTAATATTTCTTCAGCTTGACTGTAAGTCTGAGTAGGCTTGGAAGATAAATTCATAGTAATGTAACATATCACCTTGACATTTTTGCATTATATTAAGAATTATTTTTATAAATAAGAAGAGTCGAGCAGTAGTCTCAGAACATTATTGATCAAATGTTATTGTAAAAAGCAATAAAGGGGAATTAAAATGACTCTCTAATGAATATAATGCAAATGTTCTATAATTAAAAGAAACAATTTAGTGCCTGTTCTGTTAGTATCTATCATTCACAGAATGTGGAAAATCTAAGGAACTTATCACATGAGAAGAGAAAGTGGAAGTTTGGTTGGATAGTGGCACCTTCCTTTGTGCCTTAGCACATGATGTTGTAATTCTTCTGTTCTGTTCCTGCAGGAGCCAGTTATAAAAGCAAGTCTTTTTTTCTAGCTAGAAAAATCTGTTTGACAAAAAACTCACGAGAACTAAAGAACTACGATATCATGCAGTAAAGACACATAGAAAGATGCGACTCTCTGGCTGAATTTCTGCTTACTTTCCTTGTGCAATAAGCTCCTAAGCTGGGGCCAGTTGTAAAAACGTTGTGTTCTTATGCCATTGGTTGATTTTGTTTTCTCTAGGAAGGTAGTGAGCGGATTGGCCTTCCAGTGCCAAAATACCTATCTGGAGTGAGTGCAGTGGGAGATCAGGGTGGGGCTGTTGCCCCTATGACAGGGACAATAGAAAAGGTAAGTCTGAGAATCAGGATATAAGAGTGACACTGTTTAGTAGATAAAATCATAGGCATGTTTCCTTTTCTGCCCCCTTCCTTTTAATCCACTTATTAGCAACTGTTTGCACATGGCATTTACTTAAGGTTGCTTACCATATGTTCCTTGATTATTGTGGAGTATGATTGCCCCTTTGTCAGTTGTTGCTTAGCCTGCTTCCTAGTCTCTGCTTTAGAACTCTGTTTGCCAAGCAAGCGCCTATCATTGGCTGACACTCAAATTTGGACATGCAAATCATGTTTCAGATTTACATTTTTTAAAGGCACATTTAAATGTTATTGTCCTGATGGAGAAACTAGCTTCAGTAGTAAGCTCAGCAAATGTTTCCATTCTTCATCTTTGTACAAGGGCTCTTTTGTCCTGGTTTTGCTATCTGTAGGGCTGTAAAAAGTCTTTCATAGTGATGTTTGTATGTTAGGAATGTAACACCCAGTGAACAGTTATCTCACTATTCAATTTGTTAGGTGTTTGTGAAAGCTGGGGATAAAGTCCAGGTCGGAGACCCACTAGTGGTTATGATAGCTATGAAAATGGAGGTGAGTATTTTTATAAGATTTTAATAGTAGAGGAGGCACAAGCTTTGTGCTCCCATGGAGACTTGTGCCTGCTGGTCTGTTTGCATATTTTATGTATAAAGTGTACCTTAAATGTTGGGAAATAATAGGTAAACTGATTAGATGTTTGAGGTTAATGCTGTTTTTATTGGCAGAGATTATTTGTAACAGGCTGTTCTAACATTTCCTAGGAGCAAATATTCCACTTTTTTGCATGCAAGATGATCTTTTATGAGCTAGAGCAATTTTCTTCCAGGGCCTTTTAAGAATTTTTGCTCTGGAGAATGTTATCTGTGAAAATTCTGTCAAATAGCAAGTTTTTCTACAAAATGAAATCATTACACTTTCTGCTTTGCATTAACAGACACCTTTGCACAATATATATTTACAACTGTGTACAGGTCGTGTTTGATTCTTCAGTAACCTCAGATAAACCAGTACAGTTTTTATTTAATCAATATAGAATTATATTTTGCATTTTTAACTGTTGTTAAGCAACACGTAAAATTTACTAATACTATGCATGCTGACATTTTTCTTGTAATGTTATACTGTGCTAGCTTTTGACCCCCTGTGTACAACATAATTTTGTGTGGCTCACACTTAAAAACAACAAACCTTTAAGAACTAAATCCAGCCTGAAAGATATAGGGGGAAAGGAAGAGAAGGGGAAATTCAGAATTCATACTTTCAGCTGAGGGATGGCAGTACAGTTGAATGTTGTGGATGCTACCAGTGTTTTCATCTGAGTACCAGCTACCCCTTCTGAAATAATTAAAACACATGGTTCCCTATAGGTCAGAATCTATATTATGATTTTACAAGTGTAAATTTGGGAGATTATACACTAACAACCCATATTGTGGAAAAAAAGTCTTGTGGCAACACTATAATGGCACAGGAGGGGAATCGTGATTAAATCTGTGTATCACTTCATCTCCTCCAGTTGATGTCATAGCAGCTCTCATTTGTCATACCATAAGCAGCATTCTCAGAGAGCATTCCTTCCTATTCTGTCCCATTCCACTCTGTAGATTAGCAGGTAGAGGTAGTTCTTGCCTATTACCATAATTTTCAATTTTCATCTGATGGGTTGATTGCAATAAATTGGTGCTATGCAGATAGAGAAACCATGAATACTTTTTTCTCTGCAGCACACCATACGTGCTCCAAAATCAGGAATAATAAAGAAGATTCATTATCAAGAAGGCTCACAGGCCAGCAGACATGCTCCACTAGTTGAGTTAGTGGAAGAAGAATCGGAATCAAAATAATTTCCATTGAATAGGGTGATGAGTTCTTTTTTATTCTCAAAGAAAGGATCTTCATATTTTATTCATTGAATGGATCACTAATAAATTGCTTTTATTTCCTTGATGTTGTTTGTGTATTTTCCACACTAAATGTTTTGGCAACTTTTTTCAAATTCTGAGATTTGCCACAGCAGAATGAAAGAGGTATACACCAAGGGCTGGTTCACACATGCATAGATATCATTTGATGGCTGAACAGTTAGTGTCGCTCAGCTGTGAAATCAAAGGCATCTGCACTCAAACATTGCATTCAAAGTTGACATTGGGTGATTGAAAATTCTGTTGTAATGATACCTCACTGACACATGCAGGCCATTGAGTGCTGAACATGCATATAAATATTGACCCTAAGGAGTTTATTACACGGGGGAAATTGGAGTTTAAACAATGATTAACCTGTGAAAATTGCGCAATTGACAGTAAAACATGCTTAAAACGACATTAACGCAAGTGCCATTATCCTGTGAAGAACCAGAGAATAACCAGGCAAGAAACAGCAAAAAGTCATTCATGGGAAAATTCTGTGAATGAGTTACTGTTGTTTCTTGCCTGGTTCTTTACAGAGTAATGGCACTTGAATCACATTTCATCTCAACTTCTTGTGAAATCCATTTGTTGTGTGCACAGTGCAAGTTAATAACGGATTCTGCACAGGAACAGTACTTTGTGTGTGAAAACCATTCACGCAATTGCGGGTTAATCATGGGTTAATCACAGTTTATACTTCCAGTTTCCCCCCGTGTGATAAACTCCTAAGATGGTCTTTAGAATGTAAAGAACAGTAAATGGCTTGCTGGGTTTGGGGATGAGCTGTTGAGGATTACTAACGTTGATGACCTTGTTAATCAAGTGGGATCCTTAGGTTTGAATGATCATGGTTTCCTGGAGTTTTAATATAGCGGAAAGGGGAAACCAAGCGTAGTCAGACATGCATTTGAGACTTTTAACAAAGCTAATTATTGAACACTGGCTGTGATCCTGTGATCAGGATGAAATATTAAAAGATAAAGGAGTTCATGATGGATGGGAGTTTCTTAAAAGTCAAACACTGAAGGCACAATTTCAGGCAATTCCAATGAAGAAAAATGGGATGTGTCTAAAAAAAGCCAGGATGGATGTCTAAAGAACTTTCAACTGAGATTTAAAGCTAAGATTTAAAAGGGGCATGTATAAGAAATGGAAAAGATGGTAAATCACCAAAGAGGAATTCAAAAGAATTGCCAGCATATGTAGAAAGAAAGTCAGAAAAGCTAAAGCTCTTAGATTTCCATCTTTCCAGAAAAGCCTCTTGTGGAGAAATCCATAAAGGTCTCTTTCTGTAGAACTTCTTTTTAATTTTCTCCCATACCTGCAACAGTGATCTTTTTATGACATGATGTTTGAAGTCGCTATGAACCATTGCCTTTCCGTACCATAGATAGGCGTGCCAGCCGAATCTATTGTTGAAACCTTCTAAATTTAGTAATTAACATCTTTTAAAGTAATCCATTCGATTATCCAATTCAACACATTTGCTTGGTAATACAACCAAACATCAGGCACACACACACCCTCCTTCTTCTCTTTGTCTCACAGTTTTCCACTTCACACATGGTTTCTTATCCTGCCATATAAAGTTTTTAATATCTTTTTGCCATTCCTCTAGGGGAGAAATGTTGTTCAATACTGGGATATTTTGAAATAAAAAATTGATTTTTGGCAAAACCATCATTTTAATTGTTTCAATCCTTCCCAAAAGTGATAACTGCAATTTTTTTCCATTTCATTAACCCTTTCTTGATTTCTTTCCATTTTGGAACATAATTGTTAGCAAATAACTCAGTATTTTTATTTGTTAGCCATATTCCAAGGTATCTTACTTTCTTCCTTATCTGACATTCAGTTAAGTTTTCAATAGTCCGTTCCTCTTTTTTTGATAAGTTCTTCATAAGTATTGATTGAGGAGCCCTGGTGGTGCAGTGGTTAAATGCCTATACTGCAGCCACTCACTCATAAACCACAAGGTTGTGAGTTCAGTACTAGCCAGGGCTCAGGCTAGACTCAGGCCTGCATCCTTCCGAGGTCGCTAAAATGAGTATCCAGATTGTTGGGGGGCAATGAGCTTACAGTTGTAAACCGCTTAGACCAGGGGCAGGTAACCTTTCCCCTTTAAGGGCCAAGGGACTTCAGCTCCCAGAATCCCAGGAGTTATTGGCCAACATGGGACTTGGCCAACATGGCTGAGGCTTCTGGGAGCTGAAGTCCTTTGGCCCTTAAAGGGGACAGGTTGCCTACCCCTGGCTTAGACATTCCATAGCTCGGTATGAAGTGGTATATAAATGAAGCTGCGCTGCTTTGCTTTGCTTTGCTTTGCTCTTATTTTTGTTAATTTTAATCCAGATACCTTCTCTCATCCTGGAGAGAAGTGACTAACAGGGTGCCACAGGGTTCTGTCCTGGGGCCAGTGCTGTTCAATATCTTTATAAATGACTTGGATGATGGAATAGAAGGCACGCTTATCAAATTTGCAGATGACCCCACATTTAGAGGAGTAGCTATTACCCCAGATGACAGGATCAGAGAGCTGGACTAAAACTAACAAAATGAATTTCAGCAGGGAGAAATGTACGGCATCCCATTTAGGCAGGAAAAAAATGAAATGCACAGCTATACGACAGGTGACACCTGGCTTGACAACAGTACATGTGAAAGGGATCTAGGAGTTTTAGTGGACCACAAACTGAACATGAGTCAACAGTGATAGTGGCAGCTGAAAAAGCCAATGCGATTTTAGCCTGCATAAGTAGGAGTATAGTGTCTATATCAAAGGAAGTAATAGTGCCCTCAATTCTGCTTAGATCAGACCTCACCAGGAATATTGTGTCTAGTTCTGGGCACCACAGTTCAAGAAGGATATTCACAAGCAGGGCAACAAAAATAGTGAAAGGTCTGAAAACTATGTCATATGAGGAGCGGCTTAGGAAGCTGGGTATGTTTATCATAGAATCATAGAGTTGGAAGAGACCATAAGGGCCATCTAGTGCCATGCAGAAACTCATGCATGTTTAGCCTGGAGAAGAGAAGGCTAAGAGGTGATATGATATCCATGTTTAGATACATGAAAGAATGTTGTATTGAATAAAGAGCAAGCTTCCTTTCTGCAGTTCCAGGGACTGGGACATGGAGCAATGGGAAAAAAAATTCCACCTAAACAAGTGATGGTGAACCTTTTCGGGGCCAAGTGCCCCAGCTAAAAGTTGTTCCAGCACCGTGTGTTACCCAGTGCTGGGTGCGGAATTTCTACCCTCGGGGGGAGGAAGTAAGACTTCTGGGGCAGGACTTCTCCCCACGCACCTTTCCCAGCCTCCAGTTGCCTCTGGAGAGACAGCTGGAGGCCAGGAAAAGTCTGGGAGGTGGAGGAACAGGTACGCATGCCGGGCCAAATGGTGTTGTGTGCCATCTCTGGAATGCGTGCCATAGGTTCGCCAACACAGACCTAAACATTAGGAAGAACTTCCAGACAGTAAGAGCTGTTCAACTGTGGAACATGCTGTCTTAGAGAGTGGTGGAGTCACCTTCTTTGGAAACAGAGGCTGAATGGCCATCTGTAGAGTGTTTTGAATGTGTATTCTTGCATAGCAGGCGGCTGGACTGTTTCTAGCTCTATGATCCTGTGATTTCTATTATTGATTATAAGAACTGGATCTGGAAGGACATTGGACACACTTCCACCTGCCATAAATGTAATGTTGTGTTCCTAAACAATTGAGTTCTGAATTCTGTTTTGGCAAAATTGGCACGATAAGAGCCTAACAGGACATTAAGGAGGCTGATGAATTAGGAACTGTAAAGCCACCTCGATTGCGTGACAGAGGGGCGGGATATAAATAAAATTTATTATTATTATTATTATTATTATTATTAAAGAATTGTATACAGTTGAAACAGAAAGCAGCAAATCAATCACACATGGGGCAAACTGCCAAATTTTCCAAATTAATCACTTGCCCAACTGAACAGTAATGCCTATGAACAATCCTGTTTCATCATATGCTCCGTGACCTTTTGTCTTCCTGTAAAGTGGCAGTTATGTTGCTTAATGGCCTCAAAGGGTACATTGAATTATTTTAATTATTTTGAAAGCATTTGATGGGAATGAAAAGTTGTAATCTATGGACTACTTATTGCTGATCTAATTTAATAAAGACTTTCCCTCTAGTCAAGTATGATTATTGATCATAACAATTTCTAATACAGAAAGATCCCTGTCTTTTATCTAGAATGCTGTAACAAGAGCAAAATTGAAAATCCCCCCCCATTTTTTCATGTCTAAAGTTCACATATACTTTCAACCTGATGCAAAGGGGGTGGTAAACAGGGTACATATCCAAATGTGGAAGTTGTCTTTCCACACTGAAATATTTGGAAAGAAATTGACATTTTAGAAGCACATGCCTTCCTAAGTAATGCAAGCTGCATCTGAACTGCAGAAATAATGCAGTTTAAGCTTGCTTTAATTGCCATGGCTCAGTGCTATGGAATCCTGGGATTTGTAGTTTGTTTAGAATCAGAACTCTCTGACAGAGAGTTCCTAAGAATTTGGGCCAAGCTAGACATGTTGTTAAATGCATCTGTATTTAATATAGATCAGCTGTGTTCTTTTAATTGCAAACGGCAGCTGTGGAAGAAAGATGTTTGTCAGTTCTTCAGCAGAGGAAGAAAGGGTAACATTCTCCATCCCCTCTTGTATTCAAATAAATGCAAGCCTTTCCTCACTAGATGCTATTTGCATTTTGATTATGTGACTTATTTTTCAAGCAAGAAGCTACATACCTGGGTAGGTCTTACTGTCACCTCTGCCAGTACTGAGGGCACAAGTGATAAAGCATCACTGGCAAAAAACCCCAGCATATGTGGACTTTAGGATCAATCACACTGCATAGGCTGCTTTACTGTCTTGAAGTACCAGAGTTGTAGAATCAGGGAGGACAACCCACTCATCCTTTTTTTCATCAGTGTGTATTGGCTGGTCACTGTCAGCCCATATAGGGGCCCCCATCTGTCTGACTCCTTTGTTAAAATTTTGTTTTTAACTTAATAATTTAATTAATATAGTATTTTAATTATTCTATGGTTTAATTTTATTTTCAGGGGTTGGGGTGGGGGGAGGAAGGGATTATGGGGAGAGAGAATGTTTTAACGTTGTTCTGTTTTAAATGTTGCTGTCCCCCGCCCCGATTGCCTTGCAGAGGGGCGGGCTACAAATAAAAATTTATTTTATTATTATTATTATTATTATTATTATTATTATTATTATTATTTCTAGAGATTATTGTTAATTGCAGGGAGCACAGAGCTCCTTTATGGCAACATTCAGCACTCAGCTTTAATCCCCATGAGTCCCAAACTGGAGAAAAGGCAAGAAATAGAACAACAACAACAACAACAACAACAACAACAACAACAACAACAGTAGTTATTGCGTGGGTTGAAATAGCCCATAGTAGGTAACTAAGACCTTTCAAGCAAAGGGATTTTGTAGCACCTTTGAGACTATAATTGATAGAAAGAAACTTGTAGCATAAGTTCTCGTAAATTCAAGTCTGTTGCATCAGACTGAGTCTAAAATCTTATGCTACAGACTTCTTTCCGTTACTTTCGAAAGTGTTCCAAGATCTGTACACTGATACAAACTAACATGGCTTTGCCTTTGAATACACCCTCAAAGAAAGTTATGCAGTTGTCAAGAGCTAAACAGTTTGTGCCCACTGAGATGCTTAAGCATGCCTGCTGCCATGATACATCCCCACTGTCCATGAATTGCCCCATAGCAAGAGGAGGGAAGTCCAATAAGGGTCCTTTGGGTTATTTTCCTTCCTACCATCTTCAGGCTGTTACTATGAGGTTTACCATCCGGTACTACAAGCTTCAAACATATGGACGCATACATAGTTGGCCCTCCATATCCTATCCACGGGGTCAACCATCCATGGCTTGAAAATATTAAAAAGTAATTCTAAAAAGCAAACCTTGATTTTGCCATTATATAGAAGGAACACCATTTTATTACGCCATTGCATATAATGAGATTTGAATATCCACAGATTTTAGTAACCATGGGGGGGGGGGTGTCTGTGTCCTAAACCAAACCCCAGTGCATATCAAGGACCCACTGTGAATAAATCCCAGGGTCTACTTGGTATGCATTGCCAAGTCGTAAGTGTTATGCCTGGACCGTCTTGTAGTCATGGCTCTGACTATTAAACACACATTCTCGTCTTTTGTCCAAGTCTTGAATGTCGATTTTGAAATAGGTATGGGGATGTTTTGAAATAAGTAAAGCATTTTAGGGAGTATATATGATTGTATCACCGCTATGCGCCCCAACATAGATAGTTGTAAAGTACTCCAGCTCTTCATCCTTTCTTTAATTTGGTTCCAGATTTTAGTATAATTGTTTGTGAAGAGATCCAAATTACAGTTTGATATAATTATTCCCAGATATTTTGTTTTGGAGATTATTTTTAAATCTGTTTTTGCTCTTAATTCTTTATCATCTAAGGCCTAAGCAGACTGCCAGAAATAGTGCACATTAAATTGAGGCACTGCCCTGGCTCAGTGCTAGGGAGTCATGGGAATTGTATTTTTTTCTGGGACATTGAGCCTTCTCTGTCAGAGAGCTCTGGTGCCACAATAAATTACAGTTCCCATGATTCCTTAGCACTGAGCCAGGGCAGTGCCTCAATTTAATGTGCACTATTTCTGGCAGTCTGCTTAGGCCCTAAGTCAGTGAAGCTTTTTGTTAGAATTCCACTTTTCTGCTTATTTATCTTAAAGCCTGAAAGACATGAATGATTTCATATGATTAGGGAAAAAACCAAGAATAAAAACAACAGTATTACAAGACAAAAAAATAAAGGGAGGTTTAGGCTTACCAAACTTACAAATTTATTATAATGCCGCATTACTCACATGGGTCAAAGAATGGATAAACCTTAAGGATAAAAAATTACTGATATTGGAAGGGGATAGTTTAGAAAAAGGATGGCACTGGTATCTATGTTACGTAGGGAAAACAGAAGTTAAGGAATTTAAGAAACATATAATAAGAGATGCATTATTTAAAATCTGGCATAAATACAAAGAGTACTGGTATACAAAAATCCCGAGATGGGTCTCCCCCCAAGAAGCCTTTTTCAAAACAGAAACATTTTACAAAGAAAAATGGCTTACTTACGAAGATGGGGAATGATCTTACCATGAAACCATATATGGATTTACAAAAAGAAGGGATTAAATTACATTGGTTTGGGTATTTTCAGATTAGAGAAAGGCTTAAAAAAGATATAGAAACAAAAGGAATAGAATCTGACAAAAAAGAGTTAGAAAAAGTTATAGAGAAAGGGGGAAACATATGATAACAAAATTGTATAAAATGCTAATAGATATTGAATTAGAAGAAGAGACAGTTAAAGAATGCACAATAAAGTGGATGCAGGATATACAGGAGAATATAGATTTAACAACCTGGGAAAAAACATGGACAAAAAATGTGAAATTTACAAAAAGTGCACATCTAGTGGAAAAATTCTACAAAATGTTATATAGATGGCATATATACCCCCCAAAAATAGCCAAAATAGAAAAAAAAGGAGAAGGCAGATGTTGGAAATGTCAGCAAAAAGACGCAGACTTGTTCCACGTGTGGTGGTCATGTACAGTGGCAGTAAAATTCTGGGGGGAAATCCACAAAACAATACAAGAGTTATTTGATATCAAGATAGGTCTGAATCCAAAGTTATACTTACTGAATATAACTGAAGACTGCAAAGGCAAACTGAATAAAGAGGAAATTGGGATAGTCTTATATATGATAACCACAGCGCGTATAATTTTTGCCAGATATTGGAAAAAAGAGAATGAGCATATAATAGAAGAATGGAAAAAGAAACTAAATGACATGATGCATATGGATAAATTGACAATGTTGATTAATAGCAAACAAGATATGCAATATATTAAGAAATGGGCAAAATTAGAAAATCTGTGGCAGTAACAACATGGAAGGAATAAAGCACTTAGTATTATAAGGATTTAAAGAACTAGATATATAATTTAAGGTTTATGATTTGAAAGCATGTGCTTACTGCTTGAAAATAAGCTTAAGATATGAAAGCTCAAGAGGCGCAGTTAATCTAATTAAGATACAATTCTAATAGGCCTCTTTATTAACGACAATTAAAACAATCATGATTTACCGTAATACATTAACTAAAATGAGTTGATATGTAAACTTTATGTTGCTGAAATACTCTGGACTTATGTATGCTTGAATGGATGATATGTATTTTTTTCTTACGGTATTATAAAAAAATAAAAAATGAAGATAGAAAAACAAAACAAAACACATTCTCTTTCATTCAAAGATATAGCCGTGTTAGTCTGTAAAATCATTATGTAAAGAAATGTTGTAGCACCTTTGGACTAACTGAAAGAAAGATTATGTAAAGAAATTTTGTTGCTATTGTTATATTTATTTATATCCTTCCCTTCTCCCAGGACTGGGACTCAGGGCAGCTTACATTAAAAATCAACACAATTAAAAACATACAAAAATAGTACATTAAAACAGAATTAAACTACCACAATAATTAAAACAGATTCCATGCTAAAATATCAAATACTTAAAAAAGATAAAAATGCTTAAAATACATTAAAACAATATAGCACAATATAGTTGGCAGCATAAGCTTTTGTAGACTTAAGTCTACTTCCTCAGGTGCAAATGCTGCCTGTCTCAAAGGTACTTCAAGATTTCTTCACATACATTCTCTTTATTATTATGGATGCACATATAATGTGATAACAGCAGTCTTCTCCCACCAGCTTATGCCTGTCACAAAAATGTAATTAAATATTTTAATTATTTTTTGGGTAACTAGATACAAAACCATAAGCAAAGCTTCAGACTACTTCAAATTCTGAGCAATTTTATTTCAACTTCATTTGAGGGCAGAGAGGCTATATTATTTTAGAATTAATTATTTTTTGTATTTCCTAACTTTTCAGGGGATGGGAGATGGAAATAAGAATAACACAAATCAGGATTTGAGAAATGTAATATAAGAAGTGTGTATGTGTGTTGTGTGCCTTCAAGTTGTTTCCGCCTTAGCAAATCCTCTATATATCCTTATACCTTCACTGATGTTCCAGAATTATTTAATGTCTTACCTTATGTTTTAGTTTAATTTTGTATATTATATTGCATTTATTTTTATGGGGGGGGGGAATATTACTTACTGTTAATAATGTTTTAATATAGGATATGTTTTATTTAAACCTGGCCCTATTTTATGTGAGCCGCCTTGATTGGGTTAGCAAAAGGCGCAATATAATAATAATAATAATAATCAAAAGTAAGGTGGGAAATGAGTTAATTGAGTTAATTAAGGTCTTCACTTCAGTTTGACCATACAGTACTGACATTTTTGTATTCCTAATACAAGAGCCAGCATGGTGTAGTGGTTTGAGCAATGGAGATTCTGGAAACCAGAGTTTGATTCCCTGCTCAGCCATGGAAATCCACTGTGTGATCTTGGGCAAGTCACACACACTCAGCCCCAAAAAACCCTGTGACAGGTTCCCATAAGTCTGAAGTGACTTGAAGGTGTACAGCAACAAGAAGTATTCTAGCATTTGTCTGCAGGATGCAGTAGTTGTTTGACTCTGATGTGGAAAAACTAAGGATTCAATTGCTTACTACCTAATTTTGAAGGCTCACTGGGTGGTCTTTGTCAGGTTGCTTATTCTGATTAATTTACTTTCCTGTTGTAGGCAGAGCAGGATTGAAAGCTGCCTTGAGAACCTTGGAGGGAAGCAGGATGCAGTTGTAACAAATAAATATACGAGTATCATTACAAATGAATACAAAATCTTTGCCTGGCTTGCCTTGCCCTGTTTCATGAACTGTGACTTAACCTCATGGAATTTGCTCACAATAAAATAATAATTACGTAACAATGCCTCGGAGCACTCAGGAGGAATTGGCCAGAGTAATGCAGAAGTGATGAAATAAGGAGTGACCTGTAATCCTTTAACCCTGGGTTATGTGATGTGAGTTAAGTGGCATTTAAAAGGAGCCAGAGAAGAGGAAACAGGAAAACCCAGACCAGATTTGTCCTACTTTGTGTGACCAAGGCTACATCCGCATTGCAGAAACAATCCGGTTTGACACCACTTTAGCTGCCATGAATCAATGCTATTTGCAAGGCTCTGGTGCCACAATGCACTACAATTCCCCAAATTCCATAGCATTGAGCCATGGCAGTTAGTGGCTTCAAACTGGATTATTTCTGCAGTGCAGATGCCGTCCAAGACTGTAAGGTTTGATCAGCTTAATTTGACACCAGCAATAATAATAATAATAATAATAATAATTAATTAATTAAAAACGGATGGGTTGTTGGGACTGAGACCGAAAAGCACAGGGAAACTCAACCATAGGGGTGTTAAAAGAGCATACTCTGCAGTTGCTCCCCAGTATAGTTAGCCCATTGTCTCTGAACTTGTAACTTCTACAATTAAAAATGCGGTAAATAAGTATTTACCTTGTGTGTTGTAAATCAACTTCATAAGTGGTTGTGAAGTGACAGCATTAAAGGAGGACAAAAAGGTATGTCTGTCCAGTTTCTCCACACTATCTGATAGGTAGCATTGATTGTGTATTCCTGCATGGCAGGAATGGCTTTTGAGGTCTCTCCGAACTCTGATTCTAGGAATGATAAAGCAAGTAAGTATTATTTTAAAACACACATACTTTCATCTTTTCAAAGTGTTGTAGAAATGATTAATAGCAACAGCAATGGTTACTCTAGGTAGAGACCTGGCAAGAGAAGAAAAACAGTGAAATCTGATAAAATAAAAGGTTTCATACTAATGGAATACTATGTACATTTTTTTTCTAAATCACAGAACTATCAGATTTTTTAAATAAAAAAACTACCAATCTATTTATCCTATAACTGATAATCTACTCTGTATTAAAAGCAGGAAACCAGAATGCAGCATCCTATGAAGTTTGGCTATGATAAATTTATTGAAATCTGCAAAGGATTGGCAAAGTAAAGCTTTAAGAAACTGGTCTTCTCAGAAGTTTTTCAGGCCAAATGGAAGGAAATCCATTTTTTTTGCTCCTGTTCCCCTCCCTGAATTTTCCCAAACGTATTTAGGGAAATGCGGGGGACGTATGGCAACCCTATCCCTCAGTTTTCTGGGGCTGAGAGGGTGTGACTCACCCAAAGTTACCCAGTGAGTTTCCATGATTGAGAATTGAACCCTGGTCTCCAGAGTCCTAGTCCTATTCCCAAACCGCTCCACATTTCCGAAAATGAGTGATGTAGGGAATTGCAGGGAAAGAAAGGTGATGTGTTATTGTTCAGTGGTCCCTCCACATTTGCTGGGTTTAAGGATGAAGGATCCCCGTGAATATGGAAAAACCACAAATACAAAAACACTATCCTTTTCCCATTTTGGTGGCTAAGAAGGCAAAAGACCTTGTAAAACTACCAGTCCCAGGATTCCATAGGATGAAGCTACAGGCCTTTAAAAGTGGTGTCAAAGTGCATTATTTCTACAGTGTAGATGCACACCCAACACACCAGTGTCCCCCCCCCAGCATGTTAAAAATAAACAAACAAATAAATAAAACTATATATTTAGCCACCAAAATGGGAATCATAAGAAAAGAGAAGGGAAAAAGTCACCCCATTTTGGAGGAAACCTTAAAGCGGTCCCTAGAAGGTTCAAAATGGATTTGTTTCTTTAGGCAAGGCTTTCCCTTGCCAAGAGGTTCCTTTTCATAAACAAGCGCATAGACTTAATTTTGAATAAAAAGTTGGCAGAACCATGTTGAACTTCTCTTTTTTAAAAATAAAAAGTTGGTTGAAGCATATTGAACAGCTTTTTTAAAATAAAAAGTTGGCAGTACCATATTGAACTTCTCTTTTTTTCCAAATAAAAAGTTGGTTGAAGCATATTGAACTGCTCTTTTTTAAAATAAAAAGTTGGCAGTACCATATTGAACTGCTCTTTTTTAAAAAATAAAAAGTTAGTTGAAGCATATTGAACTGCTTTTTTAAAATAAAAAGTTGGCAGTACCATATTGAACTCTTTTTTTAAAAATAAAGTTGGCTGAAGCATATTGAATTGCTTTTTTTAAAATAAAAAGTTGGCAGTACCATATTGAACTTTTTTTTAAAAAAAATAAAAAGTTGGTTGAAGCATATTGAACTGCTTTTTTAAAATAAAAAGTTGGTAGTACCCTATTGAACTTCTATTTTTTTAAAAAATAAAGTTGGCTGAAGCATATTGAACTGCTTTTTTAAAATAAAAAGTTGGCAGTACCATATTGAACTTCTCTTTTTTAAAAAATAAAAAGTTGGTTGAAGCATATTAAACTGCTTTTTTAAAATAAAAAGTTGGCAGTACCATATTGAACTGCTCTTATTTTTTTAAAATAAATGTCATGGAGCCATGTTGAACTGCTCTTCTTTTCTCATTTCTTCTTTTTTCTGAATAAAAAGTTGGCCGAACCATATTGAACTGCTCTTTTTAAAAATAAAATGGGTGAACCATACTGCACTGCTCTTTTTTTAAATTTAATTAAAAGTTGGCTGAACCATATTGAACTGCTCTTTTTAACAATAAAATGGGTGAACCATACTGCACTGCTCTCTCTTTTTTATTTAATTAAGTTGGTGAAGCATATTGAACTGCTTTTTATATAGTTGGCTGAACTATATGAGTGAGTGAGTTGGGGGTGCATTCTACACTGTAGAAATAATGCAGGTTGACACCATTTTTAAGTGCTGAAGCTCCATCCTATGGAATCCTGAGGCAGGGCAGTTAAAGCAGGCCTCAAAAACTGGATTGTTTCTGCAGTGTAGTTTTGTGAGGCATTTTTAGCCTTTTCCGCCAGAGGTTCCAAAACACACTGCAGAAATAATCCAGTTTATTTCAAGGCCTGCTTTAACTGATCTGGAAATTTTGGGAATTGTAATTTCGTGGGAACTACGGTTCCCAGGGTTCCCTAACACACTGAACCAGGGAGAGTTAAAGCAGGCCTCAAAAACTGGGTTGTTTCTGCAGTGTAGTTTTAGACCTGTTTGACAAGAGAAGACTAAAAGATGCCTCACAAAAACTACAATTCCCAGGGTTCCCTGGCATTGAGGCAAGACAGTTAAAGCGGGCCTCAAAAACTGGGTTGTTTCTGTAGTGTAGTTTTAGACCTCTCTGACAAGAGAAGACTAAAGATGCCTCACAAAAAAAACCAAACAAAAAAAACTACAGTTCCCAGGGTTCCCTGGCATTGAGGCAAGACAGTTAAAGCGGGCCTCAAAAACTGGGTTGTTTCTGCAGTGTAGTTTTAGACCTTTCTGACAAGAGAAGACTAAAGATGCCTCACAAAAACTACAATTCCCAGGGTTCCCTGGCATTGAGGCAAGACAGTTAAAGCGGGCCTCAAAAACTGGGTTGTTTCTGCAGTGTAGTTTTAGACCTCTCTGACAAGAGAAGACTAAAGATGCCTCACAAAAACTACAATTCCCAGGGTTCCCTGGCATTGAGGCAAGACAATTAAAGCGGCCCTCAAAAGTGGACTGTCTCTGCAGTGTTGTTTTAGACTTCTCTGATAAGAGACTAAAGATGCCTCACAAAAAAAACAACAAAAAAACTACAGTTCCCAGGGTTCCCTGCCATTGAGGCAGGGCAGTTAAAGCAGGCCTCAAAAGTGGACTGTTTCTGCATTGTAGTTTTAGACCTCTCTGACAAGAGAAGACTAAAGATGCCTCACAAAAAAAAAAACTACAGTTCCCAGGGTTCCCTGGCATTGAGGCAAGGCAATTAAAGCGGCCCTCAAAAGTGGGCTGTTTCTGCCAGTGTAGTTTTGGGCCTTCAAATCACGTCAGTCAGTGAGTGAAAGGAAGGACGAGGGGGAGAGGGGAAGCGCCTCCTCAGCCGCGCGCCCAACGGCTAAAGAGGCCTCGCGCCACCGTTCTCCTCCTCTTCCCGGTCCGCAGTGCGCATGAGCGGCTGGGCGGCGGAAGGCAGGGCCCGTGAGGAGGAGGAGGAGGAGCCCTGGGAACCGCCGCCGCCACCATCACCACCACCATCACCACCATTACCATCGTCCTCCTTCCTCCTCCTCCTCCTCCTCCTCAGTGTCCGGCCCGGGAGGGGAGAGAGAGGCCTGCGCCGCGCAGCCCCCCACCATGGTAAGGAGGAGGCCCAGGCCTCTGAGGGAAAGAGGGAGGGAAGGAGAGCAGGGCCGCCGCCATCGCTTGGCAACGCGGGCCTAGGAAGGATAAGAAGGAGGCAATGGCAGTAGAGAGACCCCCCCCCCCCGAGGCTCCTCCTCAGGCCTCCTTCTCCCCTCACCCTCCAAGCCAAGAGGGCCAGGGGGGCTTCAACATAGACCAGCCCTTAAGCCACTCCACCACACTTGGCTCTCCGTTCCCGACAGACACACGAACACCCCCCAAAAAGACCCCCCTCGAGGGTCTTTTTGGGGGCCACTGGGTGACCTTGGGCAACGAGTCACACTCTCTCAGCCTCAGAAGGTAGCTAATGGCAAAACCCACCCACCCACCCCTTCTTGAAGAAATGTGCCAGGTTCACCGCCTCAGGGTCGTCCTAAGTCGGAAAGGACTCGAAGGCACACAACAACAACAACAACAACAACAGCAGCAGCAGCAACATCAACAACAACAGTGTCAGGACTCTCTGCTCCTCTCCCCTCTTAGGTTTTGGCAGGTTTGAGCCTTGGGCTAGGACTCTGAAGGCCAGGGTTTGATTCCCAGCCTCGGTGGTGGAAACCCCACTGGGTGACCTTGGGCAAGTCACTCTCTCTCAGCCTCACTCTCACACTCTCTCAGTCTAATGGCAACACACACACACACACACCGAAAAAATGTGCCTGGTTCACCGCCTCAGGGTCCAAAAGGACTTGAAGGCACACAACAAAAACAGCAACATCAACAACAACAGCATCATGACTCTCTGCTCCGCTCCCCTCTTAGGTTTTGCCAGGTTTGAGCCTTGAGCTAGGACTCTGGAGGCCAGGGTTTGATTCCCAGCCTCGGCCGTGGAAACCCCACTGGGTGACCTTGGGCAAGTCACTCTCTCTCAGCCTCAGAGGACCCCCCCCCCCTTTGAAGAAATGTGCCAGGAAAAACCCCCAGGATAGGTTCAGGGTCGCTTTAAGTTGGAAAGGACTCCAAGGCACACAACAACAACAGTGGCAAGTCTCTGCTCCTCACTCTCTTAGGGTTGCTAGATGTCCCCCCCCCCCTTTTAAAATAATAATAATAACAACAGCAACAACATCAACAACAATAATTTTGGCTTCTCTGCCAAAGAGTGCTGGTGCCTCACTAAACTACAAATCCCAGGATTCTGTAGGATGGAGCCGTGGCAGCTAAAGTGGTGTGCTTTATTTCTGCAGTGTAGATGAACCCATAAGTTTATCTTCTTTCCTCTTTTTCTGTTATGTATGTATGTATAATATACACATACACATACACACTCGTCCCTCGCCATTTCATGAACTTGTTGTTCGCATCCCTCAGTCTTTCACGGATGGCATGTACTGAGGGATAAAATGGTGTGCACACCCATGGTGCATGCACGGAACCGCGCACGAGAGTGTGCAGCCATTATATCCTATGGGACTTCAATATTTGTTGTATTTCCGACGGGGGGGGGGGGGCGTTCTGGAACAGATCGCCTGTGAATTGGGAGGGACGAGTGTGTGTGTGTATAATTTATTTATTTGGAGTATTTATACCCCGGTCTTCAGCCGCAAAGGCCCTCTCTCTCTTTCTGTCTCTGCTCAGCAGTTTAGCATGGCTAAGTGTTGGACTACGACTCTAGAGGCCAGGGTTTGATTCCCAGCTTGGCCATGTAAACCCACTGGGTGATCTTGGGTGAGTCACACTCTCTCAACCTCAGAGGACCCCCCCCTCGAAGAAACTTGCCAAAGAAACCTCATGATAGGTTCACCATCTCAGCGTCACCCTAAGTCAAAAATGACTTGGAGGCCCACAACAACAGGGCTCTGCCCTTCTCCCTCTTAGAGTTGCCAGGTGTTAATAATAATAATAATAATAATAATAATAAGTATTATAAAAGATAGGTAAGGTTGATGTATTTAATAAATCTCAGATCATAACCTGATGGTGACATTGAGAAGAAAGAGGACCACATTTATTTATCTATTTTTTTTATTTCTTTCATTTTTATGCCACCTTTCTCTCAAAAAGGGAACGAAGGCAGCTGGCTGCAGGATTCAGCTGGAGGATTAATGAGATAACTTTTACAAAATGAGGACTGTAACCAGAGACTTCAAAGAAAAAAAAATAAAGGATGCTTTGAATTGAATTCTGATGAGGGAACAAAAAGTAATGTTTGGGATGTGGACAAAGCAGTCATTAGAAGGTTTGTTTATTAAAAAAAAAATAGGGAATGGAGGAAAAAGACACAAGAAAATTATTCTAAAGTGGGTCCCATGTTTCAGTGGTAGGAAGCTTGCATCTTTCTCAATGACTTGGATGACAGTATTGGGGGCATAGTTATCAAATTTGCAGACGACAAATTAGGAGGAGTAGCTAATACCCCAGAAGATAGGATCAAAATTCAAAATGACTTGAACAGACTAGAAAGCTGGGCGAAAGCTAACAAAATGAAATTCAACACGGAGAAATGTAAGGTACTGCACTTAGGGTGCAAAAACGAAAAGCACAGATATACGATGGGGGACACTTGGCTGAATGAGACTACATGTGAAAGGGATCTAGGAGTCCAGGTAGACCACAAGTTGAACATGAGTCAACAGTGTGATGCTGCAGCTAAAAAGGCCAATGCAATTTTAGGCTGCATCAATAGAAGTATAGTATCTAGATCCAGGGAAGTAATAGTGCCACTCTATTCTTCTTTGGTCAGGCCTCACCTGGAATAATACTGTGTCCAGTTCTGGGCACCACAATTCAAAAAGGATGTGGAGAAACTAGAGCGTGTCCAAAGGAGGGCAACTAAAATGATGAAGGGTCTGGAAACCAAGCCCTATGAGGAACGACTTAGGGAGCTGGGGATGTTTAGCCTGGAGAAGAGAAGGTTAAGAGCTGATATGATAGCTGTGTTTAAATATTTGAAGGGATGTCATATTGAGGAGGGAACAAGCTTGTTTTCTCCTGCTCCAGAGAATAGGACCCAGAACAGTGGATTCAAACTAGAGGAAAAGAGATTCCACCTCAAACATTAGGAGGAACTTCCTGACAGTAAGGGGTGTTTGACAGTGGAAGACACTCCCTCGGAGTGTGGTGGAGTCTCCTTCTTTGGAGGTCTTTAAACAGAGGCTGGATGGCCATCTGTCGGGGATGCTTTGATTGGGAGTTCCTGCATGGCAAGGGGTTGGACTAAATGGCCCTTGTGGTCTTTTCCAACTCTATGATTCTATGACTGGCAACAGGTGTCCCTGGTTTGAGGGTTGGGAAGGGCTTTTGCTTGTTGTATGTTTTTAGTGTTGTTGTGTGCCTTCAAGTCATTTCCAACTTATGGTGACCCTATAGTGAACTTATCATGGGGTTTTCTTGACAAGATGTATTCAGAAGAGGTTTGCCCTTGCCTTCCCCTGTGGCTGAGAGAGTGTGATGTGCCCTGGGTCACTCTGTGGGTTTCCATGGCTGAGCTGGGAATCAAACCCTGGTCTCCAGATTCGTAACCCAACACTCAAACCACTATGCCACATTGGCTCTCACTCTTGCATTTATGTAGACTGAATGCTTTAACCCTCCTCGCCCCCCTCCCCCAATTTTATACTTTGGGGTATGAGCGCTTCCTGATAAATGTGGGCATTAGTGTAATTTGTGAATGTGGGCAGTGTGTTAATTTGTGCAACGAGCTACTACATGGCCAAGTTAACTGTAATCAATACTTTTTGTTTGATGCTTAGGGATAACTCAAAACTTATTTAAAAACAGCTTCCTCTGAGAGTCATGAATTTCAGGTGCCTCTTGTTGCTGTTTTGAAAACCTGGCATTATTAGGTTTGGGTGTTAGACGACAACTGCTTAAGCATAAGTAGTGTAGAGTATATAGATACCTGTTTGTGTAGTAGTATATTTGACAGTCTGGAGGGAGATTTCAGAGAGGAACTACTTTGGGCTGTTTTGACAAAGGTCCAAAACATACTGCAGAAATAATCCAGTATGAGACTGCTTTTGAGACTGCTCAGTGCTAGGGAATACTGGGAAGTGTAGTTTGTTGTGGCACCAGAGTTCTCTGGCAGAGAAGGCTAAATGTCTCACAAAATCCCAGAATTCCCCAGCATTGAGCCAGGGCAGTTAAAGTGGTCTCATACTCTATTATTTCTGCAGTGTATTTTGGACCAAAGACACCCTAGAGTCCTGCGGCATCCTTAAATACTGTGGCATCCGTAAGTACTAACCATTTTATTATAGTGTGTAGAGGATGGCAGTGGCAACCCCCCTCTGAAGAAACTTGCCAAGAAAACCATATGATAGGTTCGCCTTAGGGTTGCCATAAGTCAAAAATGACTTGGAGGCACACAGCAACAACATCAAAAGACTCAGAGCTGGTTACATTGGTGCACAGGTAGGACTGACTTCTTGTTACTGTTTCTTCCACATCTGCCCTGGATGGAGTAAGCATTCCTAAAACTGCAGGACACATTTAACAAGGGGAAGAAACCAACTGGTACCCGAGAGGTGGTACCCAGAACAGTGACAGAGTGTCAGTTGCTGTCATCTGTGCCTCTTGACTAAAACATCTCCATAATTATAATCTGAATGATCTACTGGAGGCACCTTGTTGTCCATGCACAAAACAATTGTAGCCAGTAGGGACAAAGAAGGTACTAGTCCTTGGCACATTGGGAACTAGCCTGATGTAGTGGTTTCAGTGTAGGTTTACAACTCTGCAGATCAGAGTTGATTCACTACTCGAGCATGAAACCCACTGGGTGACCTTGGGCAAGTCACATACTCTCAGCCTCAGGGGAGGGAAACCACCTCTGAGCAAATCTTGCCAAGAAAACTCCATGATAGGTTCACCTTACGGTTACCTTAAGTTGGAAACAACTTGAAGTTACACAACAAAAACAACCCTGGGACGTAGGGCCGGAGGGAAAGTGATGAACCCCTCATTTGCTAACCTGAGCATCATTGACCCAGAAAACACACGAAGCCAATTCTATTCCTATATTTTGTTCTTTTACTGACATCTAAGACAGCATGATGTAATGGTTTGAATGTTGGATTACGACTCTGGAGACCAGGGTTCATTATCCTGGTTCAGCCACATAAACCCATTGGGTGACCTTGGGCAAACTTGTACATTCTCAGCTGCAAAGGAGGGTGATGGCACCCTCCCTGAATAAATATTGCCTCAAGGTCACCATAAGTTGGAAATGACTTGAAGGTACACAACAACAGCATCACACCCGAGAGCCAACATGCTATGATGGTTTGAGTGCTGGACTAGGAAACTGGGAGACCAGGGCTGATATCCCTGCTTGTCTATGGAAACCCAGTGGGCAAGTCACATTCTCTCAGCTTCAAAGGAAGGCAAGGGCATACCCCCTCTGGGCAAAACGCTTCCAAGAAAACCCTTGCTTTAGGGTTACCATAAGTTTGAAATGACTTGAAGGCACATAACAGCAACAACCATCAGTAGATCCAGCTCATTCACTTACTCATCCTCCAGTGATGTGACATCACATCTACTTGAAAGTAACAGGTGATTTGCTCAAAAGGGAATCAGATTTGACACTATTTGTGAATGGCAGCATTCAGAAGCTATTAACAAAATATTTGAACCTCTCAGGAGAGGCTTCCAAGAGAGGCTCTGGTGTGCCACTGCTGAACTAGAATTTATTGGCAAATTCACTTCTGTTAAATTGCACTACTTGGGGCTGTACTGTGCTTTCCCACTACAGGTTTTAAATCACACAGAAGAATATTAAGTATACATACCACTAAATACTATTTGGTATGGGTCATTTGATTCTTGTTTATATTTCATAGACATGCTGCTATGTTATATTTACATTTTCTTTACACTTGTGTACACACAGACACATATAGAGTAACACCAGTCAGGTGAGGAATGGTCTTAAGTACATTTGGCAGAGTGGGATGTAGTCCACCAAAGCCAAATGCTACCATAAATCTAAGGTGCAAGACTGTATTTCTCATTATATACATATAGATCCACATTTATTTTTCATTGAATAACATGTCTGCCATGCCTATTTTGTTGAAAAGTAATCCTCTCTTATTTTGGTTCAACTTTTGGTTGAATTCAGTGGCACTTACTTTCAAGTAACTGTGGTTAGCGTGGGGTTGAAAAGTCTGTTCACATTTGTTTTCCTAGTTGCTAGATTTTAAAAAGCCTGCAGAAAGGCACTTCAGTTCCCATGGAATATTTTGCCATTAGAAATTCTAAATATGAGTCTTAAAGACATGAAAAGGTATTTTGAACACCTGTTTTTGTAGGCTGAAATAACTATGTAACTTTAAATTAATGGGACTATACATAGTAAGTAACTTGAAAATTGCAACCATATTTATTTAGTTTACAATGTATTTATTCTGTTAGCAGGCTTCTGTGATTTTCAAGTATCTTATCCTGATTATATGGTTTGAGCACTTCCTATTTACCTGTTGCCTCAGACACATTGCACAGGTTTTCATTAACATGTCACACAATATTCTCCAGGAAGTATAATGAGTGTACTGAGGCTTCTGAACTACTTAAGGTGTTTTAATACATTTATCTTTGACCTCGGAGCACACACCCAGGATGCTTTCGCCTTAAAATTAATTTATTTCCCATGTATATATCAACACCCAGCTTCCTGAGAAATGGCTGCTAAAATGGAATATTCATCCATTGGAACTGGAAGCTACAGCAAAATATATTTATGTTGTAGTAGGTGGCTCTAGAGGTGAGAAACATCTTCCTCTCACCTTCTATAAACGGTCTGGCAAAAGAAATGGAAAGGATAAGATCGTATGTCACTTAGATTCAATATGTTTAGATATGTTTTAATATTGTAAGAACTTATCATCAGAATTTGAAGTTGCAGTACAATGAATATGCTCATAAAAAGCTCTGTTGTGTTGGGCTGTAAGACTGTTTTGGACAAAATGTGTGCGTGCATGCCTGCCTGCTTGCTTGCCTTCAAGTTCCATATAATAATAGAATGTGGCTTACAAAATCTGATTATTTTCTCAGGATCCCTAATTTATAATTCTGTTAGGATATAGTTTTATCTGGTTGCTTTATATTTCCCAGTGCAGGATAGCAAAGGCATCATGAATTCTCTTGTATTCCTTCCCCAGTCCTATTGTCTGTCCCATGCACTCTGTGGCATATGCTCATTAGAGCAGGCAAGAGGTGGTGTAAATAATAGAAATAGGGGAAAGAAATGGGTAAGAAGTAGTCAAGATTGCTTTTTCTGTCACACTGAACTGGAGAAAAGTAAAGTTTACATGTATATCCTTTGGTCAAAAAATTGACAATCAGGTTAGGGTAGGGAATATCTGAGTTGGATAGGCCTCATTTGCAGCTGGAAAGGCCTTTCTGTAATTCAGAAACTAGTTCACAGCAAGTCAAATAAGGTAGTTCTTCTTGCTTATATGTGTTGTTATTAGGAGGAAGCTCCAGCAAGTTCTTATCTTAACTTTTGGCTCTTAGGCTGCATTTCAGTGTTTTTAGTTACCTAGGAGTACTGGTATGTCTCATTTATCATAATGAGGCTTACTTCAGTGGCCATGCGTAGGATTGCACTCTAAATATTTGTGTTTACAGAGGTTTTTAGGACATGATAGTGGTGCATATTTATATTTTTAACATTGATTTGCAGGTTGTTCCTTGTATTTCAGAAATGTAAAGCTAGTTTTAATTCTTAAAAGTAAATTGGTTATACTTCAATAGATATGTCAGGGAATCAAATCAGGTGATCAAACTACTTCAAAAACGAAAGAAAAGATATATCTGGACTACTTAAGTTCTCAAGACTCACAATTACTTACTTTTCCACATTTGCATCATAAGCACACATTCATTCTGCAAAACTGCCAAATTTCCTGTCAGCTGGACAGCTTTCTTGGTGGATTTTTGCTGGTACAGAGTCTCCCAAGTGACTTCAGAAACTGTGACTCACCCACTTTCTATCATGAGTTCAACCTCCCCTCACCCACTTTCATTAATATATTCTTTTCAAGGTTTCTTTGGTATTTTTTTTTAGCTCATATGTTTTAATATTATCCAGATTAATTCTGTGACCCAAATATCTGTAGTCGTAGTAGATACATGTTCTTCTGTACTAGAAACTACTCAGCACAGTACTGCTGTATGCTTTTGTTCACTGCTACATAGGACTGTTTTCTCTCTCTGTGGCTTACATAGTACATCACTGAAGAGCACTTTGGGGGGTTGCAGACTGCCAGAAATAGTGCAAATTGAGTCCACTTTTAGGGTTAGGGTTAGGGAATCATGGGAACTGTATTTTATTGTGGCACCAGAGCCTTCTGACAGAGAAGGCTCAATGTCTCAGAAAAAACAACAACAATTCCCATGATTCCCTAGCACTAACCCTAACCCTAAAAGTGGACTCAATTTGCACTATTTCTGGTAGTCTTCAACCCCCCTTCGTCAACCATTTTAAAGTGGTGATCTCTGAGTAAAATACATTTTAAAATAAAGTGCATCTACTGTGTTATCCCCAACATTACATTGCTGTTTATGGTGCTACACATTTGAGGCTTTTCAGAGATCTTTGAACTTTCCCCATTGGAAAAAAAAAGCATGTTGAAGCAGTTTGAGCATTCAGCTAGGGTCCAAAACACACTGCAGAAATAATCCAGTTTGAGGCCACTTTTACTGCGTTGGCTCAGTCCTAGGTAATCCTGGGAATTGTAGTTTATTGTGGCACCAGAGCTCTCTGACAGAGAAGGCTTAATGTCTTACAAAACTACATTTCCCAGTATTCCCTAGTATTGAGCCGTGGCAATTAAATTGGTCTCAAACTGAATTATTTCTACAGTGTGTTTTGGACCGAGGACTCTGGAAGATCAGGGTTCACATCCTTCCCCTGCCATGTAAACCCACTTGGTGACTTTGGGCAAGTCACATTCTCTTAGCCTTAGGGGAAGGCACAATTTTTTTTATTAAATTTTGCCAAGAAAATCCTATCAGAGTGACACCATGGGTTGGAGACAACATGAAAGCACATAACAGCAACTACCCCAATTAAAATTGTTGAGATGCATAGGGTGCTTGTCCAGAACTACAACTTCTTTTGAGTTATCTTGCTGTCCTCATAAAATGTCATGACATAATGTGATGAAGTGGTACATTTCCCTACTCTCATTTGGCATCATTTGCCAACAAGGAAATTAATAACATATTTGTATTGTAATGTGGGTAACTGCTGACACCAAGTGAGTGGAGAAGTCTTAACGTTGGAATGCAG
Source organism: Phrynosoma blainvillii (assembly GCA_026167975.1). Classification (NCBI taxonomy): domain Eukaryota; kingdom Metazoa; phylum Chordata; class Lepidosauria; order Squamata; family Phrynosomatidae; genus Phrynosoma; species Phrynosoma blainvillii. The sequence continues at coordinate 14,483,252 of JANUYF010000003.1, forward strand.
TTTTAGAGCAGCGTGTCGCCTGTAATATGTACAGTCATCCCTCCATATGCATGGATTTTTTAATCCACTGCTTCACACATCCACAGCTTGAAAATATTTTAAAAATATATAAATTCCAAAAAGCAAAGCTTGGTTTTGCCATTTTGTATAAGGGACACCATTTTACTATCCCATTGTATTTAATGGGACTTGAGCATCCACATTGTATTTAATGGGACGAGTATCCATGGGTGAGTGGGGGTCCTGGAACCAAACCCAGTGGATACCAAGGGCCACTGTAGCTTCACCCTAAGGCAGTGGTTCTCAGATGGTGGGCTGGATCCCCAGCAGGGGCACAAAAATTGCTCAAGGGGGCCATGAGACTTGGAGGCTCTGATTTCCCCCTCTTCCCCAACTTTATGTGTAAAATGTACACGTGCATTGAGTTAAATAATGAATTTACTTAAATAAAACTTTGAGAAATATTATTTCCTGTAAAATGTTAAAATATGTATATATATGAATGTGGGGATGAAATCATGCACACTAAATAAAATAAACATTTGTATTCATATACTGTGTCAAGTGCGGTGGGTGTGATGTCTTCATGTAGATATAAAGGGTGCGGGGCTGTCCAAGGGTAAAAAGTTTTGAGTACCACTGCCCTAAGGGGTTTGTTGCTTCTTAGGGGCATGAAATTGGCTCTGGGGTCCTCAGCACATCACTTCCCTAAAACTGTGAATATTATTGGTAGGTTCTGTTGAATCACAGATACTTTACTGTTTTGTGAAATGAGGTTTCAGCCTTATTGAATGCTAAATAAAAAGGCTGTACATTTCTCTTGACATGTTTTCAAAGAAAGGGATATAAATACTCTGAGAATGTTTAATTATGGGATTATAGGTTTGTAATATTCTATTTTCTCATTTACTATGGTTGTGAATCTTCAACTAAATTATCAAGGGGACTATGAGCTTATGTTTCTCAAACATTGATATTTGTAGATGAATGTAGTAGATGAGTGGATTCTAATTGCCATTGTACTGTATCATATTGCTTGTTTTGTGAAGACTTGGCATAGTAAAAAGTTTACCTATCAAATGATGCCATCATATGCTTAATTTATTAGCAATATTTTTCTGGTGATTCTGAAGATTTTCCATGGTGCTCTAGAGTAGAATCCTGCCTAAAATACAATAGCCTGGCTGGCTTTTGCCAGTGCTAGCCATGTCAAATGGGAATGAGAAACATCACACAATGTTTTTCCACTGATTTTGTTACATAGTTGCCTTTAGCAGCAATGAGCAAAGTATATTGGAATTAAATTTAAGAATTAAATTCTTAAGTGAAAGATAAGGAACCAGCATCCCAAACAAGTTTTCTTTTTGTCTGCCTTAATCTTCTGTGAGACACATTAATCACTTTTGAGTTGCCCTTTTGAAATAAATTTGCTGCTGCTCCTTTGGTAAGCAAATGTGAAGAATCACTTTTTTCTCTTCTAATACTTTTATAGAACAAGTTGAAGTCATCACAGAAAGATAAAGTTCGACAGTTTATGATCTTCACACAGTCCAGTGAAAAGACTGCAGTGAATTGTCTGTCTCAGAATGACTGGAAGTTAGATGTTGCAACAGATAACTTTTTTCAAAATCCTGAACTGTATGTACGAGAAAATGTAAAAGGATCATTGGACAGAAAGAAGTTAGAACAGCTATATAATAGATACAAAGGTGAGTCATTTTGTTAATCTCTTCTACTCACTATCTATCAATAGATTCTGTGTCTAGAATATAGGGCACAATCTTGGGTTTCACTGGGAGCAGTTTTGTGTTTCAGAACACAACGTGGAAGAGGACTGCATATGGGTTATAACAGAGGTGGGGCAAGTTCAGTGTGTGGGTTCCATGTGGCCCTTGGTTTTCCCACTCCTGAAGCCCCTCTTAAAAATATAGCATAATTTTCTTCTGCAGAGACCATAAACACAAAGAATTAAAGCATCCAAATACCTTCCTCTTGCTTGGCCAAAACTGCCCACCCCAGAGTTGGCACTCTGTGTTGTTTTCTCATTGTAACAGCTACAACAGTGAGAATGTCCCACTGTCATTCCCACCACCGGGAGAACTAGCAGCATTGTTTGGGTGTAACTACTGTGCATTCAGTGGCACTTAGGGGTGAAACAGATGGGCAAGAAAAAGCAGCTTGAAGCTGCCTTTTCCGAAGCTGCATTGCTTGCCCACCAACCGCACTGCTTGCTCCTAAGGTGGCTTAAGTGTCCATGTCATGACCGCACGACATAGCTTTAAGCCACGTCGCTGGGTACTTTTTTTTTACTTTGCAGGAGCAAACCACTGGTGACTGCCATCCCATTGGATGGCTGTCCCTGTGAACCTGCACACATTCGCATGTGCAGTGCTTCACCAGGACAGGGCATTGGAGCAGAGGTGTGCCCATGCAGATGCTGACAAGGTACAATCATGCCCCCCTTCACTCCCTTCACTCCATGCCCCCTCTATGATGGTCTGTTCTGTGTATGTTGTACTCCTCTTCATGAGAGGTGTCATGCTTTCTCTTTGGGCATTGCCATCCCCACTGCTTGGGTATGGCAGCTCTGTCCCTTTTAAATGTGCTCCTGAGATGGGGCATTTATATGCACAATTAGGGTTAGGGTTTGGAAAGAGCTCTCCTTTAGAGCCGCCCTGGCGTCAGTGCATTTATACGTACATGCGAAGGTGCACACTTTCTGGGAAGAAGTGGAAAAATCCAGCTCCTTTTTAGTCCAGCTTTTCTCCCTGTAGCTTTCTGGCCAGTTCAAGGCGTACATTGTCTATAAATGCTCCACCTCAAAGCTGTCTGGAAACCTGCTTATTTAGACCATCTGTTTCACCCCTTAGACAGGGCAGTGATGGAGCTGTATTTCATTTCATGGAAACATTTTTGCTCATCACATGGGACAAAGGGAATGTCCAGTTGTTATTAAGATCATTCATATATTTTTAGATGGGTCATGTATTTAATATTGTACCTCTTGCAACAAACATGTAAAGTCTGTCAACATTCCTCTTGCAGATGAGTGCATGCTTGCCTAAGGCTACATAGTGAGTTTGAGCAACAGATTTGGACTTTGGACTTTCTGATTTGTAGTTCAGCCTTTTAGCTACAAAACTATTCAACTTTCATCTTAATTCTCAATCCGCCTTCTGCACAGTTGGGCAGACTGAGGCTGGAAGTTATCTGGAGGTCACCAGCTTGGTGAAAATTGATTTGCATCTATACCCTGTACAGCATCTTAGTGGCATGTTTCTACTCTTTATAATCTCTAGCAGTATTGTCAGGTCATCACTCTGCTCCCATCCCAGGCTGCATTTTAACTTTACTCATAGGGAAGATAGATATAATTCAATCCTTCAGGGAGAGAGTCAGGTCAAATGATTGACTGGGTCTCCTCTTTGAAATGGAAATAAGTCAACCACCTTACTCAGTGGTGTCATTGCAATAAAACAGGGATTACAGATTTCTCACTTATTTAGAAATGCTATATAAAAGGTGAACATTTAGTGGCTATTGTCAGCATATAATGTCTTTTAGGCAAGAAAGTACATTTAGACACATGGGATATGTCTTCAAATAGTGCAGGGCTGCAAACCCATTTTCAGAAATGGTTTCAGAGCAATTGCAGATTTTTATTATTTTTATTTCATTTTTAAACCCCAAGATCCTCAAGATGAGAATAAAATTGGCATAGATGGCATACAGCAGTTTTGTGATGACCTTGCGCTTGACCCTGCCAGTATTAGTGTATTGATAATTGCCTGGAAATTCAGAGCTGCAACACAGTGTGAATTCTTAAAGATGGAATTCATGGATGGGATGACAGAACTAGGGTAAGTGCTTAGCAGGTATGTGAGAGTAACTCAGTCCTATGCAGTCAAAGTAGTATTTTATATCCTGAGGGAAGAGCCATGTATACTCTGCCCATTTACTAATCTTAACCACTCATAGGTCCAAAAAACACTGCAAAAATAATCCAGTTTGACATTGTTTAACTGCCCTGGCTCAATGCTAGGGAATTCTGGGAACTAGTTTTGTGAGATATTTAGTCTTCTCTGTCAGAGAGCTCTGGTGCCACAATAAACTACAATTCTCAGAATTCCCTAGCAGTCAGCCAGGACAGTTAAAGCAGTCTCAGACTGGATGATTTCTGCAGTGTGCTTTGGACCATATACATCCTTTCCTCCTCCCTCCCTCTCACTCTCCATAACACACACACACACTCTTTTCATTTTCTAATGCCGATTTCAATTTCCTCACTTAACAAACTTCTTAAGAAAGGGTATGAATTGTCCTGATTAGCTGGCTGGGACCCTTCTGTGCAATTCAGTGATGTATAGGGTTGGTCCATATATTGAAATTTAGAAGAAGATGCTCCAAGCAAATCTTCTGTCACATCATTTGAATTAAATACTCTTAATTTATAAGGAGTGTACTTAAAAGGACTGACTCTTTCTCTTCGCAGCTGCATTTTTGTTCTTGTTTTTTATTTGTTCCTGTAACCATATTAACTAATCTGATTGGAAGAAGCTTTGGAGCTTAAAGGGAGTATCTGATATTTCTTGCAGAAATATAATTTCATGGAAATATTTTTTTCATCACAGGGGCAAAGGGAATGTCTAATTGTCATTAAGATAATTCACATATTTGTAGATGGTTCAAGTAACTTCAAGCTTGGTCTTCTAGAAATATTCCAGCTCTAGAGAAATTATAAATTTATTTATTAACTTGTATTGTTGTCATTGGATAAATACAAAAGAAAAGTATTAAATCCAGCTATTTCTTTCCTAAAACGAATGTGACATTATCTTTGTTTGGTCATAAATACATTATGGAAGTATTTTTAAGCATACAGTAAGAACTGACCAATACAAATGCCATCTACTTTTTAAAACCAATTACAGATGTGACAGCATAGAAAAGCTAAAGGCCCAGCTTCCTAAAATGGAACAAGAATTGAAAGAGCCAGGAAGATTTAAGGATTTTTATCAATTTACTTTCAACTTTGCAAAGAATCCAGGACAAAAAGGTTTAGGTATGTATGCCAAGATATCCTGGTGCAGAAATAAGCCAAACCACGTGTAGGAAGACAGAATTATGGCAGACTGCTGCTGAATCTCCAGTGTGGTTATAGCATAGTGAGACCTTCCTGCTAAGATTTCCGCTTGCAGATACATTCACTTGTAAAAGTACAGTCTGACTGCACAACCTTCCCTTGATCTGAAAGGCTGCTGATGAGCTTTGTCTGTTCAGTACTCTTTTCTCCTCAAAAGTAGATGTATTTGTTACAGGACAAAGTATTATTGAAATTTGGGGTAAGTTCAGAAGTAGTCTTTGTTAACAGCATTAAAAAAGCTGTGTGGGGGCATACATTGCATATGCACAGACTCATACAAGTTTATTATTTATTTATTATTATTTATTTACTTCTTTTATATGCTGCCTTTCTCCCAAAGTGAAACCCAAGGCTGCTTTCAGGAATAGCAAATTAAAAATGTTTATGATAAAAAATTTAAAACAATTTTTAAAACAGCAAGAGCCACACATTAAATTCGTCTTCAACTTTAATTTCTTTCTTTCTTTCTTTCTTTCTTTCTTTCTTTCTTCTTTTTCTTTTTCTTTTTCTTTTTCTTTTTTTTTTTACAAATAAACCCTTTCTAAATAAAAGAGTTGAACAGTTGTCACTCTGGAACGAACATATAACGAGCTTCCAAAACAAGGGTAAAATTGATAGAAATTTTCTAAAGCCTCCTACATGCCTCACTGTCTAATAATGTTTGTTTTAAAAAATGTGAAAGCAGCTTCATTTATATACCGCTTCATATCGCGCTATGGGATGTCTAAGCAGTTTACAACTGTAAGCTCATTGCCCCCCAACAGCTGGGTACTCATTTTAGCAACCTCAGAATGATGCAGGCCTGAGTCAAGCCTGAGCCCTGGCTAGTATTGAACTCGCAACCTTGTGGTTTATGAGTGAGTGGCTACAGTACAGGCATTACCCATTGCGCCACCAGTAAATTAGTAATTAATTTCCCAAAAGCATGTGCCGGCCATACATTCAGTTCTTTGTATTGTATATAATCAATGAAATATTTTGAAAAAGAAAAATAATAATACTAAAAACAATCAAAATACATTAAATTTTACATTAAATACTGTAAAAACCATTTAAAAGTCATACAAAAGTTAAAACAAATAAAACACATCTAAGTAAAAACATTGCCATTAAAAGCTTGATTGAACAAAAAATGTCTGCCTGCTGGCAAAATGAAAGCAGGGAGAGGGCCTCATGTGAAAGGGAGTTTCAGAGGATGGGAAGAAGCCACTGAAAAGACTCTCTTGTGTCTTCATCAACCGATGGTGGTTGGACCAAGAGAAAGTCTTCCTCTGAAGATCTTAAAATTCTGGCAGGTTCATATAGGGAGACAAGGTCTTTCAAGTAGTCTCGACCTAAAACATATAAGGCTTTAAAGGTCATGACCAGCACTTTGAATTGTGGCTGGAAATGAACCACTAGCCAGTGATGCTGTTTTAACAACATGTCCCTATAATTGGTCCCTATAATTCTGCTAGTTATTGGGGGTAGGGAGGAAATGGAGAATACCTAAGACAATTATACCACCACCACCACCACCAATGTTTATTCATAACTAGGGACTCTCAGCATGTTCTTGTGAGCATGTTTTCCTTGTGAGCATCATTTTTTTCCTGGAGTGATAAAATTTGGATGTCTGAAGAAGCTTGAGTTACTGTTTTTGTTTAATGTTACAGACTTAGAAATGGCCATCGCTTACTGGAATTTAGTACTTCATGGAAGATTTAAATTCCTAGACTTGTGGAACAAATTTTTATTGGTAAGCTGAATTGAATTACTTGATGAGAAGCAATGAGATTGCTTAGTTCTGGGAGTATCTGTTGCCTGGTTGTTCCAGATAAGCAGCCTATGGCCACAGGCAGTATTCAGCAGCTAATGGCCTGTGGGCCAAATTCATCTCATTGAGAACTGGCAGCAACCTCTGTCTCAAAACTGTGCTTGAGTTTAAACATGAAGCAATAGGATGTGGGTCCAACAAGTATAATCAGAAATCTTGATGGAGAATTGGATATCTTTTACAGCTGGAGAGGAAAACCTGGCCTAGTGTAGCCTGCTGGAGTGCTCAGTTTGGCAGACAAAGGTCCCCTGGGATGAAGTTGGAGGTTGGGGGACATGCATAACTGGACCAGGTTTCATTCCATCTGGAGGGAAGGTGGAGCAAAACATTCAGCTGGCACTTCAAAACAGGTTGAGTCCTGAGAGTCGTCCTTAGCTGGCTCTTGAAGTACCAACCAAGTGAGCCTGACTTCATTTTTGTTCATCTTCCCTGTGCCAAGAAGGAATGCCAGGAGCAAAGGGCACTCAGCTCATGCTTCAAAAGCCAGTTGAGCCACCAGGGTAGAACTGAGCAAGACTCTTGACATGCCAGATGAATGAACTTGGTTTTAATCCCTCCTCACTTTCTTAGCACTGGGAAGGTGAACAGGGAGAGAAGTTAAATTCATTCAGCCTGTAGGTTCCTAGTCTGCCTGGCTTTGCTGCTTCCATACCTGTCAACCACCTGGTTAGTGAGCTGTGTTTGGTTTTGTAGATCATTTCTGAACATACTGCCTCTTTGGTCCATTTAGCCCAATACTGTCCATTCTTTGGCAGTAGCTATCCAAACGCTAGGAACCAGAGTGTTCCCAGCCTTGCTGCCTAACAACCTTTCCAGGTAAACATGCTGGGGGTTCAGCTACTCTGAGCTGTGGCCACTCATGTTGGCCTACTGAGGGCTTGGTAACGCTTTTGTTTTTGACACTGTGATTTTTGCACAAACAGGAACATCATAAAAGATCTATACCGAAGGACACTTGGAACCTCCTTCTAGACTTCAGTGCGATGATAGCAGATGATATGTCAAATTATGATGAAGAAGGTATTGTTGCTTCTTCCTTCTGTAACATTTTTGTCCAAATAGCCTTTCATTTGGTAAATCTTCCTCAGGAGAATCTTTCTTCCCAATCCATTTCTTTCTTGCTTTCTTTTTGCCAGTTTGTGCTACCAGCACCCTCAATACTTTTCTCTTAATTTTCTTCACCACTGTGCTTGTTCCTTTGTTGGTACTCTAAAGTGTTTTGCTTTAATTGTCAGGGGCACAGTGAGCATAAGCAGACAGAGAGTTGTTTGTCTGGCTTCTGAAAATAAACCCACTTCTTTTGTGCAGACACTGGGCATAATCCAGAAGTCAGCAATTACAGTGGCGATCATTGCCATAGTGACTGACCATGAATTTGATTCTGGAAAGCAGTCTCTAGCAAGAACAAGCTTTTTTGAGGGGAGGAAGAGGAGAGAAATCCTGTTAGCATTACCCTGCTTCCAAGATTTACCTTGTTAAGCTGGCAAACCCAATTACCAGACCAGCCTCTGCTATAATCCTGCCATGCCCTCTTCCCCTTGTCTTCTAGTTGACTGGCTGAATTAGTGGAAACTATCCATGCATATGCAAATTCCTTGCTGTCATGTGCTTTCCTGCCCCTTTCACTTGGAAATATTCAACTACAGATGAACAACATTTTTATTACTTCACCTGTTTATGTCAGAGGAAAAAGGGAAACCCTAACTCATGCTAGAGTAATTGTTGCTGGACTGTTGGCCAAGCTGGCTAGGGCTCCTGGGAGTTCAGGTCCAAAACAGCTGAAAGATCTGAGTTTGAGAACTGCTGCTCTGTATTGCTATGCACAGAGTCAGACAATTGGGCAAGACAAAAACTAGGAAGAGGTACTGCAAAAAAAGGAAAGAGACATTTCTACAAGATTTAATAAGAAATTATTGGCTACCAAACTGCAATTTGATGACCTCTGGCTTGATCAAGAAATTTTCTTCAACAGAACGATGCTGAGTGTGTCTTTGCATTGTAATCTTTTTTAAAAAATGTATTAAAATAAATGCAAACTTTCATATTGGGGGAAGGATCTAGGATTTAACTTCATGTTGTGAGTTGCTATTCCAAGAAATAAGGAACTACAAAAAACAAACAAACAAACAAACAAACAAACAAACATGATGGGGATAGTTCCAAGAGTATGCAATCAAAAAGAATTTTAAATAAATAAATAATGAAATATAATTACAGGCCTATTTTCCAAGGCTGTTCTGAGGATTATTGAGGTAATACATGTGCAGTGATTGTACACTTGAAAAGTTTAATATAAATGCTAATCAGTACTATTACTATTACTGTTGTGTCATTGTCTCCCCCCCCCCCCCCCCAAGCTGGTAAAAATTCTGTTCAAGTGTTGTGGAAATTTAATCATTCATCTTCTCTCCTCTCTCTCCTAGGAGCATGGCCAGTTCTTATTGATGACTTTGTGGAATTTGCACGCCCTCAGATTGCTGGAATGAAAAGTACGACAGTGTAGTGCTAAATGAACCTTCTAGAGTGTACATAGCCTGTACAAATAAACACAATGGGGGGAAATTGCACAGTCAATTTCTACCAACTGACTGAACAGGACTGAAGACCAATCCTCAAGAAACAAAGGCTGAGGGTTGAGGCAAACCTTTAAAGGATCTACCTTGGACCATATCAGACTACAGGTGGTTTGGGCTTCTCTCCTAGCCTGGGCCATTCTTGCCTATTTGAAAACTCCAGCATTGTGGATATCATCCTTTTTTGGGTTTTTTTGTTGGTTTGTTTTTTTAAATCAAGCATCCCAATCCTTTCCATAAATCTTAAAATGTTTTTGGATGGTTCTTCTGAAATTTCTGATTCCACCTAAAGCACATGCTCTCTTCACCAAGCAAAGTCTGGCATGAGAATTTCACAGATCAGCATCACAACCTGATTGTTTTGGGTGTTTTTAAAGGGTCTTGATAACATATTCTTGGGCTAGCTGGAATGACCACAACTGAGAATATCCTAAAAGAGTGATATTTACATTGTTGTTAGCATGAATGGCTGGGGTGCCCCCCTGCCCCCATTTAAAAGCAGGTGTTGGGAAAAAAAGGCTTGCTGTTTTCTCCCCCATCAGGCTGTCCAGTTGTACAGGTGCTTGATGCTACACTGTTGAAACACAACTGGGCACTTGACAGTGCTTGTATTTTAATAATTTAGTCAGAGACACTGGGTGCCTAATATTGACAGTTGAACCTTCTGTAGGACTCCAGTCCTCAGTCAGTGGGCCATGTATGTTTCTTGAGTCTCCAGCTGTTCCCACACTCCTCTTCCTCTTGTTCCCATCGTTTTCTGAATGACTTCCCATGCCTGCCAGCACCCTAGTGCCGGCCACCATGTTTCTTTACAGTCTCACACGTACAGTGTCAAAGGGAAACAGGCTGGACCTGGAACGCCTGTGTCCATCTGGACTAGTGACACTCCCACCCCACCCCTCCATATTCTGCCTTTCAGTTTAATTGTGTTTTACTGTTACTTGGGGTGGGGGTGAACAATGGCTCCATGGAATTGGAGCATTTCTCTTCATTGCTCCTCAGTCCTTGGAGGTAGTGGGTGCACCTGCCGTTGTTTACATGACTCTGTACTCCTATCCATTTTTTAACCAGTTCCAGGGTGAGCAGGGTGAGCAGAGTTATGGTGAAATAGGCTAGATGTCATTTCTAAGTTCCAGTGGGGCTAGTATTTGCGAAAATGGGGGCTAGCAGGTTTAATCTGAAAAGTGGGTATTAAATTGCTCCCAACTGCTCTTCAAGTTACTCAATAAAATTTTGTAATCTTGAAATACATATATCTTTGTTGAGGAAATCTCTCCCCTCTTCTCCCTTCCCTCATCAGATTTCTACTGAAAAGTTAAAACTTGAATACAGTACTGGATTTTTAATGTTTGTTACACAATACAGAATTCTTGATTAGGGCTAAAGAAGGTTTTTTGATTGTTATGGAAGAACAATGAGTGTGATACAAAATCTCTTTTAGACATGATGGCTTGAACCATGTAATGCAAATCTTTATCAAGTTGGTGATGGTCAATGTCATTGTGACCATTCTGCGGTGGTCAGTGATGAGTGAATTTGTTCTTATCGTTAACTTCAATAGGAAATGCCTAATGTGAGCCAGCTGAACAGAAGTTTCACGAGGCTCTAATATATGAATCAGAGATGGGTAACTTGTGGCTTTCCAAAATGGAGTTGGGCTGCAAATCTTATTGACCTGAGCTGGCACACCCTGTGGTGAGGGATGATAGGATGTGCAGTCTGAAGGGCCACAATTTGCCCACCCCTCTTACAAATGGAGACCTAAGTGAAACATAGGTTTGCCATTCACATCAGTAGCAGTGGCAGAAGAAGTTGTTGCATGCACTTATTACTAACATTGGAATTGCTGCTTAGGTGAAGCCCCTGCATGTGCTCCAGAGCTGCTAGATCAGAGTTCAGAAGGCCATCTTTCCCCCCAAAAAATGTTTAAATTAGAGCAAGCATAATTCAGCCAAATGGGTCCAAGCACTTGTCATGGCAGAGATTTAGGTATGTATTTTACTCTTCCATTGTGTTCAGTGGAATTTAGCATCTTGCTTAACTTTGGCTCACTTTTGGCTCACACCTAGGCTTAATGCAGGTGTAATGTTGCTCAGTTGCTTAACCATGGTTAAGAAATTGGGAGTGTCCTGCAGGCTCGAACCCCCCCCTTCCCTTTTCGACACAAACCATGTTTAGTGTTACATTCCCTAAAGCTTAATGCTATCCATTGTTAGCTTTAAACGAGAATGTGAATCTTAAAGTTGTGGAGCTAGTTTACACCCTTTGTTTAATGTTAACTATGCTGTTAACGTTGGCACAGATGTTGCACAGAATATGGTCAATTCTGAAATAGGAAGGGGAGGAAGCTGCCATGGGTGAAAGATGGATCCCCCAAACTTTCAACCACATTTAAAAGATTTGGAAATTTTACATCTGCAGTAGAATGTAAACTGCCACTACAGTTGTGTCTGATGCCCAGTTTTGGCTGTTCATTTCAAAGTGTGGTTTTATTCTTTGTGTTTTACATGACAGCAGCACTTGAGATGCCATCTGGCTATAATGTCATTTTAACTCCATGAGTGATACTTTGATATTTTCTTGAAATAATCATTTCACTGAGGAAATATTAGGAAATTTCCCATCCCATTAAGACAAAAATCTGTTCTAATCTTTAGGAATGAGAAGTTCAGGCTTGGCATATTAGATAATGTCTCATGACTGACATCTCATTTATCCATGAAATTAGAAATGCACTTTTATGCACATGATTAATTTTAGGAGGAGAAAAAACCTTGAGTGTTTAACATTTATTTTTAACCTGTACAAAGTAGTCAGAAAGGTGCCTCTTTGTTTCCTAACAGTGCCCTTTTGGAAAAGCTTGGCCATGTGTTAATTTAAGGAAACAATGTGATGCAAGTTGAGAAATTCTCTTCTTCAGCTGCTGCAATTGGCAAAATCAAATATTTTGATCTACTCCTTTCATTTGTTTTCTCTCGTGTAAATATCAGTGGAGACTTGAATTATAAAAATTCTACCAAGTGTGTGTGCTGTTTTCTGTCTTACGAAAATTTGGGTACAAATTTCTCAGAATGAGTCATTTGATGTATGCTGTTATTTTTTTGTGTTTTGGCATTCTTGTTTCTTTTTAAATTTTTAAAAAACGAGATGTACTTAATCCTATCCCTGTGTAGAAGGTTGAGGCATAAATGCCATGCTGTTCTTGTGTTTCTTTTTTTCCAAACAGTGTTGAGGCCTTTTCAGCGAAATGGATTTTGCCATCAGTTTGGTACTACACAATTTATAATTACTGTGTAATTATAAAACTGCATTACATAAAGCATTGCTGTCTTAAGTAGCAGAGAAACTGAAGTCAATTGTGTGGTTGCATCTTTGAAATGTAAGAAAAGGGTTCAGTCCACCACGCACAAGTTGGCCACTTGCCTTTCCTTGCTGTTGGATGCGTGTTGTCAAAGCTGTGCTTGGCTGGATTGTGGCTAGTGGCAGAAATATATGGCTTAATGATAGTTTGCTTCTGAATGTAAATGCCTGGTTCTAGGAAAGACTGAAAAATGTGCAGACCTATGCCTGTATGTATGTATGTGTGGGTATTTTTTTTAATTTAAAAGTTGTGAACTGAGTACATACATGGGTTGATTTTATGAATAAAAGCAACCCAAACTTTGGTCTATCAGATAATTTCCCCCTCATAATTTCCAATATCTCTCTCTTTCTTTCTTTTGCGTACAAATATAAAAACCCTAATATTTGGGTTTTAAGCTAATATGTGGAACTAAAACTATCCTGCTTTAGCAAACACTTGGGAACCAAGGTTTATATTTCAATCACATGATCAGCATCTTTCTGTAAACTAAACTGTAATTTCTTAGGAGAAAAAAAAAATCCCTCCAACAAACCAGAGGCAATAAAGTTCCAGCCCAATTGTCATGATAAAACTTTCTCATGAATTATTTCTTTATTTTTAGAAGATCAAGGCAAGGTGAGAGTGAGTTACTTTATCATATTGCTTCAGTGCATCTATGGCATAGTGGCAGGGTTCTCTTTCCTAGTTATGACACATTGATTTCATTTTCCTCATTTTATGAGGGAAGGGGAAGGGAGAACATGGTATGTCGAAGTTTAACATAGCTGGTCCAAATTTGGTTTATGGTTTATGACTGTAGCATGTGATGGCTGGAATCCTGTTGGTTAGTCCCAACTAGGGTAAACTCATTCTGTAAATTGTTGAATGGTAAGTCAGCATATAGGTAAATCCCATCTGCTTTAGGTAGGACTAGCAACAGAGAGCCAGCATGGTATTGTGGTTTGAGCGTTGTCTGTGATTTTGGAAGCCAAATTTCCAATCCCTGCTCGGCCATGGAAACCCACTTGGGCAAATCGCACTCTCAGCCTCAAAAGGAGGCAAAGGGAAACCTGCTCTGAAAAATCTTGCCGAGAAAAATCCATGATGAGTTTGCTTTGTCAGAAATGACTTGAAAGCACACAACAACAGCAACCGACAGAATTTAGACTGGTCTCTGCAATAAACTAACCAATTTCTTGAAAAAAAAAAACAGTTGTATGATAGCCCTCTGAAGGATTTCTAGAAGTTAAATATAAAATGACTTTTTTCATTCTTCTCTTTTAAAGATGTGACCAAGTTCAGTTCATTTTTATTATGGTTATAGATCAGCACAGATGTGACTAAAGATTTCTGTAAGCCATTTCTTGAGCAAGATGCAGAAGCCAATTTACTGATATTTCATATATCAAGTAAAGATAGATTTGAGTTTTATCACCAAGGAGATACTCGTCTGAGGCCAAGTTCCATCGATGTTCATAGACGAGGCTTGTGCCATCAGATAGCTAGAGCCAGTAACAGCTCCACAGTGCCTGTCATTAGAAGGGGCATGTTGATATTCATATAATAATTTTAGATGTATATTTGAACATGTTAAGTATACATTTAAAAATGTATGCAATCCTATCCTCATGCTGCTGAGTAAGCATAGGATTCCTTCCTATTAGATTCTTTACACATGATGTGTTATTGGGAACCTGGTGACAAACAGGAGGGAAATTCATTGGGGAAGAGCTTTTTTTTTTTTTTTTAACAGGGTAATAATATTAAAAGATCAGATTTTTTTTCTTGTGTGTGTGTGCAAGTGTGTGCGTATGTGTGTGTGCATATGCACACACAAGTTTCAGTTTGGTTAGTATCCTATGTGTCAGAATGCTGTGTTGACCTCTAGGTGGTTCCCTAAATATTCCCTAAATATTTTGAGAATCCTGAGGGATGGCTGCAAACTTCCCAGCAAAGCATTAATCCCATCTAAATGGTGCATGAAAATAATTTGGATCAGTTGCTTGCTTGTGCAGTTTTCATTTGGCTTGAATAGCATCTTCCCCTTTTCAGACATGGAAGTTTTGTGGTTGCTAATGATTTTCTGTTCTTCTCAAGGAGAGAAGACCGGCCGGGGGACCCCCTCCTCAAACAGGGAGACTGGCTCTTCGAACAGTTGCTGGCAGAGGCAAACTCCTTCTGCTCAATTCTAAGATGCTTCCTTCTGACGAACGGTGTCCATAAAATGGCATAAGAACACAGGGATAAAAACAACAACAAGGGACCCTGATGGAGGTTCTCCAGACTAGGAATATAAATCCTTGTTTGTTCCTGAAAGCCTGATAAGTTTTTATCCTTCCCTGGAAGACAGGACATTGCACAATTTGTTGCATTGGAGAAAATTGGTTTTTGCACAAATTTTCACACTCTTTCAGCCTCAAAAGATGTTTACTGCCTTGTTTTGCCATTTATTCTCTGGGTAGAGATCTAGGGCTCTTTCCCACTACACAGTTATACAGCATCATGACTCCACTTTTAAGTGCCATGGCAACATCCTATGAAGTTAAAGCGTTCATTTTCTGTTTTCTGTTCTTCCTCGGCACTCATTCTCTTTTTCAATATTGAGTTGATACCAAAAGGGAAACAAGGAGGGGGCCAGCTTAGTCTCCCTGGAAGGGAGTTCCTGAGAGTGGGAGCAGCCACCAAGAAGCCTCTCTCTCCTGTCCTCACCAAATGAGCCTAGGATGGTGGTGGGACCAAGAGAAAGCGTTTCTCTGAAGATCTTAGAAGTTCTGCCAGGTTGATATGGGGAGAGATGGTCTTTCAGGTAACCTGGATCTAAGCTGTACAGGGCTTTATAGATCATAACCATCACTTTGAATTGTTCCCAGAAAGGAACGGGTAGCTAGTGAAGCTGTTTTAACAAAGTAGTTATATATGCTCCCTGTGACTGGCCCAAGTCTGCTCTGAAAAATGTCAATGGTGAGTTGTTTGGCCATGAAGGTGTAATTGTGAGCCAGCATGGTGTAGTGGTTTGAGTGTTGGATTTTATCTCTGGTGGTCTGGGTTTGATTCTCTGCTTGAGCATAAAACCCCACTGGGTGACCTTGGGCAAGTCACACTCTTTCAGCCTCAGCAATGGCAAGCCTCCTCTGAAGAAATTTGCCAAGAAAACCCTGTGATAGGTTCACCTTAGGGCAGGGGTAGGCAACCTTTTTGAGCCAGGGGCTGGGTTGCTGTCCCTCAGACAATTGGGGGGGCCGAAGCATCAAAAATAATAAATAAATAAATAAATAAAATTTAAAAAATATGCATGCACACTCTCTCAGCCCCAGAAAAGCCATGGCAAAACCCCTATGGAGATTTTGCCAAGAAAACCCCAAGAACAAATAATAACAACAATAATATCGTCATGGCGGACGGCGGGGGGGGGGGGGGGGCGGCGGCAGGGGCGGCCTGGGGCCGGTCCAAAGGCCTTAGGGGGCCGCATCCAGCCCCCGGGCCTTAGGTTGCCTACCCCTGCCTTAGAGTATCTATAAGTCACAAATGACTTGGAGGTACACAGCAAGCAAGGAAGAGGGTGTGATTGTTATGTTCTAGATAATACTTCCTTCCCTTGAAGTTGTGTCTCTTAGAAGGGAGTACAGTTACAGAATAAAGCCTGAGTCCTGTTGGTGGTCCCAAGCATTGAATGATGGGTCAATGGGTCTTCTCTACTTGGGTCTTCAATAACTGAATCGGGCTGACATCCTGTTAATGATATACAGATGCATAAGTCACACTAATCCTGTGGCCAGAGTGCAACCAATATATTCTGCTGGCTGCAACCCTGCACATTCTCAGCAATGTTGTGTGTTGTGCCTTGCTGAATGGCACCCAGTTATTGTGGTGTCCAGTGTTGCTATTCTGCAAGGGGGTTATATAGTGCTGGCATAGGATATCTCTGCATGTCGATAACTACACTATACTGAGGGTACATTGGATTGCAGGCTCAGTGGGTCTATTCTAGTTGGGGTTGCCAATGAGGATTCAGGTTTATGTTTAAGCCTTGGGGGGGGGGGCAGTGGAGAAAACATGGATGGTCTTAGAAGCCCCCTCATCCCACTCCCTTTCACTCTTTATGCCCCACTACTTTCTCTGAATGGAGCCAGCATGGTGTAGTGATTTGAGTGTTGGATTATGACTCTGGACACCAGGGTTCGAATCCCTGCTCAGCCATGTAAACCCACTGCGTGACTTTGGGCAAGTAGCATTCTCTCAGCCATAGACCATGGCAATGGCAAACT
Organism: Phrynosoma blainvillii; assembly: GCA_026167975.1. Lineage (NCBI taxonomy): Eukaryota > Metazoa > Chordata > Lepidosauria > Squamata > Phrynosomatidae > Phrynosoma > Phrynosoma blainvillii. Next base: position 14,500,392 of record JANUYF010000003.1, read on the forward strand.
CCTTCTGAAGAAAATCTCATGATAGGTTCGCCTTGGGTTCGGGCCATAAGTCGGAAATGGCTTGAAAGCAGACGAGAACTTCCTCTGAGGTCAACTAAGAGCAATGTTCTGTTGATGGGTGGATGGCAGAAGATGCCTTCCTTGGCAGCTTGGGCATTTCCAAGGCTGACATGGAGATAAGCCCTGCAAGCTTTTTGGTTGGAGCATTCTGGAAGTCGCAGATAAAGAAAGTAACTTTTTCCAGGTTTTCAGCAACCTAACGTCTCGATAGATTGCCGTAGATGAAATTGGCTTTTATGCTCCCTCTGAACTGAATTAATTTCTAGGAAAGGTAAGAGGAGTTCACCTTTGCTGTTTTTCCAACAAAATACCAATAGGGAGTAAGAAATGGCAAAGGAAAGAATGATTTCCCATGCAGGTTGTGTATTTTTGTAGGCTTGCCAGTTATCAAGGGGGGGGGGGGAAACTTTCTGAGTCCTTAAGTGGTTGAAAGAGACACTATTTTATGTTGATATCAGAAGAAAAAGGGAGAACACTATAAAAAATAAGGATAATGAATCTCAATATACAGTGGACCCTTGGTATTTGCTGGGGTTTTGTTCCAGGACCCCCCATGGATACCAAAATCCGTGGATGCTCAAGTCCCATTAAATACAATGGCATAGTACAATGGTGTCCCTTATATAAAATGGCAAAATAAAGGTTTATTGTTTGGAATTTATATTTTTTTTAATACTTTCAAGCTGTGGATGCTTGAATCCATGGATATGGAAGGGCAGCTGTACTTCATATTCTTTTTTAGCTGTTGGTCTGTTGTTGATTTTTAAAACAGAGGCTAGATAATGTATTCCCCCCCCCACCCGCCCCCAAAGTTTGGAAAGCTAGCTTTCAAAACAGTTTCATTGTTGGAAAGAGAAGAACTAAATTAATCTATTAAATTTAGAAAGGTGGAAATTACATTAATTAAATGTATTCATTAATCAAATAATTGATTTTACAGACACAATGGGAGTTATATTTAATGGCATTTTTGGTGTTGCTGCTGCCCCCTAGTGGCACATTTTAACTTGACTCCATATAATATATCTACAGATATCTATATATATTGTAGATAATTTTTAAACTGTCTTCTCCAACCTGCTACTTTCTAGATACACTCAATTGCAAATCCCGCAATCTAAAGGTTGGAGATGGCAGGACTGGTAGTAGATCACATTTGGAAATTGTTGTTTTGGGAGGCTGTTTTCAAGTATGGAGTGTTTAACAACCTGTTTGGTTTAATTTTTGTCACCAGACTGACAAAGGCTCATCTCCTGCTTGAAGCTGAAAACTCCAACTCCCATGCCACCTCTTCTCGTTTTCCTGAAAGAGGCTCTTAGGTTTTCCCATGGGCTGCTTTCCAATGCTCTGAAGCCCTGAAATAAAATTGGACCGAAAAACAGGGGTGGGAATTACATAGCCCTCCAGATGTTGTTTCAGCGCAGGTTCCAGCATCCCTAAACCTCATAGGAAATGGTAAGGGATGCTGGGAGTTGCAGTTCAACAACAGTTGGAAAGAGCCATGTGCTCTCCATGCCAGAGCTAGCTAACTAGGGATGGTGGCAGAGGAGGAGGAGGAGAAGGGAGTGTTTGCTATTGACCTGCATCTCCCTCCATCCACCTACACTTGCCAACATGTATGCTCTTCACTCATGCTTTGAGTGTCAATGATAATATGTCCAGCTGACATAGGCTGAATGTGAAATAAAGTGTTCATTACAGAATTACAGTTCCTGGCACCCTCCCTAGGACAAGTTTTCTTATCCAAAGTCTTCTTCCTGAACTGACTGCAGCCGAAATACTATTTTTTTAACGCAAGGAGATTGCTCTGTGCCCAACAGAACGTCGCTTGTTCCCAAACCAAGAATTTGTTTACTGTAGGCCAGTGGTTCCCAAACGTTGGTCCTCCAAGTGTTTTGGACTTCGATTCCCAGAAGTCCTAGTTAGCTTAGCCAACAGTCGGGAATTCTGGGAGCTGAGGTTCAAAACATCTGGAGGACCAAAGTTTAGGAACCACTGCAGTGTAGGTTTTTTGTGAACCTGTTACTCTGTTGCTGAATGGGATAAGGATCCTTTTCGGGATTTTTGTATCAGCTATAATGTGAAGTCTACTTAACTAAGTAATGGCTCTTGGCCCAACTCTCCCAAACCTGAGGAAACATCATTCAACTATGCTTCAGTCACTAACAGAAACGACCTCCCTCTCCGCATGCAACTGATGTTCGATAACATAGGTTCAGAGGAGACTTAGGATCATGGGAATAGCATCACAACTGTGACTAAATAGAAATCATGAATATGGAACAGTTAGCTAGATTTACTGATCTGTAATTGTTTCGTGTTCACGATTGCTACCTAGGCACAATTTTGACATTATTGCCACGATTTCTTTACCAGCATCACTTGCATGGGGAGGTCCATTCTGCCATCAATTGGAGCATGGGTGAAAGACATTTCCATCAGATTTTGGTGATGGTGGGGAATTGGGCCAAGAGAAGTTATTTAATTAAGCATACTTTTAAGTAGCTGATACAGGATTATGGTCCCTTTCTTTTCATGCCAGTTATAAATCCATGTAATACATAGTCTGGTAGAAACTCATTCATTCCAGTTCACCAACGGAGATCCAAGTCCCTGTTAGCTGGTGTAATTCACAGGTAGATTATTAAGTGCATGCAGTTTCCTTCAACATTACAAGCTCTAGCTTATTTACAATAATGTTGTAATGTTGAAGGAAACTGCATACAATACAACCTACAATAAACAAGGAAGGGCTTTGACAGCAGGAACTAAAAGGCTTTTATTCCATAAAGCAAGCTGAGAAAATAACAGCTTCTTGGAATCCAGCAACACATTTTAATTTTGGAAAGAAACGTGAGTTTTGTATTGCAAACCAATTCCTGGGCCAAAGATTATGTACAGAAACTTGTCCTTAATCCTAAGTATATATCCCCCCCCACTATTAATTTTTACCCATCTTTTCCTAGCGGCTGTCAGAATCCTAGTAGAAAAACAGAGTTCCCAGCTATCACTATACTTCACGGCTTTTTATCTAGGGTATGCATTTCATAGAATCGTAGAGTTGGAAGAGACCACAAAGGTAAACAAGTCCAGTTCCTTGCCATGCAGGGATACACAAAGAAAGCACCCTGCCAGATGGCCATCCAGCCTCTGTTTACAAACCTCCAAAGAAGGAAACTCGCCATACTCCGAGGGAGTATGTTCCACCATCAAACAGCTCTTACTGTCAGGAATTTCTTTCTAATGTTGAGGTGGATTCTCTTTTCCTGTAGTTTGAATCCACTGCTCCATGTCCTATTCTCTGGAGCAGCAGAAGACAAGCTTGCTCCATCCTCAATATGACACCCTTTCAAATATTTAAACGGTTATCATATCATCTCTTAGCCTCTCTCTTCCAGGCTAAACATATCCAGCTCTCTAAGTTGCTCTTCACAGGGCATGGTTTCCAGACCCTTCACCATTTTGAATGTCCTCCTCTGGACACACTCCAGCTTCTCAACATCTTTTTTTAGCAATAGCAATAGCAGCTTCATTTATATACTGCTTCGCCTCTAAGCAGTTTACAACTGTAAGCTAATTGCTTCCAACAAGTTGGGTACTCATTTTAGTGACTGTGGAAGGATGCAAAGGCTGAGTCAATGCTGAGTCCGTGGCTGGGATTGAACTCATAACCTTGTGGCTGTGAGTACTGCCATTTAGCCAGTTTGCCACCAGGGATTCTTTCTGAATTGTGGTACCCAGAACCAGACACATCTAGACACTATACTTCTATTGATGCAGTCTAGAATTGCACTAGCTTTTTAGCTGCCGCATCACACTGTTGACTCATGTTCAACTTGTGGTCTACTAGGACTCCTAGATCCCTTTCACATGTACTGTTGTCAAGCCAGGTATCCCCCATACTATACCTGCATTTAATTATTATTATTTCTGCCTAAGTGTAGTACCTTATATTTCTCCCTGATGAAAATTTATTTTCTGAGGTTGTTTGATCTGATGAAGTATAGAAAAAAGGGCTAGCTCTACTTGAATCCAATTTTACACATGTATGTGCACGGTCAGAGGTGTGCCTGGAATCCTGCAAGGGAAGAAATTAGAAGTGAAATTTGGGTATTGAATTCACTTAGCATTCCATTAACCAACAATGAATTCTTCAGCAATGAAGAGAAGCCAAGAAGCCATTAAAAGTCCAAAGTTTTATTCAATAAATATAATTTCCATAAACTTCTGTAGGACAACTTATTGACATAGCAATACAGTGAGCACACTATACTACACAGAGGATCTAAAAAGGATGGCAGGGACAGCCACAGTGCCTGCGGTCAACTTCTTGGTACCAATTATTGCTCTGGTTGCCAACTGGCAATGCTGCCTTATGTCTAACTCTTGCCAGTTTCTAGTCAAAACAGCTCAGGTGGGGTGCATTCCTTGTTCCTTGCAAGGCTATCATCAGGGCTCTTTATGAAACCTGAAAGCAGTGCACTCAGCCCTCCTTGTTGTTCAAAAGAGGAATCCAAGATGGCTTTCTCCACATGTGTAAGGGAAGACACAACCAACAGGACCTTAAACAAAGCATGCTTTATGACCGAGTCTTTGGTATAGCAGGAATCATGCCTCTTCTATTATTAACTCTTACTTAAAAAGAAAACATGCCTCAGATTTTTAAAAAGGAGTATGGATACCATTTATCCCACATCTTTTTTTTTTAAACACTCCAAGATAGGACTCCTATGAGACAATGGCAATTCATTGGGAAAACAGTGAGCATGAACAATTATCACTATTTATTAAATTGGAGACATAAAATTTGGCTCAAACCAGATACAGCGGAGTGTTTTAAGTCTCGTTGAAATTAGTGATGTAACTGCAGTATAAATGAGACATGTTTTCCTAGCAGTAAATCCAATTATGTTCAGTGGACCTAGGTAAAGGTGGGACAGAACAAGAGCCTTAAGCGTGATCAATCATCAGGGCCATGGGGAAGCTTTAAATCCTTCGACTGCATAGTTTCAAGCACCTCTTGCATATATTTCAGCTACCAACATCAGTTCTATTGTTTTATCATCTGCCATGGACATAAAATACATTCATTAAAAAAATCTAGCAAGCAAAACAAACATCTTAAAACACTTTGGATCATGATTCATATTTTTCCCTGGTGGTAGTCCAGGCTTGGCCTGCACTCTTTCCTAGAGCCAGGACCAACCATACATATCTTCCAACGTGGAATTGGATCTAAGGTTTTCAGGTACAGGGTCCCTCTTTGTCCTTCTCTATTTAATTATATTCACATTGTAGATACCCTGGCTTTACAGACCCTCCTTCTCCCAAGGAAACTTTAGGAGTTCTTGTTCTACAAGGACCAGGATTTCTAACAGAGACTTCTTAGTGCACCAAGTTATAACCTCAAAGTGTGAAGCATGTTCAGCATGAGCTCTACCACAGAGCTACTACAGATACAGTGCTAACTTAGGGCCTTTGCAGACTGCCAGAAATAGTGCACATTGAGTCCACTTTAACTGCCCTGACTCAGTGCTAAGGAATCATGGGAACTGTAGTTTATTGTGGCACCAGAGCTCTCTGGCAGAGAAGTCTCAATGTCCCAGAAAAAAAAAAAAATACAATTCCCATGATTCCCTAGCACTGAGCCAGGACAGTTAAAGTGGACTCAATTTGCACTATTTCTGGCAGTCTGCAAAGGCCCTTAGATGATTCTTACTCAAAGATTGAGAACCTAATGGCTGTGGAGGTAATTGTGTATAATGTCCAGTGGCTTTCAGTGTGGGATGTTGCATTGCCTGTTGCTCATCAATCCCAGCCTGTGTAACAAAGCCTCTGGAGCAAAACAAATGTCAGAAAAATGAACAGTACTTTCCCAGCTCACATGCTCCTCTTCCTCAGTAAGCAGCAGTTACGGAAACAGCAGCAAACATTTAACTCCATAAGCAACTTCACTGACAAATTCTAGGTGAGTAATTGGAAGCCATCCACAATGTTGAAAAAGGGATGAGGTGGACATAGGGAAATTTATGAAAACAGCAAAGATTCAACATCAACAGAACTGATAAAAATCTGAAAGAGTTACCCTTGCTTTGGTACAATTCCATTTTATGAGAATTATATTAATGTAGGAAGAAGCTAGGTTACTTTCGAGGGTCTCGACTGGGCATGTACACCATGACTATATGATGTATGAAATTCTGGTGAACAAGTGGGGGGTCCTGAGAACAGGTTAGCTATTTCTGGGTACTGCACTTCACAAAAGACTGGATTGAAAAACAAACAAACCTCCATTCAGCCTAAAAAAAAATCCAGATAAAAATGCTACAGACCCTCTTTCTAAGGCTGTAAAATTTTTAGCACTACAAAATGCAGCTTTCTCCAGGATAGAACTGGTCAAACCTTGAATGGTCAGAGCAATGAGGCAGTACTGGTTATTCCCTGTCCCTTGTTTTATAGACCCCCCAACAATACGAAAATAATTTAAAAAGCATTCTATATCTCACTTCAACATACTCCTTCAACCAGATATATGGGGACATTACAATTTGCCAAGTGATCTTCATGAAAAACAGATTTACCTTGATGCTCACTCTCCAGTTAGGACCATTATACATTTTTAGTAGTAAAGACAGTAGTTGGAAGTCAGAAAAAATTAAATGAGACCCTTGTAAACATCTCAAGAGGTATTGCAAACATAGATTCACTGAGCAAGTGACTGACCCAAAGGGACCTTGAGTTTGGCTGGTATTTTCTTCGGGCATTTTGTTGTGATCATGGTGTCTGAGGACAGGTGAGGTTGCAAGAGTTCTCCTCCAAGCAGCTATATTCTAAAGGATGTTTTTACTCCTTTTCTGGGGAACAATTTGTGAAGTCTAAACTAGTTCTATGGATACTGAAAACAATGGGACTTTTAAGTCCTGACATTCTGCACAGTAAAACTTCCTTTAAAATGTACCCTGTGCATGCTGCAAAAGAAACAAGGGTTCATTATGAAAGGAAGAGGGTCCCTTCTGCTCAATTAGGTCAAGGCAAAATCTACAATTCCAAGTATGTCAGCAATGCTTTTAAAAAAGGACAACCCCCTCACAACTTGCCCAAAAGTTGCCTCTGCCCATCCCAAAGCTGGGGTGGGGGGGAATCACTACAGAATATACAGCCACACCACAATAAGAATGAGGGTGCTATAAATCTGGATAGATGAGGCTGGAATTAAGAACATAATCAAACCGAGCCTATCAATAAATATATCTCCTCTGAGATATGAAGGTGTCTCCTAGGACAGTGGTTTGTTTTCTAACTTCTGCTCCCAGAATCCTAGAACACTGGAGATGATGGCTGGGACTTCTGGGAGGTAGAGTCCAAAACATATGGGGAATAAATGATTGAGAATCACTAACCATCCACAACATTCAACTAATAAACTCTTATGCTTGAGCAAAGGGTTTTGCATTACAAATTCAGTTAGGGACGCAACAGTATGCAGTACTAATTTGATGCTACGTTCCTTATGTGTGGCTCAGGCTTTGGATTCACTGACATGGGTTGCAGACTGCCAGAAATAGTGCAAATTGAGTCCACTTTTAAGGTTAGGGTTAGGGAATCATGGGAACTGTAGTTTATTGTGGCACCAGAGCTCTCTGACAGAGAAGGCTCAATGTCTCAGAAAAAAAACCACACAATTCCCATGATTCCCTAGCACAGGGGTAGGCAACCTAAGGCTTGGGGGCCGGATGCGGCCCCCCGAGGCCTTTGGACCGGCCCTAGACCGGTCCTGCCCCCCACCCCCCGCCGCCATGATGATATTGATTCTTGTTGTTATTACTTGTTCTTGGGGTTTTCTTGGCAAAATCTCCACAGGGGTTTTGCCATGGCTTTTCTGGGGCTGCGAGAGTGTGCATGCATATTTTTAATTTTTTAAAATATTTATTTATTTATTTATTTATTTATTTATTTATTTATGGTGCTTCGGCCCCCCAATTGTCTGAGGGACAGCAACCCGACCCCCAGCTCAAAAAGGTTGCCTACCCCTGCCCTAGCACTAACCCTAATCCTAAAAGTGGACTCAATTTGCGCTATTTCTGGCAGTCTGCAACCCCCCTAACAGAACTTATCCCAAATCTGAAGAGAGTCCTGTAGGAAAATCACTCTGCTTCCCTTTTCTTGGCTTATCTCAACAGTTACTGCTTTGCAGCTCAGTATAATTCATTAGTTTTACACCAAATTCCTACACTTGGTTCATTTTGGTTCACTTTGCTTTGCACATTCTTCTGCCTATGACTGAACCTAGAACAAAACATAGCACGTTACCAAAACACACAAAAGGTTATTCTATGTTTAAAAAAATGAAATTATAAAAGTATTTGTGATCCAATACAAAATATATTTGCTCTGCTTTTGTTCGACCCAAGTCCTGTTTGACACGCACAAACAGATGGTACAATGAAACAAAATCTTCACTTTGCTTGGCTTTTCTTAGAAAATTATACCTGTCTTGGACAGATGGATTCTTATATTCCGCCTGTTATTTGTTTAAATGCCTGCTTCTTCTGTACCCTTACACACACTGAGAAGGGGGAGGAAAGAGAGGGGGAACAAACGGGAAGTTTAAAAAAAAAGTTAGGTCAGTTCATCTTCAAATCAGAACTGTGAATCTGTGGACAAAAATACTTCAATTTTAACTCTTTAATGATAAAACAAAATAAATGTACAATATGGATTTTAACAAATGCTTGGAGTTGGCTTTTTTTTTTAAAGTCCAAAGGCTCTTCTAAGAAGTTTATTTGAAATGAAACGACAAACCAAAATGGTAACAGTGGACATGAAGTAGTGATTTATGAAACTGATGGTATGGAAAGGAGTGGGGAATGAAGGCAAAGGAAACATTAAAGATTTGATCACAAGATCTTTTTGCAAACTTCAGTGAAATGAATGGAAGTCATGCTGGAGTGCTACTTGACATTTCTGGAGTACTGTGGGCTTACATGTGTGTGTATATACCTCCAAGTTGCCTGTCAGTTTATGGCAACCTAATGAACTTTATAGGGTTTGCTATGAACTTCATAGGGTTTGCCATTGAGGTGGTCTTGCTAGTCCCTTCCTCTGAAATATAGCCTAGAGCACCTGGTATTCACTGGCAGTCTCCCATCCAAGTGCTAACCAGGGCTGACCCTGTTTAGCTTCCTAATCAAATGGGATTTGGGTTCTTTAGGCCAGGGCTTGGTAATCTCCCTCCTAATTTGAGACTTTACTAAAAGTGGCACACTTTGCAAGTAAACAGATCAGTCAAGAGAACTATGCAACTCCATATTCAGGGTGAGGTTTCTAAGCCCTGTCTCATTCTGAGAAGTAACCACCCACATGGGTAAAAAAACTACCCTCGAAACATTATAGGAGAAAGGAAATTGGGACTTCCAAAGTAGATGTGACATAGATGTGACAAGTAAGATAAGGGCAGGAACACTATGTCATGCCAGTAATGTCTGGTGAAACATTTCCCTACCCTTTCCAAACAGCAGCCATTCAAGTTGAGCCAGGGTGGGAAACTGGAATAACTGATGTCACGTTATGCATCACCTTTTACTAGGTGTTCAGAATCATTCATGACATGTTTGGAATACAAGCGGTTTTTGACTGAGAAAAAGAGCATGCACAAAGGAATTCCTTGGGTGTTAGAAGTCTACAAGTACTGTTTGCAGCCCCTGCAGAATCTGAAAGAAGAAATAATCTTTAAGTGCTCTCATCAAGAGTATATATAGTACGATTAAATAAATAACATACTGAGAAAAAAAAAAGGGGAAAAAAGCAATCACCCACACACTCATTTGAATCATAAGTGCCTGGGGAATAAGACTATAAACCAAGGAATTGCTGCAATTTTTCATGTTCAAGGTTAGTTAAGGAAGGACATGAAGAGGTACATTTAGTTCTCCAAACAGAACCACCTCCTAAGTAGTGATTGAGTTTTGATTAAATTGAAGATAATTCAAGAGTAATTCTTGTAATTGTTTTTTTTAAAGGCTTCCAAGGTATGATTGTTAATTGACTTGATTATGGAAAACTAACAGTATACACTGAAATAACATAACTTGGTTACAGCTTCAATGAAAGGTGTTTCTGGAATAATTTCTTGCAAGTGAGAAGCTACAACCTTCCAAAAGGACAGTATTTTTTTTTTGTACAGCCATCCAGTCATTGCTTCAAGTGACACTCACATGAAATGTCAACTATTCACCAAGTTGTTGGCATGTAACCCAGAGGAAACATGAATTTAAAAAACTACCATTTTGGGGGAGAAAGATCTTTCTTATGTGAATTGGTGTGGGGGAGGGGGAAGAAGTTACAGAGGTTTTGCTAGAAGTATTTATAACTTAGGTCAGAGCAAATACAAGGTATACCAAAGGACAATGAGAAAAGTCTCAACATGTAATTGAGTCCATTGTGGACAGCGTCAAGATGCTTCTGTCGTTGGTATAGAAGGGTTCCGCAGAGCTCCATGATCTAAAGTAACAATAAGAAAAAAGTTTTGCTGACTGGGAAAGTGAAGTTTGGCTTAGAATCTTTTCTTTTTTTTAAAAAAAAAATCTAAAAAAATATTTTAAAATGAACTCTCCAAAGGGACTAATCCAGACATCTCATGTGTTTTCTGATAAGACATAATTTAAACATCTTGAACATGATCCAATGCTCTTTGAGATAACTATGCCCAATGATGCAAAAAATTCTCAGACCCCAGAAGAGAACCTGGAAACTCCTTGTGAGGTTTCATGCACATGTTTGGAAAAGGCATATTGCCAGACCGCTATAATATGGAAGGGATCTTTCTGTTCATGAATAGGGCATACTTTCATACAGTGGCTGGGATCCAGAGACCCAGTTTGTGCAGACATTTTAGTTTCTTTTACAGAGGGAAATGCCTGGCATACCCCTAAACAGCCACTGCCCAGTGGATGTAGAACATTTTGTTCTCATAGAAGAGACTGATGCCTCTACTTTCTGGGTAATTTATGCACGCTGGAGACAATGGATTGTGCCACTCTATTTAGGACAGGAGTGCAAATGAACACAGATGCTAAAATGTTGAAGAAAGAAGGAATTGGAACCAGAACAGAAAATAAGTAATAATATAAGTATTGTCTCATTCATTCCATCTACAGAGCAATCTACTATAATGCCTATGGTTAATACTGCATGAACCAACATGAACATTTGTGTGACAGATGCAATGAAATATAGCTTGATGAAAGACAGGTGAGCAACATATATCAGCAATTCAGAAAAGCCATGCATCACATTCTCTTTTGCAATCAGTGAAAGCTTAGAATTCCTTTGAAAATTTTCATTTTAAGGCATTTAAGTTGATTTTGCTATGTCTATTTCTTCTCCAAGCATTTAAACATCATTACATTAAAAAGCAGAGCTCCCATTTAGAATTTTACCAGGGAATGATTTCACATTCCAATTCTCATATCTGACAGAATATTAAATACAATTAACACACGGGTAGTAAGACAACTTCCTTGAGCAGCCATTTAAAACCCATGGAATACATTCAGTGAATACATTTGCTGGGGTAAATCAACTATCTTGATAAATGCTGGATTTGAACAGAAGCCTTAATGTGACCTATGTCTGTACTGCAGATGAGGCTGACCACATTGGGAACATTTTCAGTGTAGTAAAAATGTAGACTATTTAATGTTACATGATTGGAACAAAGAGGTTCAACCTATGCTACCAATTAGCCCAAGACACAACTGACACCAATGACATGGTCTGCAAAATTTATTTTATTTTAGCAACAGACACAACTTATATGAAGGCTTGCCTGGATACTATTAAACAAGGTGGTTAAGTTGTTGTCATTCTAATTAAAATGGGAAGTTTAACTTACCTAAGCATACCTAAAGCATATCATGCTGCTCTAATCCATAATGGCTTCCTCATTCATTTTTATGTGAGGGATTGACCTTTGCTGGCTTATTAGGATCAACTCTTAAGTGATTTTTCTGGGTGTACATCTTAGCATTCTGACATTTAGGCTGATAACTGTTCTATATCAGTGCAATGGCTATGCTGTGTAACATCAGCCAATACATCACTGGCACGTTTAGCCACACGACAACATGTGCCATGTTGCTAAATAATTTTAGCACGTTCATTGTATAAAGGTAAGCTACAGTTCCACATTACCTGATGTGCTTGTATAATTGTAATCCTTCTGCAATTCAGAATGTCATGTAATTCTAAATGTTACACTTTAAAAACAAACTAAAATTGAGCCAAGAACCTTCAGTAGTCTTTCTTGTTCAAGTGTCTGATCTACTCTGAATTCAACTGTTAGCAGAATTTGAAATGAAGCAAAAATTGGCACTAAGTCAAGTTCCATCAATTTGCTTTTCATGAAATAGGTGATGATGTCTTAGGTATGCTCTTCTATTCTGTCAAATATGATACTTTAATCATATCATGCAAGTTGTACAATTATGTGTGTCCCAGAAAGAAATCAGAATCTTTGCTTGAAAGCAGATTATACCTACCTTTGCAAAAATCATGCACAAATATTTGTGACCTGATCACTCAATAAAACCAAAAAGTAGAATATTGTTTGAGTTAGCTCTGAACACTGCAGTCTTGTGAGACCAGGAAAGAAAACCATGGTTGGATATACAAGTTGGTGGGATTCTCAGCGGCTGAGGTTCAACAAAATCAGATTTAATCTCCACCCCAGTGGATCCCTCAAATTCAGTATTATTTGTTCTCTCCCAAAGGAGTGAAGTGCTGTCATTCCTAAGGGAAAATGCTGTACTTGGGGACACTGCTGTGATGACAACAAAGCCTGTTCTCCGTCTTGCGAACACTGGACGTCTGAAGTATCAGTGCCATGTTACCTGCATGCCCCCCACTGCAAAATATTCCTGGTCTACTAAATAACATAGACCCCCTGCACAAGGGTGGGCACATCTGGCAGGCCTATTTATCCTGAAGCCTGCCATAAGCCACCAAAATTCTGCCAAAATTCAGTGGCCAACTCATACCATTGCAACTGAGAAAAGCCCTTTAAAACACACAGAAAATCACTGTTTTGAAGCAGCAACCATTGCTGGGGTGGGGTGGTGGTGAGATGGTATCAGACCAATCAAAAGCTCCTCCTGTTTTAAAAAATGTCTAGTAAAACCTTTTATTTTATACATCATGCCTGCTTTCTATACAAAGCAAAACTGATTATATAGATATTTAAAAAATCAACCTTGTAACAGTTCCCATTTTATGGAATGATGCTATTTAACAAAAACTTGAGCGGGAGCGACAGACACTGAATTAACAAATTTGTGTAAATAAAAAACCTGATAAAGGAACCACAAGGGGAAAAAAACAGCACTAGTAAGAACAATTAAGAAGTGGCAAACAGTATCTGCACAAGTAATCAAATAATATTTTAAAACCATGTGAAAGATATCACAACTTTTAATCTGATCATGGTCACTACTTAAGTCTCTGCTGAAAGCAGATCTTGAGAATGGAATCCCACTGCCTTATATTTCATCCCAAAACAGGATGGGTAGATATTGCACCTGTCCTTATACCAACCCACACCTGAATATCTTCTAACTGGAGAACCTCTCCTAGTTCTCCAAAGAAAGCACTGCTGCCCTGTCCAGCTATAGTCTAGTTTCCAAAAAGTGCTTTGAGCAGATATTTGAAAAAGTACCTTAGCGATCTTTTAACAAGGGGAGAAAGTGGTTTGCTGCTTTGGTTTTAAGCAACAGCAAGTTGTGATATCATTCCAAAGGATTTAAAGAAACAAGTGCAAAAGCTGATTTTTAACCCCCTCCTGAATATCTCTGTATATTTCTCTTGCTCTTTTTTTTTTTTTTTTTTAAATCTTTTATCAGGAAGATAAGTGCAAATACTTTTGTACATCAGATCTGGGGAACCCCTGGCCCTCCACATGTTGTATGACATTATTTCCAAACAGCTTGGCTAATAGTGAGAAATCATGGTAGTAGTAATTTAACATCTGGAATGCCAAGGATTTTACATCATTCGCTTGATCAGGGGTAGGCAACCTTTCCCCTTTAAGGGCCGAGGGACTTCAGCTCCCAGAAGCCTCAGCCGTGTTGGCCAATAGTCCCATGTTGGCCAATAGCTCCTGGAATTCTGGGAGCTGAAGTCCCTCAGCCCTTAAAGGGGAAAGGTTGCCTACCCCTGCTCTTGATCATGGTACTGCTAGATATATTCATACTAGTCAGGGGTATGTACTATATTACCATACCCCTCTTGTACATCTCAGGGATTGTATCATGACTATATTGGTCACCTGAAATTTAAAAATAATTTAGTCCATTTCCGAATGCCATACTATACTAATGCAATTAGATAAACTCTGGATTTTAAAACGTTTTAAGTCTGGGAGGCTTTGATGCTTTCTAATTTTTGTGGGTTTTCTTTTAGCTAATTAAACATTTAAAAGTTCTATCCCACAACATTTAAAAATATTTATTTTCAAATCAATGAACAACAAAACCTTCCCAAAAGTAAATGTCTCTAGGGAGAGTACATATTGGGGAGAAAATACAACCCTTGCAGTAATAGAATCAGAAATTGCAGTATGACTAGTGAGCAGACATACATTGAACAAACAAGGATCAAGCCTTTTGATTTCACAAACTGATTGCTAATTTGTGAAGGCAAAGCAGCTAAATCAGGGAAGTAAGACAGGACAGAGACCAGATTTTAAGGGAAAGGACGAACAAAGCAAGAAGACTGACTGTATTGATATACATATATATATATATGCTTACAAGGAAAGCAGCAAATTGAGGTTACATGGGGCTCTGACACACACATGAAGCAGTGTGTAAGCAAAAGCTACCCTCTTCATTGGCACAGGTGTGGACCATTTGCTGGTAACAAGAGAGAGATTAAGGGAGCCTTGGTTCGCATGTGGAGCATCCATATGTATGTCAAAGCTGCTATAGGCACATAGCAGCTGCGATATTAAAAAATAATTTTAAAATGCAGCATGTATTTGAAACAAAAAAATATAACAATATGAAGACACTGCACTTCTTCCTCCCTCCCATCAGAAACAGCCTGCCCCCACAAAAGCAAAGTTGTTGATCTTTTAAGATCCAAAACAGTGCCTATGAGGAGCATTTCCTGCCTTTTGCTAGACATCTATAACTGCCGGTTCATCATGTTCCAGTTTATAGGAGAACCGTCTGCAGCAAAGGCAATTGAGAGAAATTCCACACCTGTTGACTCGAGCTGGGCTGCACCTTCCCATTATTCGTTCCAACATTCTTCTAAGAGATGTGCATGCTGTTTCCCCAACTGAGAAGCAACACATGGAGTCCAAGCAGTTGATACCTGTGTTTGTCTCAGCAAGCTGAGGAGGAAAGTAGGGAAAATACAGAGAGGAGGAATTAGGTTAGCAGCAGTTTTATATATTGTATACATTTTGCATTATGTATTGTATACATTTATTACATACATTTAAAAAGTAACACAAGTCTGAGGAGCATGAATACAGCACACCTTCTTTGCAGATCATGCATCCTCCTTGCAGATAAAGTAAACGTATTGTGTTAAGCAATTGGATTTCTTTTGAAAAAGATGAAAGTTACAGTAGTGATGGCAGTCTACTGAACCTGGGTATCTTACCAGTCAATTCAAGCACTTTCCTTCCCACCTTATTCAACATCAACAGTAGCTCTGATTGGGCAATTTAGTCACAAAGTCTCAGCCCCACAATAAGTTTCAACTCAACATGTGGGAATCACTCTTGGGTCTACAGCAATGAATAGAAATTATATCAGCAAATGAAGAAATGTATTTTGCATCGACTGCTCCTGTCTGCCTGCCAACAGACACTGCTACCAGAGTAGCAAAGCTTACTTCAGCAAGAAACCAAGTGACATCTATTTTCTTTTGTAGAGCCAAGGCAGTAATTTGAGAACTGTCTTATGAATGTAGCTGGATGCAGAGAGATTGCTGTTTGGCACCATCACAGAAATTTTTCAGTATGCAAACTGAGAACGCATTTCTTGATACATATAAAAGCAGGTGAAAAAGCAACTGGGGTGCCTCTTTCTCCCAGCCTTAGAAAAATCTATGTATGCTGGTCTTGGCACATCGCCAGCACATTAAAAGCAGATGTTCCTACAAATCATGGCCAATGCCAATTAAAATATGCATGTAGTTGCCACTGAGGAAGTGTTTGGTGCAAAAGCAATAAACATGTAAATGAACATTAACAACAATTTTATCTCATGTGTTTAATCAAGCAAAGAAAGCAGAAGGAAGAAAGATTTTTTTTCTATCTGGAAAATGAAAAAAACAAAAACCAGGATGGCAGTTGAAACTGAAATTGAACAAAAGGAATATGCATGTCTCAACAGTTAGGATGAAATTGGCTAGTAAAAGGAAGAGAACTGAAAATTTAGTATGGACCAAGCAATAATTACATCTATGCTTAACTATTTTAGCTGAAACCTACTTTCAACAACTTTATGAACTTTGGTGTACTTCAAATATGTTGTAGAAACGTCACTACAGTGGTCCCTCCACAGTCGCTAGGGTTAGGGGCATAGGACCCCGTGAAAGTGGAAAAACCACAAATAACAAAACCGCTATGTTTTTACCTGAGAGAACACCTCTCTAGGAACCTCTAGGTCCTCCAGTGCAACCTCTGGTCAACCTCTGCCAGACATTGACCATAGAATTGTACTGGAGGAGCTACAAATGCCTAGTGGAGTGTTCTCTCTAGAAATCTCAGTGTAATTTTGGTTAAAGATGACCATATAGTTGCACTGGAAGACCTAGATATTCCTAGCGAGAACATACTAATACAACCCATGAATAATCAAATCCACAAAAGTCAAATCCGCACATGTAGAGGGATGACTGTATACTGCAGACAAATACAGCCATATTTGTTCTTTCTCAACAAAAATTACTCACTTCTTTGATCTGACATTAGCAGCATTAGACTCCAAGGGTCACTAGCACTCATCTACTCATTTTCTGCTGTGACTATCACTGGTCGTTTCATTCAGTGGTGGCAATTTATTTGCCCAGATTTAGAACTGGTCAATTTAGCTCTATTCTCAGATATTATGGGAAAATCAACATAAAAAGAATGGTCTTGAAAATCAAGTATTTCTGACTTTTGAGAAGGATTAGATGGGTCATATCTTTTAAGATACGTATTTTGGGAGGAGAGGGGAAGTCACTCTTCTTAGTACTACAAAGATAAGGCAATATAATTGATCCTTTCTCCCGAGAGGTGTAGGGGTTCTCAAATCTTGCCTAGAAGCCTTGACCTCGTAACTCCAAACATGCATTGGCTATTTTGCTCCTTCGCCATCCAAACTAGTAATAAAAATAAGCCAAGCTTTGGTTCAAATTAGGTCATGATTTCAGAAGAGGCAGTGCAGAAGGTATGTATTCCCCATGGAACTTAGTACAGGAGATAAGAGAATTCCATATCTTACTGAGAAACCAATGTATACAGTTTGTAAAAGTAGAAGCTGGGATGATGAAGCCATTATTGCAACTAAAACGTGGATATTCCACTATTGCTGTGATGGTCAACTCTGCCTCTCTTGATGTTTTTGGATTGCTGCTCCCGTAATTCCTCACCATTAGATATGCTAGCAATAGCTGATAGGACTTTCAGAACAAATGCAATGAGAGGGCCATACTTATCCACTCTTGTACAGCTGGGACCAAACACTAACAAAAAACACCAACAGTTGTGAGTGAAGAGCCGTGGCAGAATGAGTGGTAAGGGTGGCTTTACTGTATCATCTTCAATTCTCTGGAAAATGATTGCCCAAATTTTGTTGAGCATTCTTCTTTCAGATATTCATCTCTGATTTCTGTGTTTACACTATAATCACATACCAGGAGTGGACAAATTCAGTGGATCCTATAGCCAAAATCCACCCTCCCTCTCACTCAGAATCTACTGGGGGCAGAAGTCCCCACCACCACTAATGGCAAAAATGGCTGCATTTTCCTTTAAGAACAAGGCACAAAGAGAGA
Source organism: Phrynosoma blainvillii (assembly GCA_026167975.1). Taxonomy (NCBI): domain Eukaryota; kingdom Metazoa; phylum Chordata; class Lepidosauria; order Squamata; family Phrynosomatidae; genus Phrynosoma; species Phrynosoma blainvillii. The sequence goes on from JANUYF010000003.1 coordinate 14,518,503, forward strand.
GTACCCTTGTTTTAAAGTACAATTGTGCATCTGAATGGAAAATGTCATGTTGTAAAAGGAGAACATGGTCTCTTTTGGCAGTGAAGCTGGTTACAAGGGCTACAAATCTGGTGGGCCCCTCAGCATTTGACCTATGTGTTGTTCACTCCTGTCTTTACCTCCCAAGGATCTAAGTGTTCTTTTTATAATAAAAACAGTAATTCTCACTATAAAATCACATCTTAAAGTCAACACCATGAGCAGAATGCGGATTTCTCAAAAATGACTGCATATACCTATGTTACATGAATAGCCATTCTGATAACTCCCCTACATGTACTTTGAAACACTGGATCTTAGATGTGACAAGGTCAACAACTGATTCAAAAGGGCAGAGTCCTCTTCATAGAAACAAGAACCATTGATGGGGTACCTTTTTCCCCTTCCCTCCCAAATGGCTTTTCTCCCATAACATCCAATTTTGGTATGATTAAAAGGAGTTGGATCCAAACTATTCTTAGCAGATGTACACAGCCACTAGCAGTGCAATGTTCTCCAAGTGTTGGTACAAGAATTGGTGCTGGAATTGGGAACCTGTGGCCTGCTGATGAACTATTATGCTCATCATTCTTCAACACTGGTCACACTATTGGAAGATGATAGGAATGGAGCCCAATATCTGGAGGACCTGATTTTACAATCTCATGATGTCAATCGGCTTGAAAAAGGATTGATCTGATGCAACAGGAGCTGGTTTCTTAGATCCTCAAGATGCATTCTGTGTATCTATTGAAGGTTATGAACTGAAGATTGAAATTTTTACACATAAAATAAGGGCAGATGAAGATTTTGACCTAAAACAATATGAAGTGAGGATGCTGTTTGAAAAATCCAGCCAAAAGTGAAAATGTGTAAGCAAGCAGAGGTAGATAGAATTTTCCTCTTTTCCTCCTCTCTTCAACCTCTTAAGTCTTCAGTATTTGTCTGTTGCTAACTAGATTCTTCACAACTTTTACATGAAAGTACCGGTACTTAAAACACCTGAATTAACCATTTATGCTGGGAATGTAACAGTGTCAGCTCATTTTCTAACAGTGATGTTTTATGGCCCACCCATATCTGAGATTATGTATTGGTGTCACTTTGGGAAAACAAATGGAGAGTCAATGATCCTTGAATAAACAAATATTTCCATCTTCTCAAAATCCTTTAACAACTGTAGAAAATATTTGTTAATCCCCACTTCGTAAAGCATGAAATCATCACCCCAAGAGATTTCTGTACACCATGGTTATGTGTTACATTTGCACTAAGCAAACCAGTTAAGAAGTTCCATGGGTCCAAGGAACTTGCCATGGATTTCTGCCTCTCTAACCTTAATGCTTCCAAGGCTATCTATCTTAGGGTAGTGGCAGGAAACTGTGCTGTGCTTAGGGCCAATATCCTGCTCCAAGAGCCTGCCAGGAGCACACAGAATGCCAAAATTCAAAACATAATCTGAAGTATCAGGAAGTAAATTTGTGCTTTTCAAGAACAATGATTTTTCATCTTAGACCACAGATGAAAAGACCGCAGATGGTGTCTAGGAAAGTCAAGTTGTCTTTTTGTATAAGAAAAAGGGAAGCATGGAGGGGGAGTGTTACACTTTGCCTCCCCTTGCTCTAGCAGTATTAGATAAACTAAGGTCCAAAACACACTGCAGAAATAACCCAGTTTGAGACCACTTTAAATGCTGTGGCTTAGTGTTAGGGCATCCTGGTAATTGTAGTTTATTGTGGCACCAGAGCTCTCCGACAGAGGCTAAATGTCTCACAAAACAACAGTTCCCAGAATTCCCTAGCATTGAGCCAGGGCAGTTAAAGCAGTCTCAAACTGGATTATTTCTGCAGTGTGTTTTGGACTGAAGTCATACTATCTATCATCATATATAGGGTATCTAAGGCAATAAATCACCTTTTAAAATTGTGTCTGAACAGTGTCTTGGAGGCAGATATCTCAAAGTAGCTATAAAATTGAGTTTAGTGAGAGAGCCAGATCCAAATTCCACTATATGGTACAAATGCACACAAATCCCTGTCAATCATCCTAAACTACCTGGGAAAAATGGTTAAAACTAAATATATTGTATTTATTTTGTACCTTCAGAAATGTACTGTTTGCTTTACCTATATGGCAACATTTCCATTTTCATGTACACACTTACAGATCAAAACAGGCCACCAACCTGCCTTGTTAACATCTCTCAAGAAAATAGCTTACAATTTTTTAACAAGTCAAATGTATGCCTTTGTATGGTCACTTTTATTCAGGCAACGTGACCAATCTCTTCACTGAACCACCACTTAAGCAGCTCTTCCTAATTGCCCTGTGGATTAGTACTGGTGCTAGAAACCATTCCTCTGGTGTAAGTAGTACAGTATCACTGGAAACACCTCCATTAGGACAGAATTTTCATTTGCCTATTGCTGGTTGAGGTGGTAATTTAATGAGAGGGTGGGAAATCCTTCTAATTGTGATGCAAGAAACAAATGAATTAATTGTGGTTCTGGGAACACAGACTTCAGATATATTTCAACTAACCAGACTTCCAATGAAGCAGGGACCCTGGTGGCCCAGTGGTTAAATGCCTGTACTGAAGCCACTCAATCACAAATCACAAGGTTGTGAGTTCAATACCAGCCAGGGTCTCAGGGTCGACTCAGCCTTGCTTCCTTCCGAGGTTGATGAAGTGAGTACCCAGCTTGTTGGGGGCAATTAGCTTGCAGTTGTAAACTGCTTAGGGAGTACTTAAGTGCACTGATAAGCGGTATAGAAATGTGCTTACTTGCTTGCTTCTATATCTTCATGCACTTTCTCATATCTTCCTCTGTTCTTTTTGGAATAGTAAAGTATATCTAATTTTGATCTAAATATTCCAATTGGGAATTATATAACTGGAAATTTAAAGGGTCTCTTAAGCTATATTCCCTTATATCTACCCCACGCTGTTCCATAGGGGATCAAACATGCCACAGTAGCATTCAATGTGAATCAAAAGGCTACAAAGAGCCCTGTTACATGCTTGAAGGTGCTTTTTCCTATGCACACAGATCATTATGGATACTAGCCTGGACCTCTTAACTTGGTTGGGAGGGGGATATCGGGGGGGGGGGGGAGCAGATCCTACACCAAATCAGGACTATACCTATGGACATATAATAGTTTACAATAATACAGTATCTTTTAAAGCAGGATTGTGGAACCTGTTGTTGCTGTGTTACAACTGCTATGAATCCTCATTGTTAGCTATGCTGGTTAGGGCTGGTGGGAGCTGTAATCTAGTACCTGGAAACCACTTTCTCCTACTCCTGATCTAAAGTCTAGTACATTTATGGTCCATTTTGAAATTGCTTTGTATATCGCAGTTGCACTGCAATTAATTTCTCCCCAAAATTGCTGCCGGGGGGGACGGGACAGTGTTATGTAAGTAAATTAATCAATGTGACAGTATTAGAGATCAAATTAGCAAAAAAGCAAAATCTTGAGGCATGCCAACATGTTAAAGTACATCACATTGAAAGTGCAGGACAACAGGGCACCTGAGATGGATCTATGTTGATTTACAGACGATACACAGAGCTAGCATACTACCTAGGGCACACAACAGCTCTCGCTGCCTAAGAACACCAGTCAGCAGTTGCCTACTGTTTTCCCCTCTGTGCCCGCTTTTAGCAAAACCACATGCTGAGCTGATTGAGTCCCTTTCCTCTTCCATCTAAAAAACAAGGACAGAAAAAAGCAACAGATCTTATGAAGCACCCTGCTGCTCTTTCCATGTGAAGAAAGCAGCAAAACTGAACCCCGAGTCATTTATTTAGTGTTAACTCCCCTGACACATAAGTACCCATTTGCTTACCTACAGATGGAAGTGAAAGCACTTAGAATGTGAGTTTGAAGAGAGAGAGAGACAGACAGACAGACAGACAGACAGACAATTTGTCATAGGACTTTGCTGAAGAGAGCTGGGCAGGCATTGTAGGGGGAAGCTGACTGCAAACCACTTGTCCACAATAACTATGCAGCACCTTGCATAGCGACAGACTCACAGTGGTGAGCACTGTGAAGATGTTCACAGGCATTTGTTTCATTTTACAGTGGAACCCAGAAAAGCTTGCTTATATTTGAATATACATAGCCTTACAGTTTTCACAACCTACCTACAGTGATGGCTGGGGGGAAGTGGGACAGGATATATATAATTCCTTAGCACCTATTCCATCAGTTGCATCAGACTCAGCAATAATGTTGTTGTTGTTTTTTTAAAAAGGAAAACAGGTACTGATGCTTAAGCCTTACAACCAAAAGCATCCCTCATTTCCACAGTATAGTATAGGCTGTTTGAAATAATAATGCCAGAGATGTCTTGCTTGCCAAAGCCCATGTGCTGACCAGGGACAAACCATTCTATTTGGGAATTTTCTAAAGCAGTTTGCATCTTTTGGGGAACAGTTTAATTTGTAGACAAGACAAGAAACTTGACAGAAACTTCTTGTACATATTCCCTGCCCCAGCTATGATTTCATGTGGTCCTCCTTATGGAGTAAAATGGGACATATTCTCAAGTAGTTCATGAATAGAACTGAACAGTTTACACAGGACAACTTCATTCATAAAAGTAGACATGGCTCTTTTTAAATCTTCAAATGATAATGCATGAAATCCAATTCATGAAGGGGAGAACTTAGGGGCTAAGCAGACGAGCGGCCATGGGTCGCCCCAGGAAGCTGCGCTGCAGGACCGAGGCATCCCCACGCCTCGGTCCCGCGGCGCGGCTTCGTCGCCCCTGAAAAGAGCACTAAATCAGCGCTCCTTTCACAAGTCGCCGAAGGTGCGCCGCAAAAGGCTGTGGCGCACCTTCGTCGACTCTTCCACTGCAGCACGTGCAAACGCTGCAGCGGGAGGTCCTCCTTGGAGCGCCGGCCGTGCGGAGGGCCGGCTGCTCCGAGGACAACCTTGGGGAGGGGTTGGGGCGCCGATTGTGCGGCTGCCCCTCCCCTTCCCTTCCCCCAAGATGGCCCAATAAGCCGTCTGCTTAGCCCCTTATTTAGGATTATTAAGATAAAATGTGGCCATTGTTAAGCCATTTGTTGCATATGTTTCAGCAGAAAGAACTTGAATTCCTAAAAGCTAGTGTATTAACCTTTTGTAATTACTTCACATACAGTATGCATCAGCTTCGTTATCTCTAAACTACAGCTTTCTACTAACTACATTGCTTACTATGGCTTGGATCAACGGCCTGGTTCCTGCCTGATTTACTTCATGACGTTAAGAGATGAAAATAAGGAATCCACTCCTATAAAAATAATGCCATTTAGATTAGTCATCTTTAAAAACTTAAGCACTCAGCTATATGTCTTCCATATATGGATGCTTTGATGGAGGAAGTAAGTTGTAGAAGCATTGTTTTATGTTCTACAACTTTACCCCATTCTTTGGTTGTTACCTTAGATTTTTTTTAGACTTTATTTTCCTGGACAAATTGCAATGGCTATTGGTTATTGTTAAATAGTAGACTAGATTTTAGAGCTTTTCAAAAGAGTTTGGCTGATCCAATTTGAAAATAGCATCTCATTTTCAGTTACCAAATTTTAGTTAGTTAAACAATTAGCAGCAACCCCCATATTCATTAAACCTGAATATGCCATGTTCTTCCTGTTATAACTTTAAGGATCCATGTATTTTCTGAAACTTTATGGAATTATTTGTAGATGTCAGAGAAAGATTGTGGGAATGACTACAACACACGTAAGGAATGTAAACGTTAGCATTAAATAATATATGGAAAAGCCACAATAAACGTGAAATTACTATTTGTCAACATTTCTACTTTAACAATTTTGTTTTAGGTTTTTGGGGCATTTCCGTTTGTTGTGTTTTTGAAGAATAGATGTGTTTTCAAAATTATTGTATATTTCAAAACAGCAACACATTTGAGCTTGAGATTTCACAGTGTTTTATTACCAACACTTTCAGTTCTGTAATAAGCCTCTATAAGACTTCAGAGTTGGAGGATGCTTGCAGCCTTAGAACACTGCAAGCACCAGATCTTTACCAATGGATTCATTTATGAATAGTTTTGCTAGTGCAATAAATCATCTAGTTGTTTTAACTTTTAATTTATAACTTGCTTTTCAAACAAGTTTCCAGAGAAACTAAGCTTAGGGGGCTATGCCTCCACAAATCCTAACATGAGAATGTTATTCCTGTTTGCCACAATGCTACCAGGCAAGGAAGAATTAATACTCCTTTAAACCACAGGGTTCTACAGAGGTAAAGCTAGCTAAATTAACACTGTCAGCTGCAAAGAGTTTACAAAGCAGCTGAATCATGTATCCTAGCTGCATTTTCAAATAAAGCTACAGTGCATGTGTGGGTCGGTGTGGCTGGCTGGCTGGGCTTTATCATAAACAGTAATTAACATTTCTCAAGATGGGAAGAAAACCAGGAAATTCTGATATTTATCAATAAGTCTGAAAAATCAGACTTTAGCTTATGACTTACATACAGACACCACTGCTTCATCTTTTACTAATTTACCAAGACCTACCTGGAAACATCCACAATTATAAGAACCAAATGGCCATTCAATAGATTTCTGTTAGATCTTAATTTCATTTGAAAGCACTGAAATACAATTTCCTTTGCTATTTTTGTTCCTTGAAAGCTCCTGCTCTGATGAAAGATGCAGAAATGCTTGCAAATTTCTTAGCCTAATATAAGGAGCATATAAATGAAGATGGAAAGATCTGGCAAAACTAGCAGCTAAATTCAGATGAATGACTAATTCATGTCTGGAATACAACAGAATCCATTACTGTATTGAGACAAGTTTTCCCCCCATTCCTTTCTGAAAATATTATCATCAGACACCTTAAAAATTAAAAGGAACAGGTTCATATAAATGCTCATGGTAATTGTGGTATTAAACTTAAGACTTTGAACACACCTTGGAAAATGTCCACATTTACTAGTAACATGATGGTAATTAAGGTGAGACTCCATTCTTCAGCAAAAGTACTTGGTGGCTCTTGAGTATTATTGATCTACTGCAGTTTTCTCATCTTTTCCACCACTTCAACAATGTTAATATTCAGTATAATACATGCTGTTATTTTAGAAACATTCAGAATTAAAAACATTTTGTACTTTGGATATGCTCAGGAGCATAAGATTCTATGTCCTGCCCAAACCAAAATGCAAGCCAGGATATATGCATGTGCCACTAAATCTTAGGTATTAAAATATTTTGCTTTACTATTTTAATACTTCCAATTATCAAAGCCACTTATTATTGTTAAGCCAATCAACAAAAGAAGAAAAGGCAGTCTGAAAATTCAGATTTCTCCCATCTGAAATGGCAAAGATGGTATGTAAACATTTTGTTTGTATGGACTCTATAGAATGCTACTGGGCACCACTGTGAAATTTTCTTGTACCATTACCTATTGACCTGGTTCAGGTATACATATCTTGTTTTAAGAAGCAGAAATATCAGCCTTTTGCCCACACATTTTGACCTGATATCACCCTTTCAGTATGATCAATGTTGCCTGATATAATGAACCATAGCTTCCAGTTACACCTGCATTAGATAACTATGGTTATTAGGAGAGTCAGGCTCTTCAACTAACTAATGAGTGAAGATAATAGCAATGCTTGGAAGAGTCAATTTTTTGACTGCACCTCCAGAGAGCACCAGTTTGCATGGCCAAAATTTTCCAATTTCTAGATAATAAGTGTTCTCAGGTGGACAAAATGGAGAACTTTGATGAATTTACTGAAGACTTTTCAATTGCGGCGTTCTAAAACAGGAGAAAAGATAAGGCAATGAACATCACATGGGCAGAAGGTTTGCACATTTCATGGCTTAATAAACTGAGAAATGTATACCTAACCATTAAGTTAAATTTAAAGGTCAGGGTTACAGTTTAAGCCAGTGATTTCCAATCTCTGGCCTTTCAGATGTTTTGGATTTTGGCACCCAGAATCCCAGATCATTGGCTTAGGCTTCGGGGAGCTGAGTCCAAAAAACCTGGAGGACCAGAGTTTGGAAATCACTGGTTTAGGCCTTAGAGAGAAGGCATAGCCTTACACATGGGTCAAGACTGCTGTCTAAGGCTGAAAATCAGAGCTTTCATTTGGCTTTTATTTTTATGTAAATTCCCTCACATTTTACTCTCCCAAGGCACTTTCCTATGGTATTTCATTTGAGTGCCGTTAGCAATATGTTAGCAGGGTGTTCCAGCTGCTAATGCAGTCACCCAGCATGATGTATGTATTCACCCAGCCCATTTAGCATCCCATCAGCCCCCTGCTTACAGTAAACACAGCATCATACATTCATCTGCAAAACACAATACAAAGCTGCACAAATGTGCATATAAATACAATACATTAAGCAACACAAAGGAATCTCCCCCACATTTACAACTTAAAAACATTAGATTAGCAAAAGGGTATTGACAATGTACAATTTCTTTTGCTGGGCTGCCGGTGCTCAACATGCAGAAAGGATTAACTTCATGGACCGTTAAATTAAGCAGAAGCGCTGGGACCATGCTTGATTTTTTGTTTTGTTTTGTTATTTCACATGGCATAACAGGGAGTAGACATGTAGATTCTGTGCATTGATCAGCATGCCTCCAATGTCTCCCTCATCCCTTCCTCCCCATAAGAAGTATAAAAAAGAAAGAAAGAAAGGAAGACAAGAAAAGACATGCATGCTACATTTGGCCTGCAAACACACAGCAAAGCTAAGGGGGAAAGTGAGAAAGTACAAACTTGTGCTGCTGTTACTGCCCTCTTAGTCCACACTAGCATCCACGCCTCCTTCCCTTTTCTCTCTCTCAGTGCTGGTTAGCTGACCTTCTGCATGCATAAAATTGGATGAAGAACTGCCCCTCCTACTCTACCTAATTTTGCTCAGCTGACTCGGTGCCCTGGACAATGGCTGCAGTGCGATGCATTCGTCACTTAAAGCAACTCTGCTGGAGTACATCTATAAATGGACAAAGAAGGGATGGAACATACAAGTCAGTGAGAAGTCATCTTACAAGGAGACAGACAGAGGACAGGATCTTTATAAACAAACATCTTCAAAATGAAGGAACTAATTTGACACACAGGGCATATATGTGCAGGGATCACTGGTTTCTCAATGGCAAGTACACAATACCTAACCTAGTAAATGAGAGGAAAGTATGTGTTCATAATCTAATACATTATATACAATATTGAATCAAGTTACCAGCACCATTGATGGGCCATACATCCTGAACCTGTAGAATGGAGATTTTTCAGCCATAGTTTTTTCGCCCTTACATTTTGTGCAACCAGTGTTCTTCCATACAGGAGACTTCATAAGTTCCTACCACCTCATGTCATTTAATGTTTACAGGCATATTTTCAACCTTTCTTCCCTTTCACAATTAGGAGGTAGGGATGACAGAAGGATCAAAACCTATTGGCACTCCATTTACAGCACAATCATCTGTGCTATTTGGTTAAGTTTTCACAAATGTGATACTAATTTTTATTAGGAGGATTCCCCTATGGGTAATTTCCCCCATATGAAGCAACAATGAGTAGTAGTAGAGAAGCCAACAATAAGAGGTTTCACAGCAATATGTGAATTTAGATTAGAATTACTGCTTCACTTCTAGTTAGTATCAGAAATGAATGTTTCACAGACACACATGACAAGAGTAGGGGAATGGAGCTGTAAGGAAAATATTCACATGTAAGAACAAATTGTACTTAAAGCAGATCTCCCTCTCCCACTCATTGATCTGCATTAAAAGGAACCAGAGTACATACTTTTGATTTTCAAGGGTTTTTCTGAAACTCATTTAGATCCAGGATTTTACTGATATATTAACAGTGGGTGTAAGTAGGTGATAACTGTATTTAGAGAAGTTCAGCTTCTGATGACACAACATTTAGGTCAACAGAATTACTATTACTTCTACATTTTCCCAGATATTGTAACTGGTTGGGCACAGTGAATTAACATTAAATGTTTTGAAATTGGAAAAATACTTTGCAAATGTATTGTTTTAGCCATGCTTCTTCTGGAACAACAATACTCCTTTTATAGTTAGATCATACTGGTAGTTGTAATGCATATTTATATCACCTGTTTTAATGTCTCTTAACTGTTTTCATATGTTTCCTTGGATTAACCACATACAATGCTAAATATAAAGTGTGCATTTTAGGATCACTTGCTTTTGTGTGTGCGTGCACTTTCAGGTCATCTGTTGACTTATGGCAATCCCATGAATTTCATAGGTTTTCTAGGCAAAGAATACTCAGAGGTGGTTTTGCAAGTAAGTATGCAGTGCCCCAATGATGATCCAGATCATCACAAGGGATTGGGGAAGTTTAAATTTTCAACCTAACTGTCCTCCCAATCCCCTCCCCAACATGTGCAGATGACAAAAAGCAAAAGCCTCAACTGGAGACAATGGGATTTTTTTCTTGTACTTATCTCCCTCTTGGGCAGCATTCAACAATTCTAGGTAAAGCTACCAGAGGATTTAAACCTTTCAAATTCACATATGATAGTTCCAATCCAGATCATGGCACCACATGATGACTGGACAGTAAAAAGGCAAATGATCCATAGGAGCACATCACATTTAATGTAGTGTATTCATAAACCAACATTAAAATGACACATTATTTTAAAACAGATGTGACACAGATCCATTCATGGCCTGTTACACTTTCAGCACTAGTTTCTACTATGTTTCCTTTACAAGTCAAGTAATGGCTTTTTGAATACCAGGCTCAGTTTGACATGAATGATCAACTAATATTTAGTTTATGTATGTTGAGCAATGATTTTTTTAAAAAACAAACTTTACTTTACAATTGATGGAACAGGCTTGTTCAACAAGAATTTTAGTTAATACATTTAGCAATATGAACATGAGCAGAAAACTGTCAAAAGTAGGGTTAGCCATCCCTGAGATGATAAACTCAGTTATCAGGTTTCACCCAGTTCAGACTACAAATGGGGGCTCCTATGACTTGATGGTACACAGAGGATCTGTTTGCATAATTTGCAACCAGATTAGAGTGTTAAAGAGAAAAATTCTGTCTTATCCTTCCCAACATACTAGTTTCCTAGGTGTAGGAGTCAGTCCTCTGCCATGAGTTTAGGTATGTTGTTTTTTTTCAGCTTGACACTTGTACATTATGACTAAAGCCAACATCTTTCTGGTACCCTTCCTTTCATTGAGCAGACATATAGTTTAAACATTATTATTTTTAAAAGATCTTATAAAAGTAAGTGAATGCATAGAGCATACAACATGGCAGGCAGGCTATATCTGTTGGAAAGATCAGAAGGGCTATTCCTAAACAACTAACTTTCATGTTCACCTGAAGAAATTATAGCTGAGAGTCATTTCTATCTACTGCACTAAGCCAACAAATTCTATTTTAAAAAACCAACATTTGGGGGTGCATTTCAACAAGGCATGATTCAATACAGCTGAGAAAGGTGAAACTGATTCCGACATGACTAAATGAGATTATTGCAAATATCAACTTTTATTAATTGTACTTGTGGGCAGGTTCACAAAAATCTTGAAAGATAATTATCAGTCACCTGTAAATATTAGCTGCTGTGTTGACACTTAAATAGGAAATACTAGGGACAGGTCTTTTCTGGTGAGTTTCCAAACTACCAAATGGTGAAGACCAAGTATAAGCAAATGTGTATTGTATCACAGAGCTGATGGGGAAAACAGAATGTCTATACATCTGAACATGACGAAACCTCAAAAGTCAAAAACACACAGTATTGTAAAACTTACAACTATCTAAACTGGCATTTGGGAAAATAAGAAATGAACAATTTATGTTCATGAACTAGAAGAGATTTCTTTTAGCTTATGAGCCTGACTATTCAAAGCAATAGCAGGTCATCTGATTATAGAGAAAGTTATATGGCACAAAATCCTCCTGTCTTCAGGAAAGGCATGAATTCCTATGGATTGTATTGAAGGGGGCAGTTTTAAGTCCAGTTTCTTAACAGCCACTTTTGAGAGTTTATGTCATCCTGAACAGAAGATACAGACTGCTATGGTAATCAAATATTTACACTAAAAATAGAGATAAAGAAAAAAAAGAATGGGAAGCTGCTAGCAGACTACTGAAACTAGACCATTTTCGCATGCCTCTTCACAACTCTCATTCTAACATGAACCACCATATCTTTTGTAAAACTGCTTCTCCATGTCTACCAGAAGTAGAACTCCTGAGAAACATTAGCTGGGCATATGTCTGCAAGAAGATAACATTAGAGCGGGAGAGTTCCTAGCTAAAGAAGCAATCAGAAGTGAGTGCTAAGAAGATTCGACAGATGCTTGGTTCAACCTGTTGGAAATGAATACACAAACCCAAGAACCCATCTGGGCACTGGTAAGGGCTCTCTTATGTAACTTACTCCAAGAAAGAACCAGCCACCATTACAGAGGTAGGATAACAGAGAGGTAGCTCATCTACTCACACCAGCTTTGCTTGCCCGGGAATGAGAAAAGAAGGGGGTCTAATGTGTATATGGCCACTGTCTGCTAAGTGAGGAAAAATGCTAGCACACATATGTAAGTCTTTTATACATTTTTTTATAAAAGAGAAATATATGCCAGCCAGTATTTTAAAATGACTAACTGACCAAAGTTGTCCCCTGTTCTTGAACTGAAAGCTTGGAGTGAACAAATACAATCAGGATGGGGAGGGTCAAGCCCTCTAGTTGTCATGGGAATCCAACTCCGACCATCCATCACACTGAACATGTTGGCAAGAGCTGATGGAAATTGCAATCCAACATCCAGTGGGTCACCCTGGATATGTATAATATTTATGTCTAGAATCTGTTAAACCACAGTTCCAACTGGCCTCTCTGCTGTTAAAAAGCCAGAATGATCCCTTTTTATAGAGGTCATTCTGAACCACAAAGCAACAGTCATCAGCACAACAACAACACAGCAAGGCTGCCTAGAAAAAGTACTAGAGCAGTAATGCAAGAGACTGATACAGGACTAGGGCAATGTTTTTTAATAGGAATGAACAAGAAACTTGGTCTAGTAAGCCATGATGTAGCCAAATCATAAATGAGGGAAGTGAGCCCAAAGAACAGATTCTATGCACTCTCATCTTTCTGCTGTTCTTTTCAGATCAGAGCCCAGATTAACTGGAATATGGACTGGAACAAAATAATCAATAATTGTTTCAAAGTGTCTGTCACTGTGTTACCAAAGAGGTTCCAAATGGCCCCCTTCCCTCTTTTTAAGCAACTATCCTAAGGCACAGGGAAATTATGATATTAAATCTAGATTATGCCTTGAAAGGGATCAATTGGGAGCCCTAGGAAAGCACAGCTTTCCCAGAATTATTTGATTTGGTTGATTTGGAATTAACTACCCCAGATTACTATTGTGAGGAAAATGAAGATTTGGTCATCACTATTAGTGAACAGCTGGGAGTGAAGTAATATCCATCATGAGTTCATTTACTTGATCGAACTGCTAATAACTGTATGCACTTCAGCTAAAAAATTGTTTTTAAATGTTTACCCTTGGTATATGCTGCCTTGAGTCCTTATATTGAGAAAGGCGAGACATAAGTAAATGAAATAATAATAAGAGCTCTACACTACATTTTTATATAGTCAAGAAATGACCATAATTGGTGATATAAATATTGTAATGAAGAAGTCATCATAGTACGTACAGGTTCATAATTTCACTAAAAATTCCAGGTTCAAACAAGCACATAGAAAGACTGACAGATTTAACCTCTCCGATAAGGAAGAGCCCTTTAATATTCGATAAACCACATGTAAGAACAGGTTACCTGGGTTTTTTCTGTACTTGTGGGTTGTAGGTGTCTGTACAGTACTTTTTTCACAACATCAGGAAACAAACAAGTAACAACTATGATGATTATGGCAAACCAGGCAGAGCCACTGGATAGCAACTGAACAAATACAAAGTACATGTCTTGGGTGTGCAAAAATGGCCTGGAAAAAGAAAATAAAAACAAAATGGGTGTCAATAAACAGAGAAGGGGAAACAAACCAGAACAGTTTAACTCTGTTGGTCAAAAAGGTTGGAGAACTCCACAAGGTCATACATGCCTCCCTAGGGAAGGAATACCAAAATCCTTGGACCATTACTACAAAAGCCCTATTCCTTGCATCTGCCAGCCTGGCCAGAGATTAGGACTTCTGAGAGTGACTTTAATGGGTGGACAGCCTCACAAGTATGCAGGTACTCCTTCCGAAAACGGCCCCCAAATATTTGTTCTTCTCAAGTCCAAAGTCAGCATCCTGAATTAGAAATGAAATGGATGGAGGCCTCCAAGGATGTTTAACCACAATAATGGAAGGCTAACGCTCTTTCTCCAGAATATTGGTGCTGGCCCTTGGATAATCACTGATTCTATTTTGCTTCTTGAGATGGTTTTGGGAATGCCTTTTAAATGCTATGCTGCACACTTACTCACTTAAGAGTTTTAACCTGCATAGCCATTTCTCTGAAGCTGAAATCTGAATGGATGTACATGCATCTTGCTTCTAGTGAGCATTCATGTATATACCCACTTAGGGCCCCAATTCAACATCCTCTCAGTGTAGCACAAGTAATAGTCCCACTATATTCTGTGCTGGTCACGCACTATCTGGAGTACTGTGTTCAGTTTTGGTGCCTCATTTTAAGAAGGATGTAGACATGTTGGAGCAGGTTCAGAGAAGAGCAACAAGGATGACAAAAGACATGGAAAACAAAATATATGAGGAGAAATTGAAGGAGCTGGGCATATTCAGATTGGTGAACAGAAGATTGAGGGAGACATGACTGCAGTCTTTAAATATCTCAAGGGCTGTCACACAGAGAAAAATGTAGATTTGTTCTCTGTTGCCCCAGATGGTAGGGACAGGTCTAATTGTTTTAAGTTACAGGAAAGTAGATTTCTCCTGAACATTAGAAAGAACTTGAACATGGAGTGGTCTGGCAATGGAACCAATTGCCAAGAGATAGTGGAGTCTCCTTTTCTGGAGATCTTCCCAAAGAGGCTGAACAGCCACCTGCCAGGGATGCTTTAGCTGGAGATACTGCACTGAGCAGGGGTTGGAGCTGATGGCCCTTGAGGCCCCTTCCAACTCTATGGCTCTGTGATCCACTTGTGTACCTTAAACCATGCTGTTGCATTTACCAACCCCCTGACTTACTTTAAAGCCCCGAAGCCACCTTGCACACCCATTCCATGCTTCATGGTGAGCAGGCAGATTGGAGAAGCATCCGGATACACTCTATAGCCAGATGTACAATGGCATCAGCACTGAGATCATTGGGGTTCCTCTATGGATTTCAGCGCTTCTGGAATTATTGCATATCTGGTTATGGGGAGTATGAGACACTTCTCCAATTATTCCTGTTTGTCATGAAGCATGGAATGGCCTTGTGCAGTGGCTTCAGGGCTTTAAAGTCAGCCAGGAAGGGAGCTTTAGGAGAGGAAGGGAACATCAAATCTCACAGCACCTGAAAAAGGACATCCCACACATAAGTGACATGTGTGTGGATGTTCTTACTTGAACTCCGGTTTCCAAGCTAGGCTCTCCATGCCAGTTTTCATAAAGCAGTATGTCACTATATTTTTAGAGCAGATGTAGGAATAATGTGACTCCACAGGCATTGTTGGACTGTATATTCTGGCAATCCCAGCCAGCTTAGCCAACAATGAGGAATACTGGGAGCTGAAGTTCAACAATACCTTTCAAGGTCACATGCCTTGAAACCCGTTTTACAGTGATGGAAATGTTTGCTCATTTTATTCACAGGATTGACTTGACTGCTCAAGGAACCACTGCAGAAGCACAGACAAGTTTCTCTGGTGTGCAGATATGCAGCACCGACTTTGTAGTCCATTTTCTGGGTCCCCTTTAAAACCTAGAATTCGACCTATTCCCATTAACAAAGAAACTAGCAATGGTTGCAGGGTCAGAACAACAAAAATGGTCAATAATACATGCACTTCAGTGAATTAATGGAATACTTGCTCCACTCTCAAACAGTATAGATTACAATGAGTTAAGATAGCTATAGGCAATACTCATGTGTGTGTAGAAACACTTACCATATAATTCCACCATAGAACAAGGAGAATACAAAATAAAATGCAATGGAACCCCAGGTGACAAAATGGTTTATCCATGTCCAGAAATGAGTCTCTAAAGCCATCTAAATAAAGTAATAAGAAACCTGGAATTAATTTACTACACAGGTAGGACATTTGACTAAAAATCCCCCCCTTAAAGAATACATAGGGTCTACTTTGAAAATATAGTACAGGCTAACAGGATGGCAGAAAATTTACATATCTCAGTTAACACACAATTAAGAATGGTGGTGGCTGCCATTTTGCATCATGCTGCACAGCCCAACAGGGATGCATAGTTTTATTGGGTATTTTTAAGCCCCTCTCCCCAAAGCAGATTTAAATAACCATTCTAGTCATTACTTGAATTGTTTCCTCACCATAAAAAGCCCATTCATGAACTAACTAGTCAAACAATAATTATTTAATAACTAGGCAGGAGCAGCCACATGGAGTGAGTGCAGGGAGAGAAAGAGGGGCTTATACACAATGTACAGGATGGGCATTTGAACTTAAACTGTGTTCTTTTGGACTAGCTCAGAGATTAGAAAGAATTTTTAAGAAGAATCAATGTGGTGGCAATGTACTGAAGTTACACACAAAGTGAGTGGGCATAAGATGATGCTCTGGGACCTAGAGCATTATCCTATCACTGCTTAGTTATGAATGGCTTCAGCCTGATGTTATGCTCAGTCCCCTTAAAGTAACTTTCCACAACTCCAAAACTATGTGGCTATTTAATGTTTGGAACTGAGTGTTCATCAAACTGCATTCCTCTGGTCAAGGTTGGATGTTGTACAGTCTCCCTCAAAGGAGTCTTCTAAGGCATGCTACTAGTGCTTATCTGGGGTATTTGTGCTTCTGCCATCTGGTGTCTTCTTTAAGGCCTGCCTGAGAACTTGAAGGCTGAGTTTTTCCTCTTGAAATTCCCTCAAAACTAATATCTGCACAGGATGTCTACTTTTTCTAGTGAAAGAATCTGGCCTCATAGAAATCAGAACAATCAAAACCAATAACTACACTGCTCAGTGCCAATTTAAATAACAATACTGCCATTCTCTTGCTTGAATGGAGACAAGTCAAAATTACAAATGAAACACACTGTTAATGGAATGTGAGACAATTAAGAACAAATACATACAGGAAAGTCACAAATGAATTTCAATAGCTATACCTTCATTGTAACTGTTATAACCATAACAGTGAAGACCAGAGTACCAAATGTCCAGTTTCCAAACATCTAAGAAAGGGAGGAAAAGATGTAATTTAATCAGGTGGAAGTTAACTAACTCTGCATGCAGCTGCAATAATGAAGGAAGCTTTGAAGTGCAAAATGCTTACTTGTCTACTTAGTTATTTCTTGTAAAGCAAGGGAAGTGCAAAGCAAAATAGGGAAAAGTTACTAAATTTCTCCACAGGACAAGTTTTCCTCCTCCACAAACTACCACAAGCTTATGGGAACAGGTTTTTTAAATACCAAGGAAAACAAGACTACAGGGAAATCACAGCCAATTATGCATAAATACTCAGCGAATGAGAAATTCTATTGCGTGTAAAAGCAATTAGCCTCTATTTAACTGAGTGGGTGGGATTTCCTTCAATGCAGCATCACATACATAGTTTGCAAATCACATTCTCCAAAATCCAAAAAACAATGGTGGACTAAGGACATTAAGAACAAATATTTTAGTTCAAGAAATCATGATCTCTGAAAAGGTAACCACACACACAGTATTTTGCTTGTGCTTTTAAGCAGACTTTTCTGGAACAAAAACAGCAATGGACTAAGGAAATTCAGATGATTATCAGAGAAGCATTTGCTGTCCTGCTACAGTAATGGTTATGTAATAGCATTATCTTAATTCTGAACTAGACTGCTTTGAATTACTGCAAAATTTGGGACATCCTTTTCATTCTGTGTCAGATCAATAAAACTTCACATAAAGTCTCAAATGCATCTCCATGACTAGGAATACTATGAAATACTATTAGCCTTAAACCTCATGTAAGCAACCTGTGGTATTCCAGATATCATGGGACTACAACTCCTATTATCCCTCAGTATTGCTTTTTGCTGATTATGGTTGAATGGACATACAGTCCCCAAATATCTGGAAGATATCAAGTTGCCCATCCATTGTTTAGATGGAAGTGCAAATTCTCAATGTGGTAAAATAAACCTCATCCTGTTGATAATTTTAAGCAAAAACAAGGAAAATTTCCATGAAGTTTGTATTCTATGCCCTGGATAGTGTGCAGGAAACCACAGTCCAAGTTTAACTTCAGTGATCTCATCCTAGCAAAGAGGAATGATAGTTTCAAGAGCTACCTGCCTGAATGCAAGTTGAAAGTGGGTGTATCAACACTGTAGAATCATAACAGTTTAACTGCCATGGCTCCAACCTTCGGTATCCTGTGATTTGTAGGTTGGTGAGATATTTAGAATTCTCTGTTAGAGTATTGAAAACAGCAATATGAGATTCAGGTGACATGCTTTCTTATGTTATGATAAGTTAAAAGCTAACCAAGGATTTGAACATAAGAAAATCACTTTTGAATGTATGGACTAGAACAAGGAAGACGTTTTATAGAGGATTACCACTGTGGATATCCCCCCAGGAAGCCTTCTTTAATAGAAGTAAAAACAATAATATGTCATCGATTAGATACCAGGATATAACAACAGAGCAAGGAAAGGAAGAACGAAAGATGAAACTGGAAGAACAACTAGAAATGGAAGGAATTAACAATAATTGGTTTCTTTACCTACAACTAAATGAAAGATTTAAATTGGACATGAAAATGAAAGGATTCGAAGAAGATAAAACAGATTTGGATAAGATAATAATGGATAAAGAAGGACACCACATAACAAAATATTATAAATTGTTTAAGACAAGAAACTTAGAGCAAGAGATGGTAAAACAGGTAATGATAGATTGGTCAAGAGATATAAGGAAAAAGATTGAACTGGAAAATTGGGAAAAAGCATGGCTGAATATGAATAAGTTAACATTATGTCAGGATTTAAAAGAGAATTTATTAAAATGATGCATTGTTGGTATCTCTCACCAAGTAGATTAAACGCAATGTACAATATAGGAAAAGAAAAATGCTGGAAGTGCAAAAAATGCAATGGTACGTTCTACCATATGTGGTGGAGCTGTACTAGAGCAAGGAAATATTGGGAAAAAATACATAAGACAATAACTGAAATATTACAGATAAAAATACCTAGATGACCTCAGCTACTTCTACTGAATATGATAAATGAATTGGACAAGGAAACAGAGAAAGAACATGGTTGAATATTGCTATACATCGTCTCAATAGCCAGGATAACTTATGCTAGATACTGGAAAAGAAGAGAAATTCCCAGTATTGAAGAATGGCTGATAAAACTAAGAGAAGCGATGAGCATGGATATACTTACAGCTCTAATTCAGGACAAATCAACAGATACTAGTAGAAAAACAATGGGACTCTATAAAGAAATATGAAGTAAAAAAAGAGGGAAAGATAACAAAATAATGAAACAGTGAAATAGATAATCAGAAAATACAGAAAGTCTCTGTTGGTCTCTGTTGCAAATAGAGACCAATAATAGTAAAAGTGGATAAACAAGTTAGAAGGGAAAATAAATGTATGTATGTATAGAAACGTAGGCAGATATGTGAGTGAGAAAGCAAGCATGGATATGTATATGTAAATAGGTAGAAATATAGATAATTATTTATATAAGAGGAAATTTATAGTAAAGCAAAAAGATATAGCTGTCCTCATTGTAAATTTCAAATAAGAGAGAAAAGGAAGAAAGGAACAATCTGAACATAAGGTGATTTGAACCGGGAAGAATTAAGTTCCATGTGATACTAGATGATACTAGGTGATGTTTGTTTGTGGTTGTAGAAGAAGTGAGGAAAATTAAGTTATGGTATGTTAGCGTGTTATCAGTTATGTATGATTGTATGTGTGTATTTTAATTCAATAAAATATTTATTAAAAAAAGGAATTCTCTGTTAAGAGAATTCAAATGTCTCACTAACCTGAAAACAGCTGGATTCAATGAGATACAGCCATGACAAAGTGGTATAAAACTGATACAACTGTGTGGTGCGGATATTGATAATGACAGTAAAATTCTCTAGGAAAAGAATTTTAGTAAAATGGAGGCAATGAAACCTAAAGAGCTGTAAATTTGGGACCTTTCAGGAATTTAAGACCAGCGCTTCTCAATATTTCTGATATGAGGAACTGTCAATCCCCCCACATGTGCCAGGGACCAGTGTCATTATCATCAAACAATAAGAGTTTCTGTGCCTTCTACAGTTTTGTTATGCTGTCCCTTCCAAATAACAGATAGCTTATCCACAGTGGACTCTCTAGAAAGCAAGCAAGAGGCACTATTTATCAGCAACTTGTTGCTACAGTAATGCTATTCAATGGAGGACAGCAGAATTCTTATAAACTTCAAAAATCAGCCATAATTGGGAGGTGAGAAGCAGAATATGCACAAGCTGTTGTGTTCCTCACTTTGTACTCTGCATTACTTTGCCAATAAGACATATATACTCTGTCAATCTGTTAACAGAGACAGCTCTTAAAGATGCAAACTGAAGAGGATTCTTCCTTGCTTCAGACTAATTTGAGAGATGTGTTCTTTTACAGCGAGAAATTTAATACTGAATTAAAGTTGCAGTGATATTTCATAAAACACATACAAGTCTTTCCTTGCACAGCACTCCTTGTTGCTTTGAAATGAGCCACACCAAAAAGACTTTTCCACCATTTATTTTTGAATGTGTTCAGGGAGAAAGGATGCTGCATTCATCTAACATAGATACAAAAATACTGTATCTCATGTTTTCCATGTCTTTCTTCCTACAATACAGACGCTTACCATTTGCCTGTTAGGCTTCAATATCTGACGACATGCACAGCATGAAAAAAAAGGGGGGTGGGGAGAAAAACTAAAAGATCAAAACAGAAGTACAGCATTATAGGGTATCCTACAGAGATAACATTCCCATGCTAACAGCTTCCATTTTTTCCTAATATACTCCCAAGTGACAAAATTGAGGATAAACCTACTGTGTAGTTTCCATGCTAACACTGAATAAAATGTTCCCATCAAAAGAGAAAGGAATTCTGCAGGTGATGCAACTGTGAACCTAAACAATCGTTTTGGCACACAAATACTTTGACACACAAAACCAGGGTGACTCCAGGGTACTTTAGCTGCTTGTACAGCTGCAAGGTCACATACTGCAGGAGTAACAATTATGGCAGATGATGGACTGAGGTCTTGCCCAGCAGCCTTTGAGTAGATACTTGCACCTGAACTGGTGAAGAAGGGCAGGAAAGGATTATGCCTAGAGCATAGAGTCTTGTACCTCACAGAACAATGGTTGCAATTTCCTGAGGATAAGTCTGGAGGACTCAGTCCACTGAGAACATTAAACAATCAGATAGAGAGTTCACAGCCCACATCCCTACAAGTCTAAACAAGCTTTTCTAATACACAACTGATATAACATCTAAGATCACTGTTTTCAAATGCAGTATAAAAGAGAACTCTTTCTCCAATAGAAAAACAAAAATAAAACCCAAAACCAAGTCTGGTGTCCTCTTCCACCAAAACACCCATTGGAAGCATAACGTTGTAATGCATACATTGGATCACTATGAGACTAAGGAAGCTTTCTAATCAGTCTGGGACTCAAACTACTGAGCTCTTTGGCTCAGCCCAAATACAAGCCCAAGCAAGTGGTCTCCTTTGCATCCTTTCCTCCATTCCTATAATTACATGGAACCTCAATGTGATCACAAGTCATGGCATGCAGAGACACACTGCTATGCTGGCATTTGATTGTGCTGAGAGCTTGCCAGATACACTTCTTGCTTTTAGTGACCTCACTCAACATACATGGAGCTCAACACACTTTTCCAAGCCTAGGGTCTTCCTTTTGCTTGGTTACACACATCTCTGTTGTGAAGTCGTAGGCTTTCATGGCCTGCATCCATAGTTTTTTGTGGGTTTTTTGGGCTGTGTGGCCATGTTCTAGAAGAGTTTCTTTCTGACGTTACGCCAGCATCTGTGGTTGGCATCTTCTTTGAAGATGCTGCCGAAACGTCAGAAAGAAACTCTTCTAGAACATGGCCACACAGCCCAAAAAACCCACAAAAAATATGTCTCTGTTGCTTAGACAGAGCTTCATTTGCTGAGAAGCCCTCATACTGCATACAGGCAACTGCCATTGCTCAATCATACTGGGAGCTCAGCTATTTGCTCAGTCTACTCAGTAGATCTCCCATTCTGTGTAGACAGTCCTAAGACTGAAATGTAAGGTGACATTATTAGAGCTCTACGAAGCTCTGCAGTGGGAGTAAGAAGCAGGACCATTAGGAACTGCTGAGTACTTTAATTCTTCTTTGGTAACACTAAACTCTATGGAGATTTTGCTATGCCATTGCTGGCTTATCCTGCCACCAGCTAACACCTCTCCACCAAGTTTCAATAGTAAATGTGGAGGTGCATTACTTTTAGTTTTTGAGAGATCTCTGCACAAATCATGAAGCTCTGAACACAATTAGCCCATGTGGGATGGTGATAAGAGGAGCAAACCTATTTTTTGCAGAGGTGATTATCAGGTCTACATCTGAGGGTGTGTGCCCCAGATTGTCACTTGATGATGGCAAATAGTACCACCACAAGCCTTAAAAAGTATGACTTCCCATTTAAAAGTTATCTCAGGCAGTTTAGGCCCATATCCTGCTCAACACTATTCTTTTCCCCTGCTTTCCATGTTAGGATTTCACTGCTTTTTAATTATTCACAAATGTAACTGTAAACATTCTTCATGGTTTTTGTGTATTTTCTAATTTTTATTTGTTTTATAAATACAGTTTTCTAAACCCTGCATGAAGCCATAAGGATAGGAATCAGCTTTAGTGTACTTTTCCTAAAGTTAGAAGAACCACTTAAGCTGCTATACTGCAGAATGCTAGTAAGGTTGTACCGAAAAGGCGTTGATGAACTACTTTCAATATGCTGAGAACATCCTGGAAAGCAACAGAAAGGAGAGTCCCTGGAGCACATTTAAGATCCAATTTGCTACTGAATTACTTCAGCTGTGGTACCCATTTGTTCTTGTACATCAAAATCTCTCCACTTTTCTACTTTTGCATAATCTAGCCCTTTGCAACTTCACTTCTACTCTACACACTTTACTCCACACCTAATTCACATGTATCTCACAATGATAGTCCAATGAATACAGCATTAAGTTATCAAAAATATCAAAACATGAAACGTTAAGTCCACATTTGTTTTAATTTTAATTTTTTCTACTTTACCTGGCCATTTCCTAGCAAAGAAGTATCTTCCCCCATCAGAAGATATGAGCCAAAGAAGAAAGCAAATGCATGAGCAAACCCCAAGAAAGTCCAGTAAAGGAAAGGTTTAAAGCCCAAATGGGCATTTTTACTGATGTCTCTGTGGAGAGAAGAGGGGGAAATGGTACAAGCTCATTACTGCTATTTTCTAGTTAACAATGAAACCAATTTTAATGATGTAGGCATTTGACATGCTATCTTAATTACATCTTAAAGCATCTTTCAAAATTTTAAGTATGGTCTTTCAAACAACCACCCACCCCAGGTGTGGATCCATTTTGTGATGAGCAAAGAAAACTGTCCTTTGAGACAGACCATGAAATCTCCTGTCACCATGTAGCAACTGAATGACATCTAAAGATAATTCAGTACTACATGCTAGGGGAGATAGAGGACAGAGCAGATGTCCCATTTAATTCCACTCATTTTTCTTTCTTCCACATCACAACTCACTCAGGGGGGATGCAGACGGCGCAAAGTTCTGTCTTGGAATCAGAGAAGGGAAGAGGCAGTCGGACGCCGGGTGCCCAAACCCCTTCTCGAGGAAGTCATTGGAGCGCTCGCTACTGCACACTACTTACATCTGGACATGCTGAGCTGGAAGGAGCACGGAACAGGCGCCCGGCGCCTCTTCCGGCACCCCTTTTGGCTCCTCTGAAAAGGAGCGCTATTTTAGCGCTCCTTTTCAGAGGCGCCATAAGGGTGGATCAGGGTCGAGGCGTGGGGCAGCCTTGGTCCCAAACCGCGGCTTCTCGGGACGGCCCATGACCACCCGTCTGTAGAGGCCCTCAGTGAACCAGCTTTCAATTCGTCAAAATATTGATGAATTTAGGAAAGGTATCATTTAAACAGGTGCAAAGCGTTTGTTAGATCACATAGATCAAGATTTAAAACTTCTTGAACACAGGTTTTCTTTTCTGTCTTTTCTATACTGTATTATGTTTGATGCTCTCCTCAGCCATTCAAATGGATTTCGAGATGTTCTCTTGTAGCGTTCAGTTGAGAAAACAGAAAATTCAAGTTTATGCAAATTGTATCATCTTAGATTTCAATCTGCAATCAGACATGCTTCATCTGTGCTATGTGTCTTTCTGTGAGAACAGCCTCTACAAATAGTCTGACTCAGTTGAAAGGAGAGGACAGATTTCTGCACTAACACTTGTATTTCTAAATATTATTAAAAACTGACCATTTCTACATATGGCTGACATATACAAAGAATAAAAATTATTCTCTCTCTCTCAAATGCCACATTATCACAAAGAGAAATCTGTCAGGGACCATATTCTGGTAATAGGCAGGAGCAAAGACAGTGATGGGTAAAGTGAGACTTAAGTGGTTGGGGTATTCATCCACCTACTCCTGTCTATGCAATCAAGTTGTCATGGGAAGAAAAGATGGTCTGGCCAGAGGTCCACAGTGATCATGTATATAAAGGTAAAGGTATTCCCACTGACAAGGTTGTCAAGTTGTGTCCAACCATAGGGGGCAACGCTCATCTCTGTTACTAAGCCGAGGAGCCAGCATTTTCAGAGACGACTCTGTGTTCATGTGGCCAGAATTATTACACTGTAACACTGTTTACCTTCCCACCAAAGTGGTACCTATTTATCTACTTGCATTTGCATGCTTTCGAACTGCTAGGTTGGCAGAAGCTGGGACTAGTGACAGGAGCTCACCCCATCATGCAGCACCCGGGCCTCGAACTGCCAACCTGCTGATCTTGCAATCAAGAGAGTCAGTGTCTTAACCACTTGCACCACTGCATCCCCACTGATGCAGTATATACACTGACTGATCATGTATATAGGGCTTTTGAAATAAATTCACAGACTGCAGGTTGCTGGATGCCATCTTATACCTGACCCTGGTCCATTAAGCTTAGTAATCTTGACTCCATCTTGTTATGGCTTTCCAAATCCCAAGCAGACCTTAAAAGCAAGCAGCTGTGAGTTGCCACTGCCAGTATTGCCAAGGAAGGGAGGAAAAACCAGCCCAGACATTTAGCAGTAGAACTGGTCTGGACATTTAAATGGCAGCACCTGTCAGGGCAAATGCGGGGTTGCAAAAAACCCACATCTGGGGTAGATACAGCCATGGATCTGTGGCCTTGGACTATTCTCAGCTTTTAAAAGAAGAGTGTCAGCTAGTAACAAGTAAACAGATATCCTGCTATGATTCCACCAGACTGTTAGGCTTTTAACCTACCATATGGCATAACTGCACCATTTATCAGTTGCCAGATATAACCCTTACTCTGAAAAGAGCACACTTACCGATAGAGTGTTGGCTTGCTATGTAATACATGAGGGTGCACGTGCTGTTCAAAAAGACTGTACATGAGGACTGGCAGGGAAGTGAAACATGTGTTGTACAAAGTCAGATTTACACTGTCATATAGAGTCTAAAAAATGAAGCAAATGGAAATGAGTGGTTTATAAAAATGCAGAATTCAGTATCATTCCTGGTCAAAGCAACCAAGCTAAGAGCAATCCCCAACTCAAATTATGTTATAGGTAAAAGATGTTAACAAAAATCAAAGCTGCAACAAGATAAAACCAATAGTCCAATTTCTGTTTATGACATTTCAAACCGTAAGAACAAGTGAATATTAAGAGTTCATCCCACTCATTGACAAAACATACATATATATTTAAACAAGAAATTCAAATATGAATTTTCCCATATGCTTTGTAAAAGTCACTATAGTTGATAGTACATAGCACAAAAAGAAGGATTTATCATGGAAAAATCAGATTTAATTGCACTTTCAGCTTTAGGGAATTCATGTTGATGTGAGAACAAAGCATCATTAAACAACCCCCCAAGGGGTGTGAAGAGATGAGACGGTAAGTCTCTCTTGCTTTCTTTAAATGTTCCTTTCTTTCTTTAAATGTTAAATGCAAAAACAAGTTGAAATCCAGACCTAGCCAGTAACCTCAAGGCGTAACTGTGGGTAAGAAGGAAAGCAAAGAGGGAACTTCCCCAGTGCCCTGTGCAATCACCAACAAAGAAGGCCCTACATGTTGAGAGGTGGTGAGATTGAGAGAAAGTCTCACCAATAAGATCTCAAAACTTAGATGCAAAAGATCATTCAGATACTCTGTAAACAAAAGGCAGTAAGAATGATAAAAGTCACCAAACAAAATGGGAGAGGAAGGATTACTGAGATGTTACTGAAGGGTTACCAGGCTGACAACAACAATTATTCAAGTTCAGTTAATGTATAACAAAATATTATTTATGGGTGATTTTTGACTTCTATTATATATCCATCCACAAAACAGAGACGGGACAGAAGAGGAAATATAACTTAACACTTACCTGTTGCGAAAACAAACAGAAGAACTGATATAAAAACTGTGGTGTAATAAAGCACACATTCTGGAAAACAAGAAGTGATATTACCAGTTAGGGATATAAAGCACCAAGTTCTGAAAACAAACCTAAATATCTTGAGTAACAGCAAAAAATATTTTTAAAATAGAGTGTTGAAGTTAAAAGGTATCTCCTTAATTTTATGTCATCATATTAAATTTTAAGAACACAATTATCACATTGAAGACAATTACAAATATGGCTTTGATAAAAGTGGACTATAATGTATAAGCCTTAGAAATCAAGAGTGGAAAACTAACAAAGGGATGCCCAGGTGTTTCCTTATATCTCCAATTCTCCCTGTTGCAGTTAACCCTAAAAGTGATTTAAAAAGTGATAAAATATTTCTAGCTCAAGGACTTTTCTTATTACGACTGGAATAAACTTACCTTATAAAAAAAGTACTGTACAAGGGTTGCTATCCTAATATAGTAAAGGTGACCATGAACAAAAAGTAACTTAGAAAGATATTTAAATCTTGCTATTGCATAGTCGCTATTTCTTACAGCTTGTCTTCCTTCTTTGCCCATGATACCTGATGTTTATGGGAGACAAAAGAAAAGATGAATCTCAAGTCACCAGACAAAACTTGAAGTAAAAGAATCTAAGAACCTTACCACAACACCTATGGGAGATTCAAAGATTTTAAATGCTGCTTATTAATTGAAAGCTATCCTGTCCAGATGAGAATCATCCTAGTAAGCTTTAACTTCTGGGTGTGCCATGGATGAACTCCATCTATGATTAAGTGCAGGTTCCTAAAAAGCCATCTACCTGAAGATTGACCAGATAGTGATCACTTACCAAAAATATTAAGGTTACATATAATTAATATGGGTACCTATGCACAAATAGCCTAATAAAACTATTATAGCTTAGCAACTTTTGTGGGCTTAATTACAGGGTTGAAATAATACTTTAGAAATAATCTGCCAGAATAGATTTTACTAAATTGTACACATGGATGCTATATATGGGGTAGCCCTACACAACTCAACTTCAACAGAACTGAAAGCATATCTAGAATCTGTAATGGTACCCAATCCTGAACAACAAATATCCTGAGGATATTTTTCTATTTTTCAAAGGGAAGGAAAATCTTTGCATATAAATGGACATTTTCAAATGTTTATCCAGTTAGTTACCTATTTTAATTTTTTGCAGATTGTCATCTTTACCATCTGCTAGTTTCCCCTGGGAGAGTTAGGCTGGTATAGTGGTTTGAGCGCTGGATTAGGACACTAGGAGACCAAGGGTTCAAATCCCTGCTCAGCCATGGAAACCCACTGGGTGACCTTAGGAAAGTCACACACTCTCAGCCTCAGAGGAAAGCAAAGGCAATACCTTTTCTGAACAACTCATGCCAAGATTCGCTTGTGGGTTGCCTTAAGTCAGAAATAACTTAAGTACACAAGATGCTTCCTCTGCCTCTTTCCTTGTGAGCAAAGGCACTGGACCCTAGAAGGTCATCAATCACCAGGAACAAGGAAATATGTTTCCTTTCCCAAAATATACTGGATTATAATATAATTTGTTTTTTAAAATAGGAAGCCTCCTTAAAAGACAACCTTGGCTAACAAAACTATAAATGTCTTTTATTCATTACTTTATTTAATGGAAAAGACTCTACAGACAAAGTTCACAGGCTTAAGTATTTAATACTCTTTGCAATTCTGCTTGAAATTTAAATACAATGGAACTCTTAGCATAATACAATAATACAGATAAACAATGAGAAGATTCTTACCTATACCAACATGAGCTTCTTGTATCATGCTTACATCATTAGCTCCATCACCAATAGCTAATGTGATAGGTTTCTCTGGAGATGTTTTCAACAGTCGTACAACCTGCAAAGGAAGAATAGGATATTTTTAGTAGGTTTAACACTATCTTGTGATGTGCCTGCAAGTTGACTCCAACTTATGGCAACCCTATCCTATGGATGTCCCGCAAGATTTATTCAGTGGAAGTTTATTATTGCGTTCCCCTAAGGCTGAGAGAGCATGACTTGCCCAAGGTTATTCAATGGTAACTTTGTTACCCAGTCCCTAGTTACCCAATCTAGAGCTGATAAGGGATTTGAACTTTGGTTTCCTGGAATTCTAGACCAACCTGCAAACCACTACACCATGCTGGTTCTCTTAACTTTATCTACAAATTCCAATTAACAGACTTGAGTGGTTCAGATACAGAGAACTATCACTCAAATAGACAGGGTGCTGCTTAAGAGCCAACCATACTTTCGGCTCTTAAACAAAATGCTTACTATAAGGTAGACATAAGGAATGGGTACAGGACTAGAAATAGTAATATTCTAAAGCTATACTTTTATTCTTATCTTTGATAAGGATACCAGTCTAGTTCACTAATGTGCATGTTCCAACTTTTTTTAAACATTGCTTCTCATATCTCTCTCATTTTCCTGTTTAGCATTACCTTGTCTTGGGTTTTGTTCTTGTATACTTGCACATGATCCAACACCATTTATTCTGATTTAGGGTTGGATAGCAAGATATGAAAAATGTGTTATGAAGGAAAAAGAAGTCCATTTGGACTTTGCAAAAGTCCACATTACTCTTGTGTTTATGATAATTAGGATTCCTGCCTATCTGGGGTCTAAACATAATGATGAAAAGCCAAACAGCCCTCACTTCAGATCTCACCTCAGCCTTCAACATACTAGACAGCCTCAGGCAACCTGTTAAAAATATTGGGCCACCTTGTAGGGTTAATGAGACAAAGGATATGAAATGCTTTGAACATTGTGAAGTGCATTACATAAATGGCGTTAAAACAGCATTCTAGGAAACTCTGAGCAATTTGGGAACTTTTTAGGATTCCCCTCAAGGATATCACCAATGGATGACCAAATTCCCTGAAAAACAACTTCTCCCCACTTCTGATGTGGTAGAATAAATGTTGGTCGCGTTAATCAAAAGCACATTCAGATCACTTGGGCTGACAGAGAACAGATGCAATCATGAGTTTAATGTGTACCAGCAAACATATCTGGGATGCACTGGATCTATTCAGCAGAACAGTCAGTCCTAAAAATGCTTCCCAGAGGCAGGAGCACTAAAAGCCACTATGGCAGATTTCAGCAGTGAAATGCTCACCAGCAAACTTCAAAAAAACTCAAACAAATTACCTTTGCTTTTTGCAGAGGAGCCATGCGACAACACAGCACTGCAGAGCAATTCCTACAAACTTCCATGAAGAGTTTCTCATGTTGCCTGAGTGCCAGAGAAAGGCTGGTCCCATCTACCACCAGTCCATGCTGGATTACGTGATCCTCCTTTATTCTATCAAGGGAGAGGAGAAGGTTACTGTTGGCAAACAAATCCTTTCCTTTTTTTGGTAAAGGCCACCAGTTGGACTCAAAAGGTTCAAAAGAACATTAACTACACAGAACCAGAAGTTGTAAAACAGGATTTCTCCCCTAAGCAACAGGCTTGTTAGCATCAGGTAAGAATTTTATTTATAAGGTAAAGAAGATCTAAAGTGACTGGTTTTATTTTTATACAGGACAACTTTTT
Organism: Phrynosoma blainvillii; assembly: GCA_026167975.1. Taxonomy (NCBI): domain Eukaryota; kingdom Metazoa; phylum Chordata; class Lepidosauria; order Squamata; family Phrynosomatidae; genus Phrynosoma; species Phrynosoma blainvillii. Next base: position 14,549,003 of record JANUYF010000003.1, read on the forward strand.
TAAAATAAAGAATTATTAGCCTTATTCATTCAAACATGCACAGCATTTTACCTCCTGGCTAGTTGCCTCAGCTGCTCAGCACATGTACTGTCCGATTTGTGCTGAACCAGTTCTAAGATGTTCATAGTCCTATGGAAGTGTCCACATGACAAACTGACACTAACAGCTGTTTCATGCTTGTCACCAGTGAGGACCCACACTTTGATACCTGCCAGTCGAAGGGCTTCTATTGTTTCTTGGACTTTATCTTGGAGTCTGAAAGTAAACAAACCACACACACTATTACAAGTGATTTTTTTAGGCATATAATCAGACTTACTTAGCTTAAGTAACTCTTACTTAAGTCTTAGCTTAAGTAAGTCTGATTCTGGTCTTGCTAGTTATGGGGAAGGGCAATGAGTTCTGTCCTCTAATCAGTAAATCTTTTAATTTACCACTGCTCTGGTTTCTGAAATTTCACTATGTTCTACAGAAACATTTTCTCCCAATGAAGCTTGCCTACTAAGCTTTCTATAGATTCAGACTTGCCCTAAGAAGAAACTAAATTTCTTCTATCAACAGTTATAACTATTTCTAAATATTTGTATGCAATATCACTACCAGAATGGTTGTGATTACTACTATGTGGGCCAATTCTTGCCAGACAATTTATGATAGGATGGTTACCTGACACAAACATTAACTTGGGAGAATCAGCCACACTGGAATCAACAGCAAGAGCAAGTACATTTCTATACCACTTATCAGTGAACTAGCACTCTCTAAGTGGTTTACAATGTGTAAGCTAATTGCCCTCAACAAGCTGGATACTCATTTTATTGACCTACAAAAGGATGGAAGGTTGAGTGAACCTTGGACCCCTCCTCTAGGATCGACTTACAACACTGTGGCTGGAGTACCAGCATTTAACCCAGGGGTAGGCAACCTTTCCCCTTTAAGGGCCAAGGGACTTCAGCTCCCAGAATCCCAGGAGCTATTGGCCAACATGGGACTATTGGCCAACATGGCTGAGGCTTCTGGGAGCTGAAGTCCCTCGGCCCTTAAAGGGGAAAGGTTGCCTACCCCTGATTTAACCACTGTGGCATCACGGCTCCTAATCACTGATATCTGTAATACTAAGCAGATAAACTTGGGCCTATATACGTGGAAGCAGACTGCCAATTCACTTTCCATGATATATGAAGAGGATTCATCCTTCTAAGCAGTGAGACCTTTACAGATATTGGTACAATGGCATCATCTGCATTTCTGTCCTCTGTTTGAGGTGATGAAGAGGTCTGAGTTTTGCTGTACCCATAAGCTCCTCTATGTCACATGGTATGAAGGGATGCTTACTCTATCCATTCTAACAGGAAAAGATACCATCCACAATTTGTATAATCTGGGCATCTCAGGATTAATTTACACGACAAACATTCTATAATTGGCATTCTATAACCTTCTTCCCAATTAATGAGTACAGGTAGTACATACTTGTCTTCTACTCCTGTAGCTCCAAGTAATTCCAGGTCTCTTTCTATAAAGTTGTACACCTCCACCAACCGTTCTTCTCTCTGCTGTAAGGCAGTTTTTGCCTCAAAAAGGCGTTTTTCTACTTCCTGATACTCCTTGGGTGTGAATTTTCTGTAAGCTATGCACAGAGTCCTTAATCCTTTCTGTGAAGAGAATAAAAAACTGATTCCTAGACTGTTTCCTACAAATAAAATAAAGTTTATTTACTGATAAACATACTGCACATTTAGTGAAAGGTTACATGAAATCTCTTCTATAAAAATCCCAAGATCAAGTATCATTTTGATCTTTCAATGATTTTTTGAATCTGGTGACAGATGGGAAGGGAGAGAAGAGAGCAGGTAGGAAGACTAGACAAGATGACCTGAAGGCTGAATCAGGCCTGCATAGATTGCTGGACTTTGTCAATTTAGAAGTGTAAACTTATCACATCTAGTAAGAGACCAATGCAAGAAAGATAAGTTGTCATCTTAAGAATGTACAGTTGTATCTCAGGAGATTGTCTTGTAGGTATTATGTATGTGCTTATATTCTCCATCTAAAATCACAGAGAACTAAAGGTTTCTTTGACAGTTTGCAGTACTTCTAACAGCTCCTTAGATCAACCTCTATTCTGTTTTAGCAGATATTTAGCTGTAAATACCAAAAAATTAAATTAATGCTAAACTAATAGTCCTTAAAATCACAATTTGCTCTGTTTCCATTTTCTTTTGGAAAAAGAAAGCAGGAGCCATTATTGAGCTGGGACAGGAATATGTTAATTGCAATAATATCAATATTATGTTTAAATTTTACAATAAATAAATTTTAAAATAAGGCCTTGGAAGCCATACAAAGATTGAAAACCTCAACAAAGTTGGGGGAAACATGGGGGGGGGGGGAGAAGAGAGAGAAAAGATGAACAATGTGTGTGTGTGTGTGTGTACATATATATATATATATATATACATATATATAGCCCAAAAAAGGGGGGAAACAAATAATAAGACATAAAAGATAAAATGGAGTTTGAGAAATAATACATGCTACACAACACTGAAGATCCTGAAGTGAACTGTATGACAGATGAAAATGATTTTAGGGGAGTAGCTTTTGGCACTATACATTTTGGCACCTGAAGGGGTGGGGTTAAAGCCAAAAGCTACTCAGCTCTGAAACACTGTGCTGATGGATCAGTGCATGTGCAACACCCATTTGTGTGAGGTACAGAAACCATGAAGGAGGAGATAAGGTGATTTAAAAATTAGACATGCGGGAATAAAAATCAACCCCAAATTAACACAATTTCACCACTGATTAGTAACTGGGGCCTACTGGCATTTGTCCACAGAACAGATTTTGTTCAGAGGCCTCAAGTTGTTGATCTTTATGTTGAACGTAACAAGAACAGCAGAAAATGTGGTTAAGGTACTTACCTGGCAAAGTTGGGCAAAATTAGGCAAAGATAGGTTAAAGAAAGCAAATGTGATTCCATATTACCACTAATTAATGGTAACCTGCAAACACTGGGGGAAAAGGAACATTAGGTGACAGGGTTGTTTTTATTCCTTTATTATTTTGTCACCTGTCTCAGAATGAAAGTAGTTATTTAAAAGCAAATGGTTCAACCTTTATAGCAGGCATCTGGGTGCCACTCCAACACTGAACATGCATAATCTGAGTTAAAGTGGATAGTGCAACAGCTCATGCTCTCACCCAAGTCACTTCTGTTGCTTTTAAGTAGTGTTGTTAATTGTCATTAATACTGACAAAATCAAAGTTAGGGGAAATTCAGCCCTATAGCCATAAGTTTACAACCCAGAAAACAACACTCTCAACAATATTGATTACAAGATACTCTTGAAAAGGGATTTCTGGTTAAAAAATATGAAAAAGGACTTTCTGAAGCCACTCTGGGTTCCATAGGATGTTAACAGAGCCAAAAGGTAAAGACAGCCAGACAACATAAAGCAACTGGTAGCCAGTCCTGTTGGCTGCTTTTTCCATCTTAAAGCAGCATGATCACAACTTTTCACAGCCTTGAAGGTTTTAGAAGGCAGCAAATTTTACACACTACAAACTATTCTGACCTATCAGAAAGTTTGAAAGTAATACTCACATACCAAAGCAAATTCATCCACATGAATTCTTGTTTTTTCTATTTCTCCACCGCTACTGCGAGGAAGAATAATAGAGTCTGCTCCTTTGGTGAATAAAAGTTTGTCCCCTGCAAAGAAATAATTTTGAAGAAAAAATACAGTCGATAGTAAATCTACAATAAGTGATAACCCTTTCACTTTCTTCCAGCAGTGTCTCTATTAAACAAACTGTTTCAGGACATTCTGCTTAGAGCAGTTTCAACTTACCTGATGGACTTTCTACAAGTACGCTCATTCTTCTGCGATCTGCATCAAACTCCAAAACATGAAGCAATTTGTACCTTTAAGGTGGGAAAAGAGAGTCATTGTCATAGCATACATTGATTAAATGGAAGTTCAACATGACAACATGGTTATTTGTTAAACTGATTACTGGGTTGGTTTTCATTGTTTTAACTCTTGTGATATTTTAATACCGTAGTTATAGTTTCTGATTTATTTTTGTTTTTTAAAGTATATCTTTATGATATGTGCTAGTTGCCTACAATACTATTTTAAGTGGAAAGGCAGGATAAAATGTAAATAAACAAAATTTAGAGGATCATGTGGGCTGCAAGAGAAAGCTGAATGTCTACTCCTGCACTCATGGATTATCACTAATGAGCTGCTGTGACTTAAGAACAAAAACTGAACTCTCTCTGCATAAAGAGAGATTGGGTGAATTCTAGCAAGCAGGTTATGCTCCTCAGCCCTTTTCACCAAACTATTGCAGAGGTCCAAAACAGTCTGCAGAAATAATCCAGTTTCAGATTGCTTCAACTGCGCTGAATCAATGCTAAGGAATTCTGGGAACTGTAGTTTTGTGAGACATTTAGCCTACTCTGTCAGAGTTCTGGTGCAAAAATAAACTACAATTCCCAGGATTTCCTAGCACTGAGCCAAGGCTATTAATGCGGTCTCAAACTGGATTATTTCTGCAGTGTGTTTTGGATGAGAGATTCATCAAACACTTGCAGGGAGAGAGGGGCAAAGGAAACTCTACGTTATGCAGGTTGTGTCTCTCTTATCCAAAATACTGGGAAAAGAAGTATCTTGGATTTTGGAATATTTGCATCTACATAATGAGACAACTTCTTGCGTAGCAAAGGGTTGGACGAGATAGTCCTTAGGATACCTTACAACATTACAATTCTATGTTTGAAATCGTCTGATATGTTTTAAATGTTATTGTTTTCTGTACAATATTTTATACACAATAGTTTGTTAATAATTTTGTGCATAAAACACAGCCCTGGCGGCGCAGTGGTTAAATGCCTGTACTGCAGCCACTCACTCATAGACCACAAGGTTGTGAGTTCAATACCAGCCAGGGCTGAGGCTTGACTCAGGCCTGCATCCTTCTGAGGTCGCTAAAATGAGTACCCAGCTTGTTGGGGGGCAATCAGCTCACAGTTGTAAACCGCTTAGACATCCCATAGCGTGATATGAAGCAGGATATAAATAAGCTGCTTTGCTTTAAAACATTTGTATATGCTGAACCATTAGAAATCAAAGATGTCACTATCTCAGCCACCCATGTGGACAATTTTGGATTTTGGAATTCTGGATAAGGAAGACTCAACCTGTGGATACAATCCCTCTTTCAAAGCTCTTCACTCTTATCTTGTCTGTGTTGCTTATTTGTGGAACTACCTTACCTCTGGGGAGCCATTTTACAGGTACAGTAATTTTTTCTTTGTGTCTTAATAGGAATTATCACTAGAAAAACAAAACGTCTATACTAAACATATTTTAAAGGCTGTAATAATTTTAGCAGTGATCAAGTTCAACAGATATGGAAGCAAGTTCTAGTTTATGGCATATGAGGAATGTTAGCAATTCAAGAAGTTCATATCCATGATAGACATGAAATTACTGCATTTTCAAGTGATCACATCAAGCAGCTATGTGCTAGACAAAGTTATTGAATGAAAAATTATCAATTTCAGTCTATCTGAGATTAGAGCAGGGGTTGGCAACTTTTCGCGGGAAAGGTCGTGCGAGACTCCAGGAGCCATTTTGGGCCTCTTGGAGGCCCGGCGCGGCTGAGGGGGCCCTCCTAGGGGACCCCTGCGGCCACGCCGTGTGTTCGAGGGAGCCCTCCTGGTAGTGCACGTGCTACCGTGGCCCGGGGCGTGTGCACGCATGTGTGCGTGCACCGCCACAGCCCAGGGGGCATTGGGGGACAGGGGGACTGGCCCCACCCCCAAAACGGTTGCTGACCCCCTGGATTAGAGCTAAATCAAATAAGGCAGTTATGGTGCCAATGTTGCAGCCATATCTGCCTTCATTGCTAATACATTTAGGAATCCATTTTTGTGATTCATGGACAATGTAATGTAACTGAGTTGAATACTGGAATCTGGACCAGGAGACAGGAGTCTGAGCTTTGGCTCAACACAAAGCTCACTAGCTGATTTTAGCTAAGTCACTATCAGTCCAACCAACCTCACAGGTCTACTGTAATGAAAAACAGATAATATTCCATATTCTTAATCCACGAGGTTAGAAAGAGGTAGTGGTTTGAGAGCTGGACTAGGACTCCAGCAAACCAGGATATGAATCCCTGCTTGGTCACAGAAATCCACCGGGTGACTCTAGGCAAGCTCTCAGCCTCAGAGGAAGGCAATGGCAAATCAGCTCAACAACAAGAAACACAAGCCGCATGTTCCTTGGTGGAAAAAATAGGATATTCACTGGTAAGTAAGAGGATATATGATATATGTCAAATTAATAGCCCATCTAGGTCAGCTCAGACTAATTTGGGCAATAGGTCTGGAGTGCCTTAGGTGGAGGTCCTTCTCATCCTTAACACCCTAGAATTTATCACTTAACAGTAATTTCTCATAGAGAAACATATACAAGAAAATATATAACCAAATATCTCACACTAATCCACCACACATTACACAATATGTTTGACTGCTGAAGAAAACCTTGCATATCAGAAGGTTGGATTAGATGGTCCCTGACATACCTTACAACATTACAATTCTATGCTTGAAATCTTCTGATGTGTTTTAGATGTTACTGTTTTCTGCATTATGAGGGATATAATAAATCAGAGGTAGGCAACCTTTCCCCTTTAAGGGCCGAGGGACTTCAGCTCCCAGAAGCCTCAGCCATGTTGGCCAATAGTCCCATGTTGGCCAATAGCTCCTGGGATTTTGGGAGCTGAAGTCCCTCGGCCCTTAAAGGGGAAAGGTTGCCTACCCCTGTAATAAATCCTTCATGTTGACATGTGTCTTGTGTATGTAAAATTATTTTATCTATTTTTATTATATTCCATATCACAATTTCTCAGTTGAGGTCTTCTCAACCTTACTTTACAGGATGTTAAGTAAGAAATAAATATGCATATGAAATATTAACACACTTTTTATTTTTACCTTTCTGGCTTTCCACAGCTCTTAAGCTCCATACTTTCTGTACTTGCTCCAGTAAACACAACACCTGCCCTAAAAATATGAAAGAAGTTTTAGTTAAAAACTTGGGTGAGGGGGAAACAACACATACTCCTTACCAATAGGAATTCATTATTTCCTGGAAAATTAAGATCATTGTACCTTCATACAAAGAACAGATCTCTAAAAGCAAGTCTGAAACAAAATAAATCCATTTTTTTTTTGCTAATTAATGATGGTTCCAAATGAAAGCTGTAACAAAAATAAATTCTTTATGTAAAAGTTGTTTTTTAAATGAACAAATTTTAAACAAGGAGCAAATCTTAAGACACTCTGCAGCCAGGTCTCAATGCAACCAGATTAAAATGAATGGGATTAAAATGTATGCAGCATGTGCACATCCCAGTGCCTGGTGTAGAAGTGAAATAAATGCATATTCTCTATAGAGGTTTCTCAACTCTGGTCTAATCTGCACTGCAGAAATAAGGCAGTTTGACCCCACTTTAACTGCCATGGCTGAATGCTGTGGAATTCTGGGATTTGTAGTTTCCTGACCTATTTAGCCTTCTCTGTCAGAGAACTCTGGTGCAAAAACAAACTACAAATCCCCAGACTCCACAGCATTGAGTCATGGCAGTTAAAGCTGTGTCAAACTGCATTAATTCTGCAGTGCAGATTAGACCTTTAAGTGAATCTTGCAAAGTACCAGAACAAGGAATTGTCTCCTTGTACTCTTGAATGCTATAGGTATCGAAGATTAGTATTAACTGCCATCACCATGTGCTTGATGCCTCTGACAAAAGTTGTAGCATGGAATATTCTGAGGATTCCAGCCAACCATGCTCTCTTTGAGAATACTCCATTCATTTTGCCTTTTTTTCATTGCACCATGCCCCACAGATTTTTCATATCCCTAGGTAGGTACTCAACGATCTGCAGTACAACACATAAGTCTCAGGCCTCGCTGAACAAATTTGGGTGTATTGTCCAACTTAAAAAAAATATTTTTGTCCTCCTCTTTTTTAGGGAGGGAGGAGAAACTCCACAAAACCTGAGGCTCCTCTGAGCATGCTGATACTTCCCTCTTACTTGTATTTTGGGTAGTTCTCCTAGCATTCATCAGATGAATTTGCTATTAGAGGGATTAATACTGCAGTGTTTTTCTAAGTGAGGGCTGTGAGATATTTGAAGCAATGTTAATATAAATGATGTTGCACTGCCTCCATTTCACTATGCATAGGAGCAGGTGGGTTCTTGAACAGATAAAGCCAGAAATTTCCCTGGAAGCCAAGATGATCAAATTAAGGCTGTTGCACTTTGGCTGCACTGTGAAAAGTCTTGATTAATTAGAAAAGATAATAACGCCAGAAAAAAATGGAGACTAGTAGAAAGAGAGGGAGACCGCATACCAGATGTACTCAATTAGGGAGATCACAGGAATTAATCTACAGGACCTAAGTAGAGCAATGGAGGATAGGGGGACTGGGAGATGTCTCATCTATAGGGCCACCATGAGTCGGGCACAACAACAACAAAGGAGCTATAAAGAAGTGTTCCTACTGCCTGCTAGTAAACCATAGCCTTAGAATGTTAACAGGGCAGCAAGACTTAAAATCTCTAGAACATTTCCAAACTTGAGCTGAAGAGGCAAGATTGCAATGGTTGGTGTGAGAGGTAGATCCATGTGTTGTGGATTGGGTCTTTAGCCTCACAGAGAATGGCTCGTCTAATGTTGACTTTTCTGTTGTCAGAACAATGCACAGAATCTAAGTTTTTAATCCTCACCTGCAGGCAGCTTCAACTAAAGCCTTTTCATCTGGTGAAGAGGCATAGTACTCCAGCTGACTTGATATGCCATTGCCACGGCGAGGACTGCCACATATGCCATCAATCTGGTCATTATTAATCTGCACTGTATGACAAAGACAGACAGCTTTCAAGAAAAGTTCTTCCTCTTGCGTCTGTTAAAAAAAAAAAGACAAAACACTGAATTTTAAAAAAAGATTCAATTTTCCATGCAATTTTATTCTTCACTAATAAACTATTCTCTCTCCCCCTCATGTATACATATGTGTATGTACACACACACACACACACATCTGTCCATCTGCAGAATTTACCATAACTATGATAAACAAATAATATCTAGATAAATAACAAATCCTTTCTCTTCAAAATCCTAAAATCAGGGCCTAAATGCAACTGCTGGTCCAAATGTACAACATTTTACTCAATAAATGAAAATCTAAGAAGAAACTGAAGTAGCATTAATAGTGAGGAGAGAGTTAGTAAAAGTAGTCAGGGCATACAATGCAAAGCCTGATCAAATAATATCAGTAAGACTTCCAGGAAAACCTATCACTATAACCACAATCCATGTTTATACTCCAACTACAGAGGAATAGGAGGGAGAACCTGAAAGATTCTATACTAGAGTCTTGGAGGAAATTGATTGCACACCAAAACAGGGGATGCCATAGGTGACTGGAGTGCAAAAACAGAACAAAGCAGAACCACACATTGTTGAAAAATTTGGCAGGAGAGCAACTTATCAAATTGTATGAGGCCAACAATTTGTTCACTGCAAACACATTCTTCAGGTAACCAAAAAGATACATGGACATCACCTGATGGACAATACAAATATAAAATAGAATACATGATTGGAAAAAGAAGATGTAGAAGCCCCATTCTCTCTGCAAAAACAAAAAGAAAGAAAGAAAGACCACTGACTGTCACAAGGACAAATAAATGGATCTTAGAGCAAAACAAACCAGAACTTTCCCTAGAAACCAGAATGACCAAATTAAGGTTATTGTAATTTGGCCATATAATGAGACAGCATGACTCATTTAAAAAGTTGATAATGCTCGATAAAGTGGGAGGCAATGGGAACAGAGGGAGACTACTATTGACATTGTTCCAGCTAAATGCTACAAAACAATGTCAATTTAGCAGGGATGAAGCCCCACCAAGAGCCAGTGTGATGTAGTGGTTTGAGCGCTGGATTATGTCTCTGGAGTTCAGGGTTTGATTCCCTATTTTCCCATGGAGACCGACTGGATAACCCTGGGTGAGTCACAAACACTATGCCCTAAGAAACCCCAAGAAGGGTTGCCAAGGGAGCCAACAACAACAACCAGCCACACTGAAACCCATCAGAGTGATTAGAGTACCTATGGGTAGACATAGCTTGTACAAGTCCGATTAACACTTACATGATGAGGTGCAATACTCTAATGAATATTTATGTTTAAAATATCCCTTTAATTCAGGGCCTGCTTCCCACTAAGCATGTGTGCTATCTGGATGTTAGCGTAATTAATACAATCAACTCATTCTCAGAAGTGGCCTACCATCTATTCCAGGGGTAAACTTTCAAGAATTATGCAGTTTCTATTACTAAATTTTGCAATACAGTCCTCTTGAAGTATGCTAAAATACTTAAATAGGTGATTACACAAGGGTCTACATTAAAAGCAGGAAGCATGCAGCCTTTCAGATGTTGTTGGCCTACAAATTCCATAAGTCCTAGATAGCCTTAGCCAGCTTAAGGCAATTATGAGAAATGATGGGAGCTGCAATCCACTTACACATGGATGGATACATATTACCCACTCGTGCTCTAAAACAATTTTAATTTTTTTAAAAATTGTACCAGGCTAGGCCGTATTCCATCTGGAACATCCTCAATCAGTCCTTCTGGAACCAGTTTGCCATTGATTTCTTGGTACTTGATACCATTAATGGAGCATTCCCGAAACTGCATGACATTTTCAGTTAAGGTACCAGTTTTATCTGTAAACACATACTCCACCTAGGGTAAGGTGAAAAGTGGTATGAGTCAATTAGATTTAACATTAAAACTAAAATGATTCTTCCCTGCTGTGAACTGCAGGATACAAGATTGAAATAAAATCCCATTATATAGCAGCACTCTCAGTGAAACACCTGAGGAAAGAGACACAACATTAGCCTCAATATCTCAGTCATTAAATTAGATAGATTTATACCATGTGTCCCCTGACTTAACCCATAAACATGCACCAAGGTAAGTCAAGTGCCAAGGGAATGAGATTCAGCACTTCACATTTATTATGCAAAATAAGCATCTATGTGCTATTCATGTAGATTCTATATGAACTAACAGGACTGCTTTGTGCTAAGTGAGACGACTTGCCCTTCTAGCACAGTACTGTCCCTTCCAACTGGCAGGGTTCTTCCATGTAAGTCTTTAGCAATGGCCTTCCCCCAGCATCTGCTAGCTAGCAGGTGCTTTTTGTTAAGGAAAATGCAACATGGGACATACAGTAATAGAAATAAAATATGTATGTGATAGTCACAGTGACTAAGCAGGAACAATCATGAAGCTACACAGGTGAAAAGGATAATGTAATTTGGAAGCCTTGAGAGCCAAGGACAAAGTTATAGAGTGTATATTGAAAACACCTGTTATAGATTGCAAACACCTGAGATTCATTAAGTGGTCAAGGTAAAATGATGAAATACTTGGGTTGGTCTTAAGTATGGGATGATCTATGTAAACCAATCAAAATGAATGTACACGCCCACTGGGTGGAAACTGACTAGTGGGTGGTGACTAACAATGGCTATAAGTGCAATGTTTGCCAATGCATATTGTGGTGTAGTGTGGAGTATTTTGGTGGAGTAGAGATTGTGATTTGTAGGGCATATAGTATTTATATATAGTAGAATAAAGTAGATCTTTTATATAAGACTACTGAGTTGTCTGGTGTCTTGAGGCAAGATACAAGAACCAGAAGAATCCTGGAGAAGTTTGGAGACATCTCAGGAAGAAGAGTGAGAAGGCTTGGAGAGTTTGTCAGGGTCTTCAGCCTATTCTCTGAAACTCTGCTGCTTGGGAAAGAAGCATCAACCACTGATCAAAGCTGGTCAGCTCTGCTGCATAACAAGGTGGAGAGTTAGAGCCAGAGGTGAAGAGCTACAACTCCCATCATCCCTGACACTTTTAACTTGAGACACTAGGAGGCCCCATTGTATACACTATGATCTGCTGAGTTGTACCCTCCATTATCTGTTAAGTTCACAAATCTTATTCTCCCTCTACAAATCACAGAGAGGATCAAAGTCCTGCTAAAAATCCAACTGAAGGCTCTTTGTTTCAAAGACCTCAAGCCATTTTCAAAACTTAGGAGAGAGAAAATTGCTTTTACCACTGTTAATAAATGACTCTCAGAATATTGAATAAGTACAGTGGTCCTTTGGTTTATGCTAGAGTTTGGTTCCAGCACCTTGGGGGCAGTTGTTCGGCCAAGAGGGAGCTCAAATCAGGAGTCCCTCAAGGTGCAATTCTGTCCCCAATGCTATTCAACATTTACATGAAACTACTGGGTGAGATAATCCGGAGACATGGGGCGGGGTGTTATCAGTACGCTGATGACATCCAAATATATTTCTCTATGTCTCAGACTGATGCAGTGACTAAGGACGGCATCTCTCCTCTGAATGCCTGTCTTGGGGCAGTAATGGACTGGATGAGGGAAAACCAACTCAAGCTGAATCCAGGTAAGACGGAGGTACTTGTCATAGGAAACCTGAACCCGGGAATGGAGTTATGTCAGCCAGTTCTGAATGGGGTCACACTTTCCTTGAAGGACTCTGTCTGCAACTTGGGGGTGATCCTTGACTCGTCGCTTCACGTGACAGCTCAGCTGGATGCGACTGTCAGGAGCTCCTGTTATCAGCTTCGGCTGATACGCCAGCTGCGCCCCTTCCTGGAGCAGGGAGACTTTGAAACAGTAGTACATGCACTGGTAACCTCTCGATTAGACTTCTGTAATGCGCTCTACATGGGGCTACCCTTGTGCCAAGTTCAGAAACTTCAGCTTGTACAAAATATGGCAGCCAGGTTGGTTACAGGTACTTCTCGTAATGACCATATAACACCGGTCCAGAAGTCCCTTCACTGGCTGTCAATTCGTTTCCGGGCAAGGTACAAGGTGTTGGTTATTACCTTTAAAGCCCTACATGGCTTGGGACCAAAATACTTAAGGGATTGCCTTCTTCCGTATTGTCCGTCCCGCGCATAAGGTCCTCAGAAATGAACCTACTACAGCCAAAAAAATCTAGGTTAACTTCGGTTAGCCAGAGGGCCTTCTCCACCGCTGCTCCAAAGTTGCAGAATGACCTGCCAGAGGAGATCCGTCATATCTCTACTCTTACTGCCTTTAAAAAGGCTAAGACGGATCTCTTCTGGCAGGCCTTCCCAACTTAACTCCTCTTCCCAAACAAGGTGATCTATGTCGCTCTATCTACCAATTATCTCCTTTTAAAAAATCTTTTTGTATGGGGGGGCGGGGTTGGGAAGGGACTAATTTTGAATTTTATTGTATTTCATGCACTTTTATTGTTGTAACCCACCCGGATTCCTTGTGATTGGGTGGGCTATAAATAAACAATTTATTATTGTTGTTGTTGTTGTTATAATCCATGGATGCAGAATCTGGATGTAGAATGCAAATACAAAGGGCCAATTGTATTTCTTCTATGCTTTTTAAAAATATACATCACCTTGACTACAGATGCTGTTTCAGATTATGTAGACAATAACTGCAATACAGCATTTTGTTCAATCACAAACATAAAGTTCTTCCTGCACACACTGAAAACCCTTCCTATATGTATTTTTTAAATCAAAACAAATGTTATTGTAGTTACTTCATTTATATCGCAGTCCACCCCAGCCCCAATATCACAAGTGCCATACATAGTTTTTGCTCCACTTAATTTTATTGTGGTATGACTGTGACTGTCATACCATCCCCAAAGAGAGTGTGATATCTAAGTGGGGAGTTGAATCTCATTTTTCCCCAATCCTAGTCCAACATTCTAACAACTATACTGGACTGGGTTTGCAAATGTACATGTTTACAGCAGTAGCAGTAAGAATGAATGAGATATTGGTAAGAATGAAATCTCATTTTGAGGGGGAAAAACATTATCCAATCATTTTAAAAATACATAACCATTTTATACCTGTCCCAGCTCCTCATTGAGGTCTGAAGTATTTACTTGTGCCTTCTCATTTGTTTCTTCATGATACAGATCAAGATCCCAACCAATAAAAAAAGATCCAAGAAATTTCTGCATCTCAACAGTCACGTAAAGTGAAATGGGTATAATAAAGTTGTAAAGTACCAGGAAAGCAAGGAAATCTGAAATAAAGCTCAAGATCTGAGAGAGGAAAAGGAAAAAGTATTATCAAACTAAAAGTGAAACACACATTCAAGAATGTATAATCATTGATTCAAAAAGGTGATCATATATATTGTGCACAAAACCTGTAGTTGTGATGGCTTCTTCTAAATTAGTCAACAATGTCTTCTGACATAAAATATTGTTTATAAACTCACTAAAGAACGTGTCTCCTTCAAAAGGCCAAATCTTGAGATTTAAACTGTAATGGGTATTTTACTTCCACAACATATGATACATTTTATTTGCTTCTACAATATTGCTACATTTTAATGAAATCCTTTTTCCAATGAGTTCAGGATGAGCACTCTTTACAGATGTAGTCACTATTTATTGTCCCCTAGTATGCTCTGGGTTACTGTACAATCCTTTTCTACTAGAAACCAGACAGACAGCAACATGAATCTGGTTAGTATTTATACAGTTTGGTACCCAATAAACTATTAGTGATCACTTTAAGGACACATGAATATATATAAAGATGAGCTGATTCCTGGACCTATGGAATCTTCATTGTCATATACTGACACTACTACCTCGCTTGCTACAAAAGTAGTAGAAGTAGTTTCTGAGCAAGTAACTTTGCCACCACTGCCATGTCCCTTCAGCAGTAGGCAATACAGTCTGGACAAACTGTTAAAAGCCTAAGAAAGCACAGAGATAGTTTTTGCAGCTGCCTTCTAACCCCCTGAATGCCAGGAGATGCAGCAATAATAGCAGAACAGCTGGACAGCCCACCCAAAGCAAAAAGGCATCAGCATATTACTGCAGTATTATCAAGAAGGACTGCTGCAAGAACCCTACAGTATTTTTCACATGCATGGGGGCAGGAAAAAACTTAAAATGGAAACTAGAGAAGATGGGCCTGAAGAATCTATAATGCACAATGAATGCCACTTGGGAGAGAGACAGGGTAAGCAATCCTTCCTGAAAATGAGTGTGATACGTCAGTATGATGAAAATTAAATGTTCTGCACTTGAGGCACACAGGAAAACGCAGTGTTGATAAGGGAAAAGAAACAGTGCAGCATGGCATTAAAGATTATAAAAGAGAAAAAGGATGAAGGAGGTCTTAAATGGAAAGGAAGAAGGCCCTAAAAAGGTGAGCTCAAGAGATGGAATAGATGAAATAAAAATGTACAAGAAGAATTTCAATTTCCAGTCCTGGATAACAGACACACAGTAGTGACTTATCATCAGTTCTGAAAAATGCCACAGTGGCAAGAAACCCACAACACTGTGATCTTCAAAATTTTGGCTGCAAACTTGAACATATATCATGAAAGCCTGGAAATCAAACCTTTCACAGCCCATTGACAATCCCTAGGGGAGAAAAACCTATATTTCAAAATGCACAGAATTCAACACATTTACCTTACTGCTATTT
Source organism: Phrynosoma blainvillii (assembly GCA_026167975.1). Classification (NCBI taxonomy): domain Eukaryota; kingdom Metazoa; phylum Chordata; class Lepidosauria; order Squamata; family Phrynosomatidae; genus Phrynosoma; species Phrynosoma blainvillii. The sequence goes on from JANUYF010000003.1 coordinate 14,564,659, forward strand.
CTTTCATGATCAGTGAGCTGGTTATACCAAGGTTCATTCCACTTTTCCTCAGACTGCCAAGCATATTTCAATATTGTACTCACAATGGCTTCAACAAGGAGGATTATTAGATAGATAATCAAAAAGGAATTCATAGACCTGTAAATTTAATGCACAAATATGCATATAAGTGAAAATGCTCTATGGAAAGGCTTCACTGCAAGAACTGAAATGAGCATTAGTTCCTCCCAAAATTAATACCCATCTAGCTCTTCAAAAACACCTCCCAATTTGTGTTTGTGATTGAGGAAATATCAACCCCAGTTAGCAATCACAGAGTATTCTTAGATGCAAACCAATATCCTTCACACCAGATACAACGAAAGATAATTGCCTATGACAAAGTAATGATGGTAGCTACAATCTTTGCAAGAATATGACCTAGTTTCACAAGTAATTTGACTTCTTTGGTTACAGACTTAAACCTATTTACAGAAGATTCTTAGCCAACAATGTTTTGCATCTTTACTACTTTCAACCAAATGACAGGTCATTATGGCACTGCTTGTTGTGGTGGTGATGGTGGTGTGCATTCAAGTCATTTGTAACTTACAATGACCCTAGGGCAAATCTATCACGGGATTTTCTTAGCAAGATTTGTTCAGACGAGAGTTTGTCTTTACCCTCCTGTGGTGAGAGAGTGTGACCTGCCCAAGATCACCCAGTAGGTTTCCATGGCTGAGTGGGAATTTGAACCCTGTTCTCCAGAGTCATAGTCCAATGCTCAACCACAACATTACACTGGTGCTCACAACACAACACTGACATGTCCTCATCCCTTGGTTGCAGAACATAATTTCTTTTTTCTTCAAGAGAGAACAGATGCAAAATCAGCAGGAGAATTTGGCATGGGGTCTGGAAAGAAGTTATGGCTATGGATGGTCTGTCTTATTAGGTAGGAGGTAATGGCAGAAAAAACGGCATGCTCTCTTGAAAAGCACTGAAGGTTTAATAGGTAAGGAGGAGTGGATTTAGTGTTAACTGGACTATACACCACTTCAAACACAGAGAACTCAATTCGTGGTTTTCCCCCCAAAATGATGTTGTAGAATATATAGTCAAATTTCTAGGTAGTAAGTTTCTATGGCCAAGTGGGGAACTGAACCCTGATCTCCAGAGTCCTAGTCCAACACTCAAACCACTATACCACACTGGCTCTCCATACAGGCTACTAGATCTTTTAACAAGCCATTGCAATTGACAATTGGCTGAAATGCTGCATGTACTTACTTTTCTACTGCTGATCGTTTCTGTGATTTGCTTTTGTAATTTAATGCCATCTTGGTTTCCATTCCTGTATATACTGCAACGCCTAGGAAAAACAAAACACAAAACAATTTTTAGCACTTAGTGGTTACAGCGCAAGCTGGTAAAAAGAAGAATGTTCAGTTTATCATGACTGCCAGAACAAAGCGTAATATATTTGTTGGTTTTTAATGCTGTAAGCTGCCCCGATTGCTTGGCAGAGGGGCAGAGTATAAATAAAATTTATTATTATTATTATTATTAACTAGATTTTAGCAATATTGTTATGACAAACAGTGACTTTGGAACTGTAGCACCTGTACGTTTATACTGTATACTAGCACAGATTTGACACTCAAGACAACAGGGTAGATGTGATTCCTTAAGCATCATATTAAATTGCAGCTACTACATTGTAATTTTCTGACCCAAAATAGAATTCAGACAAAAAAGCTGTTTCACTAACTGCAGCTCCCATAATCCTGCACCAATATTATGTACACTAAAGCTGATGGGAGCAACAAGTGAACAACATCTGGAGGGCCAGACTCTCCCTCATGCTCTGTATTCTCTTATAGAAAATTAAGAATTGTTGTACAATTGATAAAATATAATTAATGAAACATAACTACAAACCAAAAATTTCTTTTGTGTTTTTTAATCTTGCTCCACGAAGTAAAAGACTTTCAGGTCCAAGTGGTCTGAAAAAAGAATGCAATCAATGTTTATGACTTATAAAAGAAAACACAGCATCTATTTTCCTTAAATGTCTAGGCCACCAAATCTGAAAGACAATGTAATTATTTGTACCTTCTAAGGATATAGCACTGGAATAAAACAGAATTCATTCTTTCTCTGACAGCAAATGAAATAGAATCTAAAATTAGGGCAGTGAGGATACACTACAATTTAAAATAAGAGGTTTCTTATTTTCATGGAAGGTGAAGATAATTCATGGTAGACTATGTGGTAGACTAGACTAGGCACACAACAACAAAGCCACCTTTGATGGACTTCAAAATCCACATGGTTATCCAGAATCTTTTGTTCAGACACAGTATGCCAATGGGGGCACCTGCTGGAAAACTACAGTTGTCCCTCCGTTTTTGCGGACTTGAAGTCCGTGACCCTCGCTTATCCGTGAGGGATGAATGAAGGGGCGACTGTACTCTCTTCAGCCCTTGCTTTTTGGCATTCCAGAAGCATCTGGTTGGCTTCTAATGAAGCAGAATGCTAGCCAACCTTTGATCCCGCTCTTGTGTGTTGTACTTCTACTGTATACACCCAAGAACAATTTAAACTGTTAATTGAAACCAAGCAAAATACATCCCTACACATATTTATAAACCTTTTTTGTAATGCTTCAAGATAATTCTTCATATCTATAACATCTCAATGCACTGTTTGTACAAGTGTACTATTGATTTTCCTTGCTTTTCTTTTTGTTGTAACATTTTTATGTTATTTATTCTCCATGGAGCTCTATGTTCACTCATACTCAAAACTTAAGGGTCCAACTGGCAGGCAACTCAAACTGCAACTTCCCCTTGCAATGAGGGTGATGGACTTGTAAAAGGACACTTCCGTATCACTTCTGCTGGGAAGGATGAAAGCAAATGACTCCAACTCTTACAAGCTACATTTTTAAAACAGGTACACCTGGAATCCCTAGAGGCACTGCAACTATAGTAGATACTATTGTTGTGCGCATTCAAGTCATTTCCGACTTATGGCAACCCTATTACAGGGTTTTCTTGGCAAGATTTCTTCAGAGGAGTTTTGCCACTGTCTTCCCCTAAGGCTGAGAGCATGTGACTTGCCCATGGTCATCCAGTGGGTTTCACTACCAAGCTGGGAATTGAACCCTGGTCTCCAGAGTTGTAGTCCAACACTCAAACCACTACACCATGCTGGCTCTAGTAGATACAAAGGGGTATCGTAAAGTAATAATTATCACCTGGAAATTAATATATTGATGAAATTTTGTCAGTATCATCATTGGTCTCTAAGGGCATGATGTCGAGAAAATCAACTCATTGTGTCCTTTATTTTTGTTACAGGTTGCGCCAGAAATGACTAAGGTGTAAGATGGGGAAGTACGAGTGGGTATCATTAAGCTAATCCATGGTAAATACTTAGTGAAAACAGATTCTATAAGAGATGTTGGGAAGAGCACCAAACCCTGTAATAATTTAATGAATTAATTTAGGGTTTGGGGCCTTTAAGAAAGCCCAAAATAATGAAGGATTGATTCTGGGAAGAGAGAAAGACACTTTCTTAGAGGATTGACAGGATTATGAATTTTTATCAGCAGCAAATAAAAGCTGGTTTTGCAAGTTAGCTCAGTCTAAACTGATCAAGCTGGTAGCTGACAATTCACAGCATCACCAAAAGCAGGAGTGAGTCACAGCCTGCAGACACCTTTTCACAGTTTAAGCCATTTCTGATAGAACCTGTCACCTATTTAGCTCATAGAAATTAATCCTCCCCCAGTTGAAGAGTATTCCAGCACTTCAAAGCAGAGTTAACTTGTTATCTCCAAATAAGGGAAAATGAAAATAAGAGAAAATTATTTTGGAATGACCAGTGTATGGCAAGCAGGAAGAGGCATTAATTACACTCCATTACAAATAGTTAAACTCTCTGTTCCCTGGCCATCTTGGCAGTTATTGCAGAGGCAGAAACAATAACACAATGCATTTTAATAGTAATACCCTGCCTCCATCAAGATGCTATTTCTGTTTGTTTCTGCCAAAGGTCCCAGATTCAAACCCTGTCATCTCCAGCTAGACTGGGAAAAACTCCAGTTTAAACCCCTTGAGAGGTCAGTGTTTACAGTACTGAAGTAGATATTCAAGACAATGAATCTGTATAGAGCAATCTCCTATGGAATGTCTTAAATGAAAGTCCTGAAACCTGTGGGAAAGTCAAGCTGGTGTGGTTTTCTGTAAAAGAAACCAAAGAGAGGATGCCATCATATTTATATATAAATATAAATAAATTTATACAAACAGAAATTCTCCTGCAAGCAGGAGGGAGGGAGGGGAGGGAAGATGATGTTACGATGAAGTAACGTTCAAGCCATATAACATATAGGTAAAGGTAAGGGTTTTCCCTCGATATGAATGTCTAGTCATCGACTCTAGGGAGTGGTGCTCATCTCTGTTACTAAGCCAAAGAGCCAATGTTGTCTGAAGACTACTCTGGTGGTCATGTGGCCAGCATGATGCACCGAACACTGTTGTCTTCCCACTGGGAACTGGTACCTATTTATCTACTTGCATTTGCTCACCCCATCATGCGGCACTTGGGCCTCAAACTGCCAGTCTTCCGACCTTACAATCGTCAGAACTAGCGTGTTAACCAGTAAGCCACCGCATCCCTGCCATATATCATATACAATGGATTAAAAGTTTACTGAAATCAAGAGATACTACATCCACAGCATTCCCCTGATCAACCAAGTTTGCAACTATAAAAAAGGAACATGATTAGTCTGACATGACTTCTTTTTGAGAAACCCATGTTGATTTTTACTAATCAAAGCACTCCTTTCTAAGTGCTTGCAGACTGTGTGTTTAATGATCTGCTCTAGAACCTTTCCCAGTATTGACATCAGTTATTTAGTGACAGTTGTTTGGATTCTGTTTTTCCCTCTTTGCAAAGATAGGGATGATGTTTGTCCTCCTCCAGACTACTTGGACTTGTCTATCAACAGTTTCCAAAGCATATATTTTGGTGGGGCTCAACTTTTTGCAAGTACTGCCAAACAGGGACTCAACATCCAGCTCTTAACTAAAAATAAATAGCCATTTGTAATTTTTTTAAAAAAAGTATGCTTAACATTAGAATACTGGATCAGTAAATAAAATAACTTCTTACTAAATTCAGCCTTCATTATGAAACTTCCACTCATGATCCACATGTATTCCCATACTTTTCTCATTCTCAATGACCAAGCAACTTGAGTCTCCAACAGTGAGCAGAGGTCTAACATCTGTGTTATGTACAGATATTTTCTGACGTATGTTCCTCTACATTCTGCAGTCCCAGGTAAGTATGCCTGAATCCCTGGTCTAAATTCTATTGTGCTCAATCCCTTCAACAGATTCCTGCTTTACAGCATCTGTGCTCAACCCCTTCAACAGAAATCTTATCAGAAGATAATCCCACTCCGCCTTCCATCTCATCTTGCTTGAATCCCTGCTCTAGCAACAGATCCTGTTTCAAATCCTTTTTGCTCAGCCCACTTCAACAGAAATCCTGTTGCTCCTTCCAAACACGCCCAGTCCTCCTTCCCCTCTTGCTTGAATCCCTGCTATAAATCCTCTTTGCCCACTCCCTTTCAACAGATCCGTTTTAAAACCTCTTTGCTCAACCCTTTCAACAGAAATCTTGTTGGTTCTTCCAAATGCTCTCACCTCTTTTTCCTGAAAAAATAGTATTTAAAAGTATTTTTTTAAAGTGTCGTCTTCGAGTAATCCCACATGCCTGATAGTGGCCCCCACCCTGCTGCAGAGGCCCATCCTGGCTTAGAGTTATAACCACTGGCTTACCGTACTATCTCTTCAATTTGTTGAGTTATCGTTATTCGTCCAACAAATCTGTGAAAGAGATTCATGAGTCAGATGAATATACTTTCAGGGAAAGAAACATTATTCCAGACTTGCAATTTATAATTTAAGAACGAGAAGCTCTTCTTTTGATTTGGTATTAAATCTTGGCCATCATGGAGATGTACTAAAAGTACTGTTAAAGGCAACAAATAATACATTTCTGAAAAGAGTTAATATAATAAAAAAGTAGTAAAAATGACCACTTCAAAAATCAATTATATGATAAGACACATAGAAAAGAAATGTGCTTCTTTAGTTAATTAGTTTGACTGGTTAATATTAGTCAAAACTATATACATTATAATTCCTTAAAGCAGGGGTTCCCGACCTTTTTGACTCACAGAGCCCTAAGGGCTCCACAGAGTGCAGCTTGGGAACTGCTACCTTAAAGAATTGTTAAAAACAATAATTCATTTTTGGTTACTCTCACCAACTTGTAGGTGTAAATAAATGGTTGGGTTTGTCAGTTTTTCTAGCATTTGGGGGCCTTGTTTTGCTAAGTACATGCTTAGTCAAGCATCCTTGCCTTCTCATTCTGGGCAAAGTGTATGAATGAACCCAGATATAGCCCTCCAAGGCCAATGAAGACTCCCTGTTAAAGCAACAGGAAATTCCTAATCACTTCCTCCAATAAAACGATGACTCTGCCTAGGCTTCTGGGAGAAATCATAGAAAAGATGAATGAGGAGAAAAACCCAACACTCCAAAAGACTCTGTGGGCTGGCTCTGTTACAGTATTCAAGTTATTCTTGTACAAAACTGTTTACATCAGCCATAAGCAATCATTTCACAGAGATAAGCCATGGAGTTGTCTTGTGAAAGGGACTGACAGTCAGTTGGCTTCATAGTTATAATGAAAATGGCACAGTAGCTGTCAGCAGGGCAGCTCAAGTCAGCTGAACATCTTAAGTGCATCCTCTGGACCCTTCAGACTCCTTGTTAAATGTGTTAAACCTGACTGAGGACACATTGTGAAAAGTTTAGATGACAATCAGAGCCACATTCAATCAATGTTCTGCCAAAGAATACTTCTATGTTAAGGAGCTCAGAATGTTGTGGAAATCTATTCAAACAGATTTCTATGCAGGGCAATGCCCCTCTCCCCATCAAGAGCCTTCTCATTACATATAATACTAAAATATTAATGCTTCAAATAGAGGAATGTTGTATGTGCACTGTCACTGTGGAGCTCTCCACTCAGTACTCAAGAGTTCCGTAGTGAGAATTTCTGGAACAGTTTTACTCTAAAGTAATCTAATCCTTAATATTTCCAAAAATATTCACTTTCAAAATGTTCTTTTAAAAGAAAAGTACAGAAGTAAAACCTGTAGAGATCTGCTTCTGGTTGCTGGCATTCTATAACAGCTACAAGTTTGTCCAAGTTGGCAACTGACTGCAATACTGCAGTTTCTGGGACTGCAACATGTGTCTGAAAGAGAAAGAAATATAAACACACACATTATAATGAGCACTGCATTAGACAGAAGCTATAGACAACTGCTTCTGCACATCAACCAGAGCTGCCAGGTTATAAAGCTCTTTATGTATTCTTCCAATTAAACCTCCAAATTGCATTTTAAATTTTCAAATATGTCACCAAAGGGAAATAATACTGAGCAAACACGAACCATGATTTGTTAAAATAATAATAATAATAATAATAATAATAATAATAATAATAATAATAATATCCCGCCCCTCTTCAGAGCAATCGGGGTGGCTTATAACATTAAAATTTCCATACAGATATATTAATACAATCTAAACAGAACATAAAAATCCCGAATCCCACCCGTCCATTAAGAAGTTTTTTAATAGCTACCATAATGTACATAAAACCATTTTTATTAAGAGTCAGTGTGTTTAGAGTGGCGAGTCAGAAGTATGGAGATCAAGATTCAAACTCCCACTGAATCATGGTGGACCACCACTACCTCTCAGCCTAATCTCCCTTACTTCTCTGTTGTGGGGATAAAAATACAGGAGAACCACGGATCTCTTTCGGCAGGCCTTCCCTGACTAGCTTCCCTGGCCTTAAGATTTGGCTACTAGCTCTGGGAGATGCCACTGAACCATCTAATCCGCTGAGTTATTTTTTCTTTGCTGCTGTGGTTTTATTGTGTTTTAAACATTGTTAGTTTAATACTTTTTTAAGGGGAGGATGGGTTAGGGCAGGGACAGGCAACCTTTTTGAGACCTGGGCTGGTCTCCCGTAGCCCAGGTCTCGGCTGGGCCAAGGTGTGTGTGTGTGGGGGGGATGGTGGCGCACGCGCGCGCACCCTCCCCCGCCGTACACGACCCCCCCCCCGTGCATGCCGCGGCCTTTGTTGCTGGGGGGCCGGGGGAGGGGGCAGGAAATGGTGCGGGGGCCGGATTCCCTCGGTGGCTACGGGCCTCCTGGAAGCCCGTCGCCACTGAGGGAGGCCTCCCAAGGGGGACCCTCAGTGGCGACGGGCTTCCAGGAGGCCCGTAGCCACCGAGGGAGGCCTCCCAAGGGGGACCCTCGGTGGCGACGGGCTTCCAGGAGGCCCGTAGCCACCGAGGGAGGCCTCCCAAGGGGGACCCTCAGTGGCTACGGGCTTCCAGGAGGCCCGTAGCCACCGAGGGAGGCCTCCCAAGGGGGACCCTCAGTGGCTACGGGCCTCCTGGAACCCCCTCGCCACCGAGGGTCCCCCCGAGGAGGCCTCCCTCGGTGGCGACGGGCCTCCTGGAATCCCGTCGCCACCGAGGGTCCCCCTTGGGAGGATTCCCTCGGCGGGGACGGGCCTCCTCAGGGCGCCGCGACCGCCATTTTGGTCTCCAAAATGGCGGTCGCAACGAGTTTGCGCATGCGCAGTAATCCTGCGCATGCGCAAACACATTGTGGCCGCCATTTTGGGGACCAAAATGGCGGCCGTGTTGCGCGCGGCAGGGGTCCGCCTGGGCCCGCAAGTCCGGCGACCTGGGCCGGAAACGGCCCGCGGGCCGTAGGTTGCTGACCCCTGGGTTAGGGTATTGTTGTATTGTGGATGTTTTTAAATCCTGTAAGCTGCCCCAATTGCGTTGCAAAGGGGCGGGATAAAAATTATTGTTGTTGTTATTATATTATTATTATTATTATTATTATTATTATTACCACCACATTAAAACTGGATATAATTGTAACCAATACAGTATTTGGTGAGCAAGCCATCTGTATCATTCTCCTAAGTGAACAGGAAAGCCTTATATTTTTGCACTTTATCAGACAACCAGAAGAGAACTCATATACCTCACCATTTGGCAGGACAATAAAAGATGGCCAGCTTATCAAGTAGTAACATCCTCATACTGCCAACCAAACAAGCAAACAAAATCAGGCTTCCATGAGGCTGGTGTCATTCCAGGTCACTGAAGCCTACAAGTGCAGTATGAATACATCATTGCAGCATGCCCCTGGGTCTTGTCCTCCTGGTATGGCAATGCTCTACATGCACAGGCAGCAATCCAAAGTTCCACACTGGCCAAATGTGACCTGACAAGGTTATGGGGTTTTATCTTGGACAACCAGCATCAGTACTTGTACCCAACAATGCAAATGCAGCCTAGAGGTTCAATGCAACAGGCGAATGTAAAGGAATCTCATACAATTATTCCTGAGAAAATGCAGAAAATATGCACTGACTGCTTTTAGTTGTAACAGACATTTGTTGTTTCCATATTTTTAGTAAGTTGTAACTGATCAAAAGGATTTGGGAAAATGTGGTAAAGAATTCAAATGCATGCACACTCACACCAAGATCTCTCTATATACTGATTCTACAGACTGACATGGCTATATCTTTGAATTCTACCACTGACCAGAGTGGGACTCACCAATAGGTTTGCTAGTATCAGGCACCCCCAAACCTGTTTAAATTGTAGCATGAAGTACTCTAGATTTCTAGTGTCCAAAAGGAACATTTAGAAGTAGTCTACTATTGAGTACTTAAGCTGGAGCAAACTGCTTTTGCCAGATTCAACATTCCCTTCCCTTCTTTGTGGCTCCTTGTATAGTCTAAAAATCTGTCCCAGAAGTTTTTCTTGCCCTCCAGCACAGGTTCTTTGAGTATACTAGGAATCTGGGGTGGTGTCATGACTTCTCGAAGATGTGATGGTCTCCAGCTTAAGTACACAACTGAATCTTCAGCTAAATTTATAGCAGTGGTTTGAGAGAGATTCTGAGATGAAATGCCAAGCAGAGCTGCTGCCTCACTATTTTCATGTTGCTTGAGCTCATAAAGTATAGTGGAACAAAATGGATTGTGAAAGGAATTAGCATTGAACAAAACAGGAACAAGAAGAATCAGCTTAGCAATAAAGGACTTTTAGGGACATCTTCATATAACTTTTGAGGGGCTGACTCAAACTTGCTACTACCAATTTCAGAATAAGAATACTGAAAACACATATACCAATCATGGCTGGTCATTAAATATTTCAATTGTATGCAACAAACAAATTAGATTAATTTTATCTAGTTATTGACATGGCCTTGTTCTTGTTAACTGCCCACGTCCATAGTACTCCCAGTACTTTTTTCCAGCATTACATCTCAAATGAGTTGATTTTCTTCCTATCTGTTTTTTTCACTGTCGAGCTCTCCCACCCATACTTGGTGATGAGGAATTCAAAAGCTTGAATGATCGTCACTTTAGTGTTCAGAGATATATCTTTACACTTTATGATCTTATCCAGTTCTTTCACAAATGGCATTCCCAACCCTATTCTTCTTCTGATTTCTTGAATGCAGGCTCTGTTTTGATCAACAGTTGAACCAAGGCATGGAAACTGACCATTTTGTTTTTCTTGTTATCTAGAATGAACCCTTGTAGATCTTCAGTGGTTGTTGTTGTCATTTAATGTTCAGCATTAATTCAACCTTGGCACTTTCCTCCTTGACCTTTCTTCATTAATCACTTCAGGTCTTTGTTTGTTTCTACTAACACAGTGGGCCCTTACTATCTGCAAGGGATCCGTTCCAGACACCCACCCACCCCCGGATAGCAAGAAACGCGGGACCTCAAGTCCTGTAGTTTCCAATAGGTGCATGCTCCTGCATGCACCAGCACATGCACACGTCACCATTTTAAAAGCCAGGGCTTGCCATCCATGGAGATGCGGCATGTGCACTGTGGTATTATGTTGTAAGCATATCTTAAGTCGTTAATGTTCCTTCCATCTTCACTCCTCCTGCCTCGAGTCTAAGCTAGCTTTGCATACTATATTTTCTGCATACAGGTTGAATAAATAGGGTGATAGTAGGCAGCCTTGTCTGACCCCTTTGCCGATTGTGAACCATTCTGTTTCTCCATATTCTGTTCTGACTGCAGCCTCTTGTTCTTAGTATAGGTTATGCATCAGGACAATCAGATGTTGTGGCACTCAGTGTAAGCCATAGCTTTTTTTTTATACTGCCAAAGGCTTTGTTGCAATCAATAAAGCATATGTAGATTTTCTTCTGGAATTCCTTGGTGTGCTTCATTATCCATTGTATGTTTGCAATGTGATCCCTAGTGCCTTGAGTGGGGAGACAGGAAGAGGGAAGGATTGAAAGGAAAAAAGCAAGAGAGGATCTGGAGGAACATGACCCTTAGGGCTGAGAAAAATGGACACATCAGCCTTAAGAGATACTGCAAATTTTAGTGTGCTGAAGTCTACCTAGGAAAATTCCATATTAACATGCTCCTCTTAACGACTTAAGAGGAACTGAAAATGCCATGTTTGAAACTAGTACTACTCAAAAGTAATGAAAACAGACCTTAAGATTTGTTTCTCCATCCAAGCTTGCAGTAGTAACGTAACAAGAGCCATCTGCTCTGTCAGATGACAGAAGTACAAGATCAACAGGGAAAGTTTCATCTTTGGCTACTCTGACAATATCCCCCACCTGAAAAGACAAAACAAATATATACATATATGTGTATGCAAGCACTCTTTTATAAGATGATTATTGGACCAAAATACTCACATTAATGCTGGACAGGACCCAACTGGCCACTTCAGTTGGAAAATGAAGAGTGGAGAAACTCTCTCATTCTCCTGCAGCCTCATGCATCCTAAAAATCTGCTCAAGAAGGCTGAGAAACCCTTTTTAGCATACACCTAACACTTTAGGAGGGAGAGCTGTGGCAGGGGAAAGAACTTCCCAGCACTATCTCAAGCACTGTTATTCTAATCCAACAAACTTTTGTACAATTCCACTGTAAGTAAAGCAGCAATCTTGGAGTTTATCACCACCAAAACATGGTTTCTGAAACATACAAAATTATCCTGCACAACTAAGATACATACCCGAATATTCTTTGATCTAGTTTTTACAAGGCCACCACTACGGACAACATATACTGGAGCTCCATTCACTTCATTGTCTGCTTTATGTCGTAACCAATCTTCATATCCCTGTAAATGATAAAAAAGAAAGTTACTAATATACAAAACTACTGAGAAAAAACATCTTTGTAACCTATTTGTTAGATCAGGAAACCAAGAGTAAAAACCAGCTGCTGCTTTGGACATAATACTCAGAACTTTATTACAATTTACATGGAGGCTCCTGCTCATGGACTTATGTCCATTCCAAAAGGAACACATATGCATCTACTAATGGTATAACCTATCAGGTATTGCAGTACCTGTCTTCCAGAATCTCCCACTAAGGGTGGGAATCATGAAGCTTTCCAGACATCATTGCACTGCAGACAAAACAGTCAATGATAAAGAATGCTGAGAACAGTGATCCAACATCTGAAGGGCTGTAGGATTCCAACCCCTGTACTAGGCTGTCTTCAAAGTTATATTCTGCTGTATTTGTTAGATGAAGAGTTCTGCCACATTTATATCCAGCAAGTATATTGCAGAAGGATTCCCAAAGTAAATGGTGGTGATATGAGAAATGTCTGGAGAAAGGTCGCACAGGAACAGAGGAGGCTGCAGGTGTCTAGCCTTCTTTTGTTTACTATTAACTCAGCTGAATGTACCCAAGTGTGACAGCTATCACCAAGGCAACAAGCCTGAGATATCCTGCTTGACTGAGTGGGAAGAATATGCAGCAGACTAAGGTGGGATGCCTTTAATTCTTTCAGGACAAGGGAACCAAATCTCATAGGGCCTTTACAGACTGCCAGAAATAATGCAGTTTGAGTCCACTTTAACTATAGGAATCATGAGAACTATAGTTTATTGTGGCACGAAGGCTCAAAGTCTCAGAAAAAAACTACAGTTACCATGATTCCTTAGCACTGAGCCAGGGCAGTTAAAGTGGACTCAAACTGCATTATTTCTGGCAGTCTGTAAAGGCCCATAGACCTCCTAAGCCTTTACATAAGATTACAGAGACTTGGCAATACACAGAATTTTAAAATACAATACTGAGCTTCACAAACTATGAAGACATCTACACTTTAGCCTTTTAAAGCTTTCCTTTTTGATATGATTGTTATTTTCCATGGGAAGCTTTTTATTCTAAAAAAGTATGAGACAAATGAATTAAACAGAAACAAACAATGCACACAGCTTTCAAGTATGTTATAACATCTGTCAGTACATAAACCACTCCAAGGCTTTTTAAAATGCCACTGTGCAAGAACTCACTCCTTTGGATGAGTGTGGGTCCTCAGGAAAAAGGTCTTTATAATGGAAGCTGACATGCAATGCCCTAGCTCCAAAATTCTGTGTCAGTCTGTCACTGTCCACTTAAGTGTCTTACTGTGAGTGACTAAGTGCATGGCAGCCAGAGCAAAAAGGAAAAAAAAGGCCCCAGGCTAACCAGCTGATTTGATACAGAAAACATATTTACTTGTTCTCAGCTATAAAGCTGAGCCCAGTGGAATCCTTTGTATGTCACAAAGGACCAAAAGATCCAATACCAACTAAAAAGACAAGGACATTAATGCATTGTATTACATGCAAGCAGCCTTCATTAAATAACACCTGGATTGGTACTCTATAAATCATGAATTGCAGAAACACATCTAGAAACTGCTCTAGCAAGTGCCCATTTCTCTTGTAAGTTGCTACTAGCCATTTCCCCCTCACTGCTGTCCAGAAAGTGCAAAGATAATGTGCGTACAGGCAGAATTATAAGTTTTATGGGACAGATGCTAATGGAAAGAGCATCCCCCTACTAACCTCTCCCCCTTTCTTCTGAAAGAGAGGCCTTTTTTTCTGGTACATTTCTTCCATATGGATGGCTGGTGGTTCTTAAACTATGGGCTTTATAGGATTCTGTATTGTTTTTATTTAACTGCTTCAACTGTTTTTTAAAATCCTTCTCAGATGTATGATTTAAAATGTTTTAAAAGTACGAATAGTTTAATTCTGTTTTGATGTTAACTTTAGTATGTTTTACCTATACTGTACTTTAAATTGTAACCACTCTGAGCCCCAATTTTGGGGTAAACACATTTAAATAAAGACAACAACATTCTGCCAAGTCACATCTCCTTACCTGCTTTATTGCTGTCACAGTTATTACAAAAAACAATGGCAATCCACTTGTAACTGGACTTGTAGGTGTATCTATCATAAGCTAGAAGAGAAAATAAAGATTGAAATAATATCAGAATGAGGCTAGTTTGGGGAGTACTAAAATCAAAATTTTACATCACATGCAGGACCCTACAAATTTTGGATTGTGACTGCCACTAACCTTGCTTCAACCTGACTTGAGCAGGAACAGTTTCTCAATGTCACTGGGTATATTAGGAAAAGCTAGTTGATTCCAAGAATCTTTGAAATCCAATGCAGTGTTGAGAAAGAGCCTAGCAATAAGTCCTATCTCTGATATCATGTTGGCCTTGGGTGGAATTTAGAAAGCAGTGAGAACTTGGTTCTGGAACCAAACCACAGCAGATATGATGAGCCCACTGTATAATAAATCTTTACTGTTTTATGTTCTAAATCTCTTGTCTGGATGTTGTATTTTAATAATTAAGAAGTAAAACTCATTAACACTTTACTGCACTGAACCCACTGATCAACACAGTCACTTGTCTAGAATAGAATCCATCTTGAGGCTGGAATACTAGCCCTAGGAAGGTATTGTAAGGGTTAAAGCAAAAGGTTGGAATTGCAGGGCCAGCCTGGACAGGAGTTTCATCAAATTCCTCTTTACTGTCTACAGCTTTGCTAGACATGAACTTCTTCTACTTCAGGCTTATTTAAGATGTGGATCAGGCAGGCACTCTGAGGACTAACTCCCAAAATTTGCCCTTCGCACACAGAGATGACAGCCCATGGAGCTCTTAGAAGATGGACATATGCATTAACAAAATATGAGTGTGACCAGGAGCCTAATGTTTCACATTGCTTAGTAATGTAGCTTAATCCCAAATCACAGATTATTTTTGCTCACATTGCGAACCAGGCAATTGCAATCTGCCATGTTACTACTGTTGTGCTAACTGTAGCAGAAAATATTAACAAGCTCAGCTCCTATCATTTTCCTGCTGCTAGAGGAAAAACACTATTTTGCATGATGTGAAGCGTGTATTCAGAGTAGGGGGAGATCAATGGAACAGCAATTATTCACAAACTAACATTAATCCAAGAGACTTATTACCTTTAAGGAGGATTTAACACATTAGACAGAAAGCTGAAAGAATAGATTTTGTGCAAATGATCAAAACCTCATTCCTGTTCCAAGGATAAGTATTCAGCAGCCAATCCTAAAAGAGCACATTTTAAGAGAAAACATGGCAGTCAGCTGTCTGCTTTACAGGCTTAATTTGACTTGAAGGAACCAAGATGTGCTGTGTCAGGTTTTGTTTGCAGGTTGAGAACAGCACAAATTTTAAGGCTTGTTTACCTATTAGGTGTCAATTTACAGATAAAAACCTAAATGGTACTTAGTTTGCTCAGAAGACCATTTACCCCTTTCCACAGCTTCATGGAAGATTCTGCCTCATGATCTGACCTAGACATGATATAGTGTGACTAAATGAAGAAGCAACATGATGGGACCAGCTCTGTGGTTCTTTCCACCTACTCATAGTCCTCTTTCTCGGTCAAGTAGTGATGAGGCAGCTGGCCTGCCCATGTGGCTGCTTCACTAAAACAAACAACTGAGTGAATAGGAATTGCACCACAGGTAAGCAGCAGTCAGTGACCAGAGAAAATACAACAGAAAATTTTGTACAAAAAAGGTGAGCCTAGTAGTTTATAGCTCCTTTTTAAATTTGTATTTAGAGTAGCAACACTAAGTATCATAGATACAACATAATGGATTTCTGGAGCTGACTGTTAGGACTATAATTTTCTGGACCCAGTTTAGCTCACCCCAAGTACAGCATGAAGGAATTTGTACAAGTCATCACAAGCCATCAAAATTCATTTAAATTTGTATTCTTCTCATCAAATTGTGTATGTGCCAGACTTCTCCCTTTGATTAAAATCCACTTTTTTCAATATCCACTACATTCAAAAGTATTTGTCAAATACCATTCCCAACTTTATAAAATATAAGTATCTAGACTATTTTTAGTGAAGTCAGAGACCATCCAGTCTCTAAGTGCCTAGCAGCAAATACTACACCTACAGAGGCAGCCAAGAAAATCTATACTCTCTATGCCACCAACAGAGCTCTGAACCTACTTATCTCTATGAAGAATGTAATGTGTAATCAGTCTCCCATTCAGGGGGTAAGCTTTGGAATTTAAAGATCTTGGAGAAAGCTGAAATAAAATTATTTTTTTGTGTGTGTTTAAAAAAGACTGCAAGGAATATTCAGAGGAACACAGAGAAGCAAAACAAAAGAAGTCATCATGTACTGAATTATGATGCAGTTCTACAGTTAAAACAAAGTTGGCCAGGTCCTGGATAAGGCCTGGATGGGAGACTATATGAATGCCACAAGTCTACCCTGCCAGTTTAATTAATGATCTTTAAAAATGCATATATTGGCTACAGTTAAAAACAGCAATTATCAAAGAAGAAAGAAAAAGAAATAGACAGAGTAATGGGTAAAAACAGCACAGCAAGCACGGTTGTTGTTGTGTGCCTTCAAGGCATTTCTGACTTATGGCAACCCTAAGACCTTCATAGGTTTTTCTGGGGCTGAGATTGTGTGACTTGTCTAAGCTCACTCAGTGGGTTTCCATGGCTGAGAGGGGAATCAAACCCTGGCCTCCAGAGCCATAGTCCATTGCTCAAGCCACTATGCCACACTGGTGCTCATCAGCATGTCAAAATATACTGATGTCAAAAGGACACATTTTAACAGACTACTGGACAACAGAACTTCACTTTAAAACAACTGAGATAGTAAACTGTTGAATTGAAGTAAAATCCTCTGAAAAAGCCAAAAATATTGGCCATTGCATGGACCTCTTGGCTTGCATGGAACTGGCTGCAGGCTGGACTTTGCCCTAAATCATGTCAATAGTCCCAACCAGAGTAGACCCACTGCATCCTAAAATTTACATATGCATTAATGTGCCATTCAACAATTGATTCAATGGGTCTACTCTAGTTGTGACTATAAACAGAATTCAGAACTGCATCTGACTTCCCTGTTTTACTTTTGTTTTAACTGTATTCTTGAAGCCTACTACATTAACTATTAACCAAAGAAAGATCCATGCTAAACTACTTCAAGGAGGAGACATTTGGAAAATGAACTCCATTCCCACACTCAAAATAATTTCACGGATGAAAAATTTAATATTACTATTCAACATTTATTGATTCTACTCTTATTCACCAGTTGAAAAAAAAAAGCTGAAAATTAAACTGTAATTCTACATTTGTTCCATAATAGATACAGTAAAATGCAAGATTATTGCTCAAGTGTTAGCATTTGAGCATTATTTATCAAAATGCTTTTTGCTTCATGCTAGAAATTCCCTCCTAAAATCTATTTTTAAACTGAAAGAGAATTCAGTACAACTTCAGAAATTCAAAGATAACAAGCTGA
Source organism: Phrynosoma blainvillii (assembly GCA_026167975.1). Classification (NCBI taxonomy): domain Eukaryota; kingdom Metazoa; phylum Chordata; class Lepidosauria; order Squamata; family Phrynosomatidae; genus Phrynosoma; species Phrynosoma blainvillii. Next base: position 14,582,470 of record JANUYF010000003.1, read on the forward strand.
AAGAAAAGCCTAGTGAAGTGACTCACAATTAATTTGAGATGACATCATGACACAACAACCTGTTCAGACTGGTTAAATGACAACTTGGAAGGGAGGAAAAAAGGACTTGTAAAGATGCCTGAGAACCTGATTTTCCAGGTACTTTAACAGGTTCCTCCCCGCCTTTTGGTTCCCCCCTTTTACTAGTTATTTTGATTAAAATAGATACAAAAATTCAAAATCATAAAAACAGACCCGCCTCTCTCCATGAGGCAGGAAGTTAGAACGGCTGATCCTATGGAGAGACAGTACTTCCTTAGGGAAAGATGAAAAAGAACCTGCCTATTGGGCCATGTAGATGGGGTCTTTCCCACAGTAACCAACCTCTTTCCCTCCAGTAAGAGAACTGGGCAGTATTTGGGATATGGAAAGTAACAAGGATACAAAAAGGAACTAGGAGTTAACTCAAGCTCCATGAACATCAGTTTGCAATACCGCACAAAACAGGTGGGCAGTAGAAATGGTAGCCCTCTCAACTATCACCAACAAAAAGGTTGACGTGGGCTTGCCCTGCTTACCTGTTTTCCCTTGGGGTTTTTGTTTCTCTGTAGAAAAAAAGGAATTTGGGAGGAATATCTATATCTTGTTGTTTTTCTCTTCCTTCAAGTAATTTCTGACTTATGGCAATCTTAAGGTGAATCTGTCATAGGGTTCACTGGGGTATATGACTCACCCAAGGTTACCCAGTGGGTTTCCATGGCTGAGCTGTGGAAATCAAAGCCTGGTCTCCAGAGCTGAACCACGACACCATGCTGGCTCTCAGGAATAAGTACTACTGTACTTTTAACTCTTATTAATAAAGGGAACCATCTCCTGGTGAAAGGCAAGTGTGTAATCTGTCCTGGAAGCACTGACTCCCCTCAGCTCTTTCATCCAGCCAGTCTTTAGGGTGAGCATAAAAAATTATGCCTATGGAATTTTGTAAGTTCTCTGGCACTGTTTTCCTTTGCTTCATCCTTTACATCCTTTGTTACATGCCCTTAGGTTTTACCATCGACTTATCCATGAGTTGTATCAAAAGCCGTAATTTTGCCCCCACAAACCTTCCCTCAACTTATAGTCGAGTATATTCAATGCCAAAAAAAAAAAAAAAAAAAAAAAAAAAGAGAGAGAGAAAAAAAAAGAGAGGCCTTTTGAGAAATCCATTGTTCTCTGCCTACAAAGAGGCATGTGGCCTCACAAGAATGGAGACAGACTGGATTGCAAGAGAGGAGTCCTTGTTGAGGTGCAAATGGACTTTAAATTTCCTGGACTTTGGAAAATTGCATAATTGCCACATGGGCAGGAGGAGGAGGAGGAGCAAGCCTGCAAGAGATGCCCTCCCCATACTATCTTAACTAAGGGCAGAAACAACAAAATGCAGGCATCTTACTAACATCTCCATGTTTTCTCCAGTTGGGTTGTAACATCTTGTTTGATGAAGAAGCCAGTGGAGCTTCAAAAGCTTGCAACAAGTATATTATGCATTTCGGTTGATCAATAAAGGTACCACTGTTTGGTGGATTTTTGTCTCATTATGCTAAATGGTCAATATAGCTACTCCTGCATGTTTTTGAATATATACAGTATATTATCACAAACAATGAAGTCACTCCTGCATGCTTTTCTGGTGAAGATAGCAGAAGATGGCTAGTTGTAGAAATGCATCTTGGATTTGAGTGTTGCATATCTCTACAGTATGCACAAGAATTATTGTTCTCTAATTCTTTAGATTGCTTCACATACCAATTGTCACACTATGCAGTTCCTGGCATTTTGAATGAGTAAAACCTTTCCTTAAAAAGTATTTCACTTATGAGAAAAATATTTCAGAATTTTTATGTTCCACAAAGGCTGATATCCTTAAAAACCAAAAACAGGAAACAGTATTATATTTTTTCTGGCCTTTCAATCTCTAACCATACCTCCTATTGTAACACTTTTAACAGCATTTTGATTCTCTGCCACACAAGCTGGGCAGCAAAACAGTCAATATAACTAAACTACCAGTTACAGTGCTGACCACTATGGTGAACAAGAGAGGATCAATCACCTGAGTGACTAATAAATAACAGAAGAGAAAAACATACTTCGACTCTCAAGCTACCGCATGTGGTACAGATGACAGTGCTATTATTGACAGCTTATTGATAGGTTTTTGAGAACCTGTCTATCAGATTACCAAACCAAACTAAAAAAGCAAAGCAAAGCAGCTTATTTATATACCGCTTCATATCACGCTATGGGATGTCTAAGCGGTTTACAACTGTGAGCTGATTGCCCCCCAACAAGCTGGGTACTCATTTTAGCGAAGGAAGGAAGCCCTCTTCTATTTTGACAGTGATGCTAATTCATGTCACCATGAATTGATGTTCCAAAGATGAAGCCTGCCAACTTTGTCGATGTTAAGACCCTTTCCCCCCCACCCCACATACATGGCAAGTATTGAATGAGAATATACAATAAGATAGTGTGCCAGCTCAAAACAGTTTGAGGGAAACTTTTTTTTAAGCACTCAATGCCATGCTGTTCTCAGAGTTAGGCAAAGGCAATTGTCCACATATTTAAAGTGCTCTACAATTCTCAATATCTTCTCTGTGAAACAGGCTAATCTAAACAACAGTGGCATTAGCAAATTGTTTAGTGACCTTCAGGGGTCATTGTAAATGGGTCATTGTCTCATTTCAGGCATCTTATGTTAGTAAGATGCCTGCAGATCAAGCAGAACACTATTTACTGTTTTACAATGACCACTGTTTTTTAACTATAAATTCTCCATGGGTTCTTTCTTTTCCTTTAATTTATATTAAAGAACGTATTAAGTGAAAAGGAACATGCCCTACTGGTCTCCATGAGACTATCACTTCTGTGACCCCAATTTCCAAAATCTAAGGATATATTTTTTACATTTCCAACTTAGAATGGCGCCAAAGTAACACCCTTATGATAGCATTACATTAAAAGGGAAACCAGCAATCCACATACATCAGCCTTTACATTTCAGTTATTTATGGTTCAGAAACATTAGATTATCCAACTTACCTGAACCAAAAATATAATAAGAAAATAAAAGTTAGCTACTCTTCTGAACTGCTCAAATAAATTTTTTGGAACAAAATTCCACACAGTATACTGCAAGAGAAAGAAACATTAATTGTTATAAACAAATTATTACATTCCATGGAAGTTAAGACATTAAAACGTCTTCGGCAAATTCTTCTTTCCCCTCACAATAAAATGAGCCTATTACTGTATCTATATATACAGGTTGAGTATCCCTTATCCAGAATTTCAAAATCTAAAATATTTCAAAATCCAAAATTGCCTGCATGGGTGGATGAGATGGTGATGGACCTTTGCTTTCTGATGGTTCAGTTACACAAACTTTGTTTCATGAACAAAATTGTTTAAAATATTATGTATTAAAAATCAGACTATGTTTATAAGGTATATATACAAAACATAAATTAATTTCATGTTTATACTTGGGTCCCATCTCCAAGATATCTCATTATGTATATGCAAATATTCCAAAATCTGAAAAAAAAAATCAAAGATCTAAAACACTTCTGGTCCCAAGCATTTTGCATAAAGGAGACTCAACCTGGGTTGGGGATTCTGCACCTTAAGCATGCTGATCCTTCTAGGAAGACAGATGCATGTTTATGATAGTTTACTGTTTTATGACCCCTCATTTCCTCCTTCTCTAAGAGCACACTTTTCTTTGTCCTTGGAGAGATCACCATTATCTTCCCTTTTTGACCTTTGACTAAAGCAGCATGACTTCCTAGCATGCTGATAGGAAACTTTCTTAAGAAGCATGTAGACTACTTCTTTCTACCTCATTTTCTTTGCAACATGAAGCTTTACCTGTGTATGAATATGCACATGATTTTGTAAGTAAATTTACCTTTTTATATTACTCTAATTAAGGCCTTTGTCTTAGTTCTTTATTGGAAGACAAGTGGGCACTGGGAGAATAAGAGTGGGCTAGTTTGCTTTCCTGCTCACACACTTTCTGCTGTGTTTACTGGTGAGATTAAATCAATCTCTCCTATTTTCCTGAGCTTTCTAACAAAACTCAAGAAAAATTCCATCAACCTGTATTTCATATGTAACCATTTCACCAAAATGTTTCTATCAGGTAATTCATTTCTAGACATATGTTAAGAAAAAAATACTGAGAGAAAGCCAGGAAACAAATCAAGAATCCAATATTCACATCCAGCTTCTGAAAAATGAAAATCTAGGGAATTATTTTTTTATTTTGTTTTCTAAAAACACCTATGACTACTGTTGAATGAATCTAATTAATATTTTTTGCTTTACAATGACATTCACACATCTCTGTTCAAATATTATTACTACTAAAACAATGCTACATTCTTCTTTAGCATGTTACAAGTGTGTTCATTTCAGCTAGCTTTATGACAGCACATTTCATTGTAAGAAATACATCAAATATATCTGTTGTGCAACATCTCCCAAACAGTTCAGATGTCATGATCTGTCAAAAGTGTCATCAAAGGACCTGTGGCCCTTTTTATCATACCATACCCAATAGTCTTGTTGACTGAAGCTGATGATCCAAACCAATGAACTGTGTGTGTTGAGGGTGGGAGGAAAGTAATTTAACATCTTATACCCTTACCATATAAATCTCTTTAAAACTTCTCCTACACAGGAAGCAGAAAATAGCAATGGAGCATTTTTTAAAGAATGTTCTATATTTAAATGAGGAATCTGAGCACTGTTGTTCTACAATAAAACTTGTGCGTGCAAAGCAACATGTCAGTGAACTAATATGTCTAACTATAGATACTAGATCTAAGTTTGAGTGAGGTTACTGCTTTTTTAAAATTCCAGCATGTCAAACCATGTCAAGTCAAAACCTAGCTTTATTAAACATGCTTGAGAACGCTAGCGTGTAGGTATTAAGGTCTCTCTTACCTTAGAGGAGACTATTCTGTTTTCTGCAAATTTCTGAGGAACATAATGGCCATCCTGGGGGAAACGATTTGCAATATAAATAGTTCGATTATCACTTTGATGTGGTGGGTCAAAACCCTGAAAGAAAAAAAAAAGAGAGAGAGAGAGACTCTTGGTTACATTACTAATTACAAACATTTTATCCAAGACTTTAATATCCACAATGTCATGTAAGTTTACATTTCATCCTCACAGAGAAATGTCAAGAAATCAGGTTGAAAGGTAAGACCATCTTCTCCAAGGGCAACCAAGGAACCTCACTGCTGAATTTGGACATGAATTTGGTATTTGTGCATGTACTGCAGCAAATTTTTCATGGCTCTATAGAGATTTCTGACATTTTCAAATATTTATTTCTATATCCTAACTGACATAAATTTGCTGAACTGGACATAAAGAAGCAGACCACAATTAGAAATCTCTGCTACACATTCTTAGAGTGATTTTTAGTATAGTTTAAATACAGTTTTTAACTGTATGGTTTTGACCTTTATAATGTATCCTAAGAGTTTTGGACTACAGTACAGAAAAAGGTTTCAGAATTTATGCAAGTGCCATAAAGTATTCAACTATCAGAGAAACTTAGCACCTGCAGGCACTGCAACTTAAACTACAGATTTCCTGCCAAAGCATGGAAAATAAACAAATAGGGTGACTGTGCAGATTAGAAGTGCGAAAGATGTGCAAACAGATAAGTGTTCGCTAAAGTTATTTAAAAATAAGACTTCCAGAACCATCTAGCCTACATGGCCACCAGCCATATTGGCTAGGGAACTCTGGGAGATAGAGCCTAAACTAGTCATGTTTTTGAGTTCAAACATAAACTACAAAGCAAAAGGCATATTTCTACAATAATGAAAGGGACGGCTGGGGTAATAGTAGATCTCATGCAGAAAATGAAATAGGATTTAGATGTGTGAGACTCCCATGCCCAGATCAGGCAGTCTTGGGAAATGTTGCTGTACCCTGAAACTGTTGACTTAATGTTCTGTTTCTGTATTTGTCTGAGGGTGGGGGACTTTCTAAAAACAGGTAATACAAAGGGGAGCTAATTATGGAAGTGGGAAGCTACTGAAAGCCTTCCTTCTTGTCTGCCTCAGTCATTGTTTTTTTTAGCACAAACCCACATGTGCCCCTCTTCATCCCATACAAAAAGGAACTATAGATACCTGGCCTGCCATCTCGCCTTCCTTGCTCAAAGTGATCCTATTGCAAAACTAACAGTTAATGAGAGAGACAAGAGCACCTGCTGGAACCCAACTTCTTTCTTTCCTGAAGTTATCTGGCCTGCAGAGAATTTTAAGGAAGGATCAGCCTCTCACTTTAATGGGACACACTTCACAGCACTACAGCTCACAGAGGATTTTGTGGGCAGTGAGTGACATTTCCTCACTGCTGGGTTTTTGAAATCTTGCTACTTCTGGCTTTCATGCAAGCACAGAGCCAAGTAAAAATAAGAACCCAGCTACAAAACTATCACAAGTTTGAGCCTTATCTTGCCTATTTGATAATGCACAGCCCTTTCCACAGATATCATTAATAGCTGCCAGTAGTATTGGTGGCTCTGGAGAAAGGAGGAGAGGTTCTGGAAACTACAGCTCAGCCTTGCCTTATCTAATTTCCTAGAAGTACATGCAAGACACACTGTTAAATGGACAAAGGAAGCTACATTCTTCATGCCCATTTCCAGCTTGCTGTTCCACCCAAGGTTCGTCCTTACTGGGCAAATCCTTTGCTTATTTCAAACTCAGCTACTTGAAGAAAGTAGCACAATGTATGCAAAGCACTTCCTTACTCAAAGGCTATGCAATGTGATAGAAATGGATTTCAGCTCAGTCACCTTGGCTACTAAAATGGTGTAACATGGGCACAACAGATTTCCTAGGCAGATTTTATTATTTAAATACTCTTCCTAATGATTACAGAAAGTACAAGTATACAGGATAGTTAAGTCAACAGAATCCAACCAGGTTTTATGAGTCTGTTATTTTATTTTATTATGATGCTATTAGTTCCACTGAAAAGAAAGACAGTTTATATTGAATGAATATACAGCAGGTTAGTCTATTGCAAATCAAATCAAACCAAATCAGATCACATATATTAACACAGCAAGCCAGAGAAAGCAAGACAATCACAAGAAAGACATATTCAAGACACACTGCAGACAAATGAATCTGGAAACCTTGTCAGACAGTCGATGTGTAATGAATTGAATTAGTACAAGCCTTTGTACTGAAATTAGCATCTCATCCTCTAGAGAACATGTAAGAAGAAATAGTAGGCTCAAGCACATTTCACCATGTCTCACAACTGCATTTAAGTAGTGGTAGCAGTAGTAGCTAACTGGAGCCAAAAAACATCAACGAAAATTGTTGTCTTGCAAACACACACCGCTTGAAATGTCAGAAAGAAACTCTTCTAGAACATGGCCACACAGCCTGAAAAACCCACAAAAAACTATGGATGCCGGCCATGAAAGCCTACAACTTCACACACCGCTTGAGCTAATAGGACAAACAGATAAGCATGAAGAGCTAATGTTAATATACCAGATGAGGACTATACCTCCAACTCATCTTGGGCTGGGAGTCCTGGAGGATTTGGGTGTGTATATGGTCCATGGGTTGCTTTTTCTCCACCTCAGCATAAACAGAATGGTAGCCCTAGAAGTGTGCAGACCCACTGGAAATAATTACACCTATTATTCCAACTTACACATTAAATTTATTTCAATGGGTCTACTCTAGATCGGAATTATGCTGAATTTAGCGTAATGTCACTAATAAAAAGAAAGCCCAGTGGTTATACAGGATCCTTTATTTTCCATACAAATTATGACTAGGGAAAGAAGAGTTCAAAGATATAACTGGATGCTACACAGCAAGTGTAATTTTTATATTTTGAATATAAAATACAATGTGTAGGTTGGCTGCAAAACTGAGGGAACCAAAAGAAGGAATTCTGCCCAATTCAAAAGAACTATGCTGTATGGCATAGTGAACTGAAACAATCTTGAGCTTCCCTGTACTTCCGAGCTACCTGAATTATACTCTAGATGTAGGCTTGACTTTTAGAAGCTGTTAACAGCATCTGCAAACCTTCCACAACCCAGCTATTGTTAAACAAACTGAAACTGAATACTTGAAGATACTAAGAATTAGTCAAAATTATTTGAGAGGCAAAACTCTTTGCTTGTAAGCCAAATAGCATTGGAAAAGCATCATGTTGTATCTTAACTGGAAGAAGTAAACTTCTTATGAGCTATTTTACTACCATCGTTAAGTGAAAGGAGTTATGTAGACTGAGATTGCCTCATTGAGACTGATTTTTAAAATTTTCACAGGTGCAAAGTAATTTTAAAAAGCTACCTTCCAACATAGTTATGCATTTCCCTTTATAATTAGTCTATAAGCAGAGAAAAATTGACATTCTTTTCACCCATGGTTTATGTAACACGTTCATTACCCAACACTGACATCAACTAATTTTTGTACAACATGAACAGACTAAGAGCCAGCATAGTGTAATGATTTGAGTGTTGGACTAGAGCTCTGGAGTACAGGGTTCAAATTCCTGCTTGACCCTGGAAACCCATTGGGTGACCTTGGGCAAGTCACATTCTCTCAGCCTCAGCAAAAGGCAATGACAAACTCCCTCTGAACTAATCTTGTCAAAACAAACCACATGACAGGTTCACCTTAGGGTTGTCATAAGCTGGAAATGACTTGAAAGTACACAAAAACAACTGAACCGAGTGTAATGAAATGTTTCATATGACCAGCCACATTACCGCACTACACTCTTGTAGTGCTGCTATTCCACTTTTAACGCTCTGGCTGCCTCTTATTGCATTCTGATGGGGGTTGCAGACTGCCAGAAATAATGCAAATTGAGTCCACTTTAAGGGTTAGGGTTAGGGAATCATGGGAACTGTATTTTATTGTGGCACCAGAGCTCTCTGACAGAGAAGGCTCAATGTCTCAGAAAAAAACAACAATTCCCATGATTCCCTAGCACTAACCCTAACCCTAAAAGTGGACTCAATTTGCACTATTTCTGGCAGTCTGCAACCCCCCTGAGTTTGTAGTTCAGTGAGGCCTAAGAGCTCTCTGTCTGAGAATTCTAAATGCCCCTCTTTAAACTGCAAATCCCAGAATCCAGCAGGAGGCAGCCACAGCAGTGAAAGTGGGATAGCAGTGCTATGAGAAATATGTCATCTCAATCTTATCTAAGAAGTTGCCAGCCATATTGCAATCCTGAATGCCTGAACCACAATTCATCAAGACATTCCACTTGATCTTTTGTCACCTGAATAGGAATAAAGCTTTTAAATCACATTCCATGCAATTATGTTTACTGTCACTCAAAAACTGTGTTGTGATGATAAGAGAATTATATATACATTCTGCATTTCATTTCCCTCACCTTGCTGTTTATAATTCTCACTCTGTGTGTGTGTGTAAGTTACAGGATAACATTGTATATAGTGAAGTGAACTCAAGACCCTGAATGATTATGCCATGATACATTTATTAATCTTCTCAAAGTTGCAAGATTCTGTTTTATCAAAAGGGTATCTTTCTGACAACTCAGAAAGAGGAAACAAGTTTTCCCTACCCATCTATGGTAGAAGTGTCAAGTTTACTGTAGACTGAAAATGCTTACCCTGAAAGTATAAGTCTGCATAAAAATTGCAGTGTTTAATATTCCAGTTTTCAAGCAATAAAGCAAAAGGTAACCATTCCCAATTTCATTACCATAACTTCAGTATAAAAAATGTTGACTGTTGAAGGCACATAAGGTCTCCTTTGAATCACTCATTCTATTACACTTGTCCCTCCACATTCGTTGCAGTTAAGGGCACAGGACCCCCGTCATATGTGGAAAAACCACAAATAACAAAAACACTACGTTTTTACCTGAGAGAACACTTCTCTAGGAATCTCTAGGTCCTCCAGTGCAACTCTGCGGTAACATCTGCCAGACATTGACCATAGAATTGTGCTGGAGGAGCTACAAGTGTTCTCTCTAGGAATCTCTAGGTCCTTCAGTGTGACTTTTGGTTAAAGTTGACCATAGAGTTGCACTGGAGGACCTAGAAATTCCTAGAAAGAACATATTAATAAAATTCATGAATAATTAAATTCTCAAAACTCAAAGCCACAAATATGGAGGACTGAGTGTACTTTACTCATAAGAAAACTCTAAGAAGAATCAAACTTAAAACAAAACATCCCTAAAAGGTCTTAGTGAATCACTGCATTCCCCAAATCTGACAAGAATGCAGAATTTAATTAAGGCTAGGTGGACATTCATGTTCTGTCACTTTTTCAAGCAAAAGTACACTTCCATTTATTAAATGATTTACCTCTCCAAAATATTTTCAGTGGGTAAAAGAAAGGATATAATACATATATAATAGAGCTAGACTGCAATTTTGTCACCTGAACTCTTGCCAGGCAGAGATGACCTTGTATTTCCAAAAGTGCTTTGTCAGTTGAGTTCAAGCTGCTGTTATCTGCTGGCTTGTAAAATTCCATGTAATTAAAGATTCTTGTGGGTTTTTCTCTCTCTAAAAGTTATGGCCAGAAAAGCAGAGTTAACAGTAGTTACAAATGCAAGACCATAGCTGGATAGGGGGACAATGGAATTGTTTGAAGAGATCAAGCCAATGAAGTCTTTACTGAGAGATATGGAAAACATGTTAGGATTCTCAATAAAAGCTTTAGAGAGATGTTCTTCTGCTACCCCTGGATTTCAGAGCCAGTTCTTGCCTAAGAAAACCTTATGAAATTTATAGAGTCACCTGGTGACTTGAAGGCACATGGAGACCCCCTCAGCCAAAAAACAAAACAAAGCAAAACAAAACTAAACAAAAGAGTTAGTGAAAACAATTTCTACCTGCAACTACAACCAGTGAAAAGAACAAAGATGCTTATTGTTTTAAAAGTCCCTCACATTAAAGTCCCATTATATACAATGGCACAGTAAAAAGCACCCCTCACATAAAAATGGCAAAATCAAGGGTATTTCCAAAAAGGGTGATAAATCGTACAAAGTAGTTTTTTGTAAAAACAAAACCCATGCCAGAGTTGCTTTCACTCATAGAAAGAGGTAATCGTGACTTTTGTATTTGGATATTTGTACATCCTTCTCAAAATTCTCACAGGCTGGATATATTTCAGATTTTCCAAAACAGGAAAACAACAATATATTCAGCTTGTGAGATGGAAAGAAAGGTATCTCTTTCTGATTAAAAGCTTCCAAGCCTGTCTTCTTTGCCCAGGAGCTAAGGAGAGACGATTTTCCTGAAATACAGTATACACAAGAAGCAAGTGAGCATCACCTCTGTTCACTTCCCTAATAAAATATACTAATGTGGAGTTGTGTTTCTTTCGTTCTTTGCCTCCCTGTTACAGCTCTCTAGAATGCCGCCCCAAACTACCCAAAGATTCTGCAGGCATGACCACTCAGAGCCAACCTGGTTAGAAGTTATACTTATAAGTTATTTTCTTTGTACACCTAGTCTGTTTACCTTTCTTACCTGTTTATCTTTCTTACCTTTTATATATATGAAGCACGCACTGGCGATTCCAAGTGTATTTCTGAGGAGAAGTTTCTTCCCCTTCATTACCTTTTGAACACTAAGCTTCACTGTCAGATTGTTTCTAGTTGTTACTTCTGGTAAGGAGGAGGAAAGCCAGTTGCTTGTCACGGGATGATAGGTGGTCAAACAAGGAACTATCCCACTCTAAACAGTTATCTCATAGCCTTGGACACTAGTGGTGTGTGTGTGTACGTGTGTGCCTTCAAGTCGCCTGTACAGATGCATATTTATTATTTAAAGCATTTATGTACCACCTCTCAACCCACCAGTCCCCCGGAGGCAATACACAATGCATATGCATTTACCTGTCTTGCAAGGAAGCAGGTGGCAAGCAGGAGCAGTTCTTTACAGCTGTGTATGGGAGGGGGTGCTATCTGTGAGAAACTTGAAATGAGAACTGTGTCTGGCTTCCAAGGCATTTGGATGGTAAACTGCTTGTGGCAAACATTTTTGCCCTTCAACTTGACTGAGAAAAATGCCAAGCATGCATTTGGGAAGATATACCAGCACACCACTTCCCATATTGGTGCTCGAGAACGCAAGTGCCTTTGAAGTAATATAGTCTGTATCAACAAGAGGAAGCCAACTTGCACAAAAGCTACATTCAGTGATTACTGAAATTCTAGAGCTCAGTCTGAGGAAATATTTATGAAACAAATGTTCCTGCAGTCTCAAGTGCTAAGTACTAGTAACACTGGCCCACAATACGTCACTTCTACTAGGTGCATACTGCAGATGAAAGTGGCATACATACAGAAATGTCAGATTTCCCAGGTCCACACTTGCTTGCATTCTTGCAGTGTCCATACTGCATTTACACCTCACTGAGACTACTCATAGATAGCTTAATACCCATCAAAAATGTCTTTGTAAACAATATATGCTATATTAACTAGAAATATATCATTGATAGCATTCATCGGTACCATGTATTTGAATGCAGGCATATCTTACAAATGTCAACACAAGTGTCATTTAACTCAGGACTACAGAGCTGATGAGCAGCACCCTCTTGACTTCTGCCATTAGTCAAGGAAGAACATCTCTGGAAGAACATCATGGCAAGAGGGAGGTTTGTGTGTTTCAATTATATTCTATTGTAAGCTGCCTGGACTGTCTTCTGATTAAAAGGTGGGATATAAATAAACCTCTCAATCAAACAGAACGTGATGAAGATACAGGATAAGTAAGAGACTTTGTTTTCTTTCAGACATATTTCACTGATGCTTCTAAATCCTGGATACAATAAACAAGTTTGACAACATTTGTCAACTGAAGGGCAAAGCTTCTATTCAAGGCAGGGGTGTGCATGTCCTGCATGCAGACAAGAAGTTCACTGAGAACTAGATCATTCATGGTTGAGAAGAATAGTTCTTTATAGTTTTTGTTTACACTCTTTACACTTCTTTTTTGAATTCCACATGACTGCATGTACAATACACTTGGCCCTCTATATCCATGGATTATGCATTCATGAATTCTACTATCCATGGCTTGAAAATATTCTCCCTACCCTCACCTCCAAAACCCCAGACCTTGATTTTGCCATTTTATACAAGGGACACAATTTTACTATGCCACCAATTTTGGTATCCACAGGAGGGTAGTCTTGTTACCAAACCCCAGCGGATACCAAAGGTTCACTGTATTTTGCTGCTCATCCAGAATCATATAGAGCTCTCTGGAAAACAGGATATTGTACTGTTCAGTGCACTAGAAATAAAACTACATCAAACTCTTGGGAGTGTTGTAGGGGGCGTATTTGTGCATATACCTATTAGTAGGTAATAGGAATTTTGGCTTCTGGCACAGCTGCCAAAATGGGTGGCTCCTGCTTGGCTATGTAACCCATAGAAGGGATGTAATCCCATACGAACAAAAGTTAGACAGAGTAGTTAGCTTTGTAACATAGTCAGTAATGTTCTTCAGGAAAGACTGCCTCACTTCAGTAGTCTTTGCATTGCCACCTCATCCCTGCAAAGAGGATGGTGCTCAGCCATTTGTGCCAACATGACCATAAATATAAATATTAACTTTGCTATATTGAAAATTGGCACTAAGAAGAGGTTTCAGTGCACAAAAGTATCTTGAAAAATATGCTTGGAAAATTTTGTTGCAGGAGCAGAGTGTTAAAACAGTTTTTTGTTCCCAGGTTATTAAATTATACAGAATAAGTGACACCTATTTTTAAAATTTATTTTTCAAGCCTTACCTTGTGACTTAGCAGATTGCTAGAATGAAAAGCTAAAGTGTTCATTTCAGGGAGAAAGACTTAGAAAGTATGCCCACCGTCTGAAGGTCAAATAAAAATTAGGCAAGACTTACGAACTGAATAGTTATAACAACCAAAGTCTGTGTGTCCTATTAGACACAAAACCAGCTTCCCCACCTCTCAATGACACAATCCAAGACACTGCTGCTGCTCACTAAAAGAAAGTCAACTCACAACAGGTTAAACTAGAAATAGTGTGAAATGAAGCGATATGTTTCAGAGGCTGTTATAAACTAGGATGATTCTCAAATGACTCTAGTTTATGTGATGTGCCAGTTATATTACTGTGAAGCTCTAGGGATGACAGACCACTGGGAACTGATGGATTCAAGCCAAGGATATCCTCTATTCAACAGCAGCAATCAGAAGCCACACCATCTGTTCCACATAAATGATGTAACAATGCAGAGTCTCCAACAGAGGCTGACAGACTATCAGGATTACTGCATATTAACCGGAAAATTCCAAGAACCTGCTAGACGTTTCCACTAGAAACTCAGTGACTATTTAAAGGACAAATTGCAAAGAGTATCGGTCACAGAATAAAAATGGTGCAACAAATTAGCTTGCCTATATATATATTTAAAATGCCATGTGCATGCTTTGGTCTCATGCAACACTGACTCCAGAAGAGCAGGTCTGAGATAATTAGTGAGGCAGGAACAACTAAATTATGCTGCATAAAACATGGCTGTCAAACCTATAAAAATATGGCCATCGTTTTGCATGCAAATTATCATGAAATCAAAAAAGTCTTGGGCAGTTGAAAAAAACAGGATTTATTATGCAATGATGATGGGCTGCCGATAACTTCATCGCATTTAAGTTACAGTGTTGCAGCCAAGTTAGACTGCTATGAAAAAGCAAGTAACTTGTGGCCAATTGATTTTGGTGTGACATTTTATAATTTAAAGATAGCTTTTAAAATATATGTAACATATTTCTTAGCTTCTTGTCTTAGCTGTCTTACCAAGTGGGCTTACAATGCAAAATAGTAAAATTCAATGTGAACTATTTATAAAACCACCTCTATTTTAAAAATAAGCTAGCTACAACCAATAAAAAATACATAGCAACCACCAGTACCATCAAACTTTTTTCTCAAATAAAGCCAGAGAAAAAAAAGGGGTGTTTAAAAAACAAAAAGCAGCCACAAGATGAGCAAGTGGGCTTAACACACATGAGGAGGAAAGGAAAGGCTTCCTTCTCTTTCAACTTCCCTCTACCTTTCCTAGTATTATTGTCTTTTCCAGTGAGTCGTGCCTTCTTATGACGTGGCCTAAGCATGACAGCCTCAATTTAATCATCTTGGCTTCCAGGGAGATTTCAGGCTTGATTTGTTCTAGGACACATTTATTTGTTTTTTTGGCTGTCTGTGGAATTCTCAGCACTCTTCTCTAGCACCACATCTCAAAATTTATTTTCCGTTTTCTTAATGGTCTAGCTCTAGCATCCATATATCCATCCATCTAGGAGGGACCACATAACTCTGGTGTTAAAATCCCTCCACTGGGATTATTAGTTTTCGGGCCCAGTATAAGGT
The DNA here is from genome assembly GCA_026167975.1 of Phrynosoma blainvillii. NCBI lineage: Eukaryota > Metazoa > Chordata > Lepidosauria > Squamata > Phrynosomatidae > Phrynosoma > Phrynosoma blainvillii. The sequence continues at coordinate 14,597,902 of JANUYF010000003.1, forward strand.
GTTGGTTATTACTTTTAAAGCCCTAAATGGCTTGGGTCCAACCTACCTTCGGGACCACCTCCTCCCATATAATCCTCCCCGCGCACTCCGGTCCTCTGGGAGGAATTTGCTACAGCCATCAAAATCTAGGCTAGGGGTAGGCAACCTGTCCCCTTTAAGGGCCGAGGGACTTCAGCTCCCAGAAGCCTCAGCCATGTTGGCCAATAGTCCCATGTTGGCCAATAGCTCCTGGGATTCTGGGAGCTGAAGTCCCTTGGCCCTTAAAGAGGACAGGTTGCCTACCCCTGATCTAGGCTCTCTGCAACCTGCCAGAGGGCATTCTCGGTAATTGCCTCCAGATTGTGGAACATCCTGCCGGACGAGATCCATCAGATCACAATGCTAAACAGCTTCAAGAAGGCTGTTAAGACGGATCTCTTCCAGCAGGCCTTTCCAGAATAGACTTCCTGGCCTCAGGAACCCCCTTATTACGCCCTCTCCCAATTTGATTGCTGCCGCCATTCCGCTACTCTGCTGTTTTTGTTTTGTTATCTCCGCTATTTGTTATTTCTTTGTTTGGTTATAGGTTTTATTTAATTTTATATTTTAATCTAAGATGTTTTAATTAGTACTTAGTTTAATACTCTTTTAAATGGGTGGGTGGGTATTGGTCCTTTCAGATTTGTATTTTATGTATTTTTAATTGTTGTTAGCCGCCCCGATTGTGCTTAGAGGGAAGGGGTATAAATAAAATTTTATTTTATTATTTTTTATTATATGTGGCAATGGGGAATACAATTGCTTGTATGATTCTAATGTTTTTGTTAGTTGTTCTGAAAATAATCATTTGACATACATTTTCCTGTCTACTTATCCAGTGGAAGTGGGTCTACTTTTCTTATATCATTTATTCCAAAATGAGCAAGTAGGGAAGGAAAAAGAACTATACCTCTCTTCTGTCTTACCTTGTCACTCAATCCTATCTGAAGCCCTTTCCCCAACCCAGTTCACCTCTGCCAACTGAAAGGGGGATAAAAAAGAGCAAGCAGGTAAGCACAGCCAAGAGAAGGAGAACGGGTTTCCCTTTCCCTTTTCCATTTTGATGTAAAAACAACTTCCTTATCCCGCATTATAGATAAATGGATGAGCATATGCAAATATGCATATGGACCCAAGGGCCAATTTTTTAGTTTTGCCCAATTGTGCAGTTAATTTATATCTTGCAAAAGATATTCTGATATGTTCGTCCAAAAGGCAATTTGTTTTGCTGGGCTACTACAATTTTCAACAATCAAATCATAACCTTGTCAGTGGAAACTGAGTGTTTTTCAGAAAGAGTGGATAGAAAAACAGGTCTCCCTTTATCTAGCCAATTACTAATCCATTTTGATCTTCTAAGTTCAAAAGTATGTTCAACAGGGGACTTATCTGGAATTAAGTAGAATTACTGGCATGATTTAGGACCAAAAACTGTGAAGCTAAATGTCTAACTTGATGTCATATCAATATAATTTTATAACAGTAGAGGGTTTTCATACCTACCTAACTTGATGAAATCACCTCCTTCCTATAACTTTATTTTAATTTACATGTTCAAACAAAGTACTATACAGCATGCTTGAGTTGGCCCTGACTGCCAAGACAATGACTCTCTTCCACACTAGCCAACAGGCAGTGTCTTTTTACCCATTCCTTCTTACCATGAACACCTACACAGGATCTGTCAGATACTTCTTATATTGTTGCTCTTCAAGTCATTTCCAGCTTATGGCGACCCCAAGGCAAACCTACAGCCTAACTACCCTAAAGGCACCAAATTCCACTTGATCTTGGAAGCTAAGCAGGGTCAGCTCTAGTTAATACTTGCATGGGAGACTACCAACAAATACCGGGTACTATAAGCTATATCTCAGAGGAAAGAATCACCTTCTTGCCCCTATGAAATTTATGAAGTCACCATAGGTTGGCAGGTGGCTTGAAGGCACACACACACACGGCTAACCTATTAAGGGGTATCCCTGGCAAGATTTGTTCAGAGAGGATTTGCCTTTGCCTCCTACTGAGGCTGAGAGTGTGTGCCATGCCTAAGGTTACCCAGTGGGTTTTCATGGCTGAGGGGGGATTTGAACCCTGGTTTCCCAGAGTCCAAGTCCAACACTCAAACCAATACGACACACTGGCTCTGTTTTCTGTCAGGGTCTTTCCTTTATTATGCAACTACAAAAAAAGAGGGAACGCTCTCCTTAAGCTTCCACTCAATACCAGAGAATGAAAAGTAAGACTCCTGTCCAGTTTTTCTCCTCTCCTGAATCATAAATTTAATAGGTAACCACTGAGAATACATTAAATGTAGTCCTGCAATCCTCCTCCAGTATTTCTTTTTCTTGAAGATGTGCTCTAACTGCAATGCACCACAGTACATGTCACATAGGTTGGTATGAGGGTCTTATGTGTTTATGGCCTTGCCCTTTGGCAGATAGTCTTTAGTTAAGAGGATAAAAATGTGCAGAAAACAGATCTAAATGGAGCATTTGTTGCATGAAGCACTGAAAATATACAGCCCGGGGGGGGGGGGAGGTTATTTTTCAGTCTGTATAAATCTTAAAGTTTAGTTACAGAAGTACATTTATGGTATTTTTTCATCTCTCTGACAAAGTGCTCATGTGCAAAAAAAAAAAAAAAACAAAAAACAAAAAAACATTAAATGTCTAAATTTCTGAAGTACATCACAAGAAGTCACAATCTGTAAAGGTTGCACCTCTAAACATGAACCAAGTTTAGGCAAGATATACCCCCACCCCGTGATAGCTAAAAAACCAGCCATACTTCTTTTTCCTAAAGACAAATCAGAGGGATTTTAAGTGAAATACAGAATGACATGATATATCCCTGCACCCCCCCCCCCCAGAGTAGGATAAAGTATTAAACATAAGTAGGACACAAACGTAATAAAATTGGATAAGGGATATTGTGAAAAAGCATTTGAAATTGCTGGCTAGAGAACCAAAACCAGATTTATCTGTCCTATACAAGATGAGTGGACCAGACAGTTCACAAGTTGACAGAATTTATCAGCAGTACAGAACCCACCCAAAAACCAAGAATAAAAGTAATCAATTTCCACAGCATGAAAATTTTACACAGAGAAGCAGGTTCATACATGCAATAGCACTCTGGATGTAGGTGCATCTAGATGTAAATCTGCATGCTGATCTAGGTCAAGTGAACTGGGTAGATTTATCTTCTGATGAGCATGGCAAAATTCCTCTCAATCCCAAACTGTCACTTATTATGCATGACTACCTCCATCTGACTAGGGTTGGGTTATGGCCAATGTTGGGGGGGGGGGAGATCTGTGAGTAAGAATTGCCAAACAATCTTTTAAAAGTTACAGTAGTAAAATAAATACAAGTCAAGGCAGAATGTTTCAAAGGTATAGTTGAAACTAACTTTTAAGATAGCAATTCCTCTAGGTGTTTGAAACAAAGTGTACCATATTAATTGAAATGTGGTATAATCAGAACCCAAACTGATTTGGCAGGTCAAATGTTTCCCTCAAACTCTCATCGCTGATCAAGGCAGACAGCTTGAAGAATGGCAATTTTATAAGGCAAACAAATTTTCCATATGCAAGAACACTAGCAATTGCTTGAAAATAGTCAGAAGTCTGAACATAATTTTGGAACAGAATGAGCATGTAAGTGTGGCGAAAACTAAACACAAAAGAGAGATCAGTACTATCCCGAAGCTTGGTGTAAAGCTATGCTGGATTGTTATATTTGCATTTTAGGAAGTATTTACTTCTATTCCAAGTCAGTTTGCAAGCTTCAAAACTAATTTTAGTAACACAGTAATATTACTGAATTAGTGCAGTTGGCTTGCTAACTGCCTCTATCTGACTTGGCTGGATTTTTCTGCACAAATGGCTGCACCTAGCATGTTATGTAACTCTACATATTCACTCAAGCTAAAGCTACTAGAAGGAACTAGCTCCATCACTGCTGATAAGCAACTCTGATTTTCATTTACATAGCACACCCTATCCTTCAGTCATCCACACAACAGTCCAGTTAAGTCACTATTGTTCCAATCGAGAAAAGCTCAACTATGGCTAAGAGCCAGTTTGTTATCTATGACTACAGACAACACAACACTGGAAACTGAGAACCTGAAGTCTGTGCCTAGTAATTAATTTACCACAAACACATACACTAGCACACCTGCATTAACTCTCAAGTGAATGTAAGGAACCCAACAACAGTATTCTCACTCCAATGCTCAAGTATCTTTACCACAACTTATAATATGGGGTAGTGATTTGTGCCTCTCGAGATGCTGTTGTAGAGTTCCCATCAGCCTGAGTCAGCATGGCCAATGTTCACAGATGATGAGAGGTGTAGCCCAAACCAGGTTTTCCATTCCAGATCTATACAGGCAACCTAGCTTGCTGTCCTCAGCCATTTTACTATGGTTCAGTACAGATCACTTAACAAAGTAGATGAGTGCCTGGGCTTGACTTCTTTAACAGAAGCTTTAGTACCTTAGGAAAGAATAGAGATCGGTTTCTACCCCACAAAGAGCAGCAGCTCAACATGTTTAAGCAAAGTTTTTATTTAGAACTAATATTATGTACAAGTGAAATGAGAAAAAATAGGTCACATAAGTCTTGCATAACTAAACAAAAACATTTTGAACTTTCTAGAAACCAACTGAAACTTTCTTCCAAAATGCATCGTGGGATGATTTTTTCTTTCTTTCACTGGCTTCCATTTTTGCAATGATTTCCATTTTAGTGGCAAAATGTATAGATCTATGCTTTTCTAACATGTGAGGAAAGCTGGTGAGGCAGGCTAATCTGCTTTCTCCTTTACTCTCTATTCTATTCTTCACACATTCTCAGTATCATTCTGTAGGCAGATGCTTACTTTGCCTGTCACAGAATCATAAATTTGGAAGAGACCACAAGAGACATCCAGTCCAACCTCCTGCCATGGAAGAATATACAATCAAAGCACTCCTGACAGATGGCCATACAGCCTCTGTTTAAAAAACTCCAAAGGAGGAGACTCCACCAGTCTCCAAGGCATCGTGTTCCAATGTCAAACAGCTCTTACTGTCAGGAAGTTCTTCCCAATATCTCGTTTTCTATAGCTTGAATCCACTACATCATGTTCTAGCCTCTGGAGCAACAGAAAACAAGCTTGATCCATCCTCAATATGACATCCCTGCAAACACGGCTATCATATCACCCTTTTACCTTCTCTTCTCCAAGCTAAACATACCCAATTCCCTACGCTGCTCCTCATAGGGCATGGTTTCCAGGCCTTTTACTATTTTGGTTGTCCTCCCCGGACACGCTCCAGCTTGTCCACATGCTTCTTGAATTGTGGCGTCCAGAACTAGACACAATATTCCAGGTGCCATCAGACCAAAGCAGAATAGAGTGATACTATAAGTTTCCTCAATCTAGACATTATATTCCTATTGAGGCAGCCTAGAATTGCACTGGCTTTTTCAGTTGCTGCATCACATTGCTGACTCATGTTCAGCCTGTGGTCAGATGGCCATCTGTTGGGAATGTTTTGATTGTATATCCTTGCATAGCAAGGGGTTGCACTGGATGGCCCTGTTGAAAATAATGTTGATGGATGTGTTGTAAACAGTCCATAAACCAATCACCAAAATCTGGTAACTTCAGCAAGCTTCTTTTATTGTAAAAACAGCATGAGCAAAAACAAATAATAATAATAATAATAATAATAATAATAATAATAATAGCATCTTCGCTTTAGCCAGAATGGCTAAACAGGAACAAAGCTTATCTGCTACATGGTTCAAAGTTAGTTAAGCTGCAGCATCAGCAAAAATATGTCTTAATTAGTCCATTACAGCTTAAAGGTTAAAAGATAAGTGACAAACTTTTCAGGATCACAACTTTCAGCCCCCAATCCTCCACCCCTTTGGGTGTAGCCCTTTTAGACTGATTGGTTGATGATGCATGACGTGTGTTAGCCCAACCTTTAATTACCATATTAAATCATGTGACTGCAGTTCCCATAACATTCCCATGTTTATGAAACCTCTTATTGTAAACAAAGCTCTTTCTCACAGAACGGTAGCCTCGTTAACTGCTTGTTTGGGCTAAAGCACACCTGGGCTGATAATTGTGAATCTGGCCTCAGAAAACAACTTTTCTCAGCAAGGAAAAATACAGACACACATCTTTACATTTCAACATTTTAACATTGACTATATGTCCCATCAAATTCTAACAGGCCCTTGGTGTCTCTGCCATCTCTATGATTCTACGGGGGTCCCTAGATGTACTGCCATCAAGCCAGGTTTCACACATCCTATATCTCTGCATTTCATTTTTAATGCCCAAGCTCAGTATCCTACATTTCTCACTATTAAAATTTATTTTGTTTGCATTGGACCAGCTTTCTAATCTGTTAAAGTCACTTTGAATTCTGAGTCTGTCTTCTGGGGTATTAGTAACCCCTCGTAATTTAGTGTCATCTTCAAATTTGATAAGCATGTCATCTATTCAATCATCCAAGTCATTGTTAAAGATGCTGAATAGAACTGGACCCAGGACAAAACCTTGTGGCAGCCCACTAGTCACTTCTCTCCATGATGAAGAGGAGCCATTGTTGTGTACCCTTTGGGTCCGGCTGGTCAACCAATTACAAATCCACCTAGCAGTTGCATTGGCTAGTACACATTTTGCTAGCTTTTTTGCAAGGATATCATGGGAGACATTGTCAAAGTCCTTATTGAAATTAAGATATGCTACATCCACAGCATTCCCTTCATCTATCAAGTTGTGACTCTCTTTCTCTCTCAAAAAACCAAGATACGATTCATATGGCATGACTTGTTTTTGAGAAACCCATGACAATTTTTAATAATCACGACATTTCTTTTTAAAAGCTTACAGACCGTCTGTTCAGTGGTCTGCTCTAGAATCTTTCCTGGTATTGATGTCAAGCTGACTGGGTGGTAATCATTTGAGTTCTCTTTTTTCTTCCTTTTTTTGAAGATGGGGACAACATTTGCCCTCCTCCAGTCTGTTGGGACCTCTCCTGTTCTCCATAAATTCTCAAAGATTATTGCCAGTGGTTTTGAGATTACTTCTGTCAGTTTTTAAAAATACCTTTGGATGTAGTTCATCTGGCCTTGGAGACCTGCATTCGTTCAGAGTAACCAAGTATCCCCGTACTACCTCTTTGCCTAAAATGTACTGGTTTGATTTTGAATTCCTGCATGGCAGGGGGTTGGACTGGATGGCCCTTGTGGTCTCTTCCAACTCTATGATTCTATGAATCTATGATTTCCCCTACTGTTTATCTGCTCCATTTTACCTAGGTTGAACACTGTTCAGTAGTTGCCTCTTCCATGTTCTGGGCAATGAGATTGTCTGCAAGGCAAGTGATGAATTTGTTGGACCTTAAATTTGACCCCCAACAAATGTTAGAATAGTTGAAATCCCCCACTACTGCTACATGTCTCCTTTCTGAATGTGTGGTCATCTGTTCCAGGACGGTATCATCTGAATCTTCAGTTTGGAGGTCTGTAGTATACCCACACCACAACATCCCTGTTGTTTCTCTCCCCCTTAACTTTTACCCAGATGCTCTCAACTTAGCTTCCAGTATTTAAGTCATGGATCTGTTCACAGGGGTGCCCATCCTTAACATATAATGCTTCTCTATCTCCCTTTCTAGTTTGTCTATTTCTCTGAAACAGATTGTATCTCTCTATTACTACATTCCAATCATGAGACTTGTCCCACCAGGTTTTAGTGATGCTTATTATATAATATTTGCTTTGCTGTGCTAAGAGTTCCCATGCTCTGTGCATTAATACAGAGCAGTGGTTCTAATGCTTTCCCCTTGTGATCCCCTTTATATCTACATGAGGATGCCCCACTCCCATCTGACACCTCACTCAATGTAGTATATGAAAAAATATGAAAATATTTTGTTTGCTTAATGTACATATTTTCATTTGCATATTCATACATATTCATATTTTAACATCTAATAAGGAAATAACATTGTTCAAATTAGAAGAGCTTTAAATAAATTCAGTACTTAACATGTGTAAATTTTACACTCACACAGCCACACATATACCGATGTTCACAGATATGTATACATTCTTTCATTCATAAACACAGTCAGAAACATTCATTATCTTGTGTATATGAAAGTATACACAAATGCATTTGTGTGTGAGACTGTGTGAATGAATGTATCTGAAGGAGAGAGTAAGAAAAAGAGTATTACTGAATGCATATGAGAAACAATTAGCATGTGAGAGAAAAGCACTCACACACCAGAGGGATTTACAGAGGATGTGTGAGAGAATTAATGTGTGTATGACTGTGAAAGAATGTCACAGTGTGCAAATATGTGAGAGAATTAGCATGAGAGAGTTTCAGAATATGTGTGAATCAGGGTCTGTGAGCGAGGGAGAGGGACCATGACTTGTAAGAATTAACTGGATGAGAAGGCGTGAGGGAGAAAGCAAGCAAGAAAAATATGCAGCTGAGCATATGTGTGTGCATATGGGTCTTGTGTGTGTCACAAATAGAGATAAAGGAACCTTATGTTAGCACCTTTTGAGACTGAAAGGAATTCCTCTCAGAGAAATGGGTCACCAGGACAGAGAATTAGCATGAATGAACCCCTGCGAGAGTGAGAATGTGAATGAAAAAGAGCAAGTGATACAGTGTGACTGAGTGTTGAAGAGAACAAGTGTACAAGTGATGATGCTAGGAGAAGGGCAGAGATACAGGTCCTCTTGAAAGCTGGTTCTGCTGGGCTCCCAAATTTTACACTATCCTCTACACCTCCAACTGCTGCCCAAAGGCCTCTCTATTTGTTCCTCCTCCCCTTGGGGCCCTGCCTCACTGCCTGTTGCCCCTACAAGAGCAGAGGAGCAGTTTGGCATGTGGCTCTGCCTGCAAGTGGGAGTCCTTGGCCAGCTGGATGGCCAGAGGGAGGTGGCAGCACAGAGAAGCAGTGAGCCCAGGCAGACGCTATTATCCAGTGGTGTGCAGGAAGAAATGTGCTTGTACCATTCTTCAGCCAGTTGGTCTAACATGCTGTTTGTTCTGGAGTGGAGCTACAGAGTCCACTTCTTCTGTGCCTACAAGGTGCCAGCCTCTGTGGTGGGCGAGGGCCATAGCAATGCTGGCTTTCCTTCAGCCGCTGTACACCCAAGGAACACTGGACTAAGCAAGGGTGCTAGTTGAGGCTGCAGTAGTGTTTCATCCTAGGAACTGAGGCAGTGGTGGGACAAGTGGGCGAAGACAAAAATGTGACCTGGGATGGGCCTGCCCGAAGCCATGATTCAGCAAGCTTCTCTGCTCTCCTCCTCCTCTCTTCCATCCTCAGAAAGGGGCAGTTCCTCCAAAAGCCTTCCTTGTCCTTCTCTTCCACTTCAGTACAGAAAAAAGTTTGATAACGGAAGGACCTTCAAGTCTCATGCCCTTCTTGAACAACTCTGTCTCCTGCAGGAGTCCCACCCCACCATTTGAGAACATTTAAGACCATGAGCCATGAGCCTTCTCTTCAAAGGGGACCAACTTGCGCTTGATGCAGGTGAAGTTACTCACATCTTTTGGCAAGAACACAAACATACCATAGCTGTTGCAGATGACTGCAGCATCTCCCCCACTGTCCATAATCAGTAGTCTTAAGTAGTCACTGAAACAGAACTCATGGTCTCCTCCTCAAAACTCCTCCACTGCACTCCTGTTGGTCTCAACTGTTAGCCGCGCTCCAGAGACTGGGGCTGCAGCTATAGAGAGAGCTAGTGGCTGCTAGCGCCTTCTTCCAAAAAGTCTCTGACTCACTTCCTCTGAGCAAAAGCCCCGGCTCCCTGAGACCAGGTGCTAAAAAGGATACCTGGGACTACACAGAATAGAACAGAAACCTGCTAATGAGCACACAATCACACCCCCACTAAGCTCACACAAAAAAATCAATCTTAACCCAACAGACACAAGGTCACCAAACTACAACTGAACAACAGAACTAATGCACACACAAGCAAGCCTTCACTAAGCTTAGACAAACAAAACAGCTTTACCCCAATGGACCCTCACCCTTGAACCACCAAGCTCTCCGGGGCTGGGGAGATTTAACTCAACCAACCCAAACTCATCTTATGCAGTCTCTTCCACCTCACCCACACAAAATACTCCTGTTGGTCCGTCTGTTAGCCAAGCTCTGCTTGCCCAGTTTCAGCAAAAGCTAGTGGCCGCTAACTCCTCCTTCCACCAAGTCTCTGGCTCAGTTCCTCTAAAAAAGGCCGACCTCCCTGAGCTCAGGAAGGGGACCTGGGGCTGCACACATATGTAAGCACACACAGCTACAGTAGGATCATCTACAGTAGTATCCAATTCTTTCCCAGCTCAAGCTTTATCTCATTGTTTACAGCAGTACACTTCTGCAGCCCAGAACTGCATGCCAGTAATTCTTTCTCCACCTCAATGCCAATGCTGCAAAAAATAAAAAATAAAAATATTTTAGCTAGACAGAAGACAAGAAAAGGAAGATGGTTGGATGCAGCTCCACTTTGTAAAATGGAGCTTCTTTGTCAGAGGCTTGGTGAACAGGTATGCCTGTACAGGAAAAAGTTGGAATGGCTCTTGTACTTCTGGAAAACATTACATTCTTTTCCTCTCCTACATATTTCTAGTTCTTATTCTTATTGTGTTATTAGAATATTAGGTCATTAAAACCCCACTGGGCCACTTTTATACACTGCCTTTTTAAAAAAAGTTAACTGTCCTAGATTAAATTTCAGTGAAAGCTGGCATATAGTCAGTTGCATCCAAGGAAGCAGAGTGTCGACAAAAGCTTATGCTACAACTTCTTTCGTACAGTTAAGTTTCAAAGGTGCTACAATATCCCTATGCATACTGTCAGAGCTTTGTTAACTGAGGTATACCTGTACTGTTCTGTTCACACAAAGTCAAAGCTGGAAAAAAATTCAGAAAAGGAAAACCAAAATGATACAGGATTAGAACAAATGAGTTATGATGAAAAGTTACAATATCCAGGGCTGTTTAGCCTAGAAAAAAAAAAGAAAAGAAAAGTGGAGGAGACAAAAGAGATTGAGAAAGAGACAGAGAATTGTGCATGGTGTTTATGAGTTGCACCCTGAGGTGGAGAACTCAAACCTAGTCTCACTCATTCATATCTGCATCCTCTCCAGGTTGAACTACTGCAATGCACTCTGTAGACTGCCAATGAAGACCATTCAAAAGCTTCAACAGGGCCAGAAAACTGCTGTCAGGTTTTCGGCACAGGCTATTAAGATCTAACATTACTTCAGTTCTTTACCAATTGAACTGGTAGCCAATTTGTTTTTGAATTCTATTCAAGGTTCTGCTTTTGACCTTTAGAGCTACAAAAACTCTGGGACCAGGCCACTTTCTTCTAGATCAAGGGTAGGCAACCTTTCTCCTTTAAGGGCCGAGGGACTTCAGCTCCCAGAAGCCTCAGCCATGTTGGCCAATAGTCCCATGTTGGCCAATAGCTCCTGGGATTCTGGGAGCTGAAGTCTGCCACCATTTTAATCCACTCTCTCCAAGGAGGAGAATAGTTTGAAATCTCTTCATGAGATTTAGAATCTAGATTTAGAGCCATAGGCAGCAGAGGCTCTCCTCTTAAATCAGTCATCTTCCCTGAGCACAGGGTGATGGAAAGGATGGTGATAGGGATAGTGTGGTCCCCCTTCTCATGATACAACTCCTCCCAGAGGCTTCCAGGTCAGTTTCTGCCAGGAAGGAGAAGGAAAAGGAGGCGGTGGCTTTCCAGGTCAGTTTCTGCCAGGAAGGGAGAAGGAAAGCAGTTTCTGAGCAGCCATATTGAGTGGGCCTTTGAAGTTGTTGGTTTTTGCTCAGAGGAAGAGAGAGACTTCCCTCCAGAATAAGGTAGCATCCAGGAGCTCTGTAGAGTTAGAAACCCAGTTGATTGAGCTCGCTGACAGAGCCTGGTGAAAAGACCAAGAGAACAGGGGCCCTTTATGTGGATCTTTATCAGGGGACTTTTTCAGGGAGAAGCCCACAGTCCTGTTTCAGTGCTTACGGTACTTAAGATTTCTCAATATGGACACTGAGAGAGTTGCTGCAGTCACCTGCAACACTTGTGGGATGTTTGTCTTCTTGCCAAGAGATGTGGGGAACTTCATCTGCACCAAGTGCAAGTTTGTAGCCCTCCTGGAAGAGAAAGTCAAGCAGCTGGAGGCCCGGGTAGCTACACTTCAGCACATTAGGGAGCAAGAGCTTTTCCTGGACAGAGCAGAACGGACGGTCTTGGATGGGGACCAAACAGAGGAAGTTGTTGAGGAGGAGGCATTTCATGCACACAGGAGGTGGATACCTGGAGGAATGTCACACACAGAAGTAGGGAAACATCTGTGAACATCTGGAAGATAATTTCATCTGTGAACATCTGGAAGATAATTTCATTCTGTGAACATCTGGAAGATAATTTCATAATCACAAAAAGTCAACATGGGTTTCAGAGAAACAGGTCATGCCAGACAAATCTGATCTCTTTTTTTGATAAAATTACCAGTTTGGTAGATGAAGGGAATGCTGTGGATATAGTATATCTTGATTTCAGTAAGGCCTTTGACAAGGTTCCCCATGACATTCTTGCAAGCAAGTTGGTAAAATGTGGGCTAGACAAAGTAACTGTTACATGGATTTGTAATTGGTTATCTGGTCGAACACAAAGGGTGCTCAACAATGGCTCCTTTTCAACCTGGAAAGAAGTGACCAGTGGGGTGCCACAGGGCTCTGTCCTGGGCCCAGTGCTATTCAATATCTTTATTAATGACTTGGATGACGGTATTGGGGGCATAGTTATCAAATTTGCAGACGACACCAAATTAGGAGGAGTAGCTAATACCCCAGAGGACAGGATCAAAATTCAAAATGACTTGAGCAGACTAGAAAGTTGGGCCAAAGCTAACAAAATGAAATTCAACACAGAGAAATGTAAGGTACTGCACTTAGGGCGGAAAAACGAAAAGTACAGATATACGATGGGGGACACTTGGCTGAATGAGACTATGTGTGAAAGGGATCTAGGAATCCAGGTGGACCACAAGTTGAACATGAGTCAACAGTGCGATGCAGCAGCTAAAAAGGCCAATGCAATTTTAGGCTGCATCAGTAGAAGTATAGTGTCTAGATCAAGAGAAGTAATAGTGCCACTATATTCTGCTTTGGTCTGGCCTCACCTGGAATACTGTGTCCAGTTCTGGGCACCACAATTCAAAAAGGATGTGGAGAAACTGGAGCGTGTCCAAAGGAGGGCAACTAAAATGCTGAAGGGTCTGGAAAGCAAGCCCTATGAGGAACGACTTAGGGAGCTGGGGATGTTTAGCCTGGAGAAGAGAAGGCTGAGAGGTGATATGATAGCCGTGTTTAAATATTTGAAGGGATGTCATATCGAGGAGGGAACAAGCTTGTTTTCTGCTGCTCCAGAGACTAGGACCCGAAACAATGGATGCAAGCTGCAAGAAAAGAGATTCCACCTCAACATTAGGAGGAACTTCCTGACAGTAAGGGCAGTTCGACAGTGGAACACACTCCCTCGGAGAGTAGTGGAGTCTCCTTCCTTGGAGGTCTTTAAGCAGAGGCTGGATGGCCATCTGTCGGGGATGCTTTGATTGGGAGTTCCTGCATGGCAGGGGGTTGGACTGGATGGCCCTTGTGGTCTCTTCCAACTCTATGATTCTATGATTCTATGAAACCAGGGATTGTTCTGGGAGCTTGCAGCTACAGAATCGATGTGAAGCTGAAACAGTTCCTTATCAAGGATGAAGAGGAAGAGCAGCAGGAACAGTCCTCAGGAACAGTACAGGGGACCCTAAGAGTACCACCGCAGGGAACAGCCACTGCTAAGCCCTGGAGGAGGCGTGTGGTGATGGTTGGGGAGTCCTTGTTGAGGGGTATAGAAGCAGTGGTTTGTAGGCCTGACAAGATGTCCTGGGAGGTGTGTTGTCTCCCTGCAGCAAAAATCCGTGATGTGACAGCGAGGCTGACAAGACTCGTCAAGCCTACTGACCATTAGCCCTTCCTCTTGGTCCATGTGGGAACCAATGATATTGCAAGGCACAGTCTTCAGAATATCAGAATGGATTATGAGGCTTTGGGTAGGAAGCTGAAAGATCTGGATGCACAAGTTGTTATCTCATCTCTTCTCCCAGTTGAAGGGCATGGTCCAGATAAGGAGAGGAAGATAGCAGATGTGAATAACTGGTTCCGTAGATGGTGCCGCCAAGAACGATTTGGATTCTTAGATCACAGGCTGCGGTTCCATGAGGGTGGACTTGTAGCAAGAGATGGGCTGCATCTCACACCAGTTGGCAGAAGCATTTTTGCCAATAGTCTGAAGCATTTGATCAGGAGGGCTTTAAACTAAGTCATGTTGGGGAGGGAGACAGTATCTTGAAAGGTGTCTTGGAAGGCAGGAGTACATCATGGGCTGGAGATAATAGTCAAAGTGTTATAGAGGGAACAAGGCAAATGATGCAAGAGTCCAACAGTGGGAGGAAAAAAACTTCACACAGGCAGCAAATGGGGAAGACACATGCTCTTAAATGTCTCTACACTAATGGACGGAGCATGGGAAATAAACAAGATGAACGTGAACTCCTAGCACAACAAAGCAAATACGATATAATAGACATCACTGAAACCTGGTGGGATGAGTCTCACGATTGGAATGTAGGAATAGAGGGGTATAACCTTTTTAAGAGAAATACGCCAAACAGGAAAGGAGGAGAAATAGCATTATATGTCAGGGATATTTACACCTGTGAAGAGATCCAGGACTTAAATCCTGGAAATCAGGTGGAGATAAAAATTAAAGTGGAAGGAAACAACAGGGATGTTATTGTGGGAATCTACTACAGACCCACAAGTCAGACTGAGGAATTGGATGATGCCTTTCTAGAACAGATGACCACACACTCAGAAAGGAGAGATGTAGTAGTGATGAGTGACTTCAACCATCCTGATATTTGCTGGAAGTCAAACGAGACTACATGTGAAAGGGATCTAGGAGTCCTAGTAGACCACAAGTTGAACATGGGTCAACAGTGTGATGCTGCAGCTAAAAAGGCCAATGAAATTTTAGACTGCATTAGTAGAAGTATAGCATCTAGATCAAGGGAAGTAATAGTGTCACTGTATTCTGCTTTGGCCAGTCCCCACCTGGAATACTGTGTCCAGTTCTGGGCACCACAATTCAAAAAGGATGTTGAAAAACTGGAGCGTGTCCAGAGGAGGGCGACTAAAATGTTGAAGGATCTTGAAACCATGGCCTATGAGGAACGACTTAGGGAACTGGGTATGTTTAGCCTGGAGAAGAGACAGCTGAGAGGGGATATGATAGCCTGTTTAAATATTTGAAGGGATGTCATATTGAGGAGGGCGCTAGCTTGTTTTCTGCTGCTCCAGAGAATAGGACTCGGAATAATGGATGCAAGCTAGAGGAAAAGAGATTCTACTTCAACATTAAGAGGAACTTCCTGACAGTGAGAGCTGTTAGACAGTGGAACACACTCCTTCAGAGGGTGGTGGAGTCTCATTCTTTGGAGGTCTTTAAACAGAGGCCATCTGTCGGGGATGGTTTGATTTTGAGTTCCTGCATGGCAGGGGGTTGGACTGGATGGCCCTTGTGGTCTCTTCCAACTCTATGATTCTATGATTCTATGTGTTCATTTCACATCCTTTAATAATATCAGATTAAGGTTACTAGAACTGTATCATCTACTGCTGTGAACAATACCACATGTATGTATTACATAGTTGTCACCTGACTGTTATTTATTACAGTAAAAGTTAGAATGACTAGAATATTACCCTGTAAAAGGGTTGGGGGCCCACACACCCCTAAATTAAATTAATTTTGCTCTCAATTGGCCAATTAACAGTCTCCAAGCTGCTGGGGCAACAGCTACAAGGTGTTTCACCACATTTTCAAGTATCTTTCAGGTCTGTACTGAAACTTTTTTTAAATCAAAAAGCTACCAGACATCATGGTCGAGTTACTTCCTCTAAAGTTCACACAGGGTGTGTGTGCTATTTAGTTTAGTGCTAAAAAATAACTTTGTGTGGGGTGTGAAAAAACATGTGGGCCCTGCAAAACTGGCCCTGTTGGCCACATGTGGCCCACAGTTCATTGATGGCATTTTACCCACTTTGCTCTCGTCGCAAAGGGAAACTGATAATAAATTCGTGCAGCAAACTCTATCTTTTACCTATTAGTTTGCAAATCTGTGTTGTTGCTATTCCTTTTGGGCATTAATGATAGTAGCTTCTTATTTGCTTATCCAAATAAATGGAGTAAAGAGGTTTCATTCATTCTTAGGACAGTGTGACACATGAATCTTCTTTTTTCAAGGTAGTGAATAATACATGGTATAGCACTCTGGCAAAATGGTTCTCCCCCTGTATTACAGAACATTCTCACCTCAGGTGTAAGACTATACAAGATTCCAGAGAGCAATGCTCTCCTCCAAGAGATTCCATGTATCATTCTATTTTTTTTCAATGACACAACATTTTGTGGCTATTGAGAATAGAGCATTTGTGGGGCAAGGGGATAACCATACCTTTTAAAAATGTATTTATACAAGCCTTTGGGAGAACTGGCAAATGCTCCATTCATTTCATTGCATCTCATAATTTATATTTTTATCCATTGTTTATTGTTTATCTTAGAATTATGGTTTTAATAGTATTTGTGTGTTGCAGCTGAGTTCTTAGGTAAGCTGTAATTGCTCTATGTGGCAAGGTGGGATATAAATGAAAATAGGGGGGGTACTTTTTACAAATCTCAAGACACCCCTCTGGCACACTCATATTTCCCTCTTATCTGTCAGTGGCTCCAAATCAGACACCAAAAGGCCTCAAGGCTATACTACTGACAACATTGCTAGGATTAACTGGGAGGAAAGAGAAGAACTCTTGGTTTCAGTGAGGGACCCTACAGCTCTAGACCCCTGCTATGGTAATTATTGATTCTATCACTTACACTAGAAAACCCCACACATACCTATATCCAGACAGGATACCACACATCTGGGGTTTGCTGGAGTTGAACGATACACTTAGCTTTATCTTTTTAAAACAACAACAACAACAACAACAACAACCTGAAATCCCTTGTTTTATTGTACTGTAACAGTCAGACAAGGCCGCATCCTATCACCCTACCTATTCAACTTATATGCAGAATATATTGTAAGGAAAGCAGGCTTGGACATGGAAGAGGGAGGAGTGAAAATAGGAGGAAGAAATATCAACAATCTGAGATACGCTGATGACACCATAATACTAGCAGAAAACCTCACAGACCTGGAGCACCTAGTAAGGAAGACCAAAGAAGAAAATGCAAAGGCAGGCTTATTGTTGAACATAAAGAAAACAAAAATAATGACTACAGAGAACTTACACACATTCAAACTAGACAATGAGGAAATATAAATAGTAAAAGTTCACATATCTGGGATCAAACATTGATCAGAATGGGGACTGCGGCCACAAAAACAGGAGAAGATTTAGAATGAGGAGGGTGTCTATGAAAGAACTAGAAAAGATCCTAAAATGCAAAGATAGACAACTCAGTACAAAAGTCAGAATCATACAAGCCATTGTATTCCCTATTACCATATATGGATGTGAGAGCTGGACAGTCAAGAAAGAATATAGGAGGAAAATCAACGCATTTGAGATAATGTGGTGCTGGAGAAGAGTGCTGAGGATCCCATGGACAGCCAAAAGGACAAACAAATGGGTCCTAGAACAGATCAAGCCACAGATATCCTTAGAAGCCAAGATGATAAGACTTAGACTGTCATACTTTGGACACATCATGAGAAGGCATGAATCGTTGGAAAAGACAATGTTAGAAAAGGTGGAGGGAAGTAGAAAGAGGAAGGCCACTTGCTAGATCAGGGGTCGGCAACCTTCCCTTACCCGGGGGGGCAGGTTGCTGGCAATGTTCCCTTCCGGTGGGCTGGGGTGGTGGTGGATGGTGGTGTGCATGCTCATGCGCGGGCGCCGCCACCGCCTCCACACACGTCGCGGCCGCCATTTTGTTTGCCAAAATGGCGGCCACGAGTCATTTGCGCATGCGCAGGAGTACTGTCGCCAAAACGTGCGACGGTGGTGGCGGCTGTCGTCGTCGGTCGGTCAGCAGGGGCCCGCGGGCCGTAGGTTGCCGATCCCTGTGCTAGATGGATGAACTTTATTAAGGAGACCATGAATATGAGTTTGCAAGAGATAGGCAGAGCAGTAGAGGACAGGGGGGCCTGGAGATGTCTCATCTACAGGGTCGCCATGGGTCAAGATCGACGCGAAGGCAGTTAACAACAACAAACAGCTCTGTCGTTTTTGTATCATCACTACCTCAGTTATATGCTATGTTGTAATCTTAACACAAATGCAACCTGTTCATTCTTATCTCTTTTAAATCAGAAGCATTTTAGTTAACATTCTTCCTGCTGTGACAGCCAAATAGACTATCCACACCTTGTCTGTCTCTTCCCTTTCTGAGAAAGTTTCATTTCCACACTGATAGTTCCAACCATTTCCTGTTAGCTCAAGCTTATGATTACTGTTTAACCACTACACCTTTCATCACTAGTAACCTAAACCACAGTGATATCTTTTGTATATATGAAGTCTTAAACTTATTTTTTCCCTGTAAATTTAGGGCATTTGGGGGCAAAAATTGAAAAAATAAAGCCGGGGGAGAAAAATGGCCCTACTTTTTTCCACCCCGTTTTAGGGTCTTGTTTATGTTACTATAGTACCTAGCAATATAAGTTAATTCCAGTTAAATGTTACTCATTTTATTTTTAAAATCTTCAGTTACATTTCTATCCTGCCTTTCCTATGAAAAGCACACAACTATTGGTTTGTAATCCTCAAGCAATTAAAATACTGTATATACTACTTTGGCCTATGCGTGATTCAGTACAGTTAAATACACAATACTGTATATCCATATTAGATCAGGATTCTCACTGCTGAGACACATTTCTTATGAAAACCGCATCCTCTGCCCTTCCACAAATAGTGCCCAACACAGTTAATATTACAGCAACAAGAGGAATGAGAACTTAAACTGTTTTGTTTATTTCTTGTTTTGCTGAAATCAAAGGGGGGGGGTTCACTCTCAGATCATAAGAAGTTAGCTCTAGCACTGAAGAATAAAAATATATGCCAGAAGGCATATCCTTCTACAAGAGTCACTTGTTCTAAGATGACTAACAACGAGAAGAAGGTAAAGGCCAAAGAAGCAATTCATATAGAGATGCAGCAAATATCTGTGTTAGGATGCTTTGGATTCACATGAACCTAAGCTATTTCTCAGAGCCCATTAGCTACTTTCTCATAACATATTAGTGGGTCCTCACCCACTCAGTTTCAGACTTGTTGTACTACATCCTGGAAATGAATGTTGCCAGCATAGTCATATATAAAATACAAAAACATATCAATTAGATCTGAAATGATAACAAAATAGTCAAGACAAAAAAACTCAAGAATCTTTCCAACAGCTGCAGCCTATCAAACACAATCCTGTCTGGGCAGATTAGCGAGACTCAAGGGGACCAAAAAAGCATTTGTCCAGAGGCGAGATAAAGCAAGTTAATTTTGGTATGGCAAGATCCTAGTATCAAAGCAAGCTGATAAAGTGTCATCAAAGTGACAGCATAAACTGTTGTCCTATTAAAAATTAAAAGGTATAACAATACAGCAAATTTACAATAAAGCAGTTCTTTAAATTGTTTTAACAGTAATCAGTATGTCTACTCTAGACTGTAAGGATGTCACTACATCACCTTTTATTTTAGCTTTGAAAGGTCAGTTATGTACCAAAATTAAATGCAATTAACTGGCAAACAAACAGAACTAAGCAGATGCATACTTCAAACACTTTTCTTCCTTCTGCATGCAACAATCTATAAATTATAAGTGCATTATTAAATGTCAGTGCGGTTTACTTTATGGATAAGGAGGCAGCAAATACCAACTGATGTTTACTTCCATGAATGAGCTGCAGACTTATCATCTCAGTTACTGTATTCTTAATTACACCACTGATGGTGGTGTATGATCCTTTAAAAAAACTTTGATCAAGTTGTTACTTTCTGTCTAAAAAGCAGGAAGGATGTGGTTGGTTCATTTTGAATTACATTTGCTACTTATTATGCTGCAACCGTTTTCAAGAATATTGATGTTGAGAAATGAGGTGGGTGGCTAGAACAAGGTAGAAAAATCGTATTTTAGCTTTGTAGAAGGAAGTAGGAAACCATAAAAATTATCCTTCCAGAGACAAAACAAGCTGTAAGCTAACTGACAAGCTCAGTTTTCTTCTAAAACTGGATTCAAAATATGCTGTTTCACAAGATGCAAACATGGAAAGCTCCATTCAGAACTTGAAAGTAAAACAGCACTGGTTTCGATAACATACAAGTTGCCATGTCAGATCTTGTTTATTTTTGCCTGTGAAATCTTGGTTAAAAAGTCATAAATTGCTTTCAATGGCAAGGAGGTATCAGTCTAAGAACTTGCAAAGCCAGTTCCAAGCTCTGCTGAAAAAGCAAGAAAGATGTGTTGGCACTTTTCCTTGCTAATACAGATTTGTAATTCAATGGTGTTTCTCCTAAACGCCTTCAGGTCCAAAGCCTCTACTTGCAACTTCCTTCTCAGCTCAGAGAGCCAGCTGCTCCCAACCTTTCCTGTAAAAGATTAAGACTCCTTATCTCGCTCACCTGCTATATTGAAACTGACTCACCAAAACACTTAGATATGAAAACTGAGGAGGATTGCAGGGAGGAGACAGCAAACAAAGGAGAAAAGAAACAGGAACAAGACAAGAAGTGTCATGAAATAGATGGGGGGGGGGGGGGGGAGAATCACAAAAATACCAGCTGAGAGTAGTATGGAATGGGGGGGGGGGATTCCAGCTGGGAAAAATTGATATATCATATCATAGCATTTGGTATGTTGGGACACATGAGTCTGAATTAGATGTGGTTTCAGTAGTTACTATAATGGGCCCTTAGTATCCACTGGGGTTTGGTTCCAGGACCCCTGTGGACATCAACATCTGTGGCTACTCAAGTCCCACTATATACAGTGGGTTAGTGAAATGACTGACTCTCCCATTAAGCCACACTGACTCCTCACTGGATTCTTAGCCTTACATTATTATTTAGTTAGGTATGGGTTGTTGGGTTTGTTTGTTTTGGCAAGTCACACACTCTCAGCCTCAGAGGATGGTCATGGTGGGATCATAAAAAATGCCTGGTCCAACATACTTCCAAGCCCACACAAAAAGAAAGTGAGTGGTTCTCAAACTGTGAGGTGAGGCGAGTCGGGGGGAGTGAGAGTTGCTTTTTGGGGAGGGAGTTGCTCAAGTGGGGCCCTGATACCTTTGCCATGGAGGGCCGAATACCCTCTTCCTCTTGCATAGGAATTCTCTCACAACTCAGTAATGCTTTTCTGACTTTCCCTCCCTCAAGATATGTTCACTGACAGAGTCTCACACCTAAATTCTGTCTTTCTCTCACACGTACACATGCACACAGTCACACTCTTCATCTCTTTTTTACATACTCGCATATGTACTTGAGTATAGTTGAGAATGTTTCTGTGTGACTGTGTGTGAGAGAGAATTAGTATGTGTGAGTGAAAGAGAAAATGAAAGCATGACTTAGTGTGTACATATCTGTGAACAATAGTGTATGTTAGTGCAGCTGTGTATGGGACCATATGTGTAGAATTTGCATGTGTGTTTAAGTACTGAATTTACTTAAATAAAACTGTTCTAATTTGAACAATGTCATTTCCTTATAAAATGTTAAAATATGAATAGGCATGAATGTGTGAATGAAAACATGCACACAAAGCAAAATATTTTTAGTCATATACTACACTGAGGAAGGTGCGCAATGTCCACATGTATATGTAACGGGGGTTGTATGTGTTGCTGTGTTGTGTGCCTTTAAGTTGTTTCAATCCTAAGGTGAACCTATCATTTGGTTTGCTTGGCAAGATCTGTTCAGAGGGGGGTTGCCATTGCCTTCTGCTGAGGCTGAGAGCATGTGCCTTGCCCAAGGTCACTCAGTGGGATTCATGGCTGAGCAGGAATCGAACCCTGGTCTCCAGAGTTGTAGTTCAACGCTCAAACGATTGTGCCATGCTGGCTCTCTGTGAAGAGGGTTAGAAGGGTAAAAAGTTTGAGAACCACGGAACTAAACCATTAGGTAAGGCAAACCTAGATTCGGCAATACACAACATGAACAGGGAAGCTACAGTCAGTGTTGGGAAGCATTCCTGTGTTTGTGTATATGGCTCTGTCCCATTTACAGTTTCTATTTTCAGAGTCACACTTTCAAAAAGCTCTTTCACTGATACACCTAAAATGTTAAAAGTACAATGTTAAAGGCCCTTTAAGAAGAAAAGGCATCCCTAAAATCTGAACAAGAGTATTAAAAACTAAGAAGATAACTAGTCTGATTGATAGAAGTTGAGAGTGAAGATGAATTATTTGGGGTGGATCCCAAAGAGCTTTAGAAGTAGAGATGAGGGAGAGCCAGGTTAGCAGCAACTATATTGGAGATGAAACCAATGAGGAAGAAATTTATGAAGGCACACAACGTTTCATAAATTTCATGTTTACAAAAGTGGTTAAATTAACTAGTAGTGGTGTGGTCTATTGGTTTGAACACTGGACTATGACTCTATGGAGACTGGGGGTTCAAATCCCAGCTTGTCCATGAAAACCTATTGGGTGACACTGGGCAAGTCACACAGTCTCAGCCTCAGAGGATGGCAATGACAAACCCTCTGAGGAAACTTGTCAAGAAAACCCCATGATAGGTTTGCTTTAGGGTCGCCATAAGTTGGAAACAACTTGAAGGCACACATCACCACCACCACCACCACATATTCCATTTTATTTTTAAATTATTGTGACCTACCTGGAATCCCATTGTGGGAGAAAGACGGGATATAAATCCTTGAAATAAATAAAGTAAAATAAAATAAAAGCCAGTGTGGTACAGTATAGTGGTTTGAGCACTGGACTATGACTCTGGAGACCAGGGTTCGAATCCTAGCTCGGCCCTGGGCAAGTCACACTCTCTCAGTCTCAGAAGATAATCATCATCATCATCATCTTATTTGTATCCCACCCCTCTGTCAAGCAATCGGGGTGGCTTACAGAAGTTAAAAAAACCTCTTAGGAAACCTGACAAAGAAAACCCTATGATAGGTTAACCTTAAAGTCTCCATAAGGAGTATGGAGGCAAGGGTTCAAATCCTTGCTCGGCCATGGAAACCCACTGGGTGACCTGGGGCAAGTCACACTCTCTCAGCCTCAGAGGGTGGCCATGGCAAACTCTCTTCTGAGGAAACTTGGGCAAGAAAACCCCATGATGATAGTAGATAGGTTCGCCATTAAGTCGGAAAGGACTTGGAAGGCGCACACATCATCATCATCATCATCATCGACTCCATTAAAACCATTTTGACTGGAAGACACACAACACTCAAAACCAACAAGGAGCGACACACTCCGGGAAGGGGAAGGAGGGAGTTTGGCAGGAGGGGAGTGGAAGAAAAGTGGAAGACATCATCATCATCATCTATTATTATTATTATTATTATTATTGGATCTCAGTCCCTTCCCCGTTTGGGCCACGGAGCCACAAATAGTTACACAAACGAACACACACAACTTACCAGCTGCTGTCGGATCCACCGCCACATCCCCTCGTCCGGCCGGCCTGACGGTGCCTCGGAGGTCCCCCCTTCCCCCTCAGTCCTTGGAAACAAACATAGATATATATATAAAAGTGTAAAAAAAGAAGACAAGTTTGGCCGCCGTTGAGTCACTGACGACGCCTCCCTCTTCTCCGGCTCCCCATCAGCGCCTCAGGGCCCTTCAGCTGCGACGCGGAAGCCCTTCCGCCGCCGCCGTCCGCCCGCGGCCTGGGAGATGGAGGGGCTCCGGCTGTGGCTCCTGCTCCCGCTCCGGCCGCCCCTCAGTCGCCGCCACCGCTGCCGCCATCATGGGAGCGCTAAGGACGTCGCTCCTCGCCCCGCCGCCAGGGGTCCCCCCCTCGGTCCGAGCCGCCTCCAGGAAGTGACGACCCAAAAGGGGCGGGGATTAGCCCACTCTGGGCGAGGGGGAGGGGAGACTGCGCACGCGCGCCCCCGGTGGGGGGGAGGGGCGAAAGTTTACTCACTTTCTTCTCAGAGGGGATGGACTATAGATCCCCACTTTCTCCTCAGAGAGGTTAGAGTTAGTCTATAGATCCCCACTCTCTCCTCTGAGAGGTTGGGCTATAGATCCCCACTCTCTCAGAGGAGCTGGACTATAGCTCCCCACTTTCTCCACAGAAGGGTTGGACTATAGATTCCCCACTCTTTCCTCCGATGGGTTGGACTATAACTCCCCACTTTCTCAGAGGGGCTGGACTATAGGTCCTGGTCCTCCCAGATGTTATCAATTATAATTAACTTTCCCCAGATGGGTTGGATTATATAGGTCACCACTCTCTCCTCAGATAGGCTAGGCTGTAGTCCCCACTTTTTCCTCAGAAGGGTTGGGTTATAGAACCCTGCTGTCTCATCAGAGGGGCTGGACTATAGCTCTCCATTTTCTCTTCAGATGGGCTGGTCTATAGATCCCCATTTTCTCCTTAAAGGGGTTGCACTATTTTTGTTGTTCACTGTCCTCAAGTCAATCTCAACTCATGGCAATCCCATGGATGAGACATCTCCAAGAGTAGACCCTCTGTCCTCCACTGCTCCGCTTAACTCCTGCAACCCCGTAATACTCATGGCCTCCTTAATAAGAGTCCATCCATCTGGCATGTGGCCTTCCTCTCTTCCTACTTCCCTCCACCTTCCTCAGCATTATTGTTTTTTCCAAAGAGTCTTCTCTTCTCATGATGTGTCTGAAGTACGACAGCCTCAGTTTGGTCATCTTGGCTTCCAGGGAGGTTTCCGACTTGATCTGCTCTAGGACTCATTTGTTTGTCCTTTTGGGATCCTCAGCACTCTTCTTCAGCACCACATTATTTCAAAGGAATTGATTTTCTTCCTATCTTGTTTCTTAAATGTCCAGCTCTCATATCCATACAAGGTAATAGGGAATACAATGGCTTGTATGATTCTGACTTTTATGTTCAGTTGTATATCTTTGTGTTTCAGAATCTTTTCTAGTTCTTTCATAGCCACCCTCCCCATTCTTAGCCTTCTTCTGATTTCCTGGCTGCAGTCCCCATTTCTATCAATGTTTGATCCCAGGTATGAGAATTCTTTTACTCTTTCTATTTCTTCATTGTCTAGGTTGAACTTGTGAATGTCCTCGGTGATCATTACTTTTGTTTTCTTTATATTTAGCATTAAGCCTGCCTTTGCACTTTCTCCTTTGATCTTCCTTAGTAGGTGTTCCAGGTCTGTGAGGTTTTCTGATGGTATTATGGTGTCATCTTAAATTGTTGATATTCCTTCTTTTTATTTTCACTCCTCCTTCTGTGTCCAAGGCTGTTTTCCTTATAATATGTTCTGCATACAAGTTGAACAGATAGGATGAAAGGATGCAGCCTTGTCTGACTCCTTTGCCAATTGGGAACCATTCTGTTTTTCCATGTTCTGTTCTGAAAGTAGTCTCTTGTCCTGAGTACAGATTCCTCATCAGGACTATCAGGCGTGTTGGCACTCCCATGTCTTTAAGGGCATTCCGTAGCCTTTCATGATCTATGCAGTCAAAGGCTTTGCTATCGTCTACAAAGGGATGCAGTGGCTCAAGTGGTTAAGATGCTGACTCTGTTGATTGCAAAATTGACAGGTTGGCAGTTCGAGGCCTGGGTCTTGCATGATGGGGTGAGCTCCTGGTCCCAGCTTCTGCCAACCTAGCAGTTCAAAAGCATGCAAATGCAAGTAGATAAATAGGTGCCACTTCAGTGGGAAGGTAAACAGCATTCTGTGCAATCATGCTGGCCACAGGATCACAGAGTAGTCTCTGACAACGCTAGTTCTTTGGCTTAGTAACGGAGATAAGCACCGGCCCCTATGGTCGGATACAACTTAACAATATTTTCAACTGGGAATACCTTTATCTTTATAAAGCACATGCTGATTTTCTTTTGGAATTCCCTGGCCTGCTCCATTAGCCATTGCATGTTTGCAACGTGGTCCCTCGTCCTTTTCTGAATCCTGCTATAGATCCTCACTTTCTCCTCAGAGGGGTTGGACTATAGCTCCCCAGTTTCTTTTCAGATGGGTTGGACTATAGTTCCCCACTTTTCCCAGATTTGTTGGACATTAGGTCCTGCTCCTCTCAATTGTGATCAGTTGTCATTCACAACTTTTCCCACATGGGTTGGACTATAGCTCCCTACTTCTCAGAGAGGTTGGACTATAGCTCCCCATTTTCTCTTCACGTGGCTTGGACTATAGCTCCCCATTTTCTCTTCACATGGCTTAGAGGACTATAGCTCCCCTTCTCCTCAGAGGGGCTGGACTATAGGTCCTTCTCCTTCCAGATGTGATCAATTGTAATTATTAACTTTCCCCAGATGGGTTGGATTATAGGTCATTACTCTTTCCTCAGATGGGCTAGGGCGGGGCCGAGGGACTTCAGCTCCCAGAAGCCTCAGCCATGTTGGCCAATAGTCCCATGTTGGCCAATAGCTCCTGGGATTCTGGGAGCTGAAGTCCCTCGGCCCTTAAAGGGGAAAGGTTGCCTACCCCTGGGCTAGGCTATAGTTCTCCACTTTTTCCTCAGAGGGGTTGGACTATAGTTCCCCATGTTCTCTTCAGATGGGTTGGACTATAGCTCCCCACTTTTTTCCTCAGGGGTTGGATCTGTTCCTCCTAGATGTGATCAATTATTATTCCCAAATTTCCCCACGTGGACTATATCTTCCTACTTTCTCCTCAGAGGGATTGGGCTACAGCTCTCCACTTTCCCCAGATGTGTTGGACTATAGAGCCTGCTCCTCCCAGATGTGATAAATCATTCCCAACTTTCCCCAGACAGCTCTCCACTTTCCCCAGATGAGTTGAAATACAGCTCCCCACTTCGTCCAGATTTGTTGGATTATAAATGATAATTCCCAACTTTCCCGAGATCTATTGAACTATAGCTTCACACTTTCCCCAGATGAGCATTTTGAGTGGAGAAAAACTGGAGTGGAAAGCACTTACACATCTATCCCCATTTCTCAGCACTGTAGATTTGTTGTTATTTGCAGTCAAGGCTCAGGTCCCACTGAGCACAGTGGATATTAATGACTTGACTAAAATTTATTTTATTTTATTTTATTTTATTTATATCCTTCCTTTTTTCCTTATACAAGATTCCATTGATTGCAAAGGGATGTGCAATAAGTTCCTATGCCTGTTTCTTCATTAAATCCACTGCTCAGTCCAACATGGGTTGTAAACCTAAAGACATTGGTTCAAAACACACTACAGAAATAATCCTGGGAATTGTAGTTTATTGTGGCACCAGAGCTCCCTAACAGCGAAGGCTAAATGTCTCACATAACTACAGTTCTTGAAATTCCCTAGCATTGAGCCAGGGTAGTTAAAGTGGGTTTCAGACTGGGTTATTTCTGTGGT
The DNA here is from genome assembly GCA_026167975.1 of Phrynosoma blainvillii. Lineage (NCBI taxonomy): Eukaryota > Metazoa > Chordata > Lepidosauria > Squamata > Phrynosomatidae > Phrynosoma > Phrynosoma blainvillii. Next base: position 14,625,579 of record JANUYF010000003.1, read on the forward strand.
GTGTTTTGGACCATTATGAAGCTGTTCCATTGAAATAAATTAGGTTTATTTCTACATAGACATTTCATAGGATTGGGTTGCATACTCTCAATTATAAATTGATTTAGGCTGCAATCCTATAACCAGCTGCCTGGGAATAAGGCTCACTGAACTCAAGGGGGCTTACTTCTGAGTAGACATGCAACGCTAAACCTCATTCTGAATAAACTGAAGTTAATGAAACATACTTTTGAGGAGACATAATATTCTCAATAACTATTAAGTGCAATCAAGCCTGTTTAGGACTGCAATATTACTCCTTCATGATTTATGTAGGACTGCAGTTTTAGTTTGAACTAACTTTAACCATAATGGCATTCAGCAGAGAAACTCTCATCATCTTGGTACCTTCCAGATGTGTAAGACTACAACTCCCCATCATCCCCACTTGGTACAGCCATTGACCACAGGAAGTGTAGTCTTTTTTAAATAATATTTTATTATTAATAATATGACATACTTAAAATAATACTTTAAAATATCTTATACATAGTATTTCACATACAATATGTAATAAATCACATTAATTATCCATTCTTAATTACTGTATCTAAATCTTATCCATATTAAACCATTTAATATTAACTAAACCAATAATTAGAAAAAAAATCCCATGAAATTATTATTGATATCTTCATTCTTATTACTATCTTCTTTTCAGCATACAAAGAACTGTGGTCTACACATCTTGAAGACATCAGATTTGGGAAGACTACAGTAGGCTTTAATATAGTTTAATATACAGCCGTTCATTAAGCTGCTTTTCTGAATAGGGTAACACCCTAAAATGCATTCAAGGATTTCCATTACAGAAGGTTTTGAGCTGTGTGATGCACTCTGATACAGGTTCCAAAAGTGGCACCTTGCATAATCTAATTTTCCTTATTCTTAAAATGAGTCCCGTCATTAAATGTCGCCGGCATTGCTGACAAACTGTTCCTTTGTCACAGCTTGCATTATTTTTTTATGTGGGATTTCCAACACAAAAGTAAATGTGGTTAAAGGGGGAGGGAGAACCAGTGTAAATGGTCCATAATAATGTGTAACAGTGTTGAGGCAACTGGGACTGGCACCAGCAGTTCCTTTCCTGAATTGTCTAAAAGGAAAACCAATGACGGGACATTTATTCACTTTAAAGATTTTAGGACCTGGTTATTATAAAATAATATCTTCCAATGGGATGAATCCAATTTTAGTCCCAACTGTAGTAGACCCATTGACATGACTGGGACGAACAACCATCCAATAATGTGATTAATTGGGACCAAAATTAGACTCAGCCCAATGTTTTAGCAAAACATTTAATACTTAAATGTATTTTTTGCTTGTTGTTTAAATAGCCATCCTATGCATATCTTTTTATGTAGCCTCGGTGGAGTAGGGTAGGGAAAGAGGGCATAAACATTTTGACACTATAAGGTGAGGAAGTACTAAAAGTAAGTAGCAGTAGTAAAAAGTTGAAGGAGAAGAAATGTAGCAACATTTTGCTGGAGTTAAAAACTGGAGGGGAAATTTTTAACACTTTGGCAAGAAAGGGACTTTGTTGGGCACCTGTCAAAGGTTATAGGCATGCCTTTTAAAATGAGTTAATCTGATAATATTTAGTTATATTTTTATAATTTTGGGTTGACAGATTTCTGCATAACAGGGGAGAACTAGGACGGCCATTTTACAGAGGTCAGTTCTTTATTTGAAGATGTCTTCAGTGCAAAGTGCTGTTAAGTTAAAGTCTGATTTAAAGAGAGAGAAAAAACGTGGAAACAAAAAAATGGACATTAAAATTGGTCAGCAGAATTAGCAACTAGGTAGCACCACAAATTCAATGTAGGCAATGAGGAAATTGAAATAATTAAACTTTCCTCATACTTTGGATCAAACATTGATAATAATGGAGATTGTCGTCAAGAAATCAAGAAGACTAGGACTGGCAGGGCAGCTATGAAAGATCTAGACAAGATCCTGAAGTGTAAAAATATACAAGTGAACAGTATTTTATTTTATTCTATTACCGTATATCCTGCCTTTCTTCCAATATAGGAACTAACAGTAAAATTAGGATTGTCCATACTGTTGTATTCTTCTTCGTGGTCTCTGCGAATGCACACAAATGGGTAATCAGTGCGCATGCGCAGCAACTTCGGAACCTTCTGGAATCACTAGGCAGAATAAAAGTTGCAACTTTTGCCTGGGCTGGACTTAAGTTGCAACTTTTTGGCGGTAGCTCCGCCCATCCCTATATAGGACCTCCGTCGGTACCGCCCCCTTCAGTTCCTTTCGTCCGCCGCGTTAGCAGCTTTAGGGAACCTTCTCTTGCTTAGCAAGCTCCTTCGTTTTGGAATCACGTTTTGACTTGGACTGTCTTTCGGATTTGGCTTGAATTTCTCCTACCTATTGACCTCGGCTCGTTTTGACTTCGGCTCTGCTTCTCTTATACACTTGTTGTCTCCTGGTGACCTTGGACCGTCGACTTCTGGTAATGGCTTCTAAGTCATTCAAAAATTGCCCCAAGTGTAATAACAAAATCCCAAGTTCGGACCCACATACTCTCTGTCTGTTGTGCCTGGGTCAGGGGCATAATCAACAGGCCTGCCTCCATTGCCGCTCGATGACTTCTCAGGCTCTGAAGAACAGAGACAAGCGGCTTAAAGCGGCCCTTTATGAGGAGGCCCTTCGTCCGCAAAATGTGGTTGCCGCAGCTGAGACCTCAGCGGCTGTCCCGACATCTAAGCCGGCCTTGAAAACCACCTCTGAGGCACCTGCGGACGTGTCTAAAAAAGCCTCCAAAAAGGCTTCTTCTGACCGCGCCCGCTCCCCGGAGCCGCGCAAAAAATCTTCAAAAAGGCATCACTCTCTGGAGAGAGATCCCTCTAAAGCCGCAGACTCGGCTCCCAAAAAGCCACGTACGCGGCCTGGAAAGGCTAAACAACACTCTGAGATGGAGACCGAGCCTCCAGTGTTAACTCACTCCAGATCTCCTTCGCCTATTCCTGGGCCGTCCTCAGCGATTTCCATCCCGCCACCTAAGAGGATCGTTTCCCCTCCACTTCATCCTCTAATTTCTGATTCCGAATCGGAGGGTGAGATCAGGGAGGAAATACCTCCGCTCGGGATGGAGCAGACCCCAGCTCCACCTGCTTCTACGGTCCCAACCGTTTCGAGAGATGTGGCCCATCTTGGATCTGAGGCTGATGAGGCCTGTCTCGACCCTGAAACTGATCAACTCCTCAGGGACAACCCGGGCCTGATCTTTGATTCCCTTACTGGGAGGTTCATGCAGTACGTGGACCCCAAAAATCTTCCAGACAAATCCACTGCACACATGGTTCGTCATCACAGCAGAGGATCGCCATCACCGACCAGGACGGCTGTCCACCGCCGCCATCGCTCTCCATCCCGGCGTTGGCCTCGATCCCGATCTCCTTCTCCATCTCCACTGAGGCACCCATCTTCTAAACATCGAGCTCGTCGAGAACCCTCTCCATCCCGATCACCATCGAGATCGAGATCGCCGTCTGTTGTATCTGTTGCCTCTTCATCGCCCTCGCTTTCTCCGGCCCCACAGCTTGACACCGCGTTAGCCAACTACCATCCTGCCTCACCTACGGATGACGTGAGGTTCTTCACTGAACAGCTCATCAGAATGGCTGAGGCATTGAATATGGACCTGGTGCGTTCGGATCACCAGCCCAAGGATGCGGTGGACTCGAGAGTACAGGGTAGAGTCCCGACTCCTCCAGCCCTTGGATTCCTCCCATCTCTACAAGATATTGCAGAGCGTTCCTGGGTGGCACCTGCTTCTGTGGCTTCCACTTCGAGGAAGATAGAAAGTCTCTACCGAATTGCTCCGTCCAATGCGTCCTGGCTTTTTGAGCATCCGAAGCCTAATTCTGATATCGTCGAAGGGGCCCAGCCGACTCAGTCATCAAAGCTCTCTACGCCTGTAGATAGAGAGGGAAAGAAAATTGATGGACTGGCAAAAAAATCATACGCCGCAGCTGTTTTGAACATGAAGGTGGCTAATTATTCCGCCTGCATGGGTGCTTACCAACAGCACATACTCGAGAGATTGTTGCCCCTCCTCGACTATCTGCCGGATGACCAGAAAGCCTTGGCTGTTGCATTACAGTCGGAGGCGCACTCTGTAGCAGGCCAGCAAATTGTTTCAGCCCGGCATTCTGCAGACTGTTCAGCCAAACTCGTGGCTGGGGCTATCGCTCTTAGGAGGTTTGCTTGGCTACGCGCGACAGACCTAACTCCCACGGCAAAGGCACTTATAGAAGACCTTCCATTCGACGACTCCGGACTTTTTCACAAGAGTACCGACGATAAACTCAATCAGAAATATAAGATGAAAGTGGCCGCCAGAAAACATGGTACGTCCACCTTCACTCAACATCAGCGTCGCCGCTTCTTCGGAGGCCCCCGATCTGGCTATGCTCAGCACCAACAAAAGGGCTTCAATACCGAGAGAGCTTTCCAGCCCGACCCCCCGAGACAGAGGCTCCAATCCAACTCTTCTTCCTCCTCGGGTCGTCGCCCCTTCTCACAATCTAGATTCCGACAATACCGGAAAAAAGATGGTGATAGGCCCAAAAAGTTCTGAAGTTTCGGAGTGTGCTTCGCTGACCCCTGCCCCTTCGGGGATAGATTGAGACCCTTCATCTCCTCCTGGTCTCAAATTACATCTGATTCATGGGTTCTCTCCATTGTGGTCAATGGTTATTCCCTTGAATTTTCTGAACTTCCTCGTACTGGGGTTTTCTTGTCTACCCCCCCTTCCCACACCCTACTCGACGAAGTACACTCTCTCATGGACAAGGGCGCTATAGAGCCCGTTGATTCTACGATCTTTCAGTTCTGCTTCTTCTCTCGATACTTCACAGTACCGAAGAAGGATGGTGGCCTGAGACCCATTCTTGACCTACGCCAGTTGAATAGGTGCATATCATGCAAACGCTTCCGTATGGTAACGTTGGCATCTATTTTACCGTTACTGCAGGAGAACGTCTGGATGGCGACTTTGGACCTCAAGGACGCGTACTTCCATATCGGAATTCGGGAGGACCACAGACGTTTCTTGGCCTTCGCCGTAGACGACCAGGCTTTCTGCTACAGAGTTCTACCCTTCGGCCTATGCACAGCTCCGAGGGTTTTCACCAAATGCATGGCTCCAATTGTGGCCTTCCTTCATCAACGGGCCATTTGCGTGTTCCCATACTTGGACGATTGGCTCCTAGTGGCCCCATCCCGAGAGCGGTTGTTGGAGAACATCGACTTCACTTTGTCTCTGCTTCGATCCCTAGGTCTGTTGATCAATCTCGAGAAATCCTGCCTTGTCCCATCTCAACGATGCAGGTTCATCGGCGCCGAGCTCGACTCCACCATATCGATGGCGTTTCTCCCGAACGATCGCTTCCAAGCGCTGAAAGCTGCTGTGCTGGAGTGCCTACACAGACGTCACGTTTCAGCACACTCTGTACAAGTTGCTCTCGGCTACATGGCCTCGACCACGTATGTGACGGCTTGGGCTCGACTACACTTCAGACCTCTGCAGTCGTGGTTCCTGTCTGTTTTCGATCCAGCCCGAGATTCTCCATCCTGTCGACTGGCGGTACCGAGGGCAGTTGCTCGGTCCCTACGATGGTGGCTCGATCCAGCCAACGTCTGCTCCGGGATGCCCTTTTCTCCACCACAGCCCCAACTATCTCTCACGACAGATGCCTCGATGGTGGGGTGGGGAGCTCATGTCACCGACCTCACGATCCGCGGTCGCTGGAACAAAAAGGAAAGGTCCCTTCACATCAACGAACTAGAGATGCTGGCAGTCCTCAAAGCTCTCCGCGCCTTCGAGCCGGTACTTCGAGGCAAGGTAGTCTTGTTGTCTACAGACAACACAACTGTAATGTACTACCTCAACAAACAAGGGGGAACGAGATCACCTTCTCTCCTGCAGGCATCTCTTCATGTTTGGAATTGGTGTCTAGCCCACGACATTATTCTGCAAGCCATCCACCTACCCGGACAGGAGAACGAGCTGGCAGACCAACTCAGTCGTTCAGCGGACTCCTGTCACGAATGGCGTTTACACCCCGAGACGGTGGCTCGCCTGTTCCGAACTTGGGGCGAACCCGAAGTCGATGCCTTCGCGACGCACCTCAACAGCCACTGTCCCCGTTTCTGCGCGAGGTTCAAGACTCCAGGTTCTATGGGCGACGCCTTCCTCTACCACTGGTCGGAGACGCTGCTGTACATGTTTCCACCGTTTCCGCTAATCATCAGGGTGGTAGCAAAAATCAGAAGGGACAAGGCCAATGTCATTCTCATCACCCCGTGGTGGCCTCGACAGCCATGGTTTGCCCCCCTTCTGGATCTCTCGAGCGGGAACTTCTTCCGCATCGAGCATCGCCCAGATCTTCTTTCCATCCACGAAGGACAGGTGCTCCATCCCGAGATAGAGACCTTGCAACTGGTGGCATGGAGAATTCGACTTTAGCAAAATTGTCTTCACCTGTTCGGGCAGTCCTTGCAGCGGCCCTCAAGCCCTCAACCCAAAAATCTTATGCCCAAAAATGGGCCAGATTCCAACTATTTTTGGACTCAAAATGCTTGTCGCTCTCAGAAATCTCGACAGAGATTGTATTAGACTTTCTCATGTTTTTGATGGATGAAAGACTAGGACTACAATCCATCAAGTGCTATTTGGCAGCTATTTCTTCACATCTTCAGTCTCGGGGACATCCCTCCCTCTTTAGGGACCCTATAGTCAAGACCTTCTTAAAAGGACTTTCACATTTGCTTCCACCACTCTCGATACCGGCTCCTGCATGGGACCTTAGTGTTGTTCTTGCTAAATTGACTTTGCCGCCATTTGAACCTCTGGCCACAACTGATCTACGGCTTCTATCCTGGAAAACGGCTTTTTTGGTGGCGATTACATCGGCTCGCAGGGTTAGCGAACTGTGTGCGCTCAGGGTGGATCCTCCCTTCCTGATATTCCACAAAGATAAGGTGGTGCTGAGGCCAGACATCACCTTTCTCCCTAAGGTAGTTTCTGCGTTCCACTTGAGACAAGATATTGTACTTCCCACTTTAGCTCCGAACCCGACAACTAGTGAGGAGAGACGCCTTCATCTCCTGGACGTTCGTCGGGCTTTAGCCTTCTACGTGGACAGAACGGCTAACTACAGGCGGGCTGAGCGTCTTTTCTTGTGTTATGGAGAACCTAAGAAGGGCCTCCCGGTCTCGACTCAGAGATTCTCGAAATGGATAACTTCTCTCATTCATCTTTGCTACGAGATGGCCGCTAAGGAACCTCCTGTCGGTGTGAAGGCTCATTCCACCCGTGCGACAGCTGCGTCCTCTGCCTTCCTGGCAGGGATACCTTTAGAGGACGTCTGCAAGGCTGCAGTCTGGTCTCAACCCTTGACCTTTGTCAAGCATTACCGGATGGACTCGAGAGCCAGACGAGACGCAGCCTTTGGGAGGGCAGTGTTGCTGTCGGGACTGCATTAGGACATTTTCGCCTGCCTCGATACCGAGCACAGTGAGTAATGGGGGGAGAGTTTCCCTTCCTTTTATTTCTGCTGCTATTTGACATACCTTGCCTATGTAAAGTGTTCGTCATGACAGGGCACGCCCTCCTCCATGGATCAAAGCTTGTCAGTCTTACCCATTTGTGTGCATTCGCAGAGACCACGAAGAAGAAGGACAGGTTGCTTACCTGTAACTATATTTCTTCGAGTGGTCCTCTGCGAATTCACACAAATCCCGCCCATCCTCCCCTCATCGTGCCTGCTTATGTGTGTGTGTTCTGTTCACTTCACAGCTGGCGGCGAACTCAAGGAACTGAAGGGGGCGGTACCGACGGAGGTCCTATATAGGGATGGGCGGAGCTACCGCCAAAAAGTTGCAACTTAAGTCCAGCCCAGGCAAAAGTTGCAACTTTTATTCTGCCTAGTGATTCCAGAAGGTTCCGAAGTTGCTGCGCATGCGCACTGATTACCCATTTGTGTGAATTCGCAGAGGACCACTCGAAGAAATATAGTTACAGGTAAGCAACCTGTCCTTTTCCATCACTATGCATCGGTATTTTTCTCCTGTATTTTGACACTATAAGGTGAGGAAAGCAAACCTACGGTTGTAAAATCTTACTCACAAAACACTGGATGCTGGACCTGATGTGAAATGCACACATTAAAATGCTCTATTTGCCAATTAAATAAGTTGTATAGAAAAGCTCTGGATTTCTTTGGAAATGCTCAGAACAATGTTGTACTGATTTGTGCCAGAACAGAACTATGATGTGGCAATTTATCCATCTACCCCATGGTTGTCTCCTCTGGTTTAACTGCCATGGCTTGGTGCTATGAAATTCTGGAATTTGTAATTTTATGAGATATTTAACATTCTCTGCCAGAAAGCTCTGGTGCCACAACATACTACAAACCCCAGGATTCCATAGGATGGAGCCATGACAGCTGAAGTGGTGTCAAACTGCATTAATTCTGTAGTGTGGCAGCAGCCTATGTGAGAATTCTAATTATCTCGCCAATCTACAAATCCCAGAACTCCAGAGGATGGAACCTTGACAATTAAAGTAGCATCAAACTGCTATAACTGTGCATTGTGGATTCACCTGGTGATCGGTGAAAGAATAAATCTGAAGCAAATTTAGCTCAATGTCTAATGCCTTTATTTCAACTCAATGTCAAAAGCACACCAGTGTATCAAAGTTGCAGCCCCTTTGCACATTTTTACCAGATGACATGTACTTTCTTAAATGCATATTTCTAAGTGAATAAAAACTGTTATCTTTAATATACGTTAATGTTTATAGTAGGGCAAATTTTAATTTGGTTAACTTCCTTCAATGTTGAATTTCTGTGCCAACAAAGTTATTGATCAAGGAAATCAACTTTTTAAAAAACACCAGAATGACTTCATTGTGGTGGCACGTTGCCCAGATAGACTGCTTTTGGGAAAGTTCCTCGACAAAACCTGAAATGATCAGGTCAGCATTCTTTGACTGGTATTTTCAGATACAATGGAATTTAAGGCAGAAAGCAAGCTTGCTCTCAAGAGAACAGCTGCTGTTCTGGCTAAACTCGCTCGCCTCTTCACAAAGATACTTGCTATGATAATATCTGAATAAAAGAACTATAAATGTTAACTGGTAGATTTGCAACATCACCTTTATTTACCTTGGATTTTAAAAGGTCTAGTAGTATTGGCACATAATGCTATTATTATCAAAGAGAGTTTAACATCTTTCACTGCAGATTGCAGATACTGGCCAGCATCCAAAAAGATACTTTATGAAAGCCTGAGGGCTTGGACATATTTAATGAGTTTCTTTACTGGTCCAATACTTGACGTTACTATGAAGTTTTTTTTTAAAAAAAAATGTTAGGGGGAAAAAAATCATACAGCCATTGTCACTGGCCCACCCACCTTCCCACCTTCCAAATAGGTGGGCAGCACTTTTTAATCCAAGACCCCAGAAAAGCACCAAGATCCAGGAATCTGACTCCTGACTTGCCCCAGATCTCTCCACCTTAGCCAGGGATGGGAAAAGTGAAATTTATGCCTTCTCCTGAGCACCTTAAGGTGGTGTTTTTTGGCCTAAAACACATAAGCTTCAAATGGAGCTTCACTCCACCCATAAACATCCATTTGTTATTTTGTGCCGTCAAGTCATTTCCAGTTTAGGGTGACCCTAAGGTGAACCTATCACAGGGTTTTCTGGGGCTGAGAGTATGTGACTCACCCAAGGTCACCCAATGGGTTTCCATAGCTGAGAGGGAAATCAAACCTGGTTTCAAGAGTCATAGTCCAACACTCAAACCACTACACCATGCTGACTCAAAAACAGTCATACCTGCTTGGAAAAGAGCCCAAAGGCAACTAGAAGTCATATGGCATCACTTTAGGTCACCCAAAATGCCAGGTGCCACACTGTAGTGCTTCCACCACTAAGACAGCCAAAATGGGGTTGTGTGGTCATCCAGGCTCCAGGTCATTCCCAGACCAAGACAAGAGAATCCATACAGGTTAGCCAGACCAGCCGGCCACCATAGGTAACCACGATAATGTCCACTCCCACTTCTGTTCAATATATCCTGAGCCTCGGGAAGACTCAGACCTCTCAGGACAGCCTTACTGGCAAGCAGGGGCAAGTTTCTGCATCTTTTCCCAAAAGTTATAAGCCAAACTACAACTTTCGGTAGCATAGCCTCCAACTGTCCCGATGTGGCAGGGACACTCCTGATTAATTCTTTGCCATCCCACTTTTCCAGCTACTTTTAAAATGTCCCAGTTTCTCTCCTCCTCTCACTTTCCCCTCTTTGTCCTCAGCTTTGTTCAATTTCTACCAAATGAGTTCAAGATTCAGAAGTAGGTTTGTTGTTGTTGTTAAGTGCCCTTGAGTCGATCTTGACCCATGGCGATCATATGGATGAGACATTTTCAAGACTCTCTATCCTCCGCTGCTCTGCTTAATTCCTGCAACCCTTTAATAATGGTGACCACCTTAATAGAGTCCATCCATCTGGCATGTGGCCTTCCTCTCTTCCTACTTCTCTCCACCTTTTCCAGCATTATTGGTTTTTCCAATCTTTCTTCTCATTATGTGTTCAAAGTACAACAGCCTCAGTTTGGTCATCTTGGCTTCCAGGGAGGTTTCCGATTTGATCTGCTCTAGGACCCATTTGTTTGTCTTTTTTGTCCATGGGATCCTCAACACTCCTCAGCACTCTTCTCCAGCACCACATTATCTCAAATGTGTTGATTTTCCTCCTATATTCTTTTACTATTTCTATTTCTTCATTGTCTAGGTTGAACTTGTGAAGGTCTTCGGTGGCCATTTTTTTGTTTTCTTTATGTTCAGCATTAAGCCTGCCTTTGCACTTTTTTTGCATTCAGTATATCCAAGGGTGGGGGAATCTTGCCCTTCCCAGTGAGCTCAGGCAAAAGCAAAGTGCTACAGCGTGTCTTAGCTTGTGTGTTTCTTCCTCGTTCTTAATTTTTGCCATTTCAACCACCCTCTGAATTTGTTTAGGTGCATGCGTCCCTGTTTCCATCTGTGAAAAATGCTGGAGATATGCAGCAGCAGCCAAGGTGCCATATTTAGAACTGACCCAGTCCTAGTGAAAGGCACACAATCCATTTGAAGTGGAGGAAAATTTGTTTGCAGAAGCATATGGCACAAGAATAAGATGACACTTAAATAACACAGAGAGCCATCACAATATTATATAAGCAGGTTAGGTATGGTCCTACGCTAAACATATCTAACCAAAGGCAAACCATAAACCTTTTAAACAAATTGCACAAGGCAGTTTACATGGAAGGAGTAGAATCTCTCCCAAGGAGACTTGAAGCTAAGGACAAACAAGGAAGCTGTACCAATTTTATAGCAAAAAGCTGTGTGCAGCTCCGATGGCTTCAGTTAACCAATGCGTTGTATCAATGCATTGTGCTTGTAATTCACTTTTATACAAGTATATTCTGAGAAACACAAATGGCAGATAGATATTTAGTACAGGTATACATCAATTAATCAAACTTCTGACAAAGAAGCACTTGTTTACAAAGCTTTTTTAGGAATGCCCAGCCCCCTTTTCCTCCTTGTCCTCTGCTTAGCTGGACTTTTTAAAGCATCATTGGCAACTGGAGGAAGGTAAAGGAGGGATGGAGAAACACAGACCTCCAGTGTCAAGTTGCAGCAGCAAACAATGTAATAAAGCTTGAGCTAGGAAATAATAATAATAATAATAATAATAATAAATTTTATTTTTAGCCCGCCTCTCTGCAAAGCAATCGAGGCGGGTTACAGCAATTTAAAATAATACAGCTAAAAATACAATCCCTCCCTCCAGCTCTACCCGCCCACCCCTTAAAACTAAATTAAACCAAAAATTCAGTTAAAATAAACAGAACATTAAACGTTAAACCGTAAAACCTTAAAACCTAGTTCTAAAAGCCAACTGAACAATTGTGTACAGATAAATAAAAACCCGTCTCCTATGGCGGTTGTTATTCTGGGAAAGAAAGGGATACTAGTCTATCCAGTCTTACTATAGCCATGTATGCTTGCCTACAACAGGCAAGGTAAATGGTGGCTGTCTCCAAAATCTCTAAGGACCAGACATGAACATCAGAACAGAAAGAAAGAGGGAGAGCAGAATAGCCTGCCTCACCAGCTCCTCCCAGCATGTTAAAAAGCATAGATTTCTGGTTAGCTACCAAAATGGAAATCAGAAGAAAGGTGGAGGCTACTGAAAGAAATTAAAAATCACCCCTTGCTACATTTTGGAAGACTCTTTCAATCGGGTTCTATAAGGTTCAAATGGTTTCTGTTTACCTCTGCAAGTTTTACCTGACCTAAGGAGCATGTACGCTGTAAAATAACTGTTATGGTTCCACCCTACAGAATTCTGGGATTTGTATGTTTGTGAGGCATAAGCCCTCTTTGGCAGAGAGAGCTCTGTAGAGACCTTGTAAAACTACAAATCCCAGGATTCCACAGGATGGAGCGACAACACTTAAAATATTACTTAACTGCATTATTTAAGTAACTGCATTAATTCTACAGTGTCAGTGCACCTCTAGTTATTTCATTTGACATGTGCATATTAGTTTTGGATTTTAAAAAATTGCTGAAACATGTTGATCTGTTCTATCCCTATTTTTTCTATGTTATTTTCCTCTCTGATACCTCATTTTATGTTAAATAGGTACAGTAATGCTCAGGGACATGTTTGCTTTGTTGACTGAGGCATGCCTGTATACAGGGACTAAAGGAGTGGGCTTTAAATGAGTGAAGGACCAGCTGTTTTAGAGCAAAGACATACAGTAATGGAAAGGGATATACTTCACAAATGGAGCCTTGGTACATATGGGAAGAGGGGCATGACCTTTTTTTCTTCCATCAAATGTTAAAGGCTACAAGGTTTCCATATGTCATATGATTTCAGAGAAATAAGGTCTTTGTTGTCATACTAATAAATTGAGAAAACGCTGCTCATGAGATCAGGGAGGGAGGCATACATAGCTTGAAGACTTAGCCACATGTTCAGAATAAAGTTGTCCTTCTCCTTGCTGCCAAAACAGTGTAAAAGTTTCTTAAATTAGGCATAGAAATGCATTTGCAGACCTAAGAAATAAATGGTGCTTCAAACATTGCTTTGTTTTTAATTTGTTTGAAATGACTTCCAGCCTGTAGAAGGACAGAAAGGCCAAATAGCCATGTGAGTGGCAGGAATATAAATGTTTGCATACTTGGTTCTTCCAAGGACAAATAGTTTCTATAGTTTTCTCCCTACTGTAGGGAGATTTCTATAGAGGTCCTGAGAGGTATTGTGAAGTCTCCTGGGGAATTTCTCAGTGCAAAAATGCACATGGTTTTTCTGTGCACAAAAATCAAAGTTTCTTTTACGTGCAAAATAGTGTTTTCCATACAAGACACACTACTTCCTGTGCAGTACACACGTTTACCATGTTTAAAATGTGGTTTTTAAAACACATTTTTACACAAGAGAAAAATGTATTTCTCCACAGATCAATTCTCCAAAATGTGAAGACTCTTGCCTCAGCATTATTCTTCTCAGCATGCATTTCCCAAGATTTTAATCTTGGGAATTGTCCTTTTATAATCAAATTGCATCCATTCCAAGCAACCTTTAATTAGACAGACTATTTTTCTTTTACATATATCATTCATTTATCTCATTTATTTTTGCTTTGTTCTGAAAGTGGATTGATCTGGGTCTCAATCCAAGTACATCTATTTATTAGAAAGGGCTTGCGAAGAGAAATCAGTTGTGGATTTTGAGTGCAAGTGGTGCTTCTGCCCAGTAATTCAGTGTCCAAAGAATAGGAAAGCTTTGATATAACTTGTTAGAATTTAGAGACATTGCTATGTTTAGTTTTTTGTGGGTTTTTCGGACTGTGTGACCATGTTCTAGAAGAGTTTCTTTCTGAGGTTTCGCCAGCATCTGTGGCTGGCATCTTCGAAGATGCCAGTCAGATGCTGGCAAAACATCAGAAGGAAACTCTTCTAGAACATGGCCACACAGCCCGAAAAACCCACAAAAAACTATGGATGCCGGCCATGAAAGCCTTTGACGTCACATTGCTATGTTGTCTGTAAAATCAGCATGCAAAGTGATCTTGTAGAATCTTTGACACTAAGGAGATTATTGCTTGGCTTTTTAAATCGGTTTATCTGTATCTGGCTTAATCTTAATTTGGGTGGCATCCTGATTTTATCAGATGTTTTTTGCCGCAGAGTTTGCCACCCAAATACAGCCCAGGTGCATCCCTGCTTCCAGGAGCGCTCCTTATAACTCTTTTTGGATCCAGGAGTTTTCCAGTTTAAGAAATGGCCTCGAGAAGCGGCTCTGGAAGTGGGGATGGACCCAGGCTGTATTTGGGCAGCAAATTTGGTGGCAAAAAAGTCTGATAAAATCAATGAATTAAGCCAGATAGAGGTAAATCCATTTTAAAAAGCCAAGCGATAATCTCCTAACTGTGTGAAAGACGTTGTACCATAAGCTTTTATAGAGTGATGGTCTACTTGCATCTGAGGAAACAGATTGAGTCTGTGAAAGCTTATGCTACAATTTCTTTTGCAGTTAGTCATCTTGTTGTGTGCCTTCAAAACATTTCTGATTTATGGCAACCTTAAGGTGAACCTATCATGAGGATTTCCTAGCAGAATTTGTTGTTTGTCCTTGCCTTCCTCTGAGGCTGAGAGAGTGCTACATATCCAAGGTCATCCAGTAGGTTTCCATAGCCAAGCAGGGATATGAATCCTGGTCTCTCAGTGTCCTGGCCCAACACTCAAAACAGTATACCATATTGGCTCAATTACTCGTGTTATTAAGCAAATATTTTTACTCAGGTGTGACAATCCAAGACTACTTTTCTTTGTGTAAGCAGAGCTTGGAAAAATTGCTTTTTTGGACACTAAGAACCAGAATTTCAGAAGTCTTTTTCGATTCCGGAATCCTGAGATTCTGGGAGTTTTATTCATTTATGTGTTTATACCCCACCCTTCAGCCAAAAAGGCTGCCAGAACTAAAAATCATTAACTTGACAGTTCCCTGCCCTCAGGCTTATCATGTGAATAATGACAGGAAACAAAAGACAAGGGGAATGATAGTGAAGGAAAGGATAAAGTTTATCAGATGCTGGCTCACCAGCTCCTGGGTCCCATCAGGTTGCATCCACACTGCAGAAATAATCGAGGGTGATACCACTTTAATACCCATGCCTCAATGCTATGGAATTCTAGAAACTGTAGTTTTGTGAGACAGTTAGCCTTCTCTGTCAGAGAGCTCTGGTGCCACAACAAACTACAATCCCCAGGATTCCACAGCATTGAACCATGGCAGTTAAAGTGGTGTCAACTTGGATTATTTCTGCAGTGTAGATGCAGCCAAGTCACAATGGGTCTGTTCCTGGCTGCTCTTCCCTTTAAAGCGCAAAGAAGTGATATTTCCAAGTTTTGTGGGTAATTGCAGATAGCTCTTTACCCAGAAGTAGCTTGTCCTTTGGTAACACAACCACATGTAAAGATGGTGATCTTCCCAAGAGAGGAGGACAATTTTACTGACTCTGCATTCTTGGCAAAAAAGGAATCCAGAAAAACAAAACAAAAAAGAATTAATGCTCTCCATGTAATGTAAGGTGCATTTAAATTGTAGAATGAATGCAGTTTGACACCCATTTAACTGTCATGGCTCCATCCTCCAGAATCCTGGGATTTGTGGTTGTGTGAGGCACCAATACTCTTTGACAGAGAAGGCTAAAGGTCTTGTAAAACTACAGATCCCAGGATTCCGTAGGATGGAAATGAAAGTGGTGTCAAACTGTATTATTTCTACACTGTACATACACCCATAGTCATATAATACAGATAACCTGCCTGTCACATGAGTGCATGTCCACTGTGGTAGGCACCATCTTTACTAGGCAGTATTTTAGCTCATAGGCAAGCATTCTGTTGCTGTAACCTTTTAGTTACTGTCCTGTCAAAGTCAGTGGGACTTCCAGGCAAATATTATGAGGATTTACCTTCCCTAGGATCATAGATTTGTAGACCATCCCTCTTCAGTGCAAGAAATTCAGAGCTGGAGCATCACCAACAGATAGCTGTCCAGCCTCTTGCGTAAGGCCTACAGTGAATGAAAGCCCATCAACTCATAGAGTAATGGATTGCATTACTGAATTATTCTTACTGTCCATAACATTATCTGGATGGTGTGTACATCTCTGGATTGTGACTAACGGTTTGCTTCTTTTCTTTTATTTGCTTATAGACACAAAATGAGACTAGGGAGTCTCCAGTCTAGTGACTGGCTTCCATAGAACCTCTTATCTTTGCAAAAGTGACTGTACCGTCAAACCGTGCCCTAGGACCAAAGCATTCTTTCCATTGTCAGATGGCATGCTATTCTGTGCAGCTTTTAAAAACGAGCCTATCAGAAACAGGAAATTTAAAATATATGAACTGCAGGAAGGCAAACTATTCCTAATCAAGACTTACTTTGTAAGGTTTACTTTTTTCTCTTCTCGATGATAGCTTTGTGCATGATTTAATTAAAAATGTCCCATTTCTAGCCATTATGATTGATTTTTTCTGCTGTGATCCCAACTGCATTTTGCTCATTGACCTGTTAGCTAAATGGCTTACTTGTGTTGGTTTTATGAGTCAGCTCGGTAGCAATATATTGCTGCTAATGGGCTTTTAATTTCATCCATTACCAGTCATGTATACCCTCTGTTTGCTTTGAGATTTTCAAGCCAGTGAAGAAGGAGATATAGGCTCATGAGACTTAAAGCCTGACAGTCTTTATAACAGTGTAGCGTTATTGAATAATGACATAAGAAGTGCCTTGTTATATCCAACTTGGTAACCAGCTGTATACTTTGTGCATTCATACAAAAGTTGTAAAAGTGATTGCCTCCCTCCTTTGTCTTCAGCACCCAGCATTCAGAGGTATTCTATCTCTGTACATGCAGGTTCAGGATAACTTTCAACAGACCAGACTTGAAGCAACAAAGCACAATGCAGAAGAGGCTTCACCTGATATAATACCACAGCAGTATTTGCATTTCTTTCCCCACTTTTTGTTTTAAAAGGTGTATGGTGTAAGTATTCTGTATCTTCATCTCCTCTCACAAGTACTTTTCCTGATTATTTTTATGCATTGCTGTGATTGCCAGGCACGGTTTCTGAGGATCAAATTAGGAGTGTGGGGTGAGGAGATTATCCACATATCTAACCTATTTATATATAGATTCTAGGTGTATAGATAAGACTTGTGCATTGCAGAAATCAAGACGAGAGGTTAGCCTATATAAGATTGCCAAAATCCTTTGTTCTTTGAGTAGCTAGAATTCATGGTGAATCCATGTCACTTTGAATTCTGCCTAGCGTCCAACTGGCGGCCATCCAGTTCAGCGCTCCCAAACATCTTAGTCTAGCGCAGGGGTCGGCAACTTTTTTTGCCGGTGGGCTGGGGGGGGAATGGCGCTGGTATTATTGTAGCAATTTTGCTGCCAAATCTGCCACCTGGGTCTATTCCAGGTCCATCCCTGCTGCCAGGGATGCTCACGCACCTCTTTTTTAAGCCAGGAGTTTTCTGGCTTAAGAAAATGACCACCAGAGCACCCCTGGGAGCATGGATGGACCCGGGATGGACCTGGGCAGCAGATTCAGCAGCAAAATCACTGCGATAATATCAGGATGCCTCCCAAATTAAATTTTAAACTGGGAGAGGTAAGCCAATTTAAAAAGGTGAGTGATAAGCTCCCTAGTTGGAACTAAGCAATATTTTGCTTACTGAGCAGTATTTTCCTAGCTTAACGTGTTAGTTCTCAGCATACTGATTGGTGCAATTAATTTCTTGCAATGGCTGTGTTGCATTAGGATAGATAGGATGGTGAAGGAGGGCTAGAGAAACACAGATTTTTGGAGTAGGGTAGCAGTGCCATGTCTGCAGTAAACAATGCAATAAATCCTGAACTGGGAAAGAGCAGGATTTTACTCTAGCTTGATCCTACTGTAGCTGTGTGTGTCTGCCTACAACATACAATGTCAACAGGATTTCCCTCCAGAATTCATGTGTGAACAGCAAAATAGAAAGAAAAAGGGAGGACAGATAAGCCTGCTGTATCAGATCCTGTCAGCACGTTAAAAAAAAAGTTTGCCCATCACGATGGAAATTGTAAGAAAAGTGGAGGCTGGTGAAAAAAACAAATCAATCCGGGGAACATTTTAGAAAGAAGCTTTCGAATGGTCTTTAGAAAATTCATAATGTTTTTGTTTACTGGTATAAGGCTCCATGACCTGATTGTTTCATTTCATGTGTGCATATTGTTAATTTTAAATGAAAAGTTTGCTAAAATAAGTTGAAATATTCTTCTTGTGCTGTAGGAACCTGCCCTTGTTTCCCCCTATCTGGCACCAAATTTTCTGTTAAAATGATAATGCCTCAGAATGCATCTACTTTATAAATTAAGGAGTAACTGTATTTCTAATGGAAGCTATAGTCCAACATCTGAGAACTGAGGCTTGGGAACCACAGTGAGGTATGGGACAAGTGTTGAAATATAAAGAATGGCAAGATTTGCTAATCAGTTTCACTGAACAGACTCCCACAAAGACAATAAATAGTTTGGAGGAACATATGCAAGTTTTATTTTTGTACTTGATCTTCACAAGTACTTGATTTTTGGTGGTAGTAGGAGCATTTTTTCAAAGGGAAATATTGATGTGTGTCTAAGTGGTGCAAGAGGGTGAATACCTGTCTTTTGAATAGAAAACATTACCTCTTTCACTTGGCTTTCTGCAGGATAAGGTGGTAGCTTTGAGGGTTCTTCCTTTTAAAAGACATAGAATTATAAGTGATACGAATCGTAACTTCTGTGGTTATGTAAAGAATCATTCACATCTTAAAGGTTTTCTTAAGGAAAGCGTGCATAATGAGGAACCCTCTTTAAATGCCATAGGAACACTGCATGGTGGGTGTAGTATTATGCTGTAATCTTGCTATTAGTGATGTCACAAACAGTATCCAGAACAATTGTACAGGGGCACACACAGCCATCTCAATATCAATGGAGGTGCTATGCGAGGGGTATGATTGAAGCAGTCTATTTCACCTGCATCACTGAAATGTGGTTTGAAATATAGGTTCTCTGCAACAGGTTTTATAGAATCATAGAGTTGAAAGAGGCCTCAAGGGTCAACAAGTCCAACCCCATGCCAAATAAACAGGAATATACAATCAAAGCATCCCTGGCAGATGGCCATCCAGCCTCTGTTGAAAAACCTTTAAAGAAGGGGACTCCATCACTCTCCAAGGCAGCATCTTTCACTGTCAAATAGCCTTCACATCTTAAAGGTTTTCTTAAGGAAAGTGTGTATAATGGGGAACCCTCTCTAAATGCCATAGGAAAACTGCATGGTGTTCTTCCTAATGTTTCCTAATGTTTAGGTGGAATCTCTTTTCCTGTAGCTTGAATCTATTGTTCCAGGTCCTTTCCTCTGGAGCTGCAGAAAACAAATTTGCTCCATCTTCAGTATGACATCCTTCCAAAATAGGGCTATCATGTCATCACTTAACCTTCTCTTTTCCAGGCTAAACATACCCAGCTCCCTGAGTCTCTCCTCATAGGGCATGTTTTCCAGACTTTTCACCATTTTGGTCACTCTCCTCTGGACACACTCCATCTTGTCAACATCCTTCTTGAACTGTGGTGCCCAGAACTGTATTCCCGGTGAGGCCTGACCGTAGTAGAATAGGGTGGTAATATGACTTACCTTGATGTAGACATTGTACTTTTGTTGATGCAACCTAGAACTGTGTTGGCTTTTTCAGCTGCTGCATCACACTGTTGACACATTCAACTTGTGGTATTGTTTGGATAGGGTGCACCTACACTGTACAATTATGGAGCTTCCATTCCACATTAATTGTCATGGCCTTATCCTATATTATCTCAGGATTATAGTCTGGTGAGGGACCTAGAATTCTCTAGTGCACTCCCTTGAACTACAGCATTAAGGTTTTGTAGTAGAAAATTCTAAATATCTCACAGAACTATAAATCCCAGGATTCCATATGATGGAGCTGGGACAATTAAAGCATTATGAAATTGATATAATTATGTAGTATGTATGCACTCAGAGAGAGAAGATATCTATCTGTATCTATAGCTATATGATGAAACAGCTTCAAGTGCAGTGCTCTCTGTCTGCTCCCCAACATCTGCATAACCCTTAAAAGAGCAAGGAAAAAATTAGCAATAGTTGTAAAGGCCAAATCCTGGCTCATTCCTGCTTCAGCAGTAATTATTTGTGTTCCCTTCCGAAGTATAACAGGAGGTGGTGTGGATGGATGTAGGAGTAATTGATTTTTGCAATTATTGTAAATGTTGTTATGGCCTTGATTATGCTCACAGTGATTGCTGTAGCCCTGCATTGTGAATAATGCATCGGCATGCTCTGAAGTCAAATTGAGGCCAAACATTACGTAAGTGCATAAGCAATGCTAATCGTAATCCTCTCCAGGCCTCTCCCTTTCTCCATCTAGTTCTGCTGCAGCTCTTAAGCTCCCATTTGTGAATTGCCCTGGGCATTTGAATTGTCATGGTTGGATTTGTTTCTTGGGGACATAGAGAAATGTGCATGTTGGAGGGTGAAGCCACTGGTAAAAGGCAAAGCTATGTAATGCTAGTGAAACATCCATCCATTACAGAATGTAGGATGCATATCCAAGGCAGTGTGTTGGCCATATAGCAAGGTATAGTAACATGAATTGTGCCCTTCCCAGTAGGTGCAGGTAAAAGCAAAATGCTCCAGCCTTTCCTAGTTTGTGTATTCCTCCTCATTAATAATTTTTGCCATTTTTGCCACATTCTGATGTTGCTTGGCCTGAAGTGTCCTAGCTTTCATCTGTGAAATGTTGGATGGTATGGAAAGGACATCAACAAGTTGGAATTTATCCAGAGGAGGGTGACAAATGTGGTGAAGGGTCTTGAAACCAAGCCTCACGAGGAACAGTTGAAGGAGCTGGATATGTTTAACCTGGAGAATTGGAGATTTAGGGCACATCTACACTGGTTGCTTTATCTGGGGCCAGTTCAGAGCATTAAGGCCCAGACTGGCCTTGGATTGACCATGATGGTGACTACATGCACTGTGTCAAATCTATTGTGATGCTATGGCCTTGTACACATGGGCAAGCCAGTTTGACACCATATTGGCCCCACTGGCATGTGTCCCTTGGTGCTGCCATTTCCTTGTCATCAGGTGGTCCCTGTGACAGACTGCCCGGTGCACTGTCACTTCTACTGAGGTCAGAATGGGGTGCTCTACCATCTGAGGGGGCACTCTATCCTTTTCTTATTGATTACAGGGGCACCTTGTTCTGACTTCAGCAGAAGTGATAGTGTGCCAGGCAGGCTTGCACAAGGAGCTCCTGCCCATGAAGTAGTGGTGCTGGTGGTCTGTTTTTGGAGCTGATGTCACTGCTTCCTTGTGTGTAGAAGCTCTGTGTAAAGTCTGCTCTGTTCAACATCAGAAGGTAAGAAAGAATGGAAAAGTCTGAGCACCAAAGAAAGATATAGAAGGATGAAGAAAAGTGCAGGCATTATCTAGGCCCCCTCTCCCACTAATCTCTTTACACATGCTTTGGTTTCTCTTTGCTTCCAACACCTTTTATAAGCATAGTTTAATATCTGCCTAAGCTGCTTCACTCGGGGACTGTGTTGACTCTCAACCATACGTCTTCAAAATCCCTGAAAACATACACACTTTCAACGTCGGAAGCCACTTTAGGGCCTGTAGAGTGAAACTCATGGAAGGGTTACAAGAGTGAAAAAAGTAAGTGATTGTTACCCAGCATTAAATAATAACCGAGCAACCTGGAAGGAGTCTTCCATCATATAACTCCTTTACTTTGCAGAAGATTCTTGGAAACATTCTTTTATTGTAGGGCATGTAGAGCTCATGAGAGGCTGCAACCAATCCTCTTGATGTTCATGGCCACCATTAGACCATAGAAGAAAACAATGAGGAGACATGCTCCACATGCTCTAGGATAGTCAACTGTTTGTTTTAACTGTGTTAAAAAAGCCCAATACATTTTGGCCACAATGAGAAAGGCCTAGATACAGGAGGGGATATTCAAAGATACAAAGCAAGACTTGTTGCTAAAGGCTATACTCAAAAATATGGTGAGGACTACAATAAAACTTTTGCTAAAATAGGCACTCATACAACCATAGAAACTCTTCTAGCTGTCGCAGCTTATAAGAAAATCAATATTCAACATTTAGACATTTGCACAGCTTTTCTGTATGGTGATCTCATTAAACAACTTTATATGGAACAAGCTCCAGGATTCCAAATATCTGGTAAAAACATTTTGTAGATAAATTACAAAAAAATATTATGGTTTAAAACAAGCCATCAGAGCATGGAGTGAAAAACTGAACCAGCTTCTTATCAAAGAGGGGTTCACTCCAGGCACTGTTGACAAATGTGTTTACAAGAGATTCAAAAATAATAAATTGACTTACATCACTAGTTATGTGGACTATCTTATCCTGTGCACTGACAAAGCAGATAGTGAAGAGATAATCCAGCAGCTCAAGAAAGAGATTGATATCAAAAATTTGGGAGATATCTCACACTATCTTGGAGGGCAAATACAAAGAGATAGTGATAAAAGTTTCTTCCTGAATCAAAAACAGAAGATACTGGATCTTCTGGAATGTCTTGGTCTGAAAGACACAAATGCCATGCCAACTACAATGACAATAGGATTCTTAAAAGACATTAAGAAATCTAAACCTTTACAAAATAGAGATAAGTATAGGACTACAGTTGGAAAACTCCTATACATTGCCAACTTCACCAGACCTGACATAGCAAATGCTGTTAGCATTTTATACAAAATGGTCATCTCTCCTACTGAAAGAGATTTCATTGCAGTAAAGAGAGTTCCCAGAATTTTTTTTTTAAAATAGCAGATTACAAACTGATGCTGCCAGCATGTCATCTGATCGCATATGCAGATACAGACTGGGCTGCAGATATGACAGACAAAAAGTCAACCACCAGAAATCTGATTTTCTAAGGTGGAGGAACTATAAGTTGGACAAGTAAGACACAATAAACTATTACTGGTTTTTCTACTGGAGCAGAGTATATTTCAACAGCAGCATGTGACGAAATCAAATGGTTGCAAAACTTACTCCTGAACTTTGGGATAACGGAACCAAAACCAACCATTCTGATCAAAGATAATCAGAGCTGCATCAAAATTTCTAAATGTGAAAAGCCACTTAAAAAAAACAAAAAACATTGACATTGCCTTCCACAAAGTGCAGGAGATGTACAAAAGTGGACTTGTCCAAGTAAAATACTGCAACACAAAAGTTATGATTGCAGGTATCCTTACTAAACCTCTGCCAAAAGATTGATTCCAGAGACTGCATGAGGGAGTAAAGATCCTTGATGTTGGGCCAGAAAAATAAAAAGGGAATTGTTGAAAACAATATGTGTTGCATTCTCCTTTCCCTTTTTAGTTAGGCAGGGACCTCCTCCCTTCCCAACTCTCTCATTCGGAACATTTTAAACCAGGGGTAGGCAACCTTTTTGAGCCAGGGACTGGGTTGCTGTCCCTCAGACAATTGGGGGCCCGAAGCACCATAAATAAATAAATAAATTTAAAAAATGTAAAAAATATGCATGCACACTCTCTCAGCCTCAGAAAAGCCATGGCAAAACCCCTGTGGAGATTTTGCCAAGAAATCCCCAAGAACAAGTAATAACAACAATAATCAATATCATCATGGTAGGCGAGGGGCGGCGGCGGCGGCGGGGGGCCCCGGGCCTTAGGTTGCTTACCCCTGTTTTAAACTGTCACCTCTCAGTCTCCAGTGAGTAACAGTCCTCCTCTGAGTGAGGTTAACAGACTCTTCCTGCTATATATCATCTCCAGTTAGATTAGGTTTTAGTTCTTTGGCGTCTCCTTCTTTGGAGGTCTTTAAACAGAGGCTGGATGGCCATCTGTCGGGGATGCTTTGATTTTGAGTTCCTGCATGGCAGGGCGTTGGACTGGATGGCCTTGTGGTCTCTTCCAACTCCATAATTCTATGATTCTTTTATGTAAATATTTATTAAAGTCATTACTGTTTGTTTTTAAACCACAAACTACATGTTTGTTGTTTTTTGAGTTAGACTTTATTCTTTAGGAAAACATTTTAAATAATAGATGCTTTTTGTTGTTCTGCTGATGAAAGCTAAACTCTAACAAGTTTAACTTTCATACTTGCATATTTTAGTTTACCTTTAAAAGGGTTAACACCCTGGAAAACTAAAATTGCACCCCACAGTCTTCTCACCAGAGAATGCCAGATAAACTTCTCATCAACCCTGGGCTTCTGTAGATCTAGTCTGAAAATGTCTGTCTTTGATAAAACAGCTGTCACTCACTGAGATGAAGTTGTATTTGAAGACAGGCATCAGAATCTATGCTGTAACAAATGAAAGCTATTGACTGAAAGGTGGTGTAGAAGTTTTATTTTAAAATATTCCCTAGATACAGGCAAAGAGGTTTTTTTGGTTGTTGTTGCTGAGACTGAGAAAGATAAAACTGCTGCTTATACTGTAATTTGGCGCTCAGGTTTACCGCTGCTCTGACTGCCAAAATGTATTACATTTCAGAGTTCTAGTGTTGACTATCAGCCTATTTAAATATTCACCGGGAGCCCATTGCCAAGACAGATTAATTCATGGCACCATGTCCTAGGCAAGCTGTCAAATTGTCAGAATTATTTGAATTGTCACTGCCCTTTGTGACAATGTTGTATCAGAAAAGGCAAAGAGTCCTTTCCCATTTTAATATTCAGGAATATTGTTTTTCTCCTCACAGCTCTCCCCCTACAACAGTTAAAGAAAGTTGCAGGTATATAAAAAGCCAAAATAATGCAGAGGACAGCTTGTCGTTGTTGTTATTTGCTGTCAAATTGACTGACTTATGGTGACCCTATGAATGAGAGACTTCCAAAAGCCCCAGTCATTGTTGTTGTTCATCATCATCATCATCATTTATATATTTATATAGCGCAATCAATTTACATGGCACATTACATGTAAAGCAAATGAAAATAGTGGGTCCTGCCAGGGGTGTACAATCTAAAATTGTGCATACATATATGCACAGAGGGAATGGATGAATAATAAACTATACAATAAAGTATTAAAACAAATTATCTAACTAGGATACAAAAAACACAAGGATGAACATGAGTCAGCAATGTGATGCAATAGCTAAGAAAGCCCATGCAATTCTAGGCTGCATTAGTAGGAGTATAATGTTTAGATTGAGGGAAATAATAGTGCCACTCTATTCTGCTTTGGTCAGACCTCACCTGGAATATTGTGTCCAGTTTTGGGCACCACAATTCAAGAAGGATGTGGACAGGTTGGAACACGTCTAGAGGAGGGTGACCAAAATGGTGAAGGGTCTGAAAACCATGCCCTATGAGGAGCAGCTTAGGGAGCTGGTATGTTTAGCCTGGAGAAGAGAAGGTTAAGGGATGACATGATTGTTGTTGTTGTTAACTGCCCTCAAGTTGATCTTGATCCATGGTGACCCTATGGATGAGACATCTCCAAGACCTTCTGTCCTCCACTGTTCTGCTTAAATTCTGCAAACCCATACCCGTGACCTCCTTAATAGAGTCCAACCATCTAGCATATGGCTTTCTTCTCTTCCTACTTCCCTCCACCTTTCCCAGCATTATTGTCTTTTCTAATGAGTTTTGTCTTCTCATGATGTGTCCGAAGTACGACAGCATCAGTTTGGAAGGTTTCCGGCTTGATCTGCTCTAGGACCCATTTGTTTGTCTTTGTGAAAAGATGTCATACTGAAGGTGCAGCAAGCTAGTTTTCTGCTGCTCTAAAGAGTAGGACATGGAGCAATGGATTCAAGGTATAGGAAAAGAGATTCCACTTCAACATTAGGAAGAACTTCCTAATGGTAAGAGCTGTTTGACAGTGGAAGACTCTACTACCTCAGAGAGTGGTGGAGTCTTCTTTTTTGGAGGTCTTCAAGCAGGGGCTGGATGGCCATCTGTTGGGAGTGCTTTGATTGTTTTTCTTGCATGATAGGGGGATAGCCCTTGTGCTCTCTTCAAACATTATGATTCTATAATATAAAACAAACTAACCAGTCATCAGCTGCCCTGTTCAGGTCTTGAAAACTTAGAGTTGTGATCTTTTTGACTGAGTCTATCCCAGGGGTTGGCAACCTTTGTTGCCAGGGGGCCGGGGGGGGGGGGAAATGGCACGGGGGCGTGCGCGTGTGTGACGCCTGCCGTCATGCATATGCGTACACACGTGAGGGGCGCCATTTTGGAAGGCTCAATGGTGCCATGCGGTCTTCCAAAATGGCGCCTCTGTTGCATGCGCATGATGCAGATGCCATTTTGGAAGGCCCCACCGCGCCTGCACTGTGCGAATTTGCACGGTGCAGGCGCGTGCACCAAGGCCCAGGGGCCTTCCCTGGGCCTTGGAAAGCCGCCGTGGGGCCTTCCAAAATTTTGCCCATTGGTGTGTGCATGCGTGCGCGAGCATGGGTGCCATTTTGGATGCCAAAATGGCACCTGTGCTTGCGTGTGGCACGCTGGCGCGTGCACAGAAACACCACTGGCAGCGGCGGCGGGACCGGCCACGGGCCGTTCCCAAGGCCTCTGCAGGCCGCAGGTTGCCGACCCTGGTCTATCCACCTGTAATGTGGTCTTCCTCTATCTCTATTGCATTCCACTTAACCAAGCATTATTGTCTTTTCAAATGAGTGTCATCATCTCTTGATATTTCCAAAGTATGACAGCCTCAGTTTATTCATCTTTGCTTCTAGTGAGAGTTAAGGCTTGGTTTCCTCTAATAACAATTCATTTGTCTTCTTAGCAGTTCATGCTATCCATAAAACTCTTATATAAACAAAATAGAAATACCAATGGAGCACTCCAGAATGGTAAATTAATCTCCAGTGGTCATTCGAAACCAGAATGGTGACTCTGATGCCAGAGGGGTAGTAAATCTGCTCTGAACTTTAACAATTATTTTTTAGAAGCTGTCCTCAAAAGAGGTTCAGCATATTGGATAGTGCATTTAAATTCTGAACTCAAGCCTAGAGTGGATTGAGTGATATTGGAGTCCACAATGTGCCATTAATCATAACCCAGTGACAGGGCTGGGCATCATTTAGCCTGGCTCATAGAAATTGTTGCCATCCTTGCAATGCTTAAAATGCAGACAAACAGTGGTGGCTTGTAACCCCATTTCAGTGTGACAGTGAATCCATACTAGTTTTTACCTTAGCTTTAGAGGCACTTATCCATACTGCTAAATCCTACCCCTGAAATAGGTTTGGCTCCTTGGATAGCTCCCATAAAGTTCAGACTAAAACACTGAGTGGATTCACCATTCCATCGATATGGAAGAACCATGCTCAAATCTTGAATAGCTATCCCCAGATCGACACCTACAATGAACATTGTCAGATTGAGGGTGCCTCATATCACTTGTTGGGATCTGTGGCTTGGATTAAAATGAGATCTGAAGTGAAGCACGAAGAACATCGATCAGGTGAGGACAGAAGGCCAGGCTTCTGTTGAGTTGTTGTTTTACCAATCTGTGTCAATCCAGAGGCTTTGCACTGGCGGCTTAACCCAGTCCTTTCACTGCTCAGTATGCTTTAAGATTTCAGTGCATACTATCCTAAGTAATTCCCTCCAATAGAAAGGGAAGTGTCCATTCCAAGCTACTAATAAGTCCAAATGGAGCAGATCAGTCATCTTTGTTCATGCAGCAATGTACCTCATTCGATTTCCAACCATGTTTAAGGACCATCTTCACTTGTTTCAGCTCTCTTCACTTTTATATTTACTATACAAAGGGAGTCTCCCATATGCTTAACTGTAGCCCATGAATATCACCCTCTGGACTGCACTCTGATCCTTGCAAGAGATGCGAACTCCAGTGCTGTTTTTACTCTGGGTATGTTTCCTTTGAATCAGAAATTACTGGAAATCAGGTATCTTTGAAGATTTCAAAGTCATTTGATATAATATTTGCATAGACCAGAATGGTGCAGTGGTTTGAGTGTTGAACTAGTACTCTAGGAGACCAGGATTCAAATCCTTGCTCAGGCATTGAAATCCACTGGGTGACCTTGGCCAATTCACATGCTCTCAGCCTTAAAGAAAGTCAAAAGCAAACTTCCTCTGAATAAATCTTGCTATGAAAACCCTAGAATAGGATTGCCATAAGTCAAAGTTGACTTGACACCTAATTGCTACCCTGTTATGATTTATAGAGGCATTCTAAATACATTTTGAGAGTTTGTATCACCTCTGGCTCTTTAGCCAATCTTGTCTGAACCCTTTCCTTGAAAACCACTACACCATTCTTCTTCTCAAGACACATCCCTAGGGAAGGTGAAGGAAGTCGGAGTTGGGCGGGATCTTATTTTGTTCTCAGATTCAAACAAAATAATTTCAAAAATTATGTGTGAGATAATCAGAATTTTCATACAGTTTTTGACTGTTTCTGCACTTGTGGATTTTTTTTTCTTTGTTTAAAACATTTGTGTAGAAAATATGGAAGGCTTCAGGAAAAACTGTTTTTTTTTTTTTTGGTGAAATAAACCCCTTGTGGTTTGTTCAAAAACTAAATTGTTTCACAAGGAACACTATATTTTATTATATATACAGTCACCCTTCTTTTCTTGTGGACTTAAAGTGCGCAGCTTTGCATATTCACGGAGGGGTAACCTCCATAAAAATCAATGGGGTGCACCCCATTCAATCCTATGGGGCTTCAATATTGCTAAATCCCTCTTTTCATGGGGGGGGGGCATCCAGAATGGATCCTCCGTGAAATCAGAGGGGTACCTGTGTGTGTGTGTGTGTGTGTGTGTGTGTGTATGCCAAAGGTACATGTACTGTAAATGAATTTTTCAAAATTGTGGAGAATCTTGCAGAAACTAAACATTTCCCCCCCAGCAATGTGTCTGGACACTCTTTCTTATTGAGGATCTGTGAGTATTCTGTTTTGCTAAAACATCTTCTCCCTTCTAGTCTCCATTAGATTTAATCTCCTTGCCAAGATTAATAGCAAATGCAAAACTCTAATTAGGTGCATTTTAGGCAACATATGGATAGGGTGCCCATCCATAGAGATATTAGAATCAAGGATGTCAGACACAGTTGGAAAAGACATTTTGAGGACACCAACCCTTCATGCCTAGCACAGTTTGTTTACCATGGGAAGCTCCACACTGTGAATCTCATCTTCATAATGTGCTAGGGGAAGTATTGAATCTCTTCTCATGGCTGCATCATACCTTCCTACATTTCACAGATGAAAACTAGTAGCCAAGCAATATCTGTCTTGTCATGATGGCAATAAACATTATTGAGGAAGAACACAAGCTAGGAGAGGCTGCAGCAGTTTACTTGTGCCTGAGCCTACTGGGGAGGGTGAGGTTCTGCCCCTCTTCTTTCCCCACTTTGTTAATTGAATGTCAGTTACTTTTGCTGCAATTGAAGTAAGCTGTGGACAAAATAGTATCTTAAATGTAGCTGGGGGGAAAAAGGGAGAAAAGAGGATTAATGGGAATCATCCCTGCTAAATCATACCATAGTTAGAGGGTATGCTGTGTGTTAACTTGTGTGGCTGAATGACAAAGAATGTGCATATCATGACAAGGAATCCTAGGAAAATGATAACCAGACACTTACAATTCAAAGACATAGCTGTGTTAGTCTGGAAAATCAGTATGCAAGGGATCTTGTAGTATCTTTGGGACTAACTGAAAAAAGAAGTTGGTAGCATGAACTTTGGTAGACTTGAGTCTACTTCCTCAGATGCACGCATGTAACATGCATCTGAGAAAGTAGGCTCAAGTCTACCAAAGTTCATGCTTTCAGTTAGTCTCAAAGATCTTCAAGATCCCTTTGCATATAGACACTTATAAGGAAACCAATTGAACATGGGGGAATGTACAAGGAGGGACATAGATGTGTGTAAGTATATGCGAATGAGGGAGTGCTGTTGTGGAAGTGAAATCCAAGACCTGCTGAAATCAGTGTGTTCCTCCACATCTCTGTCTGTAGAAATCTGTAAGTTGTTTTCCTTATGCTTGTCAGTGTGTATCTAGTGCTTTGCCTTATGCTTGTCAATTTGCATCAAGCTAGAATTCATTAGAGTGGGTTGAAAATGTGCATTAATGCTGTGGTGTATATAAGTACTTTCCAATTTTCATGTTTTTCAGTTGGCCCTTTTGGAGTCCAAACAGCAGGCATGGAGAAAATTCAGGCCATGAGCTGTATGTGCCCCCCTGAGATCCGTCCCTCCCCAGACTCACAAAAACTCAAAGGTTTTAAAAAATATGGGGAAGGGGGGGGGGTTCACTACAAAATCACATGCAAAGTCAAGCATGCAAAACAACGACAAAAACCTTCTCTGACACCCTGAGCCAGTTCAGTTCCATTTCTTTTCACTCTATTTATATTACATAATAGCAACAGGAAATGACACAAAATATCGTTTCCAGCCATTTTTGGAGATGAAACAGAGAGAGAAAAAAGGTATTTTGGGTGCTTGGTATGTTTGTCTGTCTGCATGCAGTACATGGGGAATCCGGGTGGTGGTGGAAAATTGATCCTGACACAATTGCTCACCTCTATAGAGTTTTGCTAGCTCAATCCAGAAAAATAGCCATTAAACTGGTTGAAGCCTGTTCTAAATCAACCTACTTTCTGTTATTAAAAGATTGACAGCATTCCTGTGCTTACAGTATTACCACTGGGCAGAGTGAGAACTGTGGTAGGGAATGAGCATTCGCCTAAGTGATACCATTTGTCATGAAGCCCACTGCCAACTTCTCTGCCATGCCTTGTAGGGAGACAGGGAGAAGGATATATCCTAACTGCTTCTCAGGGAGAGCAACTATTGTTGGTTCTTCAACCACTGATCAGTTTAATCCAATTAAAAATGAGCACAAACTATTGCAACCACCATACTTTCTACCTTAATTGGTGACTGGTGGCTTCCCTTTCAATGGAGTGCTAAATGGATTTCAGATTTTAATTCAAGGTGCTATCCAAGGTGCTGACCCTGATTAGGAAACAGAGTTCAGAACTCTGGATAACTCTTTTAATGTTTAGACCAGGAGTAGGCAACCTTTCCCCTTTAAGGGCTGAGGGACTTCAGCTCCCAGAAGCCTCAGCCATGTTGGCCAATAGTCCCATGTTGGCCAACAGCTCCTGGGATTCTGGGAGCTGAAGTCCCTTGGCCCTTAAAGGGGAAAGGTTGCATACCCCTGGTTTAGACCAAAAACTTGAACAAATTCACTGTATTGAGCAGATAGTCTTCAGCATGATGGCTAGCTCCTTTTAAAGTTCAAATGAAAACCTAGAGCAGGGGTAGGCAACCTTTCCCCTTTAAGGGCCGAGGGACTTCAGTTCCCAGAATCCCAGGAGCTATTGGCCAACATGGGACTATTGGCCAACATGGCTGAGGCTTTTGGGAGCTGAAGTCCCTCGGCCCTTAAAGGGGAAAGGTTGCCTACCCTTGACCTAGAGTGTCCCCATTGACATGGAAAGCGTTGGCTATCATGGTCACCTTGAATAACCATCTTAAAAGTGACACACTCAGATTTTTAGTAAAAAGTGCACTACAAACAGATAACATTAAATCACCTTTTAAAGCACAGAATATATTTTAGCGCATGTTTGTATTTTCAATGATCAAAGAGAGTTAGCATGGTGTACTGGTTCCAGTGATGGACTAGGACTCTGAGAGATCCAAGTTTAAATCCCTGCTCAGCCATGTAACCCTTACTGAGTGACATTGGGCAAGTCATAGCCTTAGGAGTGAGTGCAATGGCAGACCCACCTTGAACAAATATTTTCAAGAAAACCCTAGGATAGGATCGCCCTAAATCAGAATTGACTTGAAGACACATAAAAGGAACAACAAGCACTTTGCAATAAATTTCTTATATTATTAGGTATGCTCACTGATTTGCCAGTTTTATGCACTTATCTTATGCAACCTTGTCATGTAACTGGGTCCTCTTCAACTCATCATCATTCACATTTAACATGTCACATAAGTAAAAAGACACCACTTTGGAAAAATTGACTTACATGTCATTTCCTCCCACAGCTGCCATTAGATTCAGTTGTTTTATACTTTGAACTGATTAGAACCTGCTAGCAAGCATACATTATACTTGAAAAAGAGAAAATTGAAGCAGGATGGATTTTTTAAGGGGAAAAGAGATGTTGGCTTGACAGCAACCATGCTTATAATGTACTGGAGCTAATGGTAAAAGAAATTTTGCTGGTATTCAAAATTTTAAATTTCAACATGTTTTACTTTGAATGTAAATTTGGCCCCCATTTTTCCAAATTTCTATATCTCAAATGTGTGGTCTTCCTCCTGTTGTTTTGTTGTTAGCAGTAAATCTCTTGAGCTGTGAACTGTCATATAATATGTGAACTAGAAAA
The DNA here is from genome assembly GCA_026167975.1 of Phrynosoma blainvillii. NCBI lineage: Eukaryota > Metazoa > Chordata > Lepidosauria > Squamata > Phrynosomatidae > Phrynosoma > Phrynosoma blainvillii. Next base: position 14,658,222 of record JANUYF010000003.1, read on the forward strand.
TACTGTCAGATTTCATATATCGTATTTTTCGGCATATAAGACGCATTTTTTCTTCCCCAAAACGAGGGTGGGGAAGTTGCTGTGTCTAATAAAGCGAATATACAAGCTGAGGGCAAA